>CM032632.1:32118952-33461284 GCA_019097785.1 Fraxinus excelsior
ACTGCCGTTTCGTGAACTGAGTAAGTGCTTTCTTGGCTAACTTGCACAGCGAGTAAATGAAATTTGGGGTTTTTGTCGATGCAGTACTACTGTTTGTATTCTTTCATTATTTGATGGTTTCTGTTTGAAGAAATATGTTATCCCTGTAATCTTGTCAAAGTCAAGTTTGTATTTTCAAATATTATGCCCCTGTTTGAGCCACCTTTTTTGAAAATGAGAATGAAAAATATAGCCGTTATTGGGGCCCACACAAGAGATAGAAAATTTGAATTTAAATGTTGATGTGATGGATAACGGTCATATTTTTCATTTTAGTGAGGAAAAAATATGGCTCAAACGGGGCCTATGTTAACAGGCTGTTTCCTCTTCAGCTGGTTTGGGAATGCCCCAAGGGTGACTTCTTTGATTATGCTGATTTCAATTTTAAATGTTAGCCTTGTTTCTATTTATGAATAATGAAAAAATGTTTGAATATTGTCGAAATAAATAATTTACTTATTTTTTAATTTTAACTATTATATATTATACATTTACTTACACTTAAACTTGTATTAAACCTGCTCAAAGAATAAAAAAAAAAATTATTTTAGTAGTGAGCTAAAAAATTAATAATTTATTTATAACTTTTTAAAAAAATTATTATCTATTTTAATACATATTTACTTAAGTAGCGTGTGTTTGATAGTTATTATTGAGGAAAGAACATATTTTAAATAACGATATGACAGGAAATATATTGTTAAAAAGGAAGGAAAAATTTTTGATGTGATGAAAAATATTATTTTATTGAAAAATATGTGGTTGAAAATGAATTTTAAAATAATAAGAATGTGTTTCAAGCGTAATAGGTAAATTTTTTAAGCTTAGCCAAACATTTGATCAATTTAATAATATATTAAGCCCCTACCAAACTTTTGGTAGATATTAAAATAATTTTTTTCACAAATTTTGAGAAAAATTAATAAAATATTTGATTAAAAAGTTGTTAATCCTATAAAATATATAATTAAAATTAATTGTTGACTTTGACGTACAATTTTAATTGAATTTTAATTCAAACCAAACAGTACGAATACTGAAGTGAGGTTTGGACTTTGGAAGTTGGAACCATAGCCTTCCTTCCAACGTGTTTAGCAAACGAAGTTTTGACTTTAATAATATATTTTTGCCATATAACAGAGTAATGTGAATAATGTTATTTCGCACATGAGATCCTACTAGATCCCAATTTTTCTATGGCTCGACTCATAAAACTCAATTTCTTTTGCTCTTCATGTATGAAATTCAATTTCAAATATACATCAAATTGAGAAATCTCTACTAATTTAAGTGCTATCCCAAAACATTTGGTCAATTATAAATTATTCAAATAATTTGCAGGTCGAATGGAAATAAACAAGGGAAGAAGGATACACTAAATGAATGGAAAGATCGAAAGATACATGTCCCTTGAGGAGGTGCTTGACACCGTGGAATGTTAAAGAGGTTCTTGAAAGTTTGTTTTGACTCTCCTCGAGCCTTAGCTCATTTCGCTGGTTATGAATTCTATTCAACATCAAACTCAGGGTTTTCCACTAGAGAGGCATACAGCTAAACAAAGCTCCAGTTTTCATCTGTCAACCCCAGCCTCCAACTTCCAAGATGTTGAATGAGGAATATTTGAAACAATTCCTCTCCTCACCAAAGATGAGATATCGGATAGTCCATCATTAGTTAATATGTAATAAAACTTAAATTGTACCTCTCTAAAGCAAAATAAGTTTCAATTATGTTTAAATGATGATCAAGCATTCAAACAATATTAATACTTAACAAATAATCAACCAATCATGCATTATAATAAAAAACGAGAATTCTCAAATTAAAACATCAATAGTGGTTTTTGTCATACTTCTAACAAGAAACGAATTAACCAAGCTAGTGGTTTATGTCGTATTTCTAGTAAGAAACGAATCGACCAAACTAAAGCAGCATGTTATCATATAAAAATGGATCACCCAAAATTGATAAGTAAAAGAAAATAGTTGACGAAGTAGAATCTTCAATCCCCTTTGCCACGAAAACCCGGATGGATGAGCTGCATTATATAGTCATTACCAATATATCGCAGGATTCATCGTGACAAAAGCTTTTGCTCATTATATTGTGACATTCTTTTGACCTAGAATACTCGTAGATATATGGTCTCTAATTTGCCAGAACTTGTACTGGATTCCACAACTCCCTCAGTTCCAACTTCCAAAGACACGAAAAATTATGAAAATAAGTTCTCAACACTAGCATTACAACACAATGAATTGGTTGCAGCATTTGAAGGGAGGTGCATAGACATAGAGATGAGACAAGTTCCACCAAAATTATATTGCCACCAGGCGAAAAGCTATTAGACCATCTGGAGATCTTCTCACTGATTTCAACTAGCTAAATGTTCAAAAATATAGCCTTTTTGATTCCAGTATAAATGGGACAACCTAAATAATTGATGCAGTGGTTTAATACAGAAAACATTTAATTTGTACCCTCTTTCTGCTCAATTTTTGTGAAGCAGCAAAGAAGAATTTGTTTTTATTAATATTCTTTCCAGATATTGCTTGCTACATAGAATTAAATGTTATTTCATTCATAGAATTAAATGTTATTTCATTCAATCATCCTCAAGTAAAACAGCCTTTAGAACAGAGAAATAAGAGTGTAGTATCAAACTCAGATATTAACCAGTAGCATGACTGTGAAAAATGCATCTACAGTATTAAATGCTAAGCATGTACAGAACACTAAAAACAGCCTTGTTATTAAAGAACTATACACCTTCCATTGTGTGGGTGTATTAACAAGTTAAAGCAAAGGCGTCAAAACAACTAAAACAGAGCACCGCAGGCACAATATTTCAATACAAATATGCATGCCAAATATGCATCTCATAGTAACGCAAACTAAACTGATTCGATAAGCATAGAAATTAGAACATGCAGAGTCAACCACAACTCTTTTAGACAAGTAAAGAAAATTATAATCCTAAAGAGTAAATACTGGTATCGTTAGCACATGTCATGGAAGAAAAATAATTGGAAAATAATCAGAACAGGAATCAAGGAACACTATTTTGACTAAAACAACATTCTTCATGTCTTTTTTTTGATAGGTCATTCTTCATGTCTTTTTTGTTTGTGTTTTTATTCTTTTGAACCAAGTCGTAAATCCCTCAACCATGATAAGCCCAACAAGTTTAACTAAAATAGGCCCTAACAGCAATACCTTTTGAAGCACAAATTAGCACTCCATTTGAAGAACAACAAATATCCACTCATAAATTTAGCATAATATCCCAAACATGACACAGTCATTAGCATTAGTAAGAGCAACATGAAAACAAAGCTGATGACAACTTGGATCAATAACAAATTAAAGAAGAAAATAGACCTACCCACATATACAAAAGCTGAAGTTCACATGATATAGCAGCAATAATAGCAAAAGAAATATTAACCTGAGAGCGAATTTTCAGTTATCACTTCCCCCTATCATAAGCACAACGTTATAACAAAATTGGCTTCCCTTCCTGATAAGATAAATAAAAATTGAGATAAATAAATAAAGAATGGGCACAGCAATAGTTATGATTTCATCAACATAATATAAACTGACATAAGGTTCATAAATCATAATACCAAACACCAGAATAAACGACTAGATCAATACAAAGCCGTAATGGCACATTGTTCCCAGTATAATTATTATTGAAAATGCAAGTAGCCATAACAAGACAGTAAAAGATTAACAACAGTAGTATGATATTACGTCGAGAGTAGCTAGAGAAGAAAATTCACTTCTTCAAGCTGCCTCGAACGCCGGGCTTGGGCTTGGAGGTGTCGGCGACGGTGCTGGCGTGGAGGTTGTTGAGCTTGGACTCGTCGAATGGGATCTTGGGATGGCGGGCATCATGATGAATCTGCATAGATTTGATGTCGGGTGCGGTAACCTTGCAGAGCGGGCACTCCAGCTTGGCATGGCCGCCCTTATCCTGACCGGAGCGGTCAGCTACCCCCGACTTACCTCCACCGCGATTGGTGGTTGCAGCGTCTAACTTAGCTGCTAATTCCTTTGCTGTGTGCTTCTTAGGCTTAGCCTTACCGGTCATTTGCAGATGATCGATTACAGATGAGCTCGTCTTCAACAATGATTGAGAGAGACAGAATCCGATGAAACCCTAGAGATAATTTCTCTTATATATACTGAGCAAATTACGCCCACGCTCCCGAGTATTTATTTACATATAAAATGAAAGAGGGACTTTGCTGCTTCGGTCCCTAAACTATGATAGTACATCTGGGGTTCTAAGAAAGTTTTTTTTTTTTTTTTTAAAATTCTTGGTGAAAATTAGTCCATACTTGTATTTTATTGTAATTTATTTGCATAATATGATTTAATACAACCTTTTGCAGGGTTTAAAGTTTTAATCCTAATAGTCTGTTACATTTTCTTATGGATTAAAAAGGTGTTGAGATAGTGAGAAGTCAACTATCAAAAAATTTGTAGATTCTAAATTTTATGTTAACTTACATGAAATAAAAACGGACCAGCATACGACACGACTAGAGGGTTTTTCATCGTGGGTCTATCTCTTGATTCAAATCTTTAGGTTGAAAAATGACACAATTTTAGCATATATATATATGTGGTTTGTAAGTATCTCAATCCACAAAAATTGTATCTAATAGCACGACCTTCATGCTGAAACTTTAAGTCTGCATAACTGTCCAACCAATATGGAAAAATATCACAAAAAGCTCTAGTGAGCAATATGAGCTCGTTTGGTTTGGCTTTTAAAAATAAAAAAGAACCTCTGAGATCTGAAAGTTGTTTTTTGATCTGTTTGACTAATTTTATAATATGGTTTATGATGGTTATAAGAGTTTTTAGAGGAAGTTGATTCAATGTGACTTCATTTAAAAACACTTCCAAAATATGAAATACTTTTAAAAATTAGCTTCCAAACAAAAATTAAAGTAACATTTTTCAAAAGCTCTTCAACAAGAAGCAAAAGTAAAAATAAAAGTCATGACAAATGTGTCATGTGTCTACCACAAAGGAAAAAGCATTAAGTCCATGTTTAGGTTCCATTAAAATGAAATTTTGAAGGAAAACATATTTTGAAATAATGATTTTTCGAAAAATGTATGGTTAAAAAATAAGAAATAATTTTGAATTTACGTGTAAAATTATTCTATGAGAGAATATGTGGTTGAAAATGATTTTTTGAAAGGAAAAAAAAATGAAGGTCAAACATAAGCTAAATGTGGTGATGAATGCGTTATTGGTGATCAAATTGAAACAAAATTCAAACTCCAGTGATGAATATAGAACAAAATAAAGCAAAGTATTGAAAAATATAGTCCTATTTGTTTCATCAAGTATGAGTAGAGAACAATGAAATTGAGACACGAATTCTTGGATCATGATTCATATTTGTGCAATGTCGAGCTAGATAATCTCTTTGGGACAATTTCCGATTTTCCATTCTTCGCATACCAATCTTGCATACTGGAGGGGCTTAATTGGACTAGCCTTCATTAATTATGCACATGTTTGGCCCCATTTTGTTAAATACTCATTTTCAACTATAAATTCTCTTATAAAATAATATTATACGTAAATTCAAAAAATTTCTTTAATTTTAAATCATATATTCTCCAATAAAATACTATTTCGAAATGTATTTTGGTCCAACAATGGAGCTCAAACTATATGTTCAATAGTGTGGCTTGTTTTTATATATAAGTTAATATATTTACGCAAAGTTATTTTTTTATCTTATAAGTAATTTTTTACTTATAAATCTTTTTAAGTTATAAAGTATTTTTTGCTTATAAACAATTTTTTTAGTCAATGTATATTTACAAGTTTATGTTGGTTGAATGTTTTGAACAAAATATGCTGGTTGAAAATTATTTTATAGATTGTAAAATTAGAAAACAAAACAAGAAACGGTCAAAACCCATCGATTTGGTGGGTTGAGAAAAATAGTCAAAAATATAATACACCAATTTTGGGTGATTTTTAAATCATTCAAAATCAGTGCTAAAAAAAATATCAAACCCCGATTTTTTTGGCGTTACCCAAAATCGTTCAAAACTCTCAAGCTTAGCATCTCATAATTGTCTGTACCTCACACAAGCAAAGTTTGCCCTTGTCTCTTCGTTAATAACACTGCTCAAAATCACAAATGATGTCCCATTTTGTTGACATCCACTTGTAAGCTGTAAAGTGGTTTTCAAATCTACAACACATCACTGTAAAAATAATGTCATTAAATTATGAGATGGATCCCACACAATCACACAAATAATAGCAGTAATTAAGCAAAATACACAAATGTGAGACAAGGGAGTAGTAAACAAGCAAAGGGTTTATACATATAAATAAATAAATAAATAAATAGTATGATTCATTCTGATACTGCAAATTAAAGATGGATGGATCGTAAGGATTTCTGCATATGGTTTTGCAATGAAGTCTTGATATCAGGAGTATGATCAGTATCAGCCTGAGTTGCCATGGGCAGCTGATGAAATGGTGTCTGCAGAGGGAAATTAAGCAACTGATCATGACCTGCAGGTGGTCGATTGAGATTATTCCAGCCCTTTGAGAGGATTGAGGTTGCGCGACCATCCAATCCTATGTGTGTCACGTGCTTTATATCGGTCGGATATCCTATCTCCATTCCCATTTCTCCGTCTTCCATGTCATCTTTCTCGACTGAAACAGAATGTTAATTACCTGTTAGTTTGGAGTATAAAGTTCAGAAACCATTTTCGAGCATGCCTATAAGAAACCAAGTTTTTTTAATCAAATTTTTAGGGTTTGTTTGGCGCGAATTGTTTTAAATCATTTTCAACCACATATCTTATGGGACTCACGTCCTTCTCACACTTTTCAACTACACGTTCTAAAAAGATATATGTGCCATACAAGCTACTGATATACTGGCATGTTAAAAAAGACACAAGTTGCAGCAAAAATGTACTGAGTAAAGTCTCCTGTTTAAAGCATCAGAATTTGTATAATGAACATAGGTTATTAATTACCAAATATATTAGAAAATTTCTTGAAAATCTTGAACAGCTTATGAAGCCTTTGAATGGCCACGAGATTTAACGGGCTCTTCATATTTTCAACCGATAAATTCTCTTCATCTTCTTCCTCCTCCTCCTCTATCTCTTCATGAATTCCTGCACAACAATAAGCCACTAAAAGGTTTAAGAAATGCACGATAGTGTTAATTTATGTGAGTGAGAGATCGAAATTAAAGGGAAAGAGTACTTGTGAGAGTTTGGTTGACGTCGAACTTTGATCTTCTAGGCTGCTTAACACCAATTGCGATGCTGGATTCGGAGACATTACCCAATGTGAAGGGGAGAAGAACAAATCTTTCCATTCGATCTCTCATTTCTTTAAGCGCGTGGCTAGCTACGTAATCATACAAAACAAGGGAGGTTGGGAAGGGAAAAGGATGTAGCTAGTTAGTGTTGTTGAGAAACAAAAATCAATAGGTGGGTGGAATATAGGAATGGAATTGCCTTTCTTTTTAAGTTAGAATGATACCTTGCATTCATAATCAATTTCCATCTGAAAGAATGTTAGGCAATTAGTTTTGTAATTGTATTGGGAGAATACGTTGGAAAAATGAGTTTTTAGATAATAGGGTTTACGGGTTTGACAACATTATTTCAAGATTTTTTAATTTTCATACTTATTTTCAACCACATATTTATACAATAAAATATTTTTCACGTAAACGCAAAAATTTTCCCAACTTTTTAACATCACGTTATCCAAAAAACCACTATTCAAAACTTCATTTTCTCAAAATAATGATCATTAAACATGGGGCTTAATATTAACATATATTATTTTATAAATTACTGCAACAAAATTAAGTCACTGTTTGAACCACGTTATAATTTTCATTCTCATTTTTTACTCATTTTTAACCAAGCATTTTTCAATAAAATAATATTTTTCATCACATTAATAACTTTTTTTTTTTCAATTACATATTTACCGTCACATCACCAAAAAAATGCATTCTTTCTGTTTTAATGTGTATCAAACAGGGGCTAAGTCCATGTTTGGTTAAACTACAAAATTGGATTAAAATTTAAGTCAACAGTATATTCCGTCAACTTTGTTTTTTAAACATCTAATTTTTATTTAAATCAAATAGGGGTTAAGTGAAATTTTAAGTTGAAAATGGTGGGCATGCAATGGGGTGCTCTTTACACTTGAGAGTTGCCACTCTTATAGGAGAAGGCAGCAGTACTAACCCCTACATTGTGACATTATGTATCTTCCACTAGTGAACTATATTCTATCACCTGTTTATTTCTTTACTTCGTTTGATAAACTTTAGTTAGGTTGCACCAGTTACGAGTGTATGTCAAGCAACCCTCTTCATAATTACAAGTCAATGTAGCACCACACAAAGATTCACACCGTTTGTTTCTTCGTTATAAAGAGAATACAAACAAGTTTTAATTAATTGTGACTATCACGCGAAACTAATATCCTATAAAATATTGGTTAATCGTTTATTTTTCGTGGCAATCTTAGCAATCAATTTTTATTTACTTGCTCTATTAGTCATGAGTAATGCCATGTAGCTCCACCTACGTTACAATCTCGTGAGCATTATTGCTACTCTATAAATTCATTAAGATTTGTTTGTTTGTTTTTGTAGATTGATGAATTTAGTTACTTTAAAAGACAAAATTATTAATTTTTATTCATAATACTAAAAAATTGATTTTTATCTAAATCAAATGTGGCTAAATATTATACTAGCTAGAAGAAGACACCACGGGACTCTCAACCAAATTCTATGTAGTTTTTATAGATTTCCTATGAGAAATATGTCCTCTACATATGTACGGGTTAATACCTCAATTAGTCATTGAACTTGTACAAAAGTTCCTATGAGGTCACTGAACTTCAAAATTACCATAAATGGTCACTGAACTTTGTAAATTTTGACCACATCCATCACGGGCATCAAAATCAAACGGTTTTTGATGATGTGTCAAACGGAGTAAGTGGCGTGGCACTTGTGTGTACAATTTCTTTGCCAAGTAAGCAAAATGTGGTGGATTCAAACTCTCACTCACCGGATTCCACCATAGCCGCCAACCGTGACACCTCAAACCACCAATTTCCAGCCGCCTAGACCGTTGGATAGCACCATAGACGGAATCACCCGACTCCCCTCAACATCTTCCACCGCACCACCGGTCACAAACCCATTAGAATCAGCTACAAAATCAAGCCAAAACAGCCTACTCACGCACGCTATCTTGGTCGAAAACACAACCTCCGACGACACCTATGATCGCGCACCACCACAGTCAGGAAGCTCTCAACCAGACGACCTCAAATATGGCTTCACCTCAACCAAAACATTGTCCAATCAATCTGCACTAGCCTATGAACCTCCAACAGTCGTGCCTCCAATTTTTTGAAATCTGTCTCTTTCAATTCTAGCCATCAACTTCATTGAACCTACAAATTGTCATCAACTGATCTAATAACAGGCCCAAAAGACCTTGGGTATGAATTCAATTGCACCGATTATCTACAAAATTGCTCCAATTTTTGAATTGGAATTTGCAAATGGCGTGAAACTCGATGCTGTTTAGACCAAAATTGATGGATCCCTCCTACTTCAATCTACAAATTGACTTGAGGGAATCCGTAATCAGGGGCAAACGAACATGGGTATACAAACAATTGATCCAATTCAACCTTCAATCCAAATAAAATTTTTGTATGAACGCCCGATTTCTTTTAATTGGACTAGTTCGGGTAGAAAGAAGAGAGAGATTGTCCACCTCATCAAATTTTGCTTACTTGGAGAAGAAATTGTACACACACGCACCACGTCACTATTCCGTTTGACATGTCATCAAAAACCGTTTGATTTTGAGGCAATGATTGATGGGATTAAAATTTACAAAGTCCAGTGGTGATTTAGGGTAGTTTTGAAGTTTAGTGACCTCATGGGAACTTTTGGACAAGTTCAGTGACTAATTGGGGTATTAACCCCATATCACATAATTGACTACAATAATTAATGGAGTAGAACAGAATTGACTCCAATAATTAATGAATAGTGTTAATCATCACAATTGGTGCTAAACATTAATTTATGTGACAATACATGATGAATTCAATTAAATGAACCTCATAATAACACATTTAAATATTTAATTAGAGTTATCATTTAATGCCACATACATGTTACATAGATTGATGTTCTAACACTACTTGTGCTAAATAACATTATTCGATATTTTATTTCTATTTAGTTTTATACATCTTATTTCTCATTTAATTTAATTTTTTAAATTAGATGTATAAATAAATTTTTTACCATTTGACCTATTTGATTTAGATTTTGTTCATCTTTTCTAAATAGTTTTCGAGAATAAATTATGTGAAAAGTGAATTTTTAGGATAATGTGTGGTTAATGAAAAATTGTTTTATCAAAATAATGTGTGATTGAAAATGAGTTTTAGAAAATGAAGATCAAACATGACCTTTGTGATTTTTTATTTTTTTTTAAGAACATGTCATTAAAAAGTATAAAAAAATTTATATGATCTCTTCTAAAATTATAATTAATAAAATGTATAATTGAAAACGAGTTTTAAAGTGTTTGTACCACACAATGGTTATATTTGTGAGCTAAAAATCATCTGAAATGGTCATGCTCGTTTTTTTTTAAGAGCTTAGTATTTATATTAAAGGGCTTGAAATTCATTAAAGTTTAGGCTAATGTTCTCACCACATTCTTCAATAATTGCACAAAAAGTTCGTAATCTTTATTTATTATCATATTTACATTATCAGCTTTTTCATCGAATTTTCTTATTCTCAAATTAATATGAGTTGTCCTTGATGACAGTTTTTGTTCAAACAAATATTCAAGATAGAAAAAAAGAAACTAATTTACGTAGTGTATAAGAAATATATTTCAAGTGATTTTACATCCAAGCTTAATAGAGTTTATTAATCCAATTTATTAAGCTTTTATTTGGCTCATATTTGGTACACATTAAAATTTTCATTTTCATTCTTCTACTCATTTTCAACCACACAAATTTCCATAAAATAACATTTTTCATCACATCAATAACTTTTCTTTTTTTTTTCAATCACACATTCTCCATCAATCTACTATTACAATAATTATACAATATATTCTTTCAAAATAATGTGGCTCAAACACACTATTGGTATTCATTATTTTCAATATATATTTTTCTCTCTTTTATTTTTAATTATACATTTTTCAATAAAATAATATTACACGCTAATAAAAAAAATTTACTTATTTTTTAACAACACATTTTTCATCAAATTACTATTTCAAAATACATATTTTTGCAAAATAAAATGGGGCTCAAAGTCAAAACATTCTGTGAAATGATTTTAAAATGGGAACAATACATAATTCCCACATTATAAGTACACATTTCAAATTTCACAAACTCCCTAAAAAAATTCAGAAATCAGGTGATAATTAATAATAATATAATATATTGTAATTTTTTATTAAGTATTATATACCTAATTAACTCCTACAAATCTTAATATACTATATTTAAAAGATTTTTTTCACAAATCCTCCCACAACCAAACGTCCATTTCTCTCTCTACAAACCCGTCTCTCGCCAACACCACGAAACTCAGAAAAACTCACCGTTTATCCTTGATTTCAAGCCAAAATCAATGAATTAAGGTCACAATCCCATCGAAATACCTCTGATTTTTACTTCTTTGGAGAAGTTGAAGCTCGCTGTGGAGGAATTGGATTTTTCCAAAGCAAAAACTGAACTCATGTGGTCTGATTTTGAAGGTAAACGTATAATCACTCTTAATCCTCGATTTTAAGTCACAATCAAGGAATGAAGTCACAATTTTATAGAGATACATCCGATTTTCATTGTTCGAGAGAAATTGAAGTTCGGCCGTAGAGGAATTGGATGTTCTGGGTATGATTAAGAATGCCAGTTTTGCACGTTTGCTTGTTATACAGAGGTCACACGTCACTTATACTAGTGAATGATACATGCAAGTATGATGAATTGCTTGAGCTTGTTCTCTCAGAATTGGGGCTTAGTGGTGCAAACTTAGCTGTGACATTAACATATTCTTTGGATTCTAGTTTACCTCCAGTTCGGATTTTGAGCAATAATAATGTCCTAACATATTTGAGGTTAAAATCTTTGGATGGGGTTGTATTGAGTTATCATATTATGGTTGATGTTATCTCTATAATTTCATGGTAGTCAAGATATACATTGCAATGCCCATATTCGTTGACTAGTTTGGAGTCATCAGCTAGTGTGTTTTCTTTAGAACAAATAGCTCAAGAAATTTGTGACTCAGTTGTGACCGTTGACAGAGAAAACATTGAAGATGATGTGACATCGGTATCTGAAACAAATGTTAGAGCAGTAGTGGAGGGAAATGTTTTTCGCAACAAGGACATATTAAAAATGAGTTTGGCCTTCTACGCTATACAAAACAAGTTTGAATATAAGGTGTTCAGATCAGACAAGAATGAGTACGTGGTAAAGTGTGTGCATAATGATTGCAAATGGATATTTAGATCTTCACGCTTGGGAGAAACGAAAATGTTTAAGATCAGGGAAATATCTAATGGTCACACATGCTCGATGAACGCTGTTTTAGGATCTCATTGGCAAGCATCTAGCTCAATTGTGTCAAACTGCATCAGGTACAAATACAACTCTTCACGTACAATAGACACTCCTAATGCTATCTCCAATGACATGTTACATGAGTATGGAGTATCAGTGAATTATGTGAAAGCGTGGAGGTCACGTGAACAAACATTAAAATTGATTAGAGGTGATCCAACGACATCGTTTCAGTTCCTGCCATCTTATTTTTTTATGCTAGAACAGATGAACATGGGAACACTCACAAGAATAGAAACAGATCATTTAAATAGATTTAAATATTATTTTATGGCTTTGGGTGCATCGATTGCTGGTTGGAAATATTGTAGGCCAGTCATTGTAGTTGATGGCACGTATTTAAATGGCCACTATGGGGTACACTCTTCACTGCTTGTACACAAGATGCAAACAATAACATCTTCATACTAGCTTTTGGTGTTGGGGATAATGAAAATGATAAGTCATGGAGATGATTTCTTAAGAGGTTGAAGAGGGCATACGGATCGAGAGACGGATTATGTATAGTATCATATAGACACAATAGCATAAGAAATGCTATTGAATTTGTATATCCAGAGGTAATGCATGGGATCTATTCATACCATTTGCTTAAAAACTTGAAGACTCGTTACGCAAAATCAGGTCACAATGTCACACATGCATTCAATTGTGCTGTCAGAGCCTATACAGTGGATGAATTTGAATACCAAATGCTGCAATTAGACTCAATTAATGAAAAGATCATGGAATATTTGGTATGTGACTGTCTGTAACATATATTATGACTTCATGTGACTTGTTCTGTGATATTTTATGAATGTGCCAATATGTGACCTGTTTTGTTACTTATGCTTGAATATATTATCTAATAACTAAAATTATTTTTTAGATGGATGTTGGATATGAAAAATGGTCAAGAGTGCACATGCCAAACAATAGATACTCTACTATGACATCAAACATAGTAGAATCTGTAAATGCAGTCACGAAGGCGGCAAAAAATTACCCAATTCAAGCACTTCTGGAAACATTGCGGCAAACAATCCAATCTTGGTTTTGCAAGAATAGGGATAATGCACATGGCACTTCACAAAACTTGCAACCAAATATGAGAAGCTGCTGAGGGAAACAAGCAATGACGTGAGAAATCTAAAGGTAAAAAAAGCAAACTATGTATATTATGTTGGTTACAGGTATAACTTTAAATATATTTTTTTCCAGGTTTCACCTGCAAGTTACACTTTGTTTAAAGTGAGGGACAATTCTTCATCGTACATGATTGATATAACTCAACGTACATATAGCTGTAGAATGTTTCAAGTGGATCAACTTCCCTGTCCATATGCACTGGCGGTAATAACAACATTAAAGCTAGATGTGTATGACTTTTGCTCAGTGTATTACACAAGAGATGCATATTTGAGTACCTACAAAGAGACAGTTTTTCCTGTAGGTAATAAATCGGAATGGAGTTTGCCGGAAGATGTGAATAATAGAGTTGTACTTGCTCCAATCCAAAATAGAAGCTCTGGCAGGCCAACTGAGAGGAGGAAGAAACCAGCTTGTGAGAGATCACAAGTTATGAAATGTGGAAGATGCGGTGAATCTGGTCACAATCGTCGAACGTGCAGGAACATGGTGCCACTTAACCAGAATAACGGCAAATTGAAAGCAAATAAAGATCCAAACATATTCAAATAGCTTAGCATAGTATTTTTTTTATTTTTTACACGAGGATATTCTTTGAAATTGCAAATTGTTTCATTTTATTGCCAAACTATGTATTGTTTGGATTATATGAGTTGACTGATTTGTGCATAGAGCTTAGATTACATTTTAGGGGGTCACACGTTTCTGGGAATGGCTGTGTAAACATACAGTGATTGTCAATCTGTTTTTGACCATCCGTGACCACAAAAGGTAGTAACAAGCTATGGGATTTTTGTTTGCCTGTGGTTGTCTGCGATCAACTATAAATAAAATTCAAAGTTAATTGTTGAGTGTTTTAACTGAGTTTGAATGTCATATTGGCCTAGATGTGCCCAATTATGTGCATATTATTTATGACGTATAAATCATACATTTTAAATATATGTGACCATTTTGTGACTTAGACTTATGTAAGACATTAACTATATGTGACTAATTGTGTCCGTTTGTGATCATTTGTAACCTGTTCAGACTGCAAATATAAACATTCACCTCCATAACATACTTGAATGATATTAACAAAACCACACATAAAAGAGAAATACTTTCACTTCCTTTGTTCAAACTACTTGACAAAAACAAATTCACATTCAATTTCAAAACATATTACAAAACATAAAGATACCATCTAACTTTGAACACGTGTTTTGTCTAACTTTGAACAGCTATCAACCTAATCTATCATCAAAACAATTCCATCAACAGTAGTTCAGTCATCTGACTTTGATTTTCCCCTTCCAACCTGCCTCAGTTGTCTATTTTTTAACAACAATGCAGCAATTTCAAGCCTGGCATTTGCAGCATCAAATGACATTGGCATTTTGGCAAGATCATTGTACAACAAATACTGTGCATACTTTATGAAAAAAACACCACAGTCGTGCCTGTAATATTTAACACAGACAAACCATAAGTAACCTCAAAATATTGACGAAAAATGACAAAACTTGTAATGCCCATAATGAAACTTACGCATTTTGTTGTTGAGGTAAACCACTGACAATGTTAATATGCATGTCACTGGATATGTCACCTATTTCATCAGGAGTTTCCATCCACAGTCCAACCACTTTTAACAAATGTGTAAGAGTCTTCACAAGGGGTAAGACCCCTTCACGAACCTTATGATCCTTGTACGATTTGTTGCTTGAATTGAATATGTACAGGGTCCGGTTATTAATGTCAAGCTGCCCCAACATCCAATGAGCATGATTTGTAGGCATAATGGGCATCAACACAAATTCAACTTCTCTCCAGGGAGTATTAAATGATAACCGTTCACCATTGATAGTTTTGATTAGGTTCTCCTTCTCATTCACAATGCTTGGATCGTCAACAAATTTGGAGTATAAAGTCCGGATTGTCAAATCAAATATACAGTCTGTCGTTGCTGCTTTCGTCTTTATACCTTCCCCAAACTTGGCAAGTTGTCTCATGTAATGAAAACAAGCATCCATGTGCTGTAACAACAAAGAGCATACATAAGTAATGTGAACTACTATGAATATGTGAAAAAATGGCAGCAATATTATACCGTGCTGCTCAATGATGAATCAGAATTAATCAACGTATGCCACCAAGTTTTATGGTGAACGGGAACATTGCCACAAACAAATTGAGGACTAATCACATTATCTGCATCGCTGAACTTTACCCTGTACACACATGTATGCACTCATCAAACCAATAATAACAGGTCATACTTTGACACATATATGACACAATGACAGGTCATCAAACAAATAATAACAGGTCACACAGAGACATAAAAACACTTATAACCCACATTTCATGTACCTGTTCTTCGGCTTGTATCCTCTGTCAAACCAATTCTGGAATGCACTCATGTCTGCACTATCAACTCCCTTTGAATAATTTTGGAACACAATGTTTCCACATGTAGTTTTTGAGCCAGTAGCAACATGACGTGCATCAACCTTAACAAAAGGTGACTGCAGATTTTTTAATGGCTTTTGAGCTCTCTTCACAGGTAGTCCAGAGGATGGAGGTGCAGGCGTATCTTCCTGAATCAAAAATATAAAAAGAAAAGTTATTGAATTAGTGTATGCTAATCTGATAATCAATATGAATTTATAATATGAAATACTAAGTTAAACTGACATCTTCGAGCTGACATTGTGTAGACTCCAACACATGTGCAATAGCCTCATCAACATGCTCCTGCACTTCTTTACTAGTAAAGAATGCATCATCAGAGTCTTTAGGACTCTGTGACTGGCCAACACCAAGATTAAACGAAGGAGAGTCGAGAACGTAGTCATCATGAAAGCAATGTGAAGACTCAGGTGGCATGTGACCTTTGTCCTTTTCTTCAACGACATTATCACCTTTTGTCTCAGGTTCCATGTGACCCTTGCCCTTTCTGTCAACCACCTCATCAACTTTTGGCTCTTGTTCCCTCGAACCATCTTTACCACTCAACTTTGTCTGAACTTCATCCATCACCGAAGATAAAATGTCACTCACAGATTCAACAAAAGATCTAAGAGACAATCTGATGTCGTTCAAGTCATCTTTCAACCCATTCTGACTCTGAATGACCTCATCGAGCTTCAAAAAACTTTTTGAATGACGCATTTTGTCATTCATGTTAGACAGTTCTGACTTCATTGACAAAAGCTCATCTTTCAGCCCTTTGTTATCCACATGAAGCTTAGTTATTTCCTCATCCATCAACTGCTTCAATCGACCACATTCCTGAAAAAAAATTGTAGTTAGTAGAATTATGATCGTATAATTGCTTCTATGTCTTATAAAAATTAAATTACTTACACTGACACATGAACAATCAGGATGATAAGAAGAATGAGGCTGAGTAGGAGAGCTAGAGCTAGCAGCCCTTGTCTGTTTTTGAGGCGGTGGATCAACAAAATCATCATCTGAATCTCGAACATATACCTTTGACGCATGGGGAGTAGACTCATTTTTTACTATTGGAGTTTTAGAGCTTGTAAGGTTTTGATTCGGTTGTCTAGGTTTCGAGTACTGCACACCTGTCGATTGAACCCAACGTACAGAACAACAAAATTAATTATCACAATGATACAAATTAGGTCACAATAAGTCACAAGTAACATATTTCAGGTCACATGTCATAATATATCTGAAATTCATATTCAGAACCTGACATATATGGCATCGTGAGCTCTACTTCAGATGGATCAATGTCATTTATCACAACCTGTTTGACATAAGATGGAAAAAAGTTTAGCATGTGTCGTTTTAACTATGTATAACTAATCAAATGAGTACATAACAATTCAAAACAGATTTCAGAACTTACATTCTCACTTCCAAATACTTTGTCATCCAACATTGCCCTAGAAGGATGTTTGTGTGCACTCCAATTCATAATTCGTGGATGTTTCTTACAAATTTTTGTGGCCACATTCCCCTCGAGTGCAGGTATGCACTCGTACAACCATACCTGGAAAGCCACTAAAAAACCCATCAATCTGTAGTGACTTGTTTGTTTTGTTAATCCTTTCCTTAATGAAGTCAATGTGGTCTCAAACAAATATCTGCCCCAAGGGAACATTCCAAGAGTGGTAAAATCGTCGACAAGTGTAAAAATGTATTGATCCACGACCTTCGGGTAGGGTGTAGCAAATAGATATGAGGTAATAAGATAAACAATCCCAATCTTAACCACGTCAAGGTCTGGTGCATCATCTAGTGAAAGAAATACTATCTTCACATCTTCACTTGTGACAACTTTTAAATCACTGAAATAAGTATCCTTTACTGCTGAGGGTTTATCATCCAACATCGGTCGATCATCTACCCCATCACACCGCAATCCAGTTACCAAGCAGAATTCAGCAATAGAGAACCGAGTATATCTCCCATTTAAGTTGAACCACATCTCATGTCTGTTAGGTTGCTTCACCTCCCCGTAGTAAAACATAATGAATCAACTGTGGCTGGATTACTATCTCCCTACAATGCATGTAGTAAAAAAACAGGTGTTTTCCTGAATGTTCCTCTGGGCAGCAGTGAATTTCATCACAAAGTGTGTGATCACACTCTGTATGGGTGTTATGGTTATCTTCCCAGGGAACCAATCTTTTGGTCTTATTAAATAGCTCTATTCCTGCTCAGAATAAGTCACAATATCATATTGCGGTCACAAAATACCCAAATCAGGTCACAAATTCATACAAAAATAAACCACAAAACTCACAAATCAGTTCACAAAAATCCGATTAAACATATTCAATTCACTTTAGAAAACTTATTCACTTCACATAAATAATAATCGACCAAATAGTAAACCAAATAAGTCACAAAATTTCAAATTACAAAATCTCAGAAGAGGTCACAAAATCATATTTGTAGTCACAAAATACCCAAATCAGGTCACAAATTCGTACAAAAATATACCACAAAACTCACAAATCAGTTCACAAAAGCAGATTAAACATATTCAGTTCACTTTAGAAAACATATTCACTTCACATAAATAATAATCGATCAAATAGTACACCAAATAAGTCACAAAACTTCAAATTACAAAATACTCAGAATAGGTCACAAAAATCATATTTCGGTCACAAAATACCCAAATCAGGTCACACATTCGTACAAAAATATACCACAAAACTAAAAAAAACAAAATTTCACCTTCTTAGTAGATTTCCCGCCAGAGGCCGACATTTTGATCCTCTTTGCTGAAGAAGAACCTTCGACATCCTTTTTCCTCTTACCTTTATCAGTCTCCTTCATTTTCACAACAATACTACGAGTTCTAACCATTTCAACTACCACAATGCTTGAAACTAAAATATAATATGACTATTGCGGTTGAATCTCCCACGATAATGTCGGCGATTGTGAGTTGTGGGGTTGAAAATGGTAGAAAATGAGAAAACGCGAGTGCTTGTGTGAGACAGATTTCTGAGAGTTTCTGAGAGAGAGAAAGAGACGTGGGTTTCTGAGAAAGAGAGAGGGAGAGACGTGGGTTTAGCAGTTTAAGGAGAGAGTGAAACGTGGATTTGAATTATTTAGGTGGACGGTCTAGATTAATTGAGTCAGTAAATTTGGTTGATATAATAAATTTAATTTCATTAATTTAAAAAATAAAATTACCACCTGATTAATGAAAATTAAAATGCATCCTCTTATTTAAGAAATATAAACTTGAAAATTAGGGTTTAAGGTAATCAAGTCTTTAAAAATACATAACAATCCGAGTCAGTATTTTAGGCTTTCTAGCCCAACGAGAGACTTTTTCGAGTAATTTCATTATTTTTTATTATTTCTCTTCCAAATATATCCTTATCCCGCTGCCATTTTAATTTTCCCCAAAATTTTCCAAGACCAAAACCCTCGCTTCGATCCGCTGGTTCACTCTCACTCACTGCCGCTGCCACCGCGCCTTCTCCGTTTCCTAAACCGAGAAAAAAGAGCAGTTGTTCTATGGCAGACGATTTGGTCGAAAAAGGAGAAGAAAAGCAGGAAATTCTGCCCAAGATAGAGGCCGCTGTGCGTTCTCGCCTTCAATATTTCAAAGACCAATCCGAGTACGTATACTTTTACGGATTAGTATAAAACATTTGTGCACTATCTACTTATGTAAATTCGTATATGTTTATGCATATATCGTTTGATTCATCTCGTATTGGGGTGAATAAATGGCAGGTCATTGACATTGGGAAGTGTGAGGAGATTATTAGAGAAGGACTTAGGCTTTGAAAAGAACTCGTTGGATGTGCACAAGAGATTCATTAGCCAGTACTTGGAAAAGGTAACTCATTAAGTTTTTTATTTTTGGAAGAATTTGGCCTTCTGATAAGTTTATAAGCAGTTAAGGACAATTCTATACAATGTGCATGGATTGAATGAAAATGATATCTTTTAGGTAGAAGAATATTTTGCTTATTATATTTCAGCTTCTGAATTGTTGAAACTTCAGAAGAGGTTTTGGATGATTTTCAGAAGAAACTGATTCTGCTGAAGTGCATCTAAAATTGCATCTTTACCAAAAATAAATAAATAAATAAATAAAGATCTGCCAGCTAAAAAATATCCCCAACTATTACAATTACACGAGCCTTACTGCTGCTGTTAATAGAAGAACAAAAATAATGAAATTTGACAAACACTATCATATATTCTGCAGGTATAGTCTTAAACTCTTAGCTAGATGTTGCAGAAGATAAAAAACGCAAGTGGGAATGAATGCGGATCTTACAGCAAAGTAATAAAGAAAGCGTCTTACTCCAGTGTACAAGTCGTTTTCTTCGCGTTTGAAACAAAGTGGCATAGCTTCTATTCAATTAAGAAATCTGCCTGATTCCCCCCGCTGAAATTTAATTCCT
This sequence comes from Fraxinus excelsior, assembly GCA_019097785.1. Lineage (NCBI taxonomy): Eukaryota > Viridiplantae > Streptophyta > Magnoliopsida > Lamiales > Oleaceae > Fraxinus > Fraxinus excelsior. Next base: position 32,139,766 of record CM032632.1, read on the forward strand.
CGCTCTGCAGATCTTTCTCCTTTTCCTTCTGATCAATAGTTCTAACAAACTTTATCAATTTACCCTGGCTTTAGCTATGACAATTTTGTTATATGACGGGATCGGTTCCTGGTTTTCTGGGTCAAAACCCCTATTTGACAACCATTAAAATGAGTTTTCGGGAAAATAAGTTTTGGAATAGTAATTTTTTTGGGAGAATGTGTGGTTAAAAAGTAGGAAAAAGTTTTGGGTTTACACGTAAAATATTTTATCGTGAGAATGTGTGGTTGAAAATGAGTTTGAGAAAAAAAGAGTTTTGCTTTAATGACTGTCAAACAGGGGCTTACTTGTTAATAGATAGGATAGTAAACAAGGGAAAGGAAGAACAAAAGCCCCTATCCTTATACATGTCTAGGGTTCCATCCAATTCATTATTTTCCACCGCCAAAATTAATGTTCATGTCCACCGCATCTTTACCACATCGAAACACCAATACTTGTTAACTTTTTATGGCTTTAATTGTAGAATAAATGTGATCTATTTTCATATGTTTCAATTTTAATGTACTGTTCAAATTGTTAGCAAATGGAAGATGCTGATGATGACAACTCCAAAAGGACGGTGGAGAATTCGGAGAAAGATGCCCATTTAAATGAGATAGAAGATAGAGAATCTCCTAAAGAGCACAAAACAAAGAAAGATCCAAAGGAAGCTAGCAATGGAGACGAGGAAACACTAGAAGACTCTCCTGTAATGGGCCTCTTAGGCATCAAATCTGAAGTGGATAATCAAGGCTCTGTAATTAGTGAAAGTAGGATTAAGAAGTCCATTTGGGATAGAGCTGATCACTTCATGGCCAATTCTGAGTATCTTCTTTTTCTGAGCTCTTATTGTTATTAATTTCAATTTCTCTCTGCCAACCCCACTTTCATTCCTTTTGTAGTTGTCCTATCAAAATGAGTCCCTTGAGTAAAATGAAAGGGAGAAGCTGTAGCCAACTCCTATTAGCACAACAATGCTAAAAAGGAGGGAAGCTGCAGCCAGATGCCGTTGTTTACGATTTTGGCAACAATTCAATAAGCTCTGGCTAAGCATACTAGTTTCAGCTTTTCCTTTTTGTCAATTTAAAAATCAATGCTCTCATTAGTGTATTTTTCAGGAAGATAACTTTAGTTGGAGTTCGCAGACTTTTGGAGGAAGATCTTGGACTTGATAAAAATACTCTCGATCCTTTTAAGAAGTTAATAAGTGAGCAAATAGATCAGGTGGAAAAATTCTTCTGAACATATCTAAACTTGTGAATGAATGCATTTAATTACCATATTCATCAAATTTTGGTGTTGTCTAGGTACTAAATTCAGACAGAGTTTCTAAAAATGCTAATCAAGTTAAGAAGAAAAGCTCTGAGAAGTCTCAAAATAAAACATCACAAAAGATAAGCAGTGAAAAAGTTTCTGACTCTTCAGATGAGGAAAGTGATAAGGAAAAGGACAAAGTAAAATCAAGGAAGCAGGCTGCTCCCAGGGAAAAGGATAAGAAACGTAAAAGGTCCAACAAAGATAGCAGTCCTGCTATCTCTGTCAAGAAACAAAGCATGTGTGCAAAGAGGCCAAAAGAGGAATGTATTAATTCAGATAACGATGAAAGTGTATCTGAAGATGATCAATCTCAATCATCCGTTGGAAAACCTATGAAGGTTAGTCTTTCATTTCTATATGACTACAATTTATTTACAAATCTGTGCGGGTACATGCATGATCCACAGAATCTTCATACTTAATTTTGATATGCAGAGAAAAGAACAATCAACTCCTGGATATGGAAAACGAGTCGACCATCTGAGATCTATAATTAAATCATGTGGAATGAGGTTGGTGTGTTTGGAAGTTTGTGTTTAAGTTGTCATTATCAACCTCTTATGACTGTATCTCATTTTCTCAATTGAAAACGAGCAGCATCGCTCCTACAGTTTACAAGAAAGCCAAGCAAGTACTTGACAACAAACGAGAAGCCTTTTTAGTGAAGGAGTTGGAAGGAATTCTCAAAAGAGAAGGACTATCTAGCCATCCTACTGAGAAAGGTAACTGTAATATTCTTTCTTACTCCCTCTTGTTTTTGATAACTCGCTCACCCAACTTGGTACTCCCCTTGATTCTTGGATCTAACACCAATCTGTCACTAGTTTTGTTTGCAATCCCTCGGTGTCGACGTCAAGGGCAATGATCACAGTCATTAATGGACTTTGTAGGCCAATGATAAAATCCATTCAAACATGTATTTAGTAGAGATCATAAAATAGCTGCGCTTGGCTTATCAAATCTATACAATCTATCTCCAAGAACCATTACTCAAGCTGGAAGGAGGGTGCTGGCTGGGGTTTGGATTTTTTTCGTTCTTCTTTTCCCCTTAAAATTTAAGCACCGGTTACCATATAATGTTTGTGGTCCATAGAATGAATGTGTGGATAAAAAGTATGTTTGACGTGCTTATATTATAATTTAAGCTTTGCCAAACATGTGCTAAAATTGTTATCTGAATGTGAGGGCAAAACTATCTTTTAAGCGGATTTAATATTTGCCTTAAATGAAAATCATAAGGGACATGGATGGTTGCTAGAAAATTACAAGTTAGAAACCCTGTTTGGCAAGAAAAGTGGAATTTCCATCCAAGTGCTGGTTTACCCAAATAAAGGGGAACGTGGCTTACATATTCCCCAATTTTAGATGTTATCTGAGAAAAAAAACTACTTTATTTTTCTCGTCTATATTCTTCTATATGCTATGCTCCATGTGGCTGTCCTTCCTCACATTTTCCTCATGCTGGTTCGTGTCAGTTACATCTGGCATCAGTCTGTCTCTGTGTGGTTCTTTGACTCTTGGTGGTTGAGTGTTTGACTAGCCTTTTTGAGAGCCAGTATCTGTCCTGTGTATAGAATGTCACATATGCCACACAGTACTGTGCTTGCCTTTGTCTTGACCACCTTCTAGTCTCCGTTACTGCATTATTTTAGTTGCTAAAATTGTCACTCTGCACTTATAGAGAGATTGGCTTTTGAATGAATGCCAAAATTATGTTTGAAAATGAAACTAATCTTGGGTAATTAAGAAATTTTTTGAGGTATTGATAAACAGGGAAACTGTGGCACCCCACTATACAGTTTAAATTTTGCATATTCTGCATGCTCTCACAATAAAATGTTCTCCCTGCATGAGCACCACATATCTGTCTCTTCACGCCCACCACCTCCAACCAAGATTTCCCATGATGGAAATGATGTCATTGAGTTAATCTCTCAGAAATTAAAGACTGTAGAAAGAGAAAAGAAAGAGCAAAAGAACTTGAAGGCATTGACATGAGCAACATCATTTCAAGTTCACGCAGAAGGTCAACAAGCAGTTTTATGGCTCCTAAATATAAAGTAGAAACTAAAGGTAATAAGGATGATGTCAAAGCTAGAAAACACAAGGATAGCGACGACATAGATGGCAATGACAGTGAAGAACACGAGGAAACTAAAGGGGATGATGATGTCAAAGCTAGTGAACTCAAGAATAACACGGACAAAGATGGCAATGACAGCGATGAAAAGGAAGAAACTAAAGGTGATGATGATGATGTCAAAGCTAGTAAACACAAGGACAAAGATGGCAGTGATGGTGATGAACAGGAAGAAAAAGTAGAAGATGATGAAAAAGTAAAAGGAGATGAAGAAGAAGACGAAGTAGATGATGAAGAAGATGATGATAGCAGCGAAGAATTCAATGAAGGTATGCATCTTTTGAGATTCTTCATGCCAACTCCCTTACCCATCTTACAAGTTTTTTTGATGGTTTATATGTGCAATTAAATATTGTCACGGACTCACGTGGATTGTGGTGCTGAGTAGTTGCCAGCCTGCTTGTCAATTGAAGTTGTTACGTTGGTTCAACTACAAGTCTACAACCCTCTAAGTTGCAGCATAGAAGGGTAGGATAGAATGTGATGCTTAATACCAGGGTACAGTATATTCTGTCATAATTGGAAAGTTGAGAAATGTTACTAAATCAAAGAGTTAGAATAGCAAGAATTGAGCAAAAATATAATTACATTATGACATTTCAAAATTGTAGAACTGCAAATGAGAAGAAAATAGAGTACAACCTTGCACAAAGAACATAAATGGCCTTGTACAAGAGTAAGAGCACAATCTAATCTGAACTACTTTATTTATGCCTACGATCAATCTAATCTGAACATACGTAGGAGTGTTTTCCGTGTCATAATATTTTTGCTTTTACTTGCAGATGACGAGGAAAGTGACTAAGTTCTGCATTGTGGTTTTGGAAGGTATACGAAACTAGGCGGGAATTGTAGTAGTGCAGATATGTAGTATTGTATTAGTCATATGCGGCACTTGAATTGTATTGTTTTTTTTTTTTTAATTATCTAGTATTTTATGATAGACGTGGTTTACAAGTCCTAAACGCAATTTTTGCACATCCAGCTGCTTTAAGAAAGTAGTGCGAGTTGGTAATGCCTGTATTTTAATTTATCATTAATAATCTTTTTCCTCTGTGAAATTGTTAGCGGCGACTAAACACCTGTTGCTACTGCACGAGGAGCTCTTTGTGATCTATTGGAAAAAGGAAATATGTAAGGCCCAGTTGCAGACTTGCAGTTGACCTTACAAGACGAATGAGGAATAAACACGTGTTGTAATGTGTGCCCTTATTTATTTATTTATATTTTTGAAAACAGAATCCACAGATGCCACTACTGGAAAAAAAAAAAATGGAGGTGCCACTGCCCAGCACCCAGGAGAGTGTGGCTATTAAAGCTTTTACACAGATTCTGTGCGGCTCGAAAGGCCTGTTTAGCAGGGGCTTTTGGCTGGTCCATTGCAGTTCATTCCATTCTAATTACCGATCCTATTATTTGTAGGGAAATTTTGCATTAGTAGTTCTAAATCTTGTTATTCGAGTGGGTAAGGTAGATTTTTAACCTTTAAAAGGAACAATTTAAATCTCAAGCGCACATTCAATTCCTAATAATGAAAACTTCTGTAAAATGTCTTCACTTCGATTATTTGAACATTTGCTTAAATTGAGAAATTAAGCTCTTGTTTGGTTCTCATTATTTTAAAATACATTTTGTTTTCTGATTTTCAATCACAATCTTTAACAAAGTAATATTATTTTTACTTATTTTTTAATTACACATTCTCCATTGAATCACTCTTTTAAAATGCATTTTTGCAAGAAAATGGAGCTTAAATAGGCTCTAAATATATAGTTGGATGTGGCCCTCAGGGCACATCTCCAAGTGATAAAAGGAGAAGGTGAAAAAACTTCAGCTTTGCTTGAGGTTGTCGTGTCAAGAGTTCGAATCCTGAAATATGGATTTGGTTATTGAGTAAATGCAAGTGTACAAACAGCTTTCCATCTTGTACTCTTGGGGCATAACTTGCGATTTACCTCCTGCATCGAGACTCAGGGCAGGACAAGTGGGGGCCATCAAGGATGTGGTTCACCCCCCTTTATAAAGTTGGATGTGTAAGAATTAATGTAAAGGGTTGGATAGTTCATGTTGTCGGAAATTAATTATGTAAATATAATGAATATTGAAGATGAATGTGGATTTTACCTATAATAGATTGGTTAATTATATTAATATTTTCATTCTATAATAAATTTTTAGATTGAATGATTCAATATGATATTAGAGTAGATAAAGTTTTGAAACCCTATAATAAATTTAAGATTTTATGTTATGCCTATGTTTGGTGAAATTTAAAATTTAGATTTTCAATAATTGATTTTAACCACGTATTATATGGGGTTCACAAATTTTAAATCACACATCTCATCAATTTTTATTAAAATTTATTAAAAATTTAATTTTAATGTCTATCTAAAGAATGCAGTAATATCAAATCATTTTGCGTTAATATGGAGTTGAATATCTGTAGCAAAAGAATAATGCTCATGTAGCATGTTTGATAAAATAATTTGAAGGCAAGATTGAAATTTTGTGGGGTTAGAGAAAGGATGCGGGGTGGGGTGGGGTGAGAGTGTGCGTGTGTCCGTGGATGTTATTGTTTGGTTGGTTTATATTCTTTCTATTTTCTCTCTCTGTACTTTTTTTCATTCTTTCTGTGGAGAGGAGAGAAGAGAGCCATCACGCTTAGCTAGAAACAGCTTGCTTTTCCTCCGAGTTTGATAGCCCGGAATTAATCCCATTACCCGAGTAGAATATAGCGCGACGAGGCTGTCATGGATGGATTCACAGACGGTGCGACACGTGGATGGTGAAAATTTCCATGTCACGAATGTCTGTCACCGCCGTCGCTGCTTCTTCCTCCGCCACCTCTCCCTCCTCCTCCTCCTCTTTGCCACCTTCCTTCCGCCACCAAGGTAATATTATCAGCTCAGTTTTATTGCAATTGATTCTCGCACAGAAAAACTTTTCTCAAATTGGTTTCTCCATGATCCTGCTTCATTTTGCAATGGCGTAGATTAACATTGTCAAAGACTATATTTAAATCAATATATTGTGCACATATCATTGATCTTGAATATAATATTTAATAAATTCTCTCTAAAAGCTTACTCATGGATCACATGCAGAAAACATTGTCGTCGCCTTTCAATTTCTGCTGCCTATAATTTAATTACTTATATTCTTTTGGCAGTCTGCAGATTGCTGTTTTTTCAGTTATATATGCTTATTAAGCTCAGGAACTAAAATATGAACAATTTCTTTAATTGTTTTTTGCGGGATTCTTCTCTCTCTCTCTCTCTCTCTGCTGTCTTTTTCCAGCAATTAATCTTTTTTGGTCTCTTATATATTTTTCTGTGAAAGTGTTTGTTTAAAAGATTCAATTTTTCTGTGATAAATTTAAGTCATTACCTTTATGGCAATTGATATTTTTTCAGTTCATTGCATGAATAGGTAAATTTCCAAAGTAAAAGGGAAAGATAAAAAAAATATAAACTGAAAACTATATTTGTGTATGATATTTTTCTCTGTGTTCTTCCTTTTTACTTAATGAGGTCATATTTGGAAATTGGAAAATAGGTACCTGATTTTTATTAAGAGTTGTCTGTATACGGGGAGTATATTGGAGTAACATTAAAGAAGAAAATAAGGTGAAATATTGTTCTTTATACAGTTTAGGGTATGTTTGATGGATATTATTGAGGAAATAATATATTTTAAATAGTGATATGATGAGAAATATGTGGTTAAAAAGTAAGGAAAAATTATTAATGTGATGAAAAATATTATTTTATTGAAGAATGTAGGATTGAAAATGAGTTTTGAAAGAATGTATTTTGAAAAAATGTGTGTCAAACATGGGCTTAATCTTTATCCAGTATTGCGTACAAAACATGCACCTGGTATAAAATATGGCGTATAAGTCTAAAATGGGATTTACTCTTGTAGTTACACTTGTCATTTAATTATGACAGCTAATATCATTTTCAGATGCTTTGTGGCAAATGAACTTGAGATCAAGGGAAGCAATGGAGCCTGGACCTTATCCTGTGCGTGAAGGTGAACTGGACTGCTCATACTACATTCGAACAGGCCTATGTAGATTTGGATCTACTTGCCGATTTAATCATCCTCCTAATAGGAAACTGGTGAGGACTAAAAAAATTATTTGAAGGACTGAAAGTTTCTAGTGCTAGTTTGAATGTAAACAAAGTTGTTCGCAGATGGCTTTTGTTATTACCTATGAGATTTTGCAGCTTGTTACTTTATGTTTCTGGAAACATTGTATGGGAATTTGGCAATGGGATTTGAAATGATTACCTATAAATTTTAATCCATTCTTCTCGAATACCTATTTGATTGGATTCGTTTTTAAGCTCCAATGGCATAATTTGTTTTTGGTTGGACACAATTTATTTTTGTAGAGATATGAACACTATATGCTTTCAAAAATGTTGGCCATTTTGCTCTTTTCCATCCAATTCAGTAATGTAGTTGGAAGGCTTAGGTTTTTGACGTCAATCTCGTAAAAAGTAAACTCCACAGTACATTTCTGAGACTCAAAACAGAGGCTTAAGTGATTTTACTTGTTCGCATGGCATAATCTTTTCCAGTTCTCATGACTTATAGTGACATTAATTTAGAAGAATCAATATTTTTATTAAAAAAATGTGTGAACTCATGAGTACTTGCACACACTTTTAGCATTTAAGTATTCTGTATAGATCTGAACACTCTTGGATTTGATAAAACTTATTACATTCCTCATCATAGGCTATTGCCACAGCATGGATGAAAGGAGAGTACCCAGAAAGAATAGGACAACCAGAATGTCAGGTATGAATGCTCGCACTTGCCTTAGTTCTCACTGTTATTTAAACCGTGCTATCATTATGTCAGGCATAAAACCTATATTTTCTTTGAGATCACGTGATTTAATGACCTTCATGCATCACTAAACTTAATCTGATTAAAGATCTTAGATAGGACCCACAATTTCAATGACCTTGTTCGTGCAATTGTGTGCCCAAAACATTCAATATGCATAATTCTCTTTGATAAAATTTTATAGGATGACCGTGTGTGCGCGCTTTAGGCTCAGTATAGTTTCAGGAAAGCTGCCACTTCTGGTGCAGAAATTTCATGCAAATTATAACGCTTATTATTATCTCCTTTCCTCAAGTGTTTATACTAGTGTATTTTTATTTCAAGAAAAGGTTCTCATTCTTAAGATTGTTCCATTTCTTTCACTAGAACCAGTATATTCTTTGGGGAGGCTGGATGTTCTCAGCTTGTTATGTGTTCGAGCTTCGTTTGCTTCCATAAAAAAATAAATCTAGTGAGCCTTGTTCATAATTAGTTGCTTGTTAATTCATTCAATATAATATTTTGTATCTTCTTCAGTATTACTTGAAAACTGGTACCTGCAAGTTTGGACCTACATGCAAGTTTCATCACCCTAGAGACAAATCTGGAATTGCTGGAAGAGTTGCCTTGAATGTTTTGGGATATCCACTTCGCCTGGTTTGGACTTTCTCTGTCATTTTTGCTAAACTTATTTCTTCAACCTGAATGGCGCATTCTGATCAATGATTGCTCTTGTGCTCATTTTGCATATGCTTCCTTTCACTTCATAATAGTGCAAAAAGCTTTAGAGCATGAAATCAGATAACATTGTATCCAAGTGCTTGCATATCAGAATGGGTGATTCTCTGAAAATTCTGGGATGTCCAATGGTATTAATTCTGGTAAAGGGCACTAAGTTATTGAAGAAACTCTAGGAGGCAATTTGATAGAGGTAAACAAATGTAGTTAGTTGATCTTATGATCTGGAATAAGAAGCGGGCATGAGTACATGCTACACAGGTACATGATAATACAACGAGGATGCGCCTGGTATTCCCTCAATTTTTAGTTGTTAGGCCTTTTTGCTATCATTTGCCAAAGATAAGAAATAGTGTTTAGTTATTACTCTAGATAGTGCTTTCTTTACTGCTGTAGATCATGTAGGAATTTAAATCCCTCGATCAATTATCATACTTTCATTGTTTGAGTTTGAGTTAAATTTCATATTATGGTATCTTTTTAATGGAATATCTTCCTTTTGTACAGAATGAGGTTGAATGTGCCTATTATTTGAGAACTGGACAATGCAAGTTTGGGAACACTTGTAAATTCCACCATCCCCAGCCATCCAACGTAATGGTCTCTCTACGTGGTTCTGTCTATCCTCCTATCCATTCTTCAACAACTCCTGGTCAGCTGTCATTTCCCTTGTCAAGAACTTATGTTCCGAGTCCAAGGTGGCAAAGCCCTTCAAGTTATGCACCGGTGATTATGCCTCAGGGAGTGATATCAGTTCCTGGATGGAACCCATACAATGTAACCTTTCTGATTATTCTTTATTTTTGTATTGCTTCTTCTTTTTACATGAATTTGAAGGTACAGTATTTGGGACAGTCAAGTAAATGAGAAAATGGCTACAAATTTAATCACATATGTTGATCAGGAAGAGTGAATATCGAGAAACAAAAAATCACTATGAAGAAAATGCTTTATTTATATAAGGAATTTGTACTAATTTTTACTTATAAAATGAACCTGGGTATCGCGATCTATATACTCATGTGAAGTTGGAACTTTTAGAGTTTTGGAGTTTATTAATGAATCTTGTGTATGGCTTAGTTTTTAAACCTAGAAATTTTATTCAGGTACTAGACGGACATCTTCAGCACCTTCTAAAGTTATTTTTGCGTTAGGAAGCATGCAGCACTGATGCTTCCCATGGAGAAATTGTACTCTTACTTTGGTAGCACAATTAAGTATATAAATAAATAATAAAGAAATATGTGATTGTATACAAAAATTGAATTATCCGGGTTCAGAGAGAGTTCAATTGTGTATGGCTGCTACATATCCTGTATAATCGGTTACTATATTTCCTTGGGTATAGTTGCTTATTGTTCTTTAATGCATCGAGTGTCCATACATGTAGAGAGCATTCTTGCATTTTGAATTTGAACCAAGTGATTAGAAGTTATGTAATTATTGAATTCTGAAATCGCTGAGGTGATGGTATCTTTTCCAGGCTCAGCTGGTTTCTGTTTCATCTTCAGAAAGCCAACATCCAACAGCAGGGAACGGCTCACGACAGGGTGAAGCTGCAAGCACAGAATCTCAGTTTTGTTCTGGTTCTACACCTATGGGGTATTATGCATTGCAGAGAGATAATGAGTTTCCTGAGAGACCTGGCCAGCCAGAATGCCAATTCTATATGAAAACTGGGGACTGCAAATATGGTGCAGTCTGTAAATTTCATCACCCCAGAGAGAGAATTATCCCTATTCCAGACTGTGTGTTAAGTCCAATCGGGCTTCCTTTGAGGCCAGTAAGTAATTTTGGTTACTTATTTTCTTGATTTTCTCCACACAACTTACCATAAGCTGTCATCTTAACTCTTGTTAGCTTTCGACTATTTCTCTTGAAAAGCTTGTTGCACACTTTCCATCTGAGATCTGGTTTTTATGTTCACTGGTATTGGGCATTGAAAACAATCTTTCTTATCTGTAAACAACCACCATATTTGGCGGTTTTAGGCAGGTCATTTAGTTAGATGCTAGAAATATTCTTGGTGCACTCGTGCTTGTGAGTTTAGTATGCCATCCTCCTTTTTGATTCTCAGAGTGCTTTGTACTCACCTTTTCACCATCTTGCTTCAATTTATTTGAGGGCACCATTGTTCTTTTCTTTGCATGTCTAATCTATTGCAAAATTTTGGCTAAGGGAGAGGCAAATTTAAAAACGTGGACATACCAAGGTAATTCTTAGATACTCATGAATAGCAAGATAATGATAACCTTACTCTTTCCATGGCTTACTCTAAGATAATAATAAGATTAGGAGAATTTAATTAAAAAATAATGACAATTATTTAGAAACAAGTGTAAATTATAAAAACCTTTAGTAGACCGTATCATATCTTAAAAGAACAATTTCGTTCCCTCTCACACTTGTAAAACTTGTGTTTAAATACTTCCCCAAGTTAATTTACCTCAACTATCTGTTTCTTTATTATCTTAGTAATGGCCTTTCTTCTGCAAAAAGATTCTTTTCACCATGATGAGTTGAAACAGAAGATGTCCCATTACATACTCCGAGCATTACAAGAGTTTTTTTTTTTACGCCAAAGAGAAATTTGTGCTACATTAAATTAAGATATCCCTTATCAACCATGAAAAAATAATTTTTTTTTATTTTTTTATTTTGTATAAAGTTCAACGTATAGTTTACTAACTTTCAAATGTTTTGATCTTCTTTTCAATGCTTCTTTTGAGAGAGAGTTTAATTTTGAAATGGTTTACTCCAGAAGTTCTCCATATTGCATGTAGAGGCAAGTATGGATGGTTATAATACACTTAGGCTCAAACTTCTGGTTTCTCGTTCTTTGATTACATCTTCCATTTTAAGTCAAGGATGGGGATCTTAATTTTTTTTCCTGAGGGGGGCTGGATGCGGCCTGACAAGAGCTAAAGGAAATAGCCTCTGATGGATTCTGAGTAGTTTCGTCAGATAGCTGTATCTGGTCAAATTTGTGAAGTTTTCATGAACAATATGTAATGATAAATAAAAATTTGATCATGCTTTTTTAGGATATATAATGATTATCATAGGCTTTTGCCATTTTGAATATTTAATTTAGTTTCAACAGGCATTTGTAATGATGTGGTTCAACATTTTGTATATGTGCCACATATTTTGACATTATTCAAAGAGAGAAATTGGAATAAGGATAAAAGACGAGGAACAGGTTGACAAGGAAAGAATAGGAGGGCAGGAGAGAGAGACGTCTTACTATAGTTAACATTTTTTGTACTAAGTTTTTTGAAGGAATCTACTGAGGATTTCTTGTTTCACACCTTTTTTTTTGTCTCCTTTTTTGTCGGTTTTAGGCAGAGCCTCTGTGTCTTTTCTACTCTCGATATGGAATCTGCAAGTTTGGTCCAAGTTGCAAGTTTGACCACCCAATGAGGGTTTACACACACAATCTTGCTGCATCATCATCAGGCGACACTCCAGAAGTTCGTCGTTTTTTGGCTTCATCATCAGGAACTGGTGTATTAAGTTTGCCCGGGAAAGGGCTTGTGGAAGCAGGCTCTACAAATAACAGGCAAATATCTTTCTCTGAAGCAAGACAGATACCCTCTGGTGATGATTAACAGTGACTCAGAATGATAAACTGATTCTCCAAACCCAAGTCTCAATCATTGGATGATATAAATACCAGTTCTTGTACATTCATTCCCATAGATGGAGATTTATAGAATTCAATTTGAAGTGAGTTTTAGCACTTCACTGCATTATAAAAATCTGCAAACACGGTCACATTTGGTGAAGCCAATAGTGAAATTTTCATCTTTTCAGACAGCCATCTTTCTGATTTTTGTGACCTAATCTCCCAATGTTTTGTTTTGGAGCAACTTTCATCTGGCTCAGTGTTGGTCTTCTCATATGTACACAAATATTTCTCATCGAAACACCAGTTTCTAATATTTATGGTTGATTTCTCATCAGTCTTGCATATAACGTTATTATCGTCATTGTCACCATCTATATTGTTGAGGGTTTATATATTGTAAGCATCATTCATACAATCAGAGTTGTTGTCACTTATGTTTCCTTAGCTTGTTTGTGCTATTATCATTTGGAAAGAACTAATTTTGGTTTAAAATTATCTTTTAACTTCTATTATTTGTCACCTTTTTCGCAGATTGACCTACTATTTTCATAGTTCTCTAGGTCAATTTCTGGATATGAAAAAGAAGTCTAAAGTAGTAACATAATGGATCTCACTCTTAATGCTATCCAGTGTAACCTGAAACATTGATAATTCCAGTTCAGGGAATGGGATATGGAGCCCGCTTTTCCAATTTAGAAGAAGAACGTTGGTTGCCACTTGGCCAAATGCTAGATCGATACTAGGTTGTTCTAATGTAATTAAATGCAGTATTTTTCTAGAAGAATGCATCTTAATAACTTACTGTTTAAATCATTCAAATGTACTGGAAATATGACTTGCTGCTATTACCTGATATTTAAGTGCTATATTTACTTGAGCTTTTATTCAAGTAAATCTAGTAAAATTTAACAAGAGGAATAAAATGTCATTATCTTAAGAAGCTAATTGTCTAGATGTTGGTCAAGTATCAGATGTGCTAATGTGAGAAAGATGAAGTCACCCATGAACATTGGATCAGATTGTTAAATCTAGCATTGCAGAATGGAAGTGTACAACAAGTTACAATGGGCATGGAGACAAGTTTTGTATTCGAGAATGGATGTGTACAATGGATCTTTCTGGTAAATATTTTTATGTTCAACTAGTTCTGTTTATGTTCAGAAACTCTTGAATTTGATTACGTTTATGTGATATTGGGAGCATCTTTTAGTTGAATTTACTGCTTGCTTGCTTCTTGTTTCTACAGTGATAGTATAAACACCAGTTTGGTATGATGGCAACTTGAACATTTCTTGCTGGTCTTATCAAAATGTCACCGAATTACGAGGTTTCTCCTATTCCTGACAATGACTTCTTTAAGTGATCACAGGTATTCTGCAAAACTGACACGCAGGACCTTCTTTAAGAGACTGGCGATGGATGATACAAGAGATTAAAACCAAGAAGGCACGTGTTACTTAATCAATAGTTGCATTGCTTAATAATAAGATTTGCACATCCGAAAGGACATTTCACTGTTCAGAAAAAATGTGCCCTTAAAGGTGCTTACTCATTTTAAGGGACGAACAATTACCGCATACGATGCCAGAGACTAACAGCATGGATGCAAATGATATGACCAATTACTTCTGGAAATCTATCCAGGACTAGGATACTTTCTATACTCACTATAGAAGTGACCTTTTAAATCGTTTCCTCATTTGAGAATTGAGCATATCTGCAAACTCTTCTAGAAGGATGCTTTAGAGTAAAAGAACAAATGAGCCTTTAAGCGTTTCCTCATTTTGAGGACTGAACAAATACGTAATGACATACTAAAGACAAAAGAATGGAAGCAAATAATATGATCAATTACTTCTGGAAAATCTGGCCAAGCATGTTTCATCCTTACTACAGATGAAATGAGCAAATGGAAATTACAGACATCTTTCTCATAATGGAAAGAGAGAAAATACTTGTGAATCATACTTACTGTATGAGATGAAGAACTTATTTTATTTCTTTACATGCTGTGTGGCAATTGAATCCTTCTGTTTCACTCATGTCATGAAAATACAGTGCCATTTGGTTGCTTTTATTATTTTCTCCAACTCTTGATGATATCTCATGCTTGGACATCGTTTCTTTTTGAGTTCAGAGTTCCACAAGTTTCAATAATTTGACACCTTTGAATAGCTTGAATGTAAAAATGTAATTAGTTAACATTAGAAAGCATCTTTAATATGTTTTGGAATTGATGGTCAGACGGAAACTCCTAGTCAGACCATCAATGGAGAGTATCTAAGATGGCGTAATAGCCAATCAAGAGAGGAAGCGATATTATAGTGCCAAAAATAACCCTGAACATGGCTCTGGATAAAGGAAAGGATAATTCATCTTATAAAGATTGACATGAGCTGTGAACACAAAGGTGAAAAATGGACACCACGTTAACGAGCCGTAGCCTAATGCCAAGGCCTCGTACAGCGGCACCATTGCCACCACTATCTTGTAAATATCTTACCAAGCTATCATCTTTTGTTTGATTTTTGCCGAAAAGCTTATGAATGTACACTTCACAATATGAAATTTGTGTGTGCATATATGCGTATTTATAAGAAGACTCTCCAATCCTGAAAATCATGAAAACATTTTTCATGCCGCCTAAAAACCTTCAGGCGTGGCAGTTGAACCATTCTGGTTTACTCATGTCATGCACTTAGCACGTTTCAACAAACGGACGTTCGAGTAGTAGTGCGGTATTAACTGTTAGATATTTATATAACAAAAATATAATATGTGAAAGAAATAATTAATTAAGATGAAGTGTACAATTGGTGAAAAATGTGAAATTTGTGTGGGGATGTCACAGATTCGAGTCATGCCTCATGCATTATATTAAAAGGTCTTGATTCTAATAATAATTATTTTATTTTTGTTAATTATTTTTGAAATTATTTAATGGGTTAACTAGCCAGTAAAATATGACTGTTTTAATTGTTCAATATTAACAATTCCATTAACACCAACCATTAAAATTGAAATTAATACTGGATCATGGTGTAAGTAGTTACTTCAGTTTTCTGCCCACATAAACACACATCTGGGCATTGGAGAAAACACACAACAAAAATGAAATTATATCTTCCAATTTAGTAAAAAAAATATTATTCTCAGATTTATATATTTTCTGGAATACACTTGAGAGTTTTGAAAACTATTTGTGATTGCTCCACAATTGATTTCTTGATTGTTGTATCCTGGAGGTGATTGTCCACAAAGGTTGCAACAGTTATCGACGAGAAATTTCGCTTTAGGATATCGTGCTGCCACGAGACTCGATCAGTCGATAAGTTTTTGTGCACTTTACTGTATTGCAACTAGCTACATTTCTAACATTAACGGGCTAGACTTTCTCGCGCGCGCGCATACAAGATCTTTTCATATTGTGAAGTGTACATTCAAGCTTTTCTACAACAACGACATAAAATGATAGCGTGGTAAATTTTTTACAAGATAGTGGTGGCAATGGTGCCAGTATATGCGGCCTTGGCATTAGACTATGGCTCCTTAAGGTGGTGGCATAGATAGGTTTAAACCAGACCATTAAAACTTAGGGTGCCAGCTGCTGTCTTGAGCCAAAACCTCTAATATCCTAATTGCTTACCTTTAATGCTGGATTTTTTTAATGTTAAGAAGTTAGATAATGGCTTAAGCCTGGTTAAATTAGGCATGACAAGTACGTTTCTTTGATTTAAACTTAAAAGTGAGATAATATTTAATAACTTAGACAAATCGACTCGAAATCCAACCAAACTTGGACCAAATCCTAACCTCCCGTATTGATTTTTCAATTCGAATAATGCTATTCATAGTGGAAATTATCGGTAGTCGCATACGTGTGACATACACCTGACAATTTATTATTTAATACGATTTAATAAAAAAAAAATCATATCAATGCATTAAATAATAAAATGTCATATGTACGTCGTGTATACCGACTATTATGTAGTCTTCAGATGATTTGAGATTGAGACGGTTAGTTTGTAGTCCACTAGTGTCAAATGTAATGAATATACATATTTAATTGTTTCCTTTTGCATTATTGTGTCCCGAGTACTACGTAATTACTTGCTTAAAATTTTAATTTGGTAGTCCACATTTTTATCTCAATTTCCATTTATAACTTTAGACAGATGTTTGTAGGCATTGGATACAATATTCTTTTTGTAATTTTCACTTTTGTTTTCAATTGTAAAACATCATTCATTTTTCTGTACGTAGTTTGTCGATTAGTTACTCATTATTCATTAAAAACAAACGAAAACTCATTTCTTAAACTTACATTATTTGCAGAGTCAACGAGTTTTAAACTTGTTCGCGCTCTCACTGTTTCATAACGTCTTTGTCAAAATAATTTATACGAGTATGTTTACGTGAAATTTGCACTAGACGTCGGAAAATCATGAGTAAATTATACAGTTTGCAAAATTTAAAAAAATGTCTACATAGTCTCGAGCAAACTTTGTGCCAAGCGAAAAGTAGAAAATAGAACTACCAATGCATCTCTCATAATTTATTTTCTTCAATTAAAATAAAATTTAATAATTAACATTAGAAATCATCTTTTAACTTGTATTGGAATGGATGGTCAGATGGAAACTCCTAGTCAGCCCATCAATGGAAAGAATCAAAGATGGTGTAATAGCCAATCAAGAGAGGAAGTGATATTATAGTGCCAAAAATAACCCTGAAATAAAACAAAAAAAAAAAAAATAGTTAATTTATAGATATAAATAATAAAACATTGTTCCATAATTATTTTATAAGCAACTTACGCAGTACTAAGTAATTCTGAGTGCAGCCCATACTCTTGAGCAAAAACAAAGGACGCGATTGATTGTGGCAGTGCCGCCTTCAACAACAGTATATACGATATTATATGAAGATGATGAACGCTTTCATTTTCAATATTTTTTTAAAATATTTCCCAAAAATTCTAGACGAGTCAAATTGTAACATGTACCTGAATGATTGCTACATAAAAAATGTGGCCACGCAGACCTAATGCAAAACAACCAATAGCCATACTTATTGGTCCACCAACAAACCTCAATACCATCCCCAACAACGTTAGGCGGACACCACAGGCAATCACTTTCTCTTGCAATGCCATAAAAAGACCTGCACATTATTTACAAGTATAATGAAAATACAGTCGCGAGGTCTCCACAGATGTGAAATAGAACCAATACCCGAAAATCTTCGAGAATAACAGAAGGGATTGCATGGAAAAAAGAGACTTTGCGCAAGAAATGCACATTATTTACAAATTTATATCTAAAATGAATCATTATATACATACATACCCATAGAGAACATGGCAACAGCACCCCCAGCCCTTGACATAATCAATATGGATCCTTCAACAATGGAGGGCATCTGAAAATGCCACCTAAACCATTACAGAAAGTTGAGTTTTGTTGATAATTAATTACTTGATAATCTATATTCATGTTTGTATATACCTGTTAGCTAAAAGAGCCCAGATGATGCCAAGAAAACATGCATAAGAATTTGGGTTCTTAGCAAGTTTACACCATACCGTCTTCATCAAAGGTAAGAAAGATGGTGTTTTACTCGCAATAGAATCTGTGTTCTCGTCCACTGTATCATGATCATTTCTCCCCATTTCAATCGATGACAAATTCACTTGCCGATCATCTGAGGCCGGGGCTGTCGAGATTACTGATTTATCACACCTCGTACGTCTGAATTCCAACATGAATAAAAGAGCAGGGAACCAAAAGAGAGACTGTATAACTGACGACTGGATAACAAGATCAGCTCCCATTTCACCATACATGGCTTTCAATAGTGGAACCCCGACAACAAGAGTGTTATTGAGACTTGATAAAGAGAAGCATGTTACAGACCAATCATACTTCCCATTTCTACTCAAATTAGCCCACAAAGCTAAAACAATGCCAACAACGACTTTAGCTATAACATCAGCGGCAAGGAAGAGATAATTCATCTTATAAGGATTGACATGAGCTGTGAACTCGAAGGTGAAAAATGGCATTATGAAATAACAGTTGAAGCGGTTTATAGCATCGCAATGGTCTGGTTTAAACATATGCCACCACCTTATGGAGCCGTAGCCTAACGCCAGTGCTGCGTAAAATGGCACCATGGCCACCACTATTTTGTAAATATCTTCCCCCGCTATCATTTTTGCAAAATAGCTTATGACTTCAGAATATGAAATGTTTTCATGTGCACATATGTGTATATATAGTAAATTCTGGCCTAGTTAATTGTAGACTCATTTATTTATGAGTAATGGTATTCATCCCCACTGAGGTTACACCCCCCGTCTAGGTGACGTTAACGTAAGATTAAATAAATAATTTAATTTCACTTTTCATTTAACCTATCATTTAGAGTCATCTAGGTTGTGATTGTAACCCCAGTGTGAATGAATAATATTATTTTTTATGATTAATTCATAAACATTTTGAGTTAATCAAAGAACGAAGCAGATTTCATTTTGTTGAGTTCCCACTACTTAAAAAGAATAATTAAGAGTGTAGGGACCCACGCGTTTGAAGGAGGACAAGTCAAATCATTGCTAAAAGAATGAGTACCATGTTGTGAAGATGAGGGATTGCCCGAGCAGATAAGCAGGACTGCGATCGATAATCAGGAGCGGAGCCAAGGCTCGATTAAAAAGTTTTGTTTTTTTTTTAATGCTCGATTGATATTTAAAAGAAAGATTTTCACATATAAAAATGAAATTGGGCCGTAATATCATGTATGTGACTTATTTGTATAGATTGAAAAGTTTTATATCAGTTTGAAATTTTCTCAATTGATCAAGCATTAAAGTGAAAAAGCTGAAAAATGTGTTTTTGAGTAAAGAAAATAATGACAATTTCATTCAATCATTAATTGCTATAGAAACCAATTGGGTTTCATTTGAAGTTTTACAGAAGTTCGGGACTAAATTGCAATTTTAAAAGTTCAAAACGCACATTTTCCGAATTTTGGCTATTTTGAGAAGTTATAGTGTCACAAATGTGTATGAACCAAATTTGGATTTTTCTTACATTTCTCCACGTTTTACTGTAAAATTAAAGAAAATTTGAAATTAGGGTTTTGACGTGATTCGAGCCGCCCTACTTTAATGCTCACATTAAAATTTGCTAGTGCAGCATGCATGTCCATAAGTGGTTCAAAATGCATTCAACAAATTAAGTTTATGGATCCCAATTTCATAATTTTCAACTTTGACGTAGAATTTTAGCTAGGTTTCTTACTTATAATCAATTACCACTACTTATTGCTTAACTGACTTAAGCAAAAGCTCCAACCTCTTAAAACCCCAAAATTGGTGAAGGTAGGGGTGGATTTATACTAAAGTGGACTTGATCTAGTTGGACTAAGCCCCATGTTTGGTATCGTTTAAATTCTAAATTTTAATCTAAGTCAAATTCAATAATTCATTTCAATCACATATTTTATGAGCCTCACAACTTTTCAACCATACATTTCATCAACTCCTATAAAAAAATATATTAAAAATCTGATTTTAATCTCCACCAAAAGTGATAAGCATGAGAAAAATTAACCCCTAGTCAGATTAATAGAAATCGAACCAAACCCTAATCTCTCTCGATTCAACCCTAATGGCCAAACCCTACCCCCTTTTATATTCATCAAGATTTGGCAATGCCTAGCAAGAGTGGAGACATAGAAGAAAGTTGCAAGATTTGTTCAAGTTTTGATACAATATTTCTTATATTAAAATTCAAAACTGCTCTCCAATTAAGAGGGTGTTTGGTATAGATTAAAATCAGATTTTAAGTAGATTGTTATAGAAATTTTTGAAATGTGTGGTTGAAAAGATGTCAGACTCATGAAAGATGTGGTTAATATTGATTGTTTGACTTAAAATAAAATCAGATTAAAATCTGGCCCAAACATGTCCTTAAAGTTTTTTCATAGAATATTTAATATTCTAAGTTGTCTGGATTCGGTCTTACACTATGAGAGACTCTTAATGTGAAAGTAATAATATAATATCTTACTAAGTGATGTAGATTTCCACTTAGAAAATGCTAATAATGCTTCTCTTAGTCATACCATGTTAATCTTTTTAATATTATATATCTATTCTGCGTACTGTAATTCATGTTTCTTAAGTTCTGGTTTTAATTGCTGTATATAATAGAAATTAACATACCACAAAAAGTAAATATTAAAAAATACAGTCAACCGCGCTCAAGATAGAGAGAGAGAGAGAGAGAGAGGAGTTTGCTTTTCTTTTTTAATAACGTCACTTCTCGAGACATTTTCGCTCAAATTTGGGATATCAAGATAAATTTACTTTTAAATATTATCGTTCATCTTTAATGGAGATGATCATCTGTCTGTATGGTAGTGGGGTCATTGTCATCATCGGTAGAGATTAATATGGTTATTCTTTACTTAGTCCACTTCAAATAGTGGGTTCGAAAGAGAGGGGCTGAAAAGACAAAACAATCCATGTACGTACGTGACCGTTCGCACGAAATCTAACACTTTAGCTTTTACATTGTCCTCTCCGTCTTTGGACGATATTAGTTTTCTTCTATTATACCTTTAGCTAGAGGAGTTTGGTCGAATCTCGTCCGAAGTTTGTATTATATTATATTTTTCATTATTAATAAAACTTCACCTAGAATAATTTAATTTTAAAAAAAAATAAAAAAAAAATAAAAAAATCATACCATCTCTACTAGCTAATGATCCCACATTGGAGAATTTAGAAGTGCTATATGGGGATGATATCAAATTCCAATCCCTACAGACAAAGTTATGAGGGAGCTCTTTATCCCTCAAATAACAATTTCAACTTGTTAGTGAAAGAAGAAAAGTTTGGTATTTGTTCGTCTCACCTTTATTGATTAAGTTATTCCCAGCCCACTAATGTAAAATGTTGTGGTGCTTAATTCACACTGAATACCTGATCAACGGTCAGAATAGATTCGAGGGTTTCTTTAAAGTATTTATTTTTATTTATAACTTATTCTAACATGCATGAAATAATATGTTAAAACAGTATATATGAAATAAATAAATATCAGACACTATCTCAAATACTGTGTCGATCGACGCATATATTATCATGATAACAATGAAGGACAAGATCTAATTCCCAATAAATAGACAACCAACTTAAAATAGTAGTAAACCGTAGGAACATTGAACATGTTATTCGAGAATCATTATCTCATATTTCATTCTAAATATATTCGTTTATCTGTGTTATGAATATTATGCAATGCCGCCAGACTCGTTTCGAGATGTCAAGGACTTTCTCGTCGTTTGAATTCTCTTTAAAAAACACACACAAAAAAGGAGACAAACTCAACATTGTCTTCCTCCCATTCGACTACTGATGCCGAAGAGGCACGAGTAATTTTGGACATTAAACCCATATGCGAAATATACAAGTTTGACACGCGTCATTACTGAGGAAAGTGCCTTAGAAAAAGCATTAATTCAGAAATAGAATTTGGAATGGCTACAAGTAGCTAGCTTTTGGGTCCGCACTAAAAGCCGAGGTCAACGAACTTAACTAGCCTAACTGAGTCATCCCAGCCCCTAATATCCTCTATGGTCACAGGTTGATACTTGTCACTAATGTTATGAATTTGTTTACTTGTACGTCAAGTTGTCATCCCCCTCACGGAGGTGGGGGGGGGGGGGGGGGGGGGCGCTTATCGACCATTTAATTTAGTCCAAAAAGTTGATATAGCGACCATTTAATTTAGTCCAAAAAGTTGATAAGAATTTAGGCCAAAATTAATAGTTAATTTAATCAAATATTTTATGAAATCTACCACTTCTTATCACACATTTCATAAATTTTTCTCAAAAACTATTAACATTCAATTTTAATCTAAATCATTCAGAGGCTTAATCTAGTTGAATTAATCAAGACAAGTCGTTTCCTTTAAAGTTGATATGAACAAGTATGCTTGTAAAGTGTTAATAAACGATTTAAATTATAAACATATATGAATGAGTACTCAAAAATCGAATCCTAGTCTTCCCAAGCTTGGTCCAAACCTAACTTCCACAAATTAGTGGTACTTTAATGGTAATTAATAGATCATATATTTATATATATAGCAACGTGCAATGCATGTTTGCTTATCGTTTAAGAATTAATTTGTTATTAATAAAGATGTAATTTTTTTGATTAATTAAATAATTAATTAATGATGTATTGTTTATGTAATTGTTAAATAATTAGACGTTGTTATATATTAAAAAAAAATAAACATCGAAAAATGTTTAATATTGATTATATCACCGGGATCTAAAATCGCAACATCTTCCTCACGCCACCTCACATCTCTAAGAACTTACATCATAATTCATATTATTTATGGTTTTCCATGTAATCTTTTTTTTTTACGATTAGAAAAAATTCTAGACATAATGATAAAAAAAAATTATCACTTTTATTGACAATTTTCATGCAAAACAAAGCTAAACGAATGGTATTCGATATGGTAATTTTTTTATATATATATAATTTTATTTTATTTTTGCAATTGGAACAAATTCTAGACCCAATGGTAGAAAAAACTATCACTTTAATGAACAATTTTCACAAAAAAAAAAAAAAAAAAACCAAATGGCTAACCACTTGTACCTCGAAATCTTACCTCGTTAGATCAAATAAATGGTTGAAAGAGAAATCAAGAAATTCATGTTCCCAACACTTCAATTTCTACTTCACGTCCGTAATACGTATCTATGTTGTCTTCTTCTTTTCTCTTTTTATCTTTTGGGTAGAAAATGATTTCTTTTGCACGGTATATAAAAATATATGAATTACCGTGTTTTTCTTCCAATAGTTCCCAATCCCGATAATTCATGTAATTAAATAAAAAAACTTCATTTCTCATCCACAAAAGTACAAAATTAACATGTCATCATTACAAATATCCCCAAAATCAATGCATTGAAATAGTAAAGAATAATTTGACACTCTTTTAATTCTATCACGTGATTGACTCACAATTCTCATATAAAAGAACCAATTAATAACCTATAAAACTACACGTGTCACTCCCATGTTAACTCATTAACTTAATTAATTAACAATTTAAATGGGCTGCCTTAATTGCTACTTAACAGCCTCATTGTTGCTATATATATATATTATTGCTAATAAATATATTCAAAGCATCTCAAAGAGACTATTTATACACGAGATGCTCTATATTTTAAAGAGTTTAACATTTAAAATAGACTCCAAATGACTTTTTAAATTAACATTTTAATTATAGAGAGTGAGTTTGACTTTCTTATAATTAAATGCATTCAAAGTGTTTCAATTTTCAATGTAGGAAAATAATAAAATAATCTAAAGAAAAGCTACTTAAAATAAAAGATTAAGAAAAATAATAAATATTTTTTTGGATTAGTAAAATTAAGTGTTAAATATAAAGAGTTTGTTGGAGTACTTCAAAATTTTAACTCTTTAAATTTATAGATACTCTCCAAATAATAGAATATATTTTTTAAAAATAGAGAGTCTTTTGAAGATGCTTTCAATCAAATTGTTAATTTTTTGAAGAGTTTAAAGAGCAAGCTGAAATTTAGAAAAATTTGCACATTCGGGATTCTAAGAAGTTTTTGAAATGCGTTGTTGAAAAGTTGTGGGACCCATAAGATGTGATTAATATTGATTATTTGACTTTGATTTAGATTAAAATATGATTTTAGTTTGTACCAAATCTGACTTATTTGCTTGTAATTTCTTGGTAGAACGTATTTTGGATTGATCATTGGAATATACTACAAGTGATACTTTAAATTTTGCTAAAAAAAAAAAATCTACTTTTGAACTGGTAATTTTCTTTATTTCGTTGTATTTATATAATATTGAAGCCCAAAAATTGTTTTCATATTTTTGTTATTTTTTGATTGGCAGGCAAAGTTTTGCAATGACCACTGTCTTTTTGTGTTGAAATATGGCAAATTGTAAACATTCCTCGGTTACCACATCTTTTTTAATCACGTTTTAACTGTATTAAAAGTCCCTAACTTTTATTTATTTTAACTTTTAACACTTATGTTTCCAATTTTTTCATTGCATTCTATTATCAATCTTCAATTATTTATCACATATTGTTTCTAATGATGGTTTTGTCCAAAAATTATACAACATTTCATAATAACGTATAATGCACGTTCAACATTGACAAATTAATGAATGAAAAAATGGAGGACGTAGATATGACAATACGTAAACATTAGAGACTTTAATGCAATTAAAATGTAGCTCACTTATGTAGTGCACTTATATAAATTGTAATGTCAATATAGCCACCCGACTCAAATAGGATATTGCAAACATTAATTTGTAAAATATAGCATACAAATTGTAAATATACCCTAAATGTAGGGTTTATTAAGTAAATATCCTAAAAGAATATAATTACAAATTTACAACGCAAATGCACCTAATGTAAATGAACCAAAAGTTCAACAGGGAAATGCATAATTGCATCTCTCATCCCCAAACTTTGTTTAAAGTTTGGCCATACAATTTATAACTAAAAACTGACTGAAACCACAGACGCAGGCTAATATATTTTAGGTATATGTTATTCTCAGAATCACTTCAATTTACACAACATTAAACTTCTCAAAACCTAGCAATACAACTTGTGTTTAAGTTGTAACATCAACAAGACAAATCAATGCAATGCATAAACAAACAAAACCATCCCAAAATTCCTACAGAAATATGGGCTGGCAAAAACTCAAGATGGCTGGCTCTCCGAAATGGCTGGAACCGGTTGTCTGGTAACTGCAGCCAAGATATCAGCATAACCTACGACACCAACTAATATGTCGTCGTTTTCAGCCTCTGTAACCCAAACATGTGTTGCCCGGTGAGATAATATTTGAGCCATTACTGCTGCCAGCGAACTAGTAACTTTACACGTTAATGGTGCACTTCTACCCCGATACATGCTCCTACCAACCCCAAAACTTGAATTTGCCGCATTGCTAAAGAACCCGATACTTCTACTGCTGAATTTTTTTTGCCTGGTCGGGCTTCCTCCATTACCTAAATTCGACTCCCCGACCATTTGATTAAGCGCAATATCAGGAAGTGATCTTGGTGTCAGGTTATCTTCCACCCCCATAACAAACTGTCCAGCAGAGAGATTGGCAAGAGCCCATGATGCAGCTAAGTAATCACATTTCCATAGTTTAGAGGCAGATATTTCACCGATGATGCTATATTGACCATCCGATGTTGGCTCGACAACAGCAACTGCACATGGATCATGGGGACGATTTTTGGTGGCATCAATGGCTGGGAAAGATGCTTCAATAGAGCAGTAGTTTGGATTGATGATTCCAACGGAAGAAATTGAGGAAAGAGGTAAAGGAGCCAAGGCACCAAGGCAACCAATGATGAACCGTAGAACATCTTCTCTTGACAGACAACAATACTTGTCCAGAATGGCGGCGTTAGAAGATGATGATGATGATGGAAGGTTAGTGTTGGCAATAAGGTTTGTGTTATTGCTACTAGAAGTGCCAATGTTCTTGAGCCATTTTCCATTGTAAAGAATTGAGAAGCGCTTGCTCATGCCTCTCCAGACTATGCTTTTGGGAACAAGGAGTCGCTTCACACCTTGCTTCATCATCTCCAGAGCATCTATCAATCTTATACAAGAAACAAATATCAGAGTTACAAGTACTATAAGGAACACTACAGCGAGAATGTAACAAGTCCTAATTTAAGTCCCACGCAGCTGAGTTACGGCATGGCTTGTGGGGTTATAACTTATAAGCAATTTGGCATTCTCCTTACAAGCCAGTTTTGAGGGAGAGTACTACCAATGCGCTTGTAACAGATAATAATGTCTCTTCGCCTTGTATACAAAGTAATTTAATGCAAACATAATTCGCATATATTCCTTTCTTGTCACATGATCACGTTGAAATACATATAAAGATACTTGCATGGCATAACAGTCATTATTCCAATATGATGTCATACACATATGCCTTTTGTTAAAAGCACTTGAATGAACAAACATAAGCTTTAACACATGGAACAACAAAGGAATCCAAGGAAAAAAAAAACATATATTTAATTGAAAAAGTAAATATCAGGAATTCACAATGCAATTAAACTTTCAGCATGTGCATAAACAAAGATGGCTTTAAAGACCTCAAAGCTCCCCATAGCAAGAGAAGGAAGGTAGTGATTGGCAATCTTTTTGACTATTTAAAAATGAAGAAAAGGGCTGAAAAGGGTTGAGAACAGTTCACATGTAAAAGGGAGAAACAGATTAATGTTTGGAAGATCATTAGGCCTGAAAATTACAAAGCTTTCTAGATTATCATTCCAACTTCTTAAAGTTAATTGGGTGCATAAGTTCTATATTAGAGATTCTTATACATACTGGTTGCAGTGCTACACACTGATATGGACAGTTATGCAAAATAATGGGCACTTAAAGACTCCCCATTCCCATCTCCAGATGCCCCCAGAATTGTCCTTACCATTAGAGGTTAAAAAGATGCTTTCTTTTATGCATTTTCTTGCAAGTCAGTCGGGGCTCTGACAAGGCTCAGGAAAATGACTTAGAAAATATAGTAGACGATGTGAAGGCTGAAATGTGTCTTTGATTGGAAGGACACTTGCTAGCCTGGAAGAAAAGGGATAAGAGAGGCAGTTAACCTCCTGAGGCTTAAAGCCTTGTTTCCTCATTTTCAAAGATGGGTGAGAGAGAATTAGAGAGGTTGATAGAAGAGCATCAGAGACATAATAACATTAAAATAAGACTTCTAAAAGATCACAACCTTCATTTCAAAATCTTAACATCTGTAATCTATGGTGACATGTACAAATATGAAGAAAATGGAATAACCATATGAATCAAGCAATTATACTCGTGATGCACAAACACCTTCTCTTGCCCATGTTCCTAACACATAGAATGCCCGTGTATTCACATTTTTCCCTTCTCTAGATATTATTTATGTAAAAACTCCTGCCAATGTAGCCGTCTTGTTAGAGGCAATATTTCCAGAAGAAATGTCTATAATTTCCAAACTTTTATTTCTAAAGACTAGTTCTCCATAGTAGGGAACCGGGAAGAAGTACAAAAACTTTAATATAGTAAGTTCAGTTAGTCAGTGCTATTACTACCCTAACAATGTGAAAGCTAATACGATCATTAATAAGAATGGAATATGACATACTAAAGAAATATAAAAATAAATAAATGAAACACTTAGAATAGCACTGTGATAGCTTCTTTACAGATGATGGCAAGCCCTTTACGCATGTTTTCTGTTCTTTCAGTAATCAAGATGCATTATTTTTAACATCATTGCACCATCCCAACAATTACTTTTTGAATGATCCTTCACCATGTAGGATCTATTTGTTTAAGTAAAATAACAGAACAGGGCGAAGAAAGAAATTGTAATAAAATCTCAATAGATATAGAAAGAATCTACGAAATTTTCTCATTTGTCCCAGCCCCACCCCAACACACACATTTTCTCTAAAACAAAACAAAATTTAGTGAAGTTCAGTTTTACTCCCTAGCCAAAACCATCGCAGACTCAAATCAACAATATTTATAGCACTCAACCAACACCTTTTCTGAGAGAGAGAAGGAGAGGGAGGGAGGGAGGGAGAGAGCATGTACACAATTAACAAAAAGGAAAAAAAAATGCTTAAAACTCTTCCTGCAAGTGGACCCCCATCAGTCAATAAAGAAAACTTTAGACAAGTAGGTTTACAGAAAAAGGTCAATACAATTTCAAGAAGGTTGTCTCTAAACCCTTTATAATCAGGGCCAATTCAATTTCAATCAGTAGAAGTGTACGCCTCATTAATGCTCTTCCTGAAGTGCGCTGCCGAAGGGATTTTTTAAACCAGGGAAGGTGCACATACACTTTTTAGGTTTCTGGAGCATCTTTTATTTTGTTGGACATGATTTTTGGTAGGTACCAGTCAAGAACCTTAGTTTTACAAAAGGTCTTATGAGTCTTCATTGGTTTTCCAGATAAAAGTTATACTTTCCAAACAGAAGTTATCAGAGCGTTAATGATAGTACCCCAGAGATTTTCCACTACATGATACTATTCAATCCACCATAAAACGTTACCAACTTTGGTTGCTATGCCTATGAGATCTGAGCTCGCGACTTACTTCTTACTGTATCTAGCTTCTTCTTTCAAATTTACCATATAAATATACTTCAATCATTCCTGTCAAGTCCAGACCCTGAAACATCTATACCAACACTAAAATCCTCCCCCACAAACCAGGGTGAGACAGATCCAAACTTCTCAAAGGGGGTGCTGGTTCAAAAAACTTCCTTCCATGAAGGACAAGAAAGAAAGAATGGAGATGCAAAGAACGGATTGGAAAGAAAATAATATGGACACGTGTGCACACTTTGCGTAAGGACAACATATAAGTGGTTAAACTAAAGCGCCAGTTTGGAAGAAACCAATAAAACCTCTAAAAATATTTTGACAGCCAGCAACTATTGAAGAAAAGATACTTGAAATCTGTGAGATATGCATTCTCCTTTTCTTTCTTCTTTTCGTCTTGCAATCATTGAGTCAACGCTGAAACCTAAAATTGTTGGGAATTGAGACCAATTACCTTTAATTTTCCCACATGATCCTTGTTCAGAGAGAAAAATATAATAAATAAAATAAAAAGAGACTAAAAGAAATAAAAAGATGGGAGAAAAATTTATGATTATCAGAGTTTTTCGCTATATGAAAAATATGAAGAATCATATAGAATTTTCAACTCACCAAACCCTCCAAGTGTTGTAGGAAAAATACCTTAAGCTTTACCAAACCCACCAATTTCTAGTTTGAACAACCTACAAAGAGAACAAAAAACCAGGATGCTAGGCTTACAATTTTTCCTCTCAAAACCCTCAACGCTGAAACCTAAAATCTCCAGTCTATAGATGACAAGAAATGTCTTTGAGAAATTTATGAAAATCTGGTAACTGAGTTCATTGATTTACACTAAAATTTGAAAACAGAAGGCCTGATTAACTGGAACGAGCACCTTTTTGAGTGATCAACTGTCACGAACCTTCTACTTGACTGTAAAAGGTTAGCAACATTTCAATTAGTCTTCAACTCTGACCCTAACCTCTTGCAATTTTCCCTTTCTTCTTTGGTAGACAAGTGAATCTAAACTCTTGGTGTACCACCTTGTGGATGAGAGGATATACCTTGATTACAACTATAACTCACCTCTAAATGTGTGTTCATGAGAATTTACTAGCCAATTAAACCATCCATATTAACCCCTAAAATATTGCAATTATGAGAGCATTTCGTAAGATAATCCGAAAGGCTAATGAGAACAATCAGAACTTTGTTCTTTAAGGAAGAGGGAAACTTCTGTCCTAGGAAGAGAACAAAGGGTAAAAATAAAAGCAAGCATGCAATGGATGGCGAACTTTATGCAGTTTAACATAACTGATACAAGAAATTCGAATATAACAGAAATAACTACAACTTATAAGTTCCTAAGCCTAATATCTGAAAATCCCAGTCATAATAAAAAATAAATAAATAATCTAGTAGATAAAAAAGTAACGATCTAATGAAGTGAACCCTAAAACAAATCAGAATACAAACTAATTAAATAACATATCTAGGAAGACATAGGGATAGCACGAGTCCTAAGAGCAGTGGCACTCAAGTAGCTTGTTAGCAAATCCTTTAACTAAAACTTAATTTCTGTCCTGCATCAGCTTCTGAGGCCGAGTAGTAGAGGGGCATACGATTCACATCTCCATTGCCTAGTATTTATTGAGAGCCAGAAATTGCTAATAGCTCTCTGACTTCTCCACTAAGGTACACACACACACAGACAACTCAGCCCAAATCTGCTTATGAATTCCTTATTTTTTTGAGTTTCTTAGTATTTTCAAATTTAAACTAGAAAAAGAGTATAATATTATGCATGCCATGTGCTGAAGTTTTTTCTATGACCCAATCTCTAACAGGGTTGAAGAGGTTTTACCAAACATCCCCTTTATGACTAAGTTGGCATGTTTCACTGTTGACTAAGCATTGGTTTCAACCTTACATGAAATCTTTGTGAAGTATGATTAAATTGGCATCCCACCTTCGGCAGCAATTTTGTCAGTGGGTCAAAAGCTTTTGAGCTTGAGAACTGAAAAACTATTCTAGACCCTTTTTTAAGCATAGAATGGATATATATGACAGTCAGTTTGACATATATTGTAGGCAAGTAATGATTCTATCATAAAATGTAATAACTAGTTACTGCTTTGAGGTAACAGATTCAGGAACCACGTAAGATTTTGCCACCAATGGCACAATGTCAAAACTGATTGCTTGATAAATCTATCAAACTGGTCGCTGCTATAAAAGTATATACGGGCCAAATTTATTTTTACAATATTTCAGGTCCATTTCTTGAAAAAGAAATTCACTTTCAAGTCCAGCTGCGTCTAAATATACGTCTCCCTCAATATGGCCCACCGATTTTCCATGAATTATTTCCATTATGATTTCATAGAGGAACAGCC
Source organism: Fraxinus excelsior (assembly GCA_019097785.1). Lineage (NCBI taxonomy): Eukaryota > Viridiplantae > Streptophyta > Magnoliopsida > Lamiales > Oleaceae > Fraxinus > Fraxinus excelsior. The sequence goes on from CM032632.1 coordinate 32,171,087, forward strand.
TTAAGCCACTGTGTAAGATCTCAAGGATTCACCATTAGTTATCAAAGGGTTGACCTGCATGACTTTGATTCACTTTATACTCAGAATTTTCCTTAGAGGCTGAGAAAGAAACTTGCATACTGCAATTACTCTCCAACATAACTAAGAATTAAAATAGTTCCCAAATTTTGCAGAAATGAAAAATAAATAAAAGGGGAAAAATGTCATATTTATAAAGTCATGTTTTTGCAATTACTAATGTCCCTCTCAATTCACTGTTTCAGCATTTGAATACTTCTACTTAGTTGTGTGCAGTCCAAATGCCCAAAACAATAAAGCAAATGAGAAGCCTGACTAGTGAATGAGACAAAAATCTTATTGCGTCTGGGAGAGACAAAAAGAGACACTTATACATATAGAAAAAGAGGGAGAAGGAATAAAATCTCCTTTTGCCAACTTCGAGAAGATTTGACCCACGGTGAACAATGTCTGCTACAAAAACAGCAAATTCAAGTATAGAAAGTCACGACTTTATATAATATAATGGCTTCTTCACAATAGATCATAATAGATCAAGATAAGGTTCTACATCCCTGCTAATAAGCAAATGCATTTTATATTATTACAGTATCATAACTAATTCTGTTACTCTAGACTTCACCTAGAACCTTGAAAATAAGAAGGTAAAGAGTGAAGGTTCTGAAAAACACCATTTTTCTTGGTTAGTTAATAAGGAAAAGTTGACAGTGAAGTTATGAGCATTTATATGGATAACTCTCAAATTCTACACCTCTTACGTCATTCGCAATCATTATTTTTTCTATGGAGATTGTGTGATTCATTCTTAATCTGAACGCATTCCATAAGAGTTTTGAACGTAATTATATTGGTATTTCTGTCATTGGTCCTTTGACACCTCTAAATCCAAGCTTCAAAGAAAGCTGAAGTCACCTATGAGAAATTTTCATGTATAATACCAAGAATAACAAATGAAAAATCACTCAGCTTATTTAAAAATCCCAGAACATTCAAACTACTGACAAGAAACTGAGAAGGTACCACATGTTAAAGTAAGAAAGCGAACCTTGTGCCAGGATCAACCACCTTTAGCGCAGAATTGTTGTGAATTACGACCTCGGAAACTGGTGTCTTGATGGCCTTAGCCTGATCAGCCAGACACTCCTCTCTGGCCAAGAATGCCACAATATCAAGGGAATTCAAGATGCCCACAAACCTCTGCTGCCTCGTTTCTGCATTCTCAATCACACTCTTCTGTGATCTCTTGTTCCACACTGGAATTCCTCCTTCCGAGGATTCCCCTATGGCCCGAATGGCGGCCTCCACTGTTTCTGTCTCTGCAAACTCAACCAGCTCAGGTTTTCCCACCGTCAGATCCCCCACCACATGGTACAAAAACACTGATGCCATTTCATGTAATTTTCCAACACTAATATTAGTAGTATGGGTTCTTGTTGTTTCAAGTCAGTCTGAGAGGATAGTGGTTTCTCTGTATTATCTGGAATCAAACAGATTGTATGTCTTGCTGGGCAGTGATAAAATTGATTTAGAGAAGCAATTGGCTGGACCCTTAATGAACAATTTCTTGATTTATATTAGGAGCAGGTGAGCGATCTGTAAAAGATCCAATCTTGAACTCAATTGAGAGATGGCAAAAGGCTAAGACTATAACAGAGAGTGAAGGAAGACAAGAAAAAGGTGAAAACGAGGATGGGCAATAATCTGACAATAACAGCAATACTGATAGAAATGGTGTGAAAACAAGAACGAGAAGAATTGGGCACCGTACATTAATACTACGATATTTAGAATAATTAAGATGGCCAAATAATTACTCTTTTGGGTTAATATTTTTCTGGATTACACGGTGAAGCCGCCCCTGGAAATGCTATCCGTAGATGCCAATCAGATTTGACTTGTTCTTGTATACAGGAGGTGGATGTGGATGAATCTTGATTCTTAAATAACGAAGGGAAGACCGAAGACAGGATAAATATTGTTCAAACAGTAGCTTTTTGATACAAATTAAAAAAATGATCTTATTTCTGTTGAAATAAATATATCACCCTTGCAAATAAGAGTGTCAAATGCCTTGAGATACCAAATGTTAACGATCCTACAAAAAGCTTGACATACTAAGTTTCACACACAAACTTGCAGCAACCTCGGGAAAAACTTTCATGAACGAATGTTCGATAAATTAATAATTTCCCTTAAATAATAAAAAATTTCGGTCCCGACTTGAGTCAGTGTACTAAATTAATAATCCCGCTAAATGTATAAAATAATAAATTTTTTGAGATCCTTTAGGACTCAACGAATATGTAAAAAAAAAAAAAAAAAATTGTTTAAATTCATAAAAGCTCGTCCTAATACAAATTAATAAATTTTTAATTTGACGATATGTTTTTCAATTTCCCTCTTTTTCAAAATATGCATCTAAAGTCTTTTGTTTTTTCTTTGCACTCAAACCAAAACTTAATCCCTAATTTTTTGCAATGCACATACTGCATTTGGCATATTTTTTTCATTTTGTACAAAGTAATTATTTAAAGTTACGACTGTTTAAAATGCCTCATTTGAAGAACCAATTGTTAATCATGATCATCATTGATAAGTGCATTGAGTATCTCTTGAATAATATCTTCATCAGTAAGAGATTCCATCACCGTATCAGTTTTCTTGAAATAGTTTAAAATGTGTTCGACATCCATTACATTTCCAGTGTAGACCAAAAATAACTTCATGCAATCCATTGATTTTTTCACCTTAACTAACATTTTGGTTCAACGTTAATATCTTCATCTCAGTACCGAAAATAATTTCAATAGTTATTGTCTTCATATCATTGTTCCAAACCGCACTAACAAAATTAATAGCATTCATCATCTTGTCAAACCAACAATCAAACTCTTAAAAAAGTAAACCAGATATCGTTGCTTTCCTATTTTCTCGATAATGACAATTAAGATTGTCATATTTTCAACTTGGATTAGCAAACTTACCACTAATCCAAAGAGGTACTTTGTCTGAAGTGTCACCATTGCAACAAACAACAATTAATACTCTATAAATTAATAATTATTCATTTATCGATAAATTAATAACTTGTCTAAAATAATAAATTTTCTTGGTCCCAATATTATTAATTCATAGAGGTTTTACTGTATGTCACTAGTCACGTTGAACTTGTGTAATTTTTTCTTAACATTATCTCGACCTGCATGGCCAATAAATTGAAGTTTTTAACTTCTAATTTGTTTAATTTTAAAATTTTTGTATAAATTGAATTCTTCCTCGCCATAAATATGTCGGCAATTGTATGGATTGGGACAACGAGATGGGAAATGAAGAATAAAGATGTTCATATATAGAAAGGTGATATTTTCCCAAATCAAATCAAAAGTTGAGGAACATAGCTTACTTTCCCTGCATTTGTGCGTAAACTAAACCCTTAGAAATCTCATCACCTCTTTTTCCCCTTTGTCCTTCCAATTTTCCGTTCAATATGCATAAATAAAGAAATGAACTGATACAAGAACTAAATCCCAGTCAAAGAAATAAAAGTGGGATTATATCTCATCAATCAATGGTGTACATAATCAGTACATCATTTCAGTTAGTTACAACTATACCTAAAAATGGTGCTGTATATCATTTTGCTTCTTACAAGGCACAACAAGGAGAGTGAATTCATCAAATCAAGTAGGCATCACCACTAGTTCTATTTCAACTGGTTTCACCTTGACAATGTTATCCAACAAGGCCAAGATGACCAGAGTATAAACCAAAGCCTGAAAGAGGAATGATCAGACGGAACATAATTGGGGAAGGGGGAGTCGGTGGACTGTATTGTCGAGCCATTCATAGTTGTGGAACATCAACAACACTTCTTCAAACTTGAAACTTTGCCTAACTCCAATTATGGGGGGGAATCTATCACGTCTCAATTGTCATAAAATATGACTTGAAAGGTTGAATCCACATTCCGCAAGTTGCCTCAATTCTACAACAAATGTCTGAGCTAATATCTAATCGGTCCATCCAAGCTCCCAGATGCAAACTGAAAGTATCCAATTAAATTTTAAGCAAAAAGTAAAAGGTTAATCAAGCATCTACAATTAACAAGTAAAAATGTCCTATCCCAAATATCTCATGCATATCATGAGTAATACTATTTAACTCTTAGCCCTTGTTTGCTAGGGATTAAAATCAGTCAAAGTCAAAAAGTGAGAAAAGCGGCGGATAAAGTCGGGAGGAAATCTAGATTTTGCAGAATTGAGTGAGACCCAAAAATCTATGATACAAAGAAACAGTGAAGTTAAAACAGGAGTGGAGTTATCATATCTCAAATTTGTTACTTATTCAATGTCATTTTAATGTTTCGGAAATTCTTATGCACATAATATTTAAGGAAACTGCACGATGGATTCCCGTGAGAGAATTCAAACAATAATAGAAAGAAAATTAATAATTTTGATGAGGAGAATAATTAAATTTTACCTGCCGAACAATTGGATATGTTGACGAGGAGAATTCATCAGTCATCCCTTGCCAAACAACCTTTCCTTCATGGAGAAATAACAGCCTACATATGGTGATAATTTCGGATGAGAAGAGTACCAAGAAGCATCCCAAAAGACAAAGAGCTTAATTGTAAAATAAATGAACTTAAATGAAGTTCTAAAAACTAATGAGTACCTATCAACGGCTCTTCTAATTGTACTATGTTGATGAGTGACAACAACATAAGATGCAATCTTTCCAGGCTTCCCAAGTGCATCCTCGCCTTTCATATGAACAGAGCGGATGAGATCCTCAACTACAGTAGATGCAATTGGATCCAGTCCAGCAGTTGGTTCATCATACAGGAGCACCTGCTCAGATGTGAATGAACTATCACCAGAGAGGCAAATGACCACCTTTCAATCAAATTTATCAGAGCTTAAAGAAAAGAACAATTTCAGATCAGAAGAGCTGTCATTGTTTAGTCTTTGTCCTGTCTACCCAGAGATTGCCCACCCCCACCACCGACCCCTCTCTGGCGCTGTGAGTGTAGACCTATTTAAGTATTATGTAGTTTCTATATTGACTAAAGATCTCCAAAATGCTGTCCACACCTATGATTGCATCAGCAATGTTCACCATGCATTTCTACAAGCCCCGTAACTTTTTTTTTTTTTTTTTTAAAAGGGAAGGATATCCCAAGGTAGTATTAAAATCAAAGTTTTGTTTAAACTCAATGAAGCTAGTCCATTTTATTGGCATTAACTCTATTGAAGTTAAAGAGAAAAGAGGTAGCAAAGAATATAGCAATTCCAATGTATGCTCAATACCAGGGCGGCAAGTAAGCTTTTGAGCTAGGTTGTACAAGCATGAGCTGCTCTTTGTCAAGCTAGATATGAGCTTGAGCAGGTACCGAGAAAGGAGAGTTGCTCATAACTCATAAGATTGCAAGTTATTTTATCATTTAGCCGTTTGATAAGTAAGAGCTGACCATTCTGTAATATAGTTCCCTATCAATGAATGTTTATTTTTCAGTGGGAAAGCTAAACATCAGAAAAAATTCCTCAGGCTTGAACTCAAAACAAGCTGAAATCATACTTGAACAAGGCTCAGTTCAATATCGAACTTTGATTTTACACTAAGATGTTAAATGCTTAGCGCAACCTTGTTTGCTTACTTACCATTTTCACTTTGATGCCAACATTAACTAGGCTCCACTTGTCAATTGATTTATGCAGTAAGCCATAAATGCAGCACACCAGAGTCATTCATTACATATAAAGATAGCTTGGTTTTCCAACAGACATAACAAGCACATTTATAAGGATCAATATTAACTGACAACTTGAATATTGATGCTTTTCCTTGGATCAATGCAAGTTAAAAGAGTTGCATGCAGAATCCGTAAAAAAGACCACATAAAACCCAAAAATAAGTTTGTCCAGATTAATAAAAATTAATTCATAAAATGGAAGATGCAATGTTTGATGCACAAAAGATAAATCCATATAAGAAGAAAACATAAAATAGCAGCCATAGATAACTATAGGCACAATAGAAAGAACACGGTAATGTACCTCAGGCTCTACTGTGTCCTTTGTGGTATCAAAGATTATGGAACGAGCTAAAGCAACTCTTTTTTTCATTCCACCAGACAATTCAGAGGGCAATCGGTCCTCAACTCCCTGAAACAAACATTTATTGGAACATTTAAAAAATAATAAAGTGCAAGGATACATATATCCATATAAATTGCTCATGGACGAACTCTACCACTGACTTTACTGCCTCTTTCATTACTTTGGCAGTTTCAAATGGGTTGGGTCACTAATTTCCTATCTTAATATGCATCTTCAGATAATTGTATCCGCTACAAAGCCAAAACAGGCCGGCTAATAGAAAACATAAAGTTTCGCCCATTTATCAAATTTCCTATTCGCCTATGTGCATGTCTTGTTGACCAAGGTTTAAACTCTTAAAACAGTTTTATGCTCCTAAGTCAAAAGCAATGCCTAAAAAATTCCAGGAATTGATGTTTTAGCAGTAGGAAATGCAAAACCAAGTACTTCAGAAATGATTCACATTGATCACTTAGGGAAGATAGTGTATTTTGCATTGCTTTTTATATGATTGCCATAATACAATTATTTATCTGATGGCTTGCCAGCGAACATTTGTAATTTGCACAAGTGCCCACGTAGCCACTCTCTTAATGCAGCAAATAAGTGTATGGTTCAGTATGCTAAATAAAGTTGTCTTGACAAAGGTCAGTGGTTTTTGTAAACCTTCAATCCAACAGCAGCTAGAGTATCGGTGACAAGCTCGGCAATTTGATCCTCAGGCATAGTTGAATTCTCATATCTGTCACAGCAAAAAAGAGCAGATGCAAGACTTAGAAATATGAAAAATTTACAACAACATAATGGTAACTTGTTAAGAAACAAAGATCCATTAAAAATCTTAAAGGATTTTCCATCATATCTTACAAAAGGAAACCAACATTTTCACGAACGGTTAAAGAATCAAACAGAGCTGCACTCTGAAAAACCTGTTACGTTGCAAAGGAGATTTAAAGAACCATTAGTTATCATTATAATATGATAACTATGATTATACACTTGATATAGCATACCAAACCTATTCGAAGACCAGATATTTCCTCATCACTGATCAAACCATGACGCCTTCTACCTCGAATCAAAACCTCTCCCTAATATTTCAACATAGTTCACAAAGATCTCAACATGAAGAAAGTCAATTTATATGAAAAGCAGAATGGTAAAAAGATATGTCAATAGATAAGATATAGTTCTAAAATGAGAGACAATTAGAATTACCTTGTCTGGAGCAAGAAGCCCAGCCATGATCTTCAAGATTGTTGACTTACCAGTTCCAGAAGGCCCAATTATTCCAACAGCTTCCCCAAGCCTAATCTACAAATGGGCTGACGTAAGATTAATACATGATGTGAGGCTAAGAGATTAAGAATATTCCTAAGATAAATGGTGAAGAAAATGAAATTTAAATCTTAAACTCTAAAAGTGCATTATTATATGACTTGCCAATTATACACAACAAAGCAATGGGCATAGCTTGACGACAGTTGACGTTATCATGATTCATGTGATACACGTAGAAACTGAAAGGAACACAGATGCACAAACAAAGGCATGGAAGAGAGAGGGGTACAGGCTATCCATGATGTGAATAAATCAGAAATATATAGAATAACACATTTAATTCTACAATACAGGTGGATAAAAATCTAGTTATTGGTTTGATTCCTGGAGAATATACTGCTGAAGTTGAATTTCTAGCAATGCTACATAACTGTTTCATGAAGCATAATACACAAGATTGAAACATTCAAACAATTGAACGATCAAAAGCAAAGAAAGTTCACCTTGAAGCTCACACCTCTTAAGATATGCTTTTCTCCAAATGACTTGTAGACATTCCTACATTCAATAAGCACAGGTGATTCATCCTCGAGCTCTTTTCCCACGCTCAAATTCTCTGTTTCATGTGAACCCTGGAGAAGGAATACACAGATACATTGCCTCGTGAACTTACCATAATGAATATGAACATAAGTACTATAAGCTCAACTGCACAGATACATTGCCTCATGAACTCACTGAAATGATTTGAACAGAAGCAATGTAAGCTCAATCAAATTCAACCTTTAGCAACTGTCATCCAAACACGAAGTCTGTTCTACAGGTTTCCCATTGACATCAAGATCAATTGTGAAGCAAACTAATGGCTAAATATTAAATGAAAAACGCGATTTGAGAAACTATGAGTACAAAACAAAATGTTATATGAAGCAAAACTTAGATATCATCAGCGATCTGCCAGAATAAATACTAAAAATGGCACCATCAAGTATAAATCTAATGGAAATTTGAGGACAAATCTAGGTTCGCAGAATGATAATCTAACAAAAAGTTTGGCAGAACTATTAATTTAAGAAGAAAATAAAAACTTCTGGACCCCAAATACTTCTCAAAAGCAAAACTAAGGTGGCGTTCTCTTTGTGTTTGAGTTTTGTGTTTTGTGTTTTGAAATCATTTTGAGTTTTGTGTTTTGAGTGTTCATTTTGAGATTATTGAAAATGCGTTCTCTTTGACATTTTGAAAACAATGTAGCGGTGGTGGGTTTTGACGGTGTAGCGGTGGTTCCGGCGGTGCAGTGGTGGTCGGGTGCGGTGATGGTTGGCGGTGATTGAAAACAACGAAAACATGTTTTGGAAATTTTTGTCAAATTATAACTGAAAACACCCAAAACGACAATTTTGTCGTTTTCTGTTTTCTTTGTAAATTTTCAACCCGTTTTCAGAAACGCGTTTTCAAAAATAGTAAAGAGAACGCGTTTTCATTGTTTTGGAAAACCGAAAACAGAAAACGGCCCAAAACGGCCAAAGAGAACGGCCCCTAAAGGTTCGGAAGGGAATAAAATCAGATTAAAATTGAAAAACTAGCCGTTGTTGTTGACTTTTAGTCGAGTGTGGCCCAATAACGATAATATTTTCAATTTTAATTGGATTTTAATCCCTACCAAACGGGGCTAAATAATTAGATGACAATATATATATATAAAAAAAAAAGTGAAATGCAACTGAATATGATCTACAGAAAGATATTCTGATATCACAGCCGAACATAACATTGCAAAATTATAAACCCCGCGATAGGTTTCAATTTCAAACTATTTTCTTTATAAATATCTACTCCCAGGACTCAATTCTACGCCTCCAAAGACGCATTTCTAAGCATTTTATTCAAACATAAAAATAAAAAATAAAAAAATTGCAATCAAAGGTAGAACCTTTAGTTCTTACAGTGAATTTGGTGGGTGTGAGATCCGCGATACAATTACAAGCGGAAATAATCTTTTTGAATCTTATTGGGTTTTGATTATCATCAACAAAGAATCCTGGAGGGGAGCGAAAAGACCAACAAGAGCCCTTGCCGCTATTGCATATGCCTTTTTTAAGAGTATGCTTGTATACAAACGAACCATTACCGGCACCAACTGATGAAAACATTGCTTTCGCTAACAGACAATGCCAGTTGAGGGGTTTCGAATCAAATGGGGCGTTTTTGAGGGCGACCCAGATCCAAGAAAATGGAAAATCAGATTCTTTAATCCAAATTGTTTCAAATTGTCAATCCCAGAATGCTGCTTGTGAAGAGGGCAAACCATATGCGGGGGAAATTACATTGGACTCTCCAATCTTAGAGATTTATCAATTAGATCCTCAATCTAATAATTTGGTGATTGAAGTCTCTAAGTCTCCCTTTTAGTCAGTAGGGTCCCTAACGGACAATTTTTTTGATTAAAAAAAATCACGTTTTACTAAAAACAATGATTCTAGACATCCATTTATATTTTACTTGTCACATCGAAACTCGTGTTAATTTTATTTTTATTGAATTAATTAGCATGGAGCGTTATTATCAAAATCGTTATGCTGGTCAGAATATATAACTGGACTACATTCACAAGCGACCCTGCCTACACAATTGATCCAAATTGATCAAATCCAAAAGCGTTGTATTAAATTTTGACAATCAAATGTTTTGATCATGGTCAAAATATATTTAATGTGTTGACCAATTTTTTGTACAAGAAAATAATATTGTTTCTAATATTTCATATTGCTAATCATTATATGTAAATTTACAAAATTCTAATAAAATGTTTCTCTTCTGATTAGATTAACTGCAGTAAGTGAGTAACAGTTCCAAGTGTAGAAATTAAATTTAGGATTTTTCTGTTCTTTATTAGCATCATCTTCTTTTTCAAATACTTTTAATATAGTCAAAGATGTATATAATTTCTAAGAATAACGAATTTGTAACAGTTCGAGTGTAAAAATTATTTTTACAAATTTTCTTTTAAGAGGCTCTTTATTAGCATATCTTGTGTTTCAAATACTTTCAATTAGTCAAAGATGTATGTAATCTATAAGAATAATGTTACTTGTACAAATTTGAGTTACGTGATGATTTACATGCAGATGAAGTATCAAAAAGAGGATGGGGAAGTTCCTTTTTTTTTCTTTTTTTCTTTTTTTTTAAATTTTTGTAACATTAAAGCAAAGAAATTAAATTTACAAATTTTCTTTAAAGAGGCTCTTTATTAACATATCTTCTTATTTCAAATATGAATTATGCTATTTATACAATTTGGTTGATAGTCACTTGAGATGACAGACATTATATCCATTCATTTGAACAGGGGCGGACCCACATGGGGTCATGTGGGGTCAGATGACCCCACAAAAAAAAATGAGTTTTTTTTTTATTTTAAACATAAACATTTTTTAAATCTCATTTTTGACCCCACAAGAAAATTGGTCTCGATCCGCCCCTGCATTTGAAAAATTGTTTTCGATCTTTCCAACACATACATTGTCAACCAAAACGTACAACTTGATTACACAACTAGTTTAGTTCTTCAAATATTTTCAATGTCATCAATGATGTATGTAATCTCTATTAGTATGCCTATAATTTTTCTTTAAGATGCTCTTTATTCACATCATCTTCTTTTTCAAATACTTTCAATGTAATCAAAGATATATGTAATCTCTAATAGTAACACTAAATCGTCATCTTCTATTTCAAATACTTTCAATTTCGTCAAAGATGTATATAATCTCTACTAGTATGCATACAAATTTTCTTTTAAGAGACTTTTTATCAGCGTCATACTCTTTTTAAATACTTTCAATATTGTTAGATATGTATGCAATCTCTAATAGTATGCCTACCATGTATATAAACTCTAGAATCTGAAGTTGTCAGTTCAGAGCTTGTAATGGGAAAAGTTTCATTTTCAGTGGTTATGGAAGTACTCATCATGATCATCCTAATTTCCAATATTATGTTTGGTAAGCATTTCTTATGTATCCATAGCCCATATTTCAATCAATACTAAAATAAAACTTGCACATGCTTAATGTGTGTGTGTGTGTGTGTGTACGAGGAAAATTTCTAAGAAAATTTTATATTTGTAGAAGTGCCAACAACATATGCAAGCAGCAGATTAAGCTACAATAATGGCAAGAAGAGATCGAAGATAACCTTTTGCACGAAGAATGAAGATTGTATAGGATTTTGTTCATTCTTCAGGCTTGGGAAAAGCTGTGGTTGTGATGTACGCAAAGGAATTTGCTGTTGTAAAAAGACACCAACCAAAATATTAGGAAAATAGGATCTGCGAATTGAGAATAAGTGTTGAACAACTATTATCTTCTTGTTGCTTTTGGCACAACTCGAATCTTTAAATAATTTTCTCCTGAGACAATTGCACTATTTGTAACTTTCTGTTAAAACTTTGGCACTTGTTGCTCCTACAAATTTTAAACGTTAAAAGCATAACCGTAGAAATATGTTGTTGAAGCTGAGGAAAATGTATATTTAAGAGTCTTTCGAAATGAAAGGATCAATTTCTTAGGATTCGACTCACCGAGAAAAGCGACTAGAAAAAATTTGGCACAACCACTTTTGTCGAGCCTAGTCTGTATTGCCCATCCAAAGCTATGCACAAACATCAAAACGCGTACACACCTCTTTTTAATGTAATTAAACAAAAAGAAAGTAAATCTAAGCATAAAATATAGAGGAAAAGCCTAAATGGAAGACGTAAAACACAACTTGTCTTGATTCTTACTGCTGATTCCTCCTTCTTTAGAGCCAAGGAATACAGGCCATGATTTCGTGCAATCATACTAGAAATAATTTCAACATTATAATTGGGTAAATTTCCACAGTGAAGACATGAACAACTCTTGAAAACTAATCAATCCAAGAAGAACATTACATGGATTAACTAAAACAATTTGACGTATAATACAGAAACCTAATCCATTCAAAACCACTGATAGCTAAACGTGAGATATCAAACCCAACTGTTCCTTTTCATCGACATACAGAAACCTTATCCATTCAAAACCACTGAAAGCTAAAACATGAGATATCAAACCCAATTGTTCCTTTTCATCGACAAGGTCCAAAGACAATAATCAACCAGAACCAATAGATCAGCAGTGGAAAAATTCACAGGTAACGTGCACATCTTGTATGTTAAATTAAAACTGCATCTCTTCTATTGCCCTGGGAGTCCAAGCTCAGATTAGATCTGCCACATTCATAGGCATTTCATCGATCTGGGTACTGTAGTACTGCTCTATATCTCTTAAGATTTTAATATCGTCACTTTTAACAAAGTTAATTGCAACACCCTGCACGTCATCATAAAATTAAGTAAAATACAAATAATTATCATAAAAGGTAAATTCGACGATATAACACAAACGGAAAGCAGATGTTACAACTTAGATGTAAAACAAAATATGATAAAAATAAATCATTTAACCAGCTTCAGTTAATGATGATGTGTTGGAACTTGGAACTATAGCAGTTAATATCCAAATATCTGCATGTCAAAAGAAATACCATCTAGTAGACGGCTTATTAGCACAAAACGTACATACGTTTGGCCTTTTGTTTGCAAAACATCCTTACGTTTCAAATATTTGCATTTTCATCCCTATTTTCATTGTGGATAACGTTATTTTCATCAATTTTTATCCAATTTCTCAATTAAAAATTGTAAAATGACAAATATACCCTCTTATTCAAATAAAACAAAATGAAAAGAATAAATTGCAATTATACTCCCATTTTTTTTCAAAACAGTACACAAAAGAGAGAAGAAAAATCATTTTCTTCTTTCCTCTCTCCCCCAGGAAAGCCAGGTCCACCAAACCCAAAGCCACCGCCACCATTTTCTTCCCAAAATCCCTCCCATTTTATTTCAACAAACAAGAAAAATGCATGCGCAGTCTCTCTGAAAATGAAACTGAAAATTCCAGTTTTCACAGTGTTTCTTTTCCTTGGCTTCTTTTCTTTCGATGGTTTAAGGGTTTCAGTCGTCATTTTTGAAGTATTTGATAAACACTACTAATAAAGATTGGAACTTTGGAGTAAATTTACTGCAGATCAAAGTCTTAGGAGCCTTGCGCAAAGAGATCTGAAGAGAGCTTAAAGAATGCTTCTAAAACTTGGATTTAATACAATTTTCAAAGTTCCACCAAACAATTATCTTCTTACCTGAAAAATCTAATAATTCTTTTGGTTCAAGATTGTTTCAGAAGTTTACAAAAATTGTAATTCATCGACAAAAACGGTGTTCTCAATGTCGAAACAAAGAACAAAAAAGCAAAGAAAATCCTTAACTAATCAGAATCGTAAAACCCAGTTCAGAAAAGACCTCAATTTTTATGGGATCTTATCTGAACTCACGGAAATTAAGGTGGAATTAGAGAATTCCACAAGAAATCCAAAACCAAGAACAAAAATAATCAGAAATCGTGCTTATATTCAAGAAATCAAAAGCCAGCGGTCAAATTGATAATTAATCAAGCCCCTCAACCATGGTGTCAATATATATAGAGGATATAATCTAGGGGAATCGAAATCCTAAGACTGAGTAAACAAATATAAACTGCAGCAATAAAGGTGGAGTAAGTAGAGTAAAGCAATCTTCACATGTTCAATGAGAAAATGGTGACGGAGGTGAACGTGGCTGTGGGTTTTGCAAAAGTTGATATGGGCTTTACACATTACACATTTATAAATTGTGACTGATATTCATTGTATTATTGAGAGTCGAATTGTTCTTTAACACTGTGAAAACTGGAATTTGTGTTTTATTGCCAGAGACTTTGCACGTGTTTTTCTTGTTTGTTGAAGTAAAATGGAAGAGTTTTGGGGAAGAAAATGGTGTCGGAGGTCGCGGCGACTGTAGGTTTGGCGGCGGGTGGCTTTCCTGGGGATGGGAGAGGGAGAAGGGGAAGAAGGTGATTTTTTATTTTTTGTCATTTTTAAAATTTAATTATTTGGTACATACTTGTACTGTTTTGAAGAAATTGGGAGTATAATTGCAATTTATTCTTTATTTTTTCTTTTCGTTTTGTTTTATTTAAACAGAGGGTATATTTGTCATTTTACAATTTTGAATTGAGAAATTTGATTAAAATTGATGAAAATAGGGGTGAAAGTGTAAAAATCTGAAACATAGGGACGTTTTGCACACTAAAGGCTAAACATCTAGATCAACATTTAAAACTCATAATCGGAAGTAAACAAAACAAAAATTGACTTGAAAACACTAGATTGTTAGTTTTTAGACGCTCCATGAAGAATTTCAACACCCAAAAATAGAAATGAAAGCATTAAAATTCAATAAATTGCACATTCAAAATTATTAACAGAAAATTAAGAAAAAATAACGTTTACAAATTCAAACTCATTAAACTTCGTGCAGCATAAAATAGAGTGCAGTTACGGTTCTTAAAACTTTTGTGCCAAGAAGTAAAGTGATAAAAAATGAGGAAACATTTGAATGTAATGCTACGTAACTTGAAAAATAAACATATAGAGAATCAAGCTGAAATATTAAAGGATTGAGCAAGTACCTTTCTTCCAAAACGGCCAGATCGTCCAATACGATGAATGTAAAGCTCCCGATTGTTCGGAAGGTCATAATTGATCACCAGGGAAACCTACAAAAATGAAATATGAAGAAAGACAGATGAGATTATATTCCATCACACAACTCATCATACAACCATTTCTTTTTGTATCGCATTGCACATCTTGAGCGTACCTTTGCATGTAAAACTGAAAGAAAAAGAGGATTCAATCCACACATTACCACATTGAAGAAAAATTGCCATTGTTCTACATAATGAAGTTGTAAATTTCAGAAATCTAAACACAATTTACAACTCTTTTGCCAGAATTTTTCCTAAACATCTGCCAGGACATAGACTAGAAATTTGAGAACAAAACAAGTAAAAGAAAAGTTTGTCATTGCACTATTCTTTGTAAACATTTAGTAAGGTCTCTTGTGCAAGACCTATACTTCATATCCATATGAATTTATTCATTTTAACTCAACTAGATCCCTGCACTATTCTTTGGAACATTTAATAAGGTCTCCGTGTTTATATTTGTGCAAGTCCTATACTTCACAACCATATGAATTTATTCATTGTAACTCAACTAGATCCCTTCCCAATAGATTATTAAACGAGTTAACATTTTCTAATAATTGGGAAAAAACACTCCAAAGAATAAAATCCTTTCACATTCCAACATTTATAACTCTAAAATCCATCTTAATATCACTTTAAAAAAGATCCTTCGAAATATGACGTATTAGAGAGGAGATTTAAATGCATTTTTGATAAACTTTGCAACTTTATCTGTGCTTATATGCACTCATATTAGCTTGTATTATTGTGTGAGTATGACGCAAGAAATTTCCAGCAAAATTCGTACAGAATCAGAATATTAGATATGCTGTTAAAAAAGTGAATCTAAAAAAATGTTCACACATTATTCCAACTTAATGCAATAGTTCTTCCATATAATAGAAGTGCATATCACACTGCAGTAAGCAAACTATGGGTCTTCCCCCCTGTCAATAGGAAAACCTCTATTCCTACTCACTACCTCTCTTTTTCACCTTAATGACTTCACATGAAACTGTACGTATTATCAATAAAATAAATAAGGCAGTAGGGATTTGCATTCTTTTTATGAGCTTATTTTTCAGTTTCAGAATATATTAGGGCTTCTTTAATGCAGAGGTTTTGAATTTATCAAGAAAAAATAAAATTTACTCATAAATATTTACTCTCTTTTTATAAGATTCCTTTTTTAGTTTTGAGATTATATTCAGGAGTTTTCATTGCATATATTAAATATAAATATAGCATGAGACCTTATCTAACAACTAATATATTATATGAGTGAGGAAAAGATCCTTCTCTTTTGGTACATAAAATGTATAAATATGGAAAAAAAATCTGTAAGAAAAAAGAGTTTGTCCCTCTTGAAATGAAAGAAATATGGGCAGCCAGAAGTATGGAAGCAGAGTTAACCTGTTGAACATCCAGCCCCCTAGCCCAAACATCTGTGGTGATAAGAACCCGAGTCTGACCAGACCTAAACTCAGCCATAATTGCATCCCGTTCTTTCTGTGGCATGTCTCCATGCATAGACGAGACAGTAAAGTTATTCTCGCGCATTTTTGCTGTTAGCCAATCCACCTGTCACACGTAGAGAGCTATAACATAAAAATGCAAGGAAAATTGTTGACTACAACAATAACTACTGAAGTACCGTGATGCCAGCATCTATGACATTTTCATTATTGCATATCAATTTGAAATTTTGTTTTATTCTCCTTTACCAATTTTTCTTTTTGTTCCTTAGAAGAGCCGGCATTTCCTGTAGTTGCAGTTGATTAATGGTATTTCCAATAATATTTCTTGAAATGAGAATTGTGACACCAAAACTTGTTTGCAGTCTAATCAAGTAAAACTACAAGTGCACCACACTCCCTCATCACTTTAATGCCTGCAATCATCATATATATCGATTCTTGATATTTTTGAACTGGAGAATTTACATGCAATACAGAAACTATGCACATAGTGAGATACTAATATGAGGGTAAATTTGTAGCAAAGCTATCGGAAAAATACAACTGACTTCAACCCAAGGAATCAGACTTCATATGGTCAGGTTCAGATCTATTAAAAAAATTGTATAGATGTGCACCTCTGTCTGAACTTTTAGGGATTCATATGTAATATTTTAATCCCAAATTTATATTTGAAGTAACCAAAATCTTTTACTTTAGTTCACAACAATCCAATTAAAAGAATACCCATCCTTTAAAACTATTAATTTTGTACAAAACCATATCAAATCTTTCACATGATATGGCAGTGTCCCCTCATCAATTTTGAAGACTACAAAAGCTAAAAAGCCTAAAACGCTAGGACCTGTGCCCAACTCCATGTAACATAGGGAAAGATCATAAAGAGGCTAAATTCTCCTAAGAATTCTGAATTGCAATGAGCAACATATTTAGTACAGAAGATTAGTACTTCGGATGCAAAAGAGTGCATGATATTCCTTATTTACTTGCATAATCACGAAACAAGGTATTGAGTGTGTCTATATATGTGTGTGTGTGTGCGCGCCCCTGTTTGGTACACATTAAAATTTTCATTCTCATTCTTCTACTCATTTTCAACCATACATTCTTTAATAAAATAATATTTTTCATCACATTAATAATTTTTCCTTCTTTTTCAACCACACATTCTCCATCAATCTACTATTCCAAAATATATTCTTTCAAAATAATGTGGCTCAAACACACCCTATATATAGACACGCGTGCGCGCGTATATATATAATAGAATCAAATCAACGAACACCAGCCCAGGGGAAAGGGAAAGAGAAAGGGAGAGGATAACACGAATTACTGATGATGTAAAAATGCACTGGTAAGAAGATGGTTTCAAGATTTCAATTTATATTCTAACCATGGGACTTGTATCTTTCATAGTGAAATAACCACCATTAAATTAAACACTGAAAAAGGAAACAAATATAAGTTTGCACCTTACGCTTTGTGTTGCAAAAGATTACGGCCTGAGTGATGGTAAGGGTGTCATACAGATCGCATAGAGTATCAAATTTCCATTCTTCTCTTTCTACTGCCACAAAAAATTGCTTAATGCCCTGTAATGATATAAAAGTTAATCAGCAAACAAAAACGATACCAGAAGCTTTTTACATTTTGAAAAAAAAAAAAGGGATTAGCATTCCTTGCTTCTGGTGTTTGTTAGAAAGTATTATTTGACAATTAATATTTCAGTAGGCAAAAAAAAAAAAAAACCACACACCCCCCACCCCACCCAAAAAAAAAAGGAAAGATTAAGTGAACCAGAGAGAAATATTAATTATCTAGAAAGGCTCACCTCTAGGGTCAATTCATCGCGTTTTACGAGGATGCGGACAGGATCTGTCATGAATTTGCTTGTAATCTCTAGGATCTCATTAGGAAGAGTGGCGGAAATCAAGACAACCTGAATCATAATATACACCATAAATATTCTGCAGGGGGAAACAGAAAATACAGGTCCGATTTGCAAAAACCCACCACAGACGAATGCCCACAAGAAAAGATACACTAAATCACAGAGTAATATGCTCATTATCATAGTTATCAATCCATTACTGATTCAAAATACTTGGGCAAATTGCTTTGAATTTGAATCAAAAATCAAAATGCTTCTTACGATTCGACCAAGCCAATTGGTATAGCATTAAATTGTCATTAAAAGCTATTTGATTTGTGCTTTGAGACTCTCTTCAGATGAACCTTTTATTAAACACTTCCAAACTTACACATTACTACCATTTGTCAAAGGTTACTCCTCAAGGCTAAGCTTCCGCAAACGCTCATTTTCACGTATTTTCTGAACTTTTTAACCCGACTTCAGCTTTTTGGGCTATCTCTTTCATTGCCTAAAACATTTTAAGGATTTTTTTTTTTTTTTTTGCCTTTACACAGAAGAGGAAGGGAAAATAGAAGAAAATATTGTAATGGAGGATGTTAACAAAGAATGAAATATCACTGGATTATGATCATGATAGGGGAATCAAATATGTCGAAGATTCTCTTAAAGATCTTATTAGTAGTGATGATATGGGAGACTTCTAGTTAGTTTATACTTCCAATAGTATAGTAGATCAAAATTTTATTATGTAATTACTAATCTGACGACTTTTTATTTGCTGCTTTATTAATTTATTTTATATTTGCTTGCATATTAGACTTTAATTTTGTTAATTTGTTTTATTGCATACTTTCAAGATGGTTATGGTTTATTATAAGCATATTTTGTGTTTTCATTATCCTTTGAATTATTTTATTGGCTTGTCCCTTACAAAGCTAAAATGCCTCAGTATCCAACTGTGTATTTTTTAAAAATTGATATCATGAACCAATCAACTCAGAACCAGTAAAACTATGTTCTACGAACTCAATTTTATACATTTTATCAAGTTTCTTAGCTAAAATAATCGTACAAAATTCCTTTCGGATCTTTAAGCTAGATTCATAGCTTTTTAAGGCTTTAAGTGAAATATATACTCTTGCAATATGATAAAATGATGCGTAGCCCACATGCAAAGATTTGAACTGGTAATTTGCCTTACTTGAATCTTTGTTAAAGACAAGAAAATTAATCTTTAATACTATCTTAAGCTGTATTTATATGACAGGAATAAATATAAGAGCTATGATATATATAAAATAAAGTAATTTCAGATATACATGAGAGGAACTAAAAGCAAGGATTTGTTGCTAACACACATATACAGATATACACATGCATAATGTTTTTATTTATTCATTACTACATCCCTCGTATCCTAAGTTTTGGAAGTATGGTATGTCATGTGACCTCATCGTCAATTGATGCCCATGTCAACCTGCATACAAACTTGATTTCAAGTTCATCATGTATGCCAATTTGAAATCCATATTTTATGCTCATTATTCATTTAATTTGGTGAGACAGGAGTAACGAAATGGAAAACATAAACTTCAATTCTCCATTCAATCAAGAAGCACAAAAATACACAGAAGAGGAAAATTAGAAAAACAAGATCATCATATCATCTTGTAGTTATATAAGCTGACACAATGCACGCAAGGGGCACAAACATACATACAAAGATGGGAATTACCTGAAGCTCTGGTGGAAGATATCTGTAAACGTCATAGATCTGATCCTTGAATCCACGGCTCAACATTTCATCAGATTCATCCTGTCAACATCCCAAAAAGAAAAATATTGAAAGAAGCACACACTTTAATGAGTTAAGAATTAAGAATGTGATCTCAAAAGGGGCCTAAAATATTGAACAATACACCTGAATAAAAATGAGCATATAAAATATCAACTCACGAGAATTAATAGTTTGATGGATCTAGTTCTCAGAGTTCTCCTCTTGATCATGTCGCAAACTCTGCCTGGGGTCCCTGACACAACATTAACTCCGTGCTCCAGTTTTCTAATATCCTCACCCACACTTTTGCCTCCAATGCATGCATGAGCCTGAATGTTTATATAGTCACCAATGGCCAGTATTACTTTCTCTGTTTGAGCAGCCAGCTCCCTTGTAGGTGACAGTATCAAGGCTTGGACTCTGATTTCAATTGGAAATAAAGAAGCATAAATCCAAGTATATCAATTGCTTAGCTTAGCTATTTATACAAAATCCTTGAACCAAAGATAGATGCAGACATTCAAAATATTGTAGTTGCCACCATAGTTATCATTAATTGAGTGTAAGTACATTTTAGAGTTCAAATACAAATGAAGAAGAAGGAAAAAGAATAAGATATAACCAATGTACCTAGCTGTAACTAGACAAGCCAGTTTACATTCAAGATCAGGATTCAATGCTTCATATTCCCCACTCCACAACCCCGGCGCATGGGGCAGGAGGGGATCATAAAATCCATTATCAATTCACAGGATCCAATTTCCAAATCTTGTAACGAGACAAAAAGAAAAGTGAATTCCTCATTATATATTTTGTTTTCCCCACCTATTTAAAGTTCATAACAGACCTTAAAAATACATTTTACATAAATTTAGGTAATCATAAACGAATTGGCTACTTGTGTCCTTTTAGTCAAACAATTGCTAAATTATCCCCTTTTTGACATTATAAAAAATCGTCAAACTTCATTTTTAACAACACGTTTTACTGACCCACAACTTTTATCCACTATTTAACCACACATGTCATGTGACCAACCAACTTATAATCTCAAAAAGCTTTGTCAAACAGTGGCTTAGTCCTATATGGATTTTGTTTAGGAAGATGAATTCTTAATTCGAGTGAGATGGTTCTCAGAATTGTCCCATTTTCCACAAAGAGGTCCAACAGACGAAAAGCAGAGAACAAATATTGTTATCTTGTGCATTCTCTATAAAAATAAAAAGAATAGCGCAAGTTTTATAAATACAAGGGATGTTATGTTAACCCTATTAGTCCTGATATCAACCCTGAAACGCAAGTAAACAATCTCTCCTGCTAAAAAGCATAATTAAGTGTCATCGAAAAAGACATACCTTTTCAACTCTCTCATACAGACCCTATTAAAAATATATTCAATTATTTTATATCAACACATGCAAATCCAATTCCTACAACAGCACGAGATGCACAGAGAACCAAATAACCACGATACACCACTCTCCCCGAATTAAATTCATGATTAAAGCAAAACCTTACTCGGATGACTTGGTGTCGGCAATCTGACAGACAGCAAGCGCAATCATGGAAGTTTTACCGGTACCCGACTGGGCCTGGGCAATGACGTCTCGGCCGGAGATAATTGGGAGAACAGCCCGCTGCTGGATGGCAGAGGGCTTTTCGAATCCGTAGTTGTAAATTCCTCTAAGGAGGTCGTCTTTGATACCCATCTCGTCGAAACTCATTATTGGCTCCACCCCTTTTGATGTCTCGAAAACCAGCTTCGCGTCTTCCTCCTCCATTGCCCGCCGTGCCCTCTGAGAAGTCCCTGCCGCTGCCATAGTATCTGCGTATACCACAATTGATTTTGACCCAAGATAATTATTCACTAGAAGAGGAGAGATGAGAAGAAAAAGCCCTCGTCCTGCCTAAGGCAAAATAATGCACCAGAGGAGGAGAGATAAGCCCTAACGGGAGATGTCTTTATTTCGGGTAAATTCTTCCAAAGGTCCTTGACGTTTCAAAATTGTTGTGGTCACACCTCAACCTTCCATTTGTGGCACTTGACATTAATATTGTTCGTGCAAGTATCCACCTAACAAAAACGTGTATTTAGACCTCGTGCGCATGTTTGATTCCCATTAATTTATTTTATGATTTTTTATAAGATTATTTTCAATCATACATTCACATAATAAAATATTCTACATGATATTTCAAAACTGAGAGTGTGTTTGGTAGGGATTAAAATTGAAAAATTAGCCGTTATGGTTGACTTTTATTAGAAGGGTAAAACCCAATAACGGCTATATTTTCAATTTTAATTGGATTTTAAGTCGTACCAAACAGGCCCTTATTCTTACTTTTCAACCACGTATTCTCCTAAAAATACAATTCAAAACACTTTTTTCTTTTTCAATTAATGGGAATCAAACATGCACTGAATGGTTACACAATACGTACGTGATTTTTTACAAATGGTAAAATCATTCAAAAAAGAGCAATAACTAACATAATTTAAATGTTCTTCCATTTCGAATTTTTTAAACTCTTTTATCCCATATCATGTTCACGTGTTTCTAGAAATTTAAAATTTAATAGGTTGCTCGAAAAAACTTTTTATAGAAGTTTTAGCAAATTTTAATAAAATTGATTAAATGTGTGGTCAAAGTTGATAAAAGTTTTAATTCTCAAGGAATTTATAGTTATAATTGAAGTTTGACAAGTTGAAAAGTTGATAAAATTTTAGTAAGTCTTGATTAAACAATCACTAAATAATTATTTTCCGTTAAAGTGAAGATACCGCGATTGAACCATTTGAAAAATCAAGTGTCGTGAAAGATTAAACACATAATTGCTACACTTACGAAAGGTTGAAGCATTTAGAAGAACTTATCCTTTTATATCTCTAGGTTCGTACATAGGGCTGAGCTTTTAAATTTTAAAGCCCACAGCTCAAGTGGGATCGCCTGCCTTTAACTATTAACTGATAGTTATGTTCAGTCGATAAAAAAATTCGTTCAACTTGATACTCAATGGCCCCATCCCCAACTTAGGGGGACGAGACGGTTGTCCCTAAGTGAATACAAGACGGACACGAAAAACACGGTCCCGCCCCTGTTTAAAGTTAGCCCTTGTTTAAGCCCCATTATTTTTTCATCAAAATGCTTTTTTTCTAGAGTGATTTGGCTCCATTTTAATCCTACATCCTTCAATAAATAATGTCCATACTCAAAACTTTTCCTTATTTTTTAACCACATATTCTCCATTTATCATCATTACAAAATGTATTTTTTGAAAAAAAAAAAAAAAAAAAAAATGGAGCTCTAACAAGTAACAAGTTAACCCCTTAATTTCAAATTTTAGCTCATTATTTTTAAATTAGACATGAGTTGTTCTTAATAAATTGGGAAAAAAGAAATAATATTCACTAAGGGTATGTCTGGTCCCCATTTTGGCTGAATTTTAATCAAAATATTGACCGTTAGTGGGGCCCACACCACTCATGGCCAGTCAAAGGTTGCGGCTGAAATGACTTCCAACGGTAAGACAATCAATTGTTTTGGCCATTTTAAGCCCTACTAGTCATGACCTAACTAAATATATTAAAAAAAAAAAAAATAAATAAATAAATTGGGACAAGAACCTGCTCCACCCATGCCATGTCCCGTCCCGCCTTAACTGAGTATGAGGTGGGGTAAGGCCAAAAAAATACCTAAAAGGGGTGGAGGACAAGAATGGTCGACCGCCATGTACCCGTTCCGTTGACATCCTAGTGTTCACCAAGGTACTAAAGGCGAAGCCCCAATTCTCATTACTCGTGTTTTTGGATGTAGGCCTATATTAGTCACGTACAGTATTGCCTATATTATATTTAAGCGATAAAAATAAGATTTACCTTTTTTAAACACAATTTCTATATGTGGAGTGACTTTTTTACCCCTCACGCTTAAGTACTTGCTTATAGAACATCGATATTTACACTACATTTTTTGATAATTGCACTGTGTTATAATAATTTATGTTAAAGTTTCTTATATTTACTTATTTTCACACATATCTCATTTGTTTAACATCACATTCTTATGATAAAATTCTATTAACTAGCACTCATTATTCACGATGGTTGTTTTTTGTCCTGAAATCTGTTAGCCTTAGTTTACTTTTGTATTTTTTCTTATTTAAAAATACGAGAGACAAATATAACCTTTTTACCTCCTATTAACTTATATTTGATGGATCGAGCTAAGCCGCTGCCATTGAACACCCCTAGGTGCTACATACCAAATTGGATAAAAGTCAACTACCGCAAAATAGTGTTTGCAGACGCTCTTATGAAAATGTTTGGAGATTGTGCTACATGTTATACTTCGATTAGATAAACAAATAACTTCATAATTTAAATCAGCATTTTAAAAAGTTCGTCTAAACTTCATTTAGGAAGGAAGCTCGATTTTAGTTTTTAGTCATATTTTATGCTTTTTTACTTTGCATAGGCTCGCTTAGACTTGTAAAAACTTGAAGCATGTGCTCGTCATTTAGCCACAATTTTATGTTTTTTTGAAATACTGATTTAAATAGACATTTGTAAGAAAATAAAAAACACTCACAATCTTTACATGGAAACACTTTGTTTTAGTACACAAATTCAAAATAACTTAGAGACCAAGAAAGAGAGAAATAATGACATAGAATTTCATATTACACTTTGCTGTCAGATAATTTACTTCACATTCATGTGATCAGGCCATATTCTGCTTAATTGGATTTGGAAGCCATTCACCAATCTTGCTGATGGAAAGAAAGACATCTGGTCATCCTTGAGCTGCTTCCACCTAAAATAATTGAACAATACTCCTTGATTAACCCATTCGTCGACGCGCAAAATCAATACAAAATATCGAAACCTATTTTTGAATTCTGCAAAATGTGAATTACCTATACATAGTGACAAAATAGTGAAGAAACATCGCGATTTGAAGTCGAGCCAGCTCAGCACCCGGACAAAATCGTGCACCTCCCCCGAATGGAGCAAAAAATTGACTACTTCTCCAATTCCTCTTCTCCTTTAAGATGGAGAAATTAAAGATGCCTCAGAACACGGAGAAAGTAAAACAAATTTGTGTTCATGTGTTATTATGGTTAATCACCGCATCTAAAACATTAAGTTGTTCAAGTATAGCTACGTGTTTTCATTTAAATTTTATTTTTAACATTTTATATGAATAATAACGAGACTTGAGTCCACGTGTAACCTGATTTTCTGGAATCGTCCATCTCCAAGGATTAAAAGCGAGAGCATCCTTGTATATATTTTCGTTCAAATGGACAGCCGAGAGAAAAGGAACTATAAAGCATCCTTTGGGAATGACATAATCTGCAAAACAATGTATAAGAAAAAAAAACTGTCGAAATAATCTGGCTTCCTCCATAAAAAAAAAAAAAAGCAAAGCCAAACGTGGTAATAATCTACCTTGATATTCTATATCTTCTTTAGCTTCTCTCATCAACCAAATTGCAATGCCTCCCAGTCGAAGAGTTTCATCTATTACCTGTTGGAGTATAAAGTAAAATTTTTATCACAGCTTGTGAAATATCTTTAGGTAACAAACTTCTAATCACTGGAGTGCACAAAAAGCAAAGGATTGGTCGGATGAAAGTAAGATAAAGGGACATGCATTTTGTGCAGATCGCAACAAGTTGCTAGTCGAAGGTTTAGACTAGTTTAAAAAGGGTCTTGAGTTTTGGATAATTCTTGAATTATGGTATCACCTTTTCAATTATCATGGTTTGAACATTGTTCAAACTGTTCAATGCACAAGTAAGAAAATTTATGCTTTAGAGTAAGAGGCTAAAATTTTGCTGGAGAGACGAGGAGAGCAGATGACATACACATTGAGTAAAAGACATAGCTTTGTAATCTTGCCATTCAAGCATCTCTCCATCCAAGATACTCCTTTGGCTCCTTAGACTCTGTTGCTCATCCTATTCTCAAGTGCAGGAGAGAGGAAAATAAAGTGGCTGGATGTTAGAGAAAGAATACGACACTTTTTTCCCTAATCTTAATAGAAAGACATGTAAATTCAAAAAGAAAAACTGTTTGTACCAGCAATTGCCTCATGGCTCTGGGGCATTGAGTGAGGAAGTAAACAGCAAAAAGCATGGTTTTAGCAGTAGTCTCGTTGCCAGCAAAAAGGAGGTTAATAATAAAGTCTGCAACAGCATCATCAGGTAAGCTTTCTTCCTCTAGTAGCCTTCTCAGTACACCATTGCCAATTGCTGGAGAGGATTGTTGTCGATGGATCTTTATTGAACTATTGATCTTGTTTATTATACTTTCCCGTGCCTGTTATGTTAAATTAGGAACCGTACAATTCAGAATCTCAAATGGTCTGATGAGTTTAACTGTTATTTGATATAGTGATACTGGTAAATTAAGTTCTCACCTTCATTGCAGTGTGATAAGCGAATCCTGGCAAATTGATAGGAGCGGAAAGACAACCATCAACGAAATCAGAGAACAACTGAGTAATCTCATTCACCTCTGATTCAGACGACACGCCCAGCAGTTGATTAACCATCAAGTTAATGGCTATCTGAAGGTAAATGAAAATCAGAAATTTTTTATTGTACATACTGATTGAACGCTGAGAACTAGAATCGAAGTAGGCAGAACTATACTATACAGGGGTCAAATAGCAATGAATAAACTCAGAATACGGTATTACCTTTCTGCAGACATCTTGCAGTAGAATGACTTGTTTGTCGTGCAAATTATTGAAGATTTGTCGCATAACTATTTGTATATCCGGCAAGAATTGGGACTTGAGCTTGTCTAACCGCATCAGATTGGAGGCAATAGAATGAAGCTTCCTTTGCTGCTCCCCTTGTGCAGTGATCACCCCATTTTTTCCCACCAAGTCTCTGAAAGATTTCGGATAGCACGACTGGAATAGTTTGCCTTCGTTTTGCATTACAAATCGATTAAACATTGGATCAGCTGATACCACCGCCGGTTTACCAAACAGACTGCACGAGAATATTTTTCCGAACCTGTTGACAAAATTTCAATTCTTTTTAGTATATTTGTTTCTCTACATTGGTAAATCCTATGAGTAAAACTGACCACAAGCAAAGAAGAGCTTCGTACCTTGCAACCTGTTTCTCGACAAAACTTGGCGGATGAGAACTTGCAACAGCATTGTACCAACTGATACTATCGCCAACAATCGGCCAGCCTCTTCCTCCCGGAGGCAACTTACACTTCTCTCGAGTATCGCTACCATTTTTTTTATATTTCACAAGAAAAACAATGAACAACAGGCTGCTGACAAATAAAGGCCAGAAATTTACGAGAAATTCTGCCATCTTCTATCCACCAAATCTGGAGAAAAACCAGAAACATATTAAGTAGACTTTCATAATCATTAGCTGAAATTGAATAGTGGAGTAAATGGCAAAAAATGCTTCGTTGACTCAGAAAAATTCTGAAGATCTGTCATACCACGTCTAGAATGTGAAGTTATATCAATATATTATTATTTTTCAAGAGAGTTTCAAAACCTTCCAACTTCAGTTTCTGACTATAAAATTGATGATTGCATTCTTTTCTGTTAGTTGCGATTCCTGTCTTTTTAGTTAAATCTTTACTCCATATTGTTTAATATGAAGCTGATCCTCTTTCTACATCTCCTGCACATTTACAATTATTTTCTTTATTCCATTGATGTCAAGTCAAAAGAACCATCATCCCGAATAAAAACTGAAATACTCTACGTATAAAGGTTTATACCTTTTAAGATGAAACTCCAATCCAACAACGCCGAGAAAATGGTAGACGATTTGAAAGGTTTAACGAATTTAAGATGATGGCTCAATTTATTAGGAGAGGGTAAGGTATTGTCGCATAGCATTGTCAGCCTAATAGTCACAAAATGTAGCTTTTCTAAGGGTAAAATCCAAAGTCCGCAAGACCCGGTGAGTGTGCTTCAAGTTGAAGAGATTCTCGTTGTATAAAAGTTAAAACAAAAGTTTGACCTAAATTACTTATATGCATACCCACTTCTCAAGATTCAATACTAAATTGCCCGGCATAACTGGCATTTACTTTGACTACAGACTTTTTTTTAAAGCTCGAGAAGTAGACTCTCTTTATTTAGGAGGTGTTTGATTTTCATTTTTTTTCAATTTTTTTTTCTCTCTTCTTTACAAGCATAGATTCTTCATTAAAATAATATTACACGCAAATCAAAATCATTTTCTTCTTTTTTAACAATACATTCTTCATCAATCGACTATTCTAAAACACATTTTTCAAAAATAATGGAGCTCAAACGTACGCTTAATATTTGTTTGGGAGAGATTATATGAAGTAAAAGATAATTTTTGAAGAATATGCTCCTTATTGACCTATTTTTTTTTTTTCAAAATTCATTTTCAACCACGCATTCTCCTATAAAATAATTTTACTCGCAAAACAAAATTTTCTTCTATTTGTTAATCATATATTTATGAAAAATACTCTTCAAGAACACATGTCCTCTAAATAATGGGTCTCAGTCAAGGTTTATGTAATATTAAAATGTAGAGAAAAGTCATATATCCATGTTAAAAAACTAATTTATTAGAAAAATTTGTGATTAAAAATAATTTTTTTTTTTTTAAATCTCAAATAAGTTGAGCGGAACAAATCCTCAACTATTCCCATTTAATTTTTCATTTTCCTCCCTTTCGTTCCATTAATAAATTGGAGCACATGAATTAGAATATGGCCTACTTTTTTTTTTTTTTTTTAATGTGGAATGAACCTTTCATTCAAACACAACGAAGTCAATAACTGTGACTTTACAATACGAGAAAAACCCGACTCAAAGTCAAACTACGCACTCAGCATTTGAACACCCCAGCACACAAAGTAGCGGATATTGTCTAAACTTCAAACCACAACAATGGCCAAAAAGACCAAAGTCAGACACCAAAGACAATCCAATCAACAAACAAACAACGCAAAACAACAAACAGAAAAAACCAACGGAAAAACACCCTACTGCAAACGGCAAAAGACTAGGCTGCTCATCCCTGCAGGTAACGGCAAACGCGAATCAGGCAACACGAGAACCTAGCTCGCGTGCAGAAAACCAACACCTCCGCAACGGAGGCGGGCCGTACGACCCCAGGCCATATCTTGACCGCCACTCACGACTGACAGTAGCCCCCAGGTGCGACCCAACCAAAGCCTCAACACCCACATCAGGTCAAAGCACAAGACAAACCCACAAAACACCCACATCTCCGATGACCGGAAGAGAGGACCGGCTGACAGACGAAGGAAACATGGACTCAATCGCCACGCCTCCGAAAAACGTCGCCAAGACCACCATAAGAAACAAAAACAACGAAAAGGGACGGAGGGGGAAGGGGGGGGGGGGCGAAGCCGAAGCTCCCACCCCCGTCGAGTGAGGAGGGGAAGAGTTCAAAGGGGCTAGGGTTTTTAGAGAGAGGAGGGAGCGTTTTTTCTAGAGAGAGATGACTTGTTTAGGACCCTACGAATATGGCCTACTTTACTTGCATATAAATTGGGCAAAATATGTGTTATTAATAAGGTAAAAGGATCAAGATCGTGTTTGATGCACATCATTGAATGATAGATGTATTTTAAATAGTTTTGATGGAGAAAAATGTGGTTAAAAAATAAGGAAGTTTTTTGAATTTGCGTGTAATATTATTTTATTAAAAAATGTATGGTTGAAAATGAATTTTTGTAAAAAAATGTAGATCAAACATGGGGGCGAGTATGGTAGGTCAGTTGTGAAAGAAGATAAATTTGTTTTTCATTTTTCTTCCGTTAATTAATAATAACATTTTAACTTGTTTTTAAGGGTAAACTTGTGCAAGTGCTCATTTGAAAGGTCGTTACAATATATCAAATATCGTGACTTCCAAGGCTAGAACTCATTTATTAAATTTTTGAATAAAATAATTTTTACATGATCTTAAGCCTCGTTTCGCCTCAATTATTTGAGATTATAATTTTATTGAGAATATGTGTTTAAAGAAGAAGAAATTTTTTTGAATTTTTTTGTAATATTAGCTCCCGTTTGACCACCATTTTTTTCTATTACATTACATTAATTTTTTTTCTCTCTTCATTCCAATCACACATTTATCAAATAAAATAATATTACACAAAAAATTTAAAATTTTTCATTACTTTTATACCACACATTCTTCCATCAATCATTATTCCAAAAAATTGCAACACTCCGGGGGGCCAAACATGAGTTTATTTTATTGAAAAATATGTGATAGATAAAAAGAGAAAGAAAATGAATTATAATTTTAATGGTCAAACCGGCTAACTTTTGAATATCTTTCTATATATAAAAAGTGGCTATTAAACGGAATATGTTGGTTTAACGGAATTTCTTGTTTTAACGGAATTTTTTTTCACTACCCCTTACTTTCAAAATTATAATTAAATAATAATAAAAATAAATTAGTTTTTGATAATTCCTTCAAACTAAAATATCTTGGAGCTAATTTATTCGAATCGATTTTTTCTCGAATCTGATTTATGTATCTAATTACGATTTATCCAACGAGACCAATATTCATATATTTACGATAACTCCATCAATATCTAAATATTTGACACAAATAAAATATAATTTGATAAATGTATCATTTAGTCCCTAACTTTCAAAATATTAAAATATAGTATATAAAAATTGAATTATATTTTATGAAAATTTTCGGAGTATTACATTCTCACCTCCTTAAAATATTTTCGTCCTCGAAAATTTACTCGTCACTTATCAATACTAAATCTAACACATGATATACATATATTATCGTAATACATATCATACTTTAGCGATAAAATGAATTGCATTATTACTTAAAAAAGAGTAAAGACTTAAACCATGCAAAAAGTTTAAGTAAATTCATTTTCTTACTCCCTTAACATACCTTGAGTTTTCTGTTTATGATTTTGGGTTGGAGATGACAGAGAGAAACACTTTATTTAATTATTTATCAATTACATAAACATTACATTATTAATTATTTAATTAATCAAAAAAATTACATCTTTATTAATAACAAATTAATTCTTAAACAAAACTATTAAATATAAATTAAGCAAACGTGCAGTGCACGTTAGTTTTTTAACAAAATGTCAATTTTTACGCAATTTAGTTTCAAGAAAAACAAACGTCCTAAACAAAAAAAAAAAAGGAAAATTAAAGGAAAACAGAGCAGTGGAGGGTTTGAAAATTCTGCAAAACTTTTCGATTCAGATACGAATACAATACCCAAATCCACTCCTCCTCGATTTTTCTATATTTCTATATGCATAAGAGTAGACTGAAGCTGTTAATTGAATAGTAGTAAAAATGGATTTGGACCAGTGGATAGCTAAGGTGAAAGAGGGTCAACACTTGTCCGAAGACGAGCTTCAGCTCCTCTGCGAATGCGTGAGTCTATGTCCCTCTTCTTTATTTTTTAAATGAATATGTTAAAGAAACTGATGGGTTAACTCGACGCGTGATTGATTTCCACTTCCATTTGCCGATTAATGTCAAATTTAGTTTTAGGTTTTCATAGCATGGTCTATCGATTTAATTGATTGATTAATATGTTAAGGATGTGCAGAGGACCTAAGGAGGTAAGGTTTATGCATTTTTGAGCCAGGTATTCCCAGTTTCTTGGTTCACTCTGGTTCCTTCGAGTCTGTTGTGATATGCCTACGACTACTCTTTTTAAGTGGCTTCGAACAGCGCAGCTGTCCTAGTATTATCCTCTTTTTCTCTGTACGGGGATTTCTAATGATTGTCATGCTTGAAAACCTAAACATGAAACATGAAACATTATCCTGGCCATGATAATCTCGGTTTTTTCCTTTTATTTTGGTATGCATGATTTGTATGACTCTTATAAATGATGTGTTAAATATTTGAAGAGTGGATAATTTTTGTTAAATTTTCGTATTATATGTTTTTGAAACGTGGAAATTTTTTTGAACATACTTGTTATATATTGTTAAGGGATAGAATCCTACATCGAATAAAGATGAAAATATTGACCAACTTATAAATGATTGAGTTACTCCTCTTAATAAGGTTGACATTTTAAGATTGAACTCCAAATCTTAATATGGTATTAGAACCCATTAAGCTCCAACGAGCAATTTGATCCGATTAAGACTCAAAAAATGAGCACAGGGATTTCAAAATTGGTTTGCTCAAATGTTAAGGGATAGAATCTCACATCGAATAAAGATAAAAACATAGACTAATTTATAAGAGTTTGAGCTACTCTTCTCAATAAGGTTGGCCTTTTAAGATGGACCCTAATTCTTAACATATATGGTCTTGGTTCTTGTCGTGCATATTGCATTACACTATCTAATTATGAAGTGATTATGTGATTTTATTGCAATATATGATGTATGCTTGCTTTGCTTCGGCTCATGCCTTGCGCTTAGCCTCTACGAGGCCTTGGCAGCTTGGTGCACTTTGTGCTTGAAACATCGATAATTATAGTAGTGGCTGAGGGCCAATTATATATAGCTTTGGATTTGATGCCATTTTGATCCATGATTAGTGGTAAGATTCTGTCTTGTTGGTATTTGGTATTTAGTATTTAGTTTCAGTTCCACCAGGTGTTTCAAATTCAACTTATAATTTTGACCAGGGCCGTTTCTTGAGTTGCACAGTGCAACAATGACAATTCATTGCAAGAACTTCTTTTCGTGTACATTTCATGAGTTAATGATAGTTTGTATAGTTGTGTTATTTTACTGTCTTGTATAGTATTGCATAGTTCTCCATAATGATTGCCGATATATTAACTTCTGTTTCAACAGCACATCTTTTTGTTTGTTTGGGAGAACTATGTTGTCCACATATATTGAAGTTCAGTTTCCCATCTATTTATCCAGGTAAAAGATATCTTGATTGAGGAGTCAAATGTGCAACCTGTGAATAGTCCTGTTACTGTTTGTGGGGACATCCATGGACAGTTTCATGATTTGATGAAACTTTTCCAGACTGGAGGTCATGTACCAGAGACAAATTACATATTTATGGTAAACATTGTATAGTATGTTCCCATTATTCGTGTTTTGTTTTTATATAGATTTGGAGTCTTATAGTTGCATCATGAAACTTCTTGTTTCTTTGCAGGGAGATTTTGTTGATCGTGGTTATAATAGTCTAGAAGTTTTTACAATTCTTTTACTTCTCAAAGCAAGGTGGTTGATTCTTTTTTGGGTTGCTTCTTTCCATTTGGCTTCTGTGCTTGCAAAATAGTTGACCAATTTGTTTGAGTTCGATTGTTTTTCCTCACTGGGTCTTGTCATCTGTGTATCCAGTTACATTTGCCACCAGGTTAAAGCAAGAAACTTTTGATGCAATTGCTACACACATGGATGAAATATTTTTATAGAATATAATTTTCGTTGCAGAGTTAGGAGCTTTTGTTCAAGTTACGTATAGAATATTAAGCCCCTGTTTGGGCTCCATCAAAAATAAAATTTGGGGAAAATATGTTTTGGAATAGTGATTTATTGGGAATGTGTGGTTAAAAAATAAGGAAAAGTTTTAGCTTTACGTGTAATATTATTTTATTGGAGAACATATGGTTGAAAATGATAAATAGAAAAATGCATTTTTAAAAAATGGAGTCCAAACAAGGGCTAAATCATCGAAGGAGGCCCCTATGATAGTTAACAGCTAATAAAATAAGCCCTTGTTCGGTGGCCATTTATTGGAAAAAAACATTATTTTGAATAGTGAATTTTTGGAGAATATGTAGTTAAAAAGTAAGGAAAGATTTTGGGTTTACATGTAGGATATTTTATTGTGTGAATGTCCGGTTGAAAATGAGTACGTAGAGAAATGAATTTTGAAAAAATGAGAGATAAGCAGGGGCTAAGTAAATCATACTTATAATGTTCTGATAAGTTTTTGGCCCCACGTGCCTGCTCATTTTGCTTATCAAATAAAAGTTTAATGTTTACCATTGAGGTTATAGCTACTGGTGTGGAAATTCCAGTCAACTATGATTAATTATTGTCACAGAAACCACATAATATTTTATGTAAAACCAAGACCGGTTTCCCTTTCCAGTTTATTACTATTCTAAAATATCTGCTGAAGAGATCTAGGTGTTTTAGGTTGAACAAGTTTTCATCTGTCATGTGCCAACTCATTGAACAAGCTAAATCATTATTTTACCTTTGTATCTGTACGTGATATTTTCTGTTTTTAGTTTATTAATTTATATTGCATTTGCACTTTGTTACCAGATATCCTGCTAACATTACTCTTCTACGTGGAAATCACGAAAGCAGGCAGCTAACGCAGGTAATCTCTAGATAACTTGTGAATTCTGTCTTCATAGCCATGTTGTTATTTGATGTCTGTACATAACTTCATTCAATGCATGCATATTGCATAAATGACCATAAGGACGCTCAACTGGAGCCCTAGAGAGAAATTATGTATAAACAATGATAAATTAGTTGAGGAGGATTTAGTTGCGGTTTTTTTATAGTTAATTGTTCGTTTTCTTTATCAGTTGGCATTTGCTATTATCAAGTGGCGCACTCCTTGAATCAGGGAGTGTCCTGTTGAGGCTTGAATGGGGGTTGGTGAAGAGTGTATACTATATTCTTTCTGTTCTGTCTTGTTTATTACTGAAAATGTCATTTTTAGAGAAAGTTTGGTAGGACATAGTGCGGTTTACCTTTTCTTATCATTAAAAACATGCATCTGATGAACTAGAAGAGCATTTTCCACCATTGCTTACAATTAACTTCTGATGAACTTTTAATTTTCCTGTTCTCTGGTAGGTCTATGGATTCTATGATGAATGCCAAAGGAAGTATGGAAATGCTAATGCTTGGCGGTATTGCACAGATGTTTTTGACTATCTAACTCTGTCAGCAATCATAGATGGGACAGTATACCCTCTCTTTCCCTCTCTTAGTCATATTGTATTTCATAGAAAGCCACAAAGGAGTACTCTCAACCCCTAAACAATTTATTGCTGTTTATTTGAATCTGTATATCTATATCCTTTCATTTGAAAGAACTATGGCTCTTATGAAAAGACCCAATCTTGTAATTTTACTTATTTTATACTGTTTGATTTACAACTAATATTAATATATTGCCTTTGTGGAATGCCAGGTACTTTGTGTCCATGGTGGCCTATCACCGGATGTTAGAACTATTGACCAGGTTTGATCTATATCATGTTCATAAGATGTTTATTTTGCATATCCAATACAAGAAATCTTGAAGTTGATTAGAAATGTGTTTTGATGTTTGGTTAGACGAGCGTTCCTTTACACGTTTATGCTCAATTGTAAAGCGCTTTATCTAAAACAATGTAGCGTCGAGCATGTTGCATAATTGCTTTATTTGGTAATTTGTTCTTTTGATTACCATGGATGAATGGTCTTTGCATGTGAAGTAGACACAATAAGTATATAGCTGTGCTTCACAAGTTCAATAGTTTGTATACTTTGTTGGTTTTCATGGACTTTTTCGTATTTGGATGTGTATGCTGTTCTAGTAAGCAAGATGAAGCCTACTTTTGTGGCTTAAAGAGCAAGTAATATTTTCTGCTTCTTATTGCTTTCTTGACAGATTCGGGTCATTGATCGAAATTGTGAAATTCCCCATGAAGGGCCCTTCTGTGACCTAATGTGGAGTGACCCTGAAGATATTGAAACATGGTATGTCAGTCCTCGAGGAGCAGGCTGGCTTTTTGGATCCAGGGTTACTTCTGAGGTAAGTCAATGTGATACCTGGGGAGAGAGCTTGGTGCCAGTTGTGATATACATGTCCATTAGGTTGTGGGTTTGCTTCCCACTGTGCCAAAGGACACACTAGGGAAACCCTAAAGTGCTTTATACTAAGCTTCCAGACGTGAAGAGTCAGTTCAGACACTAATATTTGGTTTTTTGCAGTTCAACCACATTAACAAACTTGATTTAGTTTGTCGGGCTCACCAACTTGTCCAGGAAGGTTTAAAGTATATGTTTCAGGATAAAGGACTTGTAACTGTAAGTTGCCTCTTGTGCATCAGAGATTTCATCACGGTATATCGTACATTTTTAGTGTGTGCTCTTGGATTAATTTTGCTTCATGACTGTGCAGGTGTGGTCTGCACCCAATTATTGTTACCGATGTGGAAATGTTGCCTCGATATTAAGCTTCAATGATAATATGGTACTACTGCTCAATTTTTCCGTGTTATTTGTTCTCTCTCTCATCCCCTTCCTCGCTATCCTTCATTCAATGGTATATAGCAATTCCAACTCTATGATTGCTGTCATGCTTACTGTATATCATTGAGGGGGGTTTCAACACTTCACTTTTTCAAAGATTGCAAATATATTTTTTAATCAAATTAGATCATCTTTTATTTTATCCCTTTTTCCTTGGCCTTAGGAAAGGGAGGTAAAGTTTTTCACCGAGACGGAGGAAAACAACCAGATGCACGGACCCAGGACTGGCAATTCTTATTTTTTATGATTGAATTTTTTGGCTTTCACAATAGTGATATAATTTGGTGCTTCTGCCGTGCTGCATTAACTGGGAGAAACCAAACATTTCTTGTTGCATGGAAGATTGTCCAGTGTCCGAACATGTCGGTTATACATACAGACGTTTTTACGTAGTTCTTGCTGTGTATTGAACATGGCTTCGTGTTGTTTTGATATTTGTCTTCCATTGTTTAGATCAATGATAAATTAATATGTTTACGAAGGTTTTTAATTAGCGTTCATTTCATTAGCAGCAGGCACACGTAGCAGGTCCCGCGAATCCTTCACTGTCCTACAGGGACGGTCTTGTTCGACCAACACTTGTGTAGTGGTAGCGTTTAATTTAAGAATGTTATTTATCATTATGACGATAGAACATCAGTTATGCGACAATCTATGTAAAATAATGAGATTTGAGAGTTTAATTTTTACGAGAGATAGAGAAGGGGAGCATAGAGAAATGTGAGGAATAATGGATTGTCACATAATTGATGTTTCATGATCATGATGATAAATAACATTACTCCTGCAAGATTGAAGTGTTGAACGATAGCTCCGTTCAATTGTCCTAAGCTGTTGGTTTTGTGACTGAGTGTATATGACGTATATTCTAAAAAATTATTGGCCCCCAACCTATAGCTTTATGGCGAATTAGTGCTCTTTAATTTGAGGAAAAATATCAGCTTATCTTTTACATTTAAACCTAAGCAATAAATGAATGAATCATTTTTGCAAATGCTTTATTGGGTCCTCAAAATACTTATGTGAGTGGGAGGTTAAAGTTTCGTTGAATCAGTTTTATCATATTTTTCTATCTAATTTTATTTTCATTAAAAAAAAATTGTGTTTGTAACACGAACAAGAGTGAGGAGATACAAGGAGGAAGAACATGCGAGACAAATGTCATAGTTTGAGATGTTATAGGGTTAATTCTAAATCAATTGTGTGAGTGGAGATGCATCTAGGTCACTCATCTTCAATTTGGTGTAACAAGATTATTCAACTTCGATTTGCTTATCGGTCTATTGCTTTATCTTCAATTTGTACAATCAACTCACCTAATTGCTATTTTGCTTGCAAATTTAGTATCTAATAACTACACCGTCAATTTAACTAATGTTACATACTCGCATGGACATTAAAATTAATGTATGACTATCATATATCTCTAATTCAACGATGCACATCATTTATCTTAAAACATTTTATTTAATAAATACTTACATTTTTACGTGTCAATTATTAATTATTTTTAAAGTCGAGATCATCATGTTTTCCGTTAGTTAAACTAACAAAATAGTCAAGTAACTAAATCTGCAAGCAAATTAAAGTTGAGTGAATTGACTTCACCAAATTGAAGATAAGTGATTATATCCGTAAGAAAATTGAAGTTGAGTAGTTTGATTGGGTCAAATTGAAGATGAGTGACCTAAATACACATTCACTCAAAGTCCAGGGACCCACGTTACATTTGACCCAAAGTATATTTTGAGTCTTTATAACAAGCTTGACTTAAATTGAAAGAGTTTGATCTATGATATGCTTGGACACTTAGATAGCTGCCAATAGCTTCAATACCTTTATTATCCCAAAACTGCGAATAAAGTAAGGGAGTTTAACCAACTTAAACAAGGGAATAGCATGAATCTGCTCCTCTTGACTACAAAGCTCTTGCATGGGCGGATAGCGTTGGGAAGTAAGAAACCGACAGTCGAACACGAGGCGGAAAAAAGCTGTCGCTCTTGCATGGGTGGATAGCGTTGGGAAGGAAGAAACCGACGGTCGAACACGAGGCAGAAAAAATATTTTAATTTTACTAATAAATGAGAGTATACAAGTCTTCTTAATAGAAATTTTCTTTATATAACGCTGCAAAACGATGATTTGGGACCACGCTGCTGACAAATGTTCGTTAGGGACCAAGATGTGATAAGTCTCATAGACTAGTAACCCCGATGCAATATTCTCATATACAAGGGATAATAATGAAAAAAAAAAGCCTGCACTTTTCTAAAACTTCGACAGAAGCCCATCATCGAAATATAATTCTAGTTCAATCCTTATTTCTAGGGTTTCTCCTCTCCTCCCCCATCAATCACTCTCTCCTACTCCTGGTAAATTTCTCTTTACAATTGCGTGTCAATTTTTCTCTGTTTGTGCATAATTTTAGTGCCTTTTTCTAAATAATAAAATAAAATAGACTTTATCTATTGCTTTAGCTTTTAAATCTCAACTTCTACGAATGCTTAGATTAGTATACTTGTAAATAAATCGAAATCTTCGATATTATCTCGAATTCTGGTGATATAATATCTGGTTTCTTTTTTGGCTCTAGCTGAGCTTATCTTCAATTTTCGGTTATGGTGCAAT
This sequence comes from Fraxinus excelsior, assembly GCA_019097785.1. Lineage (NCBI taxonomy): Eukaryota > Viridiplantae > Streptophyta > Magnoliopsida > Lamiales > Oleaceae > Fraxinus > Fraxinus excelsior. Next base: position 32,210,178 of record CM032632.1, read on the forward strand.
GTATAATTCGGATCTTTTTTTTGGATAATGTTACGGTGATTAATTATATGAAGTTTACAACCATCTTAACTTGTATTTGGAACATACAATTCTACCTTTTCTTGGATAAATTTTTCGGCCCTTAATTCTCGCACTATGTTATATGCATGTAAGCTGTGACAAATCCATTCAACTTGTAACCAATAAACGAATTGCTGAAAAAAGCTTAATTTGAGTGGTTAATATAAATGGTGTTTGTTATTACTTAAATTCCTTTTCCTTGTAATTTTCAAAGTTTACAAACCTAAAACATATTATATCTACTGAAATATTCAAAAGAGAACTATTTTGTTTGGATAATTCATTGTTAATTTAAAAGTCCCTCACTCTGTGGCAAATTTGATGGACTTTGTTTCAATTTCAATAGAGGGTTGTGTTCTCCAGTCACTTTACAATTTACATTATAGCGATATTTCAGTGTATGCATAACAATTTATATACCATACTTCTGTGCATTTCTTTGCTAACTGGTGCTATTGAAGTTGCATGAGAGTATCATATCGAGTTTAAAAAATTGAATCAATCACTATATTGAAGGAAACATGAATTTTCCTTTTGCACAAATTCTAACTTATTATGCAGTTTTATTTTTGAAGAACGAAGAGAACTTTCGAAAGAATGAGATGACGAGTGGACAGTTGTGAATGGGATATAATGTACTAGGTGATAAAGCTTGTGACAGAAGGCAACAAGTAGAGTAGATAAGAAAAGGGATTCTAATTATACTGCTAGCTAAAAGAGCGGTGGAGCTTCAGGTGGATCCTTTACATTCTTCTTCTTAAAATAAATTGTTTTCTGGAGGAAAAATTTACAGGCAAAATCAGTAGGAAGCTATGAATTTTAGGCAAGGAACCTTCGTTGATATATGAAATTATGAATCAAAGAATAAGAGGAACCATGCATGTATGCTTGCCATAATTACATGTAACAAACCCTTTTAATGGCTTAGATTCAATTCCTTCCTGATTTTTTCTCATTATATATATACATTATCACGATGTTGTTTATTGGACATGATAACGGTGTACACATTTTGAAGGAAACTAAAGACATCAAGGTTGTCTATGTTCAGAGTTTTCCGCAATAAATAAAGCTTAGTTTTTAGACACAATACATCCCTTGCTTATGAGGATGCAGTCCACCTCTATAAGTTGATAAACTTTGTTAATTATACAAAGATTCACAGGGGTTTATTACTATTTTATTTGTGTTGATAATGTGTTAAGAGTCTAAAAGGTATGGGATTTCAATCCCCTCAAGTCTGGGTTTTTGGGAACAATGGTTAGGTCTCCTCCAATTGGTATAAGAGCAATCTCACGTCCTGGGTTCGAATCCCGGAAGGGGGACCCAAGCGAAGTGGATGAGCCGGCTGATAATGCGAAGGTCGTCTTTGAGTGGGCCGCCGTGGACGTCGGATTTGGGCCGTGGGGTATTGTTAGATTCTAAAAGGTGTGTGATTTCAATCCCCTCAAGCCTGAGCTTTTAGGAACAATGGTTGGGTCTCCACCATAATGCTAGTGTATCTATCGAAACTTTTCACTTTTAAATGAAATAAATGTCAGTGCGGGTGAAAATTATGCAAGTACTTGGAGTGAATTGTAGGGGGATACATTTTTAGTTGTTTGGCAGCGAGTAAAAAAATAAATCGTTGAAGAAGTTTTTGATTTACAACTAGATCCTGAAAGGAATGAGTTGTTTGAAATTGATCATTTTCTGGGAGCTAGAATATTAACGAAAGACATCATTGTGTAATGAGGTATACATAGTTGGTCGTGCTCATTATATGGAACATACATGCACCCATTACATTCTATATGCCATTCGTAAGTAGTCAAAGCCTTTTTGTGAGTGTATCCAGAAAGTATGACTCGGATACATGTTATGAACATGTGTTTAAAAGTATACTTAGTAGCGTTATGACATATGAGTTAATATGTCTAAAAACAAGACACGCATGACACTCTTGTCGGCCCATTTCAAGAAGATGTTGGTATTTTTTATTTATGTTATGTTGGACTTGTTTATGGTATTTTTCTTTGCATCCGAAAGTGAAAATTTGATGGTGGGGGGGGGGGGGGGGGGGGGGGGGGGGGGGGGGGGGGGGGGGGGGGGGGGGTGAACTTTTACTTCTCCATTTTCTCATGTAATGACTAGAAATGTCTTGATGGTTAGCTATTATATTTTTAAAGGCATCTGCAAATAGATATTTTTACTGAACACGATTTTCCACACAGTTGATTTCTGATTCTGTAATTGATAATTAGGGTTGATTGTTGTAGTTATTATTGCAGCTGCCAAATTATTGAATACAATTTCTGTTCTTTCCCTTCAACAGAGAAAACGAAAAGGTAAGAAAAGCTTTTATTGCATCAGATAACGGAATACAATTTAAATAGGCACTCATCTTTGAATAAGTGTATAAACTGGAGTTATTATCCCATTTAACCATTCTGACTAGTCACTTTTTTCCCATTCTGATTAATCACTTGATCTATTGAAGTTCCATGCCATGGCAAAGAGGAAGCTTATATTGATTTGTCAGTCTGGTGGTGAGTTTATGACCAATGATGACGGGACCTTATCATACAAAGGAGGAGAAGCAAATGCTGTAAATATCAATGACGAAACTCGGTTTGATGATCTCAAATTGAAATTGGCTGAAATGTGTAATTTGAATCATGGGACAATCTCGATCAAGTATTTCCTCCCGGGAAACAGTAGAAATCTCATCACACTAAGAAATGACAAGGATCTACGGAGGATGATTGATTTTCATGGGATTTCAGTGACTGCTGATATCTTTGTTAATGGAAAAGAAGGATTTGACCGTGATGCTGTCAAAGTACAGGAAAGCAGGTAAATGTTTGAGTTGCACCTTGTTTATATTAAATGCTTCCTTAAATGCATTTCTTGTTTTCAATATGAATTTTCTGCTGTAATTCCAGCTCGTTGGCAGTCCATATGCACCACCTTTGAGCAGTGATATATAATGTTGACAAATCACTAGATTGCCCTTCACTTTTTGAGAAAGTGAAACTCATCAACTCTATAGATTCATGATGTGGTGATTGGTTGTTGGCACCTGGCTGGCTGTTATATTTTGCTCCTGTTTGGCCTCCATTTTTTAAACACCCCCCATCCCCACCCCACAAACCAAAAAAAAAAAAACTCATTTTCAAATACTCATTTTATGCGACCCACAACTTTTTTCAACTTTTCAACCAAACATTTAATCAACTTTTATCAAAATCTACTAAAAAACTGATTTTTAGCAAAACCAAACAGGGGCTTACTAACATGCTTGTGTATAAATTCATCAATGACACTTGGCAGGGGGAGCGACATAAAACTGGCTGAGACTGTGAACCCTGTTGCACCCTCAGCTAATGCTAAACAGGTTGTCAATGATGTGCAACCGTGTGCTTCCCGTGCTAATGCTGCACCTAATGATTCTCTCTCTCCTGTTTATGATGCTGGTTCTACGGTAGTAGCTGGTGCAACTGCAAAGAATTTGGGACCCAGTCGAGCATCAACTGCCTCAACCCGCTTTTCTGGCCCTGGTGCTGACTATGATTCGGACTATGCACCGCTTGTAGAGCTTGCTGTTCATGCAGCTGCTCAGACCTCAACTGGCCTTCCTACAGGTGGTAGCCCAGCAGATACTGTTAAGAAGCGAAGGCGCAAGGCCTTACAAAAAATTGGTCCCCGGGGTCCAACTTCTTCTTCAGCTGCTGATAATGGCAGGAAAAGAAGATCAAGGAAGAAAAATATCTCTGCAGTCAATGACGACTTGGAGGAGCATCAAAGATATAATTCTCTGGGGAATGATGATCATCACATCCTATCTGTTTGTGAAGATGAATTGCCAGAAAACTTAGTTTTGTCGTGGAAAGATTATATTACAGGTGTGGGCCAGGAGTTCAAAAGTGTGAAAGAGTTCCGGGAGGCACTGCAGAAGTATGCTATTGCTCACCGCTTTGTATATAAATTGAAAAAGAATGATACTATTCGTGCTCGTGGCGTATGCGCTGCAGAAGGATGTTCTTGGAAGATTCATGCATCTAGGGATTCTACGTCTCAGTCATTTCAGATTAAAAAGTTCAACAATAAGCATACATGTGGTGGGGAATCTTGGAAGAATGAAAACCCAGCAAAGAAGTGGTTGGTTGGTGTTATAAAGAACAAGTTACGTGAGTCCCCACATCACAAAACCAAGGAAATTGCTAACAGCATCTCACAGGACTTTGGAATTCAGTTAACATATACACAAGTGAGGCGTCGAATTAGGGATGCCAGAGAGCAACTTCAGGGTTCATATAAGAAGTCTTACAATTGGTTGCCTTGGTTCTGCAAGAAGGTGGTGGAAACAAATCCTGGTAGTATTGTCAAGGTTGTCACTAATGATGAGAAAAGGCTTCAGTGCTTTTTTGTCTCATTTTATTCTTCTATACATGGCTTCCATGGTGGTTGCCGTCCCATTCTTTTTCTTGAATCTACATCTCTACGATCGAAGTACCGAGAAATTTTGTTGACAGCAACTGCAGTCGATGCAGATGATGGTTTCTTCCCAGTTGCATTTGCTATAGTTGATGTTGAAAACAAGGACAGCTGGCTATTGTTTCTGAAGCAACTAAAATCTGCAATTTCAACTTCACAATCCATAACTTTCGTCTCAGATAGAGAGAAGGGGTTGAAGCAGTCTATTCTTGAGGTATTTGAGAATGCTTGCCATGGTCATTCGATGTTCCACCTCATGAAAAGTTTCAAGAGGAACATGAAAGGGCCATTCCATGGGGATGGAAGATGTGTCCTACCTGAAAGTTTTCTGGCCGCTGCCCATGCTGTCCGACTTAATGATTTCAACAAGTTCACAGAGCAAATTAGACAAATCTCGTCACATGTTTATGATTGGGTTATTCAAATGGAACCCGAGAACTGGACTCGTTTGTCATTCAAAGGTGAGCAGTATAATCATATCACACAAAATGTTGCAGAATCGTACGCTAAGCTGATGGAGGAAAAACGGGAATTAACTATAATGCAGAAGATAGAAGCACTGAGGTGCATGATGAACGAGTTGATAAATAGTCGTCAAATAGAATCGAGTAAATGGACTACACAACTCACTCCCTCGAAAGAGAAATTTATGCAAGAAGCTGTTCTTAAAGCATTTGGACTGAGAGTTTTTGCCTCGTCAGATATACTGTTTGAGGTCCATGATAATTCTACCCATGTAGTGAATATTGAAAAACGGGAATGTACATGCCTAGAATGGAAAGAAAGTGGGCTTCCATGCTACCATGCTATTGCTGCCTTAAATTGTGCAGGGAAGAATGTTTATGACTGCTGTTCGAGATATTTCGCCACTGAGACTTACCAATCAACATATTCGAAGTCCATAAACCCTATTCCTGGCATTGATAAGCCCATGCAAAAAGAAAATGGCGACTCAGATACCGTGGAAGTGCTTCCTCCTTGTCCCCCTCGTATGCCAAATCAACACAAGGAAGAAGAGAGCAAAACAGAGAATCCAGATAAGAAGACAGTCACTTGTACCAGGTGCAAGCAGCTTGGGCATAACAAATCTTCATGCAAGGACGACATATAGCTTCCATATTTGGCCTTCTTTGTGTATACACCGTATTTAAGGTTGGTTACGGCTAACCTAAGCAGTTTGGATCAGTTTGTGCAGTTCTTATAGGTCATTGAAGACACTAGCTTTAAACAGATGCTTTAGTTTTATGATTGAAGCACTTTTATTTAGTTTGCAGAATACATTATGTTAATTGAGTCTTCTTTTTATTATATTATGCTCTTTTTTGGTAAAGTTTCTTATATATATATATATATATATATTTTTTTTATTTTTTTAATCCCACACATTTTATGGATTTACTATTTTTATTTTTTTTTAACTAACATTTCATGGGATCCAGTAGATTATAATTTTAAAATGGGAACAATATATTTCTAAGGTATTTACTTTACCCCATTTCAAAAATACAAAAACAAGTTTCAACTTTCAAAAATCAGGGTTTTTTCAAATTTTTATTTATAAAATAATAATTATTAAATCAATTTATTATTAGTATTTAATTCTAATATAATATAATATAATTAACCCACCCCATCTCCACTATCCCTACAGTTCCGGTGACTCTTCCGGTCACCACTCTTTTTCGACGACCGTTCCGGCGATCGTTTCCACGACAATTCTGGCGACTGCTCCGATTCCGACGACTATTCCGATGATCATTTCCCGTCGTCGATTTATTCCGACGACTGCTCCGATTCCGACAATTATTCCAACTCCAACGAATATTGATATATTAAGGTCACAGATATGTGCAATTTGGTCACAATTCAATAAATTTTAGGTCACAATGTAAAAACTTCATAGGTCACAATTTGTTCATCGATTACGACTTAAACATTTAAAAGTCACAATTTGTTAATCTGTCACAAATCACAAAATTTATAAGTCACGCTACTTATTTTATGGTCACAAACATCAAATCAATTAAACACATTATATTTAAGTCACAACGTATCAAATTATTGGTCACACGTTAATAATTTTTAGGTCACACAACACTCGTTGGTCACAATTTATCTATTTCATTGATACATTTTGTTTATTAGTCACACATTGACCAAATTATTGGTCACAATGAACAAAATCACTTGTGACCACCACCACCACACCGCAGAGATCTGCCTTTGCACACCGGACAGATCCACCACTGCCCACGCCGCGCCACGCCGCACACCCAGATTCACCCACACGCCCACACCGCACCACCACATCGCCACTGCCTCCACCATTCACACTGCCACCATTGCCGCCCAATAGCGGCGTCAACATCTCATACAAACCAAGACTACAACCTTCCTCACCACCACAGTCACCATCGCCAACACGCACCACCACAAAAACCAACATCCACCGCCCAAATAGCAACATCTTAATTTCATTTCGTAAGTAGGGGTTGTTTCCTTACCAGTTGTAGTGCCAGTAACGGTTCCTCGACCCATATTCTCACCGGAGACTTGAGCCGTGATTTTCGCGGCGGTTTGCAAAACCCTAGACGGCAGCGAACGGTATCTACACACACACCCAACTGCAGCATGCACACACAACATACCAGTTCATGTCCACACACACCATTCGCGACGGTGACATACACAGCAGCGTCCACCGCAGCCGCATCCACGCACACACCCACCGGATCTGCCTCCACACGCACTTAAACACACTCGACGGGCCTCCACCGCCCTCCACACAAGGACATAGGGGCCCCATTGCTATTTCGCCGGATCGAAGGGCGAAGTGTGTGAGACAGAAAATAACGGTGAGGTCGAAAGGTTGGCGTTTCAGCATCACAGAATAGAGAAGAGAGAAGCCGGCAGATATGGAATGGGTTACGAGCGCCGTCGTCGTCGGTGAGGGAGAAGAGCATCGTCGTCGTCGCCGGTGAGGGAAGATGGAGATGGGATGAGAGGATAGGATAGGAGACGGAGGGGAAAGAAATGAAATTAGGTTTTTGATTTTGAGATGAAATATTAATTGTAATGAAATTATTAATTAGTATTTAATTAGATATAAAAAATATTTTTAAATTATTAATTAAAACCTGATTTTTGTAAAATGAAACTTGATTCAGGATTTATGAAATTGGTAATTTAAAAGTAGGGCTGAGTGTAATTTCCTCATTTTAAAAAGCTTTGTTTAAACTTTGTAATTTCCACCATTATTAATTAGATATCTCATTATTTTTTCACTTTCGAGGAGATAAAGTCATTGTTTTGTTGGGTTGTTGTTGAGAGTGAACTTTGTAACGTGCTAGTGAGAATTCTTAATCTTGTAGAGTCCTTGCAGATAATAGTTTTAATCGTGATCGACTCACTTTTCTTTTAGAGACGCTTGTTAGGTTTATTTTATTATTATAGAGATACTTCACGTCTTTACAAAATTAGAGAAAATTCTCATGTCTTGTGGTGGGTTCTTCTTTTAATTGGAAATTCTAAATAAGAAAGAAAATAAGTTATTTACGAGTGAAACATAAATAATTTTTTTTTTTAATTAAACAATAAGGTTTTTATAAAGATCAAATACAAAAAATTGTCTGCCAACACTTCATCATCAACCAACTTACCAACCACTGCCCAAGTATCCAAGTGGGGTTGTGGGCACATCTTTATTACTAATGTGCATCCCTTATTTTGTGCTTACTCCGACCTGAACCCAAAGAATGTAACAAAAAATAATTTATCCACATCCCGGAATCTTAATTTTTCGACAATGTCACTTCCAACTACTACTTCGAGTTCAGACAAACGGGTCGGCACTGGCTTCATCACTTGTAAAGCTGCGGTAGCGTGGGCAGCTGGAGAGCCTCTGGTGATAGAGGAGGTCCATGAAAAGAATGAAAAATGTATTGCAATCTGTCCTTTTAGCATATTTTGTAGTGTATACAGTAGTGTTATGCTACTACAAGGGGCGCTTGGTGCCCTCATACAGGGCCAATGCGGTCTTGGCCCGTGCAACCAGTTTAATCCGTACAGTATTATGATATCAAGTATGCTACAGTGTCAGATACCAGATAGGTAAACAGAAATGTTGATAGTCGACTTTTTCATCCAATCATCGACTGTCGCCTACACTTTTGTCACTGCATTTATCAAATTCTTTCTGACGAAGTGACATAATCCATATAACCTAGGAAAAGAAAGTTGAAATCTTATCCATACAACATGCCAAACCGAGTGAAAAGAAAGTTGAAATCTTTCCACCAAATGCATATTAGGTAATTCCTAAAAAGATCTTCAATTTGATGATCTGTTGTGCTACAGCAAAGGCTTTTGGAGTGACTAGACTAGTTGAATCCAAATGGCCATGATGAACCAATAGCACAGGTTTATTTTTCTTTTCCAGGTTATAAAGTGCATGACGGATGGATTGGTGGTGCTGACTATGCATTTAAATGCATAGAAGATACAGGAATGATTGCTACAGCTTTAACGTCATGTTGTGATGTAATTTTGTGATCTCCCTGATTTCATTTCTACTTAGTTAAGGTTTCATTTTGAATTGGTTGTATATCTATAAATTTTTTTATTTTTCTGTTACACTTGGTGTGCCCAAAATGAAACCAGAAATAGCAGCTCATTATGGATTGCTTCTCACTGGAAGGACACTGACTGGATCTCTTTTCGCAGGATATAAACCAAAATCTGATCTTCCTTCATTAAATTAATATATGTGCCTTAAACAGGTACCACACTTACTCACCCTCCCTTCTATGTTGTTTTTCTAGATCTCGACTTCACAGTTAATAAGAACTGTGGGTGAGGTTTTTTGCCAATATTTTAATTCACATGGGCCCCCCCATGTGAGTGAATTTTGAATTCCTATGTGAATTCCTGATTTTTTTTTTCCCTGTACACACAGCTTTTTTCTTTCTATGATTGCTGTGTGTGACAATCTCTTGGATGCCTTGTGTTGCTCAGTTGCTGTACCTGAACATGCAAGTTAAACAGAAACAATGTGCGTTCAATAACTGTATTGGACTTCTTGTTAGCTAATTACGTACACCAGAAGAAAAGGATTCAACAATTATCCTAATTTATTGTCAACTCACACCAAGAAGGTGGGACTAAGCTGTGTTGAGTAAAGAAGTGAGCTAAAAGAGTTCCTATCGACTTACATTTTACATATAGACAACAGTGAAAAGAATTTATTAAGTTGGCAAATAAAATCATTCTTTATTCTTTCCCTCCTGTCTTAAAAGTAATAAAAGGTAGTTGTACAAATCTCTCACAGGGGGGATATTACACTTTCATAGGAAATGATACAAAACGATTCAATTAACAAGATGATCAAAAGAAAAAAAGAAGGTTCAACAGAAGAGGATGGACCTTCCAGGACACGAATTACCAAAAAATTGATTGGTAATTCTTCTACAACCATTCCTCGTCCATGAACAGCATTTACCATTGCATTTGCATGCATGTATTTTCAGAGTTTGATGTGTGTGGAACACCGTGCAAAGCTACCCTTTAAGCTTCTCAAGGTTGACTTGGGCCTTGTTTGTTTCCTCATTCCAAGAGGCATCAACAATAGCAAGCTGATATTCATCAGGTTTCAGAGCTAATGCAAAGTCGGGCAAAGTTGGTGCTGTCTCCATAATTCTACATCCAAGAGAATAGTTTAAATCAGACGACCCAATCTTGCTTCCATGTGGTTAGGCAAGAACATCTATTAAATTTCGTGAACAAGACCGCACAAATTTCTGCTCAGGTAGTTCACTGTTTTCCTGTGGTTAACGTGAGAGTTGCAGCCCCACCACCGAATTTGTATCACGTCTATGTTGATAAATATGAGCATGAATGACTTGTATGTTTGGAGTTTAATACTAAAAAAGACTTACTTTTCACTAGAGTATAGATCCCTGTTAATTCGGACCTTGCTAGAAGTGTCCTTGGGAATCTTCTCGGAGAGATACTTCATCGTTCCCCAAAGAGGTGGATTCCTGCATCAGAAATAGGAGTTTACTGATTCTCATAGCCACCTAAATTATCTTTAGTTGTAATGTAATACACACTTATCTATTAATCTTAAAAAATTGTGGTTAAGTAGAAAAATGTTATTTTCTTCATTTAACATTGGATGTTAGGCAAAAATCGGTAAAAAAGGAGATGTCAAATGGATAGATGTAAAACTAGGCAAAACCAAACAAATGCTAAAAGCATGCAAAGGCATACACAATGCCTTTTCTTTCTGGGCAAAAATCGGTAAAAAAGGAGATGTCAAATGGATAGATGTAAAACTAGGCAAAACCAAACAAATGCTAAAAGCATGCAAAGGCATACACAATGCCTTTTCTTTCTGGCTTTCTGCCATCTCATTTTTTACTGTTCACTCATAGGAAAAAATAAATACTAACATTATTTGCTTTAGTGGATGCTACATGGACATAAATAAGAAATTACTGTCTAGCTTTAAAAAAATAAAAAAATTCCAAAGGCTTATTTGGATACCTCAGTTCTAGAAGCTACATTTCCTAACCAGATTCTTATGGAGGACCAAAACAGGAGTCAACAACAGCTATCATACATGGTGTGGTCTGATCTCTTTTAGATCTCCAGTTTCTCAGAATTCTCAATGTTATATAGTGAAGCAGAAGGTACCGTGTATTTCTGAGTAATTAATATGAATAAAGAAACAAATCGACAAGCAATCCCGTTTGAACTGTGGAAAGAGTTGGGAAGTAGAGCACAAGATTACCTAGAGACAGGAACAGATGCATTAAAAGCTTCACAAGTCTTCTTGCTTTCCTTGAGATACTCGTCTGCTGCTTGCAGAGCAGCTACAGCCATTCCATGAGACTTTTCTGTGTTTCCCTCATCAAGAATCAGACCATGATAGTAATACGCTGCAGCCTAAGGAACATGAAATTCTTGCATCAAAGTGAACTTCAAATTCACAAGAACGATACTGATGAAGACTTATTATAGGTCAGTTTAAATCATATACATCCAAATTATCGAATGTATATGAATATTCACCTATCCAAACCTCAGAAAGTAAATGTGAAGTTAAAAATGATAGTAGTCACTCTGTCAGTACTATTCATATCATCAACTTGCATGAACAGGGAACAAGGTATCGGAGACCATAGTAGTTATGACCCAGTAACTTTTTTTTTTTTTATAACTGTGGATGTCAGGGCCTACTTGAGTGCACCTCGACTAATCCCACGGGGTCCTGAAATTTACAGCTTAATATTCACTTCAGCATCCCTAAGGGGACTCGAACTGGTGACCATTGGAGAGCAAATCCAAAGCTTGACCAATTGAGCAACCCCTGAGGGTTAGTTATGACCCAGTAACTTTAGATTAACTTCTTACTTGCAAGATGCTAATAATAGAATAACTGCTTGGAAGTGTCAAATAAAGTGACAATAATACAAACAAGATACCTTAGCTTCAATGTGTTTCCACTTCACAAAGAACCTATGTTTTTCTCCCCACCCATTTGCCAATGGTAGGTTCACGAGGTTATCTTGAGCCTACAAAGTGACAGAAGACAATTATTGGTTTTAAATTCACTTCAGTGCTTATGCACCAGTCTAATATATGAAATAAGAATTCCTAAAGGGAAAATCAAGTAAAAATATTTGATGACGTTAAAATTCCGCTAATAATAAAAAAGAATTTTTGTTGAGAGAGAATTATCTCACTCCGCATTTGATATTATTCAAGTGCGTCGTTTGTACTAGGAGGGTGGATGTGCGGACAGAGGTCTTATGCACAATTTTCTGCCTCATCTGGCACAACTCCAACAAAGTCTATTCTTATCAAAGATCTCTCCATACAATAAAGAAATTTTTCATTATTTGACCACGTCAGATGGCAGCCTTTACACATCCATATCCGCTTATCTTTTGCTACATGCTAATACTGTGTATATTTAATTAAATAATTCAATTGTTGTTGCAAAGCTTGAACTGATCATTAAACTGATTCTAATATCGGCCATGTAATTTATATCCACCATGGATCTAATACCTACAGTTAAAAAATTCAGGAACAAAAAAGAGATGCAATGTTTAGTAGCAACAGCTGAAACGAAGCTGATTAGGTGAAACCGTGAAGTCTAGACTTCACATACAGAAAACTAAGTCTCTGATTCAATTAAATGTCCTGGATAAATCCACTGCCACTTATCTGTGATTTTGTGTGAAAATTGACAATAATGATGACATTAGACCATTTTAGGTAAGGCTTAATGAAGAAAATTTATATTTCTTAACATGGACAAATGAATGAAGTGTGAATCCTTACTAAAAGATATTTTTACCACACTATCAAATCTATTAAACATTTAGTCACTTCTATAATCAAGTGCACATGAGAAAATAAAAATAGTAATGGGCGTTTAGCAGCAGATTATAATTAGGATGACAAAAGCAAGCAGGATGAGAAGGTTGGAACGATGAAATTTCTCGACATTCTCCATAAGCAGCGGAGGAAAAAAAAATTAGCTACAAGAAACTTCGAACATCAAAGAAGCCTGGAGCTAATAATAAGCACAAAAAAAAAAAATTTGAACTGGTTTTTGTTTGGTCAAGCATACAGACGAGAGAAAAGATACCTGCTGCCAATATTTTACCATCTCACATGCAAGCCTTCGTTTCACAGCTAATGTGGCCTTTGTACTGTCAATTGCTAGTCCAAGTTGAATATCAACGCCCTACTCAAGAGTGAGAAGACGTGAAGCAATAGAAAAATTAGGTGATTCATCTTAAATGAGTTCAAAAGCAAGTAATTAAATAATCTGACACAAGCAAAAAAAGCCATCAAGTCCAATATAAACTAAAAATTAAGACACCAACTGATGCATTATGTTGGACCTATAACATTGCAGGCTAGACTATAAATTCAATTATCATGGAGCAGGCACTATTGCTCACCTTAAACAAGCATCGGATAAATGTTTATGTGTGTCAAAGGTAGCAAAATGCCAAAGCATAACACGTGTAATTCACAAAAGTAAACAGTCATAAAGTCCAGAATAAACTAAAAACTACTCTAACCCATGCATTACCACCCAAAGTTCTAAGCCAGCAGCAGTCTAGCCAGACATTGTAAACCAGTCTAATAGTTACCATCTGTCTGAAACTGATCGACTAATCTACCAAAGTCTCCACTGAGTCGAAAAACATTCTAGGCAACGACAAAATTGGATCTCAAAAACCACATTGTACCCCATAGTTCCCCCCACTTCCAATTCACTTTTGCATTGTACAAACACTAACAATCATAACTACATAAATAACACTACGAAACATAAAGTGAGCACCGAATGAAAAAGTATAACATGCTTTGGCCAAAGTTTCTAAGTAGAAGTTACCCATATAATTGCATGAAATGTTTTAGCCAATTGTTTAAGAAATAATTGATTCGTCAATATTTTCTTGTAAATCCTTTCAAAGCTCTATTATATCCGTATTATTTGGGGTGACCTCACATACATGTAGAATTTCAAGACACCAATTGATGTTGACTTGTGACCATAGCTTCTGTAACACAAAATTTCTGCAATGTTTTTAAGCACAATTCAATTGACCATCCTCTTATAGCAATTAACACTGTCACGTTTTATGTTGTTAATGATAGACCATTCAAAAATTGGGATGACGCTAACAGATGCTGAGATATTTTCATAATCACATTTTCCATTTTCATTTCTTTCCGGTGGTCTAATTTATGCAGCATCATAAACCGAAAAAGCTAAATCTAGTCCAGGTACCCATCAAAAGGTTGATATGAGTTAACCTGAGGCAGCTCTTAAGGAAACACAAAAATATAACAGTTGTATAAGATCACTTCCTAAAGCAGTGCCTGCTTGTTAGTAAAATGAGATAGCTGCCAAATGAGAGAATACCTGGCCCAATGCTTGGAGGCAAAGTGCTCGTAGAACACCTTCTGCAAGGTCCACCGGTAGATTTCTCCTAATGCAGATGTATGGTCAAAAGGGTGATCCTGCAGTTCATGGAGATGATTCTAATTGCTAACCAAAAGTCATCATCAAGATACCTGAGTTCGGAAGGCAATTGTGGGAGAACACGCCGGACTGCACAGTCAAGGTAACCGGCCGCTTTAAGGAAAATATCAATAGCAGATCGCCTGCTCTCTGTTGGAAAAGGGACAAACGACAGCAGAAATGAGAAAAAATGTATGAAGCGTGTGACTGGAAACAGGCATGAATCGACTAAAGTCGTTCAGATACTCAACAAGAAAAGGTGAAATTAAGATTCTTCGCACACTTTCAAGCGCAATCAGAATATTTTGGCTCCAAATCAAAAGCTGGAAATTGCAGTACATTGAAAACACAAGCTTGTGGAGAATACATTTCCCAAGGGCTTCACTTTTATGTGTCTACTTAAACATATATTGGCTCACATAGAAGCACAAAAACTCTTCCAAAATTGGACACAAACACAAAATAATTCTACTATGTTTCTAGTTTTGGCCACAGAGAAGGCTCATTACGATGTGATGGGAACACTTGTACTTTTCAGATTATAATGAAATTTTGGTAAGGAAAATGGTCAGATTATTATTATGAGTAATTTTACAATTAAAGGAGGATACAAAGAAGAAAAGGTTGAAATGGAGTAGAAGCAAAACGATGGCAAACAATGTAAAGACCCAAGGAATCTGGTAACTTCAGATGACCAATTTTTAATTAGAAAGGTGATTCACAACTTATAAAAATTGTTAAGAGGATAAGGAATCCTCTCACACTGATGACCTCTGTTGTCATTTGGCTACCGGCAAGTTAAAATGTTTCCATTAAATATCTCCATAGCATTTTTTGTCCCATCTTTTTGTAAAAAATGCACGCCCTGAGTGCGTCTAATATCCATGTC
Organism: Fraxinus excelsior; assembly: GCA_019097785.1. Lineage (NCBI taxonomy): Eukaryota > Viridiplantae > Streptophyta > Magnoliopsida > Lamiales > Oleaceae > Fraxinus > Fraxinus excelsior. The sequence goes on from CM032632.1 coordinate 32,225,654, forward strand.
TGTGCTTCTTAGGTCGTCACCCAAAGACAATAAGCCACATATTTTTCCCTATTACTTAATGAACTGATAAAATCATCAAATTGTTCTAATATGGACACAATATTTGCTTTTGTCTTGGTTATATCTCTTACAGACTTTTATTTATAGAGAATAATATAGACATTTATGCAGCAGCATGCGTAATCATCACTAGGATATATTATGCTGTAAAAAGAAAATCTTGGCCTCCATTTGTGAGAACACTGATTTGAGTGCAAACATATCCTTGTCATCAATTAATCGTGACAGGCCATGTCCACACCTAGCCAGAATATCATACGACAGTAATGGTATATTCTCCTCTAGGTCATTACCAATAGAACCTATCAATCACTTGAATATTCCTTCTATAGGGTTTCTTTATGATTTAATGAAATCATGTACAGGACTGAATATTTTGAGTAATCTTCCAAATCCAATTTCAATCAGAGAAGGACCAGGATATGAATGATTGCCAACAAATACTACCTCACTGACTATTAAGTACGTGCACATGCCGCAAATTGATCAGCTATGCTACCATATGTGCAAATAATAACAGGTTGAAATAAACAATATATGATTGAGGGTGGGACTCAATAAATGTAAAAGTTACAATTCTTCTCAAGATGTTTGGTGACATCCGCAGTTTAACTACTTGACCACATTACTTCTGCAAAATTGGATTTAGCAATAACAATCTACCTTCTGATATCTTTGCCTGATAACCATCAGCAGATGTTCTAGGAAGAAGTAATAGATTAGCTTGGGATAACGATAGCATCGCCATCAAGTGCAAAATTGACAATACTTCATACCAAGCACTATACATTGCCGTTTCCTGGAAAATAAATAATAACAGTAAGATGAGTAGTGCCCTGAAAAGAAAAGAATTATTAAACAGAAGATTGTAGTTGAGAATGCTAGTTTGACCTCTGCTTCATCCTCCTGATTGACCCAAACAAACTGTACTTTGTGTTGCAATGGGCTCCCTATACAATGAAAAGAAGTAATGCTTAGGAACAATATCTTCCCAGCATATCTGCTAAATAGATTGGTGCCTAACATGCTTACCATCTTTAACCAAACCCAAAAGAACAGGCAAATAATCTTCAAGAGCCTGAAGAAGATCTCCCAGAGTTGAACCACCTGCAGGAAATATCTGGTTAAACATCAAGAGGCAATATCAGAGGACAAATTTTTTTTAAGGATGGTACAAATAACCATGTTGAGTAGCAGTTCTCCGTCTTGTTCTTGTAATAGTCGGAGCTTCTTGTGCTGCCATAACTACAATTCTGGTTCTAAGAGCAGAAAGGCGTTCCACTAAACTTTTAGACAAATGATCGCCTAGTGCCTGGGCGAAATCCACGGTCTTAGGAATCCTTAAACCTGGGACAAATACAGAGACCTCCCCAATGTTTGACGGTCTCTTTCTGTTTCCACCTGTGTCCTTCGGCGTTGATACAAAGCATCCCATTTCCTTGAAATTCCTTTATCTGATGGCCCAAACAGTAAACAATCAGAAAGTGGACACGTGAAATAGAATACCAGAATAAACCAAATAGAAGGGCACAAGTCCTCTCGATGTACGCATATACGCATAGTCTTTCAGATACGATATCTTGTACCGTGACATTAAGGAGGTCTATACAAACCAGGAAATCATCACAAGGAAATTTGAAAAACAAGCACAAGCCAAGTGATAAAGTGCAAACTCATTAAATGAAGACAACCAACAAAGCAGTTGGCAACTCACGAGGTCAGAGTGCAAAATTATGAACAGAGATAAATATGTTTACCTGTGCCTTTAATAATCAGAAGATATATAGCTGGTCAAATTCTCTAGTACTTTCTGCATGAAAAATATAAATAAAAAGCATTGCAAAAGTAAAATACAAATGCAGTCGAGGTGACCATTAAGTGACTGAACAGAAAAGGAAAGGTGACATCAATATCACAGGACAGGCATGAAACTGCGCTCTCCCATGCTTACTTCTATATGCAAGTTCCACGTCTTCCATTCCCAAATCCCAATTAGCAATAATAATACGAAACAGGAAATCAAGGACTAGTAAAAATAAATAAATAAATGCACCGCAGATAAAACCAATAATTGCTTAAAGTCGTTCCAAGTGTAGAACTCCTGCAGCAGCTAATTAACCAAAATATATCAAAAAAGAAAAAGAATGGCATCCCTTCAATTTTGGCTAACTGAAACCCTAATAGTCCCATCAATCTTGTCGAATTTACACTGAAGAAATAAACAGAGTCAAAATTACAGTACCTGGTATATAAAGAGGAACCAAAAAATTCCATCAAGAAATGACTAAAAATATAACAGAAAAAGAAAGAAAGGGATGATGGGTCTTTTTTCTTGTGGAATTGATTACGTTATGGGTTTGGTAACGAATTGGTTAGACAATCAGCAAAATCGAATCGATTCACACTCAAATTCGACTGAATCCCAAATCTTGTTTCAAAGATTTGAACTTGAAATATCCCTAAAGACAGAGAAACAAGTAAGAAGAGAGGGAGAGACTTGAAAGTTTTCCACCTTGAATTGATGAACGTAGAGTGATATTGTTAATGAGTAGTCGTAGCAGTAAAGACAGAGGAAACAGAGAAAAAAAAAAAAAAAAACAAGGGTGAAACCAAACACACTGTAGAGATAGAAAAGAAAAGAATACAGTCTTTTTTACTAATTTATTACAACCTTTGACTTGTGAGTTGTGTAATAAAAAAAAAACTAATGATGATGATAACAATGCATGGAGCCGAATAATACCTTTTATTGGTCATATTAAATCTTTTTCCTTTTGTAGTTTTCAATGGGAAACTTGAAGATCTTCATCCCTTCCAGTTTCAGGAGGAGATATTATACAGACAGAAAAATTAGAATGCACTCCTCTCACTATACCAATGATGTGAAAATGAAATATATAAATTAGTGTCTAGAAATAATCGAACGATTCTTGTCAAGTTCATATGAGGTGTACATTTACTTTTATTTCTTCGAACTATCTTGTCATTGGTATACTTCATTATTCTTTCAACGGTCTGCAGATTTTACACAATCTTATCATAGTAGCTGTTATTAAAAAATGTTTCATATTTCAATTAAACTACTCGAACATTATCGTGGACTACTATTGAATCTTTAAAGTTAGTTTCTAATAGTCTTCATTTCAATTGTAGACGTTTTATTTTTTATGTCAAAGACCAGAAGTTACGTGTGTGGATTCTAATGCTATGATTTTTGCCTTTTGTATTTTACTTTGTTATTTGAGGTGCAATCGTTGTAAAAGAACGACTTGTCTAGCCAATGTTGTGAGATTTCGAGTTGCCAAGACTTGTACAAGTACGGTTCGCTTGTTTCGTTTACTTTAAATTTAAGTTTTATGGCTTTAACAATTAGAAGTCACTCGTACTTTTTGGTTTGCTAGTCAAGTAGCAAAGAGTTTCATAAGCTTAAGTTACTCGTGAGATGCAACCTCTTATTTATCTTTCGAGTTGCAGGAACTTGTTCAAGCATGACTCTCTCATGTTCTTTGCACTTTCAATTACAAGGATGAGGAAGGTTTCTTTGCGCTTTGCTTAGCTTGTTGAGTTATAATGACTTGTATGAATAAAGTTTGTTTATGAGCATATATAACTTTGCTTAACTACTACAAATGAAGCCAAATCTTGGCTTCTTTTAGCTTCTTTTGACGATAAAGATAACTTGTTCATATGATATATTTTTCTCCGTCTTTCATCTTATCATGCAAAATTTAGTCACAAGTTGTGACTATTTTTAATCAAAACTTAGAAACATTACAACTTATGATTTAATTTAGGCACAGATTGACATCTGAACTATTTGTAATCCAGTTGATTAAATTTAGGCGCAAATTTGACATCTGAACTACCACCCAAAAAGTTTGAATTCATTAACTAAAGGTCAAATATTGAAGCGAAAAACAAACTAAAATAACATGGGAGCCAAATTATAGTCCCACATCGTTTGACTAGTTAATTGACTATTTTCAAAATATAAAGATATCGAACTCGTTATTAAATTAAAATTTTAAAAAATACGTTACGATATCATTTTTTCATCTCGTCAATTCTAAATTTTAGAGAATAATAAAATCTTAATTCGTGACATAATAATATTTTGCGTTAAAGAAATTTGTGTCCAAGTCTAAAAGAGGGGAATATTAAATTCGTATGTCATATTCTTTATATTTAGTGGCCGAGTCACAATGGCGAGATGGCAACAACTCCTGCAATATTTTGATTAATTTTTATTTTTTTTTTATGTTGAAAATTTTTAAGAATTTTTTAATATACAAAAAATAAATGTATTTTTTCATCTACCCCATTATGAAAGTTGTAGCCCCGCTTTTGTGAATATTGTATAGATTTTATTAAAGAATTTTGAGAAAAGACGTATCATTTTATGATTTAAATTTCAATTGTTTGATGCTAATATTATAAAGTTATAATACTAATTATAAACTCTTTCAAAAATATTCGTCGATATTTCATTATTTTCTGTTTAGTATTGATGACTCCTTTTAAGGAATAAATTGACTTTCACCGAACTCTTCGCTCATAGAATCCATTAATTAATGTCAAAATCACTGCATGAGTAAGTCGTCAATTCTTGAACTGTGTAATTTTCTAGATGATGAACTGATATTTTACGAGAAACTCCTAATCAACCTTATTTTGTCCATTTGGAAAAAAGAAAAACAATTCCTCCCTAAAATTTATGGGCAAATCTATTTCTACCTAATATGTTACATAGGCGCCCCCCCAATAAGGAGCCGCCACTTGTTAATTCGATAAAAAAATTATGTAACTTGTTAGGTACATGCAGGATAATTCAAAATTTATAGATATGCTCGAAAACTTCATGATATTAACCATCCATTATTGAATATGAATGATTGAAATTGGATGTGTATCCCATCAATTATTTGGATTGACAAAGGCGAAAACTAATTTTGTGACAGGAGTAGTAATGGGGCACAAAAATATCCATTGGACGTAACTTTTAATGAACTGAAACGTGGCACACGTACAGAGATTTGACGATCAAGCGACGCGTGTCCACCTACCTTTTAACTCTCGTTTGATCCTCATTATTTTTAAAATATGTTTTTCTTTTTTATTTTCAATTACATATTATTCAATAAAATAATATTACACGTAAATTTAATTTTTTTATTTATTTTTATCACTCATTCTTTATTCAAATATTATTTTAAAATATATTTTGGACAAAAAATGAAGCATTCTCTTGCTATTTTCAAACAAAACAAAAAACTGAATCAACCATCCAATTCTAGCCCAATCACATGTCTTATCAAGATCACAATGACGTCGCGCTGTCTCTCCACGTGGAAGATGGCAGCAATTTGGACGGCTTCCAATGCTGGTCTAGTTTGGTCAAGTAATCGACTTATTATTCCCAATGAATCTAAAAATTGTGAATTTTTTTCTGCATGTAATAATCCAACTCGAGACTTTCAGATCTCTCACTTTCAAATTCCCCCTATTGCAAGTTTAGTTCTTCGTCAGTTTTTTACATATTTATTTAATGGGTTCGAAAAGTATACGTACAATGATTGCAATAATAGAGCGTAATTAGAGATTTTTTTTGGAAAGAACTTGTTTTAGTTGTGTACAGGCGTCTACAAGTGTGATTCCTGCTATCATGTTCGTGCAAATATACGTGCCTAGTTAGAATTTATAGTCGATGTGGATCTATTGACGGAGAACTTCAAAACATTGTATTTTCAAAATCTTAACAAGCTAAAACGAGCAGTTGATGATGTTCTCAAATAAGCTCTTATATTTGAAGAACGTATTATGAATAAAATTTTCATATCTATTAATATATGAAATAAATATACAAAGTATATGACAATTTTACTACATTTGAGGATGACCGTCCTGAGGATTAGATTATCGTACACGTGTTAAGTGACTGATGGGATGGTCCATTCAACACACTTCATGGTTATGCCACAACACAAGCTATCTACATGTTAACTATAGTGAATGCTTGTTAGGTATCTTCTAGATTGCTATTATCTAGACTTATGACGATAATAATAAGAACATGGATACAAGAGTTCGATGTTATTTTTTCATCTATAACACGTCTACATATATTATGAAGAAATGACAATAAATGATTTTATTGTAAGTATGTGTCCCGGATAAATTTTATTTTTAAATTCCTTTTTGTAGTAATTTTGAATCAATTTTAGTTTATCATTGCAAAAAATGATTTATTTATTTATTTTTATTTTTGATAAAAGTAAGTTAAGAGGTAATTTTTTTTTTCCTTTAAAACAACAATAATATGTTATTGTCTAAACAGAAATTAAGGATAAAATAAAATAAGTGGAAAAAATTATAGTTTTATTTATAGCACACGACTGCATGAGACATAAAGGTAAAATGAAAAATATATAGGAAAAATTCATTTGTACAATCATTTATTTCTTTTTTTTATTATGAAAAATGTAAATTTACTGAGAATTTTAAGACACTGGGCTTCAGCATTTACGGCTGCCGTTTTTCCCCTGGTTTAAAGGCTGGATGAGTTGGGTAAAGCCCAATATTTGAAAGAGTTAACTTGGCCCATGTGATTTGAAAGACGCGCGGTCCGCTTTCCCTCCTTCAAACGATAGGTTCCACCGTTCCACTGATTTCCGAAATCGGAATTACTCACGCTATACCACATAAATTATTCTAATTTATTCAAGCTCTTAGCTGCAATTGAGTTGCTCGTAAGGGTAAATGCCACTCCTCTCTTAGCTGGTTACCGACTGAATTTTGGTTATTTATATCTGCAGATTTTAGTTTTGAATAAAAGAATCAAATTCTTTGCGTTTCTTTTATTTTTATATATGGAAATGCGTTTTCAACTCTCGAGGGTAATATTTTTTTTTCCAAAAGTTTTTGTAATTGTATGTTGATTTTGATTCGGGCATTTAGTAATATTTTGATCTGGTTACTGCCCCCCCATTGACTATTTACGTATGCAGGCATTAGTAATCACATTCTTTGCATATCTGTTATTTTATTTATGGAAATTGTTAATTCTGATAGGGAGTAGTTTTTTCTGGGACCGTGATAAATTGTGCATCTATTAAGTTTTGGATTTTGATAGTTTTCAATTCAATAAGCTTACCTTGTATTCAACCACAAATTCAAGCCAATTTGATAATTGCCAATTTTATATTTCGGATACTGCTGAATGAATCTTGTAGAATCTTGGTCTGGTTTCAAGGTTGCTTTGTGTCCACCTATTCCACTACCATGACAATTATCTTCTATTTAATGTCCTATGGAAAGTTATGTTTCTACTGTAACGTGTACTTAAATGCATTTATCTTGCATATCTGTGCCCTTTGTTTCAGGCTGTGTCATTCATCTCTCAAAAGCATGGAACAAACAGGACAAGAGAGTAATGCACAAGAGACGTGTGAAGTTTGTTCGGATGGGGCTGAAAATTCAAGTGCCTCCTCTTCTGTCCCTTTACTTGAAAAGGGAATTCTTCAAACACATCAACCTGAAGCAAATTTTTCATCTCCAACACCAGTGAAAACAAAGGAGCCATCACGGATTAAGTGCAAAGAAGAAGCCCCTGAACTTCCAGAGAGGTGGGACACTCAGAATATGCATTGCTTGAAATTAAAACTGATATTCACTTCTAAAAAACTAGAACTGACATGATATTTATCTCTCTATTTCCAGATATACAGCATTATCTGAGTTTTTTGATCGTCTGATTTGTTCACCGAGGTTGATCAGCCCACGGAAAAAATCACCAACTTTCCATAATATCAGCAATCAGGTTGAGATATTGGCAGGAAGGTAGTAACTGCTGCCTATATATATAGTATTTTTTTTTTTTTTTTGCAATTTTTCCTAAAGATATAGTGCGCATCATCTTAAACATTGCTAGTATCTTATCAATGTCCACAGTATGTTGACATTCATGTTAATTGTTAATATAAACTTTACTTTTGGATTATCTTCAGATCCTCCACCAACCGTTTCCTAAAAGGCTGGCTGTGAATACTTCTGTGGTGGGCCCCTGACCTTGCATCGTGACCCAGAAATATGCAAAGCCACTTTAGATTACAATTTGGAGCTATTCATACAGAGAAAGAATGTGACTGATATCACATTACTTGTTAAACCAATTTGATATGTATTAATAATTAATAAAGTAAAATATTAATACTCCCACTTTCTAACATCATATTCAAGGAACTAAAAAACACTGGGTTTTTTTAACTGTTGGTTGTAATCATTTTAATCAAAGTCAGAAGAGTAAAACGTGCATATAAGTATTAATTGTTTGTTGACATTTGAACTGCAACGGTGAGCATTTGAATTTTTTATTATATCCTATTAAAGTCTCAAATCTATGGTTACACAAATAAGCTTCTAAGGCTTGAGCTCAAATTCCAGATCAATTGAGAGTGCTTCAGGTGTTAACATTGTTGAATTTCTGGCAGTGACATTGCAGACAACTGTTGGAATATCTTATTCTTCTTCATTTTTGGCACTTGAAAACCTTGTTTTGACTACTGGTCCTTTTCTATTTTCCCTCCCTTCTGTCAGGAAGATTCTATCAAGGCATCTTGCACAAATAAAATATGTACTTCCTGAAGCAGTTCAGATTGATAAGATACTTGTGCATGATGAGGAAACCAAGTGCATGAAGCCAGAATTAAAGATTGCATTGCTATTTGATGTTATTGAAGGTCGTCATGAAGAATCTGTGTTCATGGACCTCAGCAATCTTTTCTCTTCTCGTCTAAAAAGGTTTTACATTACACATCCAGAGGTAATGGTCCTTTACATGTTTATGTTGTAAATATGAAGAACAAAGTAATTCAGGAGTGTTCAAAAAGAAAAGAAAAATGATTTCTCAGTGGACTCTTGTTTCTGCTATTGGGGAAATCTCATCTGGAATCATAACCATACTTTGTACTTTTCAAATATGGAGCTAGAACTAAGTTTGTTGATTTGAGTTGGTTCATTTTTTATCATCGCCATAAAATTGTTTTATATTGCAGAGTTTCAATAGATTACAATCAAAACCTAACCCCAGGGGCGGATCCAGCACCTGGCCAGCCCTCGCGGCCGCCCGTGCTGGATCCGCCGGGAAATTTTTTTTTTTGTTGACAATAGATCAATATTTAGAATATATAGCTAATGATTCTTTTTATTTTCAGACATCTCCCTTGGCTCATTTGGTTAGAGCTAGCCTTTTCATTTTATAGGTCCTGTGTTCGAGTCTCCTTCCAACCAATTTATTATGTAATAATTTTAGTTTTGTAATTTTTAGTTTTAACCAAAATTAATGGAATAGGGAGGAAGGGGTTCGAACCTTTGACCTTTCTTAGGATTAGGGACGGGTTTACCATTATGGCAACAAGTGAATTTGATACTAAAATTAAACCAAACAATGTATGTCAGAGTTTTAGTGGTGTAAATGCAATTGTAAAAATTCGAACTCCCTCTTCCTTCGAGTTATAACTTGACTACAATGTCATTTGGTGAATATTGTTAACTCATATAACAAAATTATATATATTTTGTTCAAATAAAATAATTGTTATATTTAAATTTTAGGTTTTGATTCCCATTTTTTTTTTCAAAATACATTTTTTCTCTTCTTTTCAACCACATTTTTCCATAAAATAATATTATACGCAAATTCAAAATTTCTTTTTATTTTTAAACATATATTCATCATCAAATCAATATTCTAAAATGCATTTTTTGCAAAAAAAAAAAAAAAAAAATCGGCATCAAATGAGCTCTTAATATTTTATTGCTACCGACGATCAACGGCCACCTCGCCCGTGCTGACTTAAAATCCTAGATTCGCCCCTGCCTAACCCCATCCATTAGTAATTTCTTGCACAGTTGCGCTAATGTTGCAATATGGAGAATGAGATTCAAATAATATAATTCTTAGGATTTCAACCTTGGGTCCTCTCGGAGCTTGTCATCGCATGCAGTTCTATTCAGAGATCATGATGAAGGAGAAATATTTGGATTTTTTAAAATGTATTTACCTACTGAATTGTTCTGTCTCCTGGATGCAGGATTTGGACATTCCTGAAACTGTACTTCCTGCATCATTTAACCAGAGAAGTATCAACATCAAGGTGGAGCCAACTTTCGAGGACTTATCAGCTTTACCGGAGATGGATGTATTAATCCAATCTCTCTCCATCTTTCTGTAGATGCTTTACTCAGAAGACTGTTGCTGCAGAGAGAGAAAAGACTTGCCTACTTTCACCTATTAAATCTTCTTGTGTGGCTAATCAAGAAACTAAAGTGAACAAGAATGTTTCCCAACTCTTCTTCCAAATCCACAGCCACTATCCAAGTGACTCAGACTTCACATTGTGTTAGCTCTGCCACGTCTGGTAATACTCCTATGAAGCTGGGATCTGCAGAAAGTGACAATCTAGTTGTTGAAACACCTGCACAATCTACTCCAATGAGATCAGTTTCACCAAGCAGATCAGTGCTTACCTGTGAAGATGAGTGCAAGACTGCAACAAGCCAAAACTCCACGCCTGGCATTCTGATGCAAAGAGGTCATTAGATTTTTATACTTTGGAAGGTGATAATACTTCTAAGGACTTCAGTAGTGATGAGAATAAGATGGAGCATTCTGAAGGTATTTGCAGTACCCTTCCTCGAATGAAAATGAAAGGGATTTCTGTAAAGGATGATACTGTTCTTGCCAAGGTAAAAATCAGCAGTTACTTGTGTTTTGTTTTTAACATTGCAATAGCCGGTTAAATAATTAGCAATTTAGATTCTCCGTGGACCTTTATAAGGGCTTATTTGTTTCTTGCCATGTGAAGATGATATGCTCATTTGTTCTGTCTTAGACACGTTCTTATAATTTAAGATGCTGACGAATTTGCAAAATTTACATAGAATAGATTGAACCTCCATTTGGATACAATTTATGAATTGGTTTATAAATTCAGTCAAAATCAAACATTAATTTCAACCACACATTATTATCCTCACATTCTGTAGGACCCACTACTATTTCTCTTTGTAAATTGATTTACATTTTTTCCCTTCATATTGGATCCCATATTTTATATTTACATTTCAGACTGGCATGCATGTAACTGTTATTATCAGCAGGCACAGTGGTTTATTGCTAAATAACCTCCATGCTGGAATATGAAAGTGAATTTCTTATTTTTCATTTGGTGCTTTTGCTAGAAAAACTACTCAGGTTAGGAACACCAAGGACTGTCAAAAGACCACAGGACGCAGATCATTTTTTTCCTTTCACAGTTCGTTCAAATATTTACTTTTCTGGTTGGCATGCAAGTATGCTGTTATTATCAATTTTAGGACGAATAAATTTGTTTAAAACTTCATTATGTTACACCAATTATTAAATCATTTTATTGTTCACAACCGACCATGAAATTCAATGGGATAGGTTGAGGAGAGCAGTTGCTACATTGTTGATGACCATGAGCTGAATCAGAAGAAACTTAGTTCACACCAGCAGAGATCTATTTGTTTGTCTGACCTTGTTCGCTTAGTTCGCACTGTCTTTCAATCTGTTAGTTTTCGTTCAATCACAAAGGAAGAACTTGTTCACAAGATTATTCTGAACAACTGTGATACTGATGACAGCAGTAAGCTCAAGTGCAAGGATCATAACAAGTAATATAGTAGGCCAATGAGTCCGGATACTGGGATTACTATCTAACAATTGGTTAAATTATTCCTAATTATAATTTGATCGAAAAATAATAATAAGATTTTTTATTGCTGTCTAAATTATTCTAACTAAACTAAGTTATCTAACGTACACAATTTATCGAATTTGGATTCTAAAAGTACGAATGTGGATATTGGTCCTTACAATTTTACCTATGGATCCCCTTTAATTCGTCAATCAAGATTCATTATTATTGTAATGTTCAGTCGAATTCTTCTAAAGTATGTAATTTACCCCTCTCGAGTTCTAATTGAGTCTATTTAACTAATTCAATTCTATATCTCTACATAAAATCAATCTTAGTTAAACGAAGTATTAGTTCTAAGAATTCATCCAATGACCGTAATAATTAGTACATATATCTCTACAAGTTATATTAAATTACCGAATTTTACTATGTGGTCTAAATTTAAAACTCACCTCTTGATTTGTAATAGATTCACAAAATCATTGAATAATTGGCCAAAGAATTCAAAGCATTAAATTCATGAATAAAATCAACACATATACATTTAAAGAACTAAAATCTTGAATAAAAGAAATAAAGGGTCACACATAGATTATAGTATTTGCCCTAGCTATGAATTTATGCACTCATAATAATGAAAGAAAAGCAAAAAGTTTAGAGTTCAAAATCAAGTTTTGATCTTGGAAAAGATTGGATCTTGCATCAAGAATCTTTTTCAACCTCAAAAGTCTTCAAGCCCTAGTTTTTGCTCTTTGATCTTATGATTATGTATTTTTCTCTCCCCCAAATTGTGTGGAACTCCCTCAAAAGCATCAAAAACTTGTATTTATACTCTTCCCCACGTTTGTGTACAATGTAGGATTTTTATGGGCTTTAAAATGGGCCAAAAAACGCGGCCTAGATATAGGCATAATTATAAAAATCAGGCGTAAAGTTTACACCAATTCAAAAATCAGGGACCAAACTTTATTTTTCAAAAATCAGGTAATATATAAACTCCTAACCCTAATTTTTCACAATTCACCCTCTTCTCTCTCTCTCTTTCCCCCCTCCCATCTCTTCGTCCTCCCCTCCCCCCTCCTTGCAGCGGCAGCCAGCAACAAGCTGCTGCCGGCAGCAGCGGCGGTCGCGAGCTGCAGCGACCGCCGCTGCAAGCAGCAGCCGACCGCTGCTGCTCGCAGTAGTCGGCTGCTGCCGGCAAGCTGGCAGCAGCGGCCGCCGCTGCTGCGAGCGGCTGCATGCTGCTGCCAGCTTGCTGCCGCTGCTGCTTGTAACAGCCGGCAGCGGCTCCTGGCGGTGGTGGGTGTTTTGTGGCAGATCTGTGTGGCGGATGTGAATGAGGTCGGGTGGCAGAGGGATGCGGTGGTGGGGGGTCCATTAGGCGGCTCTGGTGCGTTGATGATAGGAGTGGTGCGTTGATGATGATACAGGTGGATGTGGCGGATGAGGGTGGCCGTAGTGGCGGTGGCGGTGGCGGTAGTGTTGGTGGTGGTGGTAGTGTTGGTTACATGGTATGTGACTTATTTGGTGGCATGTGACCTGTGAATCAGTGATTAATTACTCAAATGTGACCTAACCATATAATTTGTAACCTACTATTTGGTGGTGCGTGACCAAATATCTGTGACCAATTTGGTGGCATGTGACCTAAAAATATAATCTGTAACCTACTATTTGGTAGTATGTGACCAAATATTTGAAAATCTGTGACTAATTATTCAATCGTGACAGACTAATTTAAAAATATGTGACCTCGAATTAATCCGTGACTTATAAAAACTTTTATATGTGATTTGGAAATAATATGTGACCAATTAATTTTAAAAAATGTGATATGTGACCAATAATTATGTATATGTGACTATTAATTACTTAATTGTATTCTTATTGTATTTAATTAATAAATATTGTTAATTACTTAATTAAAACCTGATTTTTGCACTTTCAAACATAAAACCTGATTTTTGAATTGGTATACTCCAAACCCCTGATTTATGATTTTTTCCCCTAGATATACCCAGGCGGTGCCTTAATGCCATGGGAGTGGCGCCACTGCGCTGTGAAGACAGCATGTCGCCACCTTTCGGGTAAAATTCTGCAATGCACTTCTTTTAATATTTTTGTCGTAACTTTCTCTCTTAATATTTGATTGAGGCAATTCAATTTGAGTTGTAAGGATAACTTAAAGGACTACAAATTTGCTGAATAACTATTTTCCAATTCTAACGTTTACTAGACCAAAAATGGGTCTCAATCTCCGGCTGAAAATTTAGAACATCCTTGTGCTAAAAATTGATTTATGAAAATATTTTTGTCATATTTCACTCATTTTGTCTTCTAAATGCATCTAGTTGACCTATAGCATTCTTGATTCTTCATCGTGAGTTTCGACACAACTATTGAGTATTTACACTTTAGTTCCTAATCTTTGGATCTTGCCCATTTTTTCGCCAATTTTCACTTATTTCTTTCAATTTCACTTCCTTTCATCGAGTATCACCTAATAAATGTAATATACAATAAATTATGCTATAATAGTTCAAACGAACTATTAAATTGCTATATTTATAAGTCCAAATTATCATTTACTTTCTTCCCCTTTTCCTATTTCTGTGTAAAAGTTTCAAAAGCATTCCTGTGTATATTTAGGTGAGGTCCTGATGCAAATAGAGCAACTGGAGAAACAGGTTTCAGACTGGTTTTATAAGAAGCTTGCTCCTTGTGGAGACCAGCTGTACAAGTCAGTATTTCTTCCTTTTTTGCAGTCATATCTTGGCTATAAGGGTGGGGCCAGTGGGCTCCCATCAAGCTTTTCTTGTTGCTGTAATCTTTAGGTGGATCTATGAGATAATAATTGGGATAGGAAAAGGCTTGACCAGTGTGAAAATTCTGCTGTTTACTTAGCTATATATGTAGTAAACATTCACATCAGTAACCGTCTGTTGCACATTTAACCTTGAGAAAGGTGCCATCCCCAAGATAGATTGTAAGGTACAAATGCAATACTACTTGAATTTAATCTCTTCTGTTCTTAAATTAGAGGAACTTGTTTCTCACGTCAAAGTTCAACTTGTCTTTAAATTATTACTTCAATAAAAGATGTTCTACGGTGGTACAAATCTCGACATTTTCTGGTGAAATTTCAGTGAGAAAAAAGTGTCGGACTTGAACTCAGTTCGTGAAAGAATTAACATCGTATGATCCAATTGACTGAGGTGAGTACTTTAGCTTCTTTGCTTGTTTGATATAGACATGCAATCCTAATGTTAGTAGGAAACATAATATTATAAGACTTGGGGAAAATACTGATAATGGCACTGTGCAAAATTGTGTAATGATGTATTATACTTAATTTGAAGTGGCATATTTGCTTTAGATTGGAACATTTCAAAATTAGAACAGGTTCTGAAAGTCGAAGAGTTGAAATACTGTTCTTGATTTATGAGTTAGTTGGCAGTTTCTCCTTCAGAATGTAGACTATGCTGTGAATGGACTCTACCTCTACTGGATAGTTTAGTGGCTGTTCTAGGTTTCTACCTCTACTTGTAGGTTTATACGTGTTTTATGCATATATGTATGAAGCGGGATACGTATTTTATACGCATTTTATGCATGTATGTAAATGGAGCACTTTGAACCATGTGATGTTTAATTTAATTCTATCTTATCCCTTTTACAATGCAGACTCTACATTCTAATTTGATTTGCACACGTAACAAAGCACTATACACTTAACAGGAAAAATAAATATCATCTCATCAATGGTTTGACTGTTGACTTTTCAAATATGGAAAAAAAAAAAAAAAAAATTTATCTCATCAATGGTTTGACTATTGACTTTTCAGATCAAAGAAATTGTATTTTTTTTCTTTCGGACGTGTCTGAATTTAGAGTTCCCAACTAGAGATCGAACCATAATCAAAAGCAACTTGAATGTGAATGACACTCACATACTTCAATTATCAACCCTCCACCAATGTTCTATTATGAACTAATGATCTAATTATTCATTCTTTTTTTTAAAGGTATCTAATTATTCATTTCTAGGAGTATAATAGAGCTATCAATTCACTTTGCCCCAATTGATTAAGGATTGTTTTTTTTTTTTTTTACTTGAGGTCAAAATTGTACCTTCTTCCTTCACTCCCCCCTTAAAAAAAAAGAATTATAGTAGACCTAGAAAATCGAAAAATCACATATGTGAGATAAAAAAGGAGATTTTCTCGATCCCTGAGAACCTCTGAGACTTAATATGCACGAAGACAACTCAAACAATTTCGGAGTTTTAGATCAGACCTCAAAGTGTTAAGTTAGGTAATACAAAGTAATAACAAAAATAATTGGGGCCCCACGCCGTTGTTTTCCTAGTAGTGTTTCTAGTTATTTTTGGGACAAAGTCGACAAAATATGTTCTCTTTCCACCTTATTGCAAAAGTTGATCAATCTTTTTAAAAAAAAAAAAAACATAATTAGACTTCATACATTCCAACATCTTCAATATACACGAAACCTTTGATATATTTCCGTTCATCCATTTGGACTTTGAATACACGCTTAATTAAGATACTATTTTACATCAAAGTCAAAGCCTATCCAAAATAGGCTAATTTTGTCAAAGATGAAAGGTTCCTTTCCGTGTGCCATTGTGTGGTTAGAGCAACTATAAAAACTAGATGCTCAACTCCATTTTTTTTCTATGCACATAGATTTTCATTGGCTAACTATGAATATAACAGCTAAACTCTCTCTGTCATTCATTGTACTCTCTTTCTACACCACCACCTCTTTGTTCAGTTCATGTTCAGCCGCCGAAGCACCTGAGCCGGTGCTCGACATCACTGGAAAAGCACTCCGGACCGGCATTGATTACTACATATTGCCTGTCATCCGGGGCAGAGGTGGTGGGCTTACACTAGCCAGAATTAATGAAACTTGCCCTCTCGACGTTGTTCAAGAGCAAATGGAAGTTAAAGATGGCCTTCCTTTGACATTTACACCGGTCGATCCTAACGAATGTAAATCTCAAACCAACACTTTGCACCAAGAATCACCAGGCTCAGTCTCCAAAACGAACACCACAATCGATGAAACCACCACAAACCTTCACTTCCAACAATGGTTGCTCCAAAACCGGTTTTCAGCCCACAAAGGGCTATGGAAGAGAAGGATAAATAGCCAAGAATGTTAACCACACAGGTTAACTTAAGAAGAAGAAGAGAATCCACTACCAAGAACACAAAGCAAGGTAGAGAAGGCACAAAGCAACGGGATGGTCGACTTCTTTCTCAAGAGGCACAAGAAGAACGGCTATAATATCTTGTGTCCAATGTTAGACAAAATAAATGGGTATGTATAGTGAATAGTTGGGCTTTTAGGTCAAGGGGCCCAATAACAAAACAAGAGAAGGTGGGCTATTAAACCGGTAAGAGCCGTCCTAATTCGGGTTGGGCCATGAGCAACCCTAATTAAATTAGGTTGCTTCGAATGGCCCAAGTGGGTTACGTGGATAGTTCCATAAATTGTGGTGTCGATATATCATTTCAATCATCGGCCGAGACCTATGAAATATTATCCAACTAAAAATACCGATTTAACATCATAGCCCGGATTTATTGGGTATCAAAAAACCCAACAGAAGGGGTGATCAGTGTCTCCACTGATTTAAACATCAAGTTCTCGGCTGCCTCAATCTGCGTTGAGTCCACTGTATGGAAGCTCGACGAATCAGCCGGGAAATATTTCATGACAACCGGTGGAGTTGAAGGCAATCCCGGCCGCGAAACTATAAGCAACTGGTTCAAGATTGAAAAATATGAACGTGACTATAAAATTGTTTTCTGCCCTACGGTGTGTGACTATTGCAAGGTTATATGCGGAGATGTTGGTATTATCATACAAGATGGATACAGACGTTTGGCTTTGACTACTACTGATGATGATGTTCCATTAAGAGTTATGTTTAAGAAGGCTTGAAAGTTAAATTATATCCTTGATATACCAAAATTCTGAAAATGTAACAAGTACTTTTAAAACAAACTGTAATTATATGAGCGTTTAATTAATTCTAGATGGTAGTCGTACATGACCTGTTATAAACCTATCCACCGTGGCATAATCGGGGGGCGTAGCCGAGCTAAGTAGATATATCCTCATGCACACGATTATTTCCAGGGATGTCGGTATCTCGATCTGTGATGGAGTTAGACACTTGACTTTGAATGATACTCCATTCGGGGTTATGTTCAGGAAGGCCTAAAAAAAAAAAAAAAATTCCTCATTGGATATGAGGGAGGAAATTGATGGGAAAGAATTAAAAATAAATAAAAAAAAGCCTTCTATATGCAAAGGAAGGTTTTAACATATGTATTTGCATTCCCAGATGTTTCTTCTATTTCATGTTCTGTTCAAGGATGTGTTGCCCAATTAGGAAATCACCAGATCTATGCTTATTTTCAACTCCTCAAAGGATTCTGTCAATTCTCATGTCTTTCTTTGTTTGTAGGAGCATAGGTATCCACTGTAACTCGTTCCTCTTTTTTGAACCTTAGGGCAGGGTTATGGAATCCTTTATATGTACAGCTTGTGAAAAATAAGGAATTAGCCTGAGTCGACATCCCAAAACGGATTAGTGACTAATTAAGTAATGATGGACAAGAACATATGACATGTTTAACTAATGTAGCACTGCGATTAAACCAGATGAATCACGATTGACCATTCTGATTTCTGAGAAAAGCACGTTTGGCCTCGCTTCATTTATAGGAGGCAACTTTGATACTGTTGAAATAAGATAAAAAAAGAAGCCATTTTGTTTGCTACAATGCTAGTCTTCTCTATCATTTGCAAAAACCTTGGAACAGTACATAAATGCCAAAACAATCCCAAAGACACGAACTTCTTGAATATATTGTACTAAAACAAACAACACATGATTGATGTAAATTTTTAAATACAAATTTTGGTAAACTACTGTACTTGATCGAAAATATTTGAACAACCATTTTGCTTTCTTCAAAGTTCAGATCCATCTTGTGACTAATCTATTTGCATAAAGAAATGGCCTTTTGGAGATTCAAAAAGGCTTTCTCATACCGTACAAATCCCATGAACCAAAATTCAAAATTGTCTTCAGTGACTATTTCTATGTACTTCTGTGATGGATTGTTCGCGTTCTCACTTTGTTTGGCTTCTTTTATCTTCTTCACAGGAACAGAAACCTGCAGCAATGAGAATTATTATGAAATACATGATAAAATCATGATTCTGATAGTCTATAATGGAGTTTTAAGTAGATACAGTAACGAAATCCTTAAAAAGTTCATTCTGCGAATGACACTCGACTAGATAACAATTAGATCTTGATATAATTTACCTTGTAAAGAGTTCTGATGAGGGCTCCAGAAGAGGATTGGACAGTAATGGATCTTTCACTGCAGAATGCAACCTTTTCTGTAGAGATAAACAGAATCCCAGCAATTGGCCCCGCTGAGGTTGATAAATAGCACTGAGATGCCTTCAATAGCTTCTCTCCATTGATGACACCAAAAATGTCCTTGAAAATGTTTTCTCTACCACCTTTCTTGATTATTTTGGCCCCAACACTCAACTTCCCCTTCACCGTTTCAGAAAATTTAGGCCCCAGCCTCACTGCAAATTCACACACCAGGTAAAAAAGAAATGCTCACTGTTAAACACAACAGAATTCAGCATCCACAAAGGATTTTTTTCCTCTACATGTTGAGAATACCAGTCTTGAAATGGGCGTGTTCGTTTGAGTCTTAATCAATCAAATTGCTTAAAATGCTTTGTGGGGTTCCCTTAACAGATATTTTACGCCATTAAGGAGATTTGAAAGCTCTTTCGACCTAAATACGATTTTCTTAACAATTGACTTCTTTCTTTTACTTCTTCAACTAAAATTATTGAAGTCCCCATTTTTTAATGCTCTCTATATCCAAAGCAGTCTATTTCTTGCATATTTTTTCGTTGGTAAAAGCTAAATTATCATAAAAAACTTACCGTGCTCGCGAATTCTGTAGGCAAAACTATTGGCCTTCCTTTCTAATTTCTTCTTGTGATTTCTCACTTTCGCAGTCCCTTCCTCCTTATCTGCAATTCAAAGAAACTTCAGTTATTCTTCCGAACCTCCATAGATACCCTCAAATGAAAGAGATTAGTCGATATGAATTTAATATATACTTGATCTAAAGTAAGTAGAGTCCTCAGAAGAGGATGGACTTTGGAAGGACTGATCAGACAACGAAGAATCCCTTGCTGGAGTAGTGTTTCCAAATGAATTGCTCGTTAAAGGGCTTGCAGAAAAACGATGTTCAAATTGACTATCCTTGTTCATCTTTAAGTACGAGATCGCTTCACGCCTCTCGCCTATCGAAGTTCGATTCAAAAACCTCTTCCAAGAAGAACCTCAATAGACATTGCAGGTAGTAGAAAAAAAGAGGAAATGTAATGAATCTCTCTGTCTGGTCTGCTACATTATTGCATTGAAATGACCTGTCATCATCTTTGCCCCACAAATGACACACTTGTTTTGAATTAAAGCTTGATGGAAAATCGGCAGCTCAGCTTGACTTGGAATCAGTATTCAACCAAAAACTACAGTTGTAATTTTGCGCAGATTCTAGTGACAAATCAATTATTCTGTCATTTCTTGGAAATTTCTTATGTCAAGATAGGCTTGTTTTTCCGGGGTAAGAGAGGGAAGTTGCATCTCGATCCATTCGTTAAGGTGGTTATTAATTAATGTGGAAAATTTGATCTAAAGAGAAAGTAACAGTTGTTTACCAAAATCGTTCGCCGTTGACCTATTAAAATAAAGAAAAAAATATTTAGTTAGTATATGGTAAAAGGAAAAGGACAATGTGGCATAACCTAACCTAATTCACATTCAATTGATTGGTAACCCGAAAAGTATTTGAGCAAAATAAATAAGAATTCAATATTATGATCCGTTCGGTAGTGATCAAAATTGAAAAATTAGTCGTTATTGTTGACTTTTATTAGATGAGTTGACCCAATAACAATCATATTTTCAATTTTAATTGGATTTTAATTCCTAACAAATGAGGCCATAGTTTCTAGATGCTGTGTTTGTTTGAAATTTGAACGTTAGAGCACAAGGATGACCAGGAAAAAACTGGGTATAGAAACGTCACGCTTAAGTTCAACTCTAATAACAAAAATTAACCAAATGACTTAAAAGTCTTAACAAACTCTCATACCAACAAGACAAATAGTTAAATAATGGGTTACAGGGAAATTGGGCTGCTCTTTCCGATAGAATAATTTTCGAGTCAAAACCCGAAGTATATATAATCTTTAATCAAATCGATCAACTTTGATTTGCTTAAAAAATTGACTACGTCAGTCATTGTCTTTAGTCCAACTAATAAAATTTGCCGAAGACAATGGATTGAGTGGCCAAGCAAATCAAAAATGAATAGCTTGATTATACAAAGTTAAAGATAAGTAACTTAGGGTCCCCGTTTGATTGCGAGGTGAAAAATGGGTGGAAATAAAATGTTTTACAGGAAAAATATTTTCCTAAAAATTGTTTTACTGGGAATTGTAATTAATTGTGTTTGATTGATATAATTTTTAATAGAAAATGTTGAAAGTTTGGAGTCCGTTTGACTTCGTTGTTTATGAAAATTGTTCATTAAAGTTATAATGTTTTCTACTATTAGGTCTAGAATTTATTCCAATTGCCAAAAATTTAAAAAAAAAATTGGAAAAAAAAATAATCATTCCGAATACCATTCGTTTGGTTTTGTTTTGCATGGAAATTGTCAATAAAAGTGAAATTTTTTTTACTATTATATCTAGAATTTCTTCCAAAAAAAAAAAATTGAAAATATTTTCTCACCAAAATATCAAGAATTTATTTTTCTCAAAAAGGTAGAAAATATTTTCCTGGGAAAATTTTGCCAATCAAACGCTACAAAAGTTGGAAAATGGAAATAATTCACTAAAAAATGATTGCCCTCGGTGCATTCAACCATATAAAAGAAGAATATTTAACTTTATTGAGGATCCGTTTGGTGGGCTTTGATTTTTGTTTCTTATAGAAGAGTTTTCTAAAAAAGATATCTTAGATCACCTTCTTCTAAAAACTTTTTTAATCAAATGACACACTTTTGAAATTTATCCAAACATGTTAAAAAATAATTCTTTTTGTCCTAAAAGCTTTTGAAAAAATGCACTTCCAAAAACGTGTTCGTTAGACACACTGGCGGACCCCGAGGTCCTAGGGGTTACGTGATCCTCCAACTTTTGAGATTTTTTTTTTAAAATTTTTTTTATCTATAAAGTCCAATTTTATATCGACTGAAATCTAAATTTCAATGTAAATTAAAGTTAACAATTAATTTTAATAATATATTTCATGAAATTCATAACTTTTCAATTTTCATCAAATTTAGTAAATATTTGATTTCAATCCACACCAAACAAGGACAAAATCAAAATAAATTTGAATTTTTTCTTTTTCTCTTGCTCTCTCCATCACGCCTTTTACCAAAATTTTAATCCTTCTAATTTAATTTTTTTAAGTTGTCAATGATTTCTCTACAAATTATCACAATTATTACAAATTTTCACTTTTCAATCAATTTTTCAATTAATTAGAACCTAAATTTGCATTTTATCCTATCAAATTATGTATATTATTGTATGTGAACTGATTATATCAATTTGACTTATACTTAAAGAATTGTGTTTATTTGATTGATTATTAGTATTGAATATTGGTTATATGTTTCTTTTTCCGATTACTTGTATTGATTCTTTGTATCAAATACACTATAAATCTTTTAAACGTGAATATGCATTTTTCTTGTGACGAGTAAAGTATTGATACAATGACCGTATGAAATCAATTCGACGAAAATAATGAGCAAAATATTAATAAAAAATATTTTTTAAATGTGAATATGCATTTTTTTAGGTCAATAAATCATTCAAAAATTAATAATAAAATATTCGATTTGTAGAGGTTTTGGTTGTGGAGCAAACTATTAAAGAATTTTTTTTTTTTTAAATTGTGAATCTGCATTTTTTTAGGTCAAGTATAAATCATTCAAAAATCAAGGATAAAGTATTCGATTTGTAGAGGTTTTGATTGTGTCCCCCCTAATTGAAAATACTTGTGTCTGGCCCAAAATTAGACAAGTGTAGTGAACTCGAGCATTGTGGTGAAATATAATAAGAGTCATGCTATGTGTACATAAATGTATACATAGTGGTTGACATAATGTGTAGATGTGGCAATCGAGCCAAGCGGCTCGTACTGTTCATACCCACGAGTCGTTTGAGTTCGTCAAAAAACAAGCCCCAGCACGAGCTGAGCCTGTTCAGCTCGTAACAGTGATGAATTGCTCACCGAGTAGCTCGTGGGCTCGTCTTAGACAAGCCTTTTTTTTAACGAGCCACGAATCGCTCAGCTCGTGGCTCGTAAAAAAATTTTAAAATTCAAAAGTTAGTGACCAGAACGGTCATTGAATTTATTTAAGTGACCGTTTTGGTCTTTAATTTTTTTTGCAATTTCATTATTTTTCCTCTATAAATACCCACCATAATTAACCATTTTTTTTCCACCAATATCAATCTCTCATTATTTACTATACTCTCTACAATTTACATTCTCCAATTTTCATTTATCAATTATCAACAACATCTTTCATTCATTTTATAATCATCTTCTACATTTTTTAACATTATTTCTTCTTATTTTACAATTCATTTCATTATTTCATACACTACTACATAATCTTCATTCACTTCCCAATTCTACATTTCCACATTCAATATCTATTATTCATAACAAATGGATTCACGATCATTTGTTGAAAACTTAATCGGTATGGATAACAAAATACAAACACATGTCCAAAATCAATTTGAGAATGAATTCTCCGGTCTTTAAATTACCAATCCCCGAAAATATTGAAAATTTTGACGTTTGTGATAGTCATCCAATTGATTTGGATGACGTTGTGTTGCAACTAGTGTTCAAATTGATTTGGAACAAAATGAAAAACCTACAATTAATATTCCCGATGCAAGAGGGAAAAGAAAGGAGAAGAAGAAGGCAAAAGGTTAGGACTATTTCAAATTGGTTCCCACTGGTCGTGTGGTTGATGGACTTCCAGAAACCAAAGTGGTATGTAAATACTGCCAACAAAGATTGGCATGACAAAAAGACATTGGAACCATCCACCTCAACCATCACTACAAATCATGTGCGGTCAAACATGTACTTCTTCCAGCTGGTCAAACGCAATTATAATTTGGTACTCCAGAAGTCGGTGCTGCTACTACTACACCACTTTCTACATGGATGTATTCGGAGGAGAAAGCTCGAAAGGGAATGGTGAAGTTCGTTGCCACGACGGAGCTTCCACTAGCAATAGCGGATAACCAACATTTCTAAACTACGTCAAAAGATATCTTCAATCGAGGTACCAAGGTGTAAGTCGAAATACTCTTCGTTCCGATACAATCAGTGTTCTAAAAGGCGTAATGCGTGGAGGCTAAGCTAAGTGCTAGGCGAGGCTTATGAGTAAAAAAGCGTAAAAAGACATTTTCTTATTTTAATATTCTTTTTATTTTTAATTAATCAAAAAATCATTTAATAATTAAAAATAATACTTACTAAACATTTAAAACAGATTTATAGAAACTTTATACATTTTTTCAAAGTTTCCAAAAAAAAAAAAGTTTTAAATTTAAATACAAAATAGTAAATAAATAGTATAAGAACTTAAATATTATCTAACTCTTTATTGAATGAGAGAATTTTTTTTTTTTTATTTCAGTGGTTGTTTTAAATTTGGGCAAATTGTAGAAATTAGCTTTTAATAAATTTTAACTTCCAATAATTGAATAATTTTTTTGTAAATTTTTTAAAAAAATAAAAAAGCGCGCGTAATTGCGCCTAGGCGGGCATTAGCTCGCGGTCAACGCCAAGACGCGCTATTTAGAACACTGGATACAATTGCATATTTTCTAAATGTAAAGCAACTATTGATTTCAGATTTGAAAAAATATCGGGGTGTGATATCTTTAACTTCAGATATGTGAGAAGAGATTAATAAGAGAGGTTATATGGCTACAACTGCCCACTATATAAATCTACTTTGGGTCATGCATAAAAAAATTATTGATTTTAAAATTGTTGAGTATCCGCACAATGCTCAAACTATATTTAATGCTATTATGTTAATAATTAGAAAATATAAATGCGAGAGTAAAATTCGTTCTTTTTCGTTCGACAACGCTACTTTAAATAATGTTGTTATCGATAAATTGCATAGAGTACTTCAACCCGATTTCGGTGGTTGTTTATTTCATATTCGATGTGTATGCCATATTTTTTAATTTAATAGTACAAGAAGATTTAAAATATGTTAATGATGAAATTAACCTAATTAGGAATGTACTTATGTATATCACAATTACACCTAGTATAAAACAAGGATTTGAGAATTTTTGTGTAGATTATGGGACGACAGATACGAAAACATTTATTACTGATGTAGGCCATAGACCGAACTCAACGTACTTATTACTAAAATCGTGTGAAGGTTATGAAACATTAATTACTGAATTTTATAACAATAGACATGTTAGAGACGAAGACGATACTATTTTGAGTGAATCCGATTGAAATATAGTTTTTAAAGTAAAAAATTTTTTACAAGTTTTTATGAGTCCACAAATATATTGTCTGGTGTTTATTATTCCACTAGTTGTATGGTTTTTGAACGTCTTTATATAACTGTTAGAGCTCTTGCGAGATTTCAAAATAATCCCGATTTTCATGCTGTTATATATTCTATGAAATTGAAATTTAGAAAATATTGGAAAAAATTACATATGTTATTTCCTTAAGCATGTGTCATGGACTCCCGATATAATTTATCGGGTACTAAATTTATAATTGATCAAATGTCAAATGCTTTAACTTTTAATATACATATTACTTATAGGAATTTTGAAACGACATTCCGTGAAATATATGAATTATATGATTCACGAATGGGTACACATATTATTCGTGTACCTACATATACTTCTCATACTAATATAACAGATGACGATGCTGAAACTTTGAATTTATTTGAAAGCATGCACTTGTATAGATTTGATGCAACTGCATATGCATGTAGTTCCTCTAGTAGTAGTAGTAGTAGTTTAGCTTTCACTGCATGTACTCAAACTTCCAGTCGTAATCCAAATTCAAATGCATTGCCATATGAATTAATTGATTACTTTAGTCAACCTTTGCTTAGTAACAAAGCAATTAGTAAAAGTTCAGAAGATATTCTTGAATTCTGGTGAAATAACGAACGCCGAAGGCTAGTAGTTTCTGCAATGGCAAAAGATTTACTAACACCTCCGGTTAGCAGTGTAGCTTCGGAGTCTGCTTTTAGTGCAGGGAGGATGGTTCTCTCTGAGGTTAGGAGTGGGAAGACGCTAATTTTCGAATTTAAGATAAATATTTCGAAATTGCCTGTAACCAAGTAAGTGATTTTTAATTTCACCACATTCATCATAATATTTTATTTTCGTACCTTTATAATTTTTTTAAAAAATTGTACACATAACAAGTTGTTCGTGTATAATTTTTAACTCTGCCTACTTGATTAAAGGAAGTAGTCGGTCCCAAGTTCGGATAAAGGATGAGTGTTTATTTATTTTTTTTAAATTGTAAAAATCAAAATGTTTTGAAAAATGTATATTTAAAAATTGTTTACAAAATGTGTTTATATATATTTTACTTTAGGTTCTCATTTCTCAATAAATAAGATTCTATTCTTATTATTTTAAAAATTAAAATTGTCTTGAAAAATGTATATTTAAAAAAAAAAACTAAATAATGTTTGTGTGTGGGTGTGTGTATATATATATATATATATATATTTAAGTTTAGCAATTTAGTAGTTTATAAATTATATTTATTATTAAAATAATAATAATAATAAAAATTGGACGAGTCGGCGAGCCGAGCGGCTTGTTTTGGGCCAGCTCGAACATGGGCCGAGCTCGCCCAAAAACCAACGAGCTCGGCTCATTGCCACCTCTAATAACGTGAGTGATGTGGGGCCCATGCTACAGTATTGTCGCCCCCCCATCATGGACCCCACCACACTCACGAACCTCTATGTGAACATATAACACCACACTCATGAACATCTATGTGTACATACACATTTATTAATCCATATAATAAAGAGATCATATTGCCCTTAGGGCACATTTCCAAGTGGTAAAAGGAGAAGGTTGAAAAACTGCAGCTTTGTTTGAGACTGTCGCGTCAAGGGTTCGAATCCTGAAATATGGATTTGACCATTGGGTAAGAGCAAGTGTACAAACAGCTTTCCACCCTGTACCCTTGGAATCATAACCTACGATTTACCTCTTTCACCAAGGCCCAAGGCAGAGTAGGGCAGGTGGAGGCCGTCAAAGTTGCAATTCATCCTTTAATAAATAGAAGATATTATACTTCGTAAAGCAAAAAAATGTACAATATGGTTCAGCCACTTCCCACCGTGTCTGTATCACCACTCCATAAGGTTCTCCCCCCAAATTCCAACGCCAAAACTTGTAACCAAGCAATTACAAATACTCCAAGAGTTCCTGAATTTAACTCCATATTTGAGCTCAACCGAGTGCTTGCCCATGTCGTTAAAACTGGTACTCCATTCTCAGTCCTCCCGCTTTCCCATGTAGCTTCTCTTTGTGCTTTAACTCCTAGCTTCTCGGATGCCCAGAAAATCTTTATGCATGTTCATCAACCTGAAATTTTTCTTTGGAATTCTTGCTTAAGAGATTTTGCCGAGAGTGATTCTCCATTTAATGCTATTTTGTTGTTTCACCAACTGAGACTACACAATGTCTCTCCAGATAGTTTTACTTGCTCTTTTGTTCTCAAGGCCTGTCTGCAAAATTTGGATGTTTTTCATGGAAGAATTATTCATGCTTATATTGAGAAACTTGGGCTTCAATCTAATTTATTTTTGCAAAACATGCTTGTGCATTTATATGCATCTTGTGGGAACATAAATGATGCCAGGCAGTTGTTTGATAAAATGCTGCAACGAGATGCCGTGACTTGGAATATAATGATCACCCAACTAGTGAAGAGGGGTGATGTCGAATCGGCTTATGAATTGTTTTCGCAAATGCCTGAGAGGAATGTGAGGTCGTGGACGGCTATGATTGCAGGTTTTGTCCAATGTGGGAAGCCTAAGGAGGCTATTGATCTCTATGCAGAGATGGAAGAGATGGGCTCAAGGCCCAATGAGGCAACTGTGGTAGCTGTTCTAGCAGCTTGTGCTGATCTAGGCAAACTTGATCTTGGGAGAAAGATTCATGAGTACTCGGAGAAGAGCGGATTCAAGAGAAATATTCGAATTTGTAATACTCTGATTGATTTGTATATCAAATGTGGATGTTTGAAAGATGCTTATGATGTTTTTGAGGATATGAAGGAGCGGACAATTGTTTCATGGTCAGCCATGATTCAAGGGCTGGCAATTCATGGACAAGCTGAGGAAGCTTTGGAACTATTCTCCAAGATGATTCAGACAGGGTTGAAGCCAAACAGGGTCACTTTCATTGGACTCTTGCATGCGTGCAGCCATATGGGCCTGATAGATGAGGGCCGGAGATTTTTTACTAGCATGACTACAGATCATGGACTTATTCCCAGTATCGAACACTATGGTTGCATGGTTGATCTATTAAGTCGTGCTGGGCTCCTGCAAGAAGCCTATGATTTCATAAAAGATATGCCAATGAAACCAAACGCAGTAGTCTGGGGCACTCTTCTAGGTGGGTGCAAGGTCCACAAGAACATTGAAATGGCCGAAGAAGCAATTAGACACTTGCACTTATTGGATCGACTCAATGATGGATATTATGTGCTTTTATCAAACATATACGCAGATGCAAAGCGATGGGAAGATGCAGCAAGGGTGAGGAAGCTGATGAAATATAGACAGGTAAGGAAGACACCCGGGTGGAGTTCAATAACCGTAAAAGGCGTGGTTCATGAATTTGTAGCCGGAGATGAGACCCATCCTCAAGCTGAGGAGATTTTTAAGAAATGGTACGAACTACTCGAACGCATGAGGTTGAAAGGATATGTGGCAAACACCTCTGTGGTTCTCCTAGACGTGGAAGAGAGTGAGAAGGAAAGGTTTTTGCATCGCCACAGTGAGAAATTAGCTGTGGTTTTTGGGCTTCTCAATACCCCCCCTGGAGAAACAGTTAGGATTTCAAAAAATCTTCGGGTTTGTGAAGACTGTCATGCTGCTTTAAAGTTAATTTCTGAGATTGTTAACCGAGAAATAGTTGTCCGCGATAGGAACAGGTTTCATTGTTTTAAAGATGGTTCTTGTTCTTGCAAGGATTATTGGTAGTTAATGCGACTTCTGAGAATAATCTTGTAAACTCTCAATCTAAATGTTAAGGTGCCCTTTGATCATAGTATTCATAACATCCAGCCGCAATTGAATTTGCTCTTTGGTATAGGAATTTAAGCGCCCCACCAATAGGGACCGCCACTTGTCGATTCGGTAAAAGATTATGTAGAAAATTATGTACAACAAGAATAATCCCTTTAGTTAATGCTCGCTAAATTTTTAGCAACTTGTCAACTGATCAGACTTAAATTTTAATAATATATTTAGGGCCTGTTTGAGCCCCATTTTTGTCAAAAAATACATTTTGAAATAGTGTATTGATGAGAAATGTGTAGTTAAAAAATAAGAATGATTTTTTTTTAAATTTATGTATAATATTATTTTATTGAAAAATGTGTGGTTGAAATGTGGTCAAAATACTGTTCGAGAATGCATTTTTTTCAAAAACATGGGGCTCAAACAAGGGCATAGAGTGTGTTTGAACCACATTATTTTGGAAAAATGTATTATGAAATAGTAGATTGATGGAAAATGTGTGGTTTCAAAGAATGAAAAGTTATTGATGTGATGAAAAATATTATTTTATAGAAGAATGCGTGATAGAAAATGAGTAAAAGAATGATAATAAAAATTTTAATCACATTATTTTAGAAGAATGTATTATGAAATAGTAGATTGATGGAGAAAGTGTGATTGAAAAAGAAAGAAAAGTTTTTGATGCGATGAAAAATATTATTGAAGAATGTGTGGATGAAAAATATTATTTTATTGAAAAATGTGTGGTTGTACCAAACGTGGATTTAATGAAATTCACAATTTTTATTAACTTTTCAATTACATATTTCATAAATCTTTTACCAAATACCGTGTCAAACAACCACTAAGAATTAAGGTCCCGTTCGGTAGGGATTAAAATTCAACTAAAATTGAAAATATGACCGTTATTGGGTCCCACTCGTTTAATAAAAATTAACAATAACGACCAATTTTTCAATTTTAATCTTATTTTAATCCCTACTAAACGCGCCCTAAGATATTATCTCCCAAGTTATGAGATCACTCCCAAATATACCTTGAGTACATGTTCGATCACTATTAGCCCGAGAAGTTCTAGGTGATCGGCCAACAAATTCAACATTTTGGTCGGACAATAATAAAATTTTTGACCAATTTGATTTAATATAAGTACATGTTTGATACATATTAAAAAATTCATTTTCATTTTTCTACTCATTTTCAACCACACATTTTTCAATAAAATAATATTTTCATCATATCGATAACATTTCTTTATTTTTCAATTACATATTCTCCATCAATCTAATATTCCATAATATATTTCAAACACACCATAAGATGGTGTTTGATAGAGATTAAAATCGGATTAAAATTGAAAAATCAGCTGTTATTGTTAATTTTTATTTGACGAGTGAGATTAAAAAACGACTATATTTTCAATTTTATTTAAATTTTGAGCTATACCGAACATGCCCTAAATATAATAACATATTTGTCCCAATAACAATATAATTTTACTCAAAGCACAATCCGATTCTTATATTGTTCAACTCATTACACAGAGACCCAAAATTTTAAACAAGAAAATTTCTAATATTTAGATCGGTTCAGTTGATTTTACCATTTTTTTTTCAAGTTATTCCATTTTAAAGCTAAATATGCGGCTTGATAGTGGAGAAATTAGTGGGTTATCTTTAACTTCATAAAACTACTATAAGAAAAGTGAGTCTCCTGTATCTTAACTATCTTTTTGGGGACATTCGTGTTGAGTTTTTGGTAAGATTGACAACCCGTGATCAATGGTTAAATTTACTGAGTTTGTTGTTCTTTGATTTTATTTTTACTTTTTGTATATACTGATGGTTTTAATGGGTATATGAATGTTTGGATATTATTAAACAAGAACAATGGGTCATAAGGATTTACGAGACTGGTGGTTGAATTGGGTATCCATTCATTTCTGTGGGGTTCTTCTCCTTTCTTTTTTTCCTCATTCAATTATTTGTGCATAAAGGAGTAATTATTTATCAAAAATAAGCTTTTTGGAGTAATTATTTATCGAAAAATAAGCTTTTTGGATTTTCTTGAAGTTAATTGATATGCACGTTGAAGAAGATTGAACGCCTTTCCACTCTCTCATTTTTCACCTCTTTGTTGGTACTTTTTTTGTTTTACTTGAACATTTAATTGCTTCAGAATTGCAGAAAACAGGCGCGATCGAATGTTATATTTATGGTGGAATTTATAATCCTTGTGGATTTGGGATAGTGATTTCTTTCTTGCCTTTTTTCATTAAGGGGGAAATCATCTTGTGAATATTTGTCTATTAGTTTCTCTCATCATACCTCATTTTGCTTTTGATTAAACCAGGTCAACTTTCTTGAACACATATTTATAATCGCATATTAATTCTGTGACAGGATTAAGTTGCTCGCAGTGTTGTTCACATTTCTGTTTGACTGCAGTTGAATATTAGTTATGTCTGACAATAAGAGAGTGGAGAGAGATATTACTTCATTGTGACCTGTTTAAGCTGCTCCTTGTGCATTTACATTTATGTTTGGCTGTTGAACTTTAGTGCCTAAAATGTAAAGGAAACGAAAAGAGGGAAAAATGAGCTTTCAATTTTCAGCATTAGAGACATGATAATACCATGAATAATGAATAGAACTTATAAATTCTTTCCCTTCTGCTTCAATTTTCTTGAATCCTTGAACCTTATTTTACTGTGAAATTAACATTAGGAAGCCCAATGCCGATTTTATTAAGATCCTTTTCATGATATACGTCTGTCTTTTGGTTCCTAACAATTTTATTTTATTCCATTCTAAAATGCCATACAACTCTATACTCGAGGTTAAAGTATATTGAACGAATATACATAATCTTACCGTTTGTGCCACATATGGTTCCAGAGGGGATCAAGCTTGATCCCAAATTTGGGGTACAACATCCTAGCATACTTAATTTTAGAATGTCCCTCCTACTCTAAGACGTTCTTCTTTCTTCCTAGCAGTCAATGTTTGTTCAGTTATCTCCTACAGTTGTGGGATCTTTCTAGTCCACTCTATCCTCACCATTGTGAGACTCTTTATATCCTTTACATCCTTCCAGTGCCGGCTTTACTTGTAGAATGCTAGATCACTACTTTTTGAAGAATGCTAGATCACTACTTTTTGACCTGGTTGAAGTAGAGACATATGATTGCCATTACAGTCCAATTTGGTTTCAGTATTATATTTTTGGATACATGCAAATCTGTTTAAGAGGACCGAATTTAAACTGAGACCATTGTGACTCTTCTAGCCTTTTCTGGGAACTTACCTAGTGGAAACTATTCACATATATATTCATCAAGGAAGGAGTGCGAAGCAAAACTACCAGCGTTAAATTTGATGTGAAGAATTTTGGCCTGTGGCAAGTGCAAGTCGAGAATGTGTTGATACAACACTAGTCGAAGTGTTGCCTTGAAATATATCGATTTGTAGTCCATACACCCCTGCTCTGGAATTAGTCAAGTGATTTACATTTAGTCAAAAATTCTAAGTGTGTTTGTGGTTTTGGTTTTGTTAAGTCCAAAACATTATGGAAGGCTTGTGTTTTTTTCATTTATATTATTTTATTGATTTCTGGTTTATGCATTACTAAAGTTGAATCTTTATTATTTTGCAGGCATCCTGTTTCAGTGTTCTGTGCTGTAGATCCCGATGGGGGTCAGAAAATTGCTGCAGAACCATAGTGATGTCCTGCCAGCCATATCTGCTGAAGGTCAGCTCAGATAAATATGGATGATCTCCATGTAGCATCTATTTCCCCTGTTAGTCCACTCAAGATTGATGAACAGAAGGCACGTAGAGGGCCTATTGTGGGTAGCGATTGTTTGTTTAAATCAATTAACACTAGAACCTTTCCGAGATCTCATTTTTTACGGCAATCTTGCAAAGGTGGCTTTACAAACAAGACGAACAAGTGGAGACTGCGTTCTAATTCTTCATCTCAGAATCCATTCAACAGTGGTGCATCAGACAGGTCTGCTGACGTATGCAAGGGAGATAAAGCTGCTGAAAGAAATTTGAGGAAGAAAACTAGAAAGAGGGGAAAGTGGAATAAAAATCTCCTGGGCAGTAAAAGCTTAACTGAGCATGGATATGAGGATGGAAAATTGACATCAGTCAGTGATAATACGCACAATTTTGGTCCACCTGTATATGAAACTGGATTGGCAGTTTCTCCCCCAGAACCTTGTTGTAATAGTGACAGTCGTCAGCCAAAAATAATTGAAATAATACATGGCCCAGCAACAACAAAGGCATTGACATCCTATGAAAATCTGGTGGAGACATCAGAAGTTTCGATCCTGTCTTCACCTCAAAATTTTAGTATTGAATCTCATGCCTTTCATTGCAATGGACTCAAAATTTTCAATGGAGAGAGACAATGTATGAATAATAAATCAATGAGCTCTTTAGATTATCCTCTTTATGCCAAGATGAATGACTCCCTTGTTTTGGATATCTTGTCACTTGGTTTAAAGAGTGAAGAAAGTTGTCCTGAAAATTATTTCAAGCTCTGTGATGAAAAGAATGATGACGCTGATATTTCAGAATTGCCTCATTACATTATCGGGAAACAGATTTCACCTGAAGATATGCTAATTGGTAATACTGAACATTGTGATGATGCAGAGAACATAAGCATATTTAGGAAGGATTCTAATTGTGAAAGAAATTTGCAGACTCTAGGAATGAGAGAGAAGCATTTAAGAAAAGTGCCAAAGAACTTTAATATCTTCAGAAGGAACAGTTTCAGAAATTTGAAAAAGCATTCTGGGAAAGAGAATAGTAATTCTGTATGGCAGAAGGTTCAGAGAAATGAAGGTGAATACAAACCTAAGTTTGAAAAGGAAAACTCAGTGTGTTCAGAATTTTTTGATGAGACAAAAGAGGGTCCTGTATATAAAAAGGATTGTAATGTTGCTGAATGTTATACGCTCTTGAAACCTGAAAATAATAATCAGACACAGCTCAAGATTTCTGGAAAGCTGAAAAGAAAAATGAGCCCAGGTTCAAAGAAAGAGTACATCTCTCACTGTTGGAAAGCATCCCATGCTGTAAAGACTTCTTCAAATTTTTATTCAAAGACTAATATGCGACAGAATGAATTCTTAGATTCTGCTCAAATAAGCCAAAGGAAAGGTAGTGGTGTTTCCAATGCACATTCAAGTACCTGGTGTCCTAGGATTGGATATCATCCTGCGAAACTTGATATCGGTATGTTTAAACATATTCACTATACTGAAATGTCTTCAACTAATTTGGAGGCAGGTGACTGAGCCTCTATTGCTGTTTCTGATCTGACAGATCAACCTGCAGAAAATCAAGCGAACTTGGTATTCAATTCATGTTACCACCTTGGCCCATCAGAGTTGCACAAGGAACTTTCTGCACTAAGCCTTCATATTCACGTGGATGATGAAAATGACAAGAGAGAGAAAGAAATCCCTCTTGCAGTTAGTGGCAGGCAGGACGACGACTCTGCAGCTGTTTTAGAGGAAATGAAATCTATTGGGGTTGGAGATGCCGACATTCAAGGAGTAAGTTGCAATAGTTTGTCTATTGGAGCGCTTTGTAATTTAGCTGATAAAAGCTCGAGTCCAGAAGTCATTGCAGAAGAGAGATCGGCTTCTAATCCTTGTCCTCTGGTTTTTTCAGAAAATATTGGAGTAACATACAATGGTCAGAGTACTAACAACATTAATGATTTACCGTTTGGAGATGAGCATCAGGTTCGGAAGTCAATGCATAAAAGCACATACTTGCCTGCAGAGCGCCTTGGCAATCATGCTGGTGCAACATGCTCGACTCCTGAAAGCAGAAGCCAAAGTATTTTTGATTCTGAAAATCAACCAAACGACATTGTGTCGGCAGTGAATGGAGCTCATTGGTCACAACTAGCCTCTGAGGCTATTGAGATGGCTGCTGGTTGTCCGATTGCTGAGTTTGAAAGATTTCTTCGCTCGGCCACTCCTGTTTTATGTCCATCTCATGATGTCTTCAGTGGTCAGACTTGCAAGGCCGAGCAGGTTGCTGGTATATCTGTGTGTAGGGATGAGCCTCTTAATCTCTCTTTGGGGAGCTTGTGGCAGTGGTATGAGAAGCCTGGTTGCTATGGTCTGGAAGTAATAGCTGAGGATTGTGAAAATTCAAAGAAATTAGGAATAGACCATTTTGAATTTCGTGCCTATTTTGTCCCATCTTTATCTGCTGTGCAGCTTTTCAGAAAATCACCTTGTCCTACAGGAAAGAGCTACGTGATGACTGAAACCATGACTGGCGAGCCACAAGAGATGAATGAAACTGTAAGGTCTGCTGGTGCCACGCTTATTCCAATATATCCCATACTTGTACCTCTACCTCACTCTGAAAGCAAAACCGTTTTGCCACCACAAAATCATGTCTTTGATTCTCAGCCACCTTCATCGTGCATAAATGAAAATGAGATTAATCGACCAGTCAGATCAAACTTGTCTGATGATATAGAGCTTCTTTTTGAATATTTCGAATGTGAACAACCTCAACAAAGACGTCCACTGTTCGAAATGTATGTATTATTCCCATTCTTAGTGTATATGGCTGTGCATATTATGTTTGTGTTTGACATGGGAGATCCAGGCCCATTTTTCTAATCATATTTCCTTTGATTTGATCATTCTGTTCTGAAAATGGTGTAGCATTATAATTCTGTTGTATATGTCTATTTTTACTTACGCTTCTACTATACGTGCTCAAACCTGAATTATACGAACCTTCTGGAATGGGTCATAGCCCTTGTACCATTGTGTTATTCACATCAACCGAAAGCTTTTTTGGATTGGGAAGAGTCCACAAGGGAGATTTTGTTTTACATAATATCAATCTTAGAAAATTCCATGGTGCTACCCCTTCTTGAGAGCTTATTTCTGCACCGTAGCCACCTCCTGTAGGCCAGCATCCACCATGCCATTCCCTTTTTTCACAATGGAGAGTAGTATAAAACTACAAAATATGTGATAATTGGCGTGGCAGAAGGCTTGGATGCATTTGATGCCAGTGGCATGAAAAAGATCAGTGGTGGTCAATGAAGTAGGATTGATGTGCCTCCTCCTTCACCCACCTCTGTCAACCTTTCTCTTTGGAGTAACTGTATTGACATTTAAATCAGTAGCTGTACTTGCTAAAGCAATAAGTGGAAATGGTGATTCTTCCCCAACTTCTCAAAGTAGATGTAAGAGGCAAGAATAGTTGTGATCCAAGTGTTGCAATGAGTTGACTTGCAGTCAGTATACTTTTTATTGAAGTGTGAAGAAAGACAAGGTTGGGATAAGCAAATATAGGTTTGACAGTAGGCACATAATGGTGGGGAAGTGTTGAAGTTTCCTTCATGTGTTTGAAAACTTTGTGGGAAAGGGATTGAGTTCAAGCACAAGCCTAGGGATTGTAATGTAATTTAGGAGTCAATCCATTAACTAAATGTAAATTTATGTTTACCTTACCTCCTCTTTGTATTTATCATTTAATCTTACACAGACATTATATTATACTGAAATACATAGCCATATTTGTATCTAAATGACCAAAATCTGCACGTGTAAATACTTTGAAATGTCTGTCATTCACTGATTTCACCAGTAGAGAACTGCTTAAGCACACAGTTGCATTTCCTTGACAGAGCTATTCAATTAAATGCCTTACACGTGTTACGATTGCATTTGTACCTCAGAAAATGAGGCAGAATGAACAGTTCATGAGCATTTTTGAAGTCTTTAGGGATCTGTGTGGCTTAAACGGATCAATGCTTCTAAATAATTCTGTGATCTATGGTCAACATACGGAAAACTGGTTGCACAAACAATCTATGGAATTAATTTTTTTCCTGATTCCTGTGTTTCAGGATAAAGGAGCTTGTTAGAGGTGAAGGACGTTCAAAATGCAGAGCACATGGAGATCCCACTGTTCTAGAGCTGGTGGGTCTACAGGAACTTCACCAAAGTTCATGGTCAGTAAATGTAGAGACTAATCCAGAATAATAAAGTTACGCAACCTTGTAAAGTTAGTTTGATATGAACATATATTGGTGTTGAGCATTGACAGTCTATTTTCAGGTATTCAGTGGCATGGTATCCCATTTATAGAATACCTGATGGCACTCTTCGTGCGGCTTTCTTGACTTACCATTCACTTGGCCATTTGGTATGCAGAGACCCTGTATATGATTCGTCGGTGGATACTTGTATAGTTTCTCCGGTTGTGGGCCTCCAAAGCTACAATGCTCAGGTATATATATTCTGTGTCAAATTCTTCTTTAAGTTCCCAAAGACCTGTGTTATGCATCCTCTGCTAGAGGAGCTCTTTAACTGCTGCGTCTTGTTGCTTAGGACCTATTCCGCATGTCTTTATACAACTAGTACCGTAAAACACAAGTGTTGAGCCCTGATTTTCCATAGTGCAGTGAGGATTAGGTCTCCTTGAACTTCCATAAAATCTATTTAGGGTGTGTTTGGTGGATATTATTGAGGAAATAATGTATTTTAAATAGTGATATGATGGAAAATATGTGATTAAAAAGTAATGGAAAGTTATTGATGTGATGGAAAATATTATTTTATTGAAGAATGTGTGGTTGAAAATGAGTTTTGAAAGAATGTGTGTCCCAACAGGGCATAATGTCGAAAATAAATATTATTTCAAAATTTAAGAGAGATGGCATGGGTTCTATAATATTATTGTTGAATGATTAAACAAAATGAGGATTGTCATTATGCAACTAACAACTATAAGATTAGATGGATGAAATAATATTTGAGATAACTCTAGGTTGTGTCCACGGAAAGATTAAGGCAACAAATAACCTAATTCTAGATTGCCTCTGCAAAATGATCGTGGGCAACAAGAAACTCAATTCTAGCTGGTTATCTTCACTAGAAGATCAAGACAATCTTGCCCATGAATGGCATTGAGAGAATTTTACTTCGGTGGAATACGATGAAGACCAAAAAGAATATCATGAATGATGCAAAAGGAGAGTTATTTTTCAATAATTACATCCATCATATGACTGCATCAAATTGTAATGTGAAATGACCACAAACGTATGTAACATTAATTGCTTATGATAATCTGTTGCAAATTTGATCAATTATGGCAAAAGAGGAAGATTAATCGTCCAAATTTATTGGGAGTAAGACTTAGTTTTACTGTGCGTGGCAAAAAAGAGAAAGATGCCTCTCTCCCTCTCGATCAGTTAGAAACTTCCTGGAATTGGATTCTTTTATTGCGTGGTAGAAACACACTCTTTTACTGCAATTACAGCATTGCTGCATTTTTACCGCACTTGACCATTTTCTTGTACGTTCAAAATGAACACTGAACCTGGTTTATTAACGTGTACCTAATAAAGGCACACTTCTATTGGTACTGAACTCGATAGTTTCTCTGTTCTATCTATGGAACAGAAGTACTGTCCTTGACCTTCATTATTAGTCTTTGAATGTATTTTGCTTCCAATCTAGTTTCCCTTGTAATTTCATTTTGTATACGAATGGCAAATGAGCAGGGTGAATGCTGGTTCCGTCCTAGCCCCTAGGCTCCCTGAAAAAATTCCGACAGCTGAAACTCGGGGAATTTTGAAAGAGCGATTGAGGACTCTCAAGCAGACAGCATCTCTTATGGCTCGTGCTGTGATTTTAAAAGGAAGTCAGACGTTTGCAAACAGACAGCCTGATTACGAGTTCTTTCTGTCTAGGAGAACCTAGTAATTTCGTGTATGTACATATTTCTGATTTCTCATGGAGTACAGGCTAGTGCTAATGCTCACACGATTTGGTTAGCCGAGGTTTTAGCTCAGCAGCATACTTTCGTGTTTGTCGTTTAACTTTGTAGATTATTTCAAGTCAGTTACTTATGTTTTGATTTGGAAGGTGAAGGCCACAAAACCAATAAGAATTATCTGTGGTTATATGGCTATCACGACCAGTACAGTTTATTAGGCTGGACACATTTTGGCATGTTTGACAGTAGTTTAGAGAAAATGAAGTTAGAATATTGTTCACTATACTCTTCAATTATACGTGTCATATCTAATACTGCATGCTAAACATGCACTTAATGGTTCAAGTTTTGAAGGATACAAATTGAGGAGGAAATCGTAGCTTCGTTTATCTTTTGGTTTATTGTGTTGTCCATTTTGACTGAGAAAATGTGGTGTAGTTACTCCCTTCTTGATGACGAAATAAGCAAGTTTCTATTTTGTAACTTTACAGTTAAGCCAAACAACATGCGTATGAGAAACTAATTAACTGAAAAGATGATTTTTCTTGTGAAGTAGGACCAACTTGAAGGGTTGCTAAGGCCATCTCCAGCGCTACATCAAATTTTGTACTATTTTGCACCAAATCTTGCACCAAACTTTGTACCAAATTAAAATTCATCTCCAATCATTACGCCAAATCTTACACTAAATGAACAGTGTTTAATCATTTTTTTTATTTTTTTCTTCTTAATAATTTATTTATTCGAAATATTAATTATTTATTCATTTTAGAAATATATAAATTACTAAATAAATAATTATGCGAAATTAAGAAAAATATTAAATTCATTAAATAAATATATTATTTAAACATGATACAATTAAAACATATTAAATTACTAAATAGGAAGTCGAAATATCATTGCAATTTAATTATTGGAATTCGTATATTCTTCCCACAAATGATCGATTAAGCGATCTTCCAGATTACTAAATTATGCATTTGTTTTTATGTATTCTTTTTATTTAAATAGAACTCGTTTAATGTAGGTATGTAGTTATTATAAAATATTTCATGTTAACTATAAATAATCGTGTTAGTTATATTTTAAAATTTTTTATTCTTATTTTAATTAATTCAGTAATTATTATTTTTAACATTTCAAATTTAATTTAAATACAAACAATAATAATAATAATACTAATGATATCCTTTATAATAATAATAATAGTATTAAAAATTATATAACAAAAATGACATAAATATTCTCAACACATACTTTTGCCAAATTAAAAAAAATGGTATAGTAGACTTTGCACCATTTGGAAAAATGGTGCAAAAGATGGTGCTCCATTGGAGACACTTTGCACCAAAATTTGATACATTTTGGTGCAAAGGGGTCTCCATTGGAGATGGTCTAAGGGTCAAGTCTTCGAATTGTTATCCATCACAAAACTTTTGTAACATTTTTCAATGAATACAGTGTTCCCCGCCATCATTATGATCGCGTTTGTCAAGTTGAAAAAGCTATTAAGTAGTTGAAAACTTGCTTCTTTTGACAATAAATTCAATACTTCATTTTACCGTCAAGAGGGAAAAAAAAATTATGATACAAAAAAGGAAAACCAAGAGGACGCCTTTCTTTTGTAGGCAAAGGAAAAGCCAAGCATATTAATATACTTAATTCTAGATTTTATTTTTCATGTATCTAGTCTCTTAATAACTACTCATAGCAATTTTCATAATATTTACAATTAATGTTGACTCGATGACTTTTACACAATTCCATTGGTGATGACAAAATGAATGTCGTAATCAAGATGGAACCTATCAGTAGTTTGGAAGATTGTATACTATTAATAGTGGAAAAATACTAATTTTCCATCAATATGAAAAATATCATAGACCAATCTTGTCCATGATTGTGATTATTTAGGTGACATTTTGTCTGTTTTGCAGCAATAATTGAATTCATCTCAAAGTTTTTGTGGTAAAAGAAGTGAAGAAAAATATGTGGTTTCTTAGATATTTTCAATTTTCTAAATGCGAACTCAATTATGGACATATATCTATCATCTTTATATATATATATATATATATATATATTTGATTGCTTAACTAGTGTGAAGATTGATCAAGATTCATTCCAAGTGTGAACTAATGCAATTTAAGATTTATATGAAAAGTTGTTGACTTATAGCATGCTCTGCTAATCTTAAAAGTAATGATATTTAACCATATTAAGGTTACAATACCAGTCTAGGTAGCGATGTCACATTAACGCCACCTAGTGTGTTAATGTGACAATAAATGATAGACTTATAATTTAATGTCACATTAACGTAGATTGAAGTTGTAATCTTAGTGGGGCTATATGGCATTACTCTAATCTTAAATATCACTTTTAAGTTACTTTTACGTGATAACTTACTTTTTCTTTCTTATTTTTAAATATATGTTTATTCTAAAAGTAACTATAACCTTATTGTCAAAATAATTAACTTATGTCTAATGTAGATTTGTGAATAAATTATTTATTTTGAAACTTATTTACTTATAAGTAAACTTGTGAAGCATAGCCGAAGGTGGTCTTAGTTGGATGGTTAAGGAGTAGCTTCCCTAGTATTCCAACCTGCAATGAGTTAATTGGATGCAAGATAGAGTTGAATCGGTCAATTTTTGATTTGTTTAAACAGTTTCTAACTTCACTGTTTTTAGACGAAATTGGAGTAGCTCTCAATTTTTGGGATTGAACCAGCCAGCCTGGTCCGATTTTGACAGCATTGAGATTTGAGAGTGACAGAACTTAAGAAGTCCTTCCATGAATTGAGGTAGTATTATGACATGTGCAAGTTGTTTTCTTGCCCCCACACCCTTGAATCCAATAAATGATTCCACTCAAGTCTTCATAATTACATCCCAATTCCTTCAATAAACTATCTACAAAAGAAAGATTCCTTGAACGGTCTTAAAGTTAAAATCCAAAGTGGACTGGAGGGGAGAGATGGACAATGGAAGGGGCAGTAATACAGAAAATGG
The DNA here is from genome assembly GCA_019097785.1 of Fraxinus excelsior. Taxonomy (NCBI): domain Eukaryota; kingdom Viridiplantae; phylum Streptophyta; class Magnoliopsida; order Lamiales; family Oleaceae; genus Fraxinus; species Fraxinus excelsior. Next base: position 32,267,725 of record CM032632.1, read on the forward strand.
AACGAGATTGGAAGATGAAACTTTAAAGAAATTGGAAGATGAAGAATTGTCAGTAGAGAGGATATTTGAGAATAAGGAGGTGCCTTCATGGAGAAAACAGTTAACAATGAGAGCTTTTGCAGTGAGTTTCGTGTTGTCAGTGATGTTCTGCTTCATAGTAATGAAGCTCAATCTCACTACTGGTATTATACCATCTCTGAATGTCTCGGCCGGTCTATTGGGATTCTTCTTCGTCAAGACTTGGACAAAAGTACTCGAGAAATCTGGCATGTTGAAGCTGCCTTTCACCCGCCAAGAAAATACTGTCATTCAAACCTGCGTAGTTGCCTCCTCTGGCATCGCCTTTAGCGGTCAGTAAATATGCTCCTAATTCTTCTTCTTCCCCTCACACACACAAACAATTTTTCCATAAAGAAAATTCAACCTGATCTTGTACAGGAGGCTTTGGAAGTTATCTATTTGGAATGAGCGAACGTGTTGTCAAACAATCAGAAGAAGCCAAATATGGATTGGACTACAAGAACCCCACAATAGGCTGGATGATAAGCTTTCTTTTTGTGGTTAGCTTTCTGGGACTTTTTTCCGTGTTGCCCCTCCGAAAGGTATTCCTTATCCTTTGCTAAGACAAATTTGAGTTTAGTGAAAGAAAAAAACTACTGAATGAGCCATATTATGCAAAATCTTATGATTAAGCTCCACAGAAATTAACAAATAATATCTAATGGATCGTGATGATGTACCACACTTTTTTGTGTGTAGACAATGATAATAGACTTCAAGTTGACCTATCCTAGTGGTACTGCTACTGCACATCTTATTAACAGCTTCCACACTCCTGAAGGAGCCAAGCTAGCAAAGTAAGTTGCCACTCCTGTTATAACTAACATCTCATTTATAAGTTAATATAGAAATTAACAACAAAAAGTGAGCAAAAGATATTACTTATTAGAATAAGAAGGATTTGTACATTTGTATTTAGGAAACAAGTCAGAGAATTGGGCAAGTTTTTCTCCTTTAGCTTCTTATGGGGTTTCTTCCAATGGTTCTTCAAGGCTAAAGATGATTGTGGATTCTCAAACTTCCCAACATTTGGATTGAAAGCATATGAATACAAGTAAGCATAAAATTTTCTTTTTCTTATTTAGTAAAGTAAAATGTCTTCGCTTCTTTTTGCTCGACTCAACACACAATCGTTGGACTGAGCATCTTCCAATTGAAGATTGGTCTGGATTTTTTACTGCTTTTCAAATTAATACTCATTTTTTAAACGCACAATAGACTTGAACTGAGGCCTGATTTAGTTAAGTCCTGCCTGCTAGCTTTAAAGTTAACAATCATGAACTTTTAAGTTATTTTTTCTTTTGCTTAAACTACTGTTTTTGAACTACAGGTTTTTCTTCGATTTCTCGGCAACTTATGTTGGAGTAGGGATGATCTGTCCTCACATCATAAATGTTTCCATTCTTGTTGGAGGAATTCTGTCGTGGGGTATTTTGTGGCCTCTAATTGAAACTAGAAAGGGAGATTGGTATTCTGCTGATCTCGACACACATAGTTTGCAGGGGCTTCAAGGTTACAAGGTGAATTCCTAATACACCATAAATTTCACCCAATACTGAATATTAATTTTCTTTTTATCAAGTACCATTCACTATAACAAAATGTCAACTAAAATTAATCAGGTATTCATTGGCATTGCCATGATACTCGGTGATGGCCTGTACAACTTTTTGAAGGTTCTCAGCCGAACTCTAGCTGGGTTGTTTAACAAAATTCAACTCAGAAATGCAAATATGCAAATCCCAGTGGTAGGACATTCCTCTCCTGTCGGAAAATCACTCTCCTATGATGACCAACGCCGTACCGAACTATTTCTCAAAGATCAAATCCCAACATGGTTTGCAATTGGAGGCTATTTCACCCTTGCTGCAGTCTCTACTGCAATCCTTCCTCAAATCTTCCACCAGCTCAAGTGGTACTACGTAATTGTTATCTACGTCTTTGCACCAAGCTTGGCCTTCTGTAATGCATTTGGATGTGGGCTCACTGATTGGTCACTCGCATCTACCTACGGGAAGCTAGCCATCTTTACAATTGGGGCATGGGCAGGGGCCTCGCATGGTGGAATCCTTGCTGGTTTAGCAGCATGTGGAGTGATGATGAATATAGTTTCCACTGCCTCTGACATCATGCAGGATTTTAAGACAGGTTACTTAACCTTGGCTTCACCCCGTTCAATGTTTGTGAGCCAAGTGATTGGCACTGCTATGGGATGTGTGATTTCTCCTTGTGTGTTTTGGATTTTCTACAATGCTTTTCCTGATCTTGGGCTTCCTACAAGTGCATATCCCGCTCCTTTTGCTACTGTCTACTATAACATGGCTAAACTTGGGGTTGAAGGATTCTCAGCTTTACCAAAGGAATGCCTCAAGCTATGCTATATATTTTTTGCTGCATCCATTTTCATTAACTTAATAAGAGATGCTCTGGGAAAGAAACGTTCGTGGTTTATTCCACTTCCAATGGCAATGGCGATACCGTTTTACTTGGGTTCCTATTTTGCCATTGATATGTGTGTTGGTAGCCTCATACTTTTTGTGTGGCAGAAGATAAACAGAGCCAAGGCAGATGCCTTTGGGCCTGCAGTAGCTTCAGGTTTGATTTGTGGAGACGGCATCTGGACTTTGCCTAGCTCTATACTAGCTCTAGTCGGGGTGAAACCTCCAATCTGCATGAAGTTCCTGTCGAGGGCTACAAACACTAAGGTGGATAAGTACTTGGGATCCTAGATATGCTGGGGGTAAAAAATAATTTGTATCAGAACAAGTATTGCCTTCATAATCCAAAAAGTGAATTAATACATAATAGAATAAATTTATGTTTCTGCAATATGGATGCATCTCAACAGCACTTCGTAATACATATTCAATTCTGCATGCTACTTTTGAAGGATACAATGTGGGGGAGGAAATCGTGTGAGCATGTTTGTCTTTGCTTCTTTTATCTTTCGGTATTTTGTCCAGATTGACCGAGAAAATGTGTATCGTTACACCCTTCTTGAAATCGAAATAAGCAAGTTTCTTCTATTTTTGTAGCTTTAAAGTTAAGCCAAACAATTTTTACAGATATTTTTTTGGATAGTCTTAGAACATGAGTATGAGAAACTAATTAATTGAAAAAAAATGATTTTATTGTAAAGTAGGACCCAACAACTTGAAGACTTGGTAAGGGTCAAGTCTTCGAATTGTTATCCATCAAAAAAAAATTGTTTTATTTTTCAATGAATAGAGTCTTCCATGATCCCGGGGCCACCTATTATTATGAGCGTGTTTGTCAAGTTTAAACTAGTTAAAAACTTGCTTCTTTCGACAGTAAGTTCAATACTTCATTTTACCGTCGAGATAAAAAAAAAAACAAAACAAAAAAAATTTATATAACACAAAAAAAAAAAAAAAAAAAAAGGCCGAGCATGTTAAATATACTTTATTCTAGATTTTACTTTTCATGTATCTAGTCTCCTGATAAATTACTCATAGCAATTTTCATAATACTTACATTTAGTGTTGACTCGATGCGTTCCATTGGTGATGACAAAATGAAGTCGTAATCAAGATGGTACGTATCAGAGTAGTTTGGAGGATTGTATACTATTAAGAGTGGATAAATACTAATTTTCCGTCGATATGAAAAATATCATAGACCAATCTTGTCCATGATTGTGATTATTTAGGTGACATTTTGTCCGTTTTGTAGCAATAATTGAATTCATTTCAAAGTTTGACTGGTAAAAGAAGTGAAGAGGAATATGTCATATGTGGTTTCTTAGTAATTTTCAGTTTTTTAAATGCAAACTCAATTATGGACATATATCTATCATCTTTTTATGTTTTAAAGTTGATTGCCTTAACTAGTGTGAAGATCGATCAAGATTAATTCCTAGCAGTTTAAGACTTATAAGAAAAAACATGCTCTGCTAATCTTAAAAATCTCTTTTTAAGTTTCTTTTATGTGATAACTTTTTTTTTTAAATATATTTTTATTCTAGAAGTAATTATAACCTTATTGTCAAAATAATCAACTTATTTTTAATGTAGATTCGTAAATAAATTATTTATTTTGAAACTTATTTACTTATAAGTAAACTTGTGAAGCTCCGCCAAAGGTTGTCTTAGTTGGATGATTGTAACTTGTAAGGAGTAATTTCTAAATTGTCCTTCCCTAGTATTCCAACCCATATATCGCAATGGGTTAATAGGATGCAAGATAGAGTTGAATCGATGGGTTCTTGGACTTGTTTAAACAGTTTCTAACTTTACGATTTTTATACGAAATCGGAGTAGCTCTCAATTTTTGGGATCGAACCAGCCAGTTTGGTCCGATTTTGACATCATTGACATTTGAGAATGACGGAACTTAAGAAGTCCTTTCATGAATTGAGGTTATACCATCTCTGAATGTCTTGACCGGACTGTTGGGACTCTTCTTCGTCAAGACTTGGACAAAACTACTCGAGAAATCCAAAAAGGATTATCCTGTATTGATACACGAGAATAAATTTATGTTTCTGCAATATGGATGCATTTCAACAGCACTTTGTAATACATATTCAGAACTATAGAATCCAAAATAGAAAAGGGAATCGTTATGCACTCCATTCCAATGTTTCAAGTCTTCTGCATTATACCTCTGTTCTAAAAAACGCGCCTAGGCGCGAAGCGGGATGAATACGCCTCGCTTCGAAGCTAAGTAGTAATTAAGCGGTCAACGGACCACGTTGACCACTTAATGCGCGACTAAGCGCGGCTAGGCGTGCTAGACGCGCTTTACCCTTGGAGGCCTAATTTTTCCCGCGTAGGCGCGTTGTACACGACTCATTTCTTTTGGTCAATGAATAATTACTTAAATATGTCATGCTCCATTAAATGTAACTTTTTTTTTGTTTATAGATGTAGAAGAAGACATTAAATTAGAGTCCGATAAAGAGTTAGATTAAATAAGATTTAAGCTACAAGTTATTTACATTATGTAATTATGATTTTGAAACATATCTTTATGAATGAATTATTAAGTAAATGCAGTATTTTATAATTATAGATGTTTGGTATATATTATTTGAATTGTTGAATTTTTTTACAATGATTAAAAGTTTAAAATAAAAAAACGTTTTTTTACGCTTAACCTTCGCATAGGCTCCTAAAGTTTGAAGCTTGGCCTCCACGCCTAGCTACGCTTTACGCTTTTTAGAACACTGCATTATACCGTATAAAAAGGGATTTCAAGTCATCTGATGTAGACTTTAAGAATACACCAAAACTTTTAGAATAGCTTTATACAATTTTTAGATACTATTATTGTTCACTAAAAGGAGATGTAGATAGCTTGTAGACAGCCATGGCTATCAAACTGAAACAAATTCACTTACCTAGCTTAAACAAATAAAACTGAATCTAAAATAATATATGTAAATGTTAAGCAGTGTAGTAGCTGAAAGAGTTTCTGCTTACATAACAACACCTTGAGTTTAAAAACCATATGGAGTTATGCTGGTTCTTATTCACGTAAGCTACAAATTCTGCTTTCATTTCCGATAGCTCAGCCAGGTTAGCATAACTTTGGACACAATTTTATTCACCACTGTAAATAGACTAATTGGTCTTGTCTTTCCATCGGCTCACTGATTCAGATTTAGGGATAAGACTATGCTCAATGCTACGCTTCATTGCACCCAAGAAGGGATTTACCTAAACCCAAATTTACACCATAATTTAACTCTGTAAGAAAAAAACCATTTTTTCCACCAGATTTACCTCATATATTGCCAATATTAATTCCAACAGATACTTTCACTGATTCTCATCAATAATCGTGTAACGCACAGTTGGGAAAAAGTCAACAGAAGTAATGAATTTTCTTGTAAAGTAGGACCCAATATTTTAGAACTTTGTTAGGGTCAAGTCTCGAGTGTAGCATTTTTCAATGCTCAAAAATTTCCAGGATCCTGGGACCACCCTAATAGATTGCTAGTTTTTTTTTTGCCCTTTTTTCTTTTTCTTTTGTGGGGGAGTGGAAGGGAGAGAAGAATCAATTCTTGAACCCTTCACCCTAAGTAGTGAAAAAACCAATTGGGACAAGATGAATGGGTAAGTAGATTGCAACTTAAGAAAAAGAATAACATGAATTCAAAAATAACTCAATAATTATTTAAATCAGTTCCAACAAATACCCAAACTGAATATATCACAACACAAGATTATATCACATTAGTCAACTTCAAATGAAATGTATATGCAGTGCTGACGTGCAAGTTGCCCGCTGCCATTCTTGACGAGAACATGTGATTTTGACTCCTTATAACTACGTTCCAAATCCTTCAATTATTTATCTATCTGCAAAAGAAAGATTCCTAGACAGTCTAAAGTTTCAATCCAGAGGGAACAGATGGACAGTAGAAGGGAAAATAATATAGAGAGTGGAGTCGGATTGCATGATGAAAATATTAACACATCAGAAGACGAAGAATTGTCTGTAGATGGGATATTTGAGAACGCGGAGGTACCTTCATGGACAAAACAGTTAACTATAAGAGCTTTTGTAGTGAGTTTTGTGTTGTCGGTGATGTTATGCTTCATAGTGATGAAACTCAACCTCAGTTTTGGTCTTATACCACCACTGAATGTCGCTGCTGGGCTATTGGGATTCTTCTTTGTCAAGACTTGGACTAAAACACTTGAGAAAGCTGGCATGTTGAAGCAGCCCTTGACCCGCCAAGAAATTACAGTCATTCAGACCTGCGTTATTGCCTCCTCAGGCATCGCTTTTAGCGGTCAGTATTTATGGTTTCAATCCTTGTTCTTTCCTCGCGTGCACAGTGCATATAGAATATCTTACATGAGCATCCTGTACAGGTGGCTTTGGAAGTTACCTGTTTGGAATGAGTGAACGTGTTGCCAATCAACAAGCAGAAGCTAAAAATGGGTTGGACTACAAGAACCCGGAACTAGGATGGATGATTGGCTTTCTTTTTGTAACTAGCTTCTTGGGTCTTTTCTCGGTGGTTCCTCTCCGAAAGGTATGCTTTACATGTTAGGTATGTTGGACACTGTTATACAGTCCAATACATAAAATTTTACATTTTTGAATAGTGAATGATGTATCACATTTTTTGTGTCTAGACAATGATCATAGACTTGAAGTTGGTGTATCCCAGTGGCACTGCTGTTGCACATTTTATTAACAGCTTCCGCTCTCTTGGAGGGGAGAAACTAGCAAAGTAAGTAGCTATTCTGGTTAAAATTAACACCTCGAATGTAGGTATAGTATAGAGAAATTATCAAATAAATGGAAAATTGCAACAACGGTCCCTAACATATTACTTTTTGCAGATTTTACCCTAACTTACACTTTGTGCTCCCAAATCTTTCAAAAATATACACCGGGTTTAAAATGGATGGACTGTTAGTTGATCAAGAAAAGTGAACTTTGACTAATTTTGACAATTTAAAAGGGTAAAATAGTAACTTTATAATTATCACCACCATAGCCTCCTCGCCGACGACTAACCACTATTGCCCACAGCCGTCGTCGCCCCCATCACCTCCACCATCATTCCCCGATCCAAATCCACAATTTTGCCCAACATGAGCAGAACTTGGCCAAAACCACTAAGGTCATAGCCACCACCATCAGCAACTTCGACCCCTCCTCCTACCCCTGTCCGTTCTTAATAAATCTAATGACGACGACACCACCCAGACACCACCACCATTGCCGCCGCCACCATCCCCAATTGGATTAATCTTCTTCTCCAACCTTTGTTTCACCATTTTCAAAGGAGTAAACACCACATCACTACAAACAATATTTTTGACAAAATTCAAATTCCCACCAGACGAAGAGTACAAAATTCAAGAATCTCCGTCCAATTTTCTTGATGAGAGTGGAATCCCCACCGGGTATTATCCACACACCCAGGGGCAGAGGTGGAGGGGGGGGGGGGTCCTGGGGGACCCTCCCCCCACCATTTTTTGATTTTTTTTTTGAAGGGGATAAAGTAGATATTCTAAACATTTGAAAAATCCTTCCATGAATTTTATAATGTACATTTTTTTTAGTACTAAGATTTCAGGTTCTCTAAGTGTTGGGTGTATGTGTGAGAGACCTTTTATTGCAGTGGAGGACAATACTTTAAACCCACTTACAGATATTAACTGAACGAGAATGCTAAAATTTTGAATTTTTCAGCTATAAAAATTAAAATACATTATGCATATATGTCTGAGTCTTAACTTCTAATTTTGAAGTTTAAACCAGTAGAATTGTAATCGCACAGAAAATAATTGTCGATTAGAGACATATCTCCATGAAGGCATTACCATATTTTAAGTCTTCAACTAATGTACATTAATTTATATTCATTTGTTTCCTTTCTCCATCACAAAGTACCAACTTCCTTCATTTTAACAGATAATGTTTAAAAAAAAATTCTAGGGACGCTGCCCCCGAATCCCGTGGGCCCCCACCCTTTCAATTCTAGGACCCCACCTACTTCAATGGGCCGGCTCCGCCCCTACACACACCCACTTCAAATTCCTCCTCTACATTTATCATTTTTATGCAAAACAACAGTGATGGTGATGGTGCTGGTGGTGAGAACACTGTTGACCGTTTGATCGGTATTAGGATCATCGGGTGTATGAAAAATAGGGAAAATTAAGAGTTCAATGGGTCCCTCTTCCGGCTATGCATCAGCGAAGCACTTGATTGCAATGGTGGGCTTTTTTGAACTTGAGCCATACAATACTTGAAGGGAAAAAGTAGTTTGAAGGGAGAAGTTTACACATTATTTTGAAAATGCATTTGATAAAAATTTCTTTTACAGTGGAGGAGAATCGAAAACATGAATTGTTGTTTGAGATTTGTGGTGATGGTGGTAGCGATTTGTGGTGGTTGTGGGCGGTGCGGCGAAGTGTTGGTGGTATCGCCAAGTGATTTTCTTATTTTTAGGATGGTGTGGTGTGGTGTGGGGCGGGGTGAGGTAAGGCGGAGAAAAATGATATAAACATTTTCTCTTATTTTTATTTGGTTTTCATTATTTTAAGGGATATATAGAAATAAATAGCAAATTTACTATTTTGCCTTTTTTAAATTTGGTCAAAATTAACTTGTGTAGTCAATTGAAAGTCAAATGGACCCATTTGGACTCAAGTGCACATTTTTTAAATGTTTGGAACTGTGTGTGGCACAAAATGGAAATTAGGGTAGAGTCTGCAAAAAAGTGAAATGTTAGGGACTGTTGCTGCAATTTTTCCTAAAATAAATCTAAAATAGGAAAATATCAAGAATAAGAAGGTTGGTTCATTATGTATTCAGGAAGCAAGTCAGAGAATTTGGCAAGTTTTTCTCATTTAGCTTCTTATGGGGTTTCTTCCAATGGTTCTTCACGGCTGGTGATGATTGTGGCTTCTCCAACTTCCCAACATTTGGGTTAAAAGCATATAAATACACGTAAGCCTGAATTCTTTTTTTTTTAAACAATTGGTCTCTAATTTTTCATTTCAACAAACCAGGAGAAATTTCCTGCTTATAGCAGAACTTCAAACTGGAACACTGGCATGTGACTGAGCATCATCTAACCGATATAAAGTCTGTTTCTTTGACTGCTTTTCCATTTAAGACCTAATCTCAATCATCAGACATTGAATCAATTTCAGTTAAGATATATCCATGTCTGCATATAGTACTAAGGTTATCATCAAACTGTGTTGCCTTATGTTTCACTTAAAACCTTGTTTTGGAAGCTACAGGTTTTTCTTCGGTTTCTCAGCAACTAATGTTGGAGTAGGGATGATCTGTCCTCACATCGTAAATATATCCTTTCTTCTTGGAGGAATTCTTTCTTGCGGCATTTTGCGGCCTATTATTGAAACTAAAAGTGGGGATTGGTACTCTGCAGATCTCAAGTCAACTAGTTTGCAAGGACTTCACGGTTATATGGTGAATTCCTAATCCATCATAGTTTTCCCCAATGCTGCCAAATATTAATTTGTTTTTTTTCACGAATACCCTTCACTAAAACAAAATGTCTACTAAAACTACATCAGGTATTCATTGGCATTTCCATGTTACTCGGTGATGGCCTATACAACTTTTTCATGGTTCTAATCCGAACTCTAGCTGGTTTCCTTTACAAAATTCTGTGCAGAAATGTGAACACGCAAATCCCAGTTGTAGAAAATTCCTCTCCTGTACGAAAATCACTCTCTTATGATGACCAACGCCGTACCCAACTCTTTCTTAAGGATCGAATCCCAACATGGTTTGCCATTGGAGGCTATTTCGCCCTTGCTGCAGTCTCGACTGCAATCCTTCCTCACATTTTTCACCAGCTCAAGTGGTACTACATAATTGTTATATACATCTTTGCACCGAGCTTGGCCTTCTGTAACGCATTTGGGTGTGGGCTCACGGATTGCTCATTCGCATCTCATTACGGAAAACTAGCCATCTTTACAATTGGGGCATGGGCGGGGGCATCACATGGTGGAATCCTTGCTGGTCTAGCAGCATGTGGAGTGTTGCTGAATATAGCTTCCACTGCCTCTGACCTCATGCAAGATTTCAAGACCGGCTACCTGACCTTGGCTTCGCCTTGTTCAATGTTTGTCAGCCAAGTGATTGGGACTGCAATGGGATGTGTTATTTCTCCTTGTGTCTTTTGGATTTTTTACAAAGCTTTTTCTGATCTCGGGCTTCCTGCAAGTGATTATCCAGTTCCCTTCGCTACAGTGTACTATAATATGGCTAAACTAGGGGTTGAAGGCTTGTCGGCTCTACCAAAAGGTTGCCTCAAGCTATGTTATGGATTTTTTGCTGCGTCCATTCTTGTCAACTTAACCAGAGATGCTTTGGGCAAGAAACGTTCATGGTTTATTCCACTTCCAATGGCAATGGCAGTGCCATTTTTCCTGGGTTCACAGATTGCCGTTGATATGTGTGTTGGAAGCCTCATACTTTACGTATGGCAAAAGAAAAATAAAGCCAATGCTGATGCTTTTGGGCCTGCCGTTGCTTCTGGTTTGATTTGTGGTGAAGGGATGTGGACTTTGCCTAGCTGTATACTAGCTCTAGTCGGCGTGAAACCTCCAATGTGCATGAAGTTCCTGTCAAGGGCTGCTAATAGTAAGGTAGACTAAGTACTTATAATCCTAGATAGGCCAGGGGAAAGATTTAAATATCACCTTCTGAAAATGATTATCGTGTATGGACACATAAGAGAATAAATTTATGTTTCTAAGATATGGATGCATTTCAACAGCACTTTGTAGAATTCAGAACTAGAGAATCCGAACTAGAAAAGCTAATCGGAAGCAGGAATGCACTCCATTCCTATGTTTCAAGTCTTCTATACTATCTGATGTAGACTATACCAAAATTTTTAGAGTGGCTTTATTCAAATTTTAGATACTATTACTGTTCAATGAAAGAAGATGTAGATAACTAGTAGACATCAATGGCTATCCGACCAAAATAAATTCACTTATCTACCTTAAACAATTAAAACTGAATCTCAGTTAAAATGGTAATGAATATACTTAAAAATGAAAATATTAAACAGTGTAATAGCTAAAAGATTTTCTGTTTACACAACATGTCGAGTTTAAAAATAACATTGGAGTTACGATGATTCTTATTCTTGTCTTGTATTAATTCTTGGACAAGAAGGATTGTTATTCGGAATAGGCCTTCCAGCTACAAAATTGCTTTCATTTTCATATAGTTCAGTCTGCTAGCATAACTTTGGAGTATTGGACACCATTCGATTCACCACTATAAGTAGACTAATCAGGCAGAAGTCTTTCCATATACACACTGATTTAGATTTAGGGATAAAACTATGCACATTGCTATGCTTCATTGCATCCGAGAAGGGCGATGCCTAATAAACCATAATTTAATGCTTTAAGAAACCAACCATATTTTCCAACAGATTTACCTTATAAATTGCCATAATTAATTCCGATTCTCTTTAGCCCCTGTTTGGGCTCAATTTTTTCAAAACTCATTTTCAACCACATATTTTCTTATAAAATAATATTACATGTAAACTCATTTTTTTTTCTTATTTCCTAACCCCACATGCTCGAAAAAATCACTATTTCAAAACACATTTTTCTCCAAAATCTTGGAACCCCAACACGGGCTTAAAAGTCATGGAGCAGTTGGGGAAAAATCAATAGAAGTAATGAATTTCTTGTAAGTAGGACCCAATATTTATAACTCTGTTAGGGTCAAGTCTTGAGCGTTACAATTTACAATGCACATTTTTTTCCAAGATCTTGGGACCATCATAGTAGATTGCAACCCTATATTTTTTTATTTTTATTTTTTTGACGGGGGAGTGGAGGGGAGTCAATGCACAAATTTCATGTATATGGACGTTTGATGCGAATATCTAATTTCACTCTTTATAACTACGTTTTAATTCCTTCAATTATCTATCTACATGCCAAAGAAAGATCCCTACCGTCTAAAGTTTCAATCCAGAGGGAATAGATGGACAGTGGAAGGGAAAATAATGTAGAGAGTGGAGTTCGATTGCATTACGAGAATAATAACACAAAGGTGAAGATCAACTTAACCAGAGATGCTTTGGGCAAGAAACATTCATGGTTTATTCCACTTCCAATGGCAACGGCAGTACCGTTTTTTTGGGGTTCACAGATTGCCGTTGATAAGTGTGTTTGAAGCCTCATACTTTACGTATGGCGATAGAAAAATAAGCCAATGCTGATGCCTTTGGGCCTGCCGTTGCTTCTGGTTTGATTTACGGTGAAGTATACTACCTATAGTTGGGGTGAAACCTCCAATTTGCATGAAGTTCCTGTCAAGGGCTGCTAATAGTAAGGTAGATTTAGTATTAGAATCCTAGCTTATATGCCAAAAAGTATCACCTTCATAATTATAGACTGAACTGTATCTATACATAAGAGAATAAATTCATGTTTCTGCAGTATGAAACTGACACTCATTTATTTACCTATGGATGCATCTCAATAGTACTCAGTAATACATAATCTCTAATTCTCAACAACTAGAAAGGTGGAGAGGAAACATGAGTAATTTTCACAATGAAACCTGTCCAGGACAACATTTAACTGATATACGTGTGATCCTCGCTAATAGCTTAAGCTCATGTCCTGGATTTTTAATCTAACACCTACTGCATTTAAGGAATTTGCGCACGTCACTTAGGGTCCGTTTGATTGCAAAGATGGAAAATGGGTGGAAATAAAATGTTTTACAGGGAATTGAATTGCCTAGAAAATGTTTTACTGAGAATTGTAATTAATTGTGTTTAATTGGTATAATTTTCCACCAGAAAAATGTTGAAAGTTTGGTGCCCGTTTGACTTTATTTTTCATGAAAATTGTCCATTAAAGTGATAATTTTTTCTATCATTGAGTCTAGAATTTGTTACAATTACCAAAAAGTTAAAAAAAAAATTTACCGTCCCGAATAACATTCGTTTAGCTTTGTTTTGCGTAATAATTGTCAATAAAAGGGGTAAATTTTTTTTATCATTGTATCTAGAATTTTTTTCAATTGCCAATTTTTTTTTTTTACAAAAAAATAAAATAAAATAAAATAAAGCAAGCTGGAAAACTAAAAACCATGTAACCCATGAAAAAACAAATTCACCAATTTTAAAGAAAATGGGGCGTGTGAATGGCAGTTGAGAAAATGGATTCCATGTTCATTTCTGGCAATCAAACAACCATTTTGTGTGGAAATGGAAAGTATATTCCATTTCCTTGGAAAATGGGGCTCATCAAACAGAGCCTAAATTCTGCACCCAAAAGACTTGATCATATTTCAATTTTTTCCCTTGATATTTCCTGCATACTTTTGTGAAGCTCTCTTTAACATATTTACGAGCCTAAACAAAACTTTAAAGATAATGACGCGAGAAAGAGACCAAAGAAAACGTCAATCTCCATCTCCACCACTTTTGACTTCAATCTCTGCCAACTATAATTTGGCGAGAATACTCCTGTTTCTCATAGCCATCCTCCACCCCAATTTTGCTCAATCGAAACATAAGTGAAGCACACCTATGCTATTTATAATTGTATTTTAATTTGGTTTTCAATTGGATACTGAAATTGTGTCAAGAGATAATACGCATGCATATATACATGGTAAGTCCAAATCCAACAACACTGATTTAAAAACAGACACCCATGGCTATCAAACTGAAAAAATTCACTTGTCTAGCTTAAACAATAAAACTGAATCTCAATTAAAATGGTAATAAATTCATTGAAGGTATTGAAATGGAAGTATTATGTCATAAATAATTAATTAATTCCTGGCTCCGATTGGCTTAAGCCTTTACTAATCTAATGGAATTAGAATTTAGAAAAACCTCTTTTAAGTACATAGCCTAGATTTAGGCTTTTAATGTACGGTGTTTATTACTTGCAATCACAAAAAAGAGGCAAAACCCGTAAATATTGTTCTAAAAATCTGGCTATCCTCGTGGAGGTGAACTCTTGAATTCTTTATTGCTGTATAGTATACCATACAAGAAAAGAGAGCTGAATGTTCAAGTCTCCGTATCGAGCTTTGATTTTTTAAAAACTAACCATCGTGTGGAGGAATGTTTAAAAAGGATTTAAATGATACATATATCACTCTTTATAACAACTTTAACTACATAATCATTCCACACGTCATCCACTTATGCTGGTTTAAGCCTCCATTTGGAAAATCTTTATTTCTTTTATAAATTGTTAGTTAAACTTCATTTTCAACCACCACATTTTGACCCACAACTTATTTTTATCTATTTATAAATTCTTTCCAAACGGGGGCTAAGAGATTGAAATTTGTATTGCACTGATCCATGAATAAGTAGCATATATAATTGATTATATTTACTGCCCCCTCCCCAACCCCAATGTCTTCAATCCAGAAGTTTTACTGATTAACTTAAAACAAACTAATGAATCTCAGTTACAATGGTAATGAATATAATGAAAAATGAAGACGTTGAACAATCAAGTATTATATGAAGATTTTCCGCTTACACAGTAACACGTCACCTCAGGAGCCAAACTAAGAATTGCCCAGTATTATATATTTCAATAAAAAATTGTTCTAGCTTCAATCCCACTGTTGTAGAAGCATTACAGTCTCAAGCAGTCCAATCTTCATCACTTGCATTCATATCCTGAGAAAAGGTGGCAACAAATAGAATCAGCAGGATTTAAACAATAAAACAAAAAAAAAGGCCATTACAACCCATGACAGAACCGACACCTGCTAAAGGCATTGAAGTGCCATCAGCGGTCATGACAGATACAGACGACTTAGAAGGACACAAAGAAACAAATGATATCGAGTCAGGTGACATATGATTAGATGCACCCGAGTCTAACACCCATATAGAGGAAGTTGTACCTGAATGATTTTGGGATGACAAACCTACATGTGAAGAGGCAAACAAAGAATGTGGCTGTGTGGCAAGAAACTTTTGAAGCTGCTGAGCGAGATCAGATAAAGTGGGACCAGAAGATTGTGAAGTATTAGTGCCAGATGAGTCAGAAAGAGGTGCAGCTGCTGCTGTATTTGTACTAGGCCTATAAGATAGATGTGGTGATTGACCTCCCAAATTTCCAGAAGACCGATTTTCCACTGTTGTGAGGATTGTTGTTGACTCTTTGGAGGTAGTTGTTTATTCAATAACTTAGGACACTGAGCCTTCCAATGTCCTTTTGGCTTGCAAAAGCTGCACTCATCACTAGCAACTCTCAAATAAGACCTCGTCTGATTCTGTGTGAGTGGTCGAGAAGGGACTGCCAAAACTGAAGTAGTGGATGTAGATAGAGATATTTTTCCTTTATGAGACTTCAAACGTATTTCTTCTGCTAAAAGTTCGCTAACAACAGAATCAACAGAAGGAAGTGGATTACGATGTAAAATTGACCCACGGAGTCCTTCAAAATCATCAGGAAGAGCCATCAAAAACTGAACCAAACGTCGTCACTCTCTGCTCTTAATATATGGTTTATAAGCTCGAAGTTCATCATCCTCTATAAGAGTCAACTGATCCCAAAGGTTGGTCATTGCAGAATAAAATTCTTGAACACTCATATTTTTCTGCTCTATTGCTCGAATATCTACTTCCAATTGGTATTCCATTGCAAAATTAGACTATGTGAATAGCCTTGCTAAATGATCCCATATTTCCTTAACTATCTCATATTTTGCTAATTGTATACCAATAAAGTGTTCAACATAATTAAATATCCAAGTCGTAATTTTAGCATTGTTCCTGTCCCAAGTACAAAGCATTTCTACAAACTTATCATTTTCAGTTTCATCGAGCTGAGGTTTGGTCTCAATACTAGTTACATAATCCATTTGTAGTCCCCATATATTCTCACTTTTCTATTTCTAACCAATGTGGGATTGTAATCCCTTTTAAGGCTCCTCTTCAAATCCCAACTTTCAATCAATGTAGGATTAATTTCACTAGGGCTGTAAGCAAAAACCGCATAGAAAGTGGGAATATATGGGGACTATAAATTTTCACATACACAAGTGAAAATTCATTTGCCAAATAATATATTTTCCAACAATCCCCCACGTGAATGGAAATTAATAAAGACACGGAATACTTGGTGACAAAGTTCCACAGTTGAAACCTGCATAGAATATGTATGTGTTACCCTTTGAACCTCCTCTTATGAAATTACATTTACTTTACTAACTGATCAGTAGACGTGATGTCTTTGAACTGTTCTGCGTTTTGTGTAAACGATGATGTATCTCACACAGGATTCTTCCTAACACAATTCAGTTCTCATGGTTATGTTCATTTGTGGCCATGAACATATGTCTGGTTCAGTGAGAGTTATTAAGAATTGAACCTCACAATTCCATTCGAAGCGGCCCCACTTCTCTCTCACATATGTGATTTCTTAATTAAGAGTAAGCCGCATTAATCCGCTCGGATTTCCGACGCATAAGAATAATTAAAAGCCTTATTGCTTATCCTCTTCCCACGGGCATAATTGTTATTTACAGGAATGGACCGGAGATAACCCCCACAGTGATATAGTTAAGTATTTGCAATTAGGTTTTCTCATTGAACCTAGATCTTGGGATCTCCAGTCAGCTAGGTTGAGTTTCCACTACAATAACTTATTCTTTTAGAGGCTTAAGTCTCATTCCTCTTGATGACTTTGCAACTAACTCTCTATTTAACCCTTTGGTTAGTGGATCCGCAATGTTATCTTTAGACTTTACATAGTCAGTAGAGATAACTCCAGTTGAGAGTAACTATCTTATGGTATTATGTCTACGACGTATGTGTCTAGACTTACCATTGTACATGTTGCTTTGTGCCCTTCCAATCGCAGATTGACTATCACAATGTATGCAAATTGCTGGCACAGGTTTTGACCATCTTGGAATATCCTCTAAGAAATTGCGTAGCCATTCAGCCTCTTCACCACATTTATCTAGAGTTATAAACTCAGATTCCATGGTAGACCTCGCAATAACTGTTTGTTTAGAGGATTTCCATGATATGGCTGCACCTTTCAAAGTGAACGCAAATCCACTAGTAGACTTTGAGTCTTTAATATCAGATATCCAATTCGCATTAGTATATTCCTCAATAATTGCAGGATATCTGGTATAGTACAGTTCATAATTACGAGTATATATCAAGTATCTTAGTACTCTTACTATTCCTTTCCAGTGGTCAGACCCTGGATTACTAGTATATTTACTCAGCTTACTAACTGCGTAAGCGATATCTAGTCTTGTACAACTCATTAGGTACATAAGACTTCCGATTATTCTAGAGTACTCTACTTGAGAAATACCATCGCCTCTATTTTTCGATAGATGTTAACTTGTATCTATCGGTGTTCTAGCCACGCCAGTATCATCATTATTGATTTTTTCCAAAATTTTGTCCACATAATGTGACTGACTTAGAACGAGTTCATCTGATGTTCTTGAAATTTTAACTCCAAGGATCACATCAGCTAAATCCATATCCTTCATGTCGAATCTTGAATTCAACATATTTTTAGTAGATTTAATCATCTTATCGTTGCTACCAACGATGAGCACGTCGTCAACATAAAGCCATAAAATAACATAACCATTTCCTGTGTCTTTGATGTAAACGCATTTGTCACATTCATTGATTTTAAATCCACTTTCCATCATGGCATTGTCAAATTTTTCATGCTACTGTTTTGGTGCTTGTTTTAAGCCATATAATGACTTTACCAATTTACATACCTTGTTTTCTTGTCCTGGTGCAGAAAACCCCTCAGGTTGTTTCATGTAAATTTCTTCTTCTAAATCTCCATTTAGAAAAGCAATTTTGACATCCATTTGATGTACTTCGAGATTGTACAAAGATGCAATCACTAATATCATTCGAATGAAAGTTATTCTCGTTACCGGAGAATAAGTGTCAATGTAGTCAATGCCTTCTCGTTGCCTATAACCTTTAATTACAAGTCTGGCTTTGTACTTATCAATAGTTCCATCTGCTTTCATTTTCCTTTTGAAAATCCATTTGTAGCCTAGTGGTTTGCTTCCCGAGGGAAGATCAACCAGCTCCCATGTATGATTTTGCATAATGGAATCTATTTCACTTTTAATTGCTTCTTTCCATTGAGGACCTTGTGAAGAGTTTACAGCTTCTTTGAAGCTTTGAGGTTCAGTTTCTAGCATGTAAGTCAGAAAATCGGGACCATAAGATTTTTTTGTCCTTTCTTGTTTGCTACGTCTTGGTTCAACCTCAACTTCATCTTCTACTTCTTTGTCTTGACTATTCTCAATCATAGTCTCATATGTCCGTTTAGAAGAGCCTACTTCTTCTTTGGACTTACATGGAAATACATGTTCAAAGAATGAAGCATTTCTCGATTTCATTATCGTGTTTTTGTGTATATCGAAAATTTTAGAATCAAACACAAGAAATCGATAAGCACTACCGTTATGTGCATATCTGATAAATATGCAATCAACAGTTTTTGGTCATATTTTCACCTTCTTTGGTGTAGGTATAAATACTTTGGCAAGACACTCCCACACTTGTAAGTATTTGTAGGAAGGCTTCCTTCCTTTCAATAACTCGTAAGGGCTCTTTTCTTCTTTCTTTCGAGGTACCTTATTTAAAAGGTAATTAACTGATAACACAGCTTCCCCCCACATGTTCTGAGGTAACCTGGAACTTAATAACATTGCATTCATCATTTCTTTCAATGTTCTATTTTTCCGTTCAGCAACACCATTTTGTTGTGGTGAATAAGGTGCTGTTGTTTCATGTTTAATTCCATGTTGTGCACAGAATTCAGTAAATGGTGATTCATATTCACCACCTCTATCACTTCTCAACACTTTGATCTTTTTGTTGAGTTGATTTTCAATTTCATTTTTATAGAGAACAAATTTATCTATAGCTTCGTCTTTACTTTTAAGTAAATACACAAAACAATATTTTGTGCCGTCGTCCATAAAAGTAATAAAATATTTGTTGCCTCCCCTTATTTGTACAAATTTTAAATCACATACATCAGTGTGAATTAAATCAGGAGGTTCAGTTTTTCTTTTAACGGATTGAAATGATGACCTTGTAAATTTTGCTTCAACACAAGTTTCACACTTATGTTTATTATCAATTTGAAATGTAGGTATGCAATTTAAGTTAATTAGTCTACGCAAAGTGTCGTAATTAACATGTCCTAGTCGACCATGCCACAAATTGGAAGACTCAAGCAAGTAAACGGAAGAGTTATTCATTTTATTAATTTTTGGCTTAATAGCCATTACATTGAGCTTAAAAAGCCCATTACTTACATAACCCTTTCCTACAAACATTCCAAACTTAGACAAAATAACTTTGTCTGACTCAAACACCATACGGAAGCCATGCTTGTTCAACAGCGAGCCAGAAACCAAATTCTTGCGAATCTCTGGCACATAAAACACGTTGTTTAGAGTCAGCTCTTTCCTAGAAGTCATCTTTAGAACCACCTTTCCATGGCCCTTGATTTCGGAGGTCGCTGAATTTCCCATATACAGTTTCTCCCCATCCGCTGCTTCAAACCCATTAAACATCTCCTTATCTGAGCAAACGTGTTGGGTGGCGCCGGTGTCTATCCACCATTCTCTCGGATTTGAACCCACCAAGTTCACTTCAGAAATGACAGCAGCAAGGTTGATGTCAGATACATCTTCAACCATATTTGCTTCTTTTTTCTTCTTCGGCAAACGGCACTCCGTAGACTTGTGACCAATCTTGTCACAATTGAAGCATTTCCCTTGAAACTTCTTCTTGGAAATTCCACCTTTTGGCCCCAACTTAGGCCCTTTGCCACCAGATGGCCCAAACTTGTTCGTATTGGTCTTGGAGCTTTGGCCATGCTCCACAACATTAGCTTTAGCCACAACGGGATTGAACCCTCTTTCAGAACTTTTGTTGTCTTCTTCAATTCGAAGTCTAACAATTAGTTCCTCAACGTTCATTTCCTTTCGCTTGTGTTTTAAGTAGTTTTTGAAATCCATCAATGCAGGAGGTAGCTTTTCAATTATGCAAGCCACTTGGAAGGATTCACTCACAACCATTCCCTCAGAATGAATTTCATGCAAGATCACTTGTAAGTCTTGTACTTGAAGTAATGCGAGCGCTTGCTTCCCAGGATACAGCGGCGTGAACTGCAGTTTGTGCAGTCGAACTGAACGAGTGTGTCGGAACGGAATCACCAAGTGACTGGAAGGAGACAGGAATTCGAACAGGAAGAAGAGAGATTTCGTACTTGTTGTGGTGTGTCTGAACTGAAGAGATTGTTCAATATATATAGGCAAGGAGGAGCCTTTGCCTCTTAATGCAGTCATAACTCCAGCCATAACTCTGCCATTTTAATTCTCACGTTTTGGAGTTACAAAATAAATGAAAACAGTTTTCAGATTATGTTTTAAATGGAAAAACGTAAAAGAAAATTTCCAAAATGTGGCTTGCACTTCGTGGCCAATTTTTGACTTATTCGATCCGACATTCGTGTACGCAGGTCACGCCCGCACAGAAGTTCAAGGCTCGAAGGCCAAGTCGGTCCAAGATTTGCACCCCCCTGCGGGCGCGTAGGACATGGAGGAGTCTCTATGCAACAAATGGTTACACCTTACCAATTGTTAACCATATATAAATTAGTCCACAAAACTTATTCTTATCCTATGTGGGATAGCTATTTAAGTTTTCCCACTTGCCACTTTTTTTTTTTCCAATGTGGGATGATACTATTTATAGTCCCCATATATTCCCACTTTTCTATTTCTAACCAATGTGGGATTGTAATCCCTTTTAAGGCTCCTCTTCAAATCCCAACTTTCAATCAATGTAGGATTAATTTCACTAGGGCTGTAAGCAAAAATCGCCAAACCGGAAAATCGAACCGAAACCGCATTTTAGAAACCGTCGGTTTGGTGCCACGTGGACCCATCAACGAAATGGTTTTGAACCAAACCAAACCGGTCAAAAACGGTTTGGTTTAGGTTTGAGAATTTTAATTGCGGTTTAAAACCAAATCGGACCGGCGAAAAAAAAAATGATTTTTTTTGAAAATTCATATAAATATGCAAAAATTCAATAGTTTTATCATTTGTGTGTATTTTTGTCAATTTATAATTTTCTATTAGATATATATTATTATTACCAAATAATCCTAATTTATATCTAATAATCTCAAGACTAACATAATTTATCAAAAACCCTTTTCCTCTTTAGAATTCAAATTTCTACAGTTGCTTCTAAGTCTGCATTCTCAAATGGAGGTAAGATACTTGATTCATTTAGGAGTTTATTAGGTGCAAGAATGGTTGAGACTTGTATATGCGGAAAGAATTGGTTTCAAATTAAAAATGAACCTATAGTGCTGCACCAATATTTAGATGAAGTAGAAGCATTTGATGATTCAATGAAAGTTGTGGCATGTGATTTATATTTTCTATTACCATATTTTTAAAAAATTTCTTATCTATCTAGTATCTAATACGATGATGATATAACGAATGCATTTGTTTGACAATGGAGACTTTGAATCACTTGTGACAACAATTGGTGTTTGAATATATACGAGAAACTGAATTCATAACAATATACAACGGTAAGCTTGTGTAATTGTTATGTTTAGATATTATAAACAATTGATTTATTATTATGGTTGGTTATTCTCTATGTTTAATCAGTAGTTTTGTTGTTCAGATATGATGATTACGATATCTTGTTGAATATCATTATGTTTTTTGGGCTTTATATTTAGTTTAGTAGACTTGTATTGTAACGTTATCATAACATCTTAGCCTAAAATGACAAACAAAAACTATATTTTAGTTTATTGTGATTTCACTTTGATTTAGTTGGTATTTAAATTTGTAGTAGATATATTTAGTTTGTTTTAGATTTATTACTAGTAAGATATAAATATATATTGAATTCAATTAATTAATGTTATAAAAGTAGACAGACAAAAAAATATACGGCGAAATCGACGGTTTAAAACCGGACCAAACCGTTAGGTTTAGGTTTGAATTTTTTTCAAACCGTTCAAAATTGTTTGGTTTAGGTTTGAGTTTTTCTCAAACCGGTTTAAACGGTTTGGTTTGAAAATTTGTTAAAAACCGCAAAAACCGAACCGCTTACACCCCTAAATTTCACATACACAAGTGAAAATCCATTTGCCAAATAATATATTTTCCAACATCACAACAACACTTTGTAATACATATTCAATACTGCATGCTAGTTTTGAAGAATACAATGTGGGGGAGGAAATCGTGTGAACATGTTTGTCTTTGCTTCTTTTATCTTTTGATATTTTGTTCAGATTGATTAAGAAAGTGTGTATAGTTACACCCTTCTTGAAATCGAAATAAGCAAGTTTCTTCTATTTTTGTAGCTTTAAAGTTAAGCCAAACAAGTTTTACTGATATTTTTTTGGATAGCCTTAGAACGCAAGTATGAGAAACTAATTAATTGAAAAAATGATTTTTCTTGTAAAGTAGGACCCAACAACTCGAAGACTTGGTAAGGGTCAAGTCTTCGAATTGTTATCCATCAAAAAGAATTTATTGTATTTTTCAATGAATAGTCTTCCACGATCTTGGGGCCACCTATTATTATGAGCGTGTTTGTCAAGTTTAAACTAGTTAAAAACTCGCTTCTTTCAACAATAAGTTCAACACCTCATTTTACGTCAAGATAAATAAAATTATAACACACCAAAAAAAAAAAAAAAAAGCCAAGCATGTTAAATATACTTTATTCTAGATTTTACTTTTCATGTATCTAGTCTCCTGATAAATTACTCACAGCAATTTTCATAATACTTACGTTTAGTGTTGACTCGATGACTTTTACACAGTTCCATTGGTGATGACAAAATGAAGTCGTAATCAAGATGGTACTTATCAGAGTAGTTTGGAGGATTGTATACTATTAAGAGTGGATAAATACTAATTTTCCGTCGATTTGAAAAATATCATAGACCAATCTTGTCCATGATTGTGATTATTTAGGTGACATTTTGTCTGTTTTGTAGCAATAATTGAATTCATTTCAAAGTTTTGACTGGTAAAAGAAGTGAAGAGGAATATGTCATATGTGGTTTCTTAGTAATTTTCAGTTTTTTAAATGCAAACTCAATTATGGACATATATCTATCATCTTTTTATGTTTTAAAGTTGATTGCCTTAACTAGTGTGAAGATCGATCAAGATTAATTCCTAGCAGTTTAAGATTTATAAGAAAAAACATGCTCTGCTAATCTTAAAAATTTCTTTTTAAGTTTCTTTTATGTGATAACTTTTTTTTTAAATATATTTTTATTCTAGAAGTAACTATAACCTTATTGTCAAAATAATCAACTTATTTTTAATGTAGATTCGTAAATAAATTATTTATTTTGAAACTTATTTACTTATAAGTAAACTTGTGAAGCTCAGCCAAAGGTTGTCTTAGTTGGATGATTGTAACTTGTTAGGAGTAATTTCTAAATTGTCCTTCCCTAGTATTCCAACCCATATATTGCAATGGGTTAATAGGATGCAAGATAGATCGATGGGTTCTTGGACTTGTTTAAACAGTTTCTAACTTTACGATTTTTATACGAAATCGGAGTAGCTCTCAATTTTTGGGATCGAACCAGCCAGTTTGGTCCGATTTTGACATCATTGACATTTGAGAATGACGGAACTTAAGAAGTCCTTTCATGAATTGAGGTTATACCATCTCTGAATGTCTTGACCGGACTGTTGGGACTCTTCTTCGTCAAGACTTGGACAAAACTACTCGAGAAATCCAAAAAGGATTATCCTGTATTGATACACAAGAGAATAAATTTATGTTTCTGCAATATGGATGCATTTCAACAGCACTTTGTAATACATATTCAGAACTATAGAATCCAAAATAGAAAAGGGAATCGTTATGCACTCCATTCCAATGTTTCAAGTCTTCTACATTATACCTCTGTTCTAAAAAGCGCGCCTAGGGGCGAAGAGGGATGAATACGCCTCGCTTCAAAGCTAAGCAGTAATTAAGCGGTCAACGGACCACGTTGACCGCTTAATGCGCCACTAAGCGCACTTAGGCGGCTAGGCGTGCTAGACGCGCTTTACCCTTGGAGGCCTAATTTTTCCCGCGTAGGCGCGTTGTACACGACTCATTTCTTTTCGTCAATGAATAATTAATTAAATATGCTATGCTCCATTAAATGTAACTTTTTTTTTTTGTTTATAGATGAAGAAGAAGACATTAAATTAGAGTCCGATAAAAAGTTAGATTAAATAAGATTTAAGCTACAAGTTATTTACGTTATGTAATTATGATTTTGAAACATATCTTTATGAATGAATTATTAAGTAAATGCAGTATTTTATAATTATAGACATTTGGTATGTATTATTTGAATTGTTGAATTTTTTTTACAATGATTAAAAATTTAAAATAAAAAACGCTTTTTTACACTTAACTTTCGCATAGGCTCCTAAAGCTTGAAGCTTGGCCTCCACGCCTAGCCACGCTTTACGCTTTTTAGAACACTGCATTATACCGTATAAAAAGGGATTTCAAGTCATCTGATGTAGACTTTAAGAATACACCAAAACTTTTAGAATAGCTTTATACAATTTTTAGATACTATTATTGTTCACTAAAAGGAGATGTAGATAGCTTGTAGACAGCCATGGCTATCAAACTGATAGCTCAGCCGGGTTAGCATAACTTTATTCACCACTGTAAATAGACTAATTGGTCATGTCTTTCCATCTGCTCACTGATTCAGATTTAGGGATAATACTATGCTCAATGCTACGCTTCATTGCATCCAAGAAGGGATTTACCTAAACCCAAATTTACACCATAATTTAACTATAAGAAAAAAACCATTTTTTCCACCAGATTTACCTCATATATTGCCAATATTAATTCCAACAGACACTTTCACTGATTCTCATCAATAATCGTGTAACGCACAGTTGGGAAAAAGTCAACAGAAGTAATGAATTTTCTTGTAAAGTAGGGCCCAATATTTTAAAACTTTGTTAGGGTCAAGTCTCGAGTGTAACATTTTTCAATGCTCAAAAATTTCCAGGATCCTGGGACCACACTAATAGATTGCTAGTTTTTTTCCCCCTTTTTCTTTTTCTTTTGTGGGGGAGTGGAAGGGAGAGAAGTGTCAATTCTTGAACCCTTCACCCTAAGTAGTGAAAAAACCAATTGGGACAAGATGAATTGGTAAGTAGATTGCAACTTAAGAAAAAGAATAACATGAATTTAAAAATAACTCAATAATTATTTAAATCAGTTCCAACAAATACCCAAACTGAATATATCACAAGACAAGATTATATCACATTAGTCAACTTCAAATGAAATGTATATGACGTGCAAGTTGCCCGCTGCCATTCTTGACGAGAACATGTGATTTCGACTCCTTATAACTACGTTCCAAATCCTTCAATTATTTATCTATCTGCAAAAGAAAGATTCCTAGACAGTCTAAAGTTTCAATCCAGAGGGAACAGATGGACAGTAGAAGGGAAAATAATATAGAGAGTGGAATCGGATTGCATGATGAAAATATTAACACATCAGAAGACGAAGAATTGTCTGTAGATGGGATATTTGAGAACGCGGAGGTACCTTCATGGACAAAACAGTTAACTATAAGAGCTTTTGTAGTGAGTTTTGTGTTGTCGGGGATGTTATGCTTCATAGTGATGAAACTCAACCTCAGTCTTGGTCTTATACCCCCGCTGAATGTCGCTGCTGGGCTATTGGGATTCTTCTTTGTCAAGACTTGGACTAAAACACTTGAGAAAGCTGGCATGTTGAAGCAGCCCTTGACCCGCCAAGAAATTACAGTCATTCAGACCTGCGTTATTGCCTCCTCAGGCATCGCTTTTAGCGGTCAGTATTTATGGTTTCAATCCTTGTTCTTTCCTCGCGTACACAGTGCATATAGAATATCTTACATGAGCATCCTGTACAGGTGGCTTTGGAAGTTATCTGTTTGGAATGAGTGAACGTGTTGCCAATCAACAAGCAGAAGCTAAAAATGGGTTGGACTACAAGAACCCGGAACTAGGATGGATGATTGGCTTTCTTTTTGTAACTAGCTTCTTGGGTCTTTTCTCGGTGGTTCCTCTCCGAAAGGTATGCTTTACATGTTAGGTATGTTGGACACTGTTATACAGTCCAATACATAAAATTTTACATTTTTGAATAGTGAATGATGTATCAAATTTTTTGTGTCTAGACAATGATCATAGACTTGAAGTTGGTGTATCCCAGTGGCACTGCTGTTGCACATTTTATTAGCAGCTTCCACACTCTTGGAGGAGAGAAACTAGCAAAGTAAGTAGCTATTCTGGTTAAAATTAACACCTAGAATGTAGGTATGGTATAGAGAAATTATCAAATAAATGGAAAATTGCAACAACAGTCCCTAACATTTTACTTTTTGCAGATTTTACCCTAACTTTCACTTTGTGCTCCCAAATCTTTCAAAAATATACACCGTGTTCAAAATGGATGGACCGTTAGTTGATCAAGAAAAGTGAACTTTGACTAATTTTGACAATTAACAAGGGTAAAATAGTAACTTTATAATTATCGCCACCATAGCCTCCTCGTCGAGGACTGACCACTATTGCCCACAGCCGTCGTCGCCCCCATCACCTCCACCATCATTCCCCGATCCAGATCCACAATTTTGCCCAACGTGAGCAGAACTTGGCCAAAACCACTAAGGTCATAGCCACCACCATCGGCAACTTCGATCCCTCCTCCTACCCCTGTTCGTTCTTAATAAATCTAATGACGACGACACCACCCAGACACCACCACCATCGCCGCCGCCACCATCCCCAATTGGATTAATCTTCTTCACCAACCTCTGTTTCACCATTTTCAAAGGAGTAAACACCACATCACTACAAACAATATTCTTGAAAAAATTCAAATTCCCACCAGACGAAGAGTACAAAATTCAAGAATCTCCGTCCAATTTTCTTGATGAGAGTGGAATCCCCCCGGGTATTATCCACACACCCAGGGGCAGAGGGGGGGGGGGGGTGAGGTGAGGTGGAGAAAAATGATATAAACATTTTCTCTTATTTTTATTTGGTTTTAATTATTTTAAGGGATATATAGAAATAAATAGCAAATTTACTATTTTGCCTTTTTTAAATTTGGTCAAAATTAACTTGTGTAGTCAATTGAAAGTCAAATGGATCTATCCATTTGGACTCAAGTGCACATTTTTGAAATGTTTGGAACTGTGTGCGGCACAAAATGGAAATTAGGGTAGAGTCTGCAAAAAAGTGAAATGTTAGGGACTGTTGCTGCAATTTTTCCTAAAATAAATCTAAAATAGGAAAATATCAAGAATAAGAAGGTTGGTTCATTATGTATTCAGGAAGCAAGTCAGAGAATTTGGCAAGTTTTTCTCATTTAGCTTCTTATGGGGTTTCTTCCAATGGTTCTTCACGGCTGAAGATGATTGTGGCTTCTCAAACTTCCCAACATTTGGGTTAAAAGCATATAAATACACGTAAGCCTGAATTTTTTTTTTTTTTAAACAATTGGTCTCTAATTTTTCATTTCAACAAACCAGGAGAAATTTCCTGCTTATAGCAGAACTTCAAACTGGAACACTGGCATGTAACTGAGCATCATCTAACCGATATAAAGTCTGTTTCTTTGACTGCTTTTCCATTTAAGACCTAATCTGAATCATCAGACATTGAATCAATTTCAGTTAAGATACATCCATGTCTGCATATAGTACTAAGGTTATCATCAAACTGTGTTGCCTTATGTTTCACTTAAAACCTTGTTTTGGAAGCTACAGGTTTTTCTTCGATTTCTCAGCAACTAATGTTGGAGTAGGGATGATCTGTCCTCACATCGTAAATATATCTTTTCTTCTTGGAGGAATTCTTTCTTGCGGCATTTTGCGGCCTATTATTGAAACTAAAAGTGGGGATTGGTACTCTGCAGATCTCAAGTCAACTAGTTTGCAAGGACTTCACGGTTATATGGTGAATTCCTAATCCATCATAGTTTTCCCCAATGCTGCCAAATATTAATTTGTTTTTTTTTTCACGAATACCCTTCACTAAAACAAAATGTCTACTAAAACTACATCAGGTATTCATTGGCATTTCCATGTTACTCGGTGATGGCCTATACAACTTTTTCAAGGTTCTAAGCCGAACTCTAGCTGATTTGTTTTACAAAATTCTATCCAGAAATGCAATTGTGCAAATCTCGGCTGTAGAAAATTCCTCTCCTGTCCTAAGATCACTCTCTTATGATGACCAACGCCGTACTGCAGTCTTTCTTAAGGATCAAATCCCAACATGGTTTGCCATTGGAGGCTATTTCGCCCTTGCTGCAGTCTCTACTGCAGTCCTTCCTCACATCTTCCACCAGCTCAAGTGGTACTACATAATTGTTATATACATCTTCGCACCAAGCTTGGCCTTCTGTAATGCATTCGGGTGTGGGCTCACCGATTGCTCATTCGCATCTCAATACGGAAAACTAGCCATCTTTACAATTGGGGCATGGGCGGGGGCATCACATGGTGGAATCCTTGCTGGTCTAGCAGCATGTGGAGTGTTGCTGAATATAGCTTCCACTGCCTCTGACCTCATGCAAGATTTCAAGACCGGCTACCTGACCTTGGCTTCGCCTTGTTCAATGTTTGTCAGCCAAGTGATTGGGACTGCAATGGGATGTGTTATTTCTCCTTGTGTCTTTTGGATTTTCTATAAAGCTTTTTCTGATCTCGGGCTTCATGCAAGTGAATATCCTGTTCCCTTCGCTACAGTGTACTATAATATGGCTAAACTAGGGGTTGAAGGCTTCTCGGCTCTGCCAAAAGGTTGCCTCAAGTTATGTTACGGATTTTTTGCTGCGTCCATTCTTGTCAACTTAACCAGAGATGCTTTGGGCAAGAAACGTTCATGGTTTATTCCACTTCCAATGGCAATGGCAGTGCCATTTTTTCTCGGTTCAAAGATTGCCGTTGATATGTGTGTTGGAAGCCTCATACTTTACGTATGGCAAAAGAAAAATAAAGCCAATGCTGACGCTTTGGGGGCTGCCGTTGCTTCTGGTTTGATTTGTGGTGAAGGGATGTGGACTTTGCCTAGCTGTATACTAGCTCTAGTCGGCGTGAAACCTCCAATGTGCATGAAGTTCCTGTCAAGGGCTGCTAATAGTAAGGTAGACTAAGTACTTATAATCCTAGATAGGCCAGGGGAAAGATTAACTTATATTCCAAAAATTATCACCTTCTGAAAATGATTATCGTGTATGGACACATAAGAGAATAAATTTATGTTTCTAAGATATGGATGCATTTCAACAGCACTTTGTAGTACCTATTCAGAACTAGAGAATCCGAACTAGAAAAGCTAATCGGAAGCAGGAATGCACTCCATTCCTATGTTTCAAGTCTTCTATGCTATCTGATGTAGACTTTACGAAAATACCAAAATTTTTAGAGTGGCTTTATTCAAATTTTAGATACTATTACTGTTCAATTAAAGAAGATGTAGATAACTAGTAGACATCAATGGCTATCCAACCAAAATAAATTCACTTATCTACCTCAAACAATTAAGACTGAATCTCAGTTAAAATGGTAATGAATATACGTAAAATTAAAATATTAAACAGTGTAATAGCTGAAAGACTTTCTGGTTACACAACATGTCGAGTTTAAAAATAACATTGGAGTTACGATGATTCTTATTCTTGTCTTGTATTAATTCTTGGACAAGGAGGAGGATGTTCGAAATAAGCCTTCCAGCTACAAAATTGCTTTCGTTTTCAGATAGTTCAGTCTGCTAGCATAACTTTGGAGTCTTGGACACTATTCGATTCACCACTATAAGTAGACTAATCAGGCAGAAGTCTTTACACTGATTTAGATTTAGGGATACAACTATGCACAATGCTATGCTTCATTGCATCCGAGAACGGCGATGCCTAATAAACCAAAATTTAACGCTTTAAGAAACCAACCATATTTTCTAACAGATTTACCTTATAAATTGCCATAATTAATTCCGATTCTCTTTAGCCCCTGTTTGGGCTCAATTTTTTCAAAACTCATTTTCAACCACATATTCTCTTATAAAATAATATTGCATGTAAACTCTTTTATTTATTTATTTTTTTTCGCTCAAAAAAATCACTATTTCAAAACACATTTTTCTCCAAAATCTTTGAACCCCAACATGGGCTTAAAAGTCGTGGAGCAGTTGGGGAAAAATCAATAGAAGTAATGAATTTCTTGTAGAGTAGGACCCAATATTTATAACTCTGTTAGGGTCAAGTCTTGAGCGTTACAATTTACAATGCACATTTTTTTCTAAGATCTTGGGACCACCATAGTAGATTGCAACCCTATATTTTTTTATTTTTATTTTTTTGACGGGGGAGTGGAGGGGAGTCAATGCACAAATTTCATGTATATGGACGTTTGATGCGAATATCTAATTTCACTCTTTATAACTACGTTTTAATTCCTTCAATTATCTATCTACATACCAAAGAAAGATCCCTAGACAGTCTAAAGTTTCAATCCAGAGGGAATAGACGGACAGTGGAAATTATGAGAATATATGACACATTAGAAGGTGAAGATCAACTTAACCAGAGATGCTTTGGGCAAGAAACATTCATGGTTTATTCCACTTCCAATGGCAACGGTAGTACCATTTTTTTCGGGTTCACAGATTGCTGTTGTGTTTGAAGCCTCATACTTTACGTATGGCGAAAGAAAAATAAAGCCAATGCTGATGCCTTTGGGCTTGCCGTTGCTTCTGGTTTGATTTACGGTGAAGTGTACTAGCCCTAGTCGGGGTGAACCTCCAATTTGCATGAAGTTCCTGTCAAGGGCTGCTAATAGTAAGGTAGATTTAGTATTAGAATCCTAGCTTATATGCCAAAAAGTATCACCTTCATAATTATAGACTGAACTGCATTTATACATAAGAGAATAAATTCATGTTTCCGCAGTATGAAACTGACACTCGATTTATTTACCTATGGATGCATTTCAATAGTACTCAGTAATACATAATCTTTAATTCTCAACAACTAGAAAGGTGGAGAGGAAACATGAGTAATTTTCACAATGAAACCTGTTCAGGACAACATTTAACTGATATACGCGTGATCCTCGCTAATAGCTTAAGCTTATGTCCTGGATTTTTAATCTAACACCTACTGCATTTAAGGAATTTGCGCACGTCACTTAATTAAATTCTGCACCCAAAAGACTTGATCATATTTCAATTTTTCCCTTGATATTTCCTGCATACTTTTGTGAAGCTCTCTTAACATATTTACGAGCCTAAACAAAACTTTAAAGATAATGACGCGAGAAAGAGACCAAAGAAAACGTCAATCTCCATCTCCACCACTTTTTACTTCAATCTCTGCCAACTATAATTTGGCGAGATATTGTTGCCAATACTCCTGTTTCTCATAGCCATCCCCACCCAAATTTTGCTCAATCGAAACAGAAGTGAAGCGTAGCTTTGCGAGTCAACCATTAATTGTATTTTAATTTGGTTTTCAATTGGATACTGAAATTGGGTCAAGAGCTAATACGCATGCATATATACATGGTAAGTCCAAATCCAACAACACTGATTTAAAAACGGACACCCATGGCTATCAAACTGAAAAAAAATTCACTTCTCTAGCTTAAACAATAAAACTGAATCTCAATTAAAATGGTAATAAATTCATTGAAGGTATTGAAATGGAAGTATTATGTCATAAATAATTAATTAATTCCTGGCTCCGATTGGCTTAAGCCTTTACTAATCTAATGGAATTAGAATTTAGAAAAACCTCTTTTAAGTACACAGTCTAGATTTAGGCTTTTAATGTACGGTGTTTATTACTTGCAATCACAAAAAAGAGGCAAAACCCGTAAATATTGTTCTAAAAATCTGGCTATCCTCGTGGAGGTGAACTCTTGAATTCTTTATTGCTGTATCGTATACCATACAAGAAAAGAGAACTGAATGTTCAAGTCTCCGTATCGAGCTTTGATTTTTTAAAAACTAACCATCGTGTGGAGGAATGTTTAAACAAGATTTAAATGATACATATATCACTCTTTATAATAACTTCAACTACATAATCATTCCACACGTCAGCCACTTATGCTGGTTTAAGCCTCCATTTGGAAAATCTTTATTTCTTTTATAAATTGTTAGTTAAACTTCATTTTCAACCACCACATTTTGACCCACAACTTATTTTTATCTATTTATAAATTCTTTCCAAACGGGGGCTAAGAGATTGAAATTTGTATTGCACTGATCCATGAATAAGTAGCATGTATAATTGATTATATTTACTGCCCCCTCCCCAACCCCAATGTCTTCAATCCAGAAGTTTTACTGATTAACTTAAAACAAACTAATGAATCTCAGTTACAATGGTAATGAATATAATGAAAAATGAAGACGTTGAACAATCAAGTATTATATGAAGATTTTCCGCTTACACAGTAACACGTCACCTCAGGAGCCAAACTAAGAATTGCCCAGTATTATATATTTCAATAAAAAATTGTTCTAGCTTCAATCTCACTGTTGTAGAAGCATTACAGTCTCAAGCAGTCCAATCTTCATCACTTGCATTCATATCCTGAGAAAAGGTGGCAACAAATAGAATCAGCAGGATTTAAACAATAAAACAAAAAAAAAAAGGCCATTACAACCCATGACAGAACCGACACCTGCTAAAGGCATTGAAGTGCCATCAGCGGTCATGACAGATACAGATGACTTAGAAGGACACAAAGAAACAAATGATGTCGAGTCAGGTGACATATGATTAGATGCACCCGAGTCTAACACCCATATAGAGGAAGTTGTACCTGAATGATTTTGGGATGACAAACCTACATGTGAAGAGGCAAACAAAGAATGTGGCTGTGTGGCAAGAAACTTTTGAAGCTGCTAAGCGAGATCAGATAAAGTGGGACCAGAAGATTGTGAAGTATTAGTGCCAGATGAGTCAAAAAGAGGTATATCTGCTGCTGTATTTGTACTAGGCCTATAAGATAGATGTGGTGATTGACCTCCCAAATTTCAAGACCGATTTTCCACTGTTGTGAGGATTGTTGTTGACTCTTTGGAGGTAGTTGTTTATTCAATAACTTAGGACACTGAGCCTTCCAATGTCCTTTCGGCTTGTAAAAGATGCGCTCATCACTATCAACTCTCAAATAAGACCTCGTCTGATTCTGTGTGAGTGGTCAAGAAGGGACTGCCAAAACTGAAGTAGTGGATGTAGATTGAGATATTTTTCCTTTATGAGACTTCAAACGTATTTCTTCTGCTAAAAGTTCGCTAACAACAGAATCAACAGAAGGAAGTGGATTACGATGTAAAATTGACCCACGGAGTCCTTCAAAATCATTAGGAAGAGCCATCAAAAACTGAACCAAACGTCGTCACTCTCTGCTCTTAATATATGGTTTATAAGCTCGAAGTTCATCATCCTCTATAAGAGTCAACTGATCCCAAAGGTTGGTCATTGCAGAATAAAATTCTTGAACACTCATATTTTTCTGCTCTATTGCTCGAATATCTACTTCCAATTGGTATTCCATTGCAAAACTAGACTATGTGAATAGCCTTACTAAATGATCCCAGATTTCCTTAACTGTCTCATATTTTGCTAATTGTATACCAATAGAGTGTTCAACATAATTAACTATCCAAGTCGTAATTTTAGCATTGTTCCTGTCCCAAGTACGAAGCATTTCTACAAACTTATCATTTTCAGTTTCATCGAGCTGAGGTTTGGTCTCAATACCAGTTACATAATCCCACGATGATTTTCCTTTCAAAAAAATTTTCATCACAACACTCCAATATGAATAATTCTTTCCATCTAGTCTCACAGTAATCCACTGAAGCGAATCATCCCTTACACTCTCCATCACAAAGGATTCAACCAACAAACAACCCAACAATATAAAAAATGCCAAGCTTTTACCAGTGTATACCAAGAACCTCCACATTCACAAACGACAGTAAGAAAAGTCGCAAATGCAAATGCCCCACTAACAAGATTTCTTCTTATCTTCACCACTATCAGCAACCATAAAGAAATAGAAGACAGAAATAGCCCCCACGTTAGCCCCCAATTTTCTCCTCAAGAAATCAATAGATTACAACAAAATAAGAGCATTTTAACCACATATTTCATAGCTTTCAACGACATAAGTTCAACAAGCTCAAGCCTATATTAATCTCCTGTTAAAAGGTACAATCTTTGCTGAAACCCGTTTCAATATTCATATTTTCACGCTCATATTCCCACTCCCCACTCCCAACGATACTAATCAACGAAATAACGCTAGCTTTCCACCAAGAAAACCTCAAACATATTGACTCTCAAAATCTCATCAAATTGCAACCTTGCCACGTGGGAACTATTCTATATAATCTTAAATCAAAACCCGTTTCAGCAATTAAATTTTTTCAGTGGTCTGATCATTTTCTTGAAGCTTGTACAGAAACGTTTTTCAAAAATAATATCTATATTTTCACTTTTTTGAAAGTTTTTAGTTGTACTTGTTTTGTTCTTCGCCCTAAAGTAGAGCGTACAAAGGTGACTTCACGCTCTGTTATTTGTGTGCTTTTAGGTTATGGTGAGGGACAAAAAGGTTATCGTTGTTTTGATCATATTAGTAAAAAATTGTATGTCTCTCGTCATGTTGTGTTTCTTGAGCACATTCCATTCTTTTCTATTCTTGATCACTCTCATAACATGACTAAATCTGATCTCATTTGCATTGATCCATTCTCTGATAGTACAGATAGTTCACCGTCTCATACCCCATGCTTTATAGATACTCAATGCACTACAGGTACTAATGCTATTGATCATGAAGTTTTTGATGTTCCTACTCCGTCTATGGCCTCCCAAGCACCTTCTGAGATTGTAGATCCCTCTCCACCCCCTCGATATCCTCAGCGTTCTCGTAAGTCTACCCAGTTACCAGATTTTAGTTACTCTTGGTATTCAGATTCCTTTAATTGTCTTTTAACCTCTATTTACAAACTATCTGAGCCTTCTTCCTATAAAGAGGTTATTCCTGATCCACTTTGGCAGGAGGCTATAGCTGAGGAACTCTCTGTACTGCATTAGACTGATACTTGGGATTTGGTTCCATTGCCACCTGGTAAACATGTTGTTGGTTCTCGTTAGGTCTATAAGATTAAAATAAAAGCTGATGGCTCAGTTGAGCAATAAATATAAAGCTAGATTATTTGCGAAGGGATTCAATCAGCAGTATGGTAAGGATTATGAGGAGACATTTGCTCCTGTTGCAAAGAAGACTACTGTTCGTACACTGATTGCTGTTGCATCTGGTCGTCGATGGAATATCTTTCAGATGGATGTTAAAAATGCCTTCTTGAATGGAACTTGGTGTACAGTCGTAGCACCCAAAATAGTCCTTAAACCTCTAAAATTAATGTAGTAGTGGAAATAAGGGTCGATCACACGAAAAGTGTGTAATTCAGTATTTTATGCTTCGTACAATGATTGTGGAGGTTTTTTATGCAAATAATTATAAGTGACGCAATAAATAACAATGAAAATTAAATTAACGAAAATAATCAAAAGACTAACCTTGTTCCAAGTCAATATCCACCTTCGAAAATCCACAATTGATTATAGATGTAAGGATAATTCAATTCATATTTTGAATATTCACCGTTGGAATTATTTTCCTATCTTTCCTTATTTTTAGTTAGTTAGAAATCAGTGTTTTAATTAACCCTAATTATTAAATAATTCCAGACTAGCGCTCAAAATTCAATATAATAATAGCTTACACAATATAGAAATCGATGAACTAGATAACACAAACAACATCGATTACATTCAATCTATTTAAACATTTTTCTTAAAATTTAATAACCTCTATCGTAGAAAATTACCAAATTCTAGTGTTTCACAAGTTAAAGGAATCAAACAATTACAGATTTGATATTTAACTTAGCGGTAGATTGCAATTAATAACAAACTAGTAGGCCTCATAGCAATTAAACATAACAATCATGAAAATAAGTGCAGAAGAATATTCAATACTCAAGAACATGAATTAAATTAAGAAAAACCATTTAGATCTCACAATATATGGTTCCGAGGCTTCAACCTCCTTCGACCAAGTGTAAAGTTTAGTTATAATTCATGAATCTAAGAAAAAAATAGAGAAGAATAAAGTTAGGAGGTGTTCTCTACGTTTTGGTTGTGTTCTAGGGTTTAAATATCGTGAAAAATTAGGTTTCCATACGTGTTTCAATCAAACAAGGAAACAGGAAAAAATCGTGTCTTGACTTGAGGCGCGCGCCTAGTAGAAACTAGGGTGCGAGCCTTATCCTTTAGCCAAGCCCCAGGCGAGGCTTTTTAGATCTGGGGCGCGCGCCTCTCTTGCAGGCGAGGGCGTGCGCCTCATCTGATTTTCGGTAGCCAAACAACTCTTAGTATTTTTATCATAACTTTCTCTTCCAAAGTCTGACTGAGGTAACTCAAGATGTTTTAGAAAGCTAACTCAAAGGGATACAACTTTACTTTAGAAACTATCTTCAAATTTGATCTTTTTCCATGTCAAATACCGGCATCAATATGAGGTTGAGAATCGATGTAAAACTTTTCAGCTTGAGAGTTGATATGTGATAATATTTTGGCTATATTTCATCCCTTTGACTTATTTCTTCATCCAATTGACCTCTAAAACTCTTGAATCTTCATCCCAAGGTTAGAAACAAGTTTATAATATTTTATCTTTAGTTCCTGAACTTTCATTTCCTTTTACTTTGGTCCCTTTTTCACCTATTTTTTTCAAATTACGCCATATCCACAGAATTGCACCTAAATCAAAATATGAGCGTAATGAGTACATTTTGGCACAAAATAAACATACGAAGACATAAAATAAGGAAGGAAAAATATACATTTTACATTCATATCAGAACTCTTGATGCGGACGTTTATATGGTGCCCCTCCTGGTGTTTCTCATAACCCTGGTGACGTTTGTAAACTCAAGAAGGACATTTATGGTCTAAAGCAAACACCTCGTGCTTGGTTTGAAAAGTTTTCTACTGTTATTTCTTTTCTTGGTTTTTCTTCTAATCATCATGATTCTGCTCTCTTTGTTCGGTGTACACCAACATGTTGTATTATCCTTTCTTTATATGTTGAAGACATGATTCTCACTAGTGATGATATTGACGGCATTGTTATCTTGAAATCAGAATTAGCTCGTCAAATTGAAATGAAGGATTTGGGTCCTCTACGCTGCTTCTTGGGTATTGAGGTTGCTTATTCTCCTAAGGGTTATCTGTTATCTCAGTCTAAGTATACAACTGACATCATTGAATGTGCTCATCTTACTGATACTTGAACTATTGATACTATTCTTGAGACTAACATTCGGTATTCCCCCTTTGATGGTAAACCTTTGACAGATCCTACTTTATATCGTAGTATTGTTGGTTGCTTGGTATATCTTACTATTACTCGTTCAGATATTGTATATGTTGTTCATATAGTTAGTCAGTTTATTGCATCTCCTACTATAGTTCATTGGGCTACTGTTGTTCGTATTCTACGTTATCTTCGTGGCACTTGTTTTCAGAGTCTCTTATTTCTGTCAACATTGCCTTTAGAGCTACGTGTGAACTCTGATGCTGATTGGGCTAGTGATCCAACTGATCGTAAATCAACCACTTGTTTTGTGTATTTTTGGGTGATTCTCTTATCTCTTAGAAAAGTAAGAAGCAAACTGTTGTTTCTCGATCTTCTACCAAGGCTGGGTATCGTACCATGGCATCCACCACTACTGAAATTGTTTGGCTGCGTTGGTTACTTGCAGATATGGGTGTTATTCTTTCCACCCCGACTCCCATGTACTGTGATAATAAGAGTGCTGTTCAGATATCTCACAACTCCGTATTTCATGAGTGGACAAAGCACATTGAAATTGATTGTCATCTCATTTGCCATCATCTGCTGCATGGCACTCTTACTCTACCTTTTGTTTCTTTTTCGATGCAATTAGCTGATTTTTTTACAAAATCACATCCTGTTCATCGTTTTCGTTTTTTTATTAACAAAATCTCGATATTTCTTACTGACACATCGTGAGTTTGAAGGGGGATGTTAAAGGATAGTATGGTAGTTTTATTTACTTGTTTAGGGTACTTTTATCTTTTTCCTCTTTTGTTGCTATTTAGTCCTTTGTAACCTAGTTTCTTCAACATATTTAATTGAACCCATTTTGTCTTGGCTTGGAACCATTGATTTCATTTCTCTCTTCTTCATCTGGCTCACATTTCACAAAATGTTCTTTTTCTTATTTAGCAAAGTAAAATGTCTTTGCTTCTTTTTGCTTGACTCACCACACAGTCGTTGGACTGAGCATTTTCCAATTGAAGACTGGTCTGAATTTTTTTACTGCTTTTCAAATTAATACTCATTTTTTAAACCTACAATGGGAAAAGCCCCTTTGCCACAAAAATTGTGCCCAGGTCAAACCCGGGCGCCCCCTATTAGGGGGGCTGAGACTTGAACTGAGGCCTTAAGTGTCAGGCACCAATAGGGGGCACCCGAGTTTGACCCGGGCACAATTTTTTTGGCAAATAAGAAGGGTCCACCTACAATAGACTTAAACTGAGGCCTGATTTAGTTAAGTTTTGCCTGCTAGCATTAAAGTTAACAATCATGAACTTTAAGTCATTTTTTCTGTGGCTTAAACTTCTGTTTTCGAACTACAGGTTTTTCTTCGATTTCTCGGCAACTTATGTTGGAGTAGGGATGATCTGTCCTCACATTATAAACATTTCCATTCTTATTGGAGGAATTCTCTCATGGGGTATTTTGTGGCCTCTAATTGAAACTAGAAATGGAGATTGGTATTCTGCTGATCTCGACCCACATAGTTTGCAGGGGCCTCAAGGTTACAAGGTGAATTCCTAATACACCTTAAATTTCACCCAATATTGAATATTAATTTTCTTTTTATCAAGTACCATTCACTATAACAAAATGCCAACTAAAATTACATCAGGTATTCATTGGCATTGCCATGATACTCGGTGATGGCCTGTACAACTTTTTCAAAGTTCTCAGCCGAACTCTAGCTGGGTTATTTAACAAAATTCAACTCAGAAATGCAAATATGCAAATCCCAGTGGTAGAACATTCCTCTCCTGTCAGAGAATCAATCTCCTATTATAACCAACACCGTATCCAACTATCTCTCAAAGATCAAATCCCAACATGGTTTGCAATTGGAGACTATTTCACCTTTGCTGCAGTCTCGACTGCAATCCTTCCTCAAATCTTCCACCAGCTCAAGTGGTACTACGTAATTGTTATCTACGTCTTTGCACCAAGCTTGGCCTTCTGTAATGCATTTGGATGTGGGCTCACTGATTGGTCACTCGCATCTACCTATGGGAAGCTAGCCATCTTTACAATTGGGGCATGGGCAGGGGCCTCGCATGGTGGAATCCTTGCTGGTTTAGCAGCATGTGGAGTGATGATGAATATAGTTTCCACTGCCTCTGACATCATGCAGGATTTTAAGACAGGTTACTTAACCTTGGCTTTACCCCGTTCAATGTTTGTTAACCAAGTGATTGGCACTGCTATGGGATGTGTGATTTCTCCTTGTGTGTTTTTGTTTTTCTACAAAGCTTTTCCTGATCTTGGGCTTTCTACAAGTGAATATCCCACTCCCTATGCTACTGTCTACTATAACATGGCTAAATTAGGGGTGAAGGATTCTCAGCTTTACCAAAGGAATGCCTCAAGCTACGCTATAGACTTTTTGCTGCATCCATTTTTATCAACTTAATAAGAGATGCTTTGGGAAAGAAACGTTCGTGGTTTATTCCACTTCCAATGGCAATGGCGATACCGTTTTATTTGGGTTCCTATTTCGCCATTGATATGTGTGTTGGTAGCCTTATACTTTTTTGTGTGGCAGAAGAAAAACAGAGCCAAGGCAGATGCCTTTTGCCCTGCAGTAGCTTCAAGTTTGATTTGTGGTGATGGAAACTGGATTTTGCCTAGCGCTATACTAGCTCTAGTCGGGGTCAAGTTTGATTTGTGGCAGATGCCTTTTGCCCTGCAGGGTTTTTCTATTGTTGTAGCTTTACAGTTAAGCCAAACAACTTTTACAGATATTTTTTTTGGATAGTCTTAGAACATGAGTATGAGAAACTAAAGCACCGTTCTCTTTGCCGTTTTCAAGTTGTTTTCTATTTTCAATTTTTCAAAACAGTGAAAACGTGTTCTCTTTCTTATTTTTGAAAGCGCGTTTTTGAAACTGAAATAAAAAATTACACTGAAAATACAAAACGGCCAAATCCTCGTTTTGTAAAAAACTGAAGCAAAGTACACCAAAACACAAAACACGGGAAATGAGAATTTCTCGCACTTATCCTCTCTCTCTCCCCTCTCTTCCTCTCGGTTAATACTTTCATCTCTCCCAAAATCACAATCGAAATTTCTCCTGCCAAATCTGCGGGTTTTCTACGGGCGGTTCAATGAGGTTTCCTCTGTTTATTTGCTTGCTGTATTTTTTGCCGTATTTGCTTGCTGTTCTATACAAGTTTTGTTGGGTCAGATTTCGCATGAATTGGGACTTTTTTTTTTTTTTGAGAAATTTTATCGGTTCTGTTAGGCTGCCATTAATTTTGACGAGAAGAAGATGAACAACAAGTATAGATATGGAAAGAGGATGGAAGAGGTTATGACTTTTTTCTTTAGTACTTGAAAATCATCAGAATAATAGTTGTTGATGTGTGTTTTTGTTAGCATGCTCACTCTTTCAGATTTCTCCCTCTAGGGTTCCAGATTCTAAAACCGCTTCTCCTTTGTCCTTTTTCAATAATGGGAAAGTTTACTTGATTCGAATATCAGATTCGGATCGGATTTACTTTTTTCAAAGTGATTATCTAATACTTCCACGAATTTTCTTAATTTTTTTTTCTAATTATTGGATGATTGTGAAATAAAGTTACTCATATAATAATGGTGGCCAATCCATGTTTCAAGATGTATCAAATGCTTTGAATGTAAGAGCTCGATCAATGTTTTGTTTTATTAATTGTTTTTATTTGATTTACTATGAAGTGTGTGAGAATGGAAAGAAATTAGACAAGTTCAATCGGCGTTATGGAATAATGCAAATGTTTGGTTGCTTAACTTTTTTGAACTTGTGATTAAATGAAGGCAAAGTGATGAAGGTGCGAACCTAGCTCTTTGTGTTTCCCATGTATAAAAAATTTAATAAAGAGAAAAAAGTTCGAAATGATGTAAAATGCCTATTTCTTTAATGGATTAATAATTGTGGAAGCTGAAGATGTGAGTTTTTCTTACTATTATTATACTTAGCAAAATCAAGGGCAAAAGCTTTCAATTATGTAGGTGTACAAGAAGGAGTTTGCTAGTGTATAGTTTTCTTAAATACTGAATTAAAAGATATGAAATTTATTTGTACACTGTATTTGGTATACTTAAACAAGAGAAAAAAGAAGATGGTGATAATTGTAGATTAAAGACATTTTTCACTTGGTCACGCTGTTTTTGTTATTCGTTGTTGTTCTTGTTAACTCAGCATTTGAGAATGATGGATATTAGCTCATCATATGCATAGAGTGAGGTTAACGTCGATCCTAATTTCTTCTTCACTTTTGTGCATTTTATTAGATTTTAAATTGAGATCAAGACAGTTACTTTAGATGTTATGCAACAAATTTCAGAGGTTTGGGAGTCTTCGAGCAGGGTATATCACCAGACACACCGAGTTAAGGCAGTTAAGCTATATCTGGAGAGGCTTGAATGCACCTCAGTTCTGGTGCAACTGCTAAGGGAGGACCTGTTATTGATATTTTACCTGAGAAGGATGATGATGGAGGATATGCTCGTGGAGGATGGAAGAGGTGATTAAATTGCAGTAGTTTTGATCTGGTTATGCGTCTATGGTCGATATTTGCAATTACATTACTTGTAGTGTTACCTACAAAACTCTTGGATCATCGTATTTATTTTTGTATGTGGTGACTAAGTTTAGTTGACGTTAATTATGTATAGGATTGGTTGCAAGTATTCGTTTTCAGTATGATCTATAAAAGAATCAGTTGGCATGCCTTCATTACACATTGATCATCAAATAATGTGTTTTTTTCCTTGATGAAATCTGGTTCTATTTCATTTTATGCCCCTTAATTTGTTTCCTGGTAGGATTTGTCCGAATAATCTTTATTATCAAATGGGAAAATACTTCTAGAATGCCCACATTCTGGAAAATTAATAGAGATACACATTTTCTGCCAAGGGTCTTAGGACAGTGCTTTTGATGTGCTTTACTAAACATTGAATCACAAAAATGAACATTTGTTGGATATAGGGGCAGAGCCAGCCCTTCGAAGTAGGGGGTCCCAGAGTTGAAGGGGTAGGGCTCCACGGGGGTTCGGGAGCAGTGCCCCCGATTTTTTTTAAACATTATCTGTTAAAATGAAAGAAGTTGGTACTTTGTCATGGAGAAAGAAAACAAATGAACATAAATTAATATATATTAGTTGAATACTTAAAAGATGGTAATGCCTTCATGGAGACATGTCGGTAATCGACAATTATTTTTTGAGCGCTTACAATTCTACTGGTTCAAACTTCAAAATTAGAAGTTAAAGACTTGTGCATATATGCATAATGCATTTTAATTTTTATAGCAGAATAATCTAAAATTTTAGCATTCTCGTTCAATTAATAAGATGTAAACGGGTTTAAACTATTGTCTTCCCCTACAATAAAAGGTCTCACACAGACACCATAATACTTAGAGAATCTAAAAACTTAGTATTCCAAGAAAAATGTACAATATGAAATTCATGAAAAGTTTTTTTCATACAAATTGGTAAATACACAAAAAAAAAAAAAAAATTGGGAGGGGGGGGGGTCCGGGTCCCCCCAGGACCTCCGCCCCTGGTTGGATATATACTCGCACGGGACATCGGGGTATATTATCTAAAATTAGATTTTATCAGTCTTGCTACATGAATTTATTGCTCACAAATGGGGCCATTGAGAAAAGCTATATGATTCTATAATGAGATGCGTTCAAATTCGTGGTCATATTTCCTTTCTTAACGAGTGATTTGTGTCCAAATCTTTTATTTTATCTAGGGGTGGGCGCGGGTCGGTTCGATTCGATTTTTTCGGTTCCAGAAATTTTCGGGTATTTAGTAAATGAAACAGTCGGTTCCAATTATAATTCTGGAACCGTTCGAGTTCGGTTCGATTTGGTTCCTACTATAATTAATTTTTTTAACATTTATAATAACACTATATAAATACATTTCGAAAACTTTGTCAGTGCGTCTTGAATAATTAATCCATAACATATTAGAAAGTTTTCACAAAATGCTAACACTTTAGTACTAGACAATATAGATCACAATTTTTTTTGCTGCTTTCCTCAAACATTTACTGCTCCACTGCTTACCCACCAAAATGTAACATATAAAAGTATCTAATTATGTTCTCTATTTTGAGAAGTGGTACCAAAATCATTTCTGTTTTCTTAAAACATTGTGAGAAATGAGGTAATCCCAACGTGCTTAGTACTTTCACCGAGTGAATCTGTATGTGAATATTGACCAGGTTCAATCTTAGCTTTTACAAATGAACGTAATATTTTAAAGTATTAAAAA
Source organism: Fraxinus excelsior (assembly GCA_019097785.1). NCBI lineage: Eukaryota > Viridiplantae > Streptophyta > Magnoliopsida > Lamiales > Oleaceae > Fraxinus > Fraxinus excelsior. The sequence continues at coordinate 32,312,105 of CM032632.1, forward strand.
TACTTACCAACTATGTAATGTAATAATCGATTGCTTGACTTGCCATGTACCATTAAAATGTTAACAATTTCTTGAGTATCATGTAAAGAAAAAGAATCCAGTAACTAGAGCTGGAAATCTCTGTGCAAAGCTCTTGGAAGGCTTAAAAAATTTGTCATTATAAACACGATAAAAGAACGAAAGCATTGTCAGCGTTAAGAGGGTAAAATCTCACGTCTCTTAAATATGAAAAGAATAAATACGAGAGTACTCCAGCTTAGTATGAGAACTAGAAGGAGGACTTCTTCAAGCTGAGAGAAAATGACTCATGACTAGACGAGAAACATGTTATGCGACGGGAATGGATTGGAGAGAGAACAAGAAGAGAAGACCGAAAATTCTGGGGCTCTTTCTCTTTTATATTTAGTGACTTTTTTTTTTTTTTGCAATTTTTTTTTATGTTGGTCGGTTTTGAAAAAGAGAAGACCGAAAATTCTAGGGTTCTGTCCCTTTTATATTTAGTGGTTTTTTTTTCAATTTTTTTATGTTGGTCGGTTTAGGTTATATTCAATATATTTGAAGCCCAAATGCCCAATTGTAAAAAAAAAAAATCGTTTCTTATTCGGTTCTTGGTCTGGAACCGAGAACCGAACCAAACCCGTCGGTTCTCGATTCGGATACCCGTTCAGGTTTTTAATTTAAGAAAACCCGTTCGGTTCGGTTCGGACATTTTGCACAACCCTAATTTTATCTGAAATATTAAAAAGCCCATCGACTTTCATATTCTCTTGAGATATAAAAATAAAAATTACAATTTTTTGGTCTTTTTCATTGTTTGGATGTCAAAAGTGGGTCTCATTACGCACAATTCACTCTTTTGTTTGTTCATGATGACAGCAATAGTGTTCATATTATCTTGGTTCTTCGTGTTAAGATGGACTGGTCCACATCACTCTGTTGAATTTACCACATTACCAAAACCCAAGCTTTTTACATTGGCTTACAATGAGGATTCTGAATACTCAGTAATGAGTGCTTCAAAGGATAAAGAAGAAGAAGCCACTTGGAATAAACATTCCAAGAATTGTGATCCTATTAAGAAAATTCTGAAGGTTTATATGTATGACTTGCCCTCGGAATTTAATTTTGAGTTATTGGGTTAGAAAGCCGAGGGAAAGAATGTTTGGCCAGATATTCGTGCAACAGTGCCTGAATACCCTGGTGGATTAAATTTGCAGCACAGTGTAGAATATTAGTTAACATTGGATCTTTTGAACTCTGAATTTGCTGAAAACTTGAGTGGTCGTAGTGCTATGAGAGTGCATAACTCAAGTGAAGCTGATGTGCTTTTTGTATTTTCAATATTTTTATACGACAGATTTCGCGTATATTAAAATACAGAAATCATTACAAATTGTATTTTTAAAAAAATACAAATAGATAGAAATCTTCTTGTAATTGCGAAAATTACAAAGACCCTCTAATTAATGATCTGAATGTTTGAAGACGAGGAGCCACGTGGCTTGATTCTTAGGCTTCGAGATTTGTTGGGAGTTTGATTTAATTTGTCGAGAACTTGACTTGTTCGACACTTGAATTTCGAAGCTTGGATTTACACTTCGAAAGCCTGAACTTGATCTTGGTCTTCATTTGATTTGAGGAAGATTTTGATCTTCTTGAATTTGCTTGATTTGAAGAAGATTTTGATCTTCTTCGGGTTTGCCGAACTTGGAGTGGAGAGAATTTCTTCAGCACTTCGTGATTTTCTCGTGTACTTTTTCTCCTCCTTTGCAATGAACCTTCAACCCTTTTTATAGGAGAAATTTGTGGCCAATTTTGGTAATCACTCAATTAATTCAATTAAATTGATTATAATTGAATAATTGTGGATTAAAAAAAAAGGATGGTGGGCTTTTAAGATTTTATGGGCTTTATAGACTTTAATTTAATAAATTAAATTGGGCTAATAATTTAGATTGACCCAACCCATTATTTGTCATTTTATTTATTTATATTTGTCTACAATTTTATTATGATTATTCAATTTTATATAATATTTCACCATGTTGACCAACCTTTTTTCATCATTTTTATTAATTTTAAACGAGATAAAATGATAATTTTAGTATTCCAACAACACGATACACAAATGGTTTAAACGAGTGATAAAAGCTATTTGTTCATTTGGCACACAGATAATTTGTCCCATTTCTAATTGTATCGATTGACCCGTTTTGCTTAATTTAATTTAGGTTATGTTTTTTATATCAGGAAATTTTTTTTAAAGATTCACCAATTTTAAATTTTATATGTTATATAATACTATATGAATATTAAACTATTAAAATTTATTGAATAATCTGATTTTTTGAATAAAACATTATAAAAAAAATTTCAAAATTTCAAAGTAAACGCGTTTTCCATTTTCGATTTTAAGAAACCGTTTTTTAGAATGACAAAAAAAACACATTTTCAACAATTTCAAAACAGACATTTAAAACACAAAAACACAAAATGAAATCAAAACTCAAAACTGACCCCTAATTAATTGAAAAAAAAATGATTTTTCTTATAAAGTAGGACCCAACAACCCGAAGACTTGGTAAGGGTCAAGTCTTCGAATTGTTATCCATCACAAAAAGTTTGTTGTATTTTTCAATGAACAAAGTCTTCCACGACCTGGGGCCGCCTATTATTATGAGCGTGTTTGTCAAGTGTAAACGCTATAAAGAAGTTAAAAACTTGTTTCTTTCGACAATAAGTTCAATACATCATTTTACCGTCAAGAAAAAAATTATGACACAAAAAAAAAAAGCATGTTAATATACTTTATTCTAGATTTTATTTTTCATGTACCTTGTCTCCTGATAACTACTTAGAGCAATTTTCGTAATACTTACGGTTAGTGTTGGAAAAATACTAATTAATCTGGAATTAATCAAACGTTAACAAATCTGGAATTAATTCCTTTATTTTTCCATCCCCTGAATACGTGTTCCGTCTTTCTACGTGATGTGTGTATATATACAATCAATTAGCCAGCCTCTATATCTTGTCGGGTGAATGTATATATAAACAAACCAAAACCTTTGTCCTCTACAGCTGTATATAAAACCTCAACCACCAAAATTTTGGTTCTAATTTTAAGTTCAAGTTGATGCCCAATTAAATCTCATGCTCAATTAAATTAATCATTGCTTCCAAATTCTCAATAATTTCATATAATGCAAGTTGGTCCTTGTACATTAGATTTCTGTCATTTTTCGTCATTTTTTCCTTCCTTTCTTCAATTTTTTTCCAATCAAGGAGTTTTACCTATATAACATAAAATACAACAATTTAGGATATATTTTGTCAAAAGAATTATCAAATATCGATATTTTAGGACCCTAAATAAATGTATAAAAATACACTTTTCATTTCTTTTATGTGATAACTTTTTTTTTCTTATTTTTAAATAAATGTTTATTCTGGAAGTAACTATAACCTTATTGTCAAAATAATGAACTTATTTGTAATGTAGATTCGTAAATAAATTATTTATTTTGAAACTTATTTACTTATAAGTAAATTTGTGAAACTTAGCCAAAGGTTGTCTTAGTTGGATGGTTGTAACTTGTAAGGAGTAATTTCTAACTTGTCCCCCCCTAATATTCCAACCCATATGTCGCAATGGGTTAATTGGATGCAAGATAGAGTTGAATTGACCGGTTCTTGACTTGTTTAAATAGTTTCTAACTTTACAGTTTTTATATGAAATCAGAGTAGCTCTCAATATTTGGGATCGAACCACCCAGTCTGTTCCAATTTTGACAGCATTGAGATTTGAGAGTGACAGAACTTAAGAAGTCCTTCCATGAATTGAGGTAGTATTATGACATGTACAAGTTGCTTTCTTGCCCCCATACCCTTGAATCAAATATGTGATTCCACTCAAGTCTTCATAATTAATCCCAATTCCTTCAATAAATAAACTATCTACAAAAGAAAGATTCCTTGAACAGTCTAAAGTTAAAATCCAAAGTGGACTGGAGGGGAGAGATGGACAATGGAAGGGAAAATAATACAGAAAATGGAATGAGATTGGAAGATGAAGAATTGTCAGTAGAGAGGATTTTTGAGAATCAGGAGGTGCCTTCATGGAGAAAACAGTTAACAATGAGAGCTTTTGCAGCGAGTTTCGTGTTGTCAGTGATGTTCTGCTTCACAATAATGAAGCTCAATCTCACTACTGGTATTATACCATCTCTGAATGTCTCGTCCGGTCTATTGGGATTCTTCTTCGTCAAGACTTGGACAAAGCTACTCGAGAAATCTGGCATGTTGAAGCTGCCTTTCACCCGCCAAGAAAATACTGTCATTCAAACCTGCGTAGTTGCCTCCTCTGGCATCGCCTTTAGCGGTCAGTAACTATGCTCCTAATTCTTCTTCTTCTTCCCCTGACACAAAAACACTTTTTCCATAAAGAAAATTCAACCCGATCTTGTACAGGAGGCTTTGGAAGTTATCTATTGGGAATGAGCGAACGTGTTGCCAATCAATCAGGAGAAGCCAAATATGGATTGGACTACAAGAACCCAGCAATAGGCTGGATGATAAGCTTTCTTTTTGTGGTTAGCTTTCTGGGACTTTTTTCCGTGTTGCCCCTCCGAAAGGTATTCCTTATCCTTTGCTAAGACAAATTTGAGTTTAGTGAAAGATGAAAAATGAGCCATATTACGCAAGTCTTGTGATTAAGCTCCACAGAATTTAACAAATAATATCTAATGGGTCGTGATGACGTACCACACTTTTTTGTGTGTAGACAATGATAATAGACTTCAAGTTTACCTATCCTAGTGGTACTGCTACTGCAAATCTTATTAATAGCTTCCACACTCCTGAAGGAGCCGAACTAGCAAAGTAAGTTGCCATTCCTGTTATAACTAACATCTCATTTATAAGTTAATATAGAAATTAACAACAAAAAGTGAGCGAAAGATATTAGAATAAGAAGGATTTGTACATTTGTTTTTAGGAAACAAGTCATAGAATTGGGCAAGTTTTACACCTTTAGCTTCTTATGGGGTTTCTTCCAATGGTTCTTCACGGCTGGAGATGGTTGTGGATTCTCAAACTTCCCAGCATTTGGATTGAAAGCATATGAGAACAGGTAAACATAAAATGTTCTTTTTCTTATTTAGCAAAGTAAAATGTCTTCGCTTCTTATTTACCACACAGTCGTTGCAATTGAAGACTGGTCTGGATTTTTGACTGCTTTTCAAATTAATACTCATTTTTTAAACCTACAATAGACTTGAACTGAGGCCTGATTTAGTCATTTTTTTCTGTGGCTTAAACTTCTGTTTTCGAACTACAGGTTTTACTTCGATTTCTCGGCAACTTATGTTGGAGTAGGGATGATCTGTCCTCACATCATAAATGTTTCCATTCTTGTTGGAGGAATTCTGTCGTGGGGTATTTTGTGGCCTCTAATTGAAACTAGAAAGGGAGATTGGTATTCTGCTGATCTCGACACACATAGTTTGCAGGGGCTTCAAGGTTACAAGGTGAATTCCTAATACACCATAAATTTCACCCAATACTGAATATTAATTTTCTTCTTATCAAGTACCATTCACTATAACAAAATGTCAACTAAAATTACATCAGGTATTCATTGGCATTGCCATGATACTCGGTGATGGCCTATACAACTTTTTGAAGGTTCTCAGCCGAACTCTAACTGGGTTGTTTAACAAAATTCAACTCAGAAATGCAAATATGCAAATCCCAGTGGTAGAAAATTCCTCTCCTGTCGGAAAATCACTCTCCTATGATAACCAACGCCGTACCGAACTATTTCTCAAAGATCAAATCCCAACATGGTTTGCAATTGGAGGCTATTTCACCCTTGCTGCAGTCTCGACTGCAATCCTTCCTCAAATCTTCCACCAGCTCAAGTGGTACTACTTAATTGTTATCTACGTCTTTGCACCAAGCTTGGCCTTCTGTAATGCATTTGGGTGTGGACTCACTGATTGGTCACTCGCATCTGCCTACGGGAAGCTAGCCATCTTTACAATTGGCACATGGGCAGGGTCCTCACATGATGGAATACTTTGCTGGTTTAGCAGCATGTGGAGTGATGATGAATATAGTTTCCACTGCCTCTGACATCATGCAGGATTTTAAGACAGGTTACTTAACCTTGGCTTCACCCCGTTCAATGTTTGTGAGCCAAGTGATTGGCACTGCTCTGGGATGTGTGATTTCTCCTTGTGTGTTTTTGTTTTTCTACAAAGCTTTTCCTGATCTTGGGCTTCCTACAAGTGAATATCCCGTTCCCTTTGCTACTGTCTACTATAACATGGCTAAACTAGGGGTTGAAGGATTCTCAGCTTTACCAAAGGAATGCCTCAAGCTATGCTATGGATTTTTTGCTGCATCCATTTTTATCAACTTAATAAGAGATGCTCTGGGAAAGAAACGTTCGTGGTTTATTCCACATCCAATGGCAATGGCGATACCGTTTTATATCGGTTCCTATTTTGCCATTAGTGTGTGTGTTGGTAGCCTCATACTTTTTGTTTGGCAGAAGAAAAACAGAGACAAGGCAGATGCCTTTGGGCCTGCAGTAGCTTCAGGTTTGATTTGTGGTGATGGCAGCTGGGCTTTGCCTATCGCTATGCTAGAGCTAGTCGGGGTGAATCCTCCAATCTGCATGAAGTTCCTGTCGAGGGCTACAAACATTAAGGTAGATAAGTACTTGGGATCCTAGATATGCTGGGGGTAAAAATTAATTTGTATCAGAACAAGTATCACCTTCATACTCCAAAATGTGTATTAATACATAAGAGAACAAATTTATGTTTATGCAATATGGATGTACGTAAACTTTGAACAGTTATCTGAATTAGAAGATGTAACAAACAAATTGCAATGGACAGAAAATAAAATATTGCAGTGGGCAGAAAATAAAATTGGCGTTTTTGGAGCCTGGGCTTGTGTCCAACACAGTGTCCTTAAAGCAATATTTGTCCCCTCACCAAAGTAATGCGAGCGCTTGCTTCCTAGGATACAGCGGCGTGAACTGCAGTTTGTACAGTCCAACTGAACGAGTGTGCCGGAACGGAATCACCAAGTGACTGGAAGGAGACGGGAATTCGAACAGGAAGTAGAGAGATTTCGTGCTTGTTGTGGTGTGTCTGAACTGAAGAGATTGTTCAGTATATATAGGCAAGCAGGAGCCTTTGCCTTTTAATGCAGTCATAACTCCAGCCATAAGTCTGCCATTTTAATTCTCACGTTTTGGAGTTACAAAATAAATGAAAACAATTTTCAGGTTATGTTTTAAATGGAAAAACGTAAAAGAAAATTTTCAAAATGTGGCTTGCAATTCGTGACCAATTTTTGACTCATTCGGTCCGACATTTGTGCCCGCAGGTCGGGCCCGCACACAAGTTCAAGGCTCGAAGGCCAAGTCGGTCCAAGATTTGCACCCCCCTGCGAGTGCGTAGGCCATGGAGGAGTCTCTATACAACAAATGGTTACACCTTACAAATTGTTAACCATATATAAATTGATCCACAAACTTATTCTTATCCTATGTGGGATAGCTATTTAAGTTTTCCCACTTCCCACTTTATTTCTTTTTTTCCAATGTGGGAGGTACTATTTATAGTCCCCATATATTCCCACTTTTCCATTTCTAACCAATGTGGGATTCTAATCCCTTTTAAGGCTCCTCTTCAAATCCCAACTTTCAATCAATGTGGGATTAATTTTACATACACAAGTGAAAATCCATTTACCAAATAATATATTTTCCAACAATCCCCTACATGAATGGAAATTAATAGAGACACAAAATACTTGGTGACAAAGTTCCATAGTTGAAACCTGCATAGGATAAGTAGGTGTTACCATTTGAACATCCCCTTATAAAAATACATTTACTTTACAAACTGATCAGTAGACGTGATGTCCTTGAACTGTTCTGTGTTTTGTGTAAAAGATGATGTATCTTACACAGGATTCTTCCTAACACAATTCAGTTCTCATGGTTATGTTCGTTTGTGGCCATGAACATATGTCTGGTTCAGTGAGAGTTATTAAGAATTGAGCCTCACAATTCCCTTCGAAGCGACCCCACTTCTCTCTCACATAGGTGATTTCTTAATTAAGAGTAAGCCGCATTAATCCGCTCGGATTTCCGACGCATAAGAATCATTAAAAGCCTTATTGCTTATCCTCTTCCCATGGGCATCATTGTTATTACAGGAATGGACCGGAGATAACCCCCACAGTGATATAGTTAAGTATTTGCAATTAGGTTTTCTCATTGAACCTAAATCTTGGGATCTCCAGTCACCTATGTTGAGTTTCCACTACAATAACTTATTCTTTTAGAGGCTTAAGTCTCATTCCTCTTGATGACTTTGCAACTAATTCTCTATTTAACCCTTTGGTTAGCGGATCCGCAATGTTATCTTTAGACTTTACATAATCAATAGATATAACTACAGTTGAGAGTAATTGTCTTATGGTATTATGTCTACGATGTATGTGTCTAGACTTACCATTGTACATGTTACTTTGTGCCCTTCCAATCGCAGATTGACTATCACAATATATACAAATTTCTGGCACAGGTTTTGACCATCTTGGAATATCCTCTAAGAAATTGCGTAGCCATTCAGCCTCTTCACCACATTTATCTAGAGTTATGAACTCATATTCCATGGTAGACCTCGCAATAACTGTTTGTTTAGAGGATTTCCATGATATGGCTGCACCTCCCAAAGTGAACACAAATCCACTAGTAGACTTTGAGTCTTTAATATCAGATATCCAATTCACATCAGTAGATCCTTCAATAACTGCAGGATATCTGGTATAGTACAGTCCATAATTACGAGTATATCTTAAGTATCTTACTACTCTTACTATTCATTTCCAGTGGTCAGAACCGGATTACTAGTATATCTACTCAGCTTACTAACTGTGTAAGCGATATCTAGTCTTGTACAACTCATTAGGTACATAAGACTTCCGATTATTCTAGAGTACTCTACTTGAGAAATACCATCGCCTCTATTTTTCAATAGATGTTGACTTATATCTATTGGTGTTCTAGCCACGTCGGTATCATCATTATTTAATTTTTCCAAAATTTTGTCCACATAATGTGACTGACTTAGAACGAGTCCACCTGATGTTCTTGAAATTTTAACTCCAAGAATCACATCAGCTAAACCCATATCCTTCATGTCAAATCTTGAATTCAATATTTTTTAGTAGATTTAATCATCTTATCGTTGTTACCAACGATGAGCATGTCGTCAACATAAAGACATAAAATAACATAACAATTTCCCGTGTCTTTGATGTAAACACATTTGTCACATTCATTGATTTTAAATCCACTTCCATCATGGCATTGTCAAATTTTTCATGCCACTATTTTGGTGCTTGTTTTAAACCATATAATGACTTTACCAATTTACATACCTTGTTTTCTTGTCCTGATGCAGAAAACCCCTCAAATTGTTCCATGTAAATTTCTTATTCTAAATCTCCATTTAGAAAAACAGTTTTGACATCCATTTGATGTACTTCGAGATTGTACAAAGATGCAGTCGCTAATATCATTCGAATGGAAGTTATTCTTGTTACCGGAGAATAAGTGTCAAAGTAGTCAATGCCTTCTCGTTGCCTATAACCTTTAATTACAAGTCTGGCCTTGTACTTATCAATAGTTCCATCTGCTTTCATTTTCCTTTTGAAAATCCATTTGTAGCCTAGTGGTTTGCTTCCCGAGGGAAGATCAACCAGCTCCCATGTATGGTTTTGCAGAATGGAATCTATTTCACTTTTAATGGCTTCTTTCCATTGAGGACCTTCTGAAGAGTTTACAGCTTCTTTGAAGCTTTGAGGTTCAGTTTCTAGCATGTAAGTCAGAAAATCGGGACCATAAGATTTTTCTGTCCTTTCTCGTTTGCTACGTCTTGGCTCAACCTCAACTTCTTCTTCTACTTCTTTGTCTTGACTATTCTCAATCATAGTCTCATATGTCCGTTTAGAAGAGCTTGCTTCTTCTTTGGACTTACATGGAAATACATGTTCAAAGAATAAAGCATTTCTCGATTCCATTATCGTATTTTTGTGTATATCGAAAATTTTAGAATCAAACACAAGAAACCGATAAGCACTACTGTTATGTGCATATCCGATAAATATGCAATCAACAGTTTTTGGTCCTATTTTCACCTTCTTTGGTGTAGGTATAGCTACTTTGGCAGGACACCCCACACTCGTAAGTATTTATAGGAAGGCTTCCTTCCTTTCAATAACTCGTAATGGCTCTTTTCTTCTTTCTTTCGGGGTACCTTATTTGAAAGGTAATTAGCTGATAACACAGCTTCCCCCCACATGTTCTGAGGTAATCCGGAACTTAATAACATTGCATTCATCATTTCTTTCAATGTTCTATTTTTCCGTTCAGCAACACCATTTTGTTGTGGTAAATAAGGTGCTGTTGTTTCATGTTTAATTCCATGTTGTGCACAGAATTTAGCAAATGGTGATTCATATTCACCACCTCTATTACTTCTCAACACTTTGATCTTTTTGTTGAGTTGATTTTCAATTTCATTTTTATAAAGAACAAATTTCTCTATAACTTCGTCTTTACTTGTAAGTAAATACACAAAACAATATTTTGTGTTGTCGTCAATAAAAGTAATAAAATATTTATTGCCTCCCCTTGTTTGTACAGATTTTAAATCACATACATCGGTGTGAATTAAATCAGGAGGTTCAGTTTTTCTTTCAACAGATTGAAATGATGACCTTGTCAATTTTGCTTCAACACAAGTTTCACACTTATGTTTATTATCAATTTGGAATGTAGGTATGTAATTTAAGTTAATTAGTCTACGCAAAGTGTCGTAATTAACATATCCTAGTCGACCATGCCACAAATTGGAAGACTCAAGCAAATAAACGGATGAGTTATTCATTTTATTAATTTTTGGCTTAATAGCCATTACATTGAGCTTAAAAAGCCCATCACTTACATAGCCCTTTCCTACAAACATTCCAGACTTAGACAAAATAACTTTGTCTGACTTAAACACCATACGGAAGCCATGCTTGTTCAACAGCGAGTCAGAAACCAAATTCTTGCGAATCTTCGGCACATAAAGTACGTTGTTTAGAGTCAGCTCTTTCCCAGAAGTCATCTTTAGAACCACCTTTCCATGGCCCTTGATTTCAAAGGTCGCTGAATTTCCCATATACAGCTTCTCCCCATCCGCTGCTTCAAACCTATTAAACATCTCCTTATCGGAGCAAACGTGTCGGGTGGCGCCGGTGTCTATCCACCATTCTCTCGGATTTGGACCCACCAGGTTCACTTCAGAAATGACAGCAGGTTGATGTCAGATACATCTTCAACCATATTTGCTTCTTTTTTCTACTTCGGCAAACGGCACTCCGTAGTCTTGTGACAAATCTTGTCACAATTGAAGCATTTCCCTTGAAACTTCTTCTTGGAAATTCCACCTTTTGGCCCCAACTTATGCCATTTGCCACCAGATGGCACACACTTGTTCTTATTGGTCTTGGAGCTTTGGCCATGCTCCACAACATTAGCTTTAGCCACAATCGGATTGAACCCTCTTTCAGAACTTTTGTTGTCTTCTTCAATTCGAAGTCTAACAATTAGTTCCTCAACGTTCATTTTCTTTCGCTTGTGTTTTAAGTAGTTTTTGAAATCCTTCCATGCAGGAGGTAGATTTTCAATTATACAAGCCACTTGGAAGGATTCACTTCCAACCATTCCCTCAGAATGAATTTCATGCAAGATCACTTGTAATTCTTGTACTTGAAGTAATGCGAGTGCTTGCTTCCTAGGATACAGCGGCGTGAACTGCAGTTTGTGCAGTCGAACTGAACGAGTGTGCCGGAACGGAATCACCAAGTGAATGGAAGGAGACAGGAATTCGAACAGGAAGAAGAGAGATTTCGTGCTTGTTGTGGTGTGTCTGAACTGAAGAGATTGTTCAGTATATATAGGCAAGGATGAGCCTTTGCTTTTTAATGCAGTCATAACTCCAGCCATAACTCTACCATTTTAATTCTCACATTTTGGAGTTATAAAATAAATGAAAACAATTTTCAGGTTATGTTTTAAATGGAAAAACGTAAAAGAAAATTTTCAAAATGTGGCTTGCACTTCGTGGCCAATTTTTGACTTATTCGGTCTGACATTCGTGTACGCAGGTCGCGCCCGCACACAAGTTCAAGGCTCGAAGGCCAAGTCGGATCAAGATTTGCACCCCCCTACGGGCACGTAGGCCATGGAGGAGTCTCTATGCAACAAATGGTTACACCTTACAAATTGTTAACCATATATAAATTGGTCCACAAACTTATTCTTATCCTATGTGGGATAGCTATTTAAATTTTCCCACTTGCCACTTTTTTTTTTTTTTTTTTCCAATGTGGGATGATACTATTTATAGTCAATCAATGTAAGATTGTAATCCATTTTAAAGCTCCTCTTTAAATCCCAACTTTCACTCAATGTAGGATTAATTTCACATACACAAGTGAAAATCTATTTGCCAAATAATATATTTTCCAACATCACAACAACACTTCGTAATACATATTCAATACTGCATGCTAGTTTTGAAGAATACAATGTGGGGGAGGAAATCGTGTGAGCATGTTTGTCTTTGCTTCTTTTATCTTTTGATATTTTGTTCAGATTGATTAAGAAAGTGTGTATAGTTACACCCTTCTTGAAATCGAAATAAGCAAGTTTCTTCTATTTTTGTAGCTTTAAAGTTAAGCCAAACAAGTTTTACTGATATTTTTTTGGATAGTCTTAGAACGCAAGTATGAGAAACTAATTAATTGAAAAAATGATTTTTCTTGTAAAGTAGGACCCAACAACTCGAAAACTTGGTAAGGGTCAAGTCTTCGAATTGTTATCCATCAAAAAAAATTTATTATATTTTTCAATGAATAGAGTCTTCCACGATCCTGGGGCCACCTATATGAGCGTGTTTGTCAAGTTTAAACTAGTTAAAAACTTGCTTCTTTCAACAATAAGTTCAACACCTCATTTTACGTCAAGATAAATAAATAAATAAAATTATAACACACCAAAAAAAAAAGCCAAGAATGTTAATATATTTTATTCTAGATTTTACTTTTCATGTATCTAGTCTCCTGATAAATTACTCAGCAATTTTTATAATACTTACAATTAGTGTTGACTCGATGACTTTTACACAGTTCCATTGGTGATGACAAAAGGAATGTCTTAATCAAGATGGTACCTATCGAGTAGTTTGGAGGATTGTAAACGATTAAGATTGGAAAAATACTAATTTCCCGTCAATATGAAAAATATCATAGACCAATCTTGTCCATGATTCTGATTATCTAGGTGTCATTTGTCTGTTTTGTTGCAATAATTGAATTCATTTCAAAGTTTGACTGGTCGATTTTCTTAGTTATTTTCGATTTTCTAAATGCAAACTCAATTATGGACATATATCTAGCATCTTTTTACATTTCTTTTTATGTTATAAAGTTGATTGCTTAACTAGTGTGAAAATTGATATGGGCATTTTTTATACGTTTATTTTGGTTCACAAATATGAATAATTGTCGATAAACATTCGGAATAGAGCTTAATTTGTGTGAATTGTGTTTGTAGGACAACAATAAAGATTATTGTGGAAATTAGAGGAAAAGTAGAGAAAATGGGCCAAAATGGAGGAAACAAAAGTTCAGGGACCAAAATGCAAATAATTAAAAGATGACCCGAGACCAACTCAAGAGCGAACATAAGCTTAATCATATATTGAGGAATGCATGGGATGATTGGAGGAAAAGAATGAACAAAAGAGGTCAAGACAAGAGAAGAATGAAGTTGGAGGACCAAAATGAAGATATGTGATAATTGTTTATACCTTGCGACCGCAAGCAAGGAGGCAGGGAAAATTTGTGGAAAAGAAAGTTGTTCCTTGCTGGTGCAAGGAATTTGTCCTTGCGGCTGCAAGGAAGAAGATCGGCGCGAATTTTCTGGTTTTCTTATCCGACTCCAACTTGTATGGTAATGATTCTAGAGCAATTATAAAAGCTAAAATACGTCCAGAAACTAGGGTTACACCTTCTTAGAGAGAAAAATAACCTTTTTGAGCAAGAACGAAAGCAAGGACGAAGAATTTCACTCCAAGATCCAAGATTTCAAGCTTTACATTCAAGAATTGGGTGATGTCTTCTCCTAAATATTTTCTTTGTTATTTTAATTTATCCATGCTAGGCTAGGTTTTTAATTGTACTAGGTGAACGATGAACCTCGTATTGTGAACTTTTAATTTCTATTTTGCAATTTGGTATTTAAACATGTTTGATGGATGTTGAATGATTTACATAAACTTTCTTGCATTTACAATTATATGCGCAATAGTTGTATGAGTTTGAGTGATTTATTTTATGCATTCGAAAGAAGGAAAATAGATTTTACAAGGTATAAATCATCGTAAGGTCCGATAGGGGATAGAAATATACCGCTATACTTTATGTGAATCTTTAAGTGTTTACAAAACGTCGTGCATTTTGTATATTGCATTTGTCATAGAAATATAGTCAAATGGTATGCTAGAATAGGTTCAATTCTACTCGAAAGATATTATTGAATAAGTTGGAAACATTGATTCTTTAACCAATTTATCGTGTTGTCAAAGTGTGAAATAGGAGTAAAAAGTGAACTTGCTTGGTGATTCGGGATCCTAGTACGCTTTTTCATACATTAATTTCATCAACCTTTTGCATTCGACATATTTTTGCATTTAACTCATCATTTTAGTTTGATTCACGTAGTAGTCATAGCTTCATCAAAAATCACAAAAACAATCATCTTGAGTTTAATAGATTCGGTTAAGGTCGAGATAATAATAATCACGTTAAATCAATCATCGTGGGAACAATACTCGAAATTCTAGGATTTCCACTTTATTACTTCTCAATGAACCGTGCACTTGCGGTGATTTAAATCCGAAACATATTTTCGTGAACAAGTTTTTGGCGCCGTTGCCAGGGATTGAGTATTAACTTGATTTTTGTTATTTAGACACTAATTCGAACTTGCTTTTAATTTTAGTTATTTATTGTTTTCCATTTAGTTTATTTACTTAGGTTGAGCTAAGTGCTACTATTATCGACAGGACTACTAGGAACAGATACAATGGTTAATCAACAATTGGAACCGATTGTAGCACCTACAGCTCCAGCCAATGCTGAAGTACACGATGATGGGAATGCTTTACTTGGGGTTTTTTTTTATCACCGTTTGTTATTCAGAGCCAATCTAGCATTGTCTACCCAGCATTCGAGCAGTCGAACTTTCAGCTGAAGACAAATGTCATTCAACTCTTTCAGAATGGACATCAATTCTACGAGACATCCAATGAGAATCCACATACACATTTATCCCGTTTCTTGGATATGTGTCAACATTTCAGGTACCAAGGGATATCAGAAGATGCAATCAGACTGAGGCTGTTCCCATTCACTCTTTGGGATAAAGCACTTGAATGGCTCGATTCACTCCCGGTGGCAAGTGTAACTACTTGGAATGACTTGGCTCACAAATTCTGTACCAAATACTTCCCACTAGCCAAGGTGGCGAGAATGAGGCACGACATATCCATATTTAGCCAAAATGATACCGAGTCATTCAATGAAGAGTGGAACAGATTCAAGAGCATGCTACGGAATTGTCCTTAACATGGGTTCGATCAGAAAACACAAGTTAGGTTTTTCTATTTGGGACTAACTCCGGCGTCCAGAAGTATGGTGGATTCATCGTCAAACGACTCCATAAGCACTAATACTTCAGTCATGTGGTCTACAGATAGAGGAGACACAAAGAAGGCAGTCGAAGTGTATGAGGTAGATAGCTACTCAGCATTGTCTGCAAAAATTGACTCACTATTTCACAAGATGGAGAACATGACACAGACGGTGAACTCAGCACAAGCCAGGAGATTAGTTTGTGAAGAATGTGGAGCAGAACACCCCACATCCGACTGTCCTATCCTTACACAAAGACTGGAACAGGTGGATTTTGCCCAATGGGGTCAACGTCAGCAAAACAACCCCTATTCTGAAACATACAATCCAGGCTGGATAAATCACCCAAACTTCTCTTGGGGTGGAAATCAGAATCATAATCAGAATCATAATCAGAATCAAGGCTGGATAAATCACCCAAACCAGTCTGGTCCGATTTTGACATCATTGAGATTTGAGAGTGACAGAACTTAAGAAGTCCTTCCATGAATTGAGGTAGTACTATGACATATGCAAGTTGCTTTCTTGCCCCCACACCCTTGAATCCAATTTGTGATTCTACTCAAGTCTTCAGTAGAGAGGATATTTGAGAATAAGGAGGTGCCTTCATGGAGAAAACAGTTAACAATGAGAGCTTTGCAGTGAGTTTCGTGTTGTCAGTGATGTTCTTCATCAAAGTAATGAAGCTCTATCTCATTACTTTTATACCATCTCTGAATGTCTCGATCGGACTGTTGGGATTCTTCTTCGTCAAGACTTGGACAAAACTACTCGAGAAATCCAAGCAGGATTATCCTGTATAGATACATAAAAGAATTTTATTGAAGAATGTACGGTTAAAAATGAGTATAAAAATGAAAATGAAAATTTTAACGTGGATCAAACAGGGGCTAAACAGTGTAGTAGCTGAAAGACTTTCTATTTACACAGCATGTCAAGTTTAAAAATAACATTGGAGTTACGATGATTCTTGTTACTCATATAAATAATCGTACAATAAATACACGTGGCAAGTGGACAAGTTCCAACGAAGTCCTAAATATAGCCAAGTGACAAACTACACAGCAAGTGAACCTAGATCCGTCCCACATCATTCTGCTCATATGGAAATTTGGCCGAGCCACTGTTGGCCGAACCCCTATCTTGCCGAACCTCTTTTGGCCGAGCCACTATTGGTCGAACCTCTATTGTCCGAACCCTTATGAAGAGCTGAGCCCCAATGGATGACATGATATATGTAGAGGCGTATTGAAGAACATCTCATACTAGATCTTGTATCAAGTCGGTGATGTGACAACTCACTATATATGTAGCTCCATTTAATGAAACAAGTCAAGTCTAGTCTTACATATCAGGCATAGGGCTGCCAAGCCGTCACAGCATTAAATACGAAATGGCCTATGAATGATTGATTGATGGCTACGATAAGAGGTCTCGGCTATGCGGATGAGGCCACGTGTTCCATCATCTAACGGCTCTCCACTATTGTATTTTACTATAAAAGCACACCCTTAACATTGTAAAGGGTAATGCAAATATATACACACAAAGAAAGCTTTGTCATTCTCTTTACTGAGAAGATTTATTTCTCGGGCCGACCCCCTTTTACTATAGAAATAATCACACTACAACTAAAGAAACACTTGGAACTCTTATTTTCTGTTGGACCATTTTTTGGGGTCAACAATTCTTATTCTTGTCTTGTATTAATTCTTGGACAAGTAGGATGTTGTTCGAAATAAGCCTTCCAGCTACAAAATTGCTTTCATTTTCAGATAGTTCAGTCTGCTAGCATAACCTTGGAGTCTTGGACACCATTCGATTCCCTGCTATAAGTAGACTAATCAGGCAGAAGTCTTTCCATCTGCACACTGATTTAGATTTAGGGATGCGACCATGCACAATGCTATGCTTCAGTGCATCCGAGAAGGGCTTCGCCTAAACCCAACTTTACACCATAATTTAACGCTTTAAGAAACCAACCATATTTTCCGACAGATTTACCTTATAAATTGCCATAATTGAGTCCCACAAGATACTTTCACAGATTCTACTTAGCCCCTATTTGGGCTCTATTTTTTTTTTTTTTCAAAAATACATTTTTTCAAAATTCATTTTAACCGTACATTTTCTCATAAAATAATGTTACACGTAAATTCAAAAATTTTCCTCATTTTTTCACCACATATTCTTCAAAAAATCACTTTCAAACGTTCCCTCAAAATCTCATTTCAATGGAGCTCAAATAGTCCTAGAACGTACAATTAGGGAAAAAATTTCTTGTAAATTAGGACCCAATATTTATATCTTTGTTAGGGGTCATGTCTCGAGTGTTACAATTTTCAATGCACAAATTTTTCCAGGATCCTGGGACCACCCTAGTAGATTGCAACATTTTTTTTTTTTTTTTTTGACGGGGGAGTGTGTGCAAGTTGTTGCCGTGCCGCCCTCAGATGCTTGACGCGAATATGTAGTTCCACTCTTTATAACTACGTTACAATTCCTTCAATTATCTATCTACCTCTCAAAGAAAGATTCCTAGACAGTCTAAAGTTTCAATCCGGAGAGAATAGATGGACAGTGGAAGGGTAAATAACGTAGAGAGAGGAGTTGGATTGCATGATGAAAATATTAACACATTAGAATATGAAGAATTGTCAGTAGATGGGACATTTGAGAATGAGGCGGTACTTTCATGGACAAAACAGTTAACTATACGAGCTTTTGTAGTGAGTTTTGTGTTGTCGGTGACGTTATGCTTCATAATGATGAAACTCAACTTCAGTGTTAGTATTATACCATCATTTACCGTCGCTTCTGGTCTGTTGGGATTCTTCTTTGTCAAGATTTTGATTAAAACACTCGAGAAAGCTGGCATGTTGAAGCAGCCCTGGACCCGCCAAGAAATTACAGTCATTCAGGCCTGCGTTACAGCATCCTCAGGCATCAGTTACAGCGGTCGGAATATATGTTCCCAATCCTTCTTCTTTCCCCCCTCATTCACACAGGGTGCATATATAATATCTTACATGAGCATCTTGTGCAGGAGGCTATGGAACTTACCTGCTTGGAATGAGTGAACGTGTTGCCAAACAGGAGTTGGAATACAAGAACCCGGCACTAGGCTGGATGATTGGCTTTCTGCTTGTAACAAGCTTCTCGGGTCTTTTCTCAGTGGTTTCTCTCCGAAAGGTATGCTTTACATGTCTTATATGCTGGAAAGTCCCAATATATAAATTTTTAATATTTTTGAATCGTGAATGATGTATCACATTTTTTGTATCTAGATAATTATCATAGACTTGAAGTTAGCGTATCCTAGTGGTACTGCTACTGGACATTTTATTAACAGCTTCCATGCTCTTGGAGGGGCGAAACTAGCAAAGTAAGTCACTGTACCGGTTAAAATTAACACCTCATATGTAGGTATAATATAGGGGAAAAAAATCTAATAGGAAGATATGAAGATTAAAAAGAATTGGTTCGTTATGTATCCAGGAAGAAAGTCAGGGAATTGGGCAAGTTTTTCTCATTTAGCTTCTTATGGGGTTTCTTCCAATGGTTCTTCACGGCTGGTGATGATTGTGGCTTCTCAAACTTCCCAACATTTGGATTAAAAGCATATAAACACACGTAAGCATAAAAGGTTCTTTTCCTTAGTTGACAATTAATAAAGCTTCTTGTATAGAAGCTTTTGACAGATATAGCCAAGTCCATGTCTGCATACTAGTACTAAGGTTAACGTCAAACTACGACCACTTAAAACCTCATTTGGAAACTACAGGTTTTTCTTCGATTTCTCAGCAACTATGGTTGGAGTAGGGATGATCTGTCCTCACATCGTAAATGTATCTTTTCTTCTTGGAGGAATTCTTTCTTGCGGCGTTTTATGGCCTCTCATTGAAACTAGAAAGGGTGATTGGTACTCTGCTGATCTCGACCAACATAGTTTGCAGGGACTTAATGGTTACAAGGTAAATTCCTAATCCACCATAGTTTTCACCCAATGTTGCCATATATTAATTTTCTTTTTCACGAATACCATTCACTAAAACAAAATGTCAACTAAAACTACATCAGGTATTTATTGGCATTTCCATGTTACTCGGTGATGGCCTATACAACTTTTTCAAGGTTCTAAGCCGAACTCTAGCTGATTTGTTTTACAAAATTCTATCCAGAAATGCAAATGTGCAAATCTCGGTTGTAGAAAATTCCTCTCCTGTCCTAAGATCACTCTCTTATGATGACCAACGCCGTACTGAAGTCTTTCTTAAGGATCAAATCCCAACATGGTTTGCCATTGGAGGCTATTTCGCCCTTGCTACAGTCTCTACTGCAATCCTTCCTCACATTTTCCAGCAGCTCAAGTGGTACTATATAATTGTTATCTACATCTTTGCACCAAGCTTGGCCTTCTGTAATGCATATGGGTCTGGGCTCACTGATTTCCCATTTGCAAATCTATACGGACAACTAGCCATCTTTACAATTGGGGCATGGACGGGGGTATCACACGGTGGAATTCTTGCTGGTCTAGCAGCATGTGGAGTGATGATGAATATAACTTCCACTGCCTCTGACCTCATGCAAGATTTCAAGACTGGCTACTTGACCTTGGCTTCGCCTTGTTCAATTTTTGTCAGCCATATGATTGGGACTGCAATGGGATGTGTTATTTCTCCTTGTGTCTTTTGGATTTTCTACAAAGCTTTTCCTGATCTTGGGCTTCCTACAAGTGAATATCCTGCTTCCCTCGCTACAGTGTACTATAATAGGGCTAAACTAGGGGTTGGAGGCTTCTCGGCTCTGCCAACAGGTTGCCTCAAGCTATGTTACGGATTTTTTGCTGCGTCCATTCTCATCAACTTAACCAGAGATGCTTTGGGCAAGAAACGTTCATGGTTTATTCCACTTCCAACGGCAATGGCAGTACCATTTTTTTGGGGTTCACAGATAGCCATTGATATGTGTGTTGGAAGCCTCATACTTTATGTATGGCAGAAGAAAAACAAAGTCAATGCGGATGCCTTTGGGCCTGCCGTAGCTTCTGGTTTGATTTGTGGTGAAGGGATGTGGACTTTGCCTAGCTGTATACTAGCTCTAGTCGGAGGGAAACCTCCAATTTGCATGACGTTCCTGTCAAGGGCTACTTATAATAAGGTAGATTAAGTACTTAAAATCCTAGATAGGCCAGGGGAAATAATAACTTGTATGCCAACAAGTGTCACCTTTATAATCTATAGGCTGAAAAAGACTATCCTGTATCTATACATGAGAGAATAAATTCATGTTTCTGCAGTATGAAACTTATACTTGATTTATTTACCTACCGCATCTCAATAGTACTCAGTAATACATAATCTCTAATTCTCAACAACTAGAAAAGTGGAGAGGAAACGAAAGTAATTTTCACAAGGAAACCGGTTCAGGACAAGATTTAACAGATATGATCCTCGCTAACAGCTTAATCTAATGTCCTGGATTCAAGTCTAACTACCGTCTACCGCATTTAAGGAATTTGTGCACGTGTCAATTAAATTCTGCACCCAAGTCATATTTCAATTTTTTCCCTTCATATTTCTTGCATACTTTTGTGAAGCTCTCTTAACATATTTACGAGCCTAAACAAAACTTTAAAGATAATGACGCGAGTGAGAAATAGACCAAAGAAAACGTCAATCTCCATCTCCACCACTTTTTACTTCAGTCTCTGTCAACTATTATTTGGCGAGATATTGTTGCCAATACTCCTGTTTCTCATAGCCATCCTCCACCCCAATTTTGCTCAATCGAAACAGAAGTGAAGCACACCTATGCTATTTATAATTGTATTTTAATTTGGTTTTCAATTGGACACTGAAATTGTGTCAAAAGCTAATATGCATGCATATATACATGGCAAGTCCAACACTGATTTAAAAACAGACACCCATGGCTATCAAACTGAAAAAATTCACTTGTCTAGCTTAAACAATAAAACTGAATCTCAATTAAAATGTTAATAAATTCATTGAAGGTATTGAAATGGAAGTATTATGTCATAAATAATTAATTAATTCCTGGCTCCGATTGGCTTAAGCCTTTACTAATCTAATGGAACTAGAATTTAGAAAAACCTCTTTTAAGTACATAGTCTAGATTTAGGCTTTTAATGTACGGCGTTTATTACTTGCAATCACAAAAAAGAGGCAAAATCTGTAAAAATTGTTCTAAAAATCTGGCTATCCTCGTGGAGGTGAACTCTTGAATTCTTTATTGCTGCATACCATACAAGAAAAGAGAGCTGAATGTTCAGGTCTCCATATCGAGTTTTGATTTTTTAAAAACTAACTATCGTGTGGAGGAATGTTTAAAAAAGATTTAAATGATACATATATCACTCTTTATAACAACTTTAACTACATAATCATTCCACACGTCATCCACTTATGCTGGTTTAAGCCTCCATTTGGAAAATCTTTATTTCTTTTATAAATTGTTAGTTAAACTTCATTTTCAACCACCACATTTTGACCACAACTTATTTTTATCTATTTATAAATTCTTTCCAAACGGGGGCTAAGAGATTGAAATTTGTATTGCACTGATCCATGAATAAGTAGCATGTATAATTGACTATATTTACTGCCCCCTCCCCAACCCCAATGTCTTCAATCCAGAAGTTTTACTGATTAACTTAAAACAAACTAATGAATCTCAGTTACAATGGTAATGAATATAATGAAAAATGAAGACGTTGAACAATCAAGTATTATGAAGATTTTCTGCTTACACAGTAACACATCACCTTAGGAGCCAAACTAAGAATTGCCCAGTATTATATATTTCAATAAAAAAATTTGTTCTAGCTTCAATCTCACTGTTGTAGAAGCATTACAGTCTCAAGCAGTCCAATCTTCATCACTTGCACTCATATCCTGAGAAAAGGTGGCAACAAATAGAATCAGCAGGATTTAAACAAAAAAACAAAAAGAGGCCATTACAACCCAGTTCACAAACAAAAATCATCATAATGTCCATATCAAAGTTGTGTTTATGCACTGGACAAGGAGCGGAATGAATGTCAATGTGCTCCAGGTGATGAATGTGCATGATTCATATACAATGCATCACTTTAGTGACAATAAACCAATGTGATTTACGTGCTTGCATTTCATTACAATCATAATGAAGTTAAAATTGCATTAAGAAATCACACCTGAGATGTGCTAGAGAACTCTTCTATGTCATCATCTCCTACCTGCAGAGTCAAAAACATAAATAAACTATTACAGATAAGCACTAATATACTTCAATGAAGGCTTTATTTCAACATCAATCATGGAAAAATTGAACTATACCGCAAGTTAACTCAACTTTAGGATCCATAACTATGTAAAATCAAAGAACTAATATTGCAAAACAAGGAATATCTTAATTCAGTCTCAATTCAGCGCATTTATGGAAATTGCTGGATCTCCAGCTTCGTATTTGCAGGTGTGTATATCTTCATGGTCTTTTGGGAGCCTTCTGGTTGGAAAAAGAGAAGTGGCAGGGCACAAAGGGATGGCAGGTAAATTGGAGATATTGCAGGAGCCAAGATCATTGTGATAAGCCTCCTATACAATTTACCTATTCTAGAAGGACCCAGGAGGAGGAGGGAAAAGTTGGCTGGGAAGTAACAGAATATTTTAGTGAAGGGATGAGTTGACTTAGACTTAGTTAGTTAGAGAAGATCTATAAATACGAAGTAGAGGGAACGAGAAGAGGGGGGTAATTGAGAGTAGTCTTAGGGGAGAGAATTGGCCTTTTGAAAGCCAAATACCTTTGTTTCATTTTCTTGTTGCTGAATTACAGATTTATAGTTCACAAATTGCTGCTATTCTTCATAGCAGAGTTTTCCTATATTTTAGTAGAATTCCAGAAATACAAAATACATTTATAGCCTGAGTTATTGTTCTTCTTCAGTCTTTTCTCAAGTCTGATCTTAATTCTAGAAGCTGAACTGGATCTGTGACAGGTTTTTATCAAGTTGCTTTGATCATCCAGTGTTGACAAAGTGCAAGGTGCAGAAATACTACAGGCTTCTTCACATCAATTGATGACATGATGTAGACTGTGACAATTAACTTCTCTTGATGGCACTCCATGCGCTTTTAAAATTAAATAACTACCAAGGCTAAGTTCTAAGGAGCCCTGAATTCCACCGCTACGTAGATGAATAGAAAATTATGTTGCAAGATGACTTTGACCATTTATGGTCAAAGAGAAAGTAGAAATTCAATCAGTAAACTTCAGTTTCCGAAGTTGATTTCTAATATGATTATGAGCCTGTTTGAGCCCCATTTTTTCATAAGAATGTATTTTGGAATAGTAAATTGATGGAGAATGAGCGGTTGGAAAATAAGGAAAAGATTTGAGTTTGCGTGTAATATTATTTTATTGAAGAATGTATGGTTGAAATGAAGATGGAGAAATGTATTTTGAAAATAGTGTGGATCAAACAAGGGCTATATACAAGGAAATTGTAAGAAAGATAAGGCAAAATGAAAACAATAAGACATAATCGAAGAGTACAAGAATATACATGCAAGAACAATACCACAGGTTGTTTCTTCAATGCCATAGTTTCTGCACCTACACATATGCAAAAGCAAACAAAATGTGGACCATGAGAAGCTATGTATGAGCAGAATCAGAAATTAATTGAACATATGTCAAAATCATGCAATAAGATAGCATGATTCTAGGCATTAGACAAGTGACACATCATATAAAATGACAGGACCTAGAACTTGTTGCCGTGTGACACATTTAATTGGTCCTCTAAAATTTGTCAAGTAATAGTATTGTGCGTCCTACATCATTCTTATTAGGTCTGGCATGTTTTAATTAGACAAAGCTTCTACATTTCTTTCATTTGTAGTCGCAGAATTTATGAAAAGGTCTCTCCAATAAAAAACTATGCCTTCTACTCTACACAAACCATTATGAGATATTATATGACATATAACATGATGTTGTTCATTGCACAAGGAATCTTGAATTAGGTTGTCAGTGGATCAAAATCAACTGAGAATTGATCCGACTAAGAAGAATTGGTATAACAGGTTCGTTCTGGTTTTCCGAAGGCCTACCTATGTTTTAATCTGTTCAGATGTCCCCATTAAAATAGAATATCATGAAAAGTGATTCAAAGGCTTTGAGAATAGTGTATCATAGATATCTAACATCAATCTTCGGATACACCCATAATTAGATACAGATTATCTCTCTTATTCTGACAATTGAACTGATCTAAACAATCTAATTTACATAATAGGAATATATTTAAGGAAATCGTTGTAAAGCATTGTAGAATATTGGTAGGAAGGCATGCACTTTAAATGTTTTCCATACCTCCTTTACCCACCAAATGACATTCAATAAACAGATGGTTAAGACGAGAAGAAAGTTTCAGTTTTTGGGTATAGTAAATAATTTACAAGCAAAATCTATTTCCAGTTTTTATGCAATAAATGGCATCATAAAATTAGAATGAGTGGTAAGGGAGGGGTAAAGAGAGAGCAAGGCTAACCAGCATCTCTTTCCTCAATTTTCTTCCCCCGTTTCAAGACCTTGGAAACCTACAACAAACCAATGGCATGTGATGAAAGGTAAAAGGCAAATAAAGGATAGCAAAGCTCAACAGGTTGATATTACTAGATAGAGGAAAAAGAAGTCTTTATATTAATAGGGGCAAAGAAGAAGCAAACAAATCTCTACCTTGACATTATCCTTGATCTGTTTCACATCCTTAGTTGCCTTCTGAAAATGAAAAATGATATATCAAATTGATACGGCAGCATAAATTTATTATTGTATCCATTTGATTGACTATAACAGCATAAGCCCATAAAAGAAAATTGTAAATGAGATAATCAAAAACAAAAGGCAGGGTTGATAATCTTGGAGAAAGAATCACTGCTTATTGCTTAAGCATAGATTACTGTAAGAATTGTGGCGCTGATAAGCTAAATGTGGGGAAATCAACGTGTCTGAATCCAAATGAATGTATAATGTTAATCTGGATGTACTATAGATACTTAGTCAATTATCAATTTCACCCTAAAAGATGGACATTACATATGTCAAACATTGTGCTTTCAGACAAAACAAAAGTAAATGTACTAGAAGAGTTTTAAAGAAAATAAAACTTCCATAACAAAATTAATAAATTATCTTTATTTCATAAATAAAAAATGAATGAGTAAAAACAGAGACCAATAAGTGAAAACTGCATCTAAAGAGTGGTCGTATTATTAAGAGAAGATATATATTAAAAATGTATTCTTAGTTAATTATCATCAGGACAGTGTCTCCGTAGTCTTTGTCAGTTGTATCCCATTTGAGATGTGTAACCATGTGTATTTATTTCCGGACAAAAGAAAAATTCTAAGTTTTCAGTTTCCCTTGTGGACAAGTTATCTTCACTTATTACCAATTCACAGCTAAACTAATATGTAGTTAACAATGGAAACAAGAAACAACTGGAAAGATGCAGTAACTACAATAATCACAATGAAAAGACCTGCTTATTTTGAAAAAGGTTTCGAGATTTAGATTATTGTCAGGTGTCAATCATCAACTCAACATCAAACTACCAATAACTTGTACAATTTGTACATTTGTGCTATCAATCATTCGACTCTTCAAAGAGACACTAGACTAGCATTCACAAGCAGTGTCATCGTGAAATTTGGAGGTAATGCCCAATTGTTACAAGACAACAATCTTGCACACAACTGTGACAAATAATGCATATGATCATTTACCAGTAAATTTTTTTTTTTTTTTTTGAAGTTTATGAGAAATTTAATGGATAGGAACAGATTAAAATTATTCAACATTGTACAAAGAGATCCTACTTGGTTTTGAACACGAGAGCATCTTTTTTGATAATATCTAGGACACTGTGGTGCTAGAGGATGCCTGTACTCGTAATTGAGATGCAAGATCTCTGTAGTAGAGAAAGAGGAGCTTGCATAGTACATCAACTTAGAGTTAAGGATGTGATCAAGTCAACATCTATCATGAACATTTATGATGGTAGAACTGTAATTAGAAAGGTTAGAGATGTTGATGATATACTGCTACTTCTACAATCGTTGGATTTGATAGATATCCCTTCTACCCAACATAGTTTGTAGAAAGGATCTCAGAGACCCAACATTGATGCTTATAAAAGTAAAAGCTGCAAGACCTCACCTTCTCCTCCACCTTCTTAAACAATGTAGATACAGTTGTCTGAACAAGAGAAACATGAGTGTTGTGAGAGAGATCTTTAGATTTGACAGTTCGTTTAAGGTGATCTGAAGCTGGAATGGGCTCTGTGGCATCCACATTGTCAATGTCGAAGACTATAGGGCAGCTACGTTCAGTTTGTGTTATTATTTAAGGAAATCAGTGTGTAGAAGCTGAAATCACATGTTGTACCTCCATGAGGTATATGGAAGCTTCAAATATCCATGACTTAGTAGTACAAAGGTCAAGGGACAAAAAAATAATATCCAATAACTAAGAAATATTGTTGAGAAAAAAAATAAAATTATAAGGATATTAATTCCTGTTTTCTGTACGACACCGACTTCCTCATCCTCTTCTTCAAAGGTTTCAGCATCTGTTCCAATAAAATCATCCCCAGAAGATGCTTCTGCAAACCTGCCCACAGACTTTTTAAGCATCACCAAAATAACTTAAGGCCGAGAGGAATTTTAACAAGATCTTAAGGAAGCAAAACAAAGCAAGGGATAGTGCCTTGTACAAAAATAATTGATCTCACGTGACTTCCAAATAGATACGATGTAAATTACTGCATCCTCGCAAAAGGTAGTGCTAGTAGAAATTGGTAAATTTAAATGCCTCACAAGTGAAACAAGAGAAAAACGGTCTGCATATATATGTCCATAAATTCTACAGCTCAATTTTATATATTCTCTTCAAGATATTCTTCAGCACATAAAGTGACAAAGTTGCTGCTGCTTTGACCAATGAGAGGAGAAACAGCTTATGTGAAACTGATGATTGCTCATAATCAAATATTTCCTTCGCCAGCGAATCAAAATTTTAAGTGTAATAACATGAACTAAAACAATCATAGTTGTTTCGGGTTCTTGTCAATCTCTCTAGTCATTTCTTACTCATCTGATAGATGCTTCCTCTGTCTCATGTTGAATTTCTACATTTCCTTTTTGACATGTCTCAAATTTGTCTATATTTTCAAGATATAATTATTTTTGTCGAGAAATAGAATTTGTAATATACGAAGAAAGGATATGATACAAGTTTGAGAGAACAAGGTATCCTTGTCAAGAGCAGAGTGAAAAAAAAAAAAAAAAAAGTTACACAAAATCAGTCATATAAACCATCCCAGTTCCTTGGTAAATCATTAATAGCTATCCCAAATAAATGACCCTGAACTACCTTTAATAAATAGTCCCACTAAATTATTTTTCCGATGCAAACTTAAAAACATAATGTTCTACATAAAACTTTATCTCACACATGAAATTAAATTGGCGAACTATACAAAACCTATATGTTTTTAATTCTGTACTAAAAAAACATGCAGACAAGTAAAATCACAATTCTCAACTTGGGGCAAGGAAGATATGTTGTCAAAGAGAGGTTGAAATGTTGAAAAAAAAAAATTTAAGTGCTGTATAAGTAGCCAGTTTTTTTAGCCGAGGTTTAGCTTAGGACCTCACAACTTTTCATATTTGATTCGGTATAAAATTATCTATGCAGCTTTTGTCATGCAGAAAAAGGAAAGGAAAATACTTGAAAGTTTTCCCTGCAGTCCTAGCTGAATGCCGAGTAGGAGTTACTTCAATTGATTCTTTTCCATTATTTTGACTATCAGTTAAATCATCCTCCAGTGAATCTTTTGGCGAATCTTGTTTCACACATTTCATTGCAGATTTTATAAAACCTCGTCTTCCATCACAAGGTGCACCTGCACCACCCTTGAAATCATACTCTGCATGTTGTTCCTGGGCCCAACCAGGACACAGGAAATTTTGTCAAGGATATCTGGGAAAATATTTGGCGATAAGCTCGTATTTTGGCATGCTTTTTGTATCTCTATAATTACAACTTTGACCAACTGAAAGCAGGGTGTTCTCTTTCTATTAAGTGCAAGAGAAACAAATTCACAGTAAACTAACCAAATTCAGATCCTTTGGAAATTCCAGCCGTAATTCTTCTGGATTCTCATCTTTCTTTCCAATCCACCATGCATCAGAAAATACTATCTGGGGAAGAAAGAAACAAGAATGCATGATTTCGACCTCAAGATAAGTGAAAAGATGGAACTAAAATGCATATGGAAATCAAATATTGACAAAGTACTTGGTAACTGATTATGGATTGTATCATATCAGATGTTATTTTAAACATGCAATTCGAAAACTAAGTGGCGAAGGATGAGGTAGCCATAGACACTGAAGATTGCCTTGGGAACCATACTAATCAGGGTGGGACAACTTTTTTTGTTTATTCTATCTTTGCTCAGGTGCCAATTAAGGTCAGTCATATAGTGTTACAACCCCACCAGATTTTGAAACCAATTCAAAAGACATTATCCGATAATATTTGTTAATGCCCAGTCCCCAGTCCCCAATCCAACAACCACCACCCAAAAGGAAGAAATGAACTTATACACCAATACCATTTGTCGTGAACTCCACTTCTTATCCTTTTGAATAATAATATAAATGGGTCCTTGCTATAAATATTTTTTGCGTCTTAATTAAAATTGAATGACTTGTTTGACTTATTAGAGAAAGACTAGTTTGCCTTATAATGGTTAAAAACTTTTTCCAAAAACTTCCAAAATAGTAAAATTTCTCTCGTGTTTGGTGTCATATATAGTGTGTTATTATGCAATTCTTTTTTTTTTATCTAACATACATAAATAAAAACATGTGCATAAAATTATTTTCCCACTTCCAATAAAAAGGAATAGAAATTTGAGTTAAGCAACCACAAATTCAAAACCAAATGAATGCAAAAGGAACATACAAAGTCACATAATACTCAGATTTTTGTATTAACTAAGCAAACAATAATACGAGCATCACTACTTCCAATTTACATCCTGCTTTTACATATGTTTCCTCCACAACTTTAAATGTTATATCTGGGTTTATTTTGTGGGTGTTAGTTGATCAAAATATATGCACGAATAAGAACCTGTGTATATGGACTGAACTGGTTCAACTAGAAGTTAGGGTCATTGCCCGTGGAATCCAAGCTAAGCCAGGTCTTGTGCATACTGACAGAAGACGTTAACTTTTACAAGTCTTAACTTTGTAATTTTAGTGAAGTTTTTAATGCACCTTCAAACATTTGGTATGCCTTTTCACGTGAATTTCTGATACCATAGCTACAATGGAACCTTAAGGATGCAAAATGAAGAAAACATAGGAAAGTGTGTAGTGCATACATTAAGCCCTTGTTTGGTAGAGGTTAATATCAATTTTTTAGTAGTTTTTGATAAAAATAGATGAAATGTGTGGTTGAAAAGTTGTACGTGGTTGAAATTAATTGTTGACTTTGACTTAGAGCTAACTATTTGTTTGGAAAGATTATTTGAAGTGAAAAATAATTTTTTTTTTTGGAAAATATGTGGTTAAAATTAGGAAAAATTATGGGCCACGTGCAATATTATTTTATGAAGGATATGTGCTTGAAAATAAGTTTGAGGAAAAATGATTTTCAAAATAAGTTGTGTCAAACAAACGATAGACTTCGTTTTGAATCAAAATTCTTTTTATGAAAATTTGCCAAATATTGTAAAAGTTGCTATTCTTTTTATTTGAATAATTGAACACCCACAACTACTAAACATCCCGTCTTTATTCTCATGTTTCCCCATATTCTCTACATAAGAACCATCAAGCATCAATACACCAGGAATAGAACATGCAGTAGTTGCAAGCACACTTTGGAAAAGACTCCACATGCTTCAAAATCAACTATCAGCTTCTTGGAAGTAGAAAACTTACGAGTTCTAGAAGCCAACTTATGAAATAACATCACTGGTTGCATATGAGGTATTCCTAAGTCTATTGAGCTATAATAGGGATTCTCTGCAGTACATTCAGCTATCTCAATGTCTGATGTGGAAAATAATAATAGAGAAGCGAGTCATGAGAGTTGCTTAAGTACAACTTCAATAAAAAATAGACAGAGAAAACAAAACATAGATAAGGTATCCAATGAAACATGAGGAAGGACGGTATTACCATTTAGGATGATGCAAGTCCAGCTGATGATAAAGAACTAGTACTACGGTTTGATAAATAACTATGTACAGCTTTCTTAAAATGATAAAATTGGCTATTGCACACACACACAGAGACATTTAAACAAATACAGGGAGTATTGCAATTGCAGGATGAAATTAAGAATATTCTGATGGTTGCACATATGAGGTCCAAAATGAAATATTAAATGCCAATCATGGATGAGGAAATGTGTGACAAGAAAACTGGCAAAAAGAAATACGAGAAAATACTTACCATATTGTCGAAGTAATCCTCACACATCACATTCTTCCCACCTCTGGAAAATTGCAGAGTCAAATACCTATTTTTCGGATAGATAATGGTCCCAAAAAGCTTCAATTGACCCTACGCAGTTGAAGAAAACATAATCTGTATTTTGCTTGGCACTTGTTAATTGAGAATCTATCTTATCAAACATATCCATTAGAACGTCAAACATGATAAAATTATGAGTTCCTACACTATTTCCCTCCATTTTCCCGTCAAAAGGTTAGAAGTGATTCAGGTAAAAGTAAATAATTTTGTAAAAATAAATTATTGTTGAAGATAGCTGAAATTCATTTTAAGAACTCCTACTTCCACCATAAGCAGATACAAAATTGCAACTCTGTAAGCATTACAAATTGTCATTCCTGTGTAATTTTCTTAGTAGCCTTTCAGTTTTAAGGATGACTAGGAAACTTCATCGTTTCTAAAGTACCTGGAAACCAACCAAAAATTCAACATACTAATCAAAGGAACAAAAGACTGGCGCTAGAGCAAGTTCATTAGACCTGCACAACAGAGTACACCATTTGAAGCACACCGAACAACCCGTCTCAGTCAAAGTTCGAGTTCATTTCACCCAAATCAAAATAACCTATCAAGTCAAAAACCCACAACAAGCACAACAAAGATGATAAGAAAACCTACTAAACCTGGGGGAAATCAAGATACAGAATGGGGTTTCGCGTGCCAAGGTCTTTAAGCTCGCCGATTTTCCCACCGGAAACCGGACCAAGAAGTCCCGGAAACGAGAAGAGAAATCTGTTCTTGCGCTGAGATTTTTTTAGTATATCGGTGCCGTGATGTTTGGTCACGATTTTCGACGGGGCAAGAGCACTTGATGGCCCAACTCTCGATGGATTTTCAGATAAAATGGTTTTGGAAAACGCCAATTTCTTCAACCTCTTTCTCTCTTCCAATTCTGGGTTTGATGCCACAGCTTTCTCTTCCTTCTTAACATCTCGACCCATTCTCGCTGTCTATAGCTCGTTCCCTCGCTCAGAGATTTTGTGGCGCGTCTGGGTAGGCGGGAGAGAAGTAGTATATAAATGGGGATAGAAATAAAACACAGGAGGTCACCCTAGTTTCAAATTAAGTTCATTTTGATCCCTTCACTTTTAGTGAGATAAAAATAAACATGTGTAATTGAACTACATTATTTTGAAAGAATATAATCTGGAATAGTAGATTGATGGAGAATGTATGACCGAAAAAGAAGGAAAAATTATTAATCTAATAGGAAATATAATTATATTGAAGAAAATGTGGTTAAAAATGAGTAGAATAATGAAAATCAAAATTTTAATGGGTACCAAATGAGGCAATTAAAAAAAAAAGACCGAGTGCGATAATGGCATAAATAAAACACGATTTTAGTTGAAATAGGATAAAATCGAAGCAATCGAACCGGACAGAATGGCCCGTACGCACTCTGACCCTTTCATCTTCGTTTACAACTAAAAAATTTACGATCCCAATTTCACTCACTAGTCACTCTTCAGTAGGGTTTAATAATGGTATATCTGAAACCCTCTGGTATCCAAATGGAAGTATAAGAGAAATTATTTATCTGTAAGCTACTCCAATTAAGTTATAAAAAAGCGAATCTCATTTGAGCCTCCGATTTCTATTCAACTTCAGTCGATCGATCTATACAATGGTGGCGAAGATGGAGAAATCAGCAACGGATCTTCTGGCATCACCGGGTGTGAGTTCCCTGTTCAAATACCTGAAACTAAAAACGAAGCAACAGGAGCTTTTGATCCGAGTAACGATCCTGTGTTTGGTCTATGTATTGGCTTTTATCACGCGTCTGTTTAGTGTGTTGCGTTACGAGAGCATGATCCACGAGTTTGACCCGTATTTCAATTACCGGGTAACTCAGTTTTTGACTCAGAAGGGATTCTATGAGTTCTGGAACTGGTTCGACTCGGAGAGCTGGTACCCACTTGGGAGGATTGTTGGTGGGACACTCTATCCCGGTCTCATGGTCACAGCCGCCCTGATTTACTGGACTCTCCGGTTTCTAAGGTACAAATCATCATTTTTTTGTTGCATAAATAGAGTTAATTTAATTAGACCATCTCTAGGGCTGTACCATTTTGCACCAAATCTTGCACCAAATTAAAATTCAACTCCAACCATTACAACAAATCTTACACCAAATGAACAGGGTGTTTAATCATTTTCTTCTATTTTTTTCTTCTTAGTAATTTATTTATTAGGAATATTAATTATTTATTCATTTTAGAAATATATAAATTACTAAATAAATAATTATGCGAAATTAAGGAAAATATTAAATTCATTAAATTTGAGCGTCTATGCTTAAAGATGCCAAAAAATTTGGGGATGATGTTACAACAGCCAGAGCAACCCAACGTGGAAAAAACGGTATTAGCATTGCATCATCACAGCCATCTTCATCGTCGGAGGACCACACATCAACGCATTCAACATCCACTGGATTGTCTTCGATTTCTCTTAATATAAACAAAGACAACGTTGACGATACTTCTACGCAACGACCTATAGGGGTAAAAAATCAAAAGGAAAAAGGAAAAATAAGTAGGTATAAAATTACTTGCAACCATAAAAGAAGAGAATCGACAATTCATCGAAATTTTGAAAAAAAAAAGTAACGAGAATAGACATCAAAATTATGAAATTCAAAAAAGGAAATTGGCAATGACGGAATATAGCGAGGAAAACAAGATTTTATCGAAGGATTTGAATTCGATAACATATCCAAACTTACGTTTGTTCGTTCAAGACGAACAAATAAGAATTTTACAAAAAAGATCTCAACAACACGATAAAGGATCTGAAAGTTCATTTGGTTTGTATGGAAATTATTTTGATGATATTGGAGGATCTGGAAGCGATCTTCCAGATTACTAAATTATGCATTTGTTTTTATGTATTGTTTTTTTTTTTTAAATAGAACTTTGCTATATATTATTGTTTGCTTACTGAAATTTAAAAGTTCACTCATTGTTTACTTAAATTTAAACAAAGTTACTAGTTGCTCACTAAATTTTGCTATAGGTAACAATTATGGAAATGATACTGGTGATTAATGAGTAATTTTATTCAAATTTGAGTGAGCAACAAGTGACTTTTTAAATTTTGATGAGCAAGTAGTAACATATAGCAAAATTCAGTGAGTAAAAAGTAAACTTTTGAATTTTGATGATATAGTGATAATCTATAACAAAGTCTAGTGATCACCGATTAAATTAACTCTACATAAATATGTGTATATACTATACAACATACGTGTATGTATGTGGGCTTGTACATTTAACTCTTGACAATGTTAGCTGGATATAAATGTGAAGACTGGGATGATACTTGGGACTAGAGATGTGACTTATTTGGAGGTACACAGAAAAAATTTAAGGCATATATATTAAAAATTTATGGCAGCATGATTCGCCTAGACACAAAAGGTTCAAACTTTATGGAAGTTTGATTCACCTATACACAAAGGTGCAAACTTTAAGCAAATATTGTTTGGGAAACTAACTTGGAAATGCTTGGATATGAATTGAAATTTTTTAATTTATTTTATTGTGCTATTGTTTGCTTGTATGTTGTAGAAAATAGTGAAAATTCTGATTATAATGCTGTGATCTGAATCCATTTCTATACAATTCATGATGACGATGATGGATTTTATTGGAAGAAGAAAGAGAAGAATATGGAGATGAAAAAAAAAAATTGCTACTTCCAATAGGTTTGTCAAAGAATACATTTTTTTAATTTTACTTTCGTTCTTTTTTTTTTTTTTTAATTTTTTTTTCATACAGATGGATTGCTAGCGATTTTTTATTATTATTTTTTTTTTGTGGGAAGGGAATGCATTATGAGATGGAAATGATTTAGATGACAAAACAATCAGTAGTTAATGCAACGAATAAATACTAATGGGAAGAAGAAAGTGTCTGCCAAATGAATCATGTGTCTAAAACTGAAGTATAATAATTTCCCAGTGATGCATTAACATAATTGCATATACATAGAGGTAAGTAAGCCCCTGTTTGGACTCCATTTTTAATCAAACTCATTTTCAAGCACTCATTTCATAGGTTCCACAATTTTTATCAACTTATCAACCGCCCATTTCATCAACTTTTATGAAAATCTACTAAAAATCCGATTTTTAGCAAAACAAATCCCGGGCTTATATTGATACCTTTTCTAAGATTTTTCTGATTGGTCTTGTACTTAGGATTCTCACTCACTGGCGCTTCTAATAGAGCAGTACTAGGTAGCTATTTAATACTGGCAATCTATGGTGGTTGGTGAGAGATGGGAATGATTTAGATGATAATAAAACCATTAGTTAATGCAACAGACAGATACTACTAGGAAGAAAGTGTTGTCTGCCAAATACTACACGTGTAAACCTTGAGGGTGAATAATTTGACATGGATGCATTAGTATTTGCACCTACAATCGTACTTTTTGAGATTTTATTGTTAGTCCTCTATTTTCTTATGGCAATGTTATAAAAGATGAATTGGGTATTGAGGCGTTTATCTCCATGAGGTGGGGGCAAAACCTCAAGAAAAAATAATACTCCCTCCATCCCACAAATATAGGCTTATTTTTGTTTTCACGCAGATTAAGAAAATGTATTAATATAGTTGGAACAATAAAATTTACTTGCATTTTTCTAATATACCCCTACGTTGAATAATGATTTAAATAAGAGTAGTTCATATTTGTTGTTAACAATACACATTAAATGGGGGCATACTAGAAAATTAACATATCAACCATACTCTCAACAAGAATAGTAGCCAATAATTTTGGATATACGATAAAGGAAAGCAATCCTATCTTTATGGGATGGAAAGAGTTAAAAAATTCATAAATATAATAATACAAAAGTATATTCATAATATAACATGACCCCTTTCAAAAAATCCATAACGTGGTTTAAAAAGGCGGTAGTGAGGCGCGCCTTAAGGCCCGCCTCACTGTGAGGCACATGTAGTATGCCTCGAGGTGATATTTTTGAGGCTAAAACTATGAGGATCACGCCTCATGGAGCATGAGGCATGCGCCTCATTTAAAATTTGATTTTTCAATTGTATGAAAAGAAATAAAAAAATAGTCTTCTTAAAAATGAAAATGACTCATTTAAAAAGACATTTTGGATCCAAGCAAAACAATAAAATACCTAGAAAACTAAACGGCAACAATTAGAGGACAAAAAAGAGAACAAATTCAACAAAAATTCAAAAGTCAGAAGAAGAGTATCGTCTTCATCGGTTCATTGGGTATGTTTTTCATTGGATATGATGATAATTCCATTAACGATGCTAGTAATAGTGATGATAGTACAGACTATTAGGCTTTTTTTTTATTTAGTTTTAGCTACTTTTTTTTCCATTGCAAATGAAGTTATTTTTAACTTCTGTGATACTTTTTTTTTTTTTTGCTAAGCATCTTCTTTCTTTAGGTGGACTATATGTCAATATGCTAATGGCTATAAATCATATTTACTATGTTCCAACTTTGATTTTTTTGTATTTTTGTATTATTTTATAATTCAAAAACTTAGATTTTTTGTTTTTTGTGAGACTTACGCCTCAATCCTCCTCGAGGCTTACGCCTCGCCTCATAAAAAAAAAAGCCTCAGTACTTAGTTTCGCCTTTTTAAACATTGATCCATAACAAAGCTAATAACAAAATTCAAAGTCTAACATACAAAAAACCATAAAATTAATCAAGAAACAATAAGGTTTGAAATTAGCAAGCATGATCTAAAATATGAGTTAGGGTTCTCACTCTCTAAGTCTGCTAATGGGGCAGTACTATGTACGAATTTAATTGTGGAAATATGTGGGGATTAGTGAGAGATCAAACAAAACACGTATGTTAGAGAACGACGTCTAAAGTTTTTGGTAATGCTAGTAGGATGTAACTGTGAATGTGTGAGCTCTGTGCATTACTTACAACATAAAAACATGAGGCATAAATATTCATAACTTACACATATTTTCCTGTACCTGAGAAATATTTAAGAAATGATAAATTACTTTCCTCCGTGATAAAGATTGTCCAAATTCTCTATGATAGTTGAAAAGTTTAGTGATATTCATAAATGTTAGAATTATCATTTTTTCTGTTATTTTGAAACTATTTATACCAGTTTAAAATATGTATCTACAGTATTTTTTGCAAGTACTAATATTTTAACCAAAAATGAGTATTTCGATGGATAGTTGATTTGTGTGCATGTGTGTGTTACTTACATATATGGATATGTACGTGCAAAGTTTGAAAAGGCGAAACTAAGTACTGAGGCGATTTTTCTTCATGAGGCGATGCGTAAGCCTCAAGGCGGATTGAGGCGTAAGCCTCCCAAAAAACAAAAAAAAAAAATCTGAGAATTATAAAATAATACAAAAATACATAAAAATCAAAGTTGGAGCATATTAAATAGAATATATAGCCATTAGCATATTGAGATATAGGTCACCTAAAGAAAGAAGATGTTTAGTAAAAAAAAAAATTACAAAAGTTAAAAATTACTCCATTTGCAATGGAAAAAAAAGTAGCTTAAACTAAAAAAAAAAAAAAACTAATAGTCTGCACTATCATCACTATTACTAGTATCGTAATGGAATTATCATCAAATTTAATTTCCCCATCATCTTCCTCTTTGCTACTCTCAATTTCTACAAAATCATCTCATTCACCAATTGCAATGTGACATTATTTTATTGTTTTGTTTAAGCCAAAAATGCCTTTTTAAATTGGCTCTTTTCTTTTTAAGAATGGTCATTTCTGATTTCTTTTCATACAATTGAAAAATTAAATTTTAAATGAAGCGCACGCCTCATGCTCCATGAGGCGCTCACCTTGAGGTGTGTGCCTCAGATTTAGAGGTGTAAGCCTCATATTTTTAGCCTCAAAAATACCGCCTCGAGGCGTACTACATGCGCCTCATGGTGAGGCGGGCCTCAAGGCGGGATTCGGTACCGCCTTTTTATACCATGTGTACGTGTATGTATAATTATGTACACTTTCAGCAGTTTGGCCTCAACAATCATGTTTGATAACTCTGCAATTTCATGAGCTCTTTCCCTCTTTGCAATTCCAATTTGCAGTTACGATAAAATATTTATATCTTGCAAAGTCTCTAATCTAATTCTATCACAGTACCAGTTTCATTTATATTGGGTCTCAAAGAGTTTTGGTAACATCTTCCAGGTTTGCCATCCACATTCGTGAAGTTTGTGTACTCACTGCACCGTTCTTTGCATCAAACACCACTCTCGTTGCTTACTTTTTTGGGAAAGAGTTGTGGGACTCTGGGGCAGGACTTGTAGCAGCTGTCTTAATTGCCATTTGCCCTGGTTACATCTCAAGGTCGGTTGCTGGTTCATATGATAATGAGGGGGTTGCTATATTTGCGCTGTTGCTCACTTTCTATTTATTTGTCAAGGCTGTGAATACTGGTTCACTTGCTTGGGCACTGGCCTCTGCTTTTGGGTACTTCTATATGGTTTCAGCATGGGGTGGTTATGTTTTCATCATTAATTTGATCCCACTATATGTAATGGTTCTGTTGATTACTGGGAGATACTCAATGAGATTGTATGTAGCTTATAATTGCACTTATATCTTGGGGATGTTGCTTGCAATGCAAATTCGTTTTGTGGGCTTCCAGCATGTGCAGTCTGGAGAACATATGGCGGCAATGGGAGTGTTTTTCTTGATGCAGGTATATCTTTCTTGTTACCCAGTTTCTAAGAAAATCCCCTCCCCCTCTCTAGGGATGGAGAACATGATGTAAAGGCAGGTTGAATTTGGTGAAATCCTCCCTTTTTTTATTTTTATTATGTAGAATCCGAGAAAAGTTTGCCTTCTAGTTTGTAAAGCAGTTAAATTTGAATTCTCTTATGGAAAGCAAGTAGTGGAAGTTTGATCACAATTTAGATTGAATTGCGCATCTATTGTGTTTCTGAAACACCAATTTGGATTATGTTTACAGAGGCAACAATAATTCGTTACATTTTTTTATCTTTATAAGCAAAAGCCCTTAACACAAGAATTTGAAGATCACGCAAAGTTCACAACATGGAGGTTGATCTCATGATTTTTTCCCCGATAAGATCTCACTATGAGAGAAGTTATACAGGAAAATAAGTACAATTCAACTGCAAGATATTTGCGTGATGTTGTTCACGTTTTACTTCTGTGTTTGTTTTGTAGCTTGGCCTAATTTAAGTTGCTTACTAATTCGATTCAGTGATAGTTATGCCCTCCAATTGATGCATTTGTGGAAACCATGAGGTAGCTGAAAAGAATTGTTGTTTTCCATTGAAACATAGTTATTCATAATTTAGCTCTCAATTTGTCCTTTTCCCCTCTTATCTATCGTTGCCGATAAATTCGTTCCATTTCAGTATGTGTTGTTTACGTGCTGCTTTCAACTTTCTTTGTAGGTGTTTTATTTCCTGGATTGGGTCAAGCACTTGCTGAATGATCCGAAGTTGTTTCACACATTTCTGAGGATTACAGTGACCTGTGCAGTAGGTTTTGGTGCCATCGCTCTGGGTGTTGGTACTGCTTCTGGTTATATCTCTCCATGGACGGGGCGATTTTACTCTCTCTTGGATCCAACTTATGCAAAGGATCACATTCCCATAATTGCATCTGTATCTGAACATCAACCGACAGCATGGTCATCTTTCATGTTTGATTTTCATATATTGCTTCTCCTTTTCCCAGCGGGTTTGTATTTCTGCTTCAAGCGGTTGTCAGATGCCACGATATTTATAGTGATGTACGGTCTCACAAGCATGTATTTTGCTGGAGTCATGGTTCGGTTAATTCTTGTTGCTACACCTGCTGTATGTCTTATTAGTGCCATTGCAGTCTCAGCCACTATTAAGAATTTAACTCAGTTGTTGCGGGCAAAGAGCAAAGCTTCTCATAGTGCCTCTGGCAAAGGAACCACTAGCACCAAGGCTTCTTCTAA
The DNA here is from genome assembly GCA_019097785.1 of Fraxinus excelsior. Taxonomy (NCBI): domain Eukaryota; kingdom Viridiplantae; phylum Streptophyta; class Magnoliopsida; order Lamiales; family Oleaceae; genus Fraxinus; species Fraxinus excelsior. The sequence goes on from CM032632.1 coordinate 32,352,521, forward strand.
GGTAGGTGACTGGGCCTCACATGATGTTTCTTTTAGTATAATGGTCTACAAAGTATTTGATTAAGCCTCTGTTTGGCTTCCATTATTCTACATTATAATGAGAGGAATAGTAATTTTTTGAGAATGTGTGGTTAAATAGGAAAAGGTCAAGACAGATCCAAATAGAAAATAAATTGTCTGACCATGAGATATTTACTGCAAATAAGTAAATCGGAAGACGGACAACACGATTGATGTGTAAAGTATGTGACACAAATGTGAACTACTTATTAGTTCAACTAATGGCACGAGTCACTGAAAACAGAAGAAGTATATACGAAGAGAACAAAGGCCCTGAGCTTTCTTTTAAAATCTGAACGATTTTCATTTATTTTTGAAGAAAACGTGTGCAAGCGTAGGTTTCGAGTGAGCTTTTCGTTCCAACAAGGACTTGACTCCAACTTTTGAAAACACTACTTATTCAAACACTTGTATATTACCTTATATAAATGAAATATATGGAAACAATAACTTGCATACAGAAATGTCTGGTAATTACGGAAACTATTCCTGAAGTGTAAAAACCATTCATTTATGTACAAAATGTATTTTACACCAAGAATGAATGCTAAGAAAGCCTCAGCTTAGGGTAAATATTTATATTAGAACGCCTCTCTAGAAAAGCCCTACTAAAGCTGACTGCTTCCTGTAAATGTCTGTGGTTTTTTGTTTTCACTTTTGTTTTGTTACTCTTACCCTTTATTCTTATGATAAGTTCCACATTTCTTACTACGTGTTTGATTTTTCTTGAGGCTACTCAATATCTGCATTGTTTCTTGAACCTCTTGTGGTTGTATTATTTATGGCTTAATGTTCATTGTCATGGGGTTAGATTTCCTACACTAGAAATACTAGACACCGTGCGGCCTTAATATTTACAATTCCCGTCCCTACGAGAAAACGCTAAGTCAGCCTTTTGACGCCCCCAAAATAATTCAACCAAGTAGGCTAAATTAAGATCTCTTTGAGTAGTGTATTTGAAGTAAAACAGAAGACAAGTATTTTTGGGAGAAAATCTCTTTGTATTAAAACTCCTCCAATGTTGAATTCCAAGGGCCTCCGTTTCACATCGGCCCATTTCTTCATACGCTTCCGAGCTTTTTCCAAGCATGATCTAGCTAAGTCCATATGATCTCCCCATGACTTAGCCATTTTTATTGCTCCAGGACTTCGTCCTAATTTATCCATTATTGGCAAGGTGTGGGGTGTAGTAGGTTGTCGCCCCGTTGTAAGTTCAAACGGACTATGCCCCGTGGATTCACTTTTCTGCAAGTTGTAGGAAAATTGAGCAATGTCCATCAATTTTGCCCAATTTTGCTGATTTGCACTCACAAAGTGCCTAAGATAACATTCCAACAGTGCATTTACTCACTCTGTTTGCCCATCCGTCTGGGGATGAAAACTGCTAGAAAAGTGTAAGTCCGTCCCAAGGAGTTTAAACAACTCCGTCCACAATTTACCCGTGAAGCGATGATCACGATCACTTACAATGTTTTTGGGCAATCCCCAATACTTCACGACATGCTTGAAAAGTAACCTGGCCGTCTCTTCCGCATTGCAGTCTTTATGTGTCGGGATAAATGTTGCGTACTTTGAAAACCGATCAACAACAACAATAATTGATCTAAACCCTTCGGATTTTGGCAAGGTAGTTATGTAGTCCATGGTAATCACATCCCATGGTTGTTCTGGAACAGGAAGTGGATCAAGAAGTCCTGCTGGCAACTTTTGTTCTATCTTGTCTTGTTGGCATACAAGACATGTCCGGACATATGTCTCCACTTGATCACGCATTTGTGGCCAATAATATGTCCGTTCAATTAGAGCCAATGTCCGGTCTATTCCCGGATGTCCCGCCCATTTGGTGTCGTGACATTCCCGAATCACGTCACGTCGTAGGTTATTCCACTTAGGCACAAATACCCGTTGCCCAGTGGTGTATAATAACCCCTCTTCCAGCCAAAATCTTCTTGTCTTGCCTTCTTTGGCGGATTGCATCAACGTCTTTGCCATAGGGTCGTGGTCCATCCCTTGTTTAATTTGTTCCAGCAACGTGCTTGTGGCTTGGCTAATGGCTGCAAGTTCCGCCTTCCGGCTAAGGGCATCTGCTACAACATTAGCTTTTCCAGGTTTGTACTCCATGAGATAATCAAACTCCGCCAAGAAGTCTTGCCAACGGGCTTGTTTTGGACTTAACTTCTTTTGTGTTTGAAAGAAGCTAGTAGCCACGTTATCTGTTTTGATAACAAAATGGGAACCCAATAGATAATGACGCCATACCCGTAAGCAGTGTACAATGGCTGTCATCTCTTTTTCTTGTACCGTGTAGCGCCGCTCCGTGTCATTCAACTTGCGACTTTCGAAGGCAATTGGATGACCTTCTTGCATAAGTACACCTCCAATCGCGAAGTCCGATGCATCGGTCTGTACTTCAAAGTCTTTGTTGAAATCAGGTAACGCTAGTACCGGCTCTTTCATGACCGCGGCTTTCAACTCATCAAAGGCTTTTTGACTTCTTCCGGACCAATCCCACCCTTGGGATTTCTTTAGCAAGTCCGTCAATGGGGCCGCCCTGGCCGAGTAGCCTTTAATGAAACGTCGGTAATAATTTACCAACCCAAGGAAGGATCTCAATTCCGTCGCCTTAGTGGGGTGTTCCGTCACCTCAAGTTCGTATTAGGCTTGGATTTCTTAAGGAAGGTAAATGCTATTCCCATGCCTTCGTTTGGTTCTATGTGCATTCTAGAAAAAGGATCATCTTGCATGGTTCCTATCACTTCCATGAGTACGGAAGCGGGACAACTCTCAGCTATGCAATTAGCCAAAGGATGGAAGAAAGGTGAACCGACATTTATTGCTCAATTGTCGGTTGATTCTGAAGTCACTACAAATGAGGATGTCTTGCCAACTACAATGGTGAAAATCCTTGAAGAAAATAGTGATGTGATGCCCGCAACATTACCAAAGAAACTTCCGCCTAGGAGGGAAGTAGACCACCGCATTGAGTTAGAACCCGAGCTTAAACATTACACGGCGACGAGGGCGTCGCCAAATTCGGTAGGGGAGTGACCTACGTCCCACCTGGTCGCAACACCATGTTCAGGTTGCGGCTGGGAAAATCAGGTGTGCATGCCTACAGCAACGCATGCAGACATCGCAGGCACGTTACAGGCAGTACACAGCATGCGGTCAGGACATGGCCAGACACAGACTGCAGTCATGGCAGGACACAGGCAGCACAGCAACACAGGCTGCATGACATAAGCTGACATGGGTGACATGGGCAGTTTTCTAGCATTCCAAGGTAATTTTCTAGGAGAAAATACCATGGGCCACAAGCTGGATATTTTGGGGATGTCTTGTACAAATTGGCTACTAAAGGCCACTTGCAAGATCAAAAGACCACAAGAAGAAGCAAAAGCCAACTTGATGACTATGAAGGGGACATGTCTAGCATGTGATTTTTATGTAGAGACATCTCACTTGCATGAAGTCAATTCCTACTTGGCTTCTCTGTGGTCTAAGGAGGTTTAAGGCAAGTTGAATCCATTATGGACCCTTGAATGAAGGTTTATCTTAGCCATTGATTCCAAGATATTTTCCTAGGATTTTGCCTATTTATAGGGATGTATTCCCATTTGTAATTATTCATTTGAGTTTGAGTTGTTTTTATACAAAGAGAAAATTCCCCAAAATTGTTTGTTCTCCATATTGTCTTTACTTCTAAAATCTCTACTCAAAAATATCCTAGCGAGGTTGAATTATTTTGTGAGCGTTGAAAGGCTGACTTAACGTTTTCTCGTAGGGACGAGGATTTTGTTCGTTGAGGCCGCACGGTGTCTTATTTTCTAGTGCAAGAAAATTAATCCCGTGACATCATGACGTAATTTAAATTGAAGGTGAACTTGTCGAGTTTCTAGAATTAGTTACTTGTTGAGAACGATATTACTGGCTCTGTCTAACTAATTTATTTATATAAAGATAAATAAACAGACATAAATGCAAGAGAAATTATGCCTGATATTTGACCAAAGAAAAAGGAGAAATGCTTCTACAATTTACAATGGGGTACATGATTAATTTACAATGGAAATAAATAACATAACCAGAAATATTTGACCAAAGAAAAAGGAGAAATGCTTCTACAATTTCTGAACATCCTTTATCTCAAAATCCAATTCTCTAGATTAGTAGAATGTGTGATCATGTATAGAATTATCTTGTTAAGAGATTACCATCATTGAGGTCTACGATTAAGCCAAACGATAAAAAAAAAATGTTAGATATTATCTCGCAGTTGATTTATATTCTCTTCGTATCTTATATACGAAACACAATTAGGACACGTGTCTTGCTGGATGATATCCTTCTCTTCTTTACGTCTTTGAATTTATTCCTTATGCAAACTGAATGTGACATATTAAGAAATCATCTGTGGCATGTGATTATTTACTTCATCGGATAAACATAAGTGCCGGGGGTCCATCCTAAATTTGGTTTGGCAACAGTACATAAAGATACTAACTTGGCTACTATAGATATTGAAATATGAAGTACATGATTTGTCTAAGTACCATGCATCATATTTGGCTCTTTCTTTACCATTAAGAACCTGTCAATTCACATCCATCATAAGTAGGTAAATTGCTAATGAGGTCTTGATGTGAATGGCTTATCAGTAATTTCTGCATAATATTCCTCACAGTGCTGGTAAACTGGTAATGTTTCTTGTGCATGTTGTGCTACCAGGGTTCACTGGATCAATCACTACCATTTCAGAAAAATGGTGCTATTGCATTGCTTCTAGGTGCATTTTACTTGCTGAGTAGATATGCTATCCACTGTACCTGGGTCACTTCTGAGGCATATTCATCTCCTTCAATTGTCTTAGCTGCAAGGGGTGCCCATGGGAATCGGGTCATTTTTGATGATTATCGTGAAGCCTACTTCTGGCTGAGGCAGAACACTCCTCCAGATGCCAAGGTGATGTCATGGTGGGATTATGGCTATCAAATCACCGCCATGGGGAACAGAACAGTAATTGTTGACAATAACACCTGGAATAACACACATATTGCCACTGTCGGACGTGCAATGTCATCTTATGAGGATGAAGCATATGACATAATGAGATCACTAGATGTGGATTATGTGTTAGTGGTATTTGGAGGTGTTACGGGCTATTCTTCCGATGATATTAACAAGTAAGGATTTAATTCTGTACTCCTATAAATAAGTTGATTTATTTTCTCTCTATGAAGATATTTGTCTCAATATATTTTGATGCCTTTTACTATGTCTGAACAGGTCTTTGTTAGTATATCCAAATTCATTTTTTCATTTTATTTGGACAATTACTGAAACAAATATGGCCAAGGTAAAAAAGAGAGAGAGAGAGAACTTTGAAAACATGTACCAAAGTTTGTTGGATTTAATTGTAGATGGAAAGATCACTTTATTAGCAAAAAGTACTAAACTTTTATAAAGTTTTCATGAAATTCAAACTTCAAAATATTTGGACTATAACCCTGCTACAGATTAGGCTGAGAAAATTATTAAAAGGGAAGTTTGCCATATTCTAAATAGCATTGTGGTGACCAAGTACTAGCGCCGCTGAAAAAAACTATTACATTGACATGCTTATAAGATACACCAGTGGCGAATGGAAAGATCGCAACTTTATTTTTGGCCAATGTGCCAGTATTTCAGAGCTTGCGAATAGAGTATTTGGTACTGTATACTGTGCAGTTGCTAGTTCTATTTATCTGAAGTAATCTTTATCAATAAATCTGTATATTTTCTTTTACTGTTTTTGTTTTGGTCATTCTCTCTCTGGTTTATCCTCTGCTTCAATCACAAATTGATTTAACTACTTTGGTGCTAGATTTTTGTGGATGGTAAGAATTGGAGGGGGAGTCTTTCCTGTGATCAAGGAACCTGATTACCTTGTTAATGGTGAATATCGTGTCGACAAAGGTGCAGCTCCAAAGATGTTGAACTGTTTAATGTAAGTTGATTTTTCCCACTTATTAGGTCACTTGTTTAAAGTCTCATTGGTTCTAGTTGTATCTTTCATTTATTAATTTCCTTGACTAGTCCCAACCACTTATTATAGCAGTCAGTTTTCTATGAGTGATTTACGTCTCTCGTTGGTCGGTTGAAAGATGGGAGCGCAGTTCTGACTTCTGAGAATGTAATGTCTGTGCAAATAGTTCAAATTTATGTTTAAACCAACTTGTAGGTGTGAGATGCTTTCCACCCTGGATCAAGTTAATTATGTTGCAGGAGCTGTTTGTAGTGTGCACAAACTTGTTTGTGGGTAAGATTCCCACCCACCCATCCAAACAACGACAGCAAACACACAAACCGAAAATAACTCATCTAATCCTACCACCCTTTGTGCCTTTAAGTCATGTAGGTGGGAATCTTCCAACTTAAATGAACTTAGCCTTATACCATGTGTAAATTGCAGTTTACTTGTACAGTTCTATTATCATTTATAACTTTCCAAAACCACAATTGATGGCCTTAGTATCTGATATTTAACCTGGTTTCAGTATCTTGAGTTCATACCAATCCCAGTTCCTTCGCTAGTGTCATTTAGTTTTGTCACTGTCAATGCAGCTTCAGAGATATTTGCAACTTTAGAGCCAACTGACAATCCTAATATTTCCTGCACATAAACCTTTTGAACCATTGTACAGCTAACAAAGTGCAAGAGTCCAAATGTATTTTCAATGACTGAATGTTGAAAATGCTCCTTATCTAAATAGATTCATACCTTGGAAGTCATGTATTTGCAAAAAATAAATACATAAATAAAAATAAAAATAAACAAAACAAAACCATGTATGAATCGTGATGCATCCGATCTTAAGGTTTAAAGTCTTTCTGTGATCAAGAATTGTAGAGCTGATGTAGCTTCGGGCTTTCTGAAGAGCAAAGCAGTGCGTAGGCAGTTGTTTTCTTGTACGCAGTACGTGCTTACGAGTTGTTAATCTACATTAGTTCTCCAACGGTAAAAGTATGTTTGCTCAACTAACTATGTTCAGTAATCATAGCTCAAACTACGCAAATTCAGCCTGCATTTTGTTATCCTGTATGATTTTCCGTTCATATATTCTTATATTTTGGCTGTAATAAATTGTATAATTCTCTTCGATCTTTAAGGTTTGTGGTTTCTCACTGAGAAATTTAGCTTACATGATATATGTTGTTACTTGTATGTTGTACAGGGTATTTTCATGGAATGGTACTTGTCAATGAAAATAAATACACATATTTGTTGTTTTGATGAGCGACTAGATTCAGTTTTCTGAGGCATACATTTCAACTGTGACAATATTATTATTTGTTGTTTCACTTCAGAGTTTAATTCGATTATGTTGCTAACATTTGGAACATTGATTGCCAATGAGCTGGATTGTGCACAACACAGAGCGCCTCTTTTTTTTTTTCACGAATTCATTTGGTTATGTAAATTTATCGTTCCCATTGGTTATTAGGTACAAGCTCTCTTACTACCGGTTTGGTGAGCTGACAACAGAATATGGCAAACCTCCTGGGTGAGTAAACTGTTTTCCTTCTCCATTTCTCTAATGATCTGTGAGAGTTTCTCTCTTCTCGTTTGTGTGATGACATTTAAATCGTTTTCCTGTTAATGAATAATGAATATATAACATGAATGATACTTTTAACTCGTATCACATGTTAATTATAATCAGAAAAATGCTTCAAGTGAAGCTGCAGTGCCCTATTATGTTGATAAAAAAACCTGAAACAGTATTGCATATTATGTGTTCGCAGAATAATTCTTCAAGTGAATAAGGAGCGCCCTAGTATTTTCATAAAAAACCTAAAACAGTGCACCTGCAGCTCTCAAACATTGTACTTTCATAATGCTGAATGACAATGGAATAGGTCAGAGTCCTGCAAACATCTCTGCCCATATCTCAGTTGTAGTGGTAAAGATCCTTATTTTCATCAAGAACCAAACATGGATTATAAGCTGAAGGCTACAGCAAAATTTTTCTTCCATATTAGACCTGCTAACACCTGAAATAGGCGATCGAACAATAATGGATTTTCGAATTTGTCCACCTTATTATTAATTTTGTGGAGCCGTCCATCGGCAGACCTGAATAAGTTTCACAAATCCCTTATAGTTGGAAGTCCACTAGATTGATAGAAGACCATGCCTATTTTGGCTACAACTGGATGAATCAGTTAATGACTGAAAGCCTAATGCTGTGACATGTCTGTGTTTGACACTTTTGGTGGGCACTGACTCATCGAACACTCCAGATCATGTATCTGACAAGTCATATGTCGTGTACTATATTTTTATGTACTTTTAAAATTTTTGACACCTTTGGATACTTAAGAGACACTCATCAAGCAAGTGACCGACTTGCCATGTGTCATCAGTCCTCACTGTGAGGATTTTTGCTTTCTGGTGATGGTATCTAGAGCACAAGCGATTTGGTTGTCTCTTGGGATGTGTGAGATGTACTGTTATTTCAAGTCCTGGATTGCAGTCATTGATCCGCCACACGACTGGACTGCGGGTTGGCTGCTTGAATGTTTCTCTGTGGTCTTTTATTATGGACATATTTGAAATTTGCTGCATAATAATTTATAATCCTATTAGTAGAAGTTGGGGAAGGTGTGATTGCTATCCATTTCTCCATTAGTTTACAGTAGACTGTTTGGTTCTCTACTCTTACATCTGTACTTATCCAGAATAAACTGCGAATGCAATTCTGTTTTGTTATGGCAGATATGATAGAGCAAGGGGGGTCGAAATAGGAAATAAAGACATAAAGCTTGAGTACTTGGAAGAGGCATTTACCACGTCTAACTGGATAGTCAGAATTTACAAAGTCAAACCACCCAAGAATAGGTGGTGATTGACACCTTTCTTCCTCTCTTCCCCTGCCTGGACTCCTGACGTGAGAAGTGCCGAGTCTTGCACAAATTAGGTAGAAGACTATTTATTTTTCCTCTTTTGTAACATTTAGGCATTCAATTTTCCAGAATCCTCCATTTTTCTGATCTTATCGCATCACTCACTTGTATAATCAAAATTACTAAATTTCTGTTTGAATTGTGCGGATTCTTAACTTAAACTAAGAAATTAACAGCATTGAGTTACAAAAATCGTTGGATTGCCAAATTTTGCTTTATAATTTGTAATGTTTTGATATTTCATTTTTGCCACTTCTATTGATGTTATATGTCATATGAAGCAGCTAACTTAAATTCTTACCACCAGTTTACCCCCAAAATTATTGGAATTGAAGTCCCCTCACCCTTGTGTTGAATTTGAACATTTCTCTTCTACCCCTTTCAAAATAAGAGGATATTAAGGCCCGGAGAGCTAAACAATCCCATCATAATCCAGATTCTAGCTACCACAAAAGGGTTCTTCAAAATCTATTTTGAAACAGTGATCACTGCAACCGATGAAATTCATAAGAGTAACAACAATTTACTCCGAAGATTATCGCACTAGGTAGTTAGATTAATCAGTAGCGCTCCAAGCTTTAATAGTTAATCGAAATGAGTTCATGGGGTTCTCGTTGCACAGCGTTCCTGTCTATGAGAAAGGCCAGAAAAAGAACAAGAGAGTAGTATATGATACGTGCCGCAAATGAAATGTGCTCATTTACTCTTATTCTGCAATCTCACCATTAATCTGCAAACTAGTAACTTAAAGTGACATCACATGGCCAGAAAACGGCATGACAGAAACAGAAACTGAGCAGTCTCAAGAAATTCTGTAGAACAAGAACACTGCTCTTTCCTCATTTTACACATTTCCTCAAGCTGCACCCGCGACTGCTGCACAAGGTACTGCACACTACTATACTATTTAACTATTTTGCCTTCATAATCAGAACGACCCAATGAACCAACATTAGATAGAAACATTATTATAAGATGCATCCGAAGCTCATTCAAGGCACTCCTTATGTAAGGCTTTTACTAGGCACTTCAAAGCTGTATCAAGGCTCGATTTACCGAGGCGTACAACTCATGGCATGGGCCACAGTTTTTTGAGGCGTGCACTCACTCTCTTATCCTTTGGCCACGCAATAACTGTCTTGAGTATGCATATAATTTGAGTTATACTCTCACATCAGCCTTTAATATCAAACATTGAGATCAAGAAACAAAAAGAAAATCAAATTAGAAGCTACAAGTTAGTTCTGGGCCTTTTGGCAATATTATCTGTATGTTTCTACGGTAGCACTTGCCTTCCAGTTAGAAACTTAAGCCCTGTTTGATTTGTGATATTTTTCCTAGAACTAAGAAAATGTTCTCCACTTTCCCACTTTTTTTATGTTTGATAGGAGAAGTTTTCCATGTAAAATGTTTTCTCACTTTGGCCTGCACGTACACATTTTCTTCGAAATGGAAGAAAATCATTTCCCACCTTTTAGGTGGGTTTTGATTTTCCAAGTTTTTTTTTTTTTTTTTTTTTTTTTTTGCAATGGAAACAAATTTCATAACCAATTGTTAAAAAAATAAAAAAAAATTTACTTTAATGAACAGTTTCCATTTAAAACAAAATCAAACAAAAACTAAACTTTGATTAAAAAAATGATTTTTACGGAAAAAAAATTCATTTTTTTTTTTACTTTTAGGCAATGGAAACAAATTTACCATAACCAATTGTAGAAAACTTATCACTCTAATAGACAATTTTTATGTAAAACAAAGCCAAACAAACACAAAAAAATCCAAAATTTTAAAACTCAAAGTTGCTTATGGTAAATATGTTTACATGGCATCTGCTCCGCCGCCTCATCTAACTCAAAGCTGTTCTTACACACGGCACACTGGGATGACTCCGAGCCCAGCATCTCCGGGGGATTATTAAAAATGGTCTGTCAACTTTTAAAATTTTTTGTTTTCGTTAAAAAGTCAATTTTACTCTTAATGAAATGGTATTATATTTCAAAATTAGTCCCCATACTTAGAATAGTTTTATTTTTTCTATTTCTATTCTTCTTCACTATATATTTCATCCGAATCTGATTTTTCTTCAAAAATCTCTTCATCAGTTTCTATTTCTTCAAAGTTGCCTTCTTCACATTCATCTCTAATTTGTTCAAAATCGGTAATTAGTACTCTAACTTTCTTTTTTAGACATTCAGTGCTTATATGTCCTTCTTCATTACAATTCCAACATTTACATCGTTTTTTATCTAATGATTTTTTATTATAAGATTTATTTTGTCTTTTGAAATATTTCCTTTTTGGTTTAAAATTTTTTCTTTTAAACTTTTTATATTTTTTATATTTTCTTTTTCTTTTTCTTTTTCTATAATCATAACATCCCCAATTTCCTGGTACCTCAGTGTCTTGACAACAAATTATATCTTGTACAAATCCTGATTGTCTATAAACCATTTGATTGCTACATATTAAGTTTATTTCATCTTTTATAGTTCTTATTATAAGTCCTAAAGTATAGGCTTCTGTATTTCTTCCAATTTATTTTTCTCTAATCTTATTTTGAAAATAATTATTCCATGGTGGTGGTAATTTTCTAATAAAAACCTCCTTATAATAATCTTTATCTACTCCATTTCCATACATTATATAATAATATTTACTATATTCACAACAATATTTATTAAAATAACACATATTACAAATTTGTAAATGTTCTATTCTATTCTTAGCATCTTCTATTTCTTCTGCTTTAGCTCTAGTACTTTCATTTACCCAATCTTCTCCTACAAATTCTCTATAAATTCTTGTAGCAACTCTATTTATTCCTTCATTTATGGTAATTCCAAATCCGGCTTCAATACTATCTTTCCAAATTTCTTTTGTTGTTTCTTCTAATCCTCCATACGAATTAGCTACATTTCCTTTGAAAGTTGCTAATAAATATTCAGTCCTATTTTTATTATCGGTATTACTTCGATTATAATTAAAGTGTGCTATCATATTAGTGCTCCATTCGTTAATAGTTTTTCTAACATCTAATTCGCAATCTAGATATAAATATGATCCTGTAATTTTCATTTGTTCTGATCTCTTAATACTGGTTTAAATTGATCTCTATACATTTTATATTTTATAATTTTAAAATCAAGTTTAGTATTAACATATCTTCTAGAATCTATTTCAGCTTCATATCTAGCTGTACTAGATTGTCCAGCTTCTCCAAAATCTTCTTCTTTAATTCCTCGTGGTCCTCATGTTCTTCCAACCATACGATTTTTAGTTATTTCTTCACAAATTTTTAAATCTTCTAAGTCGAATATTAGGTTTTCCATTTCTTTATTCATTATTCTTTAATAATTAATTTTTCTTCTCTTTTTTCTTCTTTTTTGGTAAGATTTTCTTCTTGTTTTCTAAGATCGATTAATAATCTTTCTATATCATCTTTTAATCCTTCATCAAATTCTATTAGTTCTTCATACTTTTCTATTTTCTTTCTTACTTCTTTAAGTTCTTCAGTATAATCTGGTTTAAAAGGTTTTTCTTTATTTAGATTTTCTATTATTCTATTTAAAAGATTTTCTATTCTTAAAAAATTATTTTGTAATTTTTCTTTTACCTCTTCATAGCTTATTTCAACTTTAGTAATTTTTTCTTCAATTATTTTTATACCTTTTTCAATTAAATTAATTTTATCATTCATACTCGTCCTCTAGATTTTTTACAAGGTGGTTTAATATTTTCAATTCCTAATTTGTCTAATAAAATATCTATTTTATAATTAATAATATCTAGTTTTTCTTCTAAAGTTGCAATTTTATTAATACTATTTTTCTGTGCAATTTTTGATATTTGGTTTTGTATTTCTTCAAGTTTAGCTTCATCAAGCACTTCTAAATTATTAATTTGTTCTTTGATTTTATTAAATTGTTTAGACATATTTTTACTTAAAACTTCTAATCTTTCTTTATCTATTTCATCGTTTGGATCTATGCTATTAATTCCATCTATAGCTTCTATATCTTTAGTTTTTATTTGTCCTAATTGTTGCCATAAAAATGCATTAGTCCAATTGGTAGTCATATTCAAAAATCCATCTGTATTTCCCCATGAACTTAAATGTTGAAATATAGTAGTATTCCATCCTCTATTTTGATAACTTCCTATTGGTAGTCTTATATTTTCGATTTCTTGTTTATCAAATCTTATTTTTGTTGGTAAACTCATATTAATCAGGTGGGTTTAAAGGATTTATTACTATATTATTTATCATTTGTTCTATTTCTCTCCTTAATTGTTCTTCTCTTCTTAATTCTCTTATAATTTCATTACCTATTAATTCTCTTTTAATTTTATTCCAATTAAAAATTTATCTTTCAATTTCTCTTCTATTGCTTCTAGTTATTATTTGTTCTTCTAAGATTTTTATTTTATTATCACAAAATTTTTTAGGTATTCCAGACATATTTTATTCTTATTTAATAGTTGTGTATTCTAAATATTCTTTTTATTTAACAAGATCTAGTTTATTTTTTATTATAGATATATAAAATTTTAATGTTAGATTAAATTTTAATTTCTTATATTCTTCTGGTAATTTGTTAGAGATAGGTTTTCTCATTTATAAGTTTTTTATGTGATTCTGAATATTTTTAATTCTTCTATTTTTTATCATCAAAACTAAGATCAAAATCATATAATTCAGCAACATTATTATAATTATCATATTGCCCTATATTTTCAAATGTTCTTTCACTATTTTCACTATCTAACCAGAAAAATATAATCATTTTTATTATTTCTTTAGGTAATATTTCTTTTAATCCAAAATAAGCAATTGTAAGACATTTTTGGTAATATCTAGAATATCTTTTTATGAAATTTATTCCTCTAGTAAAACTATCATAAATTTCTGGGATTTCTATTATGTGACTATAATCAATACTATTAGTGTATCTAAAAAGTACAATTCTATAATACAATTCGTAAGTTTCCATTATGAAAAGTTATTCAAAGTATACAATCCTATAAAAAATTTTATATAATAATTTTCAAACAAATCTTTAGACAATAAATATCTTCATAGCTTAAAATAAGGGTCTTATCATGCTTCGCCAAATAGCAAGAATGTTATATGTTCCTGGTCACCTTCGTCACAAGAGTTGGCCAAAGTCCTACAGCATCACAGCAAAACGGACACATAGGCGCTCAAAACTCTTAAACAGACTCACTGTGTAGAACAACACTCAAAGCGTAATAAAAGATTTATTTCAAACTTAAAGACTTTATTGATCTGATGATAGCTAAAAAGCTAATATACAAAGATTTTTACAAAGATTGATACTCCGAAGAGTGGTTTCTACTCTTTCAAGAAAATGGTTACAAAGATCATTTGGAGAGAATATTTCTTTTTTGTGGATTTTTTAGTCATGCCTCTTCAAGTAAGAAGAGTCTTAATTTATAGATAGGCTTGCACTTCACCGAGAAGCTTCTAGCCAATCAAAATTTTACAACACAAAAGTAAAAAGTACAATAATTTCTTCAAAGTGGTTGCAATAATTAAAACATTTGTCTGCTAGTGTCGGCAACTTTATTTCAGCTTTAATAGCTGTCTTCCTTTTCTTTAATACTTACATGGTGCTGTCTGGTGATGTACCCTTCTTATCGTCCTTTATTTGTGGACGTGTCACATCAGTCTGCAAGCTTCTTTTATGCATTCATCACACCCGATGAATTGATCGTTCAAAATTTCACAAATCTTATCTTCTAAAATTTTTGATTCTTTGTCTCCTCTGCAGATAAGGATCCAATTATTATTTATTCCATACACCATGTATTTTTCTCCATAGAAAAATTGCATGGTTGAACAAACTGATTTAATTCCAAGGGCTCGCCTGTAAATCATCCATTTTCTATTGATAGTGGGCATCTCTTTAAAAATCTGAATCTCCTTGAGTAGATTCCCATTATTTTTTCGAATAGTGACAAGATGATGTTCTTCATACCATTCTGGTTCTTTATACTCAGGACTGATAGTATAGAATCTCAATTCAACTGGTTGTTTATCACTGTATTTTTTGACACAGTTAACGAATTCTCTGTCAAATTGTTCAATTTCTTTTAGATCTGCTCCTGGGAAGAGTCGATCTAAGAATCCAAATGTTGCTAATTTTCGAACAATAATAGGATCAGCACCTTGAACTGCGCTAATCCTTGGATAAATCGTCGTTGGAAGAGCTGTTAAGTAAAGAGAACTTCCTTCTCTGAAATTATATATCCATTCTGAGAATTCGTAATACTCCTTCTCCATAGGATGTAAATTGGTTCTAACATGATGAGTTGTAATTATTCCCTTTGGTGATTTAAGGTTACCGGTGGATGATTTTTTATTTTCCTGGAATTCACTGATAATAGTAGGTTGTTCCAATAGACCTTTTGATAAGGATGTTTCACCTAAAAGGTGAGTTGCTCCTTTTCCACTTGTAAATTTTTCCAACAATTTGTCAATACTGATGAGTGATTGTTGTGAACCCTTTTTTATGACTTTTTTTCCTCTTGCGAGGTAAGAGAGTCATTTCTCTTAAATTTTGATTCTCCACTTGAGGTGGATGTATTAATCTCTCGAAATGGGATGTGACTAGCCTTTCGACTGTATTCACCTTTTTGTAAAGGAGGGTATTCCTGGCTGCAAGTTACAAAAAAGTCTAAACATTCTGTCAATTTTTCAACTATTTTTTCTTTATTATTGTTTAATTTCTCAATCTTTTTTCCACTATCAACAACCTTGTTTGATAAATCACACAAAGTTTGTCGAATATCAAGATGATCCTCTTGAACAGCAAGATAATCTGCATTAAAATCTGTTAGAAGATTTTGTAATTCCTTGGTAAATGCTTCAATCTTTTCCCTATTCATGATTCCTGCTCAAGAAATCAGCAAATAAGTTATCTTTTCCTTTAATATATTCAAATTTAAAATTATAAAAAGATAATAATACTTGCCATCTATGCAATCTTCTATGTTGAGGTGAATTTGGTAATTTATTATTTACTAGTCCATTAAGTTGAGTATTATCAGTTTGAACAATAAATTCTTTAGGTAACAAAAACATTTTAAATTTATTTATTCCTTTAATAACTGCTAATAATTCTTTTTCATTGGTTGAATAATTTACTTCAGCATTATTGAATGTTCCACTAGTATATCTACAAATTTCATTTAAATCGATTTTTAATAAAGCACTCTAATATAAATTTGATGCATCTGTATGTACAATTAACTTATCATTTTCATCGGAAGTCTAAGTTTAGGTAAATTTTTACAATTTTCTTTTAAATTTTTAACACAAAGAGTATGTTCTTCATTCCATCCTATCTTATTTGATTTTCTTAATAGTCTTTGCAATTTATTTCTTTTTTCTGCGAGTTTTTCTATAAATCCTTCAGCATAGTTAAGACATCTTAAAAATTTCTGAATTTGCTGTTTATTTTCTAATTTATCAGGAAACAACATTATTTTTTCTGAAATATGAGGTTGTAATTTTATTCCATCACTATTTATTATCATTCCTAAGAATTCAATTTCATTTTTTGTTATTTCTGTATTTTTCTGACTAAGTATTATACTTTCTTTTGAGCAAAGTATAGCAAAACTTCTAAGATGTTTAAGATGATCTTCATATGTTTCTGAACAAACAAGTATGTCGTCGACATAAACAATAAGAAAATTATAAGTTTTAAAAAATTCATCCCTTCTTCTTTGATAAATTTGTGATGCATTTTTTAATCCAAATGGCATAACTATCCATTCATAATGTCCTTGAGGGGTACTGAATGCTGTTAATGGTATACTATTTTCTTCTAGCTTGATTTGCCAAAATCCAGATTTACAATCAAATTTTGAATAATATTTTTTATTCTTAGCTATATTTATTAAGACTTCTTTATTTGGTAGATAATATCCATCAAATTTAGTATTTTTATTAAGTTCTTTATAATTTACTACCATTCTAGGTTTTCCTCTTTTTATTTCCGCATGATTTCTAACCATAAAGGCTGGGCTACTATGAGGGCTATTACTTCTTCTTATAAGTTTTTGATCAAGAAGTTATTGAATTTGTACTTGAAATTCTTCTTCATCTTCTTGATTATAAAGCATAGGTTTGACTCTAATAATGATTGTAGGTTCAAGTAATTCTATTTTAGCTGTAATTTTTGATTTTTCCCATTTTTCAAGTGGATTATCATTATAATTTTGGCTAAAAGATCTTTTATTTGGTCAAGAGTAATTGTTCTGATTGAGTATTTGAGTAATTTTGGTATAAATTCTATCTTTTCACCACGCTGAGCTGGCTGAACTCTGAATGGTTTAAATTCTCTAGCAATTTTTAGTAAATGTCCACATGGGGTTCTTAATTGAATAGTATAAATATTTTGACTATATTGACTAAACTGTTGTAAAAAGTCATTTCCTAGAATAATATCACAATCATTTATATTATATTGGTAAACATTTTTTACAGTTACTATTTTAGATCCTATGATAACTTCTATATTTTCATTTTTGTATTTTAATGATTCTTTTGCTCCAGTTATTCCTTGTAGAGTTAATTGTTGTTTGTTTTCTATCCATTTTGGTAATAAGAATTCTTTAAATACAGTTATTTCAGCTCCTGTATCTATTAAAGCACAAGTAGTTATTTTTGTTTCGAATACAGTTATTTGTATATATACACTTATTGGAAATTTTATTTCTCTACTCATTTTTCTTTATGACAATAAGTGGTTAATCCTTGATGTATAATAAGAATTCCTTCTTTGTCTATTTTATAATTATCTAAACTATCTAAGAAAGAATTTCATATTAAAATTGGATGTTCATCAAAATTCATATTATTATCTATATAACATTCTATGTTTAATAATAAACTTCCAAATTTAATTTGAACATGTCATATTATATCACAATAGTTTATTTTTCCTTCAAAATCTCTATAACTATAGGGTTCTACTTTTTTCTTTTTAATTCTTTCATCTATTAGAGAGCAAATATGATTTCGACTTGCTCCCGTATCAATAAGTATTCTACTTTCATTTATCCATTTATTTCCATTAAAGAATTTTCCTTTTATTCCATAGACATTACTATTTTTATTTTGTTTTATTTTTGAAATACTATGTCTTGAAGTACTACTACTTCCAATACAATATAATCCTTGATATAATATAGTAAAATTTTTATTATCATCTTTTAGTATTTTATTAGGCATCTTAAAATGTAGGCTAAGACAATCATCTAAATTTTTATCATTTATATGTACACTATATCTTGGATAACAAGTAAATTTTAATTTTTTATAGGCTAAGTTTCCTTTAATTATTCCCAAATTTCCATTTTCTGCGGTTATACATCTTTCATCTTGTAAATTAAGTATTATAGGACTATTAATTCCTTCTTTAAAACATGATTTTATTATTATTTGTACTCAGCAAGGTAGACATAAGATATTTTATTTCTTTTTTCTGGTTTTAATTTTCCTAGGAATTCATTAATATTTCTTTTTGTTATTAGATTTAGTTTTATTTTTCCATGTGTATGTTTTACATCTATTGCTTTTTTTATTTCGTGATATTCATTGATAACTAGCTTTTTCTTTTAAAGGCTGAACCCACCATACTGAATAATCTATTTTCTTATGGAGGCTTAAGATTTAATTCTGCTTTATTTATTTTTCTAAATTTTTCCCAATCAAATTTTCCTTTTAAGGCATATCCTTCTATTCCTTCGTAAACTTCAATTTCTATATCCTCAGTATTTTCAATTTCCATGATCTCTATGGATCTGATACCATTTTTGAGGGGGTTTATGCAAAAATACAATTATTAACAAAAATACAAAATCAATATCGAATGTTTTGGACTTAATTAAGGTGGAAAGAGTTGATAGTTTAATTTCAAAGGAGGGTGTCGATTCCTAAATTAAAAATTTTTAAGGACTAAAATAGAATTTATTTTATAGTTGAATGACTTGTTTTGAAATCATTTATATTGAGGGTATTTTAGGCATTTAAGGGCTTTAAAATAGTCAAATGCCCAAATGAATAAATGACCTTGTTTTTTAGGCCAATTCCAAGTATTTCTCAGCATCTCCTCCATGATCTTTATATCTGACAACCCCTCCATTGCAGATTTCAATGTAGGCGCCTGTTGGGATCATTCTCGGCAAGTTGCTGAATTAATTGTTCTACTCCGTTTAATAGGTCGGATTTTCCATAGAAAATGAATATTTTTCATTTTTCAACTTTTGTAGTGTTTGATTGACGAAATTTTCTCGGGAAAATATTTTTCAACTTTCTAAAATTTTCACATTTTTGAGGAATATAAATTCTTGATGTTCTGGTGGGAAAATATTTTTCAAAAATATTTTTTTTTGGCAATTGGAATAAATTCTAAACACAATGGTAAAAAAAAAAAATCACTTTTATTAACAATTTCATGCAAAACAAAGCCAAACAAATGGTATTTGTCTATTTTGTATGATTTTATTTTTTTTATTTTCTTATAATTGGAACAAATTCTAAACTAATAGTAAAAAATATTATCACTTTAATGGACAATTTTCATAAAAAACGAAGTCAAACGAACAACTAACTTTCAACATTTTTCATGAAAAATTATACCAATAAAAAATAATTAATTACAATTATCAATAATCAAACAGATGCTAAATGTGGTCCAATAAAATAATCACCGAGATTTGTTGGAAGCTGGAAATTCACTCCTTCACCATCAGGGCCTTCAAAAGCAAGCTGAACATTCGCACTGTGGCCTTGGAGGTTGCTGATGTAGTTGTTTAGAAAGGTAAATGGGTCGAATTCGTTGGGAGATCGACCCGGACGGTGATCGCCACCACTGCCTAAGAAGGTGGATAGATCTTCAAGTCCTATTCGGGCGGAAAAGGAGGCACCACCGGAGGCAGCAGTGGTCGAAGATGAGGAGAAGACGAAAGGGAAGCTGCCAAAAGCCGCGGCGGGAGGGAAATTACCAGAGAAAAAAGAATTATTGATATCATCAATGTCGGAAGTGTTAGGGTTTGAGGGCGGGGCGGCGTGAGATTCTTCAAGAAATCCGTCGTTGCAATTAGGGCAATTCAGTTCATCGGTGGTTGAGTGTGCGATAGTAACAGTGCGCTCACATTGATAGCGGTAGTATTTTCGCGTGTCACCGCCTCCTTCTCCGCCTCCGCTAGAAGGACTGTCCACGGACGACATATAAGTATATGCGTTCTATATTGAGAAAATTTGGGGAGAAAATGGAACAATATTAAAGAGTGAGGGAGAAGATGAAGAGTTTGAAGTCTGAATCCTCTCCTCTCCCGTTAACTTCGCTGCAATTATTTGCAGTGTAAAGAAATGTCGTACTAGGAATTTCAAACCGGAACATAAATTTTGTGTACATGGTTTGAGAGACTTTATTTTTTGTTTATTATGTTTGTTTTTCAATTTCCAGAATCTTCTATTGGATTGAACCTATGGTCCGATTGACCCGATCAAAACTCGATTAAATTGTCGATTTTTGAATTGGACCGATTGATCAATTTGATCCGACTTCAAAAGATTAATGAAAGGGAAAATTACCTTAACTCATACATTTTAATTTTTAATTTCAAAATTCAGGTACAAATTATTTTCTTTCAAAAATTAGGTTATAATTATTTTTTAATTTAAAAATGATATAATACACATCACTACCACCTACCCCCATTCTACGTTGAAATCTCTAAATCACCTCTCTCTCTCTCTCTCTCTCTCTCGTGATGTCGGCATAGAAGGGCGGTGACGTTGGAACGCACATTGACGGCAACCGGAATCGGAGGGGAATTAAGACAAACTAGTCAAGCACTTTAACACAAGATGGTAATCTATTTCTTCCATTAGGCACGGGTTGTTGATAATGGAGCAAGTTTTCCTTATTAAATTGAGGTATTAGATGAGCCAATTGAAGCGTGTAGGGTGAATGAAATGGATCTACGTCTTTGATCAGATTCATCTCATTTTGTGAAGCATTGTATGAAGAATCAATACGTGAAAGCCTTTTTAAAGTGGAAGATGGCTTTGATGCCAAAATTCCCAAGGGAAAATAATTTCCAACCAGTACGTTATTTTTATAAAATTGAGGACTTGAAGCTGAATTCTCACACTCCGTTAGAGCAAACATTCCTTCAAATGCACTAGGGGAATATTGGTGTCCAAAAAAATTACCTATTTTAGAGTCAGGCGGCATTGCCAACAATGCATAATCTCGTGAGAATTAGATCGGTGTCTCAGTCTGAAAGTGAAACGTAGGTGGAGTTAATTGAGTCAGAGAGCTGTACTTAAAACCTATGGTGGGGCTAGAGAAAATTGGACGCGAAAAGCCCCAACACGATGCCAAGGACCTGGAGGAGTGGCGAACGGTTGTCACCGATGACTCTTGTGTGGGAATTCATTGATTGGAGAAGTTTGAGTAGGATTCCTGGTGTTAGAGTTGCCATTTTCACTCATAAACACACGTAGCAGAGATGAAGAATTGTGGAAGGATAGCTGGAATTTATGAACAAAAGCTACTGTTCGATGAAATTGCAAGTGACAAAATCCTTGGGGTGGGTAGAGCAAGAGGCGATAATTTGGCCTGAGATTTGAAATACATAATTTTCAGAATTCTTTGGGGTTTCATTTTTTATGGGTGATTATTTCAGTTCTCTGAGTGATAATCTTCTTTCTTGTTTCTATACATAATTATTTGTCTTACAATAATGTTCTTTGTTGATTCATTGGATGAATCTTTAGGTATTTTTTATGGGTCGAGATGGTGATCAAATTTGTGAATTCTCTTTTAGTTAAACATTAGTTCGAAATTCATTGTCATGAATTTGAGTTGGAGAAGGTTGTGGTGGTGCATTTGAGGTGGTGGTGGATTGTGGTGCTGCTTTGTGACCAAATATGTGTGTATTGTGACTGGTTGTAACCAATTTTATGTTAATTGTGGTCGATTGTGACTTGATCATATACGGTCACAATTAATATTCAATTGGTCACAGACAGTCACGCTGAACACAAATTTGGTCATAATTAGTTACAGACAGTCACATTGATTATATAAAGTGACTGGACATTTTTTAGGAGGTGTAGGCAGGGATGGGATGGGATGGTGGTAGGTGGATTCATAGGGGTGGAGGTGTGATTTTAAATTTTAATTTCTGAAAATCTTCAAGTCATCGGAACCGTCGCCAGAGCGACCGTCGGAGCAGTCGCCAGAGCGATCGCCGGAGCTAATGGTCATCTCCGATGGAGAGGTGGAGGGAATGTGGTGTAGTATGGGTGATAAGATGTGGTAGGTGAGGTAGCATGTGTAGAAATAATTAATGTATATTATATTATATTTTAGTATTTAATAAATTTATTTACCACCTAATTTTTGAAATATTTTAATGAGTTTGTTATTTATGAAATGTAATCTTTAAAACTATGAGTTATGTATTGTTCCCTTAATGAAATATTAGTTCCCAAATGTGTCATATCCGTCATTTTTATTATTTTCAAATATTTTTGCAAAAAAATATTATAGTCCATCTCTTATTATATAGAAATTGAATATTCAAGTAAAGAACACCTTATTAGCTTTTTTATCAAATAATTTTTTAATTTGTGCATTTGTTATTTATAGATAAATTATTTTTAGCTCAAATAGATTGAATACTTTAACACAAAAAAGTGTATGATAGATAATATATGTTGATGTCCGACCTCCGATGTCGGTTGAGTTCGGATTACTATAGAAGAAGAATAGGTCCTAACGTGAGGTCGGTTCGATTTTTAGTATTTGAGGTCAGTCATCGAAGTCAGATCGTCTATTGTTTTGCTTGCACGAGAAGCTTATATAGTTTATGAAGATTGAAAGAAATATAATGATTGAAGATCACAGACGAAATATATGGATATCCAATCAGCTAAGTGCATATGTAAAGTTCTGTGCGCCCGTATAATCCACCAATCAAGTGATTAAGCTTTTTTTCCTAAGTAATTCATTAATTACTGGGGACCACCTACATGATTAACTCATGATGATCTGACATTCCGAGCTTGCTAACCAATCCAATTAGGACAACAAATGTACTTCTTCAGCTCAGAATTACAATTGATAAGACAAGAAAGGCAGGATACATACATATTTCTTACTATAAATAGGGGATTAAAGTCAAAAGGGAGGGGGATGACAACTTCTCTTGAGACATTACAATATTTCTTTGTATCTCTTAATCATATTTCAAATATCTCTTATGTTGAAGGAAAAACAACCTCGACTATTGTTATAACATAGGAATATTGTGATCCTTTTTCATCAATAAAACTTTATTTTTCATTAAGTTGGCTTGACTATTTGTCTACCCAAATTTTAACGTCAACAATATATAAAATATTTCTACATAAAAAAAGTGAGAACGATATAAATATATTACAAATTCCATATTATACACATTATACAACAAATAGGTTTACAATATTAATAATTTATAGTCATAAAAGTAATTAATGACAAATAACTTACAAATTTTAATTGTCTAAAGAGAAAATATTATACTACAAAATTCTGAAATAATTTTATAAACAACGACTTATTACCCAATCCAGCCCAATTTTTGTGGATTACAGTATTTAACAGGCGTAATCAACACTCACGTTAAACTCGCTCATGACTTTGGGCTTATTTTGGCCCATTTCGCCTACATATTCAATTCATTGTAGGCTAAATAGATATTTGTTATTTTTATATAAAAAAATTTTAGTTAAAATATTTTTTGTAACTTAATCAAGAGAGATTAGGATATTTATGTATATTTAAATCCTCAGTTATTTTTTTTAATAATTTAATTTTAAATGTGGCTGAATTCGACTTGAAATTGACTTAAAAGTTCTTTTCCTTCTAGTTAATATTTAAATAGTAAATATGTAGATGAATTAATTAGTACTCAGTGGACGTTATGTACTTATTTCATGGAAATTTCTTCGTGTTTAAGATAAAATTGTCATAACGATTAAACTAGTCTCTATTTTATTGTTTGTTTTTTGAGAACTGATCTTATTTTTAGCTCGTGACAGTCCTAAAAGTTGTTCGTGCCCAATTTTTCTTTTAAATTATTCCCGATAATTAATCAATCATTTACAAATAACACGTCTCCTTGCTTTGTTAAATAAATAAATAAATATTTTTAATTACTATTATCAATATTATTTACTATCTCGTTAAATGATGTTTCTAAGAATCAAAATTCCAAGGGTTTAGTTGCAAATAAAATAAACAATTAATTAATTTTATTTACTTAATCTTGAGCAAATTTTGCTTACGCGCTCCTTTTAACATAGATTTCATCATCACGGTGACGTAATAATCAAGATAGATTGGGATATTTTCATATTTTAAACCCATGATTACCTCTTTTTACTTCAATTCTTGGAAATTGGAGTCATGCTACATGTACAGGAGGGAGGGAGTGATTTGGTTGACAATCTCTTGAGGTCGATGGGTGGGTGATTTTTATTTTTATTTTTAATCACGGTGGGGCCATCCACGGTGAGGTTGTCAACCTCTCCTGTCAACTTCTTCGTATACAAATGGAAAAGTCCAAATTATTGCTTAGTTTGACTTATTTCATTATTTTATTTAAATGCACAAATCCACAATAGTTGGTTGGACGTCGTGTCATTAATGAAAAAAAATATGAATGTGGGTTATGGCATGAAAATTTCTGGAAAATTACTGCACTAATTAATAACAAATTAAATTAAAGTCTCTTATGTTAATCAATAAAGTGATATTTATCATATTTATAATTGTTTTCTGATTTGGTTTTTCAAGTTTGTTTCAAACTCTATTTGCTGACGTTTGACAATGCCCGATTTCTGTAATTTATATTTATTTATTTATATAGACAAGACATATATACTAAATAATTACTTATTTAAAATAAGTCAATGTCTGTTATGCTTTGTCTGAATCTGAATCAGAAAAAGAAAAACAATTTTCTAAATAAGGGAAACTACAGTGCAGAGCAGTTACAGAATTCAAATGGCTTAGCTGAGAAATGAAATACTAATTGAATCTTTAAAATTAATTATCGTCCAACAAGTCAATGGAATTGATTCTAAATGTCTCGCGAATTACTTGAATAATATTATTAATTTTGCAGTTCACACTTCATATATACTATGATAGTTCACCAATATGTTCTAACTAGTTTCCTTGCTTACAAAATTTCATATTTCCCTAATATTGCAGTAAAAAGGTTGACTCAAGCACAGAACACGATATAACTCAACAAGGATCGTGCTCAGTTAAGATGGCCCTCTTATATGACTCAATATGCACAATACCTCTTATTACGTCTCATCCTATGAAGCTAATGTTAATGTTCAGGTAACAGCCAACTACGAAAATAGCAAAAAATCACCCAATGTCCGAATTCCATATCACTTGATTACCTAGCCTAATTGAGGCTATCAAATAGAGGAAGCATAAGTGATGCCCTTACCTCAACCGAATCAACATGTAGAGATCAAACCTCCATGACCGAGGCGAGGAGCCAAGATCTATTGCAACTTATTTTTAAAAGGATAAGCATTTGATTCACAAGGCATCTTTCATAGCTTCACCTCATTCAAGAGGTCTTCCATACGAGATACTTTGTGTTATTGATTGATTTGACATATCTACAGTAGAAGCTTCTCAATCCACATGTCAATCTAATTTTCAGATGTTAGACCTAGATCATAGGGTGACCATTTTTCAAAATTATTAAATGTTACTTGAACCTAGAACTACAGATATAATGTCTGATAATAAGGATAAAGCTCATTGTACACCAAGTTTGATCCCCCTCACAAAGTGGGGGGCTCACTTCCAAAAAGAAGCGAGCCTCCCCACTATTGTGATGGGACTGTCAATTGTAATTAGCTCGATATTCTATCTTGAACCCAATGTCATACACATCCTCGTGACTCACTTTTTTGTTCATCACACACTCAAAATACATATATACAGTTAGATTGTCGGAGTGTTTGTGATTGCCTTTCCACCACTGACCACCCAAAAAGGTTTTGTACCAAGTATGCAAAAGTCTTACACGTAAAAAAATAATGAAGTTAGAATCTATTGACCATGTTGTCCAGTTAAAAACCAAAGTTAACACCTCTATCTACTATAAAAATCGAAGTGAAATAGGAAGTGCAAATAAAATCTAAACTATGGCTGTTCATGTGACACGTTACAATTACTCGAGGTTTATGAATGATGATGCATGCACTCAGCTAAACATTTTAATATGCAAACAAAATTCAAGAAAAGATAATAGAGTGCTTATATAAAATAATAATCCATGCAGCTGCTTGTCTTATACTCTTTTACTTTACGCCGTTTAGACCATTCAATTAATGGACCCATTTAATTATCTAACACAACCTTTCCTTAAATGTGGTGTAAAAAAATAACAACCCGATAGAATCGCCGGAGAGTGGTGCCCCCACCACCGTCATCCACCACTATAGTCTTTGTAATATAATTTTTAGTACATTATTTTCGTTGTCATCATCGATCAATTATTAATAAATTATCGAAGATAAAATATTTTTACTTTACGTAGATTTACTGACAGAAAATTAATATATAATAACAAAGATTTGACTAGCAAACTAACTGATTAATTGTTGATTACTTGTCGCACAAGTCATGAGGAGTGTTTTATTTAGCCCCTTCTTGATGGTCATAGAAATGGGGAAAATTGATATATTAAATAGTTTTTTTTTTTTTTTTTTTTTTTTAAAGAATGTATGGTTAAAAAATGAAAATAAGTTTCAAGTTTATGTGTCGAATGTTTTATTGTGCAAATTCGTGATTGAATTAAGTACGAGAAATAAAGAGTTTTAATTTAAATAGAGTCAAATAGCAATAGGTACTTATTATCGTGACCAAATTGTGGAAATAAACGAATTTATTGATTGAGTTAAAAAATAATATGACAAGAATAATATTTTTTTTTTTTACCATTTGATCACGATATGTAGTGTGTATATCAAATGGACCATTAATTTACTCTTTCTTTTGCTTTCATCTTTGTCGTAAAATATGTATACGTTTCAACTATGAATAAATAAATTTAATTGTCTCTACTTGAAAATTTTGTATAAATCTTTTTGGATATTAATTCCTTAAAATATTTGAACAATGACTTGGATATTTACTATGTACACGTCAAGCACCTAAAATATCTAATCTAAAGATTAATAATAAAGAAAGACTGATGTATAATTGACTCGTTTACCTCTCCCCAAAAAATGTGAATAATGCTACTTGTTTTTGTTGAAAATGATCATCCATGGGGTAGATAATATGTTATGAAATGATAAGATAGATTAAACGTATAGCTAAAAATTGGTGATGAAAAGTCTCGATCAAAATATATATCGGTGATTTTTGACAGACGTTAATGTCGGTAAAAAAATTAAAAATTTACAAAATGTACCCTTTGGATTGGAAAGATTTCTATATATATAGTGGAGCTTGGAGGTGGTTTTGGATTAGTGCAATTGAGTGAAGTCTCTCTAATATTTATATAATTTTCTACTAGTGAGTAGTGGGTAAGCTGCAAAAGAAATGAAAACCCCAATACAAAAATTGCCACCATGAGTGACATGAACCTTGTATATATTCTACCTTTTCTAGTCTCTGCAAGTTGTTTGGGGTATCTTAATTTCACTCAGTCATTCACCTATTAATCAGGTATTTTGATATGGCCTTTGTGTTGGTAGAGTTTTTAGCACATAATTGTGGCAAACTCGTGCAGATTGCAATAAAGGCATTGGAGATCTTGTTTCTATCTGCAGGATTCATCTCCATTCTCCTCATGTTCAAAGGAGCCGAGATTCCAACTTTTCCACGCCAAATTCTAGTCGAATTTTGGAAACCCTGCAACGCGTTTTTGTCGTCCCGGCTATGCATGATCATGGCCATCTATTTCGTAATTCTTTTGATAGAAATTTCTTCCCGATTCCACCACCACCACCACCACCACCACCACATAGTGGATGAGCATGAGCATGAGCATGAGCACGATAACGTAGATATCGATGATCACGACATAAAAGTTTCCGAATCACTATCAGAATCACCAACAATCATACCATCAGAATCACCAACAGTCATACCATCACATGAACATAACAAAAAGACCGAGTCAACTATAATGAACGACGAGAAAAATAGTGAGGATGAGTATGAGGATACGAGTACAATGGAGGCAACATGGCAAGCGATTACAGGGGGAGGAAAAGATAAGCCAAAGCCTAAAAGGGAACAAGTGATGAAGAAGACTGAGACGTGGGATGGAGTTCGACCGCGAAGGGCTGAAGCAGTGCAACGAGTTGATTCAGAGGAATTGTTTGCTTCAAGGTCGAGTTATCGTGCGTGGAAGGAGTTGAGAAAATCAGAAACATTTAACGATGCAGTGTCGATACTGCGACGAGGTGGACTACGAAGAGAATCTATAACGAGTCTTGACGAGTTGAACAACAAAGTCGAGGCATTCATCAAAAACTTTAACGATAACATGAGGTTACAAAGACAAGAATCCGATCAACGCTTCTTGGATATGATCAATAATCGACAACTTTAAGTACTATATAGTATCCCTCAAACAACATATATTGTTTGTAATCCTTAATCTAGTTGATTTAAACATGAGTTTCCATATAGTTATTCTCCGGTTTCAAATGAAAATTTGTGCATCGGTTTGTTGATATGGATAACTTTTACATAATCTCTATATCTAAAAGATAAACACAGACAAATGACCTCTTCTGCAAGCAATTACTCCAAAATGTCTTGGTCTATTTATGTGTTTATTTTATTGGGTCTTTGCGAAGGTCTCGTCCCCTTTGAAATACGGGTGAATATGGTTTGATTTCCATATTTTTTGTGTATATATTCTCTATTGGTAAATGGTTTAATATTTGTGAAATGGGTCAACTTTGAGCTCAAATTTCAGTGGGACCCGTGCCATTAATTTTAATGGGACCTAGCATATTCACGTTCTACTCCGCTAGAGGATTAATGTGATATATTTATTTATCGAAAACCATTTAGTATTGAATAAAATATTTAATGTCAAAATAATTACACTATTTTCATTGCAAATATTCTCTGTATTGAATCTCATCCCCCCTCTCTCTCGTTCTGATATTCATTTCGAAGTAAATACACTTCATTGAGTTCTCTGGAACTCCTGCAGATTGTTGTGATGCTTTCGTAGGAGATGAAATTCGTTCTATCCTGAAAAACGATTGTTTGACGCTTTTAACACTTTTTGAAGGCAGAAAATTCGTTTTAAGGAAATATCGTGAAGTCGGTGGGCTCGAATTAATTTTCTGATTTTGTTGATCATATCGTTACGCTGTACAGATTTTATTAAGATAATTCTGTCAGAATGTTTTGAAGGAGATACTTCATAAACAACAATCTCAAATTAAATCCCATTAAAGGATTTTGGAAAAATGTTCAAATCAAACCAGACCATTTAACTTTTCAAAATAATCCATTTTTGTGGTTCGATTTGATTCCAAAACACGGGTTTCCTAGTGACATAAACATAACAACGTCTTTCAAACAAACTAAAATACAAATATATTAATTTAAAACCTCAACAAAATCTAAGGTTGGAACTTTCTAAACATCAATATGACATATATTTATATAATATTGGTTTCAATATAAGCTTAAAGCAATACAGATTAATACAAATTTAAACATAAAAATTTAACCATAAAAACAATATTTTATTTGATTTCAAACAGCTAAATTGAAATATTTCTAAATGATTCGTTACTATTCAAATCTGAAACATTGACAGGTCCAAAAAAATCGATTTAAAAGGCCTGTTTTAACCCGTATTTAGAACTTTTAGAAGCATAACTCCATGGGCCTAATCTCAGGACAGATAGTGGTGTAGCCCATTCATATAATGGACCATAGGTCCCATCTTACAACCCCCTTGGGTCCCAAATATACAGCCATTACTCTACTTTTATACCTGTCAATTTGATTAGAAATTCGGCCATCTTTTGGAGAACCTCATTTACAAATTTACCTTAGGGTCCGTTGAATTGCAAATGTAGAGAATGAATGGAAAGAAAATATTTTACATGGAATTAATTTGTCTAGAAATTGTAATTAATTGTGTTTGATTGATATAATTTTTCATGGAAAATTTTGAAAGTTTTGTCAGTTGGGCTTCGTTTTTTAGGGAAATTGTCCATTAAAGTGATAATGTTTTTTAATATTGGGTCTAGAAATTTTTCTCAATTGCCAAAAAAAAAAAAATGAAAAAAAAAACTATACCAAATACCATTCATTTGACTTTGTTTTGTGGAAATTATCAATAAAAGTGATTTTTTTTTTGACATTTTTGTATATAATTTTTTTTTTTTTAAAAAAAAACTAGAAAATATTTACCCACCAAACTATCAAGAATTTATTTTCCTCTAAAAGGTGAATATTTTGGAAAGTTAGAAAATATTTTTTCGGAAAAAATTTGCCTATCAAACACTACAAAAGTTGAAAAATTGAATTTTTTTTTCTATTTTCCATGGAAAATATGTGCTATCAAACAGAGCCTTCGTTATTTTATTTGTCAAAATAGTGTTCAAATTTAATTTTACTAATAAAGTTTATTTTTTAAATAATAATAATTTTTCTTTCTATAAAAATAACTTGTAAGCTCAATCAAATGTGGATTAGGTTCAAGAAACACACTACGTGAACGTTAATTTTTACATTAAGCTTGACATCATTTGACATGACATCCATCATAGTCATTAATTTTTATAATATTATTTTAATCATTAGCCAAATTTTGACATATGGGAGAGAATGCCATCCTTAATGTCAACAAAAATATACATCTAGATTTATTCTAGTTTCAAAAATGCTATTTATCCATATGTTGTTGATTGACAATTTAAATGGTCTCATTTGAAATTCAATTACTTAAACCAGTGTTTATCTCTCATTTTTTCACAATTCATTTTTTCTACATATTCATTTTCAATTATAAATTTACAAAATAAATGTGATATCTAGACCGCTGATCATTTACCATCTAAGCCCATGTTTGGTACACATTAAAATTTTTATTTTCATTCTTCTACTCATTTTCAACTACACATTTTTCAATAAAAAAATATTTTCCATCACATTAATATTTTTTTTTTCAACTACACATTCTCCATCAATTTAATATTTCAGGGTGTGTTTGAGCCACATTATTTTAGAAGAATATATTATGAAATAGTAGATTGATGTAGAATGTGTGTTTGAAAAAAGGAAAAGTTATTGATGTGATGAAAAATATTATTTTATTGAAAAATATGTAGTTGAAAATGAGTAGAATAATGAAAATAAAAATTTTAATATGTACCAAAGAGGGACTCAGAATACATTCTTTTAGAATAACGTGACTCAAACACACTCTAAATAAATAAAACAATGTTAAATAAAAATCATATTAATAATAAAAAATGACACCTTTATTTCATAAAACCCAATCAATTGGCTGCTAGTTTTTAGGCTCTATTTCCAAAGAAGTAAGTAGACCATGCCATGACTTATTACTATTGTACGTCGGATATAAATATCAAACCTGTCTTAGCGGGTCTTACTTGGCCACTCCTTTATATAAGCTGCTTCATCTGCAGTCTGTACTGTGTGCTGTGCGTGTTTCTCCAGTCCGAATCACACAAAAACTAAAGGTATGAATTTATCACTGAAGATTTGAAGTTCCATCCTACTTTTGCATTCTTTGTTTAATCTTTTATCCACAGTTCTTTTTCCAAGATTTTAGTTGAATTTTGGGGTTTTGTTGTTCTTCCTCTGTTTTGTTTTCATCAGGATACTGCCCAAGAACACACACACCCACACACGCTAACAAGATTAAACGTGAAATGGGTTGTGTGCAATTTGCAGTATTTTTCAACAATATTGAATGCTGTAATATTCTATAATATGTATATTTACTGCCTCATTAATTTCTTGTATGCTCTGTCATTTACTCTTCCACCATTTGGTAAGGTCAATTTATTCATTATTTAGTGTACGTACATAATTATATGTGTCTGGTCTGGTCTTGTCTGTTGCATGCATTAATTTCTGGTATAGTAGGTCCGATTTTGTCTGCGAAATGGTCGCAAAAATGAAGAAAAATGGTGCTGGTGCTGGTGAAGAAGCTGATGCACCGTCAAATCATTTCAGTAAACCATCTTGGCTTCTTTGCACTATTGCTGGTAAAAATTAATTTACTGCTTCTTTATTTCCTTTTATCTTATTTTAAGCACTTTTTATTTTTTTCATTGGGCATGTTTAACTCCTGTTTGTTTCTGATTTTAATCTCAAATCAAAGACGACAATTAATTTTAAACACATATTTCATGGAGACTGTTCGCAATTTTTCAACCATATATTTCATTAATTTTCATCAAAATTTAATAAAAATCTAATTTTAATCTATAGCAAATACGGGCTTAGATTTGATGTTTCCCCTAAAACATAGAATTGTATTCGAACTTTTACTGCTCGGTAATCCAATGAAAATTTGAAATGTGGGTCCCCAGAAAATGAAGATGAATCCTTACCCTGCTCTGCTTTCCTCTTTTTGGCTTTTAGTGCATCAGATTATTCTGATGGGTCACTTTCAACATGGTATAATGACCCAGAAAAGTTCAATTTAAAAAGCCTGCAAAGACCAATTCCCCCCCAACTGCCCCTTTCTAGTTTCAAAATTTGAACCATTTTGCCAAACCAAATCCCCGATTTTGCAGAAACAATCTCCCATTCTTATGTCATCCCATGTGTTGTGTCCATTCCTCTGTCACATACCCGACCCGTTTAGACAGAAAAAGGCCAAACCTTTTTACCATTTTAACCAAGTTGGAAGAATCACAAGATTGCCTTATTCTGTACAAGATTTTAGTATATATTCTTGTACCCCCAACCAACATTGATTTACATGTCCCAATAATGCCAATTAATTATAAATAAGCAAGAATACTGAAAATAATTGCATTGATAAAGGTTAAACAAATTTACTTTTTTTTTTTTGGAATATATTTGAATGTGTTACTTTTCTTCTTTCTTTCATTTTTTTTTATCTAAATGATCACGCTGTACTTAATTGATTACTAGTGTTGTTGGACACATTGGAGTCTAATTATAGTGTACACTCATCCCGTTGCCTATTTGGAGATTGTTGTACTTATAGTTACGTGTAAACAAAGCTCTCACATTGACAGTGAACACATATAACTTCGAGCATATTTGCAAGTTTTCTGATTTTTTTCTTGTTTATGGTTGTTCTCGAACGTAAGGATTAATGGTGAAACGAAGGGTTGTCCATAATTTGAGCTACATCATTTTGAATTTCAATTTTCAAATGAATTAAGTTGATTTCATTGTCAAATGGAGCCAATTTCTGTCACTGCTGTTTGATATCCAGGACATGTGCTAGGGGTCCATTCTTATAAATGAACGTTAACTATTTGAAAAAAAATGTGTTCTAGTTAGAATTCAAATTTCAAAAATTATACAACTAAAGCCAAGATTATCATTTAATTAAATAATATGGGTTTTATCAGATTTGGACGAGAGGATGAAGATGCTTATATCGAAAATCCCTAAAGAAGACAGTGCTGATAGTTTTGCAGAAATGGCCAATGCCTACTATCAGAAAAGGCCTCAGCTGCTTGCATTGCTTCAAGACTTGTACAATGACTACCTCTCTTTGGCAGACCGTTATTGCCAATCACTTGCCAAGAACTATCATCATCGTAGTCGTTGTTCTTCGCCCTCGAACTTTGATGAAAATCAACGGTCTGATTATGGAGACTCGGAGGAAGTCATTGATTCTGACGCAGAAAGTTCATTATCTTTCCAGTCTCCCTTTCCACTTCCAGCCAAAGTGGATGTAGAAATGCTAGTAGCCGACATGGTTATGAACACAGTGGACTACGAGATTCTATCAAACGAGCTTAGGATGGCAGAGAAGAGGTCTAGTGAATCAGCACGAAAGATAGAGCTGCAAAAGAACTTGTTGGATGTACTCGAGTCAGAAAGGTTAATACTACTGAATGATAACGCGACATTGGGCTACAGATTGTCCTCATTGGCAGAAGAAAACAAAGGGTTGGTTTCAGAATCTCTGTTTCTGAAGAGGAAGGCTGCCGAGTTGGCGAGGTGTCTGTTGAAGACGAGGGAGGATCACAGGGTATTCGTGCTGAGTCGAAAGATCGAAGATCTGCAGGGGCAGATATATGGATTGGAGAAGAGAAACAAAGAGTACCATGAACAACTTGTTAAACAAGATGAACAGAAGAACAAAACTAAGAAAAAGAATGGTAGGATTAGAGATCAGGTGAGTTTGGATAACTGCTTCAAAGTGCGTGCAAGTGCTGCTGCCAATGTGAAAAGGGACTTCAAGCCTAAAGATGGAGGTGTTGAAGGTGCACGAGTTTCCAAGTTGTGGAATAGGGTCAAGAAAATGGATCTATTGAGTTGTGGGTCTTGTGGCCCTCATTTCAATTTTAGCAAAGGCCCAGAAAAGTAAAACTTTTCAAAAAATACCAGATGATAGTATATAATAGTACTTTTTAGCGATTTCCTACGATCTCGAATGTTAAACTTTGTCAAATCTTATGGCAAGAATCTTAATGCATGTTTCGTCGTTCTTGTTTGTTTTCTTGAATCCAATGTAAGAAAACATCTATTCAAGCTGCATATGTCTTTTCATTAATATAATACTTGTAATTTAGCTCGTTCCGTCTTCTTTCAGAGCTACTGTAGCAACTGAAGTTGCAAAATTTATTCGAATATGTACAAGTAGATGTGGAAAGTCGATAATTGCACTAAATTGTAAATACACTTGTGTTACTTATCTCCTTGCCCAGTTCTATTTCCATGCCATCACTAATAGTATTGAATTTTTCTTCCTCTTCTTGTTGTTCCAAAGTCTCATAGAGCGGGGAGTTCCTAGTCTCAGGAAGCCACAGGCTTGTCATTCCACTGACAATGGATAGCACCCCAAATACAAGAAAAGAAAGAGACGGGCTTAGTCGACCAACGACAACTAGTAGAGGAGCGATAGACGCGCCTAGCATCAACGATTGTCGCAGCATAGAAACTGCGAAATTTCTCACGTTTGTGGGGAAAAGCTCCACACAATATACGTACATCACATCAAATGCAGTTGAAGCAGCCATAAAGCCTATTGCTTCGATAGTTAGTTGAGCTAAACTACCTTTTGATTGATTCCCCTTTTTGTGCGACGTACTTGAGAAGATAATGCAGAGGATACATGAAATTCCAGCAATGTAAGCCGATAGGGAGAAGAGCAAACGACGGTTGGTGAAGCTCAAGAGTACACTGCCAACAAAAACAGCCGGGATCTCCATCATTGCGTTAATGGCTACCGTGAAGTAGAGGTTAAAGTTCAGGTTTTCGACGTTGAGTTGAACTCCATAATAGACAAAACCAACTCCAAAACCAGTAATCATAACTATAGCCATTCTTTTAGCTGCCCAGTTAGTGTTCCATAGGTTCTTTGTGCATTGACCAGCCACTTTGTTAGCACAAGGTTCTAGCAGACTTAGATTTGCAGGAAACGTCTTCCCGTTCACTTTGGCATATCTTTTCAATACATCAAGAGCTTCTTCGCTTCTACCTCGGACTAGAAGCCAACGAGGAGACTCCGATACAAAGGGCACTAGTATAAAAACGGCATACACTAGTGGAAGGAACGAGATGATCTTGTATATGTTTCTCCAACAAGTTCTAGTTGGATAAGCAATCAAAGGAAGCGAAAGAAAGCCTGCGGTGAAAAAAAAAAAGCCGTATTGGCCGACTTGACCGCGCCATTTGCGGCCAACGGCTTCTGTTGAGAGTACAAGACAACATATGCCAATGCCTGATCTAGAAAATCCATTGGCAAAACGGAGGAGAGAATATATCCATATATTTGGAGAAAGTGAAGTGAGAAAAGTTGTTGCAGAGGTTAGAAGACATGAAAGAAGCACTGTTCTTTTTCTTCCCAAGAATCCATCTGCTAGCCTACCATACACAGCTGACCCTGTTTGCACAAGTAAAAACTTTCAGATAAAGTGGTTCAACGAAAATCAAAAGAGTTGGAAATTGTTTACCTAGTAAGGAACCAAGGAAGAAGAGTGATGCTGGTATAGCAGCAAGAAATTTTTGATCACACACCAGTCCCCATTCAGCAATAGTAGAGCTTGAATTCCCAGCAGCCCATTCCCAAGTTCCTGGTTTTAATCCACAAAAAGAAGCCTCATTTTCATCACATAATGGGCTAATAC
Organism: Fraxinus excelsior; assembly: GCA_019097785.1. Lineage (NCBI taxonomy): Eukaryota > Viridiplantae > Streptophyta > Magnoliopsida > Lamiales > Oleaceae > Fraxinus > Fraxinus excelsior. The sequence goes on from CM032632.1 coordinate 32,388,960, forward strand.
ATTTCCAGCCCTGTGGGTGTGCATCAGTAAATATAGTGACCAAAGTGTTGTGGGAATCAAAAATCCAAGCCAATGACACCAAAAATACATGAACCAGTTGTGAAAATCCAAATGATCCTACATAATCTTCAAACACTTCATCTACTGTCAATTGTAACTTGTTCCCACTTCCCTTTACAAGCCCTTGTTCTTCTTCGTCCATATTCAATTATTTGGTATTTTAAGTTTTCCCTAGCGTCTCTCTGTTTTATATCCAGGGGTTTGGGAAATTGGGATTGGGATTACACTTGGCATGGCAATGTCCACCACCTCTCTTTGGTAAAGTGTTCAGTGACGTGTTGTGCCACTATAAAAAGTTCCTTATTTCTCATTGGTTGAAGGTGGCAATCCGAGTAAGAAAAAATTATGCTCCTGCTCTAATAGCTAGCTAATAATTCATCTCCATACTTAGTATTAGTCCTCCAATCACCTTACAAATTTAAGAATATTCAGTGTCCAGTCGATATGAGAATATTGTTTACACGTCACAAAGTATACTTTGCATCATCTTAGTCCACACATAATCAAGTGATTACATCAAGAACATCATACAGTTCATCAAGGTCTACATTATCTCTAATGTGCAAGACCCACATACTATGAAGGTTACACCACCTCAAGAGGGCATCATCATGGAATCTCTTCTCATTACGATTAGCTGAGACCCAAAACTTTCTGCAAAAGTCTAAATTCATGTCTAACCCAATGTGGAAATTTTGTTCGCACATCTTTGACAAATACCAATTTTTTTATTTTATTTTATTTTATTTTGTCTTACTTCTAACAAAGTCATAATGTAAATGTGTGTACGTTTTTCATATCCGATATTCCTATTATCCTGATTTTAGAAGAAAAGCATAAACAAACAAAGGGACCATTACGATTCCACTAATAACCCTTGTGCTTGTATGAAAACCGACTTAACATGAACTTGACATCCATTTTTCCCACTCAAATTTGAATTTTGCTACATGTACATCAAAATGTACATAATGGATTACATAATGCAACATGACACTCTTACATTTGTCAGTTTAAAACACAAATCATTTTTTTCAATCAATATTTTCTCTTCATATCATATTATTGAAAAACGCAAGATTCGACCCAATAACACCTAGATGGGGGTGATTAAGTGTAAATACGGAATTAAAATTTTGATAAACAAGCAACAAGTCACAAGTTAATTATGTCTAGATGATTAGCCAAACAATTCAATTAATCCTATCTTTGAATACCGCGGTAATATCAAAACAGTAAGAAAAATAGTAAACAACACTTGAATTGTTCACGGAGAAACCCAATGTGGGAAAAATTTTGGGCACTTTACCGATCAAAGATCTATTATAAACTTTTGATAAACTTACAAACTACCAGCAAAGTTGATGATACAAGATTTCTAATCTCCTGTCTGAAGTTTGAAGCAACCCTCCTGAAATGTGCACACTAACATCAATACTGGATCTTCTTTGTAAAACAGTCCTTCTGAAATGAGCACACGAACTCTAATCCTGACTCTTTACGCATTTTATCTCCTATAGATCTTCCCAAGAACTCCTCGTTCTTCAAATTCTTCCTTGATCTTCAATGCAGCAACGTTGACGACACAATCTTTCTGACAGATCCAAGCGAAGAATGCAATCCAGTGTTTGATTTGATAGATTTGATGTTTTCAATATAATGAGCACATATATGATTGAAGGATTGAACTTTTGATCTTGTGTATGATGAATTCTCTCTCGAAAATAGTATGTTCAATCTCTTGTTCGTAGAATATGCGACGCCTCTATTTATAGGTTGGACAGTTTAGGTAGAATGGGCTAAGTAAAAGTCTCGGAAATCGAAATTAGGTAAGGCCGAATAAAGTCGCTCGAGCGAGGAGGATGTTTCACTCAAGCGAAGGGTCTGTCGCTTGAGCGACAGTAGGGCAAAGGTCGAGCTAGGATGTTCCTGCTTCATCCGCTCAAGCATGACTCCGAAAAGCAGCTAGCGAAAAATTGGCGTGAATCCTTCTTTTTCCAAACATGAAACTCCAAACCCTAAGCTAACCTACCAACTATGAAACTTTACAATTTAGTCCCTAAACTTTTATGATCCTTCAAATTGATCATTTTGTTCACAGAATCGTCAATACAATATATAAACCTAACAATTATGTAATCCATTATGTATATTTTTATGTAATCCATTATATAATCCAAGTAGCAAAATCCTTGTAGAACACCTATATATGTCTTGGCAATGGAAATACACGTTCACCATGAAAGAGACTAGGAGAACAAGTCAACAAGGCATTACTGCCTGATTACTTTTTCTTTTTGGAAATTGACAATTTTATTTTGTTAGAAAATATATACATAAGAAATTGCATTATTAGAATAAGCAAAAATAAGAATATAAGAATGAAAGGAATAGAGAAGGAAGAAAATAATGACAAAATGTCAATTTTTATTTGCATTTATACAAAACTAGGTATAAGCAACGTGCAATGCACGTTTGTTTAGTTTATATATAATTTTTTTGGTTCATTAAATAATTAATGATGTAATATTTATGTATTTGATAAATAATTACACATTCTGATATATTAATTTTAATTTGAATAGTGTTAAATTCTAAATTAAAATGTATAAGTTTGTGTTTCGTACTATTATATTATATTAAATTTTGCACTTAATCATGAATATTTTGTACATAATAAAATAATAGATAACATTATAATACAAAACTAAATAAATAAATATTTTTTCTTCATTGAGTTCAATGTACCTTACCAAATAAATTATTAACATTTTTAAATTGATAATCTCCACATCCATTTTGTTTTTTTAGTTTCATTTTTTCCTAGTGACTAAAATGTAGTAGTACAAAGCCTTTTGCATTTCCCATTCATTTATTAATAATTTTATAAAAGACGTAATGCATTGCGAGACGTCGATGTTGAAAATCAAGAATCACAAGTTTAGACGTGTCAATGCGAAGAATAAACGTCATAATGTGTTTCGTATTTTTAATATTATTTTAATTATTTTTAAGACATTAAATATATTTTTATTTTAAAAAATAGTTTTTTTCTATATTATAAAAAAGTAGATTTTTTACTATATCATAAAATCATTTAATATTTAAAAATAATACTTACTAAACATTTAATATAATACTATAATATTGCTAATTAGTATTAGAAGAATTTTAATTTTTTTATTAATTAAGGAACTAAACATGAGCATTAATCATAGGATTTATACGAAAAGTCTGCGGATTTGATAATTCCGATATCTGGAAATATAGATGAAGGGTTTTGGTTCACAATCGAGAATGATTCCGACGTGAAGTTCGTGAGAATTTAACTAGGGTCGAACCGAGTGCAATAAATACATAAAAATAATTCAAAGTAAATCTATCTTTACTAATTAGATTCATTATCCTACAATCAGTCCCAACACTAAAAATTAAAAATAAATATGTTAAAATAGTTTACTTTGTTAAATTAAAATATTTTAAACTTATAGAAAATAATACCTAACATTAATATATTAATAATCAAGTGTAATTTAAGTTAAATCTGAAAATTAAATAAATGAACGAATGAAAGTGAATATTACAATTTAATTAGTTGTAATTCAAAATCAAATTAGTCAATTAGACATACATTTGAAAATGATTTTGATGAGCATTTTAATATTATTATTTTTTTTGTCATTACCCCACATTGGAAGTTTATGAAACATTTGGAGAGAAGTGTATCTATAAAATGAACATGACATCCAATACTTCTCAATGGGCCTTAGAATTGTAAATTTTAAAACCCAATAATAGAGTTAAAAAATTTTAATGGAATAAAACTAACGGTGAAAATAGATTTTCCATTAAAACAACAAATTCCGTTAAATTTTCCGTTAAAACAAGAATTTCCGTTTCATAGGCACTTTATATATATAGAAGATACATCAACAATTTTTCATCGCTCAATTCAATTCATCGCTACAACCAGCAAAAAACAAGACAGAATCAAACCTTTTCGCACATCATTGACCATGTTCATTCAAGATTATACATCTCTTCAAGTACATTATATGAAAATTGCATCGTTTTTTTTGTGAAATCCTTCATCAGCTTAAATTGAAGTTCCATAAAACATAGAAACAGAATAGCCAAACTTGAAACTTGACTAGAAACAATGAAGTTATCCACGTTTGTAGCTGTCACAGTTAAATTGGGGACTGGGGGGGATCCTAGTGGAGAACTATTTCCGACCATGTATAATCCAACACAATCCTGCCCACAAATCAGAAATATCTCAGAACGAAGCACAACATTATAGATATGGCCATGTTTTCCTCGAGAAATCTCATCTAGCGAAAAAAGAATTAAAGGGGGGGGGGGGGGGGGGGGGGGGGGGGCCGCAAGAAAGAAAAAAAAAAAAAAAAGCACAAGACTGATGGATATGTACATGAAAAGAAGCCATTAGGCCACAAAAGCCAGGTTTTTGAGCACTGACAATATCTTACCTAGTACCTCAATAACGAAGGCTTGATGACCTGCCGGCTTCTAAGAATGTCCTTTTCCCACAATAAAGAAAAGGCAACAACAATGTGTGGTACATACTGTAAACTGAAAAAGATATCACCTATTCAACCCACATTTCACAATATGCTCTTGTACCCTTCAGAATGAGACATGGTCTACATGGAATCCAATTTTGCATAATTGACAGAATAGTGATATACTTTGAGAAATTACGAACCGACAGTTATAGCTAAAACAAAAGATTCGTTAACATTCAGAAATGATGCCAAATATCCACATATTAATGAACTTTTACAGTATAATTGTGAGAATTCAAGAGAAGTGGATTACATGGTATACTGTCTGCTTCTTTTTCTTTTCTTTTTAATAATAAAAAAGGAAACCTCAGCTCACTGCAAGAATTCAAAAGTTACAATTCAAAATTTGTATTCACACGGAATGAGAGGAAAAGCACCAGCAAATGAGCCACTAGCTAAGATTGGTAATCCAAGAAAAGATGCAATTTCTGTAAAAGGAGCTCACGGGTTCCATAGAGAGGCTTACCACTAATGACCCAATCCTTCTCAAGATGTCCTGCTTTAGAACTGTTGAGCATCTCATCATGGAAGGCAGAGACAATGCAGTAAATTGAAGTCCTCAAAATGTCAGCAATTGCATATGCTTTGGCATCAAAAGAGCTATTTCTTCTTTTTCCTGTTGCACCTACAGTAGAGTATCTTCTCTCTGTGCTTATTGTGGCCCATTTGATTCCGGAAGGACCCATCAGATGATTTGGGGACTGTAAGTTGGTCTTCTTCCCCATGAGAGTTTCAATAGCCAGCAAACACGATAATAAGGTTGAGATAATAGCGGCATTAATTCCAGAGAGTTGAGCAATCCCAAATCTGTCCTCCTTGTGTGAACGTGCTATTTATTCGTCTGTTTGTTCTCAATGATGTAGAATTTTTGGCTTTTGTTTCATAATCGCACATTTATCAAGTAAGAAGACAAAGAACCTTTACTTCTTATTCTACATTGATCTTCTAAATTTTTCTCTTTATCGCCTCTACTTCTGTCTCACATCACACGATGTACATACAATTTTGACCAGTCTGCGAGTGTTCATATAATTTTGACAAGTGTAGCATATTTGCAAGCAAATTTATCATGAAACCATTTCGCTAAAATCTAAGATTAAAACAGTGTGGCTTCATAAGATGCTGCACTTATCAGAGGCTGATGCAGTCTCAGAAACAACCTACCATCTCAAGAACCTGAAAACCAGATTAAGTGAAGAAGTCAACAGCTTTACATTGTTAGGTGATAACTCAACATTCTAAATGAATAGAAGTTTGCCTAAAATTGGTTGGGTGTTCTTACTTTTGAACAATGCACTCTTCGTCCATCTGTCCTCAGAATTGTTTGGTTAGGTTTTCTAAGACAATACAAAAATTTATTGTTGTCTGAGGTATAAATATGTCCATGCATAAAGATTCTAAATTCTATTCTTCTTTCTATTGATATTGTATACAAAGACTATTGGCATTTGGCAGCGAATAGTGAGAGTAAACCTTAATGATAGAATACCTCTCTTCCTTTCATGTAAAAAGGCAATTTGGCTCAATTTGAAAGGCTTCAAATGGAGTAATTCCAAGGGCCAAAACAAATTACAGAAAATACTTCCACACTCAAACTTGAAACCTTTTTCTGACGCTGGCTCTATTTATCACTCCTTGATCTTGGACGGTGACAATGAAATACTTCTATATTCTAGTTAAGTATCAAGCTAAAGCAACTAGATCACTCTGTTTGCTGGTTGTGGTTGTCTTGCAATCAGGTGCAGGGTGAGGCTTGGTTTAGAAGCAGGTTCAAGTTGCAGAAGAAATGGCAATAGACCCACCCCTTTAGTTAAAAGCCGGTGATTATTTCTTTATTCCACTGTGGTGCAATATATCTAGAAGTTTACTGGCATAGGAAAGAGGAACGAACGGAATATGATTTTTATTTTTCTCGTCTGAGAATTGAGCTCTGAGTTCAGAACTGAAAGCAAAAATGTGATGTCTCGAGTATTTCAAAATAGGAAAATAAAAGCATATAGTGGATGCTCTACATAATCTTAAGAACTGCCCAAATAGCAGAATAGGTAGTGTCTTATCTTATATTCTAGATAAAGTGTATTTGTCTCTTGCAGTTGCATGATATACCATCAGTCCTGTGCCGATCGTACAAGAATCCAAACTTACCAATCTGATATTATATTTCCTTGATATTTCTCAGTGACCGACCATGTGGTCTAAATGCATATGCTTACAGTCAAGATAAATGAAATCAAAATGAAAAATATAGCTCAGATATTTTGATTAGCAGTTATAATGAAAATGTTGTGAAGTGTGTAAAAATAATAATAGGTAATGAGTACATAATTTTTTATAATCAAGTTGTCTAAATCTCTCCCATATCTGCTGCTGTAGCTGCCTTCCTACATTTTTTCTCATTTTGTTTGAAGCGGACCAAAAGAAAAAAGAAATGCATAAAATAAATAGTATGATGAGAAGGTATAATCATATCCAAGAAACAATGTTAACTCAAAAACAGAGAATGTTCAGTTTGAAAAATAATGCATGTACATTAGTCATTAGTAAGTTGTTGAAAGACCATCATATATCTAGCATGCAAATTACTTAAATATATGAATTGAGAATACCAAACAAATCTGAAGCTAAGATCTGACCAAAAATTCTACAGATATTTACACAAATTCTTCAGCATACAACATAATAAATATCAATTTCCGCAATGAAATTGAAAGGAGAACATAGAATTGTAAGAACAAGTTATCATTTCTGGAACAAATCAACATGAGAATAGAAGTATTAAAATTCTACCTGGGTGTCATAAATTGATTCACAGAGTTTAGAACATTCAGGTCCCATTGCCAGCGAACGTAACTGGCTGGACAGCTGGAAGGAGTTATCTATTGAAGAGCTATCTAGACTTTCATTTAGCTTTACAATGAGCTGTTCCAAAGGCCTTAAGCATACAGCTATTACTCTTTTATAAGTCTTGCCAGTCTCTTCAAAGAATGCTGCTCGGCACCATGTATCAACATTACTTTCACATACCATACATAGATCAAGATATGCATGTAACGCCCCAAATTTCATTTAAAACAAGGCGCTACTAAAGTCGAAATATCATGTAATAAGTATTCTCAATAAACGCCAAATTGCGCAAATATTTTTTTTTTCTAAAACTATAGCAAGTTATAACTAAATGCGGAAATGTCATTTGAATAATTTACTCATATCCAAAAGTCAATATCAAATATAATAAGCAAAGTGCCACAATTTGCAAAAATACTAAAAGTTGAGTTAAATTAACAAAATGGAAACCGACTATTTAAAATACTTGTTTTAAAAATTTGTAAATAAACGGTTTATTATTTAATCAGATTGCCCCGCTCATTGCCTTGCCTTGCCAAGCTCCTTAGCCTGAAAGGGTGGAAAAATATTGGAGTGAGCATAACGAATTATACTCAATGGGGGAAACAGCAATCAGTCCAGGTTAAATCTAAACATGAAATTAAATTATGAATATAATACCAATACAACATACTGTAGAAATATGTACTGTGGGAAATCCCCAAAGACCCAATTACGATCCCGGACCTATTTACGGTCCCTGACAACATGTTATAGCGCTTAACAATTTTGCTCTGTGGGACAACCCCAAGGACCCACTTTCGATCCCGAACCTATTTACGGTTCCTGACAACCTTTTCATATGTATAAGCATTTTATCATAATCAAAATCACACATCAAGAATTAACATGAACAAAATAACAACAATTGCTTAAATGTAAACCCCACCTCAAAGTCTTGGACATTTTCTTGAAATTGAACGGATGTGATGTTACCGTACTTTAAACTTTTCCCGCGACCTCGACTAGCAAGAACAAAATTAATATAATTTAGGATACTAAATCCTAATTAATGTTTTAAAATTTTTAGGGACTTGATAGAACTTTTGAAAGTAAAGAAAATGAGTAATTTGATAATTCTTTAAATCTTTAGGGTCTAATAATCAAAATTAGAATGATTAGGGTCAATATGATAAAATTAGAAATTAAATTATAATTAATTTGAAGAATACATAAACTTTAGGGGTGGTGAAGGAATTAAAATCAAGTAAGGGACTAACTTAAATGTTTTGCCAAACTTCAGGATTTAAAAATGAAATTTCAATATTTAAAACAAAACCCCCCACTCCCAAACCCAATTCACACAGAGAGATTACAGAGAATTGCTGGCTAGCGAAAATTAAGCTTGGGTTTTACATTTTTTGTGATTTTCAACCAAAATTGATGCTAGAGAATGAAGTCTAATGCAAATGGTGATTCATGCTACAGTATTCCAGGCGAGAGAGGAAGAATAGAGGTTGGGCTATGTCTCGTTTGGCAAGAAAAATTGAAGGTAACTTCGGGTTTTCGAGTGTTCTTATCTGCACTCATAAATCTCAGTCACGAGAAGCAAGTTATGGAAAGCAAGGATTGAAATTGCAATTGAACCGACTACAAATGATCAAAAGTAGTAACCGACTTCAAAAGATCAAAAGTCAGTAAATACTGCAAACTAAATGTTATCTTCAACCTCAACCGAATAAAAAAAATTTATATACATAATAATTATGTCCAGTATCTTCCAGCGTTTCGATATCAATAGTGTAAACACCGTCTTCCAGCATTGGAAACACAATATATGTGTACATGTGGATTTTTTTATTTTGGACTGCTCGAAAGTCGACAAAGGGGGTTGAAATTGATTTTTTTTTCTTTTGTCCATACATGTATTGTAGTGTAAATACTACTATCTTCCAGCGTCTTCCAATCTTCGAAAGCCTTCACCTATTTGTTAGCACCTATTTGTCAGGTGTAAACCGGGTGAATTTTATTTTATTTTTATTTTGGGTGAGCACCGAAAGTCAACAAAGGGGGTGAGATTGATATTTTTTATTTTGTCCATATGTGTTACAGTAATATGTGAGAGGGAATTGAGAACGAATAGTGAATCTTCCTTTAATAGAGTAAGAAAGATAAGATATACTAAGACTGGTGCTATACTCCAAATGAAATGTTATGCCCGTAAATTAACATCATAGTTACCTGAACAATCGGAAATCGCAAAAGCCATCGCTGCTTATACACATAGTGCAACCCAAAAAATAACCTCACCACAAAACCTCTAACCCCCAACTTCCCATAAACACCATACCATCTAGACCTCGATTCAACATTATAAACTTCACAATCCCAGCACAAGCAAATTAAGGAAACCCCCCGGCCACTGCGCACAAGCTCACAAACAAAACATAGCTCATCAATGACACCCTAATTTTTCTCCTGAGTTCCGGCTCAGCCGAGCCAAGCCGAGGAGGAGGTCGAGCGGAGATGCGGAGGGAAGTGGGTTAGGAAAGGAGAGAAAGAAGAGGGAAATTGCGAAGGGGAGGAGGGAAAAGTGGAAGAAAAGGAAATAGAAGAGGGAAAGGAAATTGTGAGTATAAGGGGATTGAGTGAAGGAGAAAGGAAAAGGGTTTTGGAGAGAAGAAGTAAAAGAGTAGACTGAAGGGCTTGCCAGCTTAAGAAGCGATGCTTGATGATTGTGAAATGGGTTGCTCCGCCGTTTTTGTCTTGGAACAGTGTTCTTTTTACGGCGGGGTATACTGACATATTCTTTAGTGAGTTTCAGTGACGGCGAAGGTTTTGGGCTTGGGAGGGTGAACAAAGTGAAGTTTATGTTATCGAAGTTTGAGGTGGCAATGGCGGTTGTGGTGGAAGGTATATACTCGGACTCAGGATAAGAACTTATACTAACCATAAATTATTTTTAAATAGAGAAAAATCAATTTATTTATTTTTGAGCAAATGTCAAATGAATTATGCTACTTGTACATTAATTGTGTACATGCATATTGACTGTCAATTTACCGTTTCTTTTTTTGTTTTTTTATAGCTAAAATGGTTACAACTCAATAACAATTTTCAAAATTAACCTTTCATTTTGAAGGATGAAAGAATAATTTAATTAAAAAAACGTTGATTAGGATAAGGAAAAAAAAAAACTAAATAATGACGTTTATTTATTTGTTTTCTTTTAGACCATCCTAGTTTTATTTGTCACTACTTACCATAGTATTTAGTAACTTTTAGTTGCGCTTATGCACCCAATTTGGCTTCCTCTAGCAAGATTATGAGAATGTTTTTACGCTTAAAAATAAATAGCTGAGTGCATCAACCACGCGAATATATAATAGTCGAAAATTCTGAAAAACAAAATCTTGAATTAGTGACTTCAGCAGCCGAAAGTAAAGTTGGTGATCGATTCTCCTTTGATGGTCACTATACAAGAAAAAGTGCGTCGACGTTTTCATTAAAGAGCCTGCTTCAGACTATCGAAGAGCTGAAGCTCGAAACTTATCATCCAGTGGGGAGGGACGCGCGAAAAATGTTCTGGTCAAGGATGCACCTGCATTTGCAGTGTCTCGTAGTATGTTCTTGATCTGCTCTATTAATGATACTGGATCAACTTCATGGCTAGTGAGCAAAAGTACCGAACCCACTTAATCAATACTGCTTTGGTTCTTCCTTCAGTCCTCGTCGAAGCTCAGATCTTGGTTTTGCAACTTCAACGAAAATTACTCGGCCATCCAGAAACTACAAATCAGGCAGTTTTGTATCAGTAAATCACATTATAAACAATAATATGGAATTAAGGGTATGAAAATGGTATGGTGAACACCAAATTCAATAGCATGAAAAGAGTTTAAGAAGCTAACTGTAATTGCATCTTTAGAATAGAATACAAAACGTAGATATCAAATAATTTGAGGTTACCATATCGTAGATGCATGGTATCGTATAAATACCCAAGAGAATACAGATTGCACTTCAACTAATTGTGAGTCGGATTTTCATCAGCAAACACATTACCAGAAGATGGTAACCAACGGATTTTGAGTTATGAGTAGCATGCAGGCCAGGATCACTACCAAAATTTAAGTGCCTGTTTGGAAAAGCTTAAAGAATTGCTAAAAAGTTGAGGTCAAAGTCAAAAATTAATTTTAACTACATTTCATGAGACCCAAAACTTTTACCAACATTTCAACCATATATTTCATCAACTTTTATCAAAATGTGCTAAAACTCTTATCAAAAGCTTTGCCAAACACCCACTCCTAAAGAAGAAAAGGCCTATGAACCCACTCAAAAGCAGCTCAACATACGCGGAAACTTGAAAGATCAACTGAATCAGCAAATCCAAAGCTTGATCACTCCCCTCTCGTGAAATAAATGAAAATATAGAAAGACACATGAGCTAAGAGATACCTTTCTTAAGCCTCAACTAATTCATCATATGTTCTCAATAATATGTGAAGAGCAGTAGAGGCATATAGGCAAAAATCACATATCTTTCTGGTGATGCTATTATGGACTGATGAGCCATTGCATTCTTTTTTGGATACTAGTTTTTGGGGCAAAAAGTATAAATATTTCTCGAGTACTACTGAGTGTCATAGTAGCTCATAAACCACACAATTCCTAAGTTACACCTGAGTTGTATGCTTTCGTTTCTCTAGATGAAAGTCACTTCTCTTTAGGTTCTACTTCTTTCTATTATTATTGGTCTATAAGTTTTTAAGAAAATAGTACTTCACGGGCTTATAAAGTTCGTACATTTTTTTCCTTGTCTTCCACTCCACAAATTGGGAATTCAGGGAGATTGAGGGGTGATATTCAAACTACTCCCAGCTACCCATTTTCAAATGGTTCCATTCGGGTCAGCCAACAGGAGCACCTGTACCCATTTTCCAACACTAAATTTGACAGAATCTTTACTTCCTCTGGTACGATTTGGATAAAAATGAGTATCTTGAAAAATATTAACACTTTTCTCACTTAATTGGCCTTTGGTATTTAAAAGATACAAACCAAGTTTTATATTGTTCTCGTGCTAGCAAGAGTAACATGAATCATGACTTTGGAGGCGAACACAAACCCATAAGTGCAGGAAACCTTTTCTCATATCTAAGGTGAACAATTGCATTATTCTAACAGTCACTGTAGTCATCATAAAACTCGGGAAAACATTTTGCATCTATCGGTCTATATATAACTAAACATTTCAACGAACTCTGCAAGATTGAATTTAATATTACTTTCTAACAAAAGCGCACACACAAAGATCTGCTCACCTTCCCATGCATTCCTTCAATGGCTTTCTTAGATTCCTCCTCCGTTGCATATCGCAAGAAAGCAAAACCTCTTGGTCTGTTCGCGATTTTATCCATCACCAGATTTACTAGGAACATATAACACAACCATTCCATAAAAGAGAATCGGTATTTACCAATAAATTGACATCAATTGGATTGGGCTTGAAATAAATAATTGATCAACACTTGAAGCTAAAGCTATTTTCTAACCTTCTACAAGCTTGCCGAAGTTCTTGAATGCATTCCTTAAACTCTCCTCTGTAGTCCGAAATGAGAGCCCTGCATAGATGGCAATATTTTGTGGCATAACCTTTTTGTATAACAATGTGAAAAATTTGGAACGGAAGGTACTCATAAATGAACAAGAGATGATGCAAGAGCCATTTTCATCAAACATGCAAGACTGCTTGCACAATAAGCAATACTAAGTGCATGGTTGGTATCAACTACTGAACATGACCAAACAATACAATCAACAAAATTTTAACTTCTTAACACTGTCTTGTGCCATTCAATCCTTCTATCCAAACAACCCATAAAGGTATATATATCACCTTATCCTTCAAAGATTGAATCTTATCGCCCCCCCCCCCCCCCCCCCCCCCCCAAAAAAAAAAAACTGCTATGTTCTCTGCTAATGGCATTATTTACTACACATAGACAAAGATCTTGAACAAAGATAAGGCAAATAAGAATAAATAAAAACAAGAATCGTGAATATATATAAAAGAATGCAGAATCTTCAAATTTGGGGAGCAAAAAATTAAACATTTTGAGAACGTAACAAGTTAAAATTCGTTCCGTCAGCGAAGACTTTACAAACTTACTTGAATAATATTTGTTCACGAAAATACAATAAAGTTCAAAATATTACTACCCAAAAAAGGTTCTCCACTGGTTTGCAGCGTGCAATGGGTTGAATCATAATTTTATAAAACAAATAAAATAAATTATGCAATCAAAATTTCCCAATAATAAAATAAATAACAAAAAGTGAAATTATAAGAAAGCCCGTATAGGAAGAGTGAGCAAACCACTGATGAAGAGCTTGGTGGATGGATTGAAGGGGGTCCTGGGTGTAGAAGAAGAAGAAGAGGGTGGGAGGCATGACACGATGCATATATTACGCATTGGGGATCGAAGTGAGGAATGACACTGTCTTTTTACTCCGAGCAGCGTTCTGCTATTTGGTAGTTGTGGTGGTGCAAGAAAGATGTGTGGAACAAGATGGTTTGTCAGAGCTGTGGTGACCATTTTCTTCTTTCTGCAGGCAGGGAACGGCGTGGCACGGCGGAGTGGGTGAGGATAGGGAGAAAGAGTAATGAATTATTATCCTAATCCCTTCAAGTTTGAGGAAATATCATTTTGGCCTTGGCCCTTTCCAAACACTTTGGAAATCGTCGTTTTAAAAAATTGTTGTTAATATTTATAATATAGATAAATCAAATTACTCAAAGTGAAAAAAATTAAACAGTCAAATGAGTTCTTAATGTATTTGAAAAAAAATAATCTATGTCGAAATTTGACTTTTTCAATAATTGGCATTGAAAAGAGATTAATTGTTCAAAGTGCTAATTATTGTAATAAAAAAAAAGATATTATTAATTACTATTCTCGCTATAATTAATTACTCGGACAAAAATAAGGACAAGGTAATAAGAAAATTAAGAACTAATATTATGTCAATATTCAATAATGAAAAGGATAATATGGTCAAAATGTCCACAAATTTAAAAGCATCAATCTTTAAGTCATAACATAGTTTGATGAAGTTCAAGTTTAGATTCTCGGAGAGACAATAATAACCTTATTCAACTTAGTAACCATTCAGTTCTGTCTTACACCGTTTATTGAAGACGACTCAACAATAAAACATTACTCTTTTCACGTTCTCCCTGAGCTGGGGTAGAGGTTTCACGGCAGCGTTGGCTGCTGCAACCTTCGCACTCCTAGCACCACCACCTTCTCCACGGCCACCAGCTGCACCACTATTCATTGACCCACTGTCAGACGTATGAGGCTCCATGTAGAAACGTGCACGAAATGCAGCCAGATGTGCATAGTATGCAGGAGGTACTGCCAGAAAATGTAAACATTTGTTAACAGCATATAAATTTTCGAAGTAGCCTTATTTAAGTACAGGCTATAGCCTATAGCAATCAAAGGAAGGAAAATTCTTGGGTCTGTTACAAGTAATCCAAGTTGCAAGTTGGTCCCCATCTTTAGAAAGAACCAAATTGGTTCTCGATCTCTCATTTTAGTTGCACATACAGTCCCCAATAATTGAAACTATCCAAATATCTATTTAGTCAACATCATATGACCTTCATTGAAATATGTGGCAAGTCAAATTTCTTGGCACCAACTCCACCCAAGTTGATAAACAGAATCTAGCTTCATGAAGTAGGACGTCTAAGTGTCACTTGAGAGGAAATTTGGACATTTTTGGCATTGGAGACTGATGGTGGAACAGTAATGTAAGGTTGATGACCAACTAGCAATTCGGGCAATAAACTGAGAATCAAAGTGCAGTTCTCTCAGAAAAATACGAAATCATATAAAAAAAGAAGCCTACCAACGGAAACAGAGCGGGTGCACCTCGCATACCTGCCATTGAAATGAAACTGATTAGAAATTTATTTTACCTAAAATAATCACCAGTGCCACAGGCACTTACGTGTAGCATAGGTTATTTGTGAGGGACTGGAGGGCGTCAGCTGTAAACTTATTTTCATCCCATATCACATGATAATGTGCTGGCCGGCTGGTACCCTGTAAGATTGAATCCCAGTAAGCGACACATTGATGATGTTGTATCAAAGTATAAACTAAATGGAAGTGCAGTTCTACCTTCACCCCAGCATGGCTGCAGAGGTAGAAATCAAACTCAGTAGGATGGCATATCTTTGAATCTACGACGGTACCTGAAAATATTCATATTTAACGTGAATCGTGTTGTATAATAATATCAAATGCAAAACACTAAAGCTGAGTGACTCAATTAAACTCCCTACCAGGCAGTATATTTCCACTTTTGTCAACAGCATGTCTGTCATTATGGTTACTGGCAAACAACCTTGTATGATGACGTTTCTGAACCACAACAAATGTAACTGGGGGTTGATAGTTTGGTTCCAAAGATGCACACGCCTGAATTAGATTAAACAAGGAGCAATCAAAAAATAGGAATTAGATGCCTGTTTCATAGAACTTGAAAGATGGAGTACCTTACGGATGGCATCAAGTTCATAAAGCAGAACTTGATAGAACTGCCCTTCACTGACACCATCCCTGTAGAAGCCGCATATAGTGAGGCTACAAATGACGGAAAGAGTGGAAACCAAAATGACTGAATAATTTCATTGATAATTGACAATACCTATAGAAAATAATCCGCTGTGGTTTCTGTCCAGTTGCTTTATGGAAAGAAAGGAGTAGTTCCCTAAATTGTAGAACCACAAAAACATGTCTATTAACCACGTAATTACGATCCTAATAAGCATAAATGATAAATCAACTATTTCTCTCGTATAAATGAGTGGAAAGGGGTGGAGTAAAAGAATTTCCATTGGCAGGTGGAAGTTTTAGATGTCATACTTGATCATCCCACCCGTCACGGATCCTCTAACAGGGTCTTGCCAGGTTTTAAACAAATCTTGGATGAGCTCTTGCCTATGAGCTTGGGCACAAACCAACCCAGCATATTTTGTGACCTCTGGCCAGTCCTGGGAAGCAACAACCTGAAATGAAATTCTAGCAACATTAAGTTGACCTCGACAGAAAGATGAAACCAGATATATGGAGGAGGAAGCATCTTATAGCTCTCAAGTGAGAATCTTACGGCAGCAATGGATGGGCTAGAATCCTCGCCAGGTTGGGGATGTGTAACGTCAGCACCAAAAATAATCGTAGGTCGGTCACTGACAAGAGGGATACGCCTAGTGAGTGCATCAACCAGCACAGTGTTTCTCCCTCCAACCTTCACATTTATCTTCAGTGCTACATTTGCAAGATATTGTTGTTTGTTTGCCCTGTACACATTCTTTTGCAGACAGCACTGTGAGACAATACCAAGATCGGTCTCACATATTCTTTTCAGACCACCTGTACAAAATCAAATATGCCTTTTATTACAAAATCAAACAAACATCAATTTCGTGCATGGTGCCTAAAAATAGAAAAGGCCTGTTATTTTGATATCATAAGTTTCTTACCATAAAGGGGTCCGTTATTGTCTGGTAAAATGACAATTAGCAAGTCAAGCTCCTTCCCATGATGCTGCAGCTTTGCCATGACGTCGTGAAATCTAGCTTTTAAGACTCTTTCTACCTGATCAGACCGGCCGCTAAAAACTGGTAGAATAGGTTCAGGGTTGAAGGCCTGTGAGAAAATACAAAAATCAGAATTCACGTATTACAGTTTAAAGAGAGTTAAAAATTCAAATGCCTTTACCATGCCAGAAGTAATACACATTTGAGCAAGGTCATGACAAAATATTTGTGCCATATTGTCTTGCACATTGCGGGCGAAGTTAATGCAGATCCAACTGTTAACAGTGCCTCCATTAATCATCCTCTGCAAGATCAAGTACGATTTATATATATATATATATATTTTACAGTAATTTGAACAGCATTGCAAGGTGAAAGCTATACTGTTTGGAACAACAAGCAAAATAAAACCAGAAGATAACCACGCATGAAGTTCTGGTTCATTTTTCGCAAATAGTCCCTCATAACTATGCATGAACTTTAAAATTAAAAATACCCTGTTCATCATGTTCCACTGCCCAACTTGTGGCAAACAGTCCCTGTCCCGACTAGAATCATGATATTTAAGCTGTAAAAACAACACCAAACTTGTGAAACAATTTACTATCAAAAGGACCAAGAAAATTTAAGCCAACATATACACAGCAAGAGAAGTATTCAAAGTTAAGTACCCAGGGAGCGGGCAGAATGCGAGCCTCAACTTGAGCCAGCTTTTGACTGATTTTAATCCCGAACTCTTTAGCATAAGGGTCCTCTGAATAAGCATTATGATGCACAATCTGTGATAAAAGGAAAAAAAAAAAAAAAAAAAAAAAGGTGTCAAAGCACTTCTAGCACTCTCAGCATAAAAATGCATCGTTCAGATACCAAAATTGACAATTTGCGGAAAAAAATGAAGAAATTATATTAGAAAATTCGCACATTCTCCACGGAAACTAAGAAATGCTTGATACTAATGCTTCACTCTTTCAAATGAGAGATTAATAAAATAAAGATGCATGAAGCAAAATCATAGTGTTATAGTACCTCGCACTCAATGAATTAGTACATATTGAATCCAGTAACAAGGGACTATAAATATCGAGCAGTATCGAATATGATGTAAGGAAAATGTCTGCATAAGTTTCATCCTTTTCCCCATCAATTCATATAATGCCTTGTGAAAACCTATAAATAAAATAAAATATTGCACAAGCATCCCTTGGATCAAACCACAATAGCTACAGAGATGAAGGTTGGAATTTTAATGTAGTATATTCTCAGGTTCAAAAAATTGTGCAGGACCAACCTGAAGAATATCACGCTCCCTATCGCTGGGCCGCTGACATGTGACCCTCAGGAGCGCAGTAATCTGTTTCTCATTCAACCTCTTAGAGTACCTCTGCCCCACCACAATCTTGCACACCTGGAATATCAAACAACTGTTTTAGTATCCAAAATCTAAAGATACCAAACCCCATGGTTATAGGTGCAAATAGACTGACCTCCATTGGCAAATAGTTTGGTCTCCGTGGATTTCCAACTTGTAGACAAGGCAACTGAGTGTATTGAATGACATACTCATAAGTCTCTCGAAAGTATTTGACCACGGATTTCATTGTGCCCCTTTCATCAACCGGAAATCTAACACACAGTATAATTTCAGGCTATGAATACACAGACAACTTCTAAACAATATAAGAAACTTCATTATTTTCGACGATGAAATCAGATGCTGTGAGAAACTGGTTCCCCAAGGAAAATCTACAAATATTAGGATGTTCAGATGGACCAATCAAAACGCCAAGCTATAGATCCTTGAGGAAATCCTAAAGTTTCATGCTCAATCAATTATATTCATCGAAGCAAAAGTTTAGGCTGACCGATAGACGTAACATGTGATCCTTACATTAGCTCTCGTGTTGCTTGCGATGTCAAACCAGAGATGCGGTATTTCCTGTGCATATTTCCTCGATGAGTAACCTCCACCTTCACTCCTCTCAATGCTTTCTTGATCTGTGCAATTAATGTTTATAGTATAACATGAAAAGAAAAAATCATGTTAATGTGTATATAATAAGAGAAAAAAATCAATGATTCTCCAATTAACTCAAGGGTGGGGGAGACATGAGAACAGAAACAAATATGTTCAGATAATATCATGAAACTCCAAAAAAGCGAAATGATCTAGTAAAAATTGATCACATCAAACTTTAAAAGGAATCACCATTGTTAACTGAATTAACTACCTAACTGAGTTGCCATCTACATCAGCAGAAAGCAACCAACTCATATACCAGATGAACCATTACATCAGTAGCTCTTTTTCTTGTTTCATTGATACGGTTATACCTTTAGTGCTAGCACTCAATTTGTTGTGAAATATTCTAGACCAGATTCACCTTTTTAGGAACCAACTAACAGATGTACATTCTAGATTATTCTTTGCATATCTCGTTATATTATTTAATCTTCAGTTCTTGATCAATAAAGTTATTTTAGCAAGATTGCAAATTATAATTTTTTATTCTTAAACTTTAACTTGGTATCAGAGCCTTGTCAATGGCAGACGCCAGAAACACCCCTCAAAATGCTAATCGTACTGCTGCACCTGCTTCAGTCTCTAGTAGCACCACTACTCCTCAACTGGGAATTAACAGCATCTCGCCTTTCGGTGTAAATCTCACTCAAGTTGTCTCTGTCAAGCTGGACAAGAACAACTTCTTGCTGTGGAAAAATATGATACTACCAATCATACGAGGGTTTTATTCTAGGGACAAAGACGTGTCCTCAGGAATTTATTGGCAGCCAAATAACTGGTGAAACAGGTATCGCCATCGAGATGACCAAAAACCCTGAACATAGCCAATGGATGTCAAAAGATCAGCTGCTTATGGGCTGGCTGTATTCCTCCATGACTCCAGACATTGCAATGAGAGTCATGGGTGCTGCAAATTCAAGAGAGCTTTGGACAGCTATTGAAGAAAGTTATGGAGTCCAAAACCGGTCCAGAATCACCTTCCTTACTGGTGAATTGCAGAAATCAAGGAATGGTGCATTGAGTGTTGATCAATATCTTAACAAAGTTAAGCAGCTTGCAAACAACTTGGAGATTGCTAGGAAAGCTGTGACTCGTTCAGATTTAGTCACTCGGGTTCTGGCAAGTTTAGATGATGACTATACTCCCATTGTTGTCCAAATTAATAGCATAGAACATATATCTTGGGGAGAGCTTCAATCCACACTTATGACCTACGAAAGTAGGCTGGAACACCTCAATTCTCTGAGAAATGACATAACCGAAATCAATATCAATCAGACCTCAGCTAACTACACTTAGAGGTCTGGATCAAATCACTATGGCTTCAGATCCTATAGACCAAACTTTGGATACCAATTCTAGTAACAATAGAGGTGGAAGAAGGGGAAGAAACACAGCAAACAATTCATATGGTGGCAGTGACAGATCATCCACTTGTCAAGTTTGTGGAAAGATTGGTCACAAGGCCAATATATGTAACTTCAGATATGATGATAGGTATGCTGGAATACCACCAATCCAGAGAGTTAACTACAACACCTCACCTGCAGCATTGATTGCATCCCCCCAGCATTGTTAATGATCCATCATGGTATACATACTCTGGAGCCAGTAATCACATAACAGCGGACAAAGGGAACCTCACCACAGTCAATGAATATGCTGGTAAGGAAAAAATCGTGGTAGGAGATGGAAGTAAGTTGAACATCTCTCACTTTGGTACCACTCGTTTTCAAGTTTTGAATGATAAAGCTCTGTTTCTATATAAACTTCTTCATGTACTTGAGATTAAGAAAAACCTCATAAGTGTTTCTAAACTGACCTCTGATAATGATGTTTATATGGAGTTTCACCCTGACTGCTGTTTTGTCAAGAACAAGTCAACGAAGGAGGTGATCATGCAAGGGAAGCTTAAAGAGGGACTATACCAGCTGGACTTTCCCTGTCAAACTACCAAGAGCTCAACTCAAGAGTCAGTCCTCTCAAATAAACCTTTTTGTAGACTGTTTTCTAGTGTCCTTAGTCAAGAGTCTTTAAATTCCACAAGTGATGTATGGCATAAGAGGCTTGGTCATCCTTCTAACCAAGTTATGATTGAGGTTCTCAAATCCTGTAATCTCAAAACTAAAGAGAATGATATCAAATCTTTTTGTAGTGCTTGTCAACTTGGAAAATCTCACTTACTACCTTTTTCTTTGTCTTCATCACGTGCCAAGGACCATTAGATCTTGTTTGTACAGACGTTTGGGGACAAGCTCCCATCATTTCAACTTCAGGCTTCAAGTACTACATATCCTTTATTGATGACTTTAGCAGATATACATGGATTTATCCATTAAAACAGAAATCAGAGGCATTGAACATATTTATTCAGTTCAAAAGACTTGTTGAAAATAAACTGGGTAGTAAAATAAAGACTTTGCAGGCTAACTGGGGTGGTGAATATAAGGCCTTCTCTAAATTTCTAAATCAAGAAGGAATTGAATTTAGACACCCAAGTCCGTATACTTCAGCTCAAAATGGTAGGGTAGAAAGAAAGCATAGACATGTTACTGAGACTGGCCTTACATTATTAGCTCAAGCCAAACTGCCTCTAAGATTTTGGTGGGAAGCATTTCAAACTTCTACTTATCTCATAAATAGATTGCCAACACCTACTCTTAAAGGAAAATCAACCTATCAGGTTCTATTCAACAAGGAACCGAATTACCAAGCTTTGAAAGTTTTTAGATGTGCATGCTATCCCTGTCTAAGACCCTATCAGAACCATAAGTTCAATTTCCATTCCACAAAGTGCACCTTTATTGGTTATAGCGAATCTCACAAAGGCTACAAGTGGTTGAGTCAAATTGGAAGAGTGTATATTTCAAGACATGTCATATTTCATGAGTTAGATTTTCCCTTCGAATCAATAACTTCTACCAAAACTCAATCAGAACCAGTTGTGTCAGAAACAATTGTATCTTCTTTTCAATTTCCAATTGAATCAAACAAAATAATCTCTACTCCAAGTCCTGCTGGTACTAGTCACTTTGAAGCTGCTCCTGCTGAACACCAACTGTCTTCTGACTCGAATGACATTCAGTATGACAATTTTCAACATGATGATGATTCTGGTAACTCTCAAGGCAATGCTAAAACAACACATGCATTACTTGAACCAAATTTGCCACAGATGAGTGAAGCGCCTGTGCAATCAGATAGTAACAGAATTGAAGGAGTACATCAACCTGGAGTAGAAAATCAAGCTGGACATCCTATGATTACTAGAGCAAAGGCTGGAGTATTCAAACCAAAGGTCTATATTGGAAGGCAGGCCGAAAATCTATCAGAACCTAAGAATGTGATTGAAGCTTTAATGAATGATAATTGGAAGAAGGTTATGGAAGAGGAGTTCAATGCTTTGACATAAGCCAAAACTTGGGAACTTGTGCCTCCTTCACCAGCTCTTAATATTGTAGGCAACAGATGGGTTTTTAGGCTTAAACACAACACAGATGGCTCAGTGCAAAGGTTTAAAGCCAGGCTCGTAGCTAAAGGATTCCATTAAACTTCGGGTGTTGACTTCTGTGAAACCTTAAGCCCCGTCAACAAGCCTTCAACCCTCAGAATAATGCTTACCTTAGCAGTCACAAAGGATTGGATGATTAGGCAAGTCGACATCAACAATGCTTTTCTCAATGGAGAGCTTGAGGAAAATGTCTTCATGAATCAGCTAGAGGGATTTATTGATAAATCAAGGTCTGATCATGTTTGTAAACTAAACAAAGCACTATATGGATTGAAACAGGCACCTAGAGCTTGGAATGAGAAATTGAAGACTGCATTCTTAAGTTGGAAATTCAAACAATCGGTGGTTGATGCCTCACTTTTTTACTTCAAGAATGAAAATCAAATAATATTTGCATTGATTTATGTTGATGACATTGTGATCACATGCAATGACAGTGATTTGCTGCAGGAGTTCATAGTGAATTTGAACAGAAAATTTGCACTAAAAGACATAGGAAGGCTGCATCACTTCCTTGGAGTTGAGGTACTATGGCATCACTTTGGAATCCACCTTACTCAAAGCAAATACATTGCTGATTTGCTTGAAAGATTCAAATTGCAAAATGTTAAACCCTGTGTTACACCTATTCTTGCTGGTAAATCCATGTCTAAAACTGAGGGTCATTGAAAAATCCAACAGCTTACAGGAATGTAGTAGGTGGTTTACAGTAGCTTCAATATACCAGGCCAGATATTACTTTTGTTGTGAATAAGTTAAGTCAATTCTTGCAAAACCCAACCTCGTCTCACTGGCAAGCACTGAAGAGAGTTTTTAGGTACCTCAAAGGGACAATGAACCATGGACTTTGGATTTAAAGAAGTGATAGACTCATCTTGAATGGCTATTCAGATGCAGATTGGGCTTCATGCCCATATGATAGAAGATCAACGTCTGGATACTGTGTGTACTTGGGTGATAATCTGGTAAGCTGGTCTTCCAAGAAACATGTTGTAGCTCGCTCAAGCACTGAATCAGAGTATAGAGCACTTGCCTCAACTGCATCAAAAATAGCTTGGATTCAGTCGTTGTTTCAAGAGCTTGAACTGCCTCTAGCTGAAGTACCAATCATCTGGTGTGATAATATAAGTGCTGGAGCTTTGGCTGCTAATCCAGTTTATCGTGCCAGGACAAAACATATAGAGCTGGATAAACATTTCTTCAGAGATAAGGTCATTGCAAAGGAGCTGGAAGTTAAATATGTCCCTACCTCAAATCAAATTGCTGATTTGTTAACTAAGGAACTAAGTCACTCAAGATTTCTTTTCTTAAAAGATAAGCTGGGAGTTACCTTGGCACCTTCCAGCTTGAGGGAAGGTGTTAACTAAATTAACTACCTAGCTGAGTTGCCATCTACATCAACAGAAAGCAACCAACTCATATACCAGATGGACCATTACATCAGCATGCTTCATTGATACGGTTATACCTTTAGTGCTAGCACTCAATTTGTTGTGTAATATTCCAGACCAGATCCACCTTTTTAGGAACCAACCAATAGATGTACATTCTAGATTATTCTTTGCATATCTCGTTGTATTATTTAATCTTCAGTTCTTGATCAATAAAGTTATTTTAGCAAGATTGCAAATTATAATTTTTTCTTCTTAAACTTTAACTACTGATAAGTGCATTTTTGTGCATTTATTCAGGGTCATTTTATTAGGTTTTTTTATCGTTTTATTATTGGATTGTACTTAACTTAGGCTATTTGTTATCATATTTCATTTTTGGATCGATTCTAAGCAATTGAGAAAGAAAGAAGGATAAATCGACAAATTGATGGAAGTTTGGGGACCATCAAGCATTTGGGTAAGAGTTGAAGCACTAAAATTGAAGTAATTTGATGAGGAGAATCAAGATAGAGGAAAGAATGAAGAACATGGCGAAAAAAAGAAAAAGTCTCGAAAATTTAGCCTGGGCAAGCTTGGGAGGTTGTCGAGTTGTTTTTGCTTGGAGGCCTCCAAACCCTCAAAAGCATTAACAGAAGCAAAAAAATTGTTCCTGGTGGCCTCCCCATTTTGTACTTGGAGGGCTCCAAGGCCATTTCGGGAAAAAAATTTGGTTTCCTAGTTTGAATCCAACTCTTATCTTGGGAGGTATTTTAAAACCCTAGGGCTGTCCAAAAAGAGGGGGGAGACATTACAACACAAAAAGAACCCGAAAATACATCAAGAAAGAGGATTTTGGGGGCAAGAATCTCAAGAAGAACAAGAAGAATTCTCAGATTTTTAAGAAATTTGTGATTTTGGTGATGTCTTCTTTCACTTTAATTTTGTGTTTTCTTCTTTTCTTCATGTTACACTAAATTTATATGTGCTAGGAGATCGGTGAACTTTGCTATATAACCTTGGATTTTTAATTTTACAATTATTGACAATTAAAACATGTTTTGAGGTTTGAATGACTTCTATTCACTTATTTTGTTTCCACAATTATTATGCATGTGAGTGTGGTGGTCTATTTCATGCATTCAAGAGAAGGAGAATAGACTTGACGAGGTATTATCCATCGTAAGGTCCGATAGGGGATAGAGATATACATCTATGCTTTGCGTAAATCCTTAAGTGATCATAAAAATACATGTATTCTTGTGAATTTACATTCGTCATAGAGATATAGTCGGGTGGTTTATATGAATAGGTCCAGCAATTCTCTAGAGAGATTGTTGGATAGGTTAGGATCATTGATTTTTCAAATTATCAAACACGTTGTCGATATTGTAGAACTAGATTCCAAGGCGAACATTGCATGGGGATTCGTGATCCTAGTACTCGTTTGTTATTCTTAAAAAAAATCCAAATTGCATTCAAACTTTTAATTGCATTTAGTTAATTGGTAAAATTTATTTAAGTTGCATATTTAATCTTTGTTTGGTTGCAAATCTTTATAATCATCTCAAAAAATCTATAGATTCGGTTTAAGGTTTCGGTAACTAGAATTAAATTAATTCAATCTTTGTGGGAACGATATCCGGAATTCTCAATTCCAGAACAAATATTTTCGTGAACAACTACCATTAACCCCAGTTAGCAATTTTGAATTATTCCTTCGAAAAATGTTGATTTTTGTTTTCTAAAATTGTTGCAAAAGACAATTCAATTCATGACTCAAACCAGTAGCATAAGATCAGTGTCCTGAAAAGAGGCTTGTGCCTTGAGGTGCGACTAGCGTCATATTCAGAACCTCAAGTTTAAAAGCTCCCTACCATGACAACTAAAACGTGCAGGTGACCAAGCTCAGTAAATAAGAAGAAATGAAGCGTACAACCAAAATGCCCTGTGAAAAAAATAATGAAGAGAGAAGATGCAGTATATAACCTTTACTCGATCAGCATCAGACAGTGGTCTAGCTGAAACATCCCTATTCAAAAGTTGTGTGACAAAATCAATCACTGGGAGTGGCTCAATGAAAGCAGTTGACGACATATCTGCTCCATGACACAACATTGTACAGCAGAAGAAAGATTAGAAAAGATGAAGGCAGATTTCATTTTACATGTAAAAACTACTTCTCCTGTGTAAAGAAAACTAGAGACAAATTTCAAAGGTAAAAAGAGGATTTAATTAGTAGAAAGAAAATGCAATTTAAAATTCAAATAAATGGCAAGACTTGCTCACCAATGTTCAGGGACAACCCCATCTGAGTTGGGCGAATACTTTGGTAGAAACCACACCAACTTTCCAGCCCTTCACCCAAAGGCTCCTTTCTCCCTAAATGAGGGGAATAGAATGAGCGGCTAGCCGAACAAAAACTGCACTCAACAAAGAGAAATCAAACCAAATGACAGCAAGAAAATTTGATAGCAGAGATAATAAGTAAAACAAGGCCGATATACCCACCGGGTAGTTGGCAATTCACGGAGAACGATGTCCAAAACCTGAAGAGCTTCTTGTGGCGCATCAGCTAGCCTTCCCTGCAGAAACATCCCTAAATGATGCAAGTCAGCACGTGCAGCAAACTTGATCACGACCTTGAACTCTCTCTGCCGCCTGCATCAATAGAAAAACCAGGAATCAATGGCTAAAAACTTGTTGCAGGATAAAAATCTTGCGCAAACCAGGGTAGATAACAAACACTGAAGAGAATATGGAATGAAACCTAGCGTTGGCTGGACCATCTTCTTCATCAGTAAGGATGATCTTGAACTCTTTTGAGACAAAAGGGAGAGGCCCAGCAGTGTAAAGACTCTTTCTTCCATCATAGGCAGGAAGCCTCTGTCCCAAATGCGATTCTCGGTAAAGCTTCACCAATTGCTGTATCACAGCACGATTAACGTCACGGACTGAGATCTCAGGGGTAATTGATACCTAACACCAGTAAGATAAAAAAGATTAGCAATCAAATTGTACAAGACAAAACAACCCAGTGCCTAAAAAGAAACAAACAAAATTAGAGAGGGCACAGAAGAACTCACATCATAATGATGGAAATCCTTGTCAGGCAACTCGGCAAAAAGGTGATTAGCCTTCACAACACACTTGGTACCATAGCTACCCTTGCTAGACCGTAGAGGAAATCTCATTGACTTGCTCGATGCAGGTTGCATCGCATCGCGAGGAGATGCCTCTAGCTGGATAACTTGGTGCTGGATTTGTTGTGTCACTTGTGAAGAAGTTGCTTCAGGTGGCTGGGATGAAGAACGAGCCTCAGCATGTGTCTGTGCAGGCCTCTGGTATAGCAATGGATGAGTTGTCACCCCAGCATGATATCGGACCTGGGTTGCTTGGTGCAGCTCGGGAGCTGGTGGCCCGAACAGCCCGCCAGCAGGAGCCCCATGGCCACCTCCAATGCCACCACGGCGCTGAGGGGGTGCCCCCCTTTGATACTGCTGACCACCCCTCCCTTGCTGATATTCAGGATGCCCACCATAATACTGTTGCGGAAAGACTCTTCCACCTCTCCCACCGTGGCCACCATACCCTCCACGCTGTTGTCCCCATCCTCTTACTCCACCTTGCTGCTGTGGATGTTGTGTTGGTGGATGTTGGACACGGTCATGTCCTCCTTCAGTCTCCTGGGCGTCAGGGCCCTCGCCTCTTCCAGGATGATCAATTCGCTTCTTCCTCGGCATGGTAACTACCACTGCAAAGAGGAATTAGAAACTGTTTCAACCAAATTACAGTACAGTTAAGTACAATAGTACATGATTAATCATAGGTGAATAAACTGGAAACAATAGTAAACAACCAGGGGGGCAGAAATATCAAGTGAAAAAAAAAAAAAAAAAAATGCAACTTCTGGAACAACGGGCATAAGCATAACTGAGATAGAAATGGTAGTTCAAATCCAAGCCATGCATTATTAAATCCCATCCCAAAAAAAATTAAAAAAATAAATAAACAAAGAAGATAAATGATTTCATAATTTGATCGGTAACCATTTTTAAGTATTCATCCTGCTCAAATGAGTTTCTTCACTGAGAACAATAAACATTAATTTGCCAAGTACTCCGTTTCTAATACACCAATTTAAAGTGGTTTTCTATAAAAGACCAAATAGCATTGCCAAAAGGCTTATTAGCACAAAACGTCCCTACGTTTGACAGTTAGTGTGCAAAACATCCCAACGTTTCATTTTTTTGCATTTTCACCCCTATTTTCAACGTTTCAGTGTGTAAAACATCATTTTCACTATTTTTCAGCGTAAAATGACCAATATACCCTCAAATTTAAATAAAACAGAGAAAATGAAATAAAAAATAAATTGTAATTATACTCCCAAACTTTTTAAAAAAGTGTAAGTGAGTCCAAAAGTCTTATTAAAAGGTTTAAACACAAAAAGTCTCTACGTTTGACACTTAATGCGGAAAACGTCCCTACGTTTCAAACATGTTTGTATTTGCTCAATAGCACAAAATATCTCTACGTTTGACACTTATTACGTAAAACGTCCTTACGTTTCATTATTTTTACATTTTCGTCCTTATTTCAACGTTTCATTACGGAAAAATGTCAGTTTCACTATTTTTCAATGTAAAATGACCAATATATCCTCATATTTAAATAAAACAAAAAAATAAAAAAAAATAAATCACAATTATGCTCCCAAACTTTTTAAAAAGTGCAAATGAGTTCAAAAATCTTATTAAAACATTCAAACCATCAGTCTTTTCCTCCGTCATTTAGAGCATGTTTGATTTGCTATTTTGAAGTTGTTTTCAATTTTCAGTTTCACGATACAATGAAAACGTATTTTGTCTTTCGTCTAATGTTTCTGAAAACGCATTTTTGAAAACAAGTTTAAACTTATAATATAAAACTAAAAACGTATTTTTGACGTTTTTGAGTGTTTTCAGTGAAAATTTTGAAAACAAGCGTTTAAATAAAAATTTTAAAAATATAAATATAAAATTCCAATAAATAAAATTTAAAAAAAAATAAAACTTTTGAAAATATGAAATCTAAAATCCTGAAAAAGAAAAATTCTAAAAGAATAAGATTCTAAAAATAAATTTAAAAAAATTTATAAGAAAAATTAAAATTAAAAAAAATCATGCTCTTTAATGATTATATACATAAAATTTCTAAAAAATATATTTAAATGAGCACGAATAAAGATGTTCTCAGTCCATGTAGTTAATTTTTATTTTTATAATATGAACTCAATTTTTTATTTATTTTAATTTTAATTTTATAGCGAGAAAAAAAAATTGTAAGATTTTCCAACTTTAATATTTGATAATATATTAACATAAAACTGTTATATTTTTACCGAATAATCAAATTTCATGAAATAAAATGTTATAAAACAAATTTTCGAAATTTCAAACGAAACATGTTTTTTAGTTTTCATTTTGAAAAATAATTTTTTCAGAATGACAAATCAAACGCGTTTCTAATAATTCTAAAATAAACCCTCGAAACAGAAAATTAAAAATGAACTCAAAATTCAAAACCGAAACACGAACCAAAACCAAACTGAGGCTTAGTTTCCACTTTCCAAGCATTTAAAAATCATTAATACAGATGTCCATGAGAGAAAGTTGCACTTAAGTGGATAGTGGTAAGACTCCTTCAAAATTCATTTAAAAGAAAAAATGAGGTGCCAAAACCATCCAGTATTCTTCATGAGAACAACTAATAATCCATTCAACGTCTTCGAACTTCGATTTTTTCAAAGAAAAATGTCAATTGCATAAATAAACTGCTGAAAAGAATCTATCAACTCACCGGATAGAAGGAAACGTAAAAGGCTATAAACCTGGAAAGCTCAAACAAACCAAAACGATATATAAAAAGTTGAAAATTACGACTTTGATCTTAGACGAAAAGTCATAAAGCATATCTTCTCATAACATAAACCTAACATTAATCATCAAAATGAACTCATAGAGCAAAAAAATAGAGAACTTAACAAAACTCAGAAACATCATTAACAGCACAAACTACACCAGACTTTCCGTTTTACCTTGAAACAGCTTTAGGATTCGTCGTCGAACTGCTAAGGAAAAAAACCGAACCCAACACACCACCTCTTTCCCCAAACACTAACGAACACCAACAAGAGTTGAAGCAAGGGATAGTCACAAATATTATTTGAGAGAGAATGGGGAGGGGCGTGGGTGAAAAACTGAAAATGGAAGTGGATAATTCAGAAAGTGACGTGGTAGTTTATAGAGTCTGCGAAAAGAGATGCTATTCATCAAAATTACGCGACATTAAATGATAAATTTACTTAAATTTAAAATCAAATTATTAATTTAATTTGATCTGTCGAATATGGTCACTTTAATTAATATTCTAGCATCTTTGATACTAAATAATACTATTTTTTTGCAAAAATGCCATCCACGTGAATACATAATACAACAAGTTATAGATTTTTGTTACATAAAATTTAACAATTTATTAACCTTTTCGTACAATAAATTTTTACATGTTAAAACATAAAAGAATAAAAAAAAAAAAATTCTTCTAAAATTTAATATTATTAAACTCACAAACGATAGCGTCCACGTGTTAAAATGTAATTTTTATTTGCTTACACTGCAGTTTTCATAAGCAGTACTCGATATCTTATTAAATAAAACATTTAATTGGAAATAATGATAATAAATAAAACGCTTGAAATCTTAGCTTAGTCAATTTTCACATATTTTGAAATGTTAATGGGCTAATATAAAACTCTTGAATTTCAATCGAGGCTAAAACATTATTTTAGTAAACATTGAGGACTTTAGCGCAATAAACAAAATCAAGTACATGGGATGATGGGAACAAACGAGGCACCGTGCTTGTCATACGATTGGTCAAGACCTGTCTCGGTGCTGCTACAGACGAAAAAAATGCAATAAACAGCCCTCGTTCTAACAAGCCAATCGCACGTTTATATAAATATTTTCTAATAGCTTACCGCCACGTGTAAGAGAGAAATTTGTCGGATAGTTCCACTGAAATTAAACCCTTATTTGGCCCCATTATAATGAGAATTTGAGAAAAATGTATTTTGTAATATTAATTTTTTAAACAATGTGCTGTTAAAATCAAGATGAAAAATCTTAGATTTACATATAATATTATTTTATTAAAAAATATATGATTGATGAAAAGATAGAGAAAAATAAATTATAATTTTAATGGAGGCCAACATGGGCTAACCACCATTCTAGGTTACAATTTCATGACATTAAATGATAAATTCACTTAAATAAAATATCACGCGATTCATTTAATTGAACATATCAAGTGTGACAACATAAATTGATGCTCTAGCATCGGGGATATATAGCATTACTTCTATTTAACATTCATGATGTCAGTCTATGTGACCATAATTGATAGGTCCAATTGAATGAATCACGTCATATTACATTTAAGTGAATTTATCATTTAATACCATGCAGTTACCACAAAGATTTGTGCTTGACACCAGTGATGCTGAATAATCTTACTTGTATGAAAATACTATCATATTGGTTGCTAGGGTCTAGTGGGGGCAATTGCCCCCATTGGACTCCTAATTTTTTACATTGAAAAAAAGTCCAAAAAAATTTAGCCCATAATTTTTAACCCAAGTTCAACAAAGTAAGTTTAATTTGAAATTTTTTTTTTTACGTAATTTTGTTTCTCCCCCACTGAATCATATTCTTTGGTCTGTCCCTAATAGGGAAATAATTGTTTGGTGCTTTACATGTGTATTTTGGCTTCTAGTTTCATCAAACACTATTAATATAATTGTTTAATTATTATTATTCCCTTTATAGTGATTATTATGATTAAACAATAGTCATTAAACTTTGTAAAATAAACTTTCATTGTTATTAAATTTTTGAAGTTCAATTGGAAAAAAAAAAATTTTAAAAAAATTATTGCAATTCGAAAAACTTTTAACCCCTGTTGAGCCTCATTATTTTAGAATAAATTTTGTAAATGAAAAAAAAAATGAGAGAAATTTCTGAAGAATGTGTAGTTAAAAAATATGAATTTTTTTATGTTTATTATATATAATTATTTTATTAGAAGAACATGTGGTTGAGAATAAATTTGAAGAAAAAGCATTTGTAAAAATTAGACTCATACATGGGCTAAAGTTAACAATGAGAAATATTTTAGAAAGTTCTGTGAAAATATTTATAGGAACGCCTTTTGAGCATGCTGATTTTGCAATAATTGGTAAAAACCTTATAGTAAGATTTCCTAATGTGTTTTAACCATTTGAACATGTCCATTTTCAATTATATGTATTCGAAAATGTGAAATAGAGGACGATGATTAATAAAACGTTGTTTTGAAATAATATTCGACTGATTTATGATTTTAAAACAATGTATAAAGTTTATATATGCATGATCAGTTTGGCATTTTAATTCGTGGCATGTGGATTCGTTGTCTCTACATAAGATATTCCGTTCTTTTGACTTAAATGTATAAGATTTAGAATAGATGAGGAGCACTCTTGTGAGTTTGATAATTGTTTTAAAACAAAATTTAGTTCTTGTATGATTTTTATAGTTTGGGTAAGGATTAATTCATTTGTACACGGGGGTTTACACCCCTGTTTACACTCCCCTCACATGAGGGGAGGGCCCACGATGAATAAAATAATTGTGGTTCCCCTATTGTGACGAGGGTGTAAATCACCGTGTACAAATAGTAAAATCCGGTGGGTAAAGTAATATTTTGAGTCTAGCTGATAGTCAATACAGAACAAGTCATCAAGTTAAAAATTCGATCAGCATGTCACTAGTACAACTGATTGGTCATTGTTGGCCATAAACTTGTAAATATTATGTTTTTTAATGTTTACTATTATAAAGAAGGACTTCTTGTGGCACGGTAGTGAGCAACTAAACATTCCCCAGTGTTGATCTAGGTTGAAGCGCTCACCTCGTACCATCTATTATCTTATACCTAAGAAGTCTATTAATGAAGTGGTTCAATCTATCAATCGGTTCCAATTTCCTTCCAAAGCTCATTTGATTTAAACGGTGAGCAACTAAAAATTACATAGCTCGATTTAACCAACCAATCTAGTTTCTTTCCAAACCCCCTTCGATTTGAAGAGGTTAGCAACTAGGAGCCTGTTTGGTACGGCTTAAAATCCAATTAAAATTGAAAATATAACCGTTATTGAGTCTCACCGTCTAATAAAAGTCAACAATAACAGCTATATTTTCAATTTTAATCTGATTTTAATCTCTCACACACACCCTCTAGGTATGTGTGCTATCTATTATTTTTTAATTTGTGAGTAATATCATTTTATCTTTTCTGGTAAGTTTAAGATGGTATCTAAGCTTAAAGATTGCAATCGATTCTTTTTTGTCAGGGTTTTACGTGGTTAATAAAATATTATCTTTGTCGTGTCATCATACTTGGTTTTATCCATTAATATAATGACCATAAAATTAATAGTGGAATTAAAAGGTAAAAACTTTCGTGTCAAAGACACGGAAGCAGTGGAAAATAAAGGCAAAAGCTTTTTTTAATTGCCAATAAACATCATTCTGCAGATAATGATTCATGATTTATCTGCCCCTTGTTTTATTGGCTGCAAATCCTGCAATGTACCTCCATTGGAAGAAAATCTTCAATGGGGCAATAATATATGCATACGTGATACAAATAGAATATGTCGTTTAGATAATGATACATTGAATCTCGAACCATTTAAAATCTCTTACGGTGAGGTGTTAAGTGTCTTTTCTAAACGGTTGTCGTATCACGCGTACATATAAGCACGTTCTACTGAATTATTTCTTCTTCAATAGGGATGACAAAATATCCGTGATCGAGTATAGGATTTTGACAAGTAATAAAGTGAATATCGTTCTCACGGAAACTAATATTTACTATTATTTTTTATTCCAATTACAATTTACAATTTCAATCTAAATTGATGTGGTAAAAACTTAACAAATCTAGTGTGTATGTTTTAACTAAATTATACTATTGTAAACTAATTTAACCTACTAACCTAATATGTGGGGAACTCTTGGGATTAAGTGGTTAGGAATTGTGATTTCACTTAAGTTGTTTAATATTCAACCAATCCAAATTCATTCAACCCCTTTTCCATACGTATTAACAAGCGAATTATCCAATTTTTCGTAGTAGTCACTCTCGAGTAAAACTAACCATTTTCATATACCCAAATTTACTATATCTCTACGTAAGTTTATACACATGTAAAAGCATTCAATTTTAGAAATTCAACCATGATTGCATAATCTATAAAAGTATCTCTCGATCTCTTATAACACATATGTTATTTATTGCACGAGTTAGAATTATACATTATGTCTCGATTTTTATAATTATTCATAAATCAATCAATTGTTGATCAAGCAATAGACACATTTAACATACAATAAAGTTGTATGGAATTTTTGAAATTAAATAAATATTAAACATAAACTACATCATTCATCCTAACAACCAACTATTTAGCCAATCATAATTGTGAAACGAAATAATAAAAAATGAAAAAACTTCACCAAGTTCAATACAAAGAATAAAGGAAAGAATTTTAGCGACTATTGTTCCTTAACACCCAATTCTCAGCAATGGATCATCAATCTCCTCTTCCATACTTGTATATCTCCATACCAATTGTGTTATTCCACCATCAAATCCCAAATTTAGATACAAATCCTGAGGATTCAATGTATTTGGATGAGTACTTTTGTCTCAAGACTGTATTATAAAAGATTTATATTTATAGACCTAAATTATGTCTAAAATAGAGTTTCAAAACAATTGAGAACCATAATTTAAATCCAAGTAAGATATCTCAAATTGCTGGAATTAAACTTTCATTATGTGATTGGGTCTTTGTTTCCTCTTTTAATTCAGATTGAGTCCTTAAATATTGCAACTGAGGTCCTTCAACTTTCAAGCGTAACTCTTGGTCCTCAACTTTCGAAATATGTCCAACTTGACTCCTTTTTTTTTTTTTTTTTTTTATCAATTATTGCCTCTTATCACCCGTTCTCATCCAATCTCGGATTTTCTCCGAAAATAATTAAAAACACACACACAATAATTGAGTATCTAATTTATAAAATTACTCTCAAAAGTCAAGTTTTAAATATCAAGATAACTATAATATTTATACTTATAAAATACCTCCAAAGTTAAACATTTGTTTCCATCGAATAAAGAAAAATAGAATCTTAACTAGATTCTAAAACAAATACACTCAACTTGATATATGCAATTCAATGTTTCCTCAAAATAAATACCTCAATCACAAATTTTAAACAAGTTAATGAAGCACAAGAATCAACAGTGATTGTATATATTCCACGAATCTTACATTCAACTTTTGAGTGTGTGTGCGCTAACCATTCTCAATTCCATCAATGCTACTAGAATCAAGTCTTGTATTTCAATTTCCAAAGTTTCTTTTCCCAAACAAACCAATCCCTGAGTATATCAATATAATCTCTCATCACTCGTATTGCTCTTTTGATTTTTCAATTTCTCTTCCCGAAAGCGAACTAAATATGTGATATTGGTCTTAGTTTCATCCTCAACTCAACCATTCTCCAAATTCTAATCGATGACCAAGACTTGGCTAAACAAAGGTAGTACTTGTAGTTGTTTTACTACTACCTCAACACACTTTGGTGTGTTTTACTTTCTTTTTGTTTTGTCAATTCTTCTATTTTTGAGATCTTTCTTATTTTTGAAGGTATTTTTCATTCTACATTATATGCAACTTTTTTCTTCGGTAGATTATCTCCTAGACATTGAGATGAATAGGGTCAAATTACTCAATGTAGGTATTTTTTTTCCTACATGTCACGACTAGTGCAATGTCTTTTACTTTTTAGGACAACGATAAGAACCGAAAAACAGTAAATTAGTGATGTGTTTGGTTTTGGATGGATCTAAGCACCCCCAAATTTTCCTAAACGGGTTTGCAATATGGTTCTAAATGGGGTGACTAGTGTAATGCTGAATTACTATGGTCTTAAAAGATTCCAAGGTAATTAATTTACACAACTCAACTCATAGTCAACATAAGTGCAATCCAGAATGAATTTGTGCTCAAAATTAAACAAAAGCCAAGTATAAAATAATGAAAATCAAGTAATAACTGAAAATTCGAGAGTTCACACGAATCGATTCAAATTTTGATCCTAAATATGCACAAGTGTTGTATGGCACTTTGAATATCGTTTTTCAGAACTTGCATAGCTTTCTTATGTTGATTTTGTTCAACTTTGCATTCGTCCCCCAAATTTTTACTTTACCCTTCTTTGAGTAGTATGACTTCTCTTCATCACCTGATTCGAACTAAACAATATGCATCTCAATCTCTTCATAAAGTTTAATCATAAACTCAATTTTTGAGTAAAGGATAAAGTTGAGGGATTACATGCTAATTTCCTCTTCTTTGAATGCTATTAATTCTTTTGACCCGTCATGATCATTTCATCAGTCCTTCCATGTTCTTTGTTTGTTGTTGGTTGCTCGAGTTGAATGATCAGTCTACTATCCAAAATTTTTGGCAGTTGCACAAGGAAGCTTTCATGAGTAGGTTCCCTTTCTTGTTGAGGATTGGTGGAACTTCCAATATTTTGATTGTATGTTTGCTCTTATGAATTCTGTGGTACTCGATATTCCAGTAATGCCCATAGTAATCCCAATGGAAAATCATCCTCATCAATTCCATTTACACCTTGTGCTAGAAAATCTTGTATCCATAGGCCATGACTGGTGAGGCTTAAAATGGCCAAAACAATTGATTTTCTTACCGTTGGAAGTCATTTTAGCCGCAACCCTTGACTGACCAAGAGTGGTGCGGACCCCACTAACGGTCAACATTTTGATTAAAATTCAGCCAAAATGGGGATCAGACATACCCATAGTATTTCCAAAGGCAAATAATTCTCATCAATTTCGACATGCACTTCACGTTTATTTTAAAGTGTATTAAGGTGGAGAATTCCCCTATAATTAGCATGTCGTTTTCATTAATTTTGGGATCTTCTATCTCATATTGTTGCTGAGCTATGGCTTCCTTTAGTTTCTTGTCAATGAAACCAGAAAAAAAAAAATGGAAACCAACTTTAAAAGAAAAAATTAAATTCAAAACAAAAATAAAAATTTAAATTTAAATAAAAGCTAGAGTTAATAATAAAAACTAAAGTAAATTAATTAATCCCTCACAATGGTACCAGAAACTTGTTTAATTGATTTTGAAAATGCACGGATCGTGACAAGTAATAAAATGAATGTTTGTGTTCGAATATCATTTCCATAGAGACTCATATTTACTATCAATTTTTATTTCAATTCCGGCTTCAATCTAAATTGATGCAGTAAAAACTTACCAAATCAAGTTGTTGGGAGTAGATCAAACCATTAGCTCACAAGACATCAACATATATTGTGCAAAAACAGAAACTACACAAAGTAAAATTATGAACAATGAATAAAACTCGTAGAACTGAAAATAAACAACAAGAAAACTGGAACAGAATGGAAGAAACCGTAGCTTTTATTCAATGGCAGAAACCCACAGGTTTCACTTATCAGATATGTGCTTCAATCTCAAGAACAACCACAGTACAACTTGAATCAAAAACCCAGTGATAAAGATACAAAAGGATGGCACTCAGTCTTGGCCGATTATTACACAAAATAGGAACTCTCTTCGCTTTACTTAGTTCACACAAGAACCGAAAACCCTCAAGCAATGAAATCACACAAGATTTACAATCTATTGAAAGGAAAACTGAAAATCAAATGAGGAGATTTGATTTCAACAGAGAAGAGAAGGAAAAACGAAGGAAACGACGCAGAAGAGTAGAGAGTCACAGAAGGATCTCGAAGGCCAGAAGAAAAGTCGAATGTCTCAAACCCTAGGGCACCCTTTTAAATGAGTCACACAACAGTCGTCAATCCAACGGAGTTGGAGGCGACACGTGGTGACATCACAGGCGTCCAAATAATAGGTAAAGAACAAAACACGATTTTCAGCTTTGCAAGACCAACACGTTTTTTCTTTTTCACTAAGTAAACTGATAGGTAGTGGGCTGGGTTTCAATATCCAGCTGGGCCAATAAATTTGGGCCCAATGGCCAATAGCATCATTGTGCCATTATATTCCTTTCATACTCCACCTTGGTACAATGATTCAAACGCATCAGTGGTCATTCAAACATCACAGATATCATTAGCACAAATAAGCAGCATCCACAGATCAGCAAGGAACAATGCTCAGCAAGGTCAAGCAGTCCAGGAACTTATTTAAAGGTAGAACTTTAGTACCTGCATCAGCAGGGTTGTAAGTAGTAGATATTTTTTCAAGTTTCACAACACCTTGTGAAATAACATCTATAATAAAGTGAAATCTAACATCAACATGCTTTGATCTATTATGAAAAACAGGATTTCTACTTAAATGAATTGCAGATTGGCTGTCAGAATAAAGAACAACTTCTTTAATAAAACCAAATTCATTAAGTAACCCTTTTAACCAAATTCCTTCTTTAATGGCATCGGTGGCTGCAATGTATTCAGCCTCAGTTGAAGACAATGCCACAATCTTTTGAAGCTGGGATTTCCAGCTTATGCAAGAATTACACAAAGTATACATGTATGAAGAAGTAGATTTTCTATTATCTCTATCACCTGCATAATCAGAATCAGTAAATCCCTTTAAAATAACACCTTCAGCTTGTTTTCTAAACTGAATCCCTAAGTTTGAGGTCCCCTTAATGTATCTAAGAAGCCACTTCATGGCTTCCCAATGTACTTCACCTGGATTTGACATATATCTACTTAAAACACTTATAGAATATGCCAAATCAGGTCTAGAACACACCATGAGATACATTACAGATCCAGTTGCATTTGGGTAAGGCACATTAGCCATTCTTTCAAACTCTTCTTTAGTTTTAGGACAAAAATCATTTGATAGTTTAAAATGATTAGCCAAGGGGACACTAACACTCTTGGATTCAGCCATAGAAAACTTGCTAAGTAATTTTAAAATATAGGATTTTTGACTAAGACTTAGTGTGCCTTCTCTTCTATCTCTCTTAACTTCCATACCTAAAATCTTTCTAACCGGACCTAAGTCCTTCATTTCAAATTCAGATTTTAGTTTGTCTTTAATTTCCTCAATCTCCTTTATGTCATGACTTGCTAATATCATGTCATCCACATAGAGGAGTAGGTAAAGGGAATTAGCTCCACCTTGACCCTTACAATAAAGACAAGTATCGAAGTTACTCCTCTTAAACCCAAGTCCAAGAACAAAGTTATCAAATTTTTTATACCATTGTCTTGGAGCTTGTTTTAAGCCATATAGGGATTTCTTAAGAAGGCATACTAAGTCAGCTTTCTTGTTCACTTCAAAACCTCTAGGTTGTTTCATGTAAATGGTTTCATCTAAGTCTCCATTTAGAAAAGCAGTTTTTACATCTAATTGGTCCAACTCCCAATTAAATTGAGTAGCCAAAGCAAGAATGACACGAACTGTAGTAAATTTTACTACGGGTGAAAAAATTTCATTGAAATCAACCCCTTCTTTTTGAGTAAAGCCTTTTGCTACCAAACGGGCTTTGTATCTAATGTCATTCTCACTTTGTTCACCCCTTTTTATTTTAAAAATCCATTTACAATCCACAACCCTCTTACCCTCCGGTCTCTTTACCAAAACCCATGTCTTATTTTTGTAAAGGGACTCCATCTCATCTTGCATGGCTGCAAGCCATTGTTTGGAGTCTTTGCTACTCAAAGCTTCCTCATAGGATTCAGGTTCTTCTTCAATCATATCATAATAGGACAGCAAGGAAACATCATTTTCAAACCTAGAAGGAGGTCTAATGGTCCTTCTCTCCCTATCCCTAACAAGTTGGTAATCAGCCAGGGACTGTCCAGGCTCTAAATCAGCCTCTATAACCTCAATAGGTTCTATTTCAGCTTCAGGTTCTTCACCATTTTGATGGACAGATGGGTCAGAACCCTCCCCAGATTGC
Organism: Fraxinus excelsior; assembly: GCA_019097785.1. NCBI lineage: Eukaryota > Viridiplantae > Streptophyta > Magnoliopsida > Lamiales > Oleaceae > Fraxinus > Fraxinus excelsior. The sequence goes on from CM032632.1 coordinate 32,429,058, forward strand.
TCCACCTCAATCTCAACCATATTTCCCACATTTTCAGATTGTTCAGGGGTCTCTAAAAAATCTGCAGGTTGCTGTCCAGACTTAAAACAGGGCAGGTCATCTTCATTAAATACCACATTTCTATTTATAATGACCTTATAGCCTTTAAGCTCTCTCACCCATAGTCTATAGCCTTTAACCCCTTCCCCATAGCCCAGAAACACACACTTAAGGGCTCTAGGTTCCAGTTTACCTTCAGTTTGGTGTGCAAAGGCTGCACACCCAAAAACCCTCAAGTTACTAAAGTCAACTGGTTTTCCTCTCCATTTTTCCTCGGGGATCTTAAAGTCTATAGTACTAGAGGGGCATCTATTAATCAGATAACTAGCAGTCTTAACTGCTTCACCCCAAAAAATTTTAGGCAGGCCAGAACACAACAACATGCATCTCACTTTATCAAGAATAGTACGATTCATTCTTTCAGCCAAGCCATTTTGTTGTGGTGTGTGTGTGACTGTTCTATGTCTTATCATACCAGATAATTTGCACATTTCATCAAACTCATAATTGCAAAATTCCAAACCATTATCAGTCCTCAAAACTTTAATTTTCTTATCAGTTTGATTCTCAATTAAAAGTTTCCATTCTTTAAAAACATTAAATGTGTCAGATTTTGATTTTAACAAAAAAACCCAATTTTTCCTTGAAAAATCATCAATGACAAGCAAATAATATTTGAAACCAGAATGTGTACTCACAGTTGCTGGCCCCCACAGATCAGCATGCAAATATTCAAGTATGGAGACAGATTTATGCATTCCAGGTAGGAAAGGTAATCTATTATGCTTTCCTAAAATGCAATAGTCACAAAAACTCAATTTTTCAATGTTATCTTTACCAAAAACACCCTGTTTTTTCAAAATCTGTAGACCTTTATCACTAATATGGCCCAATCTTTTGTGCCATATTTGAGATTTATCATTTGGGACTGAGATTACTGCTGAAGTGGACTCTAAAAAATTTTCAGTTTGTAAAATGTAAAGTCCATGTTTCTTGGGAGCTTCAACAATCAGCTGAGAGCTCCTCAAGATTTTAATGTAACCCTTATTGATCACAATGTCAAAGTTAAGGTCATCTAACACCCCTAAGGAAATCAGATTTCTTTTCAGATCAGGAACATATCTAGTCTTTTCAAGAATTAACTTCTTATTCCCTTTTAAGTTTAAAGTGATAGTTCCAACACCTTTTACTTGACATGCCATGTGATTACCCATTAAAACCTTACCACCAGTTACATTTTCAAAATCAGTAAAGAAATCCTTATTAGGACACATATGGTAGGTACAACCGGAGTCAAGAATCCACTCTTGACAGGGTGGACTGTTAACAACCACATAAACTTCATCAACATTAGAATCATTATAAGCCAAAGCAGCTCCACCATCATTTTTAGACCTATTTTTGGAGTCAAATAGTCTTTTTGGACAGTCTTTAATAAAATGACCTTCTTCAAGGCAATAGAAACATTTCTTTCCTTTGCTATTCATTTTATTTTTGTCCTTAAAGTTGCCCTTATTCTTATGTCCAAATTTCTTATTGAAATTTCCATGTTTGGGATTAGATCTGGACTTCATCATCAAACTAACACCACTAACAGATTCCCTCTTGTCAGATTTTAACTATAACTCTTTTGTTCTTAAAGCATTAACAATCACATCAACAGTTAGAGTGTCCCTCCCATATTCAATTGCATTTTTAACATCTTTATATTTGTCACCAATGGAATTCAATAAAACCACAGCCAACTGTCCATCTGAGAGTTTCTCGTCACAGTTGGTTAGGTCACGGGTTAATCTGTTGAATCTATCAATATTAGCATCTAGGTCAAGAGATGAATCCAGTTTAAAACCAAAAAACTGTTTTAGGAGATAAACTTTATTTGGCATAGCTTTATTCAAATACGTTTTCTCCAATTTTTTCCACAATTCAGCAGTAGTCTTAGTCTCACCAATTTCTCTAATCACATTGTCAGATAAATGCAAGAAAACAGTACTCCATGCAGTTTCATCTTGTTCAGTTACTTTACTAGATTCAAGATCAGTAGGCCATGACTCATCAATGGCTTTGGCACATTTTTGTTGAAGTGGCGCCAGAGACTAAAGTCTCATTTGCCATTAAAAACTTCCATTTCAAATTTTGCCATTTTGAATGAAAAATGATGTATGCAGATCAATCAGACACCAATCAATGACTTGCAATGTAGATCAGTCAAGTATCAACACTCAAGGTGCATAAGAGAGAATACAGATTGCAAGTTCAGAGCACATGCACTTCAGAATTATTTCAAACTATTCACAATATAACCAAGGCAAGTACAAACCAAATTGTACAGAGGCAGAAAACCACATACATATATCAATCAAACTTAAGTAATACTGCAGGGATGTTTTTCTGAAATCAAGATTATCAAGAATCCTAACTGTGATCCAGGTAACCCTCAGATTCCAGACAACTCACGGTTTCTGGACAAAGGTATTACAAGGAGTCAGTGATTCAGGTTTTTAAAACACAAGTCAGGTAGTCTATATGGACAGAAAATATTCAACACAGACAAAAAAAAACCTAACAAGGTAGTAGAAACCAATCAAGATAGTATAACCACACAATGTCAGAGTCCCAATCAATTCAGAACACGCAATACAGTTATACAACTTGATTAATCTTGAAAAAATTCAAGTAATGGTCAGATCTCACCAAAGCCCCTTTAACTAGGGTTTGAGGAAAAACACGCAGTGAAGTTCAATGTACTATCAGTGTCAAGATCGATCACACCAAGCATCAAGATCTCCTTCCAAACGCTCTGATACCACTGTTGGGAGTAGGTCAAACCATTAGCTCACAAGACATCAACATATATTGTGCAAAAACAGAAACTACACAAAGTAAAATTATGAACAATGAATAAAACTCGTAGAACTGAAAATAAACAACAAGAAAACTGGAACAGAATGGAAGAAACCGTAGCTTTTATTCAATGGCAGAAACCCACAGGTTTCACTTATCAGATAGGTGCTTCAATCTCAAGAACAACCACAGTACAACTTGAATCAAAAACCCAGTGATAAAGATACAAAAGGATGGCACTCAGTCTTGGCCGATTATTACACAAAATAGGAACTCTCTTCGCTTTACTTAGTTCACACAAGAACCGAAAACCCTCAAGCAATGAAATCACACAAGATTTACAATCTATTGAGAGGAAAACTGAAAATCAAATGAGGAGATTTGATTTCAACAGAGAAGAGAAGGAAAAACGAAGGAAACGACGCAGAAGAGTGGAGAGTCACAGAAGGATCTCGAAGGCCAGAAGACAAGTCGAATGTCTCAAACCCTAGGGCACCCTTTTAAATGAGTCACACAACAGTCGCCAATCCAACGGAGTTGGAGGCGACACGTGGTGGCATCACAGGCGTCCAAATAATAGGTAAAGAACAAAACACGATTTTCAGCTTTGCAAGACCAACACGTTTTTTCTTTTTCACTAAGTAAACTGATAGGTAGTGGGCTGGGTTTCAATATCCAGCTGGGCCAATAAATTTGGGCCCAATGGCCAATAGCATCATTGTGCCATTATATTCCTTTCACAAGTGTTTATATTTTAACTAAATTATACTAACACAAACTAATTTAACCTACTAACCTAATTCGTGGAGAACTATGGGATTAAGTGGTTAGCAATTCTGATTTCACTTAAATTATTTAATATTTAACCAATCCAAAGTCTTTGAGCCCCTTTCCCATATGTATTAAAAATCGAATTAATCAATTTTAAGCATTAGTCACTCTTGAGTAAAACTGACCCTTTTCACATGTTCGAGTTTACCATATCTCTATGTAAATTCATACACATATACAAGCGTACAATTTTAAGAATTCAATCATGATAGCATAACCTATAAATGTATCTCTCATTCTTATATAAAATCTACGACGTTTATTGCATGAGTTAGAATCATACATTACCTCTCGATTTTCATACTATCCCCAAATCAATCAATCAACACGTTAAACACACAATAAATAATTAACACATAATCAAGTTGCATGAAATTTTTGGAATTAAAAAAATATTAAACCTAGACTACATTGTTCATCATAACAACCAATTATTTAGCCAATCTTAATTGAGAAAATAAATAATAAAAAGATGAAAACTATCATCGGGTTCAATACAAAGAATAAATGAAATAATCTTAGCGATTGTTGTTTCTTGGCACTCAATTCCCAACAATGGATCGTTAATCTCCTCTTCCAAGTTTGTATATCTCCTTGCCAATTGTGTTCTTAATCTTCAAATCCCAAATTTAGATACAAATCTCGAGAATTCAATGTATGCGATTAAAAAGCAAAGAATTTTTTTTAGTTTATGCGTAGAATATTTTATTGTCACGTAAATAGGGGCTTACTTGCATACTAGGAGAGATTCCGCTATGAACCTAGGAACTTTAAAGGGAAAAATTCATATCTAAGGTGTATTTTTTACCTCAATTCAAAAATAAGGTAAAATAGTTTGAAATTTCAAAAATCAGGTAAAATAGTTTGAAAATTTAAAAATCAGGTATGCATTTAATTAATTAAAAATATTTATTAAATAAAGTCATATTTTATGATTAATGGTCACAGATTCATAATTATAAATTACAAATTTATTATCGGTCACATATCATCAAATTTTGGTCACAGATTCATAATTATAAGTTACAGATTTATTTACTGGTCACGTATCGTCAAATTTTTTTATTACAGATTATTTCGAGGTCACAGATTTTTAAATTAGTTGGTCACGGATTATTTTTTAGTCACATATTGTCAAAATTTTTAGGTCACATATTAAATATTTGATAACAGATAACCAAATATTTGGTCACACCACAAAAAATAACCACCAACGTCGCCGCCCCCACCACAAAATCGCCACCGCCTCACAACCACCACCCAAACCACCATAGATCCACCAACAATAACCACCAACGCGCAGCACACCACTCAATAACAAAAAAAAAAAGACAGCGAACCAACCACCAGTAGATCTGTCGCTGCCACCTTCACCGCACACCCACTGCACCACCACCGCTCCACGCAAGAACAACCAAAAAAGAAAAAAGAAAACTAATGCTACTGTCGGAAGCAAGCAGTTGTCGCTGCAGCCGGCGGCGGCTGAAGCTGCTGTGGCAGCAACAAGCTGTTGCAGCAGCTTCAGCCGCTGCCGGCTGTCGGACCGGGGGAGGGGAGGGGCCGAGAGAGAGGCAGCTGCTGCCAGAGGAGGAGGGGGAGGGAGGGAGAGAGAGAGAGGGGGGAGGGGGAAGTGAAAAATTAGGGTTAGACATTTTATATATCACCTGAGTTTTGAAAAATAAAGTTTGGTCCCTGATTTTTGAATTCTAAATTTCAAATCCCTGATTTTTTGTAATTTCCCAACTTTAGAGGTAGATGGACCTCATAGAATGGGCCTAAGAGCCCCATATCTTTGCACAGCTCACTGCCGCGGGCCTACATGGCCTTCATTTTTAACCCCAGTTTGGCTTACTTAAAAAGTCCATACAAATTAAAATTAAAATTAATAATTAATTTTAATCTCAAATTCACAATTTTTCTCAATTTTTTCAACATCATCGTTTAATAAAATTTTATTAATTAAAAATATGATTGTTAACTACACCAACCATGGTCTTAAATTGGAAGTTGTGTGCCCTCCATATGAATTTTAGAGCATTTTCAAGAAAATCTTCATTTTTTAAGTGTGTATTTTGTAATTTAGAGAGCATTCATAAACAATCGGACTAAAAAAAAAAAATTCAAGCGGGGCTAATATGTCAAAAAATAAAAATTACAGAAAATTTTTTTACATATTTTTTTTAACGCGGTAAAATTGAAATGGGCTATATCCACCCTAGTCCATAAATTTTGAGAGTAAAAATTTTTAAATACTCCAACAGATTCTTTATTTTTTAACACTTAATTTTACTATTCTCAAAAAATATTTATTGTTTTTCTTTATATTTTATTTTCATAAGCGTCCTTGCAAATTATTATATTATTTTCCAACATTGAAAATTGAAATACTTTGGATGTATTTAATTACAGAGAATGAATTTGACTCTTCAAATTACTCTATATTTTAAAATTTTAATTTAAATATTTTTTTGAAACATAGTTTTAAGCAATGTTCTAAAAAGCTTGCTGGTGCCTAATTAAGCTTGAAGTTTAGGTAAAAAGTCTCGCTTCACACCTAGATACTTATTTTTTTCCAATTCCTGAATAGTTGAATCTTTTCCTTCATCTCTTTCATCATCATAGGCATGCTTTATTAGTTTTTTTTTTCTTTTTTTAAAAGTCTTTTATTTGACTTTAGCTTATTAATTTTTTTTAAAAAAATTCACCCGACTTTAATTTTAAGTGTTTAAAAAATTTTATTTGTACAAAATTTAAAAATGATTTTTTTAATAGTTAAATAAGATTTAAGTTATGGTGCATTGATGCTAACTACATTATGTAATTATGATTTTGAAATTTATTATTTTGTTGCAAGTTCTAAAAGTTTGTATGAAATTCCTATAAATCTATTAAGTAGGATTTGTCTAATTAAAAATTGATACTAAGAAAAATATTCTAATTTTTACATTTCGAAAACTTAAAAATTCTATAATTGACTAATGGTAGGAATTATTAAGTAAATAAGTAAATATAATATTTTATGATTTTAGATATTTTATACGTACTATTTTAATTATTAAATGATTTTTAAAATGATTCAAAATTTAAAATAATATTAAAAATAAGAAAACATGTCTAGGCTCATAAAACTTGAAACTTCATATCCACACCTAGTCACGCTTTACGTTTTTTAGAACACTTATTTTAAAGATATCATTTTATATTTAAAGAGTCCTAAATATGCTCTTTAAGGTGTAAAAATTATTATTTTATTTTATAGTCCCTTGAATTAGTCCAGAAAACTGCTAATATATGGACTAATTGAAAAAAGGGCAAAAAGAACTTGAAAGCCAAAAAAAAAAAAAATGTCCATGAAGGGATCAGCTTTTTATTCCACAAGGAAAACCCAATTAACAAACATCTAAATCTATATAGCCATAAGGTAATCATGGCTGCAATAATATCACCACCCAAAACAATAGCACTTGAATAAGTACAATTACACATAATGAGATTGCACAATGCAACTGGAAAAATTTAAGAGACATCTTCAAGTTATCATATGCATCAATTATAAGTCAATTATTATGTTACTAATTAATCACCCCACAAATAATTAATTGTTAATCAGTTTGTAAATGCCAGTTGAGACACCTCTTCACCGCCAAAAGGTCCATTGGATGAACACCATACATCATCTGTAATGAACTGCATCCACGACTCGTCTTTATCTTCTTCTTCCATACAATTTGTGGACGAAGATGCCAAGGGAACGTCCGGGGACATTGTTTCACACTCAGTCGGGACTCCCTGAGCGTAGTCGAGCAACGATAAGCTACATTGCCCTTGCTCTTCTATTTCGGTACACACTCCATTTTTTTTAAAAACTCGACATAATGCATATGAATCCTGCAGTCAAACGATCGAGTTAGTTATTGTCTCTATCGACAAACCCCGAGGCAGGTGGAGTGTGGAGTTCCTAAAGAAGAAAAGTATTGGTCTGAATCTTGTTTTACCAGTCAATAATAGGGGCTGCTGGATTTACTTTGATACACTTGAGGAAATGTAATAGAAAAGGGCATTAAAAGAAGAAGATAAACAAGTTTGGAATAATAACTTAAAAAGGCAAGATCTCTCTGATCTCTGTAAAAATTGCACTAGTACAAATCTTTACTTCTTTCTGTCTCTCTCCATATCAGCCATAGACAATCAGCAACTTCAAATAATTTGTATTTGAATAAATTAAATAACCGCATGAATTTCTCTAAAAATAATAAGCAAAAAAGAAAAGCATTAAAGTAATAGATAAATTGGTGACTTGCATAGCTTCTAGGAAGGGTTGCCATCCATTGTTTTATTCAGGGAAGTGGAAGAATAAAGTGAAAAGTGACCGACACCTTCTTACAGAAATGAAAGTGAAGTGTGGGAAGTGAGGGTAGGGGGTAGGGGAGAGGGCTGCTTTTATGTCAGCATATTACATCATATTTTTTGTAGAATCTAAGGTGGGAATTCAATTCATATGATTATCAAATTAATAAACTGATGACTGGGGTGATAAGATTCAGTCATATGGGGAGATAGTACTTTTGTCTCATTCCAGAAAGACAAAGTGAAACCAAACTTTGCCACTCAAGAGATCTAAGAAATGTGCAAGTAAAGAATATGTCAGTAATTTCCTTAAAGAATCACATTATAATATAATAATATGTCCTGTCTGCATATATTAAGATAAAGGTGGTTGTTTAAGGGTGACAAAAGCAGCGACTTTAAACTTTAGTTTTATTTTCCATGCATGCCATGCAATTCACGTATCATATTCTCCTCTCCTCTCCAACTTCATAATATTATTGGAAAAAGAAGGAATTGAAATCCCATGTTCGGCTAGACATATATAGGAATGATCTTAGAGGATTGGGTTAGTCCAGCTCCATATCCGCACACATATATACAATGCGTTCATCATATGTAGAAAATTAAGGGTTCCTAAAGAATTTATTTCGATTTTCGACTAGATTAAATGAGGTACATGTTAAAGCATAGTAATCTTGCTTTCTATCCATCCTTTAAGTGAAAAAGAGAAGATGAAAAATAGAGGGGTAAATGCTTTTCCATCAATTTAAGGCCTGAAATTTATGCTTTACAAGTCAAAACGTGACCACCTGTATCAACAGAACTAAAGAGTGAGATAGCTAGCTAGCTACATGTTTCGAGGAAAAAAGCTCCAAGATCGTAAAATGAAAAATTAAAACAAAAGGGAAGTATTTATCAGAAGAAAAATAAAGGGTGATACTGATATACAAGAACTACGTGCGTGTGTGTGTGTGATCATCAACTTCACAAGATCAGTATAGCAATAATGAGGGCAGCCATGAAAAATGCAATAAGAAACAAACATAATGCACATTCACCTCCGAAGAATTGAATCGAGGGAGGATGATCTAGGCCATCACGAAGATTAGCATAGTTAAAACTGTAACTTAGAAGAGGGAATTATATATATGTCAAGTGATCGTGATTAATTGGTATAACCATACGAGCTACCTGAATCCCAGAAGTCTCCTCGAACTCCTTATCATCAAGACGATACTCATGCATCACCCAATCAGTCCTAATTCCCTGAGGAGCTCGACCTCGATAATATACCAATGTCTTTTTCATTCCAATGGGTCGATTTTGGCTACTCACCCTCCGATCTTTCCCGGTGGACTTCCAATATCCTGCTCTTGTTGCTCTATTTGTTCTGAATCCATTTGGGTACTTCCTGTCCCTTGGTCCAAAGAAATACCACTCTGGATCTCTGCTTGGCAAAAAGGATTTCTCTGCAGTAGCAATGTTCAAACTCGTGAAGAAAAACTAAGGAATTGAATACGCTTGGACAATATAATGTAATAAAAATACCGTCTAATCATGTCCAAACACAAAGATATAGAGAAGAGTGAGCAATAACCTGCTAATTCCCAAGGCTCACATTTGTAAAGATCAACTTCTGGAATGATATCAAGTTCAATCTCAAGGCCATGAATTTTCCTTTTGAGATAATAATTGACAAGCTCTTCATCAGTCGGATGGAACCTGAAACCTGGAGGTAATCCGACCGGGGCCATACCTTTTTCCCTGCTACACAACACCAGATCACTCACAATTAAACTTCACCTTCTTCTTCTTCTTTGTCTTCTCCTCCTATTGACCCCTTTAATCTCCTATATATATATACACACACAAGTACTAGGACTACCAATTCATGTATATGTATAAAAAGGATTCAAAGTTCCTTGTCTTTGAGTCAGTTTTAACTTTTTTTCTCTTTTAAAGATTCTGAGAAACGTTTCTTGGAAGCCCCGATTGTCTTTCTAACACTTATTTTTCTCCACAAGCTAGATGTTTGCTAAATTATAGTATAGAAATGGAGTGGCCGTTGTTTTTGTTGGAAAACTGAAAAAAAAATTGAGTTTTGGGCCGACTTTGGCACTAGTTTTGAGTGGGACCCGCATGGCTATTTTGAAAGATGAAAGTTGATTTGTATTCTTCTCCGTGAGTACATCGAAATCATATACTTACTTGTCAAAAATGATGCTCGGGTGAATGAGAAATTGAAGTTCAAAGTATGCAATGTGAAAGGAGTTTATGTTGATGGGAAAAGAAAAATTTAAGCTTTGTCCCACATAGGAAGTGGATGAAAGTTAAAACCACTTTATAAAGGATTGCACCATGTGTAGCATAGAGCCTCTCTCCACGTACGCGCGCAGGGGTGCAAATCTTGGACCGAAATTGGCTTCAAACCTTGAACTTGTGTGCGAGCGCGACCTGCGTACACGAATGTCGAACCGAAAGGAGCAAAATTGGCCCCTTAGGAGTGTCCACGTTTTGCTACATTTTTTAATTTTCTCAATAGACGGAGTAGTCTCTGTGGTGCTCAGAAACTACTGGTTCTATCCTGGGAAGTAGACGTTCATATCAATCTTCAAGCACGTACGGTGAGGAGGCGAATCCGTTTTAAGGAAACTGTGTTTGATACAGGCCTCGGGTTAAAAGTTTTCCTACAGTTTTCCCTCGTGAAATAGCGGCTTAAAGCAAAGAGAACATGAGATTTTTCAATTGAGTAGAATGATGAAACTTTAGATTTGGATAATAGTGACTTTCTTATTCTACCTTTAATGGTGGGACAATGTGGGTCCGGGGTGGGGGTGGTAATCTATTGGGACTGCTCCACCAGTCCACCTAGATAAAAACTAAGGACACTGCTATATATATAGGTTAATCACATGTATGTCAAGAGAGACTCATCCATCAACTTGATCAAACAAGTAGAATTGTGGGCCAGTTGAGCTTTTTGCATAGTCTTGGTGTGATCAGGAGGGGCGGTGTAGAAAATTGAAATTGAGATCAATCATTTGATGGAGCAGTCACAATTAAATATGGAAATGGCAAGTCTTTGAATGATTAGTTGCCTTTCTTTAACACGAGTTAAATGATCATCGGAGTTAAAAGGGTTGCTGATGACACTATCAGCCTCAGAAGAGGGGCAAAGAATGGGTGCACCAAGCATGATCAGGATACATGAACCACCTAGAAGGGCTTTCCTAATTAACAAGACCGAGAAGTAATCAACATCAGAGATTCCTTGTCTTGGGAAAAAGAGGTTCTGATGGCTAGAAAAAGAGCCAGAATCGAGGTATAAGCTACAAGGACTAACTAGATGCTAGGGACATAAATCAAGGGGAAATTACAAAAAAATCAGGTGTATAATTTACACCAATTCCAAAATCAGGGTAGAAGTTTAATTATTCAAAAATCAGATATTTTATTTTAAATATTAAACCCAAATCATTTCAAACCATAATCCATCTATCAACTCTCTCCCTCTCTTCACCATTTCTCTCAACTCCATTCCACCGGCCGCCGCCTCCACCGGCTTCTCCTCTCCTCCCCTCCCCTCCCCACCCCCCTCACCCTTCCCCTCCCTAGCAGCAATTCGCATCGCTGCTGCGATTCACAGCAGCAGTTCCAGCAGTGCCTAGTGTGTGTGTGAAGTTATGGTGGTTGTTGGTTGCGACTGTGTATGTAAAGTTGTGTGTGTTGTGTGAAGTTATGGTGGTTGTTGGTTGCGACTGTGGTGGTAGCTGTGGGTCTATGTGTGTGATGTGGGTCTGTGTGTGCGCTATGGGTGGCGACGGTGGTGGTTGTAGCAATGATGACGAGATGAAGAGTGTTTGTAATTTTGGTTTCGTGACTAAAAATATGATTTGTGACCTTAAAATTAGGTAATTTGTGATCAACCATTTTTTTTATCTGTAACCTAGAAATTATATAATCTATGACCGTAAAAAATTTGTGACTAATTAATTTGGAAATATGTGACTGTGTGACCTATAAAATTTGATCTGTGATCAGTCGTAAAAAATCTGTAACCAATTAATTTGGAAATTTGTGACTGCGTGACCTATAAATTTTGATTTGTGACCAACTAATTTTGAAATATGTGACCTATAAAATTTTTGAACTGTGACCGTTGGAATAATTGTCGGAATCGGAGCAGTCGCCGGAACGGTCTTCGGAATAGTCCCGGAACTGTAGAGGGTGGTGGAGGTGATGTGAGTTAATTATATTATTTAATAATTAATTAATAAAAATATTCTTAATTAGTAAATAAATATCTGAATTTTGCATTTTGAAACTTGATACCTGAAAAATGAATTGTGTCAAAGTTAACACCTGACTTTTGAATTCTTTCCTAAATCAAGTCGTAATGTCCACTAACATTGGCCCGTTATCACTAAGCCCATTTTTAAAATCTTAATTTCGGCCAAAGTCAACAACTAATTCTAACCACATATTTTATGGGGTACATAACTTTTCAATCATACAATTTATCAATTTTTATCGGAATCTACTAAAAATTCAATTCCAATCCCACCTAACAAGAGTTAAATTTTTAACCATGCTCGGTGTTTTACAATATGCCACATGACAAACTGTGATTTGACAGTTTTAAAAAAATAAATGTTCAACTAATCACTTTTGTTATAACAAGGGCAATGTCAACGAAGTTGTAAGCATTGAAACGCAAATGACATTGTCCTTAAATTTTAATGAAACAAAGGGTGTGATTAGCGGTGAGCACATTCGACGCATATTAAGACGTCTCAAAGTCAAGACAGAGCACGGGGGCAAGTTCCACCTTGGCTGAACCTTAATATAATTTTCCTTTTGTATTAGTTTTTCTTGTACTTATAATTAGTTAGGGGTCATTTACATTTTTGCAATTGTTCAGGGTTTTTTTTTCCTTATTAAATTTACTAATTAAAATTCATTAGGGCTTTGTTTTTGTCTTGGTTGATTATCGAATGAGACAATTTTCAAATTCCTATAAAAAAAATTCCATGTTTTTTTTTCCCCGTAAGATTGGTCCCGTTGAGACAGCCTAAAAAACATTTATTTGTTGAAGCTTTTGATTCATATTAATACATAGGTTATGTTCTACTCTCATTATATAGAGGCTGGACTACAAATGAGGTAGAGGTGAAAACTTGAGGGCAAATCTTGTTTTTTCCAAGCGTCTTTTGTGTATTTGAGCTTAATTGGACCACCAAGCAATAAATAGGGATGGCAATAAGGAGGGACAAGATAAGACAGGGTTGGGGCGGCTCTCTCTATCTACGTCCTATTGGATATTTTAAAGATGAAGAAAAGAGTGCGACATTTCTGTCTCTGTTAATTTCGGTTATTCTTAAATCATATTTAAAATTACATAGAAGTAAAAATATTCCGAGCGAATATAATTCTCAAATTCTATCATTTTTTTCCCCTTTGTGTGTGTGTATTTCGTCTTCAAATGAAAGAATCTATTATAAATACAAGCAATTAGGGATGGATCCAGGATTGGATCCAAAACGGGGCTACAAGTTTTCAAACCGAGCTAATACGCGGAAAAAAAAAATTACACTTAAAAAACTGTTGTTAAAAAAAAAAAAAACCCGAGACACCCAAAAAATATGAATTTTATCTGAAGTTATAATTACCAAAAATAAGCACTTAATTTGGTACAATTCATGCAATTTTTCTAATTCAACATCAATCGAACGCACGGATGGATTATGACTCTGTTAGATGAACAGGGTCTACGTGACCGGTTCAAACAGCTTAACCCGATGGATTCAAAATCTGTCCCCAAGACATGACTTGTGAACAGTGGAGCACTAAATTAGTTTACTGAAAATAACTATCAAGCTAAGCCACTCTGTCATTATTACTGCCCCCACTTTAGAATCAAGTCAGTCTCAATTTATTTCACAGGACCACACATTATAAAAAAACCATATATGCATTGTACGTACACCTAATTAACAATAATAAAAGTGAGATTACCTACTTCCTGCTAAAGAAATAAATTGGGGACCCATGGTGAAATTTCCCATATATGAACAAAATCAATAAACAGAAGTCAATACCCGAACCATGTGAAAAAAAAAAAGGAAACAAAATATAGCACTCTCACAGCAGGAAAGGAATGTATGGTGCGTTCTTGACTTCCTGTTTTAAGTAAAACATATGTTGAAATTCTAAAAAAGAAAAAAAAAAAAGGCTGAAAAATGACAACCTACGGTGGTTGTGAATTATAATGAGGCCTGGCAGCAAAAACAGCAGTTGACAGCAGCACAGTAGCAGGTTTCAGTAATAAGTCAGTCACCTTCAGCTATTGATGGTAGAACCATTCAAATCCCCCAACTAACCAATATGGTTCCCTTCTCCATTCATTACCATGACACGACTAAGTGCACGTTTGGTACGTAGTATTAGACAATATCAACAGTACTGTCTAATCCAACTATCAGGAAGTAATGCAATTCATGGCAGCTTTAATTTGGTGGACGGTGTTGCTGATAAGGTTAGTAACTGTGGTCACTGATTCCTGGCTCATTCTGGCTGATGGTAAGCTGCTCACTAGTATTTGAAACACTATTGAGATGAGTGAACCTGATGAACTATCACCAATGTTAGTGTTTGAACTGGTTGACGCTCCATGATCACCTCCTCCGGCTTGAAGTTGGTCGTGTTGCCTACCGTCCGGTGAGATGGTGAACCCGGAAGGCAACAATTCTATGCACGAAGGGTCTGACCCACTCATTGCTAGGTTTATGGACTGAAAATCCACCGGGCCATACACGACAAGTGAACCCGATGAGTCTATGCAACATTCTTGGAGTATAAGCATGTTTTGGTTAGTGTGGTGAACCTGGTTTAAGAAATCAATACTGATCAATACAAGGATTTAAGAATCAGTCAATCAAAACTGGCATGTTTTGTCGAGTACTAATACCAAGCATGTGCTACATATTGTTGTATGCCAATAGAATAAATTTTTCGTCGATCTAGAAAAATGCAATGGACTATGATGATTAGGGAGAGGAATTTTACCCGAAGAACAGAGATACAGTTCCCTGGATGAGCACCATTCGCAATGTGAGCAACTTCTCGAACAGGATTTTGATTGGAAAGAACATCCCACTATAATTATAAACAATATGAAAAGATAAAACACCTCTTGGCTTGCGTAAACCAAAATCAACGATGCTGGTATAAAGTTCATTTCTCACCTGAGGTCGAGTCCTCTCGTCCCTGAAGAAATTAAAGATGTTTTGTGCAGAAATTGGAAGCCAAATTGTAGTGGCTGCACTGAGTACCATTGCATTAGGCTGGCCAGGATCAGCGCTCTTATGAAGTGCTACACGCACTTCAAACTCATTCGACCCTGAAAGTGTCGTCCATTGTTCACCATTAGACGGGTTGATACATGCACAAAAGTTATTGACCATCCTCTGGGCAAG
Organism: Fraxinus excelsior; assembly: GCA_019097785.1. Lineage (NCBI taxonomy): Eukaryota > Viridiplantae > Streptophyta > Magnoliopsida > Lamiales > Oleaceae > Fraxinus > Fraxinus excelsior. The sequence goes on from CM032632.1 coordinate 32,444,576, forward strand.
TTTCATCATGCTTCTTTTCCCTTCAGGCGATGGAATTACTGTAAATAGAATGCATCATGAAAATGAGTTAAACGAAAACACAAAATCAATCACTTCGAACATAAATTTGGAATGCAAGTAACAATAGTTGAGAATTGCCTCCTCCAATGTCACGAGTCGAATTGCCAGTAACCATAAGACAAGCAAATCGTTCACATATCCTTTGAAGAGTGGAAAGCCATCTTTCTGCTCCAAATGCCAATCCACTGTAAATAAGATCTCTATAAAGCCTATGAATAGGGGCTCTATCTTCTATTTCCCAGTTTTCCACCCAAGTAACCTATCATTTGTACAACAGAATCGTTGAGTATTAAAGTTCGTGTTGCTTACTATACTACAAAACTAAGAGAGTGATAGAAATGTAAATGATTTCAACCTTGGAATAACCATTTGGCATGTCTTGTATCAAGCATCCAGAAGGAAGCCTGTGAGCTTTACTTGAAGAAGCAAATTGCTTCTCTTGATGGGGAAGATCATATGAAACGTCAACAATAGCCCATGCACCTTGTTCAATTTGCTGACAGAACCGGAGGAAATAGATTTGCCTAGTCGGCACCAAAGGTGAAAGCACCTGCAACTCTTCATACATCTGCCAAAACAGTAATTCAAATAAAGAAACTGCAAACAAAAGTCTCCAAAAAACTGAAAAAGAAATTTTTTGCATATTACCAATTGCAATGTGCCAATTTGGCTTCCCAGCATTCCTGATGATATTACTTCAATTGTTATTGCCCTTGAAACGATTGTAGGAAATAATTCCATCCACTTGCTCTGTTATAAAGCAAAAAAATAAAATTCAGAACAGCAGTCTACAATTATATGAAAGACAGTATGCGTAAAGTACACAAATGGGAAATGCAACAAAAAGAAAGATTAAGAAAATCTCACCGTGTCCATAAACATGTCGACCAATGCCAAGCCATTCATTATCACAACACCGGAATCTCTTGAAGCTTCAATTCGAATATTGGGATTTTTCAAGTGAGTATTAGGCCTGGGAAAAATTCTCTCATAGCTTTCGAGATTAAGAACTTCTCTTCCATCAGCTGATTTCATCCAAAGTGGTTCATCGGTTCGCAAAAGCCTAATCAATTCATCCATTGCATTGCCAGCAACATCTGCCATGAGGGATTTATCGATGTCTGAAATGCTCATTGTTGGGAAAATTAACTTTTGTATAGCACCGGTCGAGCTTCCTGGAAGAAGATCAAGATCAAACGAAGGGCCAGCCATTCCGGGCCGTCCATAACTCGACATGGATAAATCCAATGCCGATACATGAAAAGGCTGCACAGGTGGGAGTTGTGAAATGGGCCGGCCTATGTACTTGGCGGCAACGCTAGAAACTCTGTCAAGCTGCAAATAAGCAATACAAATAATATTAACAAATAGTTGGTAAAAAGAGACTCTTAATAATCATCTTTTTGAAGATCGAATTTAAACTGCAAAAAAAAGATGATAAACCTCGTCTTTCAACTGAAGATTTTCCATCCGCAGTTTTTGCTCGTCCAAGTATGGATCATCTGAAACTGGATGCTCTCCACAAGAAGGGCATATCACATTCTTCAGTGCCTCTCTGATTGTTACGTTCTCACACCTGATTTTGTCATTCTCTGCCCGAAGTGCACAATTATCTGCTTTTTCATATTGTGCCTAAAACCGCCACAACATACGCTGTTTTAACATACTACGGAAGGGAAATACAAGCAAAATGTCTACACAGATTATAGTAGACGATGATTAGACGAGCTTAGAAACTGATTTCTATCCTCTTACAAATAAAATTTATGTAAAAGAAAAGAAAAAGAGAACCTTCATTTGAGTCCTTCTATTTTGGAACCAAAACTTAATTTGGCGAGGAGCCAAGCCCAACTCTCTGCTTAACTGCATTCTTGTTTTCTCATCTGGGTGGGGACATTCTTTGAACGTTCTTCATTTAACCCAATTAAAAAAAAAAAAAAAAGCATAAACCTCAGTATGTCAAAAATAGTGGAGTAATCTATGACCGTGCAGCTCACACTAGAACGGGTTTGTGAGGAGAAGGTTCTCAAAGTGCTTATGAATGGACAAGACAAGCCTTTTACAAGCGAGACAATGTGCATGGGATTGCTAAAATAATCAAAAGACCTTACCCTTCAAGTCTTTGAATTTGGTAGGCAGTGTGCCGATGATAATGCTTTTTCCTTCGGTCGGAGGCATCACGGTGGTCTCCTCCGCTGAAATCGTCACCTCCGGCGCCAAACTCCATTCCTTGATTACTAGGTAGCCTTACCAAAACCTCTGGTGCATATAATAACGGTGGTAATAATACTGACAGTACTTGTATCCAAGAAACTCCGGCAAACCAACTATTCCCATAATATTACAGTAATAACTGAGGTTACTATAATAAGAAAATCAAACAACAGATTACATAAACAATAAAAAGAAAAGCCAAGAAAATCATAATAACAAGATTACTGCTGTAACAGCAAATTAAAATTTGAATGTTGAAGCCACTAGCTATACTTCATTATGTTTCATGTTTGGACAGTGTAACGCCCAGAAAATCATATGCCCAGTTGTGCACATATATGTATACACAAATATACATGTAAATAAGCGCACAGGAAAGAAAATGAGCGGGGTGGGGTGGGGGTGAAAAAGCAATGGAAATGAAGAGAAATCAGGGGAGGAAGGTGCGTGTAATTAAGAGAAGATTGAGAAAAAAGGCTCCTCATCAGTCATCCCACCCCGTAATAATAGTCCTTCCTACCTCTACGTACTAGGTACGTACAAGGAAATTAATACATTATTACTACTAATGTACTGTGTGTATACTGCAGTTACTGTAACCGACGAATTCTTTATTTTAATTCTGGCCTCATTACACGCACAGAGAGAAAGAGAAGGGCCTTCAAATTGTTGAAAAAATCAGGTAGAGGAGTGAGAAAGACCTCTCTCTCTCTCTCAAAAATTGTATTCTGGAAAATTTCACTGTTGGTCCTCAACGTATTTCTTGAAGAGAAAATTGGTCTGTACGTTTTCATTATTATTTGCAGTCAGTTGCTCACACTTCAATCTTTATAAAGCAAAATTCAGTTTTCCAACTTATGTCGTCGTATAGAAATTTTAAGTGGACCATCCGCCAATTTAACAAAAAATTGAATTCTATTAGTCACTTTATTAATTGAAATTTAAGACATGTTAAATTGACCTCAAAACTTGTTGATTCATCTCAAAAGTCAACCAGTTCACCCTTGTTCATTTTTTTTTCTTTCAATTTATTGTTTTTACCTTGAGTTCGACACTCGACGTTTTAGCCTTTTTCATATCAATGCTCTTGACAATTTTTAAAATGTCTGTACAAGAACCAGGTTGATCCTCAAATTTTTAATACTATTGCACGATCATTCTTCAATTTAGAAAACCTTTCAAATATCTGTTAAATCATCACATGACCTCACACGTTTCACTTGTCAAACTATGTGAAGTTAAATTTGTTTTCCATCTTTCAATGGTAACTAGAAATTAAAATCTTATTGCTTGCACAACTTGAAGGGAAATATAAATTTCACCTACTAAATTTAGAAACCATAATCATGGAGATACCTTTGCATTTCAATTATATGTATTTTTACCCAATTGCACAGTTATCCAATTATCATGTACCAAATTTACACACTTTCCATTTTTAAAGTCTAATTCTGTAATAATAATGAAACATTGACATCTAACTTTTTGTTCGAACGCTAAATGAGAAGCTAATGGTGCCATTTTCCCTTTTTATTATGTACACGTTTTCCGTACAATAAGCGTATTTTAGTGGCTAGAATACATTCTCTCTATTTTCCATTTTTTGTATGGAAAAAACGTGCTACCATTTTTACTATCGGTTAGCTGCAATGACAAATATGTCCTCTTCTCCTTTTATTTAGGGCTTTGTTATTTGTACACGATGATTAACACCCATTCACAAAAGAAAGGTGACCTACATCCAATAAAAAATTCATGGTCCCCTCTATTGCGAGGGGGTTTACATATAGCAAAACCATTTTATTCAATGTCGTGTATTACACGCATTATGACAAATAGACAATTATGTCAGACTGAAATGTCAAATCTCTTATCTCTTTGTATAATATTTTTAAACTCGACTTGAGCAAAGATATACCCGTGCTCCCTTTAAAATAAAACTCTATAATTTTCATACTCATTTTTAATCATATATTTACATAATAAAATATTTTATATTTAAATTCAAAAGAAATCTCGATTTTTCCTATTTTTAACTAAACATTCTCCAAAAAATCGTCATTCAAAATATCATTTTTTTTTTCTTAATAACGGCCATCAAATGTGAACTTAAAAGAAAAGGAATAATCGAGGGATAAAAAGTATCAGTCGAAATAAAATAGGGTCAAATCAACTCGTACTAGGTAAATGTCCTCTTAATGCTCCAACATCCACATCGTATATGAGCAGAATTGTCTCACGATTCAATGTTACATATGCTCGTTAATATAATTTCATTTGACTAATTGGCCAGTTCAAGCTTAAAAATCAAAATCAAACACGTTTGCTCTTCCCTAACTTGTACCGTTTCTTCCGACTTCCATTCTTGATAATCCCCAGACAACACCCTTACTTGATCCCATTATATCTAAAATATATTTTTCTCTGTTCTCATTTCAATCATATTTTTAATAAAATAATATTATACGTAAATCCATTTTTTGTTTTTTTTTAACCACACATTCTTCATTAATCTACTATTTCAAAATGCATTCTTAGTAAAAAAAAAAAAAAATGAGACAGAGCATTAATTCTGAGCAAACCTTGTCAATTTTATCTTGTTCTTATATTCAGCCCTATAATTTCTTCCATTCTTGTCCTTGAACCTTGATTTTATATATTTTGATATTTTTACTTAACTGGTGATGACCCGTAAAGTGAGTATTTACTTAAATGATTTTCGAATTTTCACTGGTATCATGTTTTGTTTGCAGCTAATTCACTTCGTAAGAACTTTTAAGGTGACGATATGCATACTGATGTTGCCATGGATATTTTATATATTTTTGAAGTGAAGAAATTTTTCGAAATATGGATCCTACTTCCATTTTATTTGAAAATTCTTTGGCAGAAATCATAACAATTTGACGAAAAATTTAACGATGATTTAACACAACCCGCTTGGGAATCCTTTAGATTGATTATTTTATTTAGATGATTGATCGAGTCATTTCTTCACTTCAAGTAAATTTGAATTTTTATTCAATTTCAGGAAATTAAAATTATTGGATGAAAAATGTTTTAAGAAGGTATTGTTTGATTCTTGAAAACGTTCCAATTAAGAAAAAAATTTGAAGAAAAGGAGTTTTTCAACATCAACTACGTCTGAAGAAATAATGAATGAATTAAACCATTTGTCCATTAAACATATTTTATTACATAAAGCTTCAGGGCAGAGATTTAATCAACAATTTTACATCTCAAGAGGCAAGAAAAATATTGTGTGAAGTAGTCCCACAAATTTCTTAGGCCCTGTTTGGTGTAACTTTTTTGGAGAATTCTATCAGATTTCGATAGATTTGTTGGCTTGCATTCCAGTCCTACAAGGTGAACGTTTGATTAAGAAAGTGGAGTACACATTCATTCATCTAAAATGTAAGACTCTTCTGTTCTTTCTTTATGCACATTTGTTACATAATATTCGACATCATTATACAGATAATCATTAAACTTTTTTTTTTCTTTTTCAATATTTATTAAAGTTGTCTTCTTTAATGTACCAAACATAATATAAAGGAAATAAAGAAGAATCTATGGTGTTGACCAACCTGTCTGTCTCCATACCCATGCACCCCTCTCAAAATATTACATTCCTCAACTGTTTTTGTTGGTGATTGTTGAGATTTCTAAGGTGCCTCCATAAATAAAAAAATAAAAATGCCATCAATGTAGCCTTTGATGCAAAACAAAGTAGGTTGTTCATATTGACCTATTTCATAAAGGACACAACACCATGCAACGAATTAGCTTCGTTTTCAATAAATTTGGATTTAAATTCTTTAGCTACTGGTGTGTGGTGTACTAGATTTTTTAGTAAATTGTGATAGAAGTTTTTAAAATGTGTGGTTGAAAAGTTGTGGGACCCATGAAAGATGTGATTAATATTGATTGTTGACTTTGATTTGAATTAAAATCGGATTTTAATCCGAATGGCAAAATCACTAGAAAAAATAGCAGGCCATGCCGCCATGAACACATCCACAAGATAATCTTATCATACTTTCAACTCCGTTAATAAAAACTACCGACATGCACAATCTACAAAAAGAAATATTAAGACATCCTTAGGATCCTACATCCACCAGCATATCACTAAAAATAAATACAACGAAAGATTTACAGCAACAAGATCCTCAGAAACCACAAGAAGCGATCAACACATGCACAAACCTGCCGAGAGCTGTTTTCATCTCTACATCAGTACATGTTTGTTTCACCATTCTCCTCGGATTTGCTCTGATCTTTCAGGACCACTGCTTTAACACAGTACCATTGGTACAGAAGATACTTCTTAGATTTTTTATAGAATTACAATCCTTAGTACAGATATAGCTTATGTGATATATTTAAATAAATGTCAGTGTCTATATCAATGTTTAGATTTTGAGCTAGAGGTTTCTGAACGACTTAATCGCTTCTTTCTATATCTCCATGCGACTTGAATTTGTATTGCTCCTAAGCCTTACCAGTGATAGCAAGTGATAAGTGAGAGACTACAATGATGCTTGCCTATACAAGTTTCCCGAAGACAAGATAAACCTGTAGAAAAACAAAGGTAGGTCTGGGGTAACAGTACAAGTATCTCTTCTTGTACGTTGATCCATATAGTTAAGACAGTTCAACTAGCGGTAATAATGGTGAACACATCCAATAATCAATTCCAAGAATTTGTTAAACAGATTCATCACAAGCAGAAATTACCTTATGCCCCCCTGAACGCGTGGACTTTTCAAGAATCTTGCAAAAAGATTGGTGACTTCTTCAAGATCTGAAGCTCGCAATAAAAATGCTTCTACATTTGTTAAGCATTTTACAAGCCTATTGCTCAGTAATCTGTGTCCCGGAATCCTGATTTTTGATGTAAGGGATCAATGCTCAAGCCTAAATCAATTTTGATGATTAAGAGTTCAATTTCCCCACAGTTCTGCACCAAGAATTTCTTTTGAATAGCTAGAAAGATGCCATGTTTCTAAATTACCAGGAAAAAAGGAGCTTGCGGCTTTTTTTAATATTGTAGCTTCACCAATTTGTCATGTAAAGAAATATAAGACCAGTTATTAAATTTATACATCAAAATAAATTATTTGACTTCCCTCTCTACCTGAATAAATTTTATTAAATTAAGCTTGTGAGTTGTGATGCCTAATAAGCTTTTCTGTTAATTTTTTAGTTAGCTTATGTTATCTGTAGATCAAAATTAAATTACACTATTTAATGAAGCAAAGGTCTGGACGCAATTCAAAATACAATAATATACTGATTTTTGCGAATGACTTGTAATATAGGGTAAGATTTAAAGTCTTAAGATTAATTTCAAATGCGTTCTTTTCTTTATTATTCTCATTGTTCTTAGACTGCGGCTACACATTGCATCACATTCTAACTTTGTAGCATATAAAGCGACTTGAAACTAGAAACATTAAACTCTAGTAAGCGTGTGTGCACGCGCGCGACTATGTATGTACATATATGTATACACGTGTGTGAAGCTTTCGTGTGTGTAGCTTTTTTATTGGAAAAACGAAAGTAGTGGACTTAGTTCTTGAGTGGAGTCGAAGAATTAATCCTTACATTTCCTCCTTATTCTTGTGTGATTAGGGTAAATATTAATATTACTCCTCCATCAGTCAATTTTGGGATGACAAATTGTAGTAATCATCATGGACTAGTGAGTTTGTTGTGCTATTCAACACTTGAGCCGAAAGCTATGGTTTTAAATACATTTCTTCAACTCATTAACTCTTATGCAGAAATGATGATAAATGATTAGTATATTGAAATTTAAACATATCTATTTATGCAGTCTCTTTTCTAGTTTGCTTCAAATGCAGAGAATTCCTGAGTTTTCTCATCGTACACGTCCTTCACATACAGATGTGAGATTTCCATTCTAAAAATTTACTTAGATTTTCTCCTAAACTCATAATAATCTTTTAATTTACTCAATCTTTCCCATCAATCCACCCCCAGTCAAAGTACCACATTTCAATCCCCTCAAGCGATAATTTATCCCCGTTCATCTACCTCATATTAGCTAGGTTCCATCAAGACTCAATTGCTATATGATCGATGCAGCTGCTTTGAGATCAGCCATTGATTTTTTTTTGGGCGAACAAAACTAACTAGGACCTTCGTTCAGATTTTCCATGAAGGCCTGAATATTCATCTTACTCTAATAGGTTAACTTTTTAGAATGAAATCTCACATCCGTGTCTTCTACCTAATGTCCACAAGCTCATCAAAAGTAAGCAAAGTTGTATACGTCGCTCTTCTTCAATCCGATGCAACCAAATCATTCAACTTTGATTTGCTTGGAAAAAAACTGGTCATTCAGTCCATTGTCTCGTCAATTTAACTAATACACATTACTCGTTCTAAAAGAGAACTTTTTTAAAAAAAATGTATGACCTAAAATCACTTTTTACACATCAATTACCCATTAATTTTAACGGCTACGTCAGCCTATCACAGTAGTTAAAATGACGCAGTGGAGAGAGTGACTATACTTGTAAGCAAATCTAAGTAGGATGACCTGATTAGACTAAATTGAAAATGAGATACCCAGATGCAACTCCGCTAAATGTTGAGTGACATCACATGTTGAAAACCCATCTCCATAGGGAGCAACCGAAAAAAGATCTTGTATTCGACCATAAATTTATTGGAGACAAGTTTTAAATATTTCACTGTTTCTTATAATGTAATGAGGTGATTAAGTGGTAGAAAACATGTCATATACATATCCAGTTAATATATTTTTAGCAGTAAATGTATATTTAGGTCAGGTAGGTGAGCACTTGAATCGATCCTATATATAGAAGAAAACCAATGTTTTCTTCAAATGGTTCGGTCGTTAGCTTCAGTAGTTTAATTTGCAGTTGAGAAGTTGAGTTACTTGTTGTCTCAGAAATCCTATATCCATATTGAGATGCAGATTAATGAGTCAAAATCAGATTAAATATATGCACAGGTAGAGTCTAACCAGGTGGAACAGAAAACCAAATTTTACTTATAACCATAATTTAAGAATTTATGAACTTATAGTATGAATAGGGTAACAAAAACATTTGCTGATGATTCAGATTCAAAGTAGGTAAAACTGGTGAACAGTCAAGCCCTCTTCCATGTACACGACAACGATACCATGCTTTTTCGTAGCGTTATATTTGTGGTACTGGGGATGGCACTGGCAGTACTAAGAGGACATATAATGAATGTTGGTGTGGGGAGGGATGGAGGGAGAGACACGGATTTTTAGTCGAAGAAAGCGGCTTAGTTACCAGTTTCCATTGTACAAATGTTTGGTGAGATATATGGAGTTTCTGTTTTTTTTTTTTCAAAGTTTTTTAACCAAAGAATGGTAGGCCAACGGTCAAAACAAGTCTTATTTCCCACATAAATAATTATTATTACATGAAGTTACCTTAATTGGGGTACCTAGTATATGCATTAATATTTAAACCGAGAGTTTGTTTTCTTCATATGGGGGTTTTCACTCTCTTATCAAAGAAGAAAAGACTTTAATTGAAAGTGTCGTCGTTAAGAAAAAACCTAAGTTCCCAAGCTTGTTCTTCTTATAGGGTTTTCATTCTCCATCTATAAATACCTAAATTAATCCACCTTCTGAAGATCTCTGCAGTTGGAACAAAGTTGGTTAACGTCCTTGCTCCTCCATTTAAATTGGAAGGCCTTTCATCTTTTGTGTTTTTATGTGCAACTGTCAATCGCCATTTACACGTTCGCTCATATTTTTGTGAATATGAATAAGCATATCATGCACAAATCAAGAAATTGCGACATTGTCCAAATTTTGCAATAACAAAAATCGAAAAAAACTTGTCAAGAATTAAAGGTCATAATTTTCATTTCAAAAGGGTCAATTCCTTAATTTCTTGATTATTCTACAACACAACATTTGGAGGAAGAACAAAAAGAATTTTGACTAAAAATGGCAGTTTAATATGTCAGTGTTTCCACGTGCAATATTGAGAATGAAGGCCAATTAATGTCTAGTTAGGTCATGGAAAGGTGATCAAGACCTACAACCATATATATATACATGAATCTTCACAAGGTCTAACAACAATACCAAACTTTTCTTGTCGGTAATACTACGATCATTACATTAATTCTTTCCAATTTATGTGAAACAAGAAATTAGTTTGGCGTTATTAGATTTTATTTAGGTTAATTAGTTAAATACAAGTTTAAGCCAATGTTTTAACAATATTGTCTCGATAAGGTAAATATTTTAGGTTGAAGCCCTCGTAATTAAAAAACAGTGCTATTCTTACCGGGGGGGGCCCCACTATTGTGAGGGGCCGGTGAGGGGGGTTGTCAACCCCCCGGCGTAAGAATAGCAAAAATCTTTTAAAAAATGAAACTTGGAAAACTGGTAAAACAAATTTCGTTAGTGTCTTTGAGTTTTATATAGGCTTTTTTATTTTTTTATTATTATTATTATTATTATTTGCCTTGTAATTGACGGCGGTTCTTGCCCAGTTCTTAATTTTTCGTGATCCATCTGATTCGATTCTTCCAACATTGGTTTCAACAGTTGATAAATCAATTAACTAATCAAAAAATATTAGCTAGGTGGGTACTGTAGGTTAGAATGTGGAAAGATGTTGAAAGGAGAGCGACGTTTTACCCTACAAGTGGTGGTTAGCCTAGAAATTGCCTCAATCACTAATGGTGGTCTGTGCAAATTCTTACACTTTCTAACGGAAAAAACTTGTCATCTCCCTTATATATTAATTCTCTCCTTGTCCAATTCTCTACCTTCATAAATTTCCTCCATAGTAAATCTTTAATTCTAACCATACCTTTTTGAATTTCTTCCTAATTTCTGTTCTGTATATTTTCTTGTCCATCTGTACTAGAAACTTTGATCGTTTGCCAGAAATTAAGGAAGAAAGGTGGAGGATACATAATTAAGACAGGTTTTCGATTTCGAATTAGGTTTTCTTATATCCACCACCCGTGTTGTGTCTTGTGTCTTGTTGCGTTTTCTCGTTTTCGTAGATCATGTGCAGTAGAGGCCATTGGAGGCCTGCTGAGGATGAGAAGCTTCGAGAATTGGTTGAACGATATGGACCTCATAACTGGAATACCATAGCCGAAAAGCTACCGGCTAGATCAGGTGAATTAACATGCATCTTGCAACTACCGTATATGTGTCCACCCCCACCAACCCCGACCCCAACCCCAACACACACAGACAAAGGAAGTAATATAACAATAGTAATCCAAGAGAGAAGGGAGGAAAAGAAGCTTCTGTAGCAGTTCTGACTTAGGGCTTGATATGTTCATGAAAAAAGAAAATCACTTGAAATCATAATCACGCCTCCTGATGGATCCCCCATATTATGTATATCAAGCGACGATATTATTTTTCGCAGTCGAAGTTCGAGTGCTCCAATTGTAACTACTACTTTTAAGTCTCGTATTGCTACTCAAATATTGAAAGGCGTGCATTTGGGCTTATAAGCAAGTTGGACATCAGTTTTTAAGAGTCGGTTTTAAGGGGGGAGTATCCTCCTAATTAAATCCATCAGTCAAAATCTCCTCTTATATTGCTACACCAGTTGCATATGATGATAACAAAAATTTTAATACAGGGGGGAGAAGGGTCCATGGAAGATCACAGCAGTATCAATTTTTAGGGTTAGATAATTTTTTTATATTTTGGAAAATTAATTACTGGTGTTTGGACATACATTTATATATTGCATAATGATAGAACTGACTATACATTTTTACCGCTACATGTAATTAAATATATCAATTGTTTTAATGGTCAGGGAAAAGTTGCAGGCTGAGATGGTTCAATCAGTTGGATCCAAGAATAAACCAGAATCCATTCACCGAAGAGGAAGAAGAGACGCTTCTTGCTTGTCACAGGATTCATGGGAACCGATGGGCTATAATTGCCAGACATTTTCCAGGACGAACTGATAATGCCGTGAAGAATCACTGGCACGTTATCATGGCACGAAAATGCAGAGAAAGGTCTAAAATTTATGCCAAAAGAGCTAATTCACAAGCACTGGATTGTGTTATTGAAGAACCCTCATCAAAGCGCCAAAAGAAATTGTGCTTCAATCCTTTATTTGTAGACAGATATACCAAGAGATTCGATAACACACAAACATATAACCTGCCACCTCTATGTTGGCTGGAGCTACATTCATCAGACACTCTTATTCATCACATGAAGATCGATCGAGGTAATGTTGCGTGGTAGCTAATAATGTCGAAAGCTAAGATTTGGTCTGCTCCTCATCTTTTGGAAGTAGAAAAATTGCTTTAATCCGTGTTTAACTTGGACATGTAGAAGGGAAAAGGGAATAGATGAGCGGGTCATATGTGTTGATCCAAAAAATTTAAGTTTTGGGCCGATGGTAGTATTGACTTCAAGTATTGTTATTAATACTTATTTATGAAAATTATGTATGTTAAGAAGTGAGAGAAAAAATGCATATGTTCACGTGTGATGACCATTTTGAATATTAACTTTAGACTTTAGATAAGAAGAAGAAGAAGCAACGGAGAGGGAATTGTTCCATTGTTTTCACAAAGACCTTCCCCCTCTCCATAAATCCCCTTTCGTTTTTCCTTTCTAAATTTCTTTTCCATTATCCAAAAAGAACGTATAAAAGAATTTAACTCTTCATTTCGAGCATGTTCACATAAACTTCATAAAAAAGTAAAAGTGACTTAATTTCTTGGATACATTATTATTTTATTTTTTTTACTTATTAGTAAACAAAAGTTACTTTTTTTTTTTTTTACTTTGAAAATATGCTCTTAATATTCAACTATATATAGAATTTATCCAAGTACACTAGTCTTCTTGCTGTGCTGTGCTGTGCTTCGTATAAGCTTATTAACTCGATATTCATAGAAATATAATTTGAAATTGCAGAGAAAAGTCAGGCAGTGGAGTTCTATGATTTTCTACAAGTGAATACAGAATCGAATAAAAGCGAAGTGATAGACCATGCAAAGAAAGATGATGATATTGAAGTCGAGCAGCAGAAAAATGGCGTACCATTTATAGATTTCTTATCGGTGGGAAGCTCTTCCTAATTAATTTGGCTCACTTTTTTTTTTTTTTTTTTTTTTGTTTGGTAGAGTAATACTGTCCAATATTATATAACCCTACGATCTGTAGTTAGGACGATCCTGCATATGTATTTATGCATCTATGGCTTGTTCGCCCTAGCTTAAAGTCCAATTAAAATTGAAAATGTAGCTGTTATTGGGTCTCACCCGTCTAATAAAAATCAACAATAACGGCTACTTTTCAGTTTTAATTCGATTTTAATCTCTACCGAACACGCCCTTGCTAAATTAAGATGCTACATGCATGCATGAAAGGATGACTGAATATTGACATATTATGTACATCAGTAAAGGTAATTGTGCATTCAAGTTTTAGTGAGCAAAAAAATGGATTCTCCTCTCGTGTAAGTGAAATATTTTATTGCTAAAACTTATTTGTTTGGTGGGAACTAAAATTGAATTTTTAGAAAATAAAAGTAAATAAAATATGTGGTTGAAGTTGTGTGTCGCATCAAATATATGATTAAAATTAATTATTAACTCTGACTTTGATAAAAAAAAATTGGAATTTAATCCCTACCAAATAGGGGCTTTATAGTTCAAAAAGCAAAACCCCTACTCAATCAAGGGAAGTATACGATTGCTTTTACCTTCTTTCACAACTCACGTTATTTCTACATGAAACGTACTAAGCTCTTGTTTGGTTGGGGCCGGCCAATGCCCCCACCGGAATTCGATTAAAAAAAAATCTGAAAAAATGTTATTTCAAAATTTGTGTATTGCTCAGTTCGAAATTTTTTGCTATAGTTAGTTTGTGCCTTCACGGAACTTGGTTCATTAGATCATAAGGATGGCAAAACTCCCCTCTCCCCACCTTGAATGGTAAATGGGGGTAGAGATGGCCAATATGGTCCACGTCCCGAAATTGCGTCATGCCCGAATCATTTTATTTTCGTATTTTATATAATAAATTAAAGGAGACGATAAATGTGAATAAATTAATCATTCCCCGCTCTCATTCCTTCACAGCTCCGTTGCCATCCCTATATTACGATATATCCAAAAGCATCCCCTCGTAATCTTGTTTCGGATAGAAAAACACTGTCTTTGCCCTTGGATTTTAGAGAGAAGATAGCTGTTACCCGTATAAATAACTCGTACGATAAATACACGTAGCAAGTGGACGAGTTCCAACGAAGTCCTAAATATAGCCAAGTGACAAATTGCACAGCAAGTGAACCTAGATTCGTCCCACCACATTCTGCCCATATGGAGGGTCGGTCGAGCCACTATCAACCGAACCCCTGCCTTGTCGAACCCCTTTTGGCCGAACCACTATTGGAAAGCTATGCCCCAACAGATAACATGGAGCCTAAAGAGGCGTATTGGAGAAGATCTCGTACCCGACCTTGTATCAAGTGGGTGATGTGACAACCTATACATGTAGCTCCACTTAATGAAGCAAGTCAAGTCTAGTCTTACATATCAGGCCTAGGGCTGTCAAGCCGTCGCAGCATTAAATACGAAATGGCCTATGAATGATTGATTGATGGCTGCGATAGGAGGCCTTAGCTATGCGGATGAAGCCACGTGTCTCATCATCTAACGGTTCTCCACTATTGTATTTTACTATAAAAGCATACATCTAACATGGTAAAGGGTAATGCAAATTTATACACACAAAGAAAGCTTTGACATTCTCTCTACTGAGAAGATTTATTTCTCGGGCCGACCCCTTTTCACTATAGAAATAATCACACTACAACTAAAGAAACACTTGGAATTCTTCTTTCCTGTTGGACCATTTTTTGAGGTCAACAATAGCTGCTTCTTGATTTTAGAGAGAAGATAGTCCATGTTGATCTCAATTAGGCTTGAAAGAAGTGGCAAATCCAGTGTGAGGGTAGTGGGGTTAGCTGGCCTATTGCGCAAAATATCTACTTTTATATTGGTCACCACGATCTTTCTTTTGATATTAAAGATTTGTTTGTTTCGGATTAAAATCAGATTTTAATTCAAGTCAAAATCAAACAATCAATATTAAGAACATCTTTCATGGGCACCAGATTTTTTTTTTTTTTTTTTTTTACATATGTATATATATAATTATATATTTAGAATATTTTTATTAATTTTCACTTTTAATTTTATTATCATGTTAAGTTATAGAGTACAATATTTATGAAAAAAGATGCCAAAAAATATCGTTAATATTTTTTTTTTTAATTTAACATATTATTGAAACAAATTATTTATTTTTCTAATTTTAAACTATCTTGCTTTCAAAAAAAAAATATTTTAAACTATCCATTTTACAAGCTCAATCACAAATGTCCAATTAGCTTCATTTACTAATTACCAACCCAACAAAATAGTAAAAAACCCAAAATTCAAATGATTAAAGTGAAGAGTGAAAAAATAACCCCATGTCCTTTTTTGGCATTTCATTTTCTCCTACCATTTAACCCAGAAGAACAATCAAGTAGAGAGGAGAAAAACTTTATCGTCGGTCTTTATCGCTTGCTCTACAATAGTACAATCTACATCATAACATCACAATTTTATTGGTGCCGATTGTCCGCTTGTTCATTGCTATTTTGTGATTTTTATTTTTTTTATTTTTGTTTGTTTTGGAAGGGTAAGTTTTTGTTATGCCATTTAAAAAAAATTTAATTACATGAACGTCATTTCAAAATCCCATGCTAACCCAGGCTACATCACACCCTCTTCAATGTTCTGCACTACAACTGCCCCAAAATTAGTCGTGGCTTAATCAACTTTGTGCAATCAAAGAAGTATATGGCCAGCCCAAGATTGCAAATTAGTCCTCAGAGTTTCCGGATTCTACAAAAGAGCTCCTGAATTTTAGTCAATATGCAAATTAGTGCATAAACTTTACAATCCATGCAAATTGGACCCTTTTTTTTGCAAACTGAAAATTGGTCCCTAAAGTTATGATTTGGTTTGAATCAGTCCCAAAGTTTTCAGAATGCCTCAATTCAATCCCCGTCATTTCCGCGTGCTTCAAATTGGTACCTATAGTTTCTGTTTTCTGCAAAAGAATTAATTGAATTACTAGGCTCATGTTTGCCGGTGATTAAAATTAGATTTTAATAGAAGTTAATGAAATATGTGGTTTAAAAGTTGTAAAATCCATAAAATGTGTTTAAAATTAATTATTGATCCATATCAATATTTTGATATGTACAGTTTTTTTTTTTCCCATGGAAATACAACATTTGAATAAAAGTGAGGACTAGAAATGGTCTGGTCAGGCTGAGGCTAGCTGGGCATACAGGATTGAGATCATTGGTGGGTCCACGAGCCTTATTTTATTTTTATTTTAACAACGAGAACAATCAAAGCCTCTGCCCATTTTACACCCCTAATCACAAACTTTGCTGTCAACATTGGACTAATTTCATATGAATATATGCATCTAGCCATGCTAGCTGGAACAAGGGGCATTTCCCATATGCATCTATCTCATGAATCATGTGTTCTTTTGTTTGTCAAAGCAGTTCAAAAAAATATGGCGGTAACAAACATAATCACAAGTTAAAGAGGATTCAATACATCAAACAAGGTTAGCCAAGCCTTATTGTTACCCGGCTTGCTTGTTTCACAATGATACAACCCACAAGAATGAGTAAAAAGTAATCAAATGGGCAATGGTAAGCAGCTATTACACAATAACCTCAAAGAATTATCACACAATATGTACAAGAGTGAACACTTCCCTTCCACCAAACGAGACAGAAAAAAGAAAAACCCTACAGTCATTGCATATGGGAGATTAAATTTCAGTTCAGAATAAATGGGAATTCAAAGCAGTTATATGGAAGAAAAAACCAAAACACGCATTCCAATTGTGCAGGCACTTAAAAGGAATGGGTGTTCACAGAAGATCAAGTGCAGACGAACAGAAACTTTCAATTAAATGTCGCCGGCATCTTTTCCTCCCTCATGTTGAAGCACCTATATGAGTACTCCTTTAGCGGAAAACACTCTACTCATGAGTCTTGAATTCTTCAAGATGATATTGGCTCGTAAGGGTATTGAAGCCATGGGTGTTTCAAAGCCTCTGAAGCAGAGGGGCGCTTCTTGGGGTTTCTCTCGAGCAGATGAGCAACAAAGTCAATGAAGCCTTGGTCTCCCATTGGCAACCGATGCCTCAAGGATGACTTTTTTGGTATCAAGTACTCCAGTCTGTTGGTTTCCTGAGCAAGATAAATAAGATTATGGAAAAATGATGGAAGAGGGAGAATCCTCGACAATTTTTGATTAACAATGAAAATTGTACTGGTGATACGTTCATATTAATATATACAAAGTAAAGCTAACAGACACGTGAACCATGTTTTTGGTTACTTGTGCATTTAAGTTGAGCAATAAAAGGATCTGGTATAGGAGAAAAGTGATGATCTTATCTGGTGCACGCTGGTTTTTTTAAGCCCAAAAAAAGCACTTAAAAGTTAAATGCTAATAATTCTAATGACGTTCACCAACACTACAGTAGCACTGTTCTCCAAGTGCTAGCTTAAGAAGAAAATCCATAATAATCAAGGATAAACAAGAAGTAACATGCACACACGTACATTGTGTCAGATAGAAAGAAGTCAATGAAAACTAAATTATTAAATATGCCTGTTTTGTATTGCAAAGATGCAAACGTTCTTCCTAAAGTCCGATCTCCATGATTTAGCCCCTGATTGGTAGAGGTTTTTTTTTATTAGATTTTGTGAAAAGTAATTTTTTTGAAGGATGTGTGGTTAAAAAGTATGGAAAAGTTATGGATCCATGTAAAAAATTATTTTATTAGGAAAATGTGTGGTTGAAAATGAGTTTTAGAATGAGGACCAAACTGGGGCTTAATAATTCCCCTCTATAATTAAATATTGTAAAGCACGTGGCACAAAGCATATAACATTATGTTCCCACTTTAAAGAAGCATGTTTTTGCCTCACGTGAATTTCCGATTAATCTTCCGTTAATTTACACTCAACCTCATCCTCATCCTGCACTGTCAGTTCGGTAGCACCATGAAGAAGTATTACCGAAGTGGAGACAAGCATTCTCCTGCTTTCAGTAAGCTTAGTACATTATCTTCGACTCCTTTTCTTTTCGAAGTGTGTGCCGCTATAGCTAGCTCACATCTATCTTGCTTCACACAATGACCTTACTCAAAAGACTACAAATATACCAAATGCTTGAACATGGAAGCATCCTAAATTTTACTTGGAGAATACCATAAAGCAAGCTAAAAGTCATAAGCTTGAGAAGAACAGAATCAACTGTTAAAGTTCTATCCTAGTTCAGGTATATTTGCCCATTAATAACATTGCCTTCTGAAGAGTCACATGCCTCAAGGGAGCCAATCACAGTGCTAATCGATTCATAGAATCAGTCAAGCTAGTAACTATACTAAATATTTGTTGTCCCCCACCATGTGTGGTGACCCAATCAGTAGCTGATATAAGAACCTCAAACTCAGCCTCTATAAACACGACTTCGAAATTTCAGTCTTATTAACTTATGTTTGGTCCCTGTATATGTATAGGAACCAAAAATATGGTGGCTGGAAATCCTATGACAAATGTTAAGGGAAAGAAGATAAGAAATGCAAAATAAGGGCAGTTTATATAAATGTTCATTTGGGTTCCAATCCCACCACGCCTGTCCTAGATACATTGTGATACAGAAAAAGTATATGCTTTTTCAATTGCACAATGATTCTTAGCATTTAAGAAAGATTTTTTGTTTGTTAGACTTCAAATTTGAAGTAACAGACTGAACGGGACAGCAAACAATATTACCTGGTTCCGTTCATAAAGCATGTGATTTTTGGTGAAATACTTGTATGCATCTCTTCCTCTAACAAGCATCTCTTGGTCAATGGGGCCTATGATTCCAATAACTCGAGCAAGTAAAGTCGCGGAAGAATCATTTTGGAAGAGTACCTACACAACATGGTCTACAGTATATTACATTCTATTATCAGGATCCAAAAGGTACCAACAGCAATCAGAGGTAACAAAACATTGAAGGTTTCAGTAAGTCTTTAAGATAATGCTAATATGCTAATCATGAATAACATCATGCCATTTAACTTGATTTCTAACAAAAGAAAATACAAATTATAAAGATTTTTTTGTTCATGCATGTATGATAGTAAGACCAAATATACCGATCCAACCAACATTCAAGATGCTTAAGCTTCTCATTCCCAACCGCTAAATTATTATCCTATTATGATTCAAGACCTGGAATTTAGTCAGTGCATTGACTTCAACCAGCGGTGATCAAGCGCACAAAGTTCACAGGGGCTACTAAGTATCATTGGGGACACGTGCAAAGAACAGAGGAGCAGAACTTCACAGACAGAAGCAAAGCACATATTACAACTAAACAAAATATCTTCATAAATTCACAATGTACTCAGCAAGTAAATCGCAAATATCAGTTAATTTCACAACTATTAAATAAGCACTTAATTTTGAGAATAAAATTTTTTCCTATGCAGTTAGGAAACTCATCTACCATACGCAGCAAATAAATTAACACTAAAAAAAGAATAAATTCATTACATCAGATGGAATATAAAACCAAAACCTAAAAAGTGTGCTATTATTCCAACTCTTGTTCTCCTGTGATTTATGCTTTTTAACAATTTGTTAAAGGCACTGTGTCTCAATAATTGAGTACCTACGATGCCTAACTGCGCTTTGCATGCAGCTAACAACTATGTTTCTGCGTTGTGACAATGAGAATTTAAAAGTGTGATCTGACCACAATGAATTCAACACCGCACAACTCAAGAAGCATGGAAGTAGCCAGGCACCTTTACTTGCTCCCCACCCGAAGCATTCAAGGGTGAAAGAGTCATTCTTATAGCATAAATTTCATTTGCAAGTACAAAAATTATCGGACTACTCTTTCTGGAAATATGTATGAATACATATTCATTTTAGCAATTTCATTATGACCTCCAATGTAGTTCCATTTCTGCAGCTTCACATTCTAGCTACTAGAGCAATACATTTGACATCATAAATTCAGCTGCCTACATCAGGTTGTGGGTTGATCACCATAAATGAGTTTTCATGTCCTACATCAGAGAACCAAGTGAAAAGGTCTTATCTAAGAACAATTTCGCACGCGCACAAAAATGACCGGCATACCTTACCAAAAATACATGAACAAGCGTGCATAGCATCATTTAACATAGTATAGTTTTCAATGAAGGGCGCATAGAGCACAATAGAAAATAAAATAAATTGAGAATTTGTCAAGAAACTCACTTTCTCAGTTGACCCTGTTATAGATATTACAAGAATGATATTGCTAGAAGGACAACAATGAAGTTCGTGGAGATTGAAAGAACTTACATTGCCAGTACATAGTTCTGCCAAAATGCAGCCAAGTGACCAGATATCAATCTTTTTATCATATGGAAGTCCCAGAATAACCTCTGGTGCACGATAGGACCTAGATTGAACATATGAGCAAAGATGGTCTGTTTCAAAACAACTACTCCCCAGATCAATGACCTTCACTTCACATCTACTGTAACTTTTCACCAAAATATTCTCAGGCTTCAAATCACAATGTATGAGGCCAAGACTATGTAAGAATTGAAGTGCGTCCAAACATTGAATGGTAATCGACTGCAAGATAAAATTCTCAAGTCAGTGATCACACTCCAATAAGATAAAGATGCATATAACATGCATGCCACCTACCTGCAGTCTTGGCATTGTAAAGTAGACCTCCCCTCCAGATTCTCTATTAAATTTTTGGAACTCATATAGGTTTGCTTTCAGCAATTCGCATACAATTAACAAGTGCTCCTGCAAATGAAAATAGAGGTTAGAAGGTAATTTCAAGCACCAAACAACTGATGAAGATGCATCATGCATGCATCACAAGAATGACGAGCGCATCAACAATAAATTTCAATTTTTCATTACTCGAAGAAATTTATCAATTGATGTTAGTTCAAAAATTATGAATATGATCAACAAAGATTTGGGCAAAAGCAACATGATGGTAATTAGCAGGTAATAACCTAAAGTCAATAGGAAAACATGCAGCTCATTTTTCATTTTAACAATTTCTACTACGTTCACCAGGTGGGCATTTTCCCTTTAACTGCTTAAAAGTCAGCACCACGAGACATAGCAAGTAAAGAATCATTCCGCATAACTTGGCTTTCATTAGATATCTTCTCTGTATTTATCTAACCGATTTAAACCCATACATTAATCCTAGTAAAGTCAAGCTTCCGCATTGCTAATCGGACCTAAATACCTAAAACAATCACTCTCAATCTAATTATTATGGAAAAATCACAACACCATGTTTCCACCTCTTGGGTTAGTCAAAAAAATCTCATAAAAAGTTCCATACCTAGCACGCATTAGGCATATCTTAGAAAAAGACGGGAATTAGAAGGACAAGTTACAGGTTTTAGTAAATCACATGTACACCGTAAAATTGCAAAATAACTATTAGGAAGTTATAGCAATTTAAAACTAATTATGAGTAACGGTTAGAAAATAGGAGGGGTAAGTGTCAACTTACACGATAATAGAAATAATCATACAACCTAAGAATGTGATACTTGTCAGCAGGATCGTGCTTGTTCACATACTTAAGAAGTTTTATCTCGTCAAGGCTCTGATCAAAAAAATCCTTGTTGTTCTTTATAATCTTCACGCAGACATCCATGCCCATATGAAGGTCATGTGCCTGAATGGCTTTACTGAAAGCAGCTGATCCAAGATATTCAGTGACATGATAGCGCCCAGCAATTACTGAATTTAAAACAACGTTGAAATTTTTATCCTCCTCAAAGCCAGTTCTGAGTAGCAAACAGAACCCAGTTAACAACTGACCAAAAGTTAATGTTAACAAAAGAAAGGAAAATTATTCAAAGAAGAAACCCACTAGACATCAAAATTTCCAAAAGAGCCTGAAGATTTTGAGAAGGGACATCTCTGACAAGGTAAAACAGCATACACCAAGATGTGATTACTGCCTCTTAATGCAATTGGATTGAACCAAAATTTACCATCAAACTCAATTGTATTTATACAGGTGAAAATATATCTAACTGCACCATAAACTCGGACATAATAAGCATTGAAGGATGTAAATTATCTCAATTTTTAAATATTAATGCTTTGAGTCAGACATGTAATGCCCCAAGTGTTGCCATCTTGTAATCATGACCAAGACAATGCTGACTGCCAACATGAACCACTGTGTTTATCGACCAAAATAGAAAAAGTATAAAAGAAGAAACGGATTGAGCCAAAATATCAATTAGACTTGCTCAATTTAACCCAACTCCAATTCAAAAGGAGACAACGTGCTCCACTTCAAACTCTACATATGGGAAGTTATGAAAACCTACTTTATTCAATGTACTCACATAGTGAATAATAAGAATATATCTCTTAACAGCGTTACTCTGAATAACAAAAATAATTAGTAGAACAATTCCCATAATTGCATAGAACGTGCCTGTTTTTCCTGTGGACAATCTTCAGATTGAAGGTCTCAAATTCTTCCTCTTGTGCCTTTATCTGCTTCACTTGCTCTTGCACAGCAGCAGCCTCCTCATCCTCTAAAGATGCCCCGGGATCTTCTTCTCTTACACTTGATGTTTTGGTATCCTCGTCTCTCTTTACATCATCTCTCTCGATATACCCATAATTGGAAAGAGATGATGGACTAGAATTCACTGATCCTACAACAGTAGCAGTATTTTCGTCCCTTGAGCTCTTGGCAGGCGAAGATTGGGTGCTTTTTTGCCTACTTGAAGCAAGTATGTCATTGCTACACAATGTATTATCATCACCTTTATCAGTGACAGCATTGTTGTCCTTGCTTGACCACACAGATTTATTCGAGCTTGTCGACACCAACAGTCCACCTCTAGGAGGAGGAAATGAAAAGCTTCCATCCGTGTGATTTTTTGCTTGTGGAAATGCACCCCTATCATCACTCATTATATTTTCACTGAAGTTATGTGTACTTACTCTATTTTTCCCTTTTTGTTCACCATAATTATTATCTGGATCATGCTGTGAGTTTGTAGACCTACCAGTGTTAATATGATGATCATGGAAGTACTCAAAGTTTCCCTCACTACTACCTCCAACCAAACTTTCCCTCACTTCACTACCCATATCAGCAGCATCACTGTTAATCCCCACACCAATAGATCTGACGGAATCATGCTGATCATCATCCATGCAAATATCATCTAGACGAGGCCTTCCACACTCATTCAGAACTTTTCCGTCCCCTAGCATGATGAGTTCATTTGACTGCGTGACAAAGCCCTGCCACACAGGCTCTGCTCGCATCAAATTTAGTTCCTCTTCATCCATCAACTGTCCATCATATTGGGTGATCAAGTCATTCTCATCATCTCTCCTGTAATGTTCAGTCATTGACAGCCCAGTAGGATCACCTGAAGGTAGAATTGGAGAAAGGTTTTTCGACTGGCCATACTGCTCACCAGAGAAGTAGGAATCCTCTTCTGCAAATGACCGATCATCTTCATCGTCCTTATTTTGACCCTGCTCATGAGGGTCTGGAATACTCCCATGCCCAGTACCCTTTTCATTGTCACTTGGGTAATCAATTTCATGTGCTAAAAACCAAGCCTCGTCTTCAATAGGTTGTCGCATGTAGCCAACATCGTCGTCGTCGTCGTATTCATCAGAGTCCCAGTACTCATTTGGATATTCAATGGATTCACTCAATCCATCACCAATGGTTGCAAAACCAGAAACAAGATCAGAAGCATCCTCAGCAATAATACCCTGACTTACCGAGAGCCAATTACCTCCTCCAGTCTTTTTACCAACTGCATCATCATTTGGAAGAACGAAGTATATTAAATAAGTCAAAGAGGGAGACTAGTTGACTAGTCACTCGATGGAAATGCACACTTAAAGAAATTTAATGGCTGTGATGTGCCCAAAGAGAAGGAAAGAGATGAAATTGGAAGAAATGAGAAACGGAATTCGTATAAAAAATAAAGAGAGAAATAAGCGTCCAATATTAGAATTATAATCTTTCTTGTTATAGTTTCCATCTCTATTTTGGAAGCCAGATAATGGAAGACAGACCACATTCTCTCAGCATTTTTCTTAATCTAGACATAGTGAAACTGCCCATAACAGAAGGAAAATAAATAATTTCGCATTAATGGAAAACAATACTTTTGTGCTTAAGTTGGTCCAAATGCACATTGTTCATATCACAACCAGCATTCTAACAATTTGTAGCATGGAATGGTTATTTTCGCGGTTGTGTGTGTCTTTTTATTTGGCATAGCTGAATAAAGCTGGATCTTCAAGGAATAAATAAACTTTTGGGTGCATTACTAAATAGAATCTCTACCAATTCATTAGAAGTAAGAAGAAAGCATGATTATCCTGCAATGATCAGTTACTTTCATTGTATGTTGTTGGTTAGCTAATTTTAATTCACATACGATAAACCTTGACCTAGGTAACATGTGAATTAAAAACATTGTATTAGCCATCATATCCGCAATCATGCTAAGTATACCATAAACATAGTAAATTTGAGGAGAGACCTTCTTGTCCGATAGGCACATCCAGAAATGACCCTATGACATAGGCATTGTCAGCGTTCGTGATATTCGGACCAGGTTCATCTTCGAACTTCTCGTGAATATTGAAGGACTTGTCTTCTGACTTGAGTCTCACTGGTGGTAACCTTGGTAACTCTTCCTCCTGATTCTCAGATGTGTGTGGAAAATCCAATGCACTGAAATGTTTTGGATCACCTCCATAGGCATAGGCATTGTCAGCGTTCGTGATATTCGGACCAGGTTCATCTTCGAACTTCTCGTGAATATTGAAGGACTTGTCTTCTGACTTGAGTCTCACTGGTGGTAACCTTGGTAACTCTTCCTCCTGATTCTCAGATGTGTGTGGAAAATCCAATGCACTGAAATGTTTTGGATCACCTCCATAAGTCTTCCCAAAGTATAGAGCTCTTCCCACGTCATCCACTTGCTCCTTAATCACTGTCCTAATGTCGTCAAGTTCTGTTTTTCTTTTTCCCTCCTTTTTACCACCAATACCGGAAGCACTATCAGAACACGCTGATGTGTCTCCCTTGGAGAAGGGGAAAATTGTTTTAACCGAACAATTTCTCCACAGCTCTGATGATTGATGCGATGATTCATCACTTGTAGACCAGGGATTATCCACAAGTTTGTCTTTTGAGCATGTGCCACTTAGCTTTTGCTGTTGATCAACTTGCTTAAGCTGACTCTTGTCACTCCATTTGTGTTTCGATTCTACACTGGCTTTACCAGTACTCCCAGGCCAAGACATGATCTTATCACCAAAAATACTAACATCTTCCCCAGCATTAGCCTTGCTGCTATTGAGAATCTCAGCTGAATTCAGCATAGACTTTCCATGAACCTGAAAGCCAGAAAAGTTGTTTTCACCATCATTCTGATAAGAAGGAACCAGACCATCACCTGGATTGTACTTCCACGAATACAAATTAGTATCATCTGAACTCTTGGAGAAGGTAAAGTTCTTTTCTCTTGTCTTGACTGACTCACTAACCTTACTCTGATTTTCCTGATAACTATTGCTTTTCCAATTGCTCTCAGGCCCAGTTCTCCCCGTTCCACACTCTATCTCCTTCACAATAAGCTCCTTAGAAACCTCCCCACTACTTGGAGAACTTGTTGGCTCCTTTGCACCTTCTCCACTAGTTGGCAAAATGGTCATCCTTCTGTCTTCTTCAATTACTTTTCCCCCATTTGCTTTTTCATGCAATTTACTATCTGACACTTTGTCTTCAAGCGTGAGTTCTTGAAGAATCCCATTTAAATCGGGTCTATTATACAGTTCATTGCACAATGCAGCCTCAGCTTTTGTATAATTATTTCTTCTTAGAAATTCCAATATACTGTCCACTGAACTTGACTCCGCCATTTATATGCAAGCAATTCCTAATAATTGGACTGAATCTGTAAACATTCAAAACAGAACAAAAATCCAATAATTAATACTCAACTTAGACTACATTTCGAAGTCAATAAATGTGATTACATTGAGTTTCCAACCCTAATCAAGAGAACCTCACTTTACATTTATTCCATGCTTAACTAGATAACATAAAACAAGAAATTGATAGGGTGGAACTTTCTACCAAAAGCTAAAAAAACAGAGCAAAACGGAGTAAAAATCACAGTTTTCATGCATCCCAATAAATATAAACATATAAGAAAAATTATAAAAGTATAGCACCCAACTTTTTCTTGGATTTAACGTAAAAACTTCAAAGGAGTTCATAAAGATCTGCGCTTTATCGAAACCCTAGAAGGCAAAAACACATCTTGAAATGAAAAACGAAGGATTTTAAAATGTAAATGATTTAACAACAATTAAACGAAATGGAACGTGGGAATTTAAGTATGTAGAAAAGCTTACAGATCGAAGAATACGCTGTTTCTGGAGGCAAACAGTGTGTACGAAATCCATCACCCGAACTTCAAAAATTGAAACGTATTTTTGTCTTTGTATCGTGGCGTTTAGCGAAGTCGGGATGTGTCCGGATTTTGATTTTTGATTTTTTAATTATTTTAATATATAATTCTGGTCAGCAAAATTTTCAGCCATGGCATACTTGGAGGAAAAAAAATTTCTAATAATAAAAGCGAGATCAATAATACGCTCTCATTTGATTCTCAAAATACATTTTTTTCTTTTTTCTTTTTTTCAGTTACATATTTTTCAATAAAATAATATTATACACAAATTTAAATTTTTAAATCACAATTTTTCTATCAATTTATTATTTCAAAATACATTCAAAATTTGGGGCTCAAACAACCTTTTAAGTGGGAAATTTGCGCAAATCTCTAACTTTCAAATTTTGGCATAAATATCCCAATCTTTCACTTAATAGGCAGAATTGATCTGTTTGGCGGGTTCCATTCAATTGACCATTAAAGAAGAGAGTTATACTTTGAGTAGCACTACTGGTATTTAACATTAGTTTATGTGGCGAGATTAGTGACATTACATGTTTTATTAAATGACTTATATAATTTCACATTTAATTGAACATACCATATAATGTCACATAAATAGGTATTATAGCGCCACGAGTGTTAGATATCATTATGTTATTCATTTTGTACACGAGAAAATTGTATAGAAATCTTACAAGTGTTAAGTTGATAATACTTATATGGTTGCATTTTATCTTCTTTTTTTCTGTTTTCTTTGAAAACTTCCAAGGAGAAAATGACATGTCCTTTGTAAATTTTTGCATATGAAGTATAAATTTTGTTGCGTTAGTACGTTTAACAGAGCTTCTGAATTTAGATGGAACTCTAAAAAATATCTATATTTTCTTTATCACGTCATCTTGATGAATCCCTTTCAACTTAAATTGAATATTAATTTATTTTTTTTAAACATGTTCTATTTTTAACACACGCATAATTTTTTAAGCAATCCACGATTACATTGGAGATAATACTCTTATAAGATTGATTAGTATAATGGGCTGACTTTTCTTTTTATATATTATTTTATTTTTTACTTATTAAATTGAAGCAATGGCATTTTAGTCTTTTTGTCAAAAGTTCGACATTTTTTATGGTCAATTGGTTTGAAACAATCCAAAATGACTAATTGAGCTCATTCGACTCTGAGTTTGCATCTTGGAAGCCATATCAAACAAGGGGCATGGATGGAATACAACAAGCAATCAAAGTCGATATTTTGCTATAGTTTCTCATGCCTATGACAGATTGGAATTCTCCTTTCTCTTTATTTCCCCTTAGTGGTCCACGAAGGTGCCCTATCAAGCAAGAAATCTCAAACCGATATATTTGACAATTTGGTTTCTTAGTGGACATAATCTACTTGATCGATACAAGTCAATTGTTTTTTTTTTTTTTCCTCATCATGATCTAGAAAGAGATTTGGTTATAGCCTTAACATCAATATGTAAAAGGATCAAAGCTTAGACAACATATAAATTTCAAATATCTTAATCAAATAATATATGATCATC
Source organism: Fraxinus excelsior (assembly GCA_019097785.1). Lineage (NCBI taxonomy): Eukaryota > Viridiplantae > Streptophyta > Magnoliopsida > Lamiales > Oleaceae > Fraxinus > Fraxinus excelsior. Next base: position 32,473,058 of record CM032632.1, read on the forward strand.
AATCTAAAGCGACGAGATAGGGAGAGATTTGACCCTCGACTCATTGACTAGGCAACGCATCCGATAAAAAATAACTCAACCTAACTTGACCATTCTTCCACGGCAGGGGCGAATCCAGCCCTGAAGTTCAGCACAGGCGGCCAACGATCATTGACTGTTGACCGCAACGACAAGAATGAGAATAGTGATTATTAATTTTTAATTAAATAATATTAAAAATTGTTCGATTAATATATAAATACACTAAAACGTATGAATGATATAATATTAAAATATAATACAATACAACCCAAAAGAAAAATAAGTAATAGAACTTCACTTCATAACTGTACACTCAAATAATTGGAATATCCATGGCCTCATATTTTGAAAGCGCTACAAGATTGTCTCATTAACAATTTTTTTAAAAACTGCTTGCTCAATGTACACTTTCAAATTGTCATTCAACCAGTCATTCCCCATTTTGTTGCACAAGAACAAATTCCTAAATTTTTCAATTCACAAATTTCCCAATTAAATTTTTTTTTAAATCCCTAAATTTACCAATTAACTAATTCACAATTTCCCTAATTTAGAAATTCACAAAAATTTCCACTCCATAAATTAGTTAAAGAAAAATATTGAAATAAAATAAAAAAGCAATAAATTAAAGTAAGTTAACTAATTAAATATATTAAACATATATAATTCTGCTAGAAAAAAATAGTGTTTACCAAATGACATTGTGGCCAAGTTTTTATAATTCAAAGGAAAGATCGCGAGTTTGAATATTTACAATAACAATTGCATTAAACCATCCAACTTAACAAATATTATTTTGCTAAATTTTTTGTCAATATTAAAGAGTGCTATGATGGTCAAGCCTTCTCTAACCTAGCACAAGGTCACAAGTTCAAATCTTATCCAACCCCCAACCTAATGCGTTAATTTTAGTAAAAATAGTAGAACTAAAAATATTTTTCAAACAACTAGGTTGGAGGGATTCGAACCTAAGATCTACAACGTCAAAAAACAACAACTTACCAACTGAGCTACCACACATGTTTGAAAGTGAAATGAATTCTAGTAATATAGCCTTAAAGTTTATCTTTTGTCAAAAAAAAAAAAAAGGTTTGTTCCGGTGGATCCAACCCGGTGACCGAGGGGGCTGGCCAGGTGCTGGATCTGCCCCTACTTCCACGTCACCAACAACTTTCTTCAACATTAATCATATACGCCTTTGGCAGATTTTTGTTCCTTTCCATTAACGTGTAATATGATCTTAAATTATCATAGATAATCCCATTTTTTAAAACTCGTTTTTGCTCAAACTGATTTTTAACCACTCATTTTATGGTTCCAAACACAGGTTTAGGGTCCGTTTGATAGAAAGATGGAAAATGGGTGGAAATAAAATGTTTTACAGGGAAAAGATTTTTCTAGAAATTGTTTTGTTGAGAATTGTAATTACTTTGTTTGATTGATATAATTTTCTACGGAAAATATTGAAAGTTTAGTATTTATTTGACTTCATTTTTTATGAAAATTATCCAGTAAAGTGATAATATTTTCTACCATTTGATCTAGAATTTGTTCCAATTGCCAAAAAAATTGAAAAAAAAATAATCATACTGAATATCATTCATTTGGTTTTGTTTTACACGGAAATTGTCAATAAAAGTGAATTTTTTTTTTTTACTATTGTATCTAGAATTTTTTCCAATTGCAAAAAAAAAAAAAAAAAAAAAAAAATTGAAAAGTTGAAAAATATGTTCTCACCAAAATATCAAGAATTTATTTTCCTCAAAAAAGTAGAAAATTTAGAAAGTTAGAAAACATTTTCTTGGGAAAATTTCGTCAATCAAACACTACAAAAGTTGGAAAAATGAAAAGATTTTCCTACTCCCCTAGAAAACTTTGCCAATCAAACGGGCCTTAATGTCAATGAACAACATCTTCTTTAGCCCCCGTTTGACACCCATTTTTTATCTCATTCTCATTTTTCTACAGTACTCATTTCTAACCACACATTCTCCAAATAAAATAATATTACATATAAATCCAAACAGTAAGCAGTATACTTTATGTATAGCAGCACAACTAGGGTTCCGGCTTTACGGAGTTCATACTTAGGGTGTGTTCGGTATAACTAAAAATTCAATTAAAATTGAAAATATAGTCATTATTGAGTCACACTTGTTTAATAAAAGTCAACAATAACGACTAATTTTTCAATTTAATTCGATTTTAATCTCTACCAAATACCCTCTTATAAAGAAATTGATGTTTTGTCCTTTGTTTTTAACCCTTTTTAGTGAATTATTATAAGAGTGTTGCAAATTAAATTCTTGGATTTGTTAGGATTGGAATCTTAATTTCTTGATGCCATTGCAACCAGTGGCAGAACCAGGAATGAACCCACCGACGGTCAAGGACCACAATAGTGAAGTCTTTTATTAATATTTAATTAAATAAGATTAAAAATTCTTCAATCTATATATAAATGCACTAAAATCACAAATCAAAATTCTTCAATCTATCGTCAAGTTCCAATTTCCAACACCAATTTATCATTTATCACAAATCACAAATTCCTCTTTACCATTTATCACAATCCACATATATGACATATTCACAAGTTTCTCAATTTTCATAAATCATACTCACAATCGTAATTCATAAATCACAAATCATTCGCCAATGAAAAACCGAGTAACTCACAAGGTTGAACGCTGAGGGTGCTTGATTTTAACATATTCCTAAAAACAAAATAAATTATATTGCTTCAAGAGAAAAATATACTACAAAGTTAAAGAAAGGTACAGATCCTGAAGTTTGAAACAAATAGGTGCACAAAGTGAAGCTGGAAACAAATCAATGCACACACTGATGTGAAAGAAGTATACATATTGCTTGAACTAGAGAGATTTGATAGCAGATCTCAGTAACAGTTAAAATTTGACAAATGAACTAGCTTAGTAAATACAAATACTAATGCCCAATAGGTAAATAATAAAAAAATAAAGGTATTGATTAACCACTAAATGGAATGGCTAAAGGCAAAAAGACAGAGAGCTCTTCATTCATAAATCATTTTATAGAACTTTCATACAAACTAGCTTCACCTTCACCGCAACTTCTTCTCCAATTTGTTTATTTGCTCCTGAGATTAATTAAAGTAAAATCATTTCAAACAACATCACACAAAGAGAGCTCCTAAAAAAACAAGTTGCAATTCAGAAATGAAAATTAAAATTAAAATTACCCCAATAAAACTCTCTAAAAATTCCACTACTAATCTCTAAAAACTCTCTAAAAAAAGCTCAAAATAAAAAGGCCCAAAATTAAAAGAAGAAAATGGTCCAAGTCCAAACTTATGTTTCTTCCTCCTTCCCTAATCCATTCAACTTCTTCCCAATGGTGACTGAAGTCCGCAACAATGATGGCATCCATTCTGTAAATTTTGACAGAGCCAGCACATGTGGTCAAACCATGTAGCTGGGTGCTGGCTTCCCCACTGATTGCAACTTGCTAGTCATTTCAAGAAGCCATACCTATTCAACATTTTTGTTTTTTGATTGACAAACTCTCGCTGCTTCTTGCCGTCGTATCTTGAGTTTGAAGGGAGATGCTAGTATAATTAATTATATTATTTGTATTTATATTATTTTATGTTGTTGAAAGGGTAGAATTGTCACTTTACTTGTTTGGTTAGGTTAGTTGAGACATTTTGCTTAGACTAATTAAACATTTTCTATTCTCACTTTTGCCACAATAAATTTCTTGGTCGTTAGAAATCCTAGCCCTTTTTTGCTTACTTCCATTTCTCTTTGCTTAGATTTACAAGATTCACAAATATCATATCAATTAAAACAGCTACATTTATACGTAAGTAGAGAATTAACCCCGTTAATTACAATAAATGTAATACATTTACGGAAAGCATGGATCGTAAAAGGGTTGTTAAGATAAGATGAGTTAACTATTTGAATTAAGAAAGTATAAATTAAGCCCCCGTCAAGACGAGCAAAAAAAAAAGTCAGGCCAAGCTTAACCAGATCTAGCTGTGCGGGGATCTTGCCAAGAATATTACCCATAAGTGGGTGGAGTCGGAGGAAAAAAAAAAGTTATTCTGAATTGTTGGTATTATATAGGCCCTGAAAAACACAATAATAATGTAGAAAATAGAAAGAACGCAAAGAATTTTTCGCCCTAAGGCCCGAATGTTCACCCAAATTAGGATTAATCACCACGTTGAGCATGCATCGAAGTGATTATCGCTACAATCAACTAGAAACCAACAATATTATCAAGAATAAGTTACAATACAATAGATCCACAAGGAATTTGCCCTCAGACCCAAAAATAATCTTTCACAAAACCCTAGAAAATACAATTACACAAAGTAACCAAATGTTATTGCCCACATAAGAACAGAAACACAACCCAAGCCTCAATCACACTAGATCTCACCAAGAACATCTGACTCAAAGATTACAGGCGAAAATCAAAAGTTTTCAGAGAGAACACAAAGAGACGAAGATGAGAAAACCTTATAATAATCTCGAATCAATTGAGACAGATGAGAGAGTCAAGCCAATAATACAAACAGTCAGGAGCATCCAACGATCACAGCACATCCATGTGTTACAATCTCAGCCATTAAGATTAAGTGTATTGGGCTGTCAGGTTGCAAATTGAAATGGGCCAGACTTCTCAACTTAATAAGGTTTCATCACAGGGCCAGAACAATAGTAAACAGGATTGGGCTGCATCATTGGGCCCAAATGTTAAGCACCAAACTTAACACTGAGCATCATAAGACATCGACCTAAACTCTCTCAAATTAGAATGTCTCAACTTGTCGCAGCTACAAACAAAGCCTTGACCTTTAGATTTGAACCAACCACTTATGTTTACCTCGATCAAACTCACCGATCATTGCTTATTTTAGGTACTCTTCTACAACCTCAAGTTCATGATGTTGACGGCCAATTTCTTTCTATACGTACATATAAAATCTTTAACTAACTATACATATTAGATGGAGATTTTATTTACCTGACCCCAAATTTATTTGACTATCGTATGCACATATCAACTAGAGTTTGCACAAAATAGAACTGTCTGAAGACATATGAGTTTTCCTAGCTGTGAAAAATACTGATTAAAATTTGTGATTTGTCTCTTGTTTGGCATAAGAATTCCCGCACAAGGTTTTCTAAGAATATTCAAGTAGGAACAAACAATGTCTTGTGTTCTGCTGGCTAAAACAAGCCCTTGACGTTGTCCAAAATTGTCAAAGATTTATTGTCAAATGTTTGTCTATAAAAGCGTGTTAGTAATCAGAGGCATTAGTGCCTGAAGAAAGCTCAAAAATAGATATTTCGCAGACGAAAATGGCGTCCCAGGCTGTGAGAAACTCAGTCCTCATTCTGAGGATTTTTGCTCTTCTATTAGCTGTTTCTGCTAGAGCTGATCTAGTGCTCACCGTGGGCAGAATAACATCACGTCAGTGATAAAGTTGCATTTTTTTTACTAGTAAAAAAATATAAAAAATTTATCCGTTGACGTGGCAATGCCGCATGGCAAGATAACTTTTGTCCACTGTTGTGTATCAATTGTAGTGCTTCTAATGCACTTTTGGTGATTAACAATTTCAAGCTTAGTGATGGTACCAAAACTAAGTTATCAGATCTCATTGATTACAAGTTGTTGGGTATAAAATAATTTGTTGCAGTAAATAATATTTCCAGAATCGACTTGCTTAACAATAAGAACAGAATGTATTAGCATTAAACGAGTAAAAGCAGAATACAAAGCATTAAACGAACAAAACAGAAAGATTAAAACAATTGCAGAATCCGGTATGAGGATGATCGAGGCGAGAACTAGGCTCTCTGTCCTTAAGACGTTTTTACCCCGTCACACGGTGCTTACGGTATGGTATACGGTAAATCGTCTCCCAAGATACAACGATCAAAACTTGCAGAAGCAGCACTTCGACTGCAAGACAGCGAACCAGAGAAGGAGTACTCTCTCAGACAAATGCAGAAAAGAAAGATGCGACAAAGACTATGTATGCAATGTGAATTCAAGTGTTTTTGGTGTGTCGAAAATGAAAGCCTAAGAACCCTTTAAATAGAGGAGGGAGTTTGACGGTTGAGCCTCGTACAACTCCCCACTTTGAGCAGTTTCACCACTCACGCCCACTTAACTCACAGTTAAGACATCCACTAAATCAATTGACGGTTCAAAGAAAAACCGTGAAAGGGAGGGAATTAATTAATTGAATTCAGATAAAAATTTAAATAAATTTTATCCAAAAAATTAATATTGACTCGGCCCAAGTCCAAGCCCACGACCCGAGCCCGAGCCCGAGCTCGTGCCGGTCGGACGGCGGCGGCGCGCGCGTGTGGCTTTCAGTTAGTCTAGACATTGTCTAAGACTCCCCCCTTTCAAATACTATTGGTACCCCTTGGGGCCCAAACTCATTTCCAAACTTGATGTTTATTAAGTGGTTCAAGGTTGTGTTTACAACCTATGTGGGATTGGAACAGTTTTCCAATTATCTCACATTTATTCCTCTTATTTATTGTCCAACTTTCAACCATAATTTCTCATTCATATTGAAATGGTTTTTCACAATTAAATATTCTACACTCATTTACTCGGAACGTAGAATTTAATTGAACATTTATTTCGACAATTAGAACATTGGGTCCCACTTAAAATTGTGGTCAAAGTTGACCCATTTGGGCACCATTTCCAACACAAGTGACGTTATACACCGAACTCAACTAGATAGTAGACACTCGGCAACATTTTGCACCCGTTTGGTTCAGTTAAAAGATTTGACATTAAGTTTAATCACACATTTCATGGGACTCATAACTTTTTGATCACACGATCTATTATTTTTTATCAAAATTTACTAAAAATTTGATTTTTATTTGAATAAAACATAAGCTTTATCTTCTTTCTCGTTTTTCAGTATTGTCGAGTATTGTACAGCTAAACAAGTCGACAATACTTTTTTCATGCGCGTTCACATATTTGCTTGCAACTGCACTCGCAGGAGTTGCTGACACATTAATTCAAATTCCTTTCGCAACATACAATATGGCCAATGACAAGAGGCACTTATACGTAATGGATTTCTACCACAATTTGATTTCTACGGAGACAAGGTCCAACTCTCACACTTGACTTTCGTAATAAGAACTCAGTGCTGATTGTTTTAAAAAACTTTGTCAAATTTTTATCAAACTTTTGAACAGATCAAACTTCAATTTTACATTTTCTAGGACTCACAAATTTTTATCAATTTTACAATTAAATATAACAACTTTTATCAAAATCTACTAAAAAGTTTTGTCAAACAATCCATTAGTATTTTCCTCATCAATTGATATAAGATTAAAAAGAAACGATCTGATCAAAATCGACAGGTTATTGCATTCCTTTTGGCAATTGGAGTTCAACCTTTTACAATGAAGATCGGGCATGTTTTTAGTGTCTTTAACTTCCTTAATATCGTTTAATAATGACGTCACCTTTTTTTCACTCTAGAGTACATATATAATAAGAAATGTGAGATTTTAAGACACTTGATAACATTGCTTATTTTCTTGATATGCAAAATACATGATCTTTTACATATTGGTTATGTCGTTATGTTCCACCAATTGAAACTTTTGAATACCTTGTATTACATTTGTATCAAAAGTACCAATCGGTTCATCAAGACAAATCACGATCGATTGTATCTCTATTTTTACTTTTGAACAAGAATAAGCTCACGAGTTTAGAGACGAAAATACCAAAATTGGGAAATTTCATATACTTTAGGGATCGACTTAGGAAATATTACCCCATTTTCAAACTCTCTCTCTCTCTCTCTCTCTCTCTCTCTCTCTCTCTCTCTCTATTTTTTATTTTTTAAATGCTCAAAATGAGACAAGACTTGGTGGTGGCCCTGATGGGCTCCATGTCCGACCTAGCCCAATGGCCTCAAGGGCCATACTTAAATAGTCCATTTTACACATTTGAAACCATGTGGACTGTATTTAGTTGGGTGGCCCATATGTGAACGCAAAGTCATCTCATTACTTAACCATCCAAGTAGAAAGTCCAATCAAAAGGGCTCGCTAGCAAGATTTTCCTATCTTATTCCCTGTCTGGTTTTACTAAAAATTATATAATTTTTTTGTAAATTTTGATAAAAAGTTGATGAAATACTCGATCGAAAAGTTGATAAAAATTTTGAATCCCATTAGATGTGTACATTTACTTTGACTCGAAGTTTTTTTCAACTTTTTAGCCTAAACCAAATAGCGGCTTATTCCCAAAGCTAGATAAAAAATAAATTTTACGTCCCTTGTTTGGTAGAAATTAAAATCAAAATTTTAGTAGATTTTGATAAAATGCGCAGTTAAAAAGTTGTGAATCTTATAAAATGTGTGATTAAAATTAATTTTTGACTTTTAATCCAAACCAAACAGGGGCTATATTTCATGATACCTCGATAGAGTTAGTACGAGAGAGTGAGAGGTAAATAATGAGAAGGGGGAAAAAAGGCAGAAGGTATTTAAAAAATAATTAATTATGTAGAAAGAATGGTGACATGATGGGAGTTGGATTCTCGCACACATGCAGCAGCAGAAGCGAATGTCTTTAGCAATCATCCACCCCACCATATCTACTCATATATAATCACCAAACATCTCCCTCTCTCTACATATGTTTGTATGTATATGTATACTGTGCATGACACTTGAAATTGTTGACGAATGAGATTTTCTTCAGACTTATCTTTAAAAATAATTCATCCAGACACACATTTAGCCCCTCTGATTTAGAATATTTTGATATAAGTTGATAAAATACGTGATTTAAAAATTGATAAAAATTATGAGTTCAATTAAATGTATGATTTAAATTGAAATAAAAATAAATAAATTTTTTTTTTAAAAAAAGGACCCAAAAGAACTTTAAATTTATGTATGGTGAGGAGGTGATATCATGGCATGGAGGAGGAATCAAAGGACCCAACCCCGCATGCTGGACCGGCAGCCACCAGACAGAAGGACTCATTTTGGGTATCGGACCAAACTTTTAGGGTCCGTTTGATTGCAAATGTGGAAAATAGGTGGAAATGAAATGTTTTACTAGGAATTGAAATGCCTAGAATTTGTTTTACCGGGAATTGTAATTAATTGTGTTTGATTGGTATAATTTTCCACCTGGAAAATGTTGAAAGTTTGGTGTCCGTTTAACTTCATTTTTTATGGAAATTGTCCATTAAAATGATAATTTTTTCTACCACTGAGTCTAGAATTTGTTCCAATTATCAAAAAGTAAAAAAAAAAAAATTAAAACAATTAGAAAAAAATATCATATTCGTTTGACTTTGTTTTGTATAAAAATTGTCAATAAAAGTGAAAATCATTTTTGCAATAGTTGATAGAATTTGTTGTTATTGCTAAAAAAAAAAAAAGGTGGAAAATATTTTCCCACCTAATAGGTGGGAAAATAAAATCAAGCTTTTGTGCATCAAATGATTGTACCTAGAAAATAGTTGGAAAACGAATTCCCTGGAAAAGAAGACGCATCAAACAGCTAAAAAGTGGGAAAATGGAAAACATTTTCCATTTTCCATGGAATTCACGGCGTATCAAACGGACCCTTAATTCTCTTAGATTCTTCAGCCCGTGTTTGATCCCCATTTCTTTAAATTTTTTTTTTTTTAAAACTAATTTTCTATCATATATTTCATGAAATTTGTTATAATAAAGTTGAAAACAAGAAAAAAATAAAAAATAAATAAAAACACTAAAATTTACGTGAAAACTCAAAATGGAAAAAAATCACAAGTAGAAGAGAAAAATCCACTACATGAAGTGAATTACAATGAGTATTGCTTTCAATATGTTTTCGATACTATATAAAGTCAATAATTTTGTGAAGCATATATAGGACCCAAATAAAATAGATTTAGATGAAAAGATGATAAAAAAATCACGTAAAAAGAAGGAAACAATATTTTTTCGAATAAATAGGTTGCTCGAGCGGCAGTCTCGTGTGAAGCAAGCGCCGCAACGCCACTCGGGCGCCAGATAGGCGTAAAGCAAGCGATAGTGATGAAGTCTCCAATGACGGTGTCGATAAAAAGAATCGAACCCCTTAATTTTAAATAAAATAAAATGTAAAAGACTTAGATATTTTTTGTGATTTGAGTGTATAATTAAAATGATTTAGGGGTCCATTTTAAATCAACCAACCACTAAATGCCACTTGCAAAAGACAAACACTCCTGTTCTTGTCACTGTTTTATTGATGTCCCAACTTAATAAAACTTATTCGTTAAATCATTGTGTGAATTGTCAATCACATATATCAATTTTTCATTTGAAAAGATGTTTGTTAATGAATGCATTATGTTGTCGTTTTAAGAAGAATACTCTGTTAGCGTAATTATTGACTATTTTCTTACGAAATTATATAAAAAGACAGTAAAAAAGGATACAAACACTATCATTCAATATTTCTTCTCATTTGAATCTATAATTTGTACTTTTCTTGGCCCTAAATGTCCGTTAATTGTCACTTATCAGGCATCTAATTATGAATTTTGGCCGACAAGACAATTAAACAGTCCCCTTTAACTAAAAGAAAACATAAATAAAATAAAACCAATTTTCTCCTTATTCCTCGTCCTCCCCCTTGCCGGTCTTTTGATCCTAGTCTCCACAGTTGTTGCTGCTCCTTCAATTGATTTAGAGTTCTCGTGGATTGGAAAAGGCGAATAGGGATTATTTGACAAAGTTTCCGATAAGAAATTATCAATTTTGATAAAAGTTGATGAAATTCGTGAATGAAAAATTGATAAAAATTATGAAAAATAAAATAAAAATTAAATGTACGATTAAAAATGAGTTTAAGATAATCAATTCAAATCAATAGTTACACGTCGAAAGCTGCTACCATATATATAGTTAAAAAAAAAAAAAAAAACTTGTAACTTGAATTCGATAACCGGCTAAAGCGTGCAAGTTTAAATCATGCTTCAATAAAATTAGAAAATAGGGCAAATGAAAATTATTTTGTATGGATAAACATAAATGTCCAATCTAACAGTAAACAATCTGTCAACAGAACAAACATGTATTCCCGTCGAAAGTAGGTACTATGTAGGGACCTAGAATGTCCTGGAAGTAGAAACAGGGACCAATATGTAATTACAAAAAAATACTGTAATTACTGTAGTTTTACAATGTATGAAAATTATTGAAAAATGACAAAATTTAGAATCCAACGTGTATGTATATATGCACTTGTCCTGTATTTATGCATGCAAAATTTACTGTATATTTACTTGAAAATAATATGTTTTGTTTCTAATGTGGGGTTTTTTTCTCTTCGGTCCAATAGCTTCTTGATGGGATCAACCTCACCCCACCCCACCACACCCCCCTCTGTCTCTCTTCAAGAAGATGGGGTTAAGAGAGAGAAAAAAGCTTATAAAAAAGCTGAAAGCTTAAAAGCTGAAAGAAGGCTGATTATATAACCGAAAGAAGAAGCCTTTTTTATTATTATTATTATTTTTCTTTGCTTCATGGATGTAGCTGTATATTCTGTCGTCCCCTCATCTATTATCTACCTCAATTTCTCCATTTTTTAGGGTGTTCAAGTTTGAGGAGTTGAGAGAATTTATTCTGGGATTTATGCCTCGTGTTTCATAGAATTATACTATCACTTATCCATGTTAAGCAGCAACAATCCCTCTTCCTTTTCCGAGCCATTTACGTCCTCAGAAAATGAAAACAGTAGTAAAAGGAAAAGAAGGCCTGCAGGAACCCCAGGTTTGTTCATATATAATAAAAAATTTCTTGAATTCGTTGCACTTATAATTACTTTTATTGACTGTTTTACTCAATTAATGAAGCTGTTTTATTGTTTATATAACTAGATCCAGATGCAGAAGTTGTATCCCTTTCACCAAAAACCCTATTGGAATCAGATCGATATGTATGTGAGATCTGCAATCAAGGGTTCCAAAGAGATCAAAATTTACAGATGCATAGAAGAAGACATAAAGTACCTTGGAAACTGCTAAAAAGGGAGACACCAATAGCAAAGAAGAGAGTATTCGTGTGCCCCGAGCCTAGCTGTTTGCATCATGATCCTTGCCATGCTTTAGGTGATCTCGTGGGAATCAAAAAACATTTCAGAAGAAAACACAGTAATCATAAACAGTGGGTTTGTGAGAAATGTTCAAAGGGATATGCAGTTCAATCTGATTACAAGGCACACCTCAAAACTTGTGGAACTAGAGGACATTCTTGTGACTGTGGCCGTGTCTTCTCAAGGTTCTTTTTTTCTCGAAATTTGTTAATCGTCTAGTCTTCCACTCGTGTCCAAGCTTAAATTATCACACTTTATCAAAAACCTATATGTTTACAGTTTTTCAAATGAGTAGGACGACTTGAATTCAAATTTTTGATGGTGTAAAAACTAAAGATTTCCTCTACAACCATATTGAACCAAGATTTTGTTGTACTCAGTGCAGAGGTTGGTTTCCATTAATTAATTATTAATATTACTTGTCAAATCAGATTATAATCAATAAGTCCAAGAAATGCGCTAGGAAAATATCATAATAAACTAGGTTTTGACTGATTCTGGTTAATACTTTATTTAGGAACAATTTGTTGATAGTTAGCCACAGTTCCCAAAATTCAGTCTCATGGGTCAATTTTCGTTTTATTTTTTTCCAGAATGTCTGTACGTATGTATTTGATAAATATTATTATTACTTTAGTAACAGTGCTTAACTGTATCCCAGAAATACTTTTAAGTAGCAGTATGATGTGATTAAAATGTCGATCATCATGACTTGTTTCTTACACCATTACAAAAATAGTCACGAGTCTTTCCATGCATGAAAAATATGCATTTACTTGCTGTTTCTGTTTTTTTTTTTTTAGGGAGAATCTGTGTTCATAGCAAAATTTCATTTTATTGAATAGTACATTTCTATTTATTAGATCCAGAACCGTCAGAGATTTCTTTATTGTCATTAATTAATATGTTTCATTGCTCTACTTTTCCAGTGCATCAAGAATCATTACATTTATTTGTCACCAATATTAATTCTTGGTTAATTTTAGGGTGGAGAGTTTCATCGAACACCAAGATTCTTGCAGCATGGGGCGTCTCAGATCAGAATCACACAATAATTTACAGCCTGCAGTTTGTTTATCTCGAACAGCTTCAAGCCCCAGTCCCTCCAGTGACACCAATGTCACCCCAATATTTTCTGCACCACTCTCTTTACCAAATCCAAAGGTGGACAACAATTTCTTGAGACCTTCTGCGGGTGATTCCAGTAAAAATTTCAAGAATTCCAGGCCACCTAATTTAGAGCTCCAGCTCTTAACTAAAATGGATGAAAATCAGTCAACTCAACTTCAACTCTCCATTGGATCATCAGAAATCAGTGAAAAAACCGAAATGGATAATGTAAATATTTGCAGTAGTGAGAAGCCAAACATGGCTGCGGCGGTGCTACCATCGAGGCGACTGAAAGAACAGGCGGAGGAACAGTTAAGGTTGGCCATGGTTGAAAAGGCTTATGCAGAAGATGCAAGACAACAGGCCAAGCGACAGATTGAATTGGCAGAACAAGAATTTGCCAATGCAAAAAGAATCAGACAACAAGCACGAGCAGAACTAGAGAAAGCACTGTCCTTGAAACAACATGCTATAAATCAAATCAATTCAACTACATTACAAGTTACTTGCCATGCTTGTAAGCAGCAGTTTCAAGCTTCACGTACAGTTACAGACACACTGTCTCCCAACGGAAATTCACTGGGATTGAGTTACATATCATCTGGTTCAAGAGAAAGGGATATCAATTACAAAGGTGATCATGCTGATAAGTGATAATTGATCATCTTATTAAGTTTGCTGTATTCAAGATAATGTAGTTTTTCTTCCTTTAACTGAGAGGTTGTATTCAAGATCTTTTAGTGTTTGATTATTTCAAAAACAATAATGTGAATGTAAGGCTTTTGTTTCCCCTTATTTTTCTTAAAAGAACATGAGGTTTCTTGATATTAATTTAAAGTCCCATTTATGGTTGTTTATCTCCAAGTTTTTTCGTCGCAGTCCATTAATATCAAAGCACACAGAGTTCTTAACTTCAAATTTCATACACGTATTAGGCATTTGATAAAAAAGGATCCCGTACTAATATTTGATTACGTACAATATATTTTTTATATAAAAACTTAATTCTTGGATGTTCTTTTGTCCACGTTAAAATTTTCATCAATAACTTTTTCTTCTACTCATTTTTAACCACATATTCTGTAATAAAATAATATTTTTTTATCACATCAATAACTTTTTCTTCCTTCTCAACCATACACTCTCCATCAATTTACTATTTCAAAATACACTCTTTCAAAATAACGTGGCTCAAACGCATTCTGGGTAAGGAAAAGATAAAAAACATTTTTGTATTTTAATGAATATAATATGTGGTCTAGTCTCAAACTTCGTAGTGCATAGATTATCTGTTTGGACTATCTGAAGATCTTTGTTGGCTTAGGTGGTCAGAAAATGGAGGTGAGCAGTCTCTCCCAGGCATTAAATGCATAATTATTAACCAACATTTTGAAATCTAGAGAGAGAGGTGGGGAGAAGAGAGAGACAGTCCTTTACGTCTGCTGTTTCTGAACTGCAACCCATATAAATATAAATGAAAAGCACCATGTTTTTCAGTGCCACAGTTGTAATGGTTGATGGCAGTCTCGTCTCTTTCAACATCTATAACAGCCACACAGACACAAACAAAATTCAATAAAACTCATCAGAATCAGTGCTTGAAGAATGCACAGAAGAACCACACAGCATCTTTCCATTTTTGCAGAGACCATTTGCAAAGGAAACACTCAGAGTTCAAGACAAACTTGAAAATAAACTGTGTTTCAAGGAGAAATCGAGGGAAAATGATGTTTCAAATAGTACTTTTTTGGATAATTTATGGTTAAATGTGTAAAAAAAAAAATTTGTGTTCACACGAAAAATATTTTAGTCTATGTTTGACATCCATTTTTTTTTTCATTCTCATTTTTTTTCTTTTTTTTCATTTCAACCACACATTCTATCAATAAAATAATATTATACATAAACCCAAAAATTCTCCTTACTTTTTAACCACACATTCTTCCATTAATCACTATTCAAAAACCAATTTCTCTCCCAAAATGGGTGTCAAACATAGGTTTAGTTTGTATTTGACAACCATTATTTCAAACTCTTTAATTATTACACTCATTTTCAGTTATATTTACATAATAAAATATTTTATACATAAAGTCAAAACTTTTCTCTACTTTTTAACCACAAATTCTCCGAAAAATCACTATTTAAAACTCAATTTTTTTAGAATACTGACCATCAAACAAGGGCGTATTATTCAAATACACGGCTTGAATGAATATAAAAAATAAAGAGTTTTGAAATAAAGAAAGTAAAAATTTCTTCACTTGCCCAAAAGTGAAAACGGCCAATTAGTCGTAACTCATGAGTTAAAGATTTTCACTATTCTGGGTGTGTTTGATGGATATTATTGAAAAACGAATGTATTTTAAATAGTGATATAATGAGAAATATGTGATTAAAAAATAAGGAAAAGTTATTGATGTAATGAAAAATATTATTTTATTAAAAAAATGTGTAGTTGAAAATAAATTTTGAAATAATATATTTTAAAAAAATGTGTGTGAAATAGGGCTTCAATATTCATCTCTAATTTTTTACTCGGGAACTGTTAGAGTATACTATTTAACCGACCCACCTAAAGATTTTAGAGATATGATAAAATTTACAATTCAAATTGTTAAAGATACGTCACACTTTTTGTTAGTTGCACTTAATATTATCAATCTTCACTCTTTATAGTAATTATGTCTATAACTTTTTTGATGCATTTTTATTTTCAATTTTCTATTAATTTACATGTCGATATCTATCCAAAAAAATTCAAAAGGGGAGCCAATGATATATAAAATAAAATAATAAATGCGAAAGTGAAATAAAGTACTTTTTTCCTTCATTCTAAAGCACGCAAACATAGCCTTTGTTTGGTAAAATTTTAATTTCAGTCAAAACCAACAATTATTTTTAATTCATATTTTATGGGATCCGCACAAATTTTTAACCACACATTTTATCAAATTTTATCAAAATCTGTTAAAAAATCAAAATTTAATCCACGTCAAATAGAGATATAATATTTTGATAGAATTCATCATTAAGGATGTGATGTGTTAATTAATGAAATGTTGAAAATAAGAATTTGACGGAAAAAGTTAGATATATAAATATTACAATGAGCAATGAGCGATTTAATGCGGTGTAACAAACAAAAATTATGGTGTGTGATATAAAATAAAGAAGAAAAATAAATAAATCAATATATTTGTGTGTATTTTATTAAGAATCAAAACCCTTTATTTATCGAGAAGAATTACAGTTAAACCTCGAAAAAGTAATGTTCAATAAAGTAATAATCTCGATTATATAATAATTTTTTCGATCTCGACTTGGGCCAATGGACTAAAGTAATAACCTCTCTAAATGCATTAAGTAATAAAAAAATATTTGAATCCTTAAGGGCCCAATAAAAATATAAAGTAATAATTACTGAATTTCATTGAGGAATAAAAAAAAAAATATATATATATAGACCAAAATCTTTCAATCAATCAATAATACCCGTACAATAATCATTCCTTTTGAAAATATGCATCTATAGTTGATTGTTTATTCTTCCCACCTAACCAAAATGAACCACATTCTTGACTTTTTGTAGAGCATACACAACTTCCGGAATATTTTGTTCGTGTTGTAGCAAGTAG
Source organism: Fraxinus excelsior (assembly GCA_019097785.1). Taxonomy (NCBI): domain Eukaryota; kingdom Viridiplantae; phylum Streptophyta; class Magnoliopsida; order Lamiales; family Oleaceae; genus Fraxinus; species Fraxinus excelsior. Next base: position 32,489,971 of record CM032632.1, read on the forward strand.
TTGCTTAAGATGACTATTGCTTGAAATGCCTCTTTTGACGACACATTTGGGACAACGCTACTATTATCTGGTTCAGTCTCATCATCATTACTGTTCATTACCGATTGAATAATTTCTTCGTCTATAGGTTATTCTATAACTGCATCATTCTCGCTAGGATAGTTCAAAAGATGTTCAACATCCATCACATTTCTATGAGTACCCTTATTTAGAGAAATTATTTTGCTGATTTGTACCTTTTAACATCGCTATTTTTCATCTCATTTGACAAATATTCGAACGCCCTTTTGAGAGTGTTCGATATTATTGATTGATTAATAGTCAAATCAAACTTTTGTTACACCCATACTTGCATATCTTTTTGGCTAATAATTGGATTCTCTTTCTTATGCTCACATATGCACTCCTCATTTTATCGGTTAAAGTTGATTTTTTTACTCATTTCAAATTATGAGAAGACATTGGAATGGAAACAAAATATTATATGTGCTTGAAATATGTCTTCCAAACATCTAGCTTTTATAGGTAAAGACTAAATATTTTCATTTGCTATGTACGTGAACTTAGTTTTTAGAGAGAGCTTTTCAATATAAAATATGTACCTCGTTAAATGAATATTTTTTTCGGTCTCGAGGGTATTACTTTATCGAGGTTTAACTGTAGGACTATAAATGATGCAATAGTCCAGATGTGTTTTGAGATGTGGACTATTTTCACGGCGAAACTTGAACCTAAATTTTTCGGTCGCTTTATTCCTATATTAAACCATTTAATTAAAAATCAAAAGTAAAAGGTGAATAGAAAGGACTAAATTAGACATCCTTAATAGATAATAAAAAGTTATTCGAGTCTCATTTAATATATATATATATACGTGAAATAGAGCCTAAAAACGCATAATTGCACGTTTTGGATCTTTATGGAAAGGGGTTTTTTAATCTTTAAGATTTGATGCTTTGACTTTGGACTCTCTCTGGGAAACTTCTCTTTTTGGACTTAAAGTAATGTCACCCCACTCACATGCTCTGTTTCTTCACTTATCACTAAGCCATCATCCTACCCCTTAACCCACGCAAGATTCCCAATTTATTGGACCCCATCACCTTCGTACATTCATCATTTCCCTTTCTTGTCTGTATTTTTCTGTTTCATCTAAAAACTTAAGTTACTCCACACGATCATATCTTTGATATATATATATATCATCACAAAAGTCATATCCGATTTTCGTTAAAGACACGATCGAGCATGTTGAAAATAATATTAATCGGGAGACGTAAAGGGTACAACATGTACAAGGTAAAAAGACTGTGATGCCACTGCTCTTTAGATCCTTCTTCACAAAGCAGATGTCAATTCAAAGAAAGCTTTTTGGCTGTAAATAAGAGCTTTGTTACCTTTATTCTTTCCAGTGTTGATGAGGGTTACATGTTACCACTCACAAATCTTTTTGGGTTTCACTTTTTGTTTGTTTTTCGTTGAAAAATTCTCTCTATAACAATGTAAAAAGCATTCGAGAAATACAGTGTCATGTGATCATTATCTCCAATGAAATTTCTTTTGAATGTTTTTGTCTTTCATATACATACACACACATTATTTCAAACAGCCAATCGAGTATTTACTATACTTTTTACATGAATAAAAACAAATACAAATCTAGTACATAACTGGGAGCTAAAGGATGATCATGCTTTGCATAATCATACATCAAGTTAGTACCTGATGTAGTGCAGAAAGAAGAAGATTTCATAAAAAATGGAATGGACGTAGATAAAAATAATTTTTGAAAATGTAAATTTTGGAGAAGTTTGGCTCAATTTTGAGTGAAAAGGTCAATGGTCAACCAGCAAAATTCATCGACTTTGCCCCTGATATACAACATTCTTTCGACCAAATACCATCGTTTAAGCCCCTGAAAATGCATTTTTTTGGTTTTCTTCATTTTTTTTACTTTTTTGGAAGAAATCAATTTTTTAATATTTCCGAATATTTATTATTTTCATAAAGGTTTCGTAGGGATTTCTTATTTAAATGTTGTAAGCCTTAACGTCACACAGTTTTTTACTAGAATAAAATTCAGTGAATTTTTTTTTTTTTTTCTCTCAACTCTCTCTTCCTTGATATTTATGAGCCAATCCATAAGTTTCAATTTTCACGTGCGATTCTTGTTCTTTTCCATAAGCTTCCGCTATTGTCATACTATAGAACCGTATTGTTATTGTCATACTATGATCTATGTATATCTATATATATACATATAGATATCAGATGATATGATATGATATCCACTACTGGAAGGGGAGGGGCAGAAGTTGATGGAGGCACATGGAAACTAGAAAAGGTCTTCTTCCCAGAAAAGGTTAACACTTTGCAGCCAAAAAGAAAAAGAGAAAAGGCTAAGGGACGAAAAGAAGAGAAAAAGAAGAAAAAAAGGAGAACACCCCATGCTCCTTTGCTCTAGTTAATGGCTAAAAATTGTACTTTCAACTATTTTTTATTTTAACAAATCAGACCAGAATAAAGCAACCCTTCTCTTCATGAGTAAAAACCCCCCATGTAAGGTCCCAGAAGAAACAACAATTGTAAGCACAATGACAAATAAACTAAATACAAGTTCCGTTACTATGCTTTTGGTTGCAAGTGACAAACTTTAACCTAGACCAACTCCATTTTTTCCTCTTCAATTATTGTCTGTCTTTTTCTTGCTTGGCTTATGCTCATTATTGTTAATGAATTATTCTTGATTAAAAGTTAATGAATGTCTTTGAGCAGTGCTTAATTCAGTGACAGTTTTTAGATAATTATAGTCGAGGATTTGGAGCGAACCTCTACTTATATATGTTATAAAGGTCGTGGGTCCTATTAATTACACGAGTTTATGTTAAAAGAAAATATATAGTGTGTTTCTCGAGTATCGCATAATCAATGCTTCGATTTATTTATTTAGGGTTGGTAGAGAGTGGGAAAAGATGAATTGTACAACAACGTTGATATGAATTAGAGTAATGCATGTAATTATTTGTGTTTAAGTAAGCAACAAAAAATATTCCATTAGGGCCACATTTTGCTATCCCACCAACCATGGACAATGCTACAACAACAATAATATCACCAAAATCATTTGCGCAACTACAAAATCTACTAATGTCTATATAACGTTTCACGTTTTATCTTTTATTTGACCTTTTTGTGATATAATTTTTTTTCCCTTTTTTTTCTGGCTTTTATTTATATATATACATATTTTTTTATTAGTTAGGACTTATTAATTATTTTAGTGAGAGACAGAGGACTTGAGTTGCAATTCAAAGATGTAGGTCACAATTTCTTTTGAATTTTTCATTTATTTGAGATCAATTGAGTTTAGCATGTCGAAAGCTCGTCCAAAATTGGCTTTTAAGGTTTCTTGGAGTATTTTTTCGCTTTGCGTTTTTCTACAAAAGAAGCGACCCACCAAAAGAAGCAATTTTTTTTGGTTACTTTTGTAGTAATTTTGCTAAGCCGAACATGATCATGAATGCCCATACAGTCCAACATTGATGGGCCTGAATCAGCCTAGCCCATCTAGTACCCAAGACATGGATGGGCTGTTTTTTGTGTGTAGAGAAAGTTAGGCCTAACTATATCTTATGTCAATGTTACGGCCCAGCTTGGAACAGGGCTCTGTTGTCTAGTCTAGTCCTGGATGGGCCGGGCCTGCTTTCGTCCACTGATATTGTTTTCAATTGATTTTTTTTTTTAAGAACGTATAATTAAAAATGGATAAAAGTTGTGGATCAAATGAAACGTTTAGTTGAAAATAATTTTAGAAGAATCTGTACCAAGCAAGCTGAAAATATGTTCAGTAAAAATGTACCTCAAACTTTATTTATTAGCATGAAGTGCAAACCTAGAAAAGTGTGTTTTCGGAGAGGAAAAAGGATTGACATTCGCCCTTGACAAGTCATCGATTAATTTACTTATCAATTTTTAGTTAGTTGTGAGAAAATCTCGAATTAATGTTTATTTGATTTATATCACGTGTCAATAGATCCACAAAATATTATACACTTATTTACAATTCATTTTTATCTATTCATAAATTAAACTGTTATATATTCTTTCCAAACAAGGTTTTATTTCTTTTAGCACTTTATTTTTATTACGCGATTATGGTTGGTTCGTCCATTATAGGACAATAGAAGTTGCGTACGCGAAATATTGTTTGGAAAATAACTAAATTAAAGGCCTAGATATTAAATGCATGTTCGATACAACTTAAAATTGAAAATATAGTCGTTATTGGATCAACTCGTTTAATAAAAGTCAACAATAACATTAAATTTTTTAATTTTAATCTCTACCGAATACGCACTAACATATATTATAATTTTTTGGGGGCTCAAAATTGTATGTTTCAACTGTTCTTGTAAATCAATTGTTTTCCGTCAATCTCCTCATGTTTCAACTAAACTCGCAATAGGTTGCTCAAAATATTGTTCTGAAAAAGTCGTGGTTCTCGAGATCAAAAACGTAATTGCAGGAATTGGATAAAAAGAAACAGGAGGGTAGGAGATCCCCGTCAAAGCAAACCGAACACACGCCTATATCCGGATCCTTCACACCTCAAACTAAACTCGTCACAACTGTCCACTCCTTTGCTTTGGTAGTTCCTAGTTTTTCACTGTCATTTTAAGTCCAAATTTTGTGTAATGGGCATCAAGATTTTGTAAGGAAAACAGTTCCGTAGTGGCAAAATGCAAGTTCTGGCTATACAAACACCCCAAATTTTAATTGCAACAAGAAAAGGGAACAAGAAGAAGCTTCCACCCTTTTTCGCGTTGAGCAATTCATTTCCCTTTTGCTCTTTTGTGCCAAGAAGAAGTATTACATCATCTTCATGTTCATGTAAGTAATCCGTCAGTCCACTCTATGGTCGATTTGTCTTCCCAGAGTTCAACTAGAAATTCGATAGAGATAGAATCTTTGTGGTGTTTTTCTGCTCTTTTATTTTTATGCCTCAAAATTTACCTTTTCCATTTTCAACTTGGGGTGGATTCTTGAGTAGATCTGAACTTGGATCATTTCTTTGAATTGAATGAACTGTTATGTGTGAAACAGTTGGATAACTTCTTATGGTTGTATGATGAACTGGAAAGAGATTATATTGTTATTGTGTATTGTATAGAACAAAAGGCATTCTTGTGAATTTACTTGTGTTCAGTGTCGCGGAGTGATTTGGGTTCGCTTGTGCATAGGTGGGATTGTTGTTTGAAAGAATTCAACTGACATAAAGGTCTGGAATTCTGTTTATCATTAGAAGTTGTCTTGTATTGCAGATTATTTGCCTTCTAAATACAATAGTTCGATTTATTTTTGCTAAAAGACAATGGAGACTAGTGGAACCTCTCTCTCAATATTTCAAATGGTCTTTACTTGTATGACAATGTTATACTATGTTTTGGTAGAGTTCATATATAGTTAGGACTTTGAAGAAAGGGTTGTTGTAGTTTTATGGATGAAGTTGTGAAATTACTTCCTGCTTGCACATTGAAAAAATAGAAGTCGTCGTCTAATTCCTAGATGGGCCGCTGATCTAATTGATTTGATACTTTCTATTGTTCTCTTGACTTCTGTGTACATTCTATTTGAGCTGTTCTGGTCCATGCTCTGTACAACTTTGTTTTTGTTTTTTGTCAACCCAAAATTGATCAGGAAAAGGCTTAGTTTGTTATTGTTGTGTTGACTAATAATTTCCTTGTTCAGTGCAATGTAGAGAGTCACAACGGATGCAAGCAGGACGCAGAGCTATCAAAACAAATGCGTTGAATGTTGGTACAGGATCTGGTGACTCTGAAAGAAGACCGGAAAATGATAACCAAAGTTTCTCTGTCAGTGGAACACCCAGTGATATTTCGTCTCAGAGGCAAGTTTCCTTCAGTTTCCATACAATTTGAAATTAACAATTTCATTTTGAATGATTATGAAAATGAGTTATTGTTTGACTATAATTCATTGTTAAAGGCGACTTTCCTTTAATCCATATAATTTGAAATTATCAAATTCCACTTTGAATGGTTTTGAGAATGAATTATTTTTTGACAATGAATGATTTAGATTGAGATGATATAAATGTTTATGAGTCTCTTCTTAGACCTCGAAGTAATTTCAGAAAAAAAAAACTGATTCTTAGTATAAAAAGTTTATGAATTTAAGCGGCAATTATTAATTTTTCAAGATCACGGTTTTATAGTTTTGAGCACCTTCTATATATCCTAATATTGTCAGGAAAAATTATGTTCAGATTTTTTGGAGCCCAAACACTCCTACTGGACTGATTATTTGAGTCAGAGGACATGATTCCGATTTACATATTTGATTTTTCTATTCCTTTTTTGGTAATGTACACTATATTCATCTGGGCTTTTATCTTTTTGATTCATTCCCTTGCTATAAATGGGCTACTATGTACTAATGTTGGGTTGAGAAGAAAAAATGTAGCGATGATGATACCTTATTTCTTGACATTAAATTACATGTGTGCAAATCATTTCTAAGGAACGAAAAAACCTATCTTGTAACATTTGATAAATTTCTTTTTTTTCAGAGTAGATTTAAGTATCAGGCTAATGTATTCACCCAGAAATATATTAGATTGCCATGACTCCAATGCTTATGGAGAATCTTTGTCCAAGCTGAATAAGTTACTTTTCCAGAAAATAGTTTCTTGAAAAGTAAGTTCTCTGAGTAAAAAAAGAAAAGTAACTTTTAAATTTTTTTGGGCAAAAAGAAGCTAAACATGCTCCCATCCTATTCTGCTTCTACTTTCTTGGCATGTGCACAGACACCTTGTTATTTGATGTATAAATGCCATTTCTGGGGTCATGGACCAAAGGAGAAGCTCTCTGTATCCCAATCCAAGACTTTTAATAATATCTTTGTTGAATTGCAGTGAGAAGTCTCCTAATGGAATTCTGTATCTCCTCTCTATAGCTCTTGTGCTATGTGGATGTGCTTTAGTGTTTTCACTGATTGCTTTCATGAAAGGACCTTCATCACTCTTAGCAGCAATTGCAAAGTCAGGCTTCACGGCTGCATTCTCCTTGATATTTGTTTCCGAGATTGGGGACAAGGTAAAATATCTCATAAAGACGATGTTTCTATGTTGTTTTTTGTCCCACATATATTAAGAGAATGTTTGGCCAAGCTTAAAAAGTTCACTTATAAGTAAAGAGTAAGTTCTATAATAAATAATTTTGTTTCTAGGTCAGAGTTGGAAATGAGTTGCTTATTTTAAGGAAGAGTTAATTTTAAAATAAGTCTATGATTTTACTTTGAAACTTAGTTGGCTAAAGTTGGCTCTACTTTTATTGTTATTCTTTCTAGTTGCCATTTTATTTTTTATTTTTAGCCCATGTTTGGTGGGGATTAAAATCTGATTTTTAGTATATTTTGATAAAAGTTGATGAGATGTGTGGTTGAAAAGTTATGGGTCCCATAAAATGTGTGGTTAAAGTAAGTTGTTGACTTTGACTTAAATTAAAATCTGGATTTTAATTTACCAATCAGGGGCTTAGTTGGAATAAGTTGAAGCAATTTGCAAAGTAAGTCTTTTATAGTTTTCTTTTCCCATTTCCAACTAAAATTCTGAGTTAAGGCTTTGAGACAAGAAACCCTGAGATTATTTTATGCCAAAGAATAAATAGATAAATCTTTGACGGAATTTTCAAATATCAGTATTTATCTCATCTTTTTTGGTTTTATTTTCTTCTTACTGATACTATTTTCTTTAGATTGCCTTCATAGATAACTCCCGTTGTGAATCTTCATATGCATTAAACCTAATCTTTTAATGCTCATTTTAACAGACATTTTTCATTGCTGCATTGTTGGCTATGCAATACAAGAAACTACTGGTATGAATTATTCCCCACTCTTCTTTGCCCTTCCCCCTCCCTTGTTCCTTTTGTCTCTCTCTGATATAGGCCTAATAATTCCAAGGAATCACCAAACACTATTGTTTCTCGTGAATGTTTTTCCAACTTATATGGCATGTTTGATAAGTTGGATTGGACATTACGGGACAATATTAAAGAAGAAAAATAAGTTAAATCTTGTTGATTGTGCTGTCCATCCTGTTCAATAGTGTGTACCAAACATGTAAATAATTTTTCTTATTTTCCCTTGTGATTTTTCTCATATAAGTAGTCTTAAGTTGTGCTCGAAATCTTTCTGGTTTACCTTTTATGGGAGCTCTTTGTTCTTTTTGACATTAGAAGGCTAAATTTACCCAACATGCTGTCAACATGTTAAAAGCTTTATTGTTGAAAAGAGGAGCGGAAATGTAAATTGAGAAACTAAATGAATTGTATAAATTTGCAGAGAGATTTCGTCTCTAAGACTCCATCCAAATATGTACTTGTGTTCTCTGTCTTTCCTCTAAAAGTAGTGTAAATTGAGCACATGTTTGGTAATGCTGATTAGGAACTATCTGACAGTAATCAATAAGGGAAATAAGTTAAGTTTTGTATATTTTACTGTATAGTATGATTTAATATTGTGTATCAAACATGCATTGAATGTACATAAATGGCTGGACTTCCTCTTATTCGTACTGGCAGCTAGGAGGAATGATTTTATGCGGCTCTTTGATTACTTGAAATTTAGAAGCATTATTCATAAGCGCTTGGTGTGTGGTTTCTTACTGCTTTCGAAATTTGTCTCTTTCCAATAGATAGAAATCACGTGGTGCTCCATTTTCTAATCTTCCCAAGAACCCTGCACCTACAGGAGTTTCCATTTAAAACTGAAGCCAGTTTTACTTAAAACTTTTTACTTGTACCGACCCTAACTGCCCCAACTATTTCTAGTTAATTCATATGAATGGGAACGGGATTGGCTACTGACCCAGTATTTCCAAAAACAAAAAAAATAATTATTATATTGAATATAGAATGCAAGAGAAGAAAAATTACAGGTCAATTTCATAAGTTGATTGTATTTTTCATGTATGGATTTATATTTCTGATACGCATGAAGTATGGTTTCATCTTGCCTAGAAGTGAAATTTATTTGCATTAATGCGATCTTGACAAATTTAGTGCTATTAATTGTGATTAGGTCCTTCTGGGATCAATGGGAGCACTATCACTAATGACTGCCCTGTCTGTCATTATTGGACGAATATTTCATTCAGTACCTGCTCAATTTCAAACAAGTGAGTTCTGAGTTTTATTTTCTTGTTCTCAACAAACATACATTGAACAAATAATTTGAAGGATATAATGACTGACTTATTGGCTTTAAAATTGTCCCAATCTGTGACACATATCTGTTCACCTTTTTTCATATAAATGCAGCCTTGCCAATTGGAGAATATGCTGCTATAGCACTTTTGATGTTCTTTGGCCTCAAATCAATTAAAGATGCATGGGACCTTCCATCCACTGTAGCTAAAACTGGCGATCAAGGTAGTGGTGAATTTGTTGAAGCTGAGGAGCTTGTGAAAGAAAATGTAAGCCTTTCTTATGGGATTATGTTCCTAAGCTTAAGTTTCGCCTTCCAGATTGCATATTTCTTGTGTTTACTTTTCGGTGCACCCCCCTTCCCAACCCTAGCGAAAAGAAATGTTTGTCCTAAATTATTTTTTAACAATTTCGATCAGTGATGCTTTCAGGTATCAAAACGGCTCTCAAATCCACTTGAAGTTGTGTGGAAGTCATTCAGCCTTGTATTCTTCGCTGTGAGCATTTTCACCTTATTTTGTCCTTCATCTTTTTAAATTTGAAAGAGAATGCAAAATCCATTTTACCGGTTAAAGAATAGTTAGTGTTGCAAGTTCATGAACATGAAATCTTTTCATAAAATCTTAGTTTGTTGTGAGGTGGCAACATTATCTATCTCTTCTTTCTTTCTTTCTTTCTTTCCCTGTGTGTTTGCTTTGGTTGTAAGGAGTACAGAAATAAAATCACAATGGTTGTGGAATTAAGCTAGAGATCAAACGATCCCAATGGCATTTCAAGTTGCCAATTAATTCTCAAAGATTTAATCAGTCGTCACACAATTTGAGGCATGTGTCATGGCCTTTGTTTGATACAATTTGTTAATCCAAAATGGTTAAACTTAAGTTGTTGAGGTTTAGATTTTCTGAAACACACGGGTTGATTCTTCACGCTACTTTTGCTTTTAGGAATGGGGAGATCGCTCAATGCTTGCAACGATTGCTCTAGGCGCAGCACAGGTATAATAGCCGTATTTCATTCTGTGCTTCTGTGTCTAAAAATTCTCAGCTGTTTTTATATTTTCTTTTATTGGCCAGTCTCCTTGGGGAGTCGCAAGTGGAGCCATCGTCGGACACCTGCTTGCTACATCTTTTGCGATTCTAGGAGGCGCATTTCTTGCTAATTACATTTCTGAAAAACTGGTAAAACAACAAAACAAATAAATCTTCCGGGATTTTTTATTTTTCCCCAAATTATGTATACATCTGATCTGACCATTGTTTTGAATCAGGTTGGATACTTGGGTGGAGCTTTATTTTTAGGATTTGCTGTAGCCACATTTTTTGGAGTCTTTTAGCCGATTGTTACAAATTCAGAATCGAAGAGACGAAATCTTTTTCAAGTAATGAAGGAACACCCGAGAATAAGAAAAAGAGGCCTAAGAAATGCTACTGATAAGGGTTTGTAGATTGTAAAATACTGTTGTACCAATGCTGCACTTGAAAAATTTATTCAGAAACAAGGTAGTCGATACAATATGGGACGGTACAATAAAAAAAATTCTATTCATTCCATTTATTACCAAATATAGTATATTGGCTTTTCTATCTGCATCATAAATTGACACACAAAACTAATAATACAGAGAGATGGCTATTGAACTCGTAATATTTCTACTATGTTCAAACTCAAGTAGATTATTGAAAGCCAAAACCACTTATTACAATGCAACAGACATTCTTTGAAAATTCTTTATTGGAGAGAATTATAAAATAGAATGAGCACTACAGAGATGCCAATAATCACTGGAAATGCTGTAACCAAGTATAAAGCTCCATATCCCTGCGTTCAAACACTACTTGCCCATCAGTTTCCTCTATAACTTTTCATTTCAATTTATGTGTAAGAAAAGGATGGTAAAAATGTCAACACAGTAAAATGCTTTCAAGCAATGATATCTAGGTGAGGAGAAGAAACCAACCACGGCTGATGGCACTTCTACTTCATCGGTCTCAGCATCCTCAATCTCTGCAGCTGTATCCCAATCAATATTTAGTCTCTTGGCAGCTTCTCTTGGATCAATACCAGTGTCTGTGACTTTTGCATATAAAGATTTTCCAGGCCGTTTCTTCTTCGGTGTTATTTCAACCTAAAAAAAAAAACACAAAAAGAAAAGAAAAAAATGCATTTTGAGGACATCCAGTACACGTCTGGGATATTATAGTTGACCACAAGGCAACATTGGATAAAACCAGTGCGCACTAATAATATCTACAAAAGTGAGTAAGGGGATAGTAAATATCCATGTTGCTTGGAGAAATAAAGAGAGCAATACAGTCCAGATACATAGGATGTGTTTTGGCACTATCAAACTGGAAAGAAGATGGACACAAGATGCTTTTATTGAATCAGAAACTTTGTGCACAAGCATTGAGAAATAGGCAAGGATCCTGAAATTCAGATTTTTAGCGACGCAATTTTTTATTTATGTACAAGTTGCCAGGAATATTCTGACCTTGGTTATGATAGTTCTGATACAAAATTCTCACAATAAAAAACTCAACGCGGCAGGAATCCAATATATAAGCACGATTTATCCAAACACCTAATATGCACGTTACATGTAGAAAAGGCTGATGAGATGGTGGTGATCAGCTTGTAATAAATGAAAAAAATAAGTTCATGAACTTAGTTCTCTGGCAAGCAATCATACATTTATATACAGAAAATATCACATGTACGCATATCCGCGGGTTCCACAAGCTTGGGCACAATTAAATAACTTCATGAGGGAAATTTTGTGAACAGGTTTCTCCTGTTAACCCCGGTCATATAAGCATATCTCGACAGCAGGAAATAATACTCGTGATTTATGGGCTTAGACCTTAACGCCAATAATATTATATTGGGCTCATCTTTGCAACTTCACAACAAGTGATCTTTCATAATTATCAAGTGTTGACAGTGAGAATAGAACCTCTAAATTAGGCCATTGCATCATTTCTTCAGCCAGCATCTGCAAAGCAACACGATCTTTTGGAATTTTACCTTCATTTACCTAAGAAAAACGAAAGCTCTCTCAAACATAAACTCAAATATGGTCATAATAATTATAAATGGATGTGCGTGCATGCAAAGTAGATGATACTACCAGCTTGTCATCCCAACAAGGTAATTTCTTGACACACAAATGATCAAAGTGTGCTTGCATATCGCTTTACATTGAAAAGTTCATTTTGGCAGATTTATGAATTTATCTCGACTAACAAGTAACATATCTTTCCTATGCTAAGTCTTGAAGACTCTAATATATGAACCTTATGAGCTGACCTAAAGAATGATTTGTACAACACTGTGTAGTTTGAGCTCCACAAGGCAAAACTGTGTCAAAAATGCCAGTATGTCTTTCCGTCAAGTCAAGAATTCTCTAGGCCTATGACAATTATAAAATCAAGGCCACACAAAAAGCACTCTGTTGTAGAAAGACATGCAGGCTTGACTGTAGATAATAATACACTATAGTGCATAAAGATGTGAATTACTTCTACTAAAGCAGCCGCCAATTCGTCCCTGGTAGGAGCATTTTCATCGTCAATGCCAAGTAGACGCCTCCTCTCAACGTCCCTGGGGTCTTCAATGGATATAGTTAACTTAACCTACAAACAAACATCGAATTTTTTTCATAGTTTGTCAAATTAATACCCCACCTTAAGAGGTAATACATAATGACATACAATAAAATGATAGTGCAGGAAATTTCAATTTCTGAAAGTACCTCATTGAAGAGCATGTCTCTGTTTTTCTTTAGAAGCTCTAAAACCTGGATGAAAAAGTTTGATTATTAAATATACTAACTACATAAACGATTATGAAGAACATAAACAATTCATTGTAAAATGTGTTAGGAACCAAGTGAAGAATGTTACTGACTCTTTTAATTTGGGAGACATATTCAAGGTCCTGAGGATCTGGGTCACCGTCTTCTCCTTGTGGTATTGGTTCTTGTTCTAATTCTTGTTTTTCTGAGGAAGATGGAGTGGAATTAGAAACGCTCACTTCAGTGCCAGTGTCTTCCTTATTCACAAAAACGAGGACTCCAAACCTCCGCCTCATCCTCTGCCGTTGTGGTTGTTCTAGGTGGAAGTAGTGGTCTATCGATGGCATGTTAAACAAACGCAGGGGAAGGCTGCGGTGGCTGGACACTGAAGCCACAGCCACCGCCGGCGATTGCAGCAGTAGGGAACTCATCACATTCCAATGCCAGTAATTTGGCTTTCTTTTGCAAGAAAAAGATAAATTTAGGTTTAATTTTGTGAATTTCGCTTACAATTGCAATCAAACTGGCTCAAGCTCAAGAATTTGCGTCTTGCACAGGAGGAATAGCAGGACCGTGAATTCGTGGCTGTTACAAACAGAAAGGATAATTTGCAGCTAAGGTCCCCAAATTTTTTTAGATAGAGCATTTCACACACACCCTCTAAATTTTAATTCAAGTGTTAATTTTTTAAATATTAATATTAATATTATAAAATCAAATTAATCTATCCACCCATATATCTCAACCCAATTTCACTTACAAACCCATAATTCATCTCTCTCTCTCTCTCTCTCTCTCTCTCTCTCTCTCTCTCTCTCTCTCCATATTCACTAGCCGATGACCACCACATGCAGCTACACGACACAACAACAATGATGGAGTTGAGTACAAATTGTTGATACTTAAAGTAGTGGCGCAACAATGATGTCAACGTAGGCACTGTACGCAGTGGCGACGGCATTGCTCGAAGCAGATTTGTGAAGTCTGCGTGAATCATTACTGGCTATCTCGTTGGAAATGGTGGTTGTTGATAAGACTGTGGTGGTTTGCAAATGACTTTCGTTGTGGTTTATCGAAACCATGATGGTTTCTTGTTGATAGGTTTGTGAAGGAGTGTAGGTTGGAAATAGTGGTTGTGGTGGCGATTGAAAATAATGGTGGTGGTGATGGCAGCGATGGTAGAGGCAGAGATGACTGCGGTTTTGGATTTGATTTGTTGATGGTGAGGTGGTGTGGCGGTGTTTGTTGTCGTGGTGAAGTGATAGTTTTGATGTTGTGATGGTGGTCGTGGTCACAAATGACAGTGCTGGCGAGGTGGTGTTGATGGTGGGGTAGTGGTAGTGGTAAGGGTGTTGGCAACACAATGGTTGTGGCGGTGACGACAATGGTAGTCACAAATTATTTAGTTGATTGTAAACAATAAATTAGTTAATATGTGATAAATAAATAATATGTGACTAATAAAATAGATAATTTGTAACTAATAAATAATGTGTGACCTAAAAATTAAGTTGTGATCGAAAAATAATTTGTGACTAATTAATTAGATATTTTTTTTACTATGAAATAAGTTTTTACTTGTAAAATTTGTGATTTGTGACCAATGAATAATACATGACCTATTAATTTGATAAATTTGTGATCTATAAATAAATTGTGACTATAAAATTTTGATTTGTGATCTATAAATTTTTTTATTGTAATCGAGAAATAATTTGTGATCAAATTGTATATAATTGTGACCTTAATATATTTAATTAATAAAATATATATTTAATTTATTTATTTATAAATAAAATTTAATAAATCTAATTTTTGAAATTTTAAACATTGTGTATTAATTTTGAAATGCGTCGTACTTAATCTCTTGTACATGCTTTTTTCCTAGGGTGAGAGAGATTGGGCCATATGACTTATTGACGTTGAAATTTTGAAAATGACACAGATAGCACTATTTAGTCCAATTGGATTTAGCACCTCTTTCCGAAGACTTCCACACAAATATGAAATATCACATGGCAGCAAAGCAACATGAAAATTGGACATTTTACCTTAACAACTTTGTATTAAAAGGAATTTATAGTAAACATCATAATTACACAATGTGCAAGAAGAAAATCTCGATCCCTACTTGGAGTGGATATTGGTTTTTGTGCGACATCGATGGTCATGATTTGAAGACAATGGGATCATTTGACTACTTTTAATAAAAGTTAATGAAATATCTGATCGAAAAATTGATAAAAAGCTGTATGGTTCAATCAAACGCGTGACAAAGTTTGACTCGTTGAAAAGTTGAAATTTTATCAGATAAACACAATACAAGTTGCACTCTAGAAAAACTAAATTAGAGAGCACATTTTAAGTTTCTAGATAAAGTAATTTGTAATTTTATCGTAGATAGAGTAATTTTAAGTTTCTCTTTTAACATTTTATGTTTTGTCGTTACATCTTTCTATATATAAAAAATGGCTATTTAACGGAATTTGTTGGTTTAACGGAAAAACTAACGGAATTTCTTGATTTAACGGAAAAATTAACAGAATTTCTTGTTTTAACGGAAAATCTTTTTTCACCACCCCTACTTACAAAATTATAATTAAATAATATAATAATAAATTAACTTTTGATAATTCCTTCAAACTAAAATATCTTGGAGCTAACTCATCCGAATCGATTTTTTCTCGAATCTGATTTATGTATCTAATTACGATTTATCCAACGAGACCAATATTCATATATTTACGATAACTCCATCAATATCTAAATATTTGACACAAATAAAATATAATTTGATAAATGTATCATTTAGTCCCTAACTTTCAAAATATTAAAATATAGTATATAAAAATTGAATTATATTTTATGAAAATTTTCGGGGTATTACATTCTCACCCCCTTAAAATATTTTCGTCCTCGAAAATTTACCCGTCACTTACCAATACTAAGTCTAACACATGATATACATATATTATCGTAATACATATCATACTTTAGCGATAAAATGAAATGCATTATTACTTAAAAAAGAGTAAAGACTTAAGTCATACAAAAAGTTTAAGCCTCCGTTTGTTTCTTATTAAAAACCCATAAAAATTAAAAATATAACCGTTATCCATCACATCAATTTTGAGTTTCTATCTCTTGTGTGGGGTCCAATAACGGCTATATTTTTCATTCTCATTATACATTAATGAGAATCAAACGGAGCCTAAGTAAACTCATCTTCTTACCCCTTAACATATCTTGAGTTTTCTGTTTGTGATTTTGGGTTAGAGGTGACAGAAAGAAGCACTTTATTTAATTATTTATCAATTATATAAACATTACATCATTAATTATTTAATTAACCAAAAAAATTACATCTTTATTAATAACAAATTAATTCTTAAACAAAACTATTAAATATAAACTAAGCAAACGTGCATTGCACGTTGCTTGTAACTAGTATTTATAAAATTTGCTCACATGTCCGACTCTGATAGAAAAATGTATCCTCCTATACATACATGAAAATATTAAAGATTAATTATATTTAAATAAATAAATATATCATACCTCTAATAGTTTAAACCTACTTATTCAACTTCTTTTGCAGAGAGCACTGTACATAAACGAAGTGGCTGGTATTGTAAAATATTTTCTGCATGTTCCCGACGTGCATTATTGAGTTTCTTCCATACTCTTCACATCTCCTCGATTTATTTTGTATATAGAGAGGGATAATTGAATTGAATTGAATTGATAAAAGATAAAATTTTCTTAAAAATGAGCACAATAAACATAAACATATTGAGCACATATTTAATGAATAATGCTAGATGTACACTATCCATGACATCTGTGTTGACATCCTCGCCTACGTGGAAGAAATTTGTGCATTGATGTGATAATCAATGATTTTGATGGATCCATGTGTAAGAGTGTTAACAAAGATGTAAAGAAGAGCGCACATACAGCATGGTTGGTATTTAATAGGGATTAGCATCTAGATTTCTGTCTAAATTAAAGTCAACAACTAATTTTACTCCCAATTTCATAGAACCCGCAACTTTTCAACTACACATATCAACGTACGTATTTTTAATATCCCAAAAAAGATTAAAAAAAAAAAAAAGGCCCTTAGGCTTAAATTTATTTGTTTTTATATCAAGAGAGTCAGCCATAAGTAGACATTGTAGGTACATTAGACAGAATATTTATGTTCATGAACTGGGACAAAGCTGACTCTCAAGCCTCTCTGGTGCCTGGTAATAGTTTATAACAATAACTGCAGATACATTGATTTTACTCCATTTTTTTCATTCATCACTTCATGTGTCATGTCCAAATGAGATTGAGAAACTATTATATTTCATACTTGTCCCCCATTATAACTGCATCTAATTCATTTCCAACAGATTTTCTAAACCAACCATTTTTGTCCTATTTAATGACAAAAGTGTAATTATAACATAAGAACAACTAATGGGTTGTTTTGACAAATCTAGCTTCTGATAAAAAAATAAATTAGCAAGTTTCGAAAAAAAAAAAAAAAGATTGGAAAAATGTGTGGATCCATGAAACATGTGAATAAAGTTGAAGTTTTTAAAGTCGATAAAATTTTGACAGAATTTGTTCAAACAAACATTAAATCTTGTTATCAATAAACTTGAAATCGGTAATATGAATTTTATTATTCATCTGATTCGATTAGTCATTTGAAATCCAACTTACTAAGTTAATTCAAAATATACTTCTTCATCTTTGAATATTTACTATTGTTATAGCATCATTATTTAATTTGAAAAGAAAACTTTCTCATCTTTTATTCGACTCTTTAATATTATTAAAAATAATTAATATCAGAAAACACTCATAGAAATGTTTTAATTTGCGATATAACCTCTGCCTATTACAAATTGGATTTCGTGGGTTTTGATTTTGGTTTAATTGGTTATCGTTGAAGGTGGGGAAGAAGAGTAAGTGGGATGAGGTGGAAAATAAAATTTTAAATGTTTGAGATTGTAAGTGCTACATATAAAAAATTTGGGTTCAATTTGTAAAAAAAATAATAAATGTGGGTACTGAAATTACAAATTCCTTTTGAATTTTGAATTTTTTTTACTGTTTTTAACGGTAAATTTGGCGGATTTTGAATGAATGAGGGTTTTTTCGCACAAAAGGTTTCAAACAGTGGATTTTATGTGATTTCAAACAATGAAAATGTTTCCAGGGGGATTTTCTACTATTAATCATTATTAAAAATGTTGATTTTAAGAATGAGTGATTGACATTCTTCTATCGGCAGTGTCCTTTGAGCCGGCCTAAAATATACATCAACTATACACGATTTGATTTTGCATAATTTAGCCTCGATGTATACTTCTTAAGCAACGTATTAAAACAAAACCCAACTTGAATTTGAAGTTAATTTATAATGACGACATGTTTAGTACGGTTCATTGGATAATTAGAACGGACAAGAGAGGCATATGAATTATGTCTAATGTGATGAACGATTTTGTCGAATTTATCTTACCAAGCATGTTGGGAAAATTCAAAGATAGAAACCATGGAGACCCGATTTGGAGCCCCATAATGTCAAAGTACACTGCGCATTACGACCTGCTCGTGATCTTGGACCAAAGCTCACAATCGTCCAAGACATCGACCTTCTAGATCGTCATTTGTTTCATTCCAGACAACCGAGATCGATACTAAGGCGCATAAATTCTTGCTTCTTTTCCTCTGACCTTCTATTGGTACGTAATGAAGTATGAAAAAACAGTACATAGTTAACCAACTACCATGGTTACGGGTTCATGAAACTGTTTATAACTTATTGCAACTATTAGTCAATTAATTACGACAACATGGGTATCATAAAATGTTCCCATCTTCTAAATAGTATTTGTAGGGATTTTTGTTCCTCAGTACTACGAACAGAAAAATCATACATTGTGCTGTCAATTGTCGAATGGTCGAGCACACATGTATAGTTTTTAAATCATTGTTACCACGATTGCATTCCATCATAGATCACTCCCCTTAAATCACACACACACACACACACACACACACACATATGAGATGGAAGGAGAGAACACAAATGACATATACAAAGAGTGCCTAAGAAACCATGCAGCCAGCCTTGGCAGCTACGCCACCGACGGCTGCGGAGAATTTACTCTTGATGATACTTCCTCCGGCGGTCTACACTGTGCTGCATGTGGCTGTCATCGGAACTTCCATCGTAAAGTCACGTGTGGTGGAAGCGGTGGTCATGATCACGAGATGGTAGAATACGGCGGTAGCAGAGGCTGCGGCAGGAGGCAGATACGGGAATTTCCAGAGTCGGAACGGAGTGGGAAGAAAAGGTTTAGGACAAAGTTTACAGAAGATCAGAAAGAGAAAATGCTGGCATTTGCAGAGAAATTGGGATGGAAGCTGCAGAGAAAGGATAAAGAAGAAGAAATAGAGAGGTTCTGCAGAGGGATTGGTGTTAGTAGGAAAGTTTTCAGAGTGTGGATGCATAATCACAAGAACTCTTTCTTCACTCCTGCATCTAATGCCAATGTATCCAATCTAACTCATCAGTAGAGAGAAACATAGTGATATATTTTTTAATCTAGAATTCATGTTTCACTATAATAATCAAAAAGAAGTTTTTTTTCCCTCGTCTTATGATGTGTTCATGGCTGCTAATAAAGGAACATCATCTCCTATTCACATGATCTTCTCGCTGAAAATTAAGGTTTGCGGACAAATGACTGATATTATATTACAATGGCTATTGGTCATGAAGTCCGTAGCAATTTACTCCTAATCACAACTCATTATTAACGCTTAGGCATCTCCAACTCAACTTCAAAATGACGTAAAATGCCAATTTGGTGTGACATGATGCTCCAGCCGTGCTTCAAATTTTCACACCAAATTAGAGTAACAAACAGCTTTGCACCAAATCACCAATTGAAGCACGATGCACAGTATAGATCCCTTCTTTCCATATACAAGAGATAAAGAAAAACTAATAGATATAACAACCGTGCTATAAAACCTTGTTCACTCCTACTTGAAGACGACAAACCCTAAATCGACTGAATCTCTCTATTAGAGGAACCCAAATCATGAATTCAGGCACATTTCATGGTCCAAGGATGGATAGATCCCTTCTTTGCATATGTAAGAGAGAGAAATATAACGACGATGCCATAAAACTTTGTTCGCTCCTACTTGAAGATGACAATTCTTATTATATTAGTCAGAAAAGAGAATATTACACTACTTTCATTTTTTACACGTCGAGTTTGAGGCAGCGTATAAGCTTCAACCCCTTCTTTCTAGAGGAGACATTTTAACCACATCATGCTTTTCACTTGTGAGGAAGATGGAATCTTTAAGATCAATGTTACTTTTTTAGTAATAATGAAAAGTTTGAGGACGGCAGGTCTAAAATAAACACAGAAAAAATGTCGAGATCACAGTGGTCCCTGCCAAATCTTGATAACAAAATTCAGTATTACAACAATGGAGTCGGTATATATACCATTCTCAACTAGTATTTCATGAAATTATACGACTGTAAATAATACTGCTGCTCTCTCTGCTTTATGCACAGACTGTATAAGCGGAAAGCTACACTCAGTCGGGACTGTTTTTAAGAACAAAATTTTACGAGCATATTCCTCCTCAAGAACAAAAACATAGCCGGAAGAATGTAATGGTTACCACGAGATATATGTTCTCATGAAGCTCGGTATTTATCCTTTACGGCTGAGGCTGCTGCTTTGTACCATGAAGATGCAGCCATGGCCCCCGGGTCGGGAACTGACGCAAGAATAGAAGTCGAGACATATGAAGAACGGCCAGCCTGCAAATCCAAAATTTAGTCCAATACAGAATGCATGTTTGGCTAGCTTGAAAATGATAAAAGTTACTTTTGTTTCCATAAATGTTTGGACATTACTTTTTCCTACTTTTAAGTAAAAAAGGAGTTAATTATTTCGGTAATAACTCTTACTGTAGTGTCAAGATAAGCAACTTACTTTCCAACTTTAATCAATAAAAGAAATTTATGAGCCAAACATGCTTGAAACGGAAAAAATAAAGGTCTCGGAGTGCTACCTGTGCGGGCATGTGTTTAGTTGATTCTGCACCAGCAACTGCTGCTTCAGCAGAAAGAACAAATGCTTCAACAGGATCATCGCCGGCAGTCAATTTCTGTTCATAAAGCTTAAAATATGATTACAAAGCTTGGAGCCAAATGAATATTAAATCTCTAAACATGGTAATCACCGTTTCTAACCTCTTTGAGAACTGACAATGCTGGAATAAGAGCATCCAATAATGTACGATAACCTGCAGTGGCTCCACCATATTTGCTGACTGCGGCTATTGCAGCTTCAAATGCACCAGCCCCTATATCAAGAAGCATTAAATTACCTAGTGCCAAAGATGTTAATTCAGCAAACCAAGAAACTGCAGCATTCAAGTCATCTTACAGTGTAGGGGCATAATAACTGAATGGCTATGAGCTTTCAACTGTGCATATGCTGCCTTACAAAATATGTCATATCTGTTGGTAAGACAGATACAGGGTTATCATTCTTTAGAAATGATTGTTGTAGATATCAAGAAAAGCATTGTACATATAAATAACTACAGCAGCCGTATTCTTCAAAATGAAGCGGGCACACATCATACATGATTCCACTTGTTCCTCCCATGACTCTCCCAATAGAAGATCCAATTTCATTTACGGTTTCTGCTGGATCATTCAGTGGATAACTAAAAAAAAACAAAGAACTATTAGTCAATGCAAATGATCATTGTACACACAAAAATAGAATAGGCAAAAAATATAATAATAAAGAAAATAAATGAAAGGTAAAATAGACGAGTAAAAGAAAAACAAGTACAAACATATTATCATAGACAAAATTGGCATAGTAGTGCATCCAATGTGCCATAATTTTTAACAATCAGCAATCCCACATATCCTAGACGTAAAAAGCATTTCTATGTTTTGCATATATATTGGCAACACAAGTTTAAGCTCATCTGTGAATCATTTATCAATTTTATTCTGAACTGAATCATGAAAAATGCTATAATACCTTAACCACAGCGACAATCAATGCATAATTGGAATAAAAAAATTACTTCTGAGTTGTGCAATACAATATAGCAATAACAATTTTAATGATATGGTCAAAAATAATATAGTAAGAGGTAACTGGCTTATTGTTTCAGAATAATCCAAGGAATGAGTGGTGGACATTTGTAAGTTGAATTAAAAGTCAAGCACTAAATCCCAAAAAAAATAAAAATGGCTGTAGTGATTCCAGAAAGCGTCACCCTAAACCAAAATCAAAGACCAGTTAAATAATCTACAGGACCAGTCCTCTTGCCCTTGTGTTAAAAAAGATTTTTTTAAGTTCAGGAATCTGTATCTATAAGCATAAGAGAATCAGGACCAACTAGTCACATCAAAATAGGACAATTATTTCAAATTCCAAGTACTGTGGAGAGAGAGAGAGAGAGAGGCAACAGAATAGGATGACTCTCAACCTTTTTATGTCTTCAAGAATAGCGGATGCGCCTCTGAACATCTATAACATGGAAAGGAATTAGAAGTATACACAATGTGCAATCACGTTGTGAAAAGCATGAGGAACCACATATATTATATCACAGTACTTACTGTTGATCCACAATCACCATCTCCAACTTTGCCATCCCATTCATTTAAGCTGTCCCTGAGATTGACAACTGCAGTTGCAGCTGCTTCAATAGCAGCCTCAAGAATATTGCCCAGAGGACTAAGCTGTTTGGGCCGATTCGATGTCTAATGAAAAAATAATGCAGGTAAGCATTGAGGCGATTGTCACAATAAAAGATAATATTTCCTTCCAAGTTCACAGCATCAAGAATAGAAATGCAAGCTAATAAAGTTTGTTCATCCATGAAGTGCGTGGTTTAGCTCATAGATGCACTTCAAATTTTGATGTGAGGAAGACAGTGCCAGATATTACATCATTTTAATGCATATGAAGACTTGGAAGTGTATATAATCCTTAACTCAGACATAAATAAGCCCCTGTTTCTCTTCCATTAAGAGGGTGTTTGGTAGAGATTAAAATCGGATTAAAATTGAAAAACTAGTCGTTATTGTTGACTTTTATTAGACGAGTGAGACCCAACAATGACCATAATTTCAATTTTAATCTGATTAGTAGCCCTACCAAACAGGCTTTAAATCAAAACTCTTTTTTTCTCAAAACTCATTTTCAACAAACAATAAAATATTTAGCATGTATATCCAAAACTTTTTCCACTTTTTAACTACACGTTCTTCAAAAAATCACTATTTCAAACCGATTTTTCCCAAAAAAACTCTTTCTAATAAAAGACGAACAAGGGCTAAATAAAAAATCACTTAAAAGGATCCGACTAAAAATAACCATTAGTGAGTGTAGAGGCTGTCTGGGATCATATTGGTGCAATGATTTATCAATGTGGGACAAACTCAAACACCATCCTTGTAAATGACACGTCAATGCTGAGAAATAAGAGATATATTCACATAACAAATGAGCTCCTACTAACACTTGTAACGAATTCGTGCAGAATGAGGATGAGGATGAATGTCATCTTCAGTTACATGGGTGTCATATGGACAGTGTGCACAGTCAAAAGGAAGGCCATTGAAGAAGCTATATCTCATGGTAAGGGATATTATCTTCAAGAAGTCCAAATTGTTTCCAGAAACTAGTTTTGGCAAATTGGCAATAGATACATAATGACCCTTGACATACCTCTTCATTCTTGTTTGTACGAGACGGTGGAACAGGAACAGGAATCTGAGCAGGTGGACGGCTACCTGCAAGCAAATTAGATTTTGATAAAACGTAATTAACCCATTTTTGATAATAAACTGAGTTTAATTGTACTTGTTGCAAAATGAGTTATCAACATATATCATTAGTGTAACAATCTCCAAAAGCATCAGAAGTTTTAAAGAGAAACACCTGTGTGAGCTTGTAAGCATATATAGTCATAAAGTACTAACCATCAGCACCAACAGGCCAATTCGGAGCCTTAGTTGGAGCATCCAAGCGGTCCAAAATAGCTTCGTCTGCATTCATCACAGTGATGGAAAACCCTGTCCAGAACACACAAGCAAAATAGGAGCACGTTTGAGTAATCTTAAAAGTTCAACTTTGAAATAAATGGTTTAATGCCAAACATATAACATATTTGGAATTTTTTTTTTAAGTAAAAAACAAAACTCAGTGCTTGTGTGGAAGTGATTTTTTGAAAATCGATTTTCTCCACTCATTTTCAACTACACTCCAAAAAAAAAAAAATCAATTTTCATATTTCCCCTGAACTTTTCCTCACTTTTTAACAACACATTGTCCAAATAATCTCTACCACACAAGGGCTTATTTTGATTTTTTGACAGTGAGATGATAGTTACTTTCAAAATAACTTTGATTAACAAAATTTATTAACTTATAAGCAAATATTTAAGCTTGGCAAAACAAGCATTAGGTTTTTATCTCATAAATAAGCTCTAGCAGTCATTAACATACCAGCCATGTCAAGAGACGTCATAAATGACCCTGTATAAACTCTATCAACAGCCAGACCATGTTCCAGCTGCAATCTAGGCACAGCCTTTCCAGCGGCAATCATAAGTTCCATTAGCGGAGTGGCCCCCAGCCTGCAGTTCAAGAAGAATACCAAAAGAATAAAACTAGCAGACCAGAATCAATTCAATCAAGCAACAAAATATGATCTAGTATAACTATATAGTCAGAACAGTGTGATATAATTGGAAATCAGAATGTAAATACATTGAACAATGCAAAGTCTGAGAAAATGACAATTTAGTTGTTCCGCCTGTTTCGCGCCCATTATTTAAAACTTATTTTTACTCAAAACTCATTTTCAACCACATATTTCATGGGATCCACAATTTTTATCAGCTTTTAAACCATAAATTTCATCTTCGATAAAACTCTACTAAATCTGATTTCAAGATAAACCAAACAGGAGCTTAATGAACAGTGTAAAAGTATGATTTGGTGTAACTAAAGATAAAAATGTATCATATAAGGATTAATAGCAGAAAACCTAAAAACATTTTCATTTGCGATATACTACCTATTGGAAATCACATAAAACCCCCCTTTTTGAAACCTTTTGTGCGAGAAACCCCCTACCGTTAAGATCCGTGAGGTTTTCCATTAAAAAAGTAAAAAATGCCAAAATTAAAAATGAATAATTGTAATTTCAGTATCCAAACTTTTTATTTTTTCACAATCCCAAATATCTTTTTCCCCAAAAATCCAATTGAAACTCTACCCAAATTAAAATTCAAAGGGGTAAAATGATGACTTAAAAATTCAATAAAGACAATGTT
This sequence comes from Fraxinus excelsior, assembly GCA_019097785.1. Lineage (NCBI taxonomy): Eukaryota > Viridiplantae > Streptophyta > Magnoliopsida > Lamiales > Oleaceae > Fraxinus > Fraxinus excelsior. The sequence goes on from CM032632.1 coordinate 32,515,406, forward strand.
TCTTGTAACTCATTTTTCTCTATATTTCTTTTTTATTTTATAGGTAATCAGATAATTTTATTATAAATAAAGAATACACATGGAGTGTATTATCATTTTAAAAAAGAAAGAAAAAGCATACAATTAGGCAGCCACTCCATAGGATTACTAGTCACGGCATTAAACCAAGTATACAAAGTTGGATAAAATAATTCTCTAATCTGCTCTGTGGTCTGTGTTTGGTCTTCAAAGCATCGGTTATTCATTTCCCTTCACACACCATACAATGCATCCCGGGATAAAATTCCATACAAGCTTGCTATCCTTATCACGTAGCTCTCTTCCATGCCCGCAACACGTCCTCTATATGTCTAGGCAACACCCAATCAATATTTGAAAAGCCAGAATACTGTTCTACAGCCAGAGAACTCCAACACAATGAATGAACAAATGGTCGTGTCTCCCCATCACTCCAACACATATAACACTACTCGATAACATAAAAGCCTTTTCTTCGAAGATTATCCATCGTAATGCATGTCCCCTCACAACCGTCCATAATAGAAATGCCACCCGTGGAGGCATTTTGCATTACTACACCATCTTCTAGGGGAAAAAACTCTCCACAGGTCCAAAAAGGGATCTAAAATAGGAGCGAACTGAAAAAATATCATTCTGTACCAACCTCCATCTACTACGATCACCCTCTCCTATCTAAATTTGCACATCATACAAAGAGGAGCGAACTGAAAAAATACCATTCTGTGCCAACCTCCATCTACTACGATCACCCTCTCCTATCCGAATTTGCACATCATACGAAGAGGTTAAAAGTAGTGCATAATCATCTAATTCTCAATCCTGCAAACCCCTCTGGAAAGTAATATTCCAACTGTAACTCTCATTGTGAATGGCTAAGACATCATTCCCTATAGCGGAAGGCGCCAAAGAGATGCGATGCAAAGAGGGGAACCCCACCTTTAGCGATTGATCTCCACACCAAACATCATCCCAAAATCTGATATTATTGTCATTCCCCACCACAAAAGTCAATTTATCCCGAAGGTCGCTCCATCATCGTCGAATGTACGTCCACAAACTCACCCCATAAGAACCACGACCCTCACTCGAGCACCAACCCCCATCCATCACACCGTACTTCGCCCCTATGATTTCTCTCCAGAAACTCTCTCTCCACTCCAAACAGCCTCATCCATTTGCCCAATAATACCTTGTTAAACAAAATAAGGCTCCTTAGATCGAGGCTCCCCATCCTCATAGGAGAACACACAACTCCTCAATTAACCAAGTGAAGTTTCCTTTCCTCTCCCAACCATGCCCAGAGAAAATCCCTTTGAATCCTCTCTAATATATTTGCTGTTGCAACAGGAATGTGAAACAATGACATAAAGTAGGTAGGGATATTTGAAAGAGTTGATTTGACTAGAGTAAGATGGCCGTCCTTTGAGAGAGACATACGCTTCTACCCCGCTAATCTCCTTTCCACTTTTTCAACAATAGCATTCCAAATATTAATACTTTTGAACCGCGCCCCTAATGCAAGCTCTAGATATAACATAGGCAACCCTACAACCTAAAATACCTGTGAATTCGTCTACGTTATTGACCTCCCCTACTGGAATAACCTCATATTTCCCCAAATTTATCTTCAATCCAGACACCGCCTCAAAGCATAGGAGCAAGCGGCGTAAGTTCCTAAATTGCTCCTCATCTGCTTCATATAAAATCAGTGTGTCGTCTGCAAATAACAAGTGGGACACCTGCAATTGACCAACCATATATCCATTAATCAAATTCTCCCGTCTTGCTTTCTCGAGCATTCTACTGAAAGCCTCCATAACAATAACAAATAGCAATGGAGACAATGGATCCCCTTGCCTTAAGCCTCTGCTGCTCCGAAAATAACCCTCAGGGGTACCATTAACCAAAACTAAGAATGAAATAGTAGAGATACAGAACTAAATCTACTTACACCACTTATCCCCAAATTCACAACGCCTAAGCATATATAGATAGAAGGAACCCCCAATTTACGTAATCATAAAGCCTTCTTAATATCAAGCTTGCAAAGCATCCCCGGAATCCCTATGCACAATCTCGAATCAATGCATTCATTCGCAAATAAGGACAGAATCCAAGATCAGGCGTCCTTTCACGAAAGCATTCTGAAACTTAGACACCACTTTTCCTAGCACCTCCTTGAGTCTATTCGCCAAAACTTTCGCAATAATTTTGTACACCCCACTAACCAAGCTAATGGGGTGAAAATCCTAAATATCAATCGACCCCGGTTTCTTAGGGATCAATACGATAAATGTTGCATTTGAACTTTTCAGGACCCCGCCACGCTTAAAAAAATAAGTGAGAACATCAATAATATCCTGTCTACCACCTCCCAACATGCCTTATAAAATGAGAACGAAAAGCCATCTGGTCAGCCTTATCATCATTCACACTAAACACCACCTCCTAATTTCATCTCTCCAAATGGTCTCTCCAACCAACCAGCATCCTCCTCCGTAATAGTAGAAAACTACAATCCCTCCAACTCTGGCCTCTACTCAAACTGCTCCCGATAGAGATTCTGATAGAATCCCACCATATGGGTCCCAATATCCCGAGGATCCTCATAGGTAACCCCATCAACCTCCAACACTGTGACCGAATTGTTGCGCCTGTTAGAATTGGCGACTCTATGGAAAAACTTGGTGCATTTGTCCCCCTCTTTTAATCACATTACCCTAGATTTCTGACGCCAATCAATCTCCATCATTTGCACCAACCTCTCTAGCTCTCCCCTTAAAACTCCACGTCTCCCCTTCTCCTCCTTGTCCAATCCTCAACTCTCCTCAATCTTATTCAGCTCTTCTATATATGAAAGACACTGAGCTTTACGAGAGTTCACATTGTCCCCACCACCTCCTCATTCCACCTCTTTAAATCCTTTTTAACGCCTTCAACTTCTGATCCAACACATAATTGGGAGATCCTCGAAAATCGTAAGAGACCCACCAATTCCGTACTCGCTCCCCAAAGCCTTATATTTTTAACCACATCTTCTCAAACCTAAAAGGCCTTAATCCATGACCCCTCGTATTCCCAGATAACAATATAGGGAAATGATGAGTAAATCCTCCCGAGTCTCCTCTGAGTAATATCTAAGTACTTAGCCTCTCACTCTCCACTAACCAGAAATTGGTCTATACGTGAGCACATGTTGGTCCCGATTAGATGACCAAGTAAAGTCTCCCCTAATCATAGGCATATCCACCAACATATTCTCCCTAATAAAATCTGAAAATTCCTCCAGAGCCCCAATTAGTCTCCAACCACTCAACCTGTCAGTGGAAATTGACCCCCAATGCAAGTTGGGAGATTCCACCATGCCATCATACCAGCCAACTCATTCCACAAGCCCCCTCTACTCATCCAAATTAGGACCATAAACTCCAGTAAGCATCCAATGGAATCCATCCCCAACATTTTTAAACGAGAGTGATATCGAGTATTACCCTACACTAACATCCTCCATATCAAAGACTCTAGTGTCCCACATGATTATCACGCCTCCTGATGCCCCCAATGACCCCAAAAACTGATATCCAACATGTTGTCCCCCCTATAAGCTCCTAACCACATCCCTCGAGACAAACTCCAATTTAGTTTCTTGCAAGCAAACAAGGTCCGCCCACCATCCTCTCAATAAATTTTGAACACCTATCTTTTTCCCATGCTCGTTAAGCCCCCTCACATTTGGGATCATTTTAACACTCTGTCATCCCTCCCCAACAATCCTTTCCTACCTCGCCACCCTTAACATCATAATTTACTGACCATTTGAGCCGCTTAAGTTCGCGAACACCCTTCCTTCTTTATTTACCTCCTAGTGTGCTCATCCCCTGCCCCCTACTAGCCTCCAACTCCTTAAATAATTGCAAGAGTCCACTTTCATATCCATCGCAAGACATGCCAACCAATTTACTAAAGTCCTGAATTTTTTGAAAGACCCAATTTGAGGGTTTGGGTCCAGTCTCAAATCACATTCACCTTCATTGTTTCGTCTGCGGGACAACACTCCAAAGGGTCGAACGGGTATCCCTCCGCTTCCCCCACATGTACAACATCATTAACATTCTCCCCCTTCTGGCCACCATCCAACCACAACACCAAAACTTTCTCAATTCCTAAATCTTTTGTTATGTGTTCCCAACCATAACTGATGCACGTGTCGCATCGTGCTCTTTCAGGACTATCAAATTTGATCCCTCTACCAAAACATGTGGCATCTCTTGCTCAACAGAGAATAATCCATCTGACGACGGTGGAAGTTTTGGATGGAGAAGTTGGTGGTGCTTTCCCGACGGCGTTTGTAACGACCCGAGTCCCACTTAACGGGCTATCCCGGCCGTTAGATCGACGGCGTATTGTCCCCACTGTACCAACATGAGCCTTTTCAGCATGCTTTGTCCTCACTCGCATGCTCCCCGAGAAAACTTCCCAGGGGGTCACCCATCATTGAATTGCTCCAAGCCAAGCACGCTTAACTGTGGGGTTTCTAACGATGGACTTCCGGAAAAGAAGATGCACCTTGTTGGTATGAGTAGTACCTATCAAATCTCTTAACCTTTCTTGGTCGGGGTATTACAATCACCCACCGTTAAACTCGCGACGTCCTCGTCGTGCTTGATCCATCTGAGGATCTGTTGTCAGGCGTTGGGATTCTAGAGGTGGCTCCTACGGGTTCAAGAGGTGGCTCTCGTCCTCTGGCGTAGCACTTTGTCCCGCATAGCACTTAGTTCCCGATTTCCGGCTAGCAACCCGCTCTGATACCATTTGTAATGACCCGGGTCCCACTTAACGGGCTGTCACGGCCGTTAGATCGACGACGTACTGTCCCCACTGTACTAACATGAGTCTTTTCAGCATGCTTTGTTCTCACTTGCATGCTCCCCGAGAAAACTTCCCAGGGGGTCACCCATCATTGAATTGCTCCAAGCCAAGCACCCTTAACTGTGGGGTTTCTAACGATGGACTTCCGGAAAAGAAGATGCACATTGTTGGTATGAGTAGTACCTATCAAATCTCTTAAGCTTTCTTGGTCAGGGTATTACAGCGTTGGTGCCAACGGTGGGGATGAGGGTGGAAAGAAAGGGGATGGGGTAGGGGGTTTGAAGGAGATAACCATTTTTTAAAAAATAAAAAAATTGGTTTTTTATTTTTTCCTAATTTTTTTAGTTTTCTTGTTTATTTATTTGATGTGGTAATTTTAAAACTACCATTTTACCCCTTTTAATTTTAATTTGGGTGGAGTCTCAATTGGGTTTTTGGGGAAGAAGATGAAGTGAGGGTGAAAAATAAAGTTTTAAAGATTTGGGATTGTAGGTAGCACATATAAAAAATCTGGATTTAATTTGTAAAAAAATAAAAGTTTGGGTACTGAAATTGCAATTATTCATTTTAATTTTGGTATGTTTTATTGTTTTTAACTGAAAATTTGACAGATCTTGATAGGAGAGGGTTTTTCACACAAAATGTTTTAAACAGAGGGGGTTTTTGCGATTTTCAATAGGTATGGAGATATATCACAAATGGAAACGTTTCTAGGAAGGTTTTCTGCTATTAATCCTATCATATATATAAATATAATTCCATTTATTCAACAAGCAATGTAAAGTCTCAAAAAATGACTATTTACATCCGACAAGGAAAAAATGCCATCTCCAATAGTACGCCCATGGGCTGAATTAAAATCTCTAATAAACTTCATCCCAAAAAAGCACCATTTTCACAAATTGTTTGGTTCACCTAAACGTCCAGTCAACTTTTTCCAAATGACGCATCAGATAAGACATGTAGTTAACAAAAACCTTCAACCCTGACAAAAGAAATGCAAAAACTTATTTTTATGGTTATCAAGGTTTCAGCTTGTCAAGAAAATATCGAAATAAAATATTAATTTTCTTTCTGGTCCAATCAGTCAAAATTCTCTCCAGTTTACTTTTTCTTCTTCAAATCAAGGTATGCAGTTGACAAAAGCCTTTCGACCACGAAAAAATATGTAAAAACTAACTTCATATACTTCAGGATAAACATTAATGCTGATAAAGGTTTTAACATTCCCAAATATTAATATGAAAATATGAATTTTCTTCAAGAGTATAATCAGTCAAATTTCTCCCCCATTTTCTTCTCAGCACAAGACAGTTTGAAAACATATTACAAAGATATTCGATTACAAAATCCAGATCCAGCCAAAGATAGTACCACGTCATTTCACTCGTGTTAATCTTCATCTAAAACACTTAAACAAATGTAGATAAAAAATTTCAGAGCCAATGTTTTCTTTGACTTGCATATATACGAGAGGTTCCGGTCGTGAACTCTATATTGTATCTAATTCAAATATCTTACTTTATCCTTGGAGAGAACCTCCTAAAACAAAGAGGACAAAAGGAAATAATTTGTATTTCTTGGACAAAACAAAGATCCGCAGCACCAGAATATAATACGTATCCAGAAAGAAAGCATCCTTGTGTGCAATTGTACGAAGATAACTCCAATGAAGAATATGAACTCACCCATTAATCATGAGAACAACCCTACTTCCGCGTCGTATAGGAACATAGTTTGTTTCCTTCAAAAAATTCAGAATTAGAATAGCATTGAAATACCAAATTAAAAAGTTTAACAAGCTAAAGCAAATAAGATCATCAATGAAAAAGAGTTTTCAAGAAGATTACTGTCAGTTAACTATCTTGTGGCAATTAATCTAACAGAAGCAAAGAAAGAAATGCTATATATTATAGTAATAAGCTGAAACTCACAGGTCCTCTGCTTGATAATTTCTAAAATTTCAAGTAATGAATTTTTTTAACAACAATAGACAATTAAGTTGATTAGGTAAGCTGACTTGGAATAAGCTGATTTGTAATATTTTTGCCAAAATTGTTATCTTCAAAGTAATGTAACTAGTTATACAACCCATCATGTCATTATCTTTATCACAATCTCGTGTTTATCTTGTCTAAATCCCCTCAATATATCTCAGGCCAAAACATATTTCTACACTAAGTCTACTGTACTCTTTAAAACTTTAGTTATTTTCTCCAAATATCGCCCACTCGTGTTTTAAAATAGAAGTGGTTGACGTGGCTATTACCTATCTAAGCCACACTGATTCAACAACCTTAAATTCTTTCTGGTACTATGTTTATTTGCCCATTGAGCATAATTGACCAAGAGCCCATTTTCAAGTTACAAATAAGAACATCAAGAAAATGTTTGCCCATCTTCATCTTAGTAAACTTCACTTCTAGCAAATTCAATTATCAGGGTTCATTTAACTGATCCTAGTAGTCTTTCAATAAAACGGCTAGAAAGTAGAAACTTCGGTTTGAAGGAAATCTGGAGAAACAACTTACGACTCTCCTCTACTGTAACTATTTTCAGCCCATTGAATTTATTTGCAATAAAAACTTTTACACCCACTTTAAAGCAGACATTTACAAGTAATAACATACCTGTGATAATATCTGTTTCAAAACATGAGAAACCACAATGTCAACAGGCTGGAGATCAGCCACAGCAGCCCCTGGTTCACCATGCTGAACAAAAGAAAAGTTATATACTTAGATATAATTCGGGTGAGCAGGATTAGAGCATGTTTGGGAAAGTTTAAATTATAATTAGTTAGATAGTTTTGTAAAATAACTATAGCTACTTTGGCAGTTAACCAGTTATGAAGCAGGTCTTCCGTAGCAAAAATTATTTGTTGCGAGGACAATGCTAGGGATTCCAGCTAAGTCAAGGGAGAGGAAAACTTCATATCCCTAAGTGTAAGGATAATTCCAGTTAAAGATTCCGAAATGTGAACATAATGGTTTCTGAAGATTAAATATTTTTCCACGTATAGATCAATCTGACTGACTATAAGCAATGACTAAAAGTCAGGAAAGAAGTGTTACAAACTGCATCATAATAATAATGTTGCATGCACTGTCACCGAGTGATTGTTATCTAATGCATGAGTTTACATCCATTGAATAGAGAAGAACGTGATTACTTAATGACAATTCCTTACTATTCCAAGACCAAGCTCCATCTTTCCTGGACCTAAACGATCCGACGTTACTCGACCTGGCAATGTGCAAACTGATAATGCAACACCCATCGTGCCAACCAATTCTGATGCACGTTGTGCTTCAGCAGCAACTTCACCAAGAGAAAGACCACAAGCTGCTGCTGCTCCAGAAACCTGTGATTGACAAAGGAAGATAGTGTCAAAATATCACAATCAAAAAAAGGTGGTGGAAAAACCAGCATCATTAGTTGCATCATATCTGAACTTATTGACAACAAGAAAAATCATTTCCCAACATATAATAGCCGGATTTTCTAAAATGCTTCCTAGCACTAATAAATTGAAACCATATCAAATATTGGTGTCATATGATCAGGCATGCATTTAGTTTTACAAGCCACGAGGGAGAGCATTAGCAGAGTGTGAGAATTGAAAGACTGGATCAACCTTATGAACTAGAATTGTCCCAGCTAAACCTCTTCGTCCAGCTATGCCTCTAGGAGGTGGTAGAGCACAATCATCACCAACGATTACCACCTATGAACATAAATTGAAGCATGGAGCATATTAATATTAGAAGCACTTGTATTCTTATATTCTCTCTTTCGCAAAAAGATAAAATATTTTGAATAAAAGTTCACATGAGTACATACCTCGACTTTATAACCTTCAGATTTAGCTTTCTCAGCAGCCAAGCCAAAATTTAGTCGATCGCCAGTGTAATTCTGCCAGGATCAATGTAAGCTCAATCCTTGAGAAGATAACATTCGGTAATGGATAATGTACAATATGCCTGACATGTTCATGTGATTTTATATACGTGGTAACAAATTGTAAAGTAATTAATCCTAAGAATGATGCTTACTTTCACACACTCTATGTATAGGTCACAGGATCAAAACCAATTAGTATATATTTAGAAGGGTGCAGATTTATGTAAACAGTCTAATAATACCTTCACAATCAGGAGACATCCCATAGGACCAGTTACAGCCCGTATGCCCTGAAGTAAATACAGTCATTGTGTCATTTAGAAATTGAACATGAAAGGAAACCAAAAATGAGATCAAGAAGAGGAGCATGTTCTCCTATTAGAGTAATTAGCAAGTTATCATACAGCAAGAATTGAATCGACAGGAGGAGAGGCAAAAACATCCCCACAGATTGCTGCTGTCAGCATCCCTTCTCCAACAAATCCAGCATGAGCAGGCTCGTGACCACTTCCACCTCCTGCACAAATAAATTTCAACATGCAAGAGCTAATTAACTTTCATTAGTCCATACAGAACCAGTTAACAAACTTATACTAGAGAATTGTAAGGGTTAAAAAGGTTACTGATTTTGTTGTTGGGATATATGGCGACAGAATCACATGGGCATTTAACTGCCATCCTTTGAATTGTACTTTATAAAAGACGAAACAGAACCCAAAGAGTTCTAAGAGAGTATGAATATGGATTGCCAATCGTAGCGAAGCCGAAGTTAAAGCAGAGGCGCATCATAACATTTTCAAAGAATATCATTTTGGCAGGACTTTTGTCCTGATAGAATTTATTTGGTATTTATTGACTCGGAACAAACAAAAGATGCCAAATTCCCATGTGCCACTTTACTAGCCTTTGAAAATTTACACCACGTGGGCTAAAAGATTATTTAAAGAGACCATCATATGAAAATCCTTTAATTGTCACACAGTTGTCAATAAATTAGTTACAACAGCAAAGAGTGAAAAACAAAATAATAATTTGAACTAATATCATCTCACGATCACAATTTCCAAAATTACTTTTACATTATCATCTTATCATGGTTGATCTAGAAAAAAATGCACGACAAAAACATGTCCAAGAATAATGTTTACTGAGTACTATTAAATTTCAACTTTTGCATTCTATATGCCATATCAATAGAAAAGATGGGCATTTATCCAACCTGATATGACTGCAACTTTGTCATATGTCGCACTAGAGACATCAGCACGTAAAACAACCTTAACCTACATCGTCCAACAAAATGCAGAATTAGTGAATAATCCAAATTAAAATGTTCTAAATGCAAGAATATAAACACGGATAAGAGAGAAACAAATAATATTGTAAAATGAGTAATTACTTCAGGGAAACCATCCAAATACTGCAACCCCGGATAAGTTTCCACCAGACCTTCAATGAACTCAGTCACAACATCTGCAACCAAGAACAAGATAATAAAGTTTCATATCCCACTTCCGTTGCAAACTTTTTCGTATCCCACTTCAATTGCAAACTTCCAAATATATTAGGTTTCGGGGTGCATTATGGAAGGAAACAGATTCCTATAATCATGTGAGATAATGTACAATTCAACCTTATGCCTGAGCTGTTATGCACTGCTCGTTTGAGGGTTAATCCATCTTCTAGGATCTTGTAGCAAACTTAGTATAAATGTCAATTCCCACAAGTTTTGCTCTTTGAAGAAGGGTTGAATGCTTGGTCAAACCCTTATATAGAAATTCTTAATATATGTTTTTTGTCATATTCATGATTAACCAAACATATGGTAATATGTAGTGTGAATGCGTGTGTTTATAGAATGTAGTATTCACGTGAGGAATAAGTGAGAAATTCTTGCTCATTTCACAAATTTCAAGAAACAATTTTCAATGCTAGAATTAATAGCCTTTCCACCATCATGGGTTTTTTCTTAATGATGCATGCCTAGTCTTGTCCTATTTAAGCCCCTCATTCACATTCACATGCTACCACTCACTATTATTTTTTCAATCCATATAATATACACATATACACACACATAGCCGAGGTGAAAATTGTAAGAGGGATCAAGCAATTTTATTCGGTCTCTATTACTCTTTCTTTTAAATTTCGCTGTAAGTACGTTACCTATGTTTGAATTATTATATTATGTTATAAATTTCAAGAAAATTATTATGTGTCCCATATGGTACAATATGATTATGATTATGTTAAGGGTACTAGAGTTTAGTAGCTTCACATAAGAATTCTTACCACCTATGTTCGGTAAAATTCTTGTATCTTCATTATGTGCTCCTTTAAGTCATACACGATAATAATTCAAGACGTACTTATGGGGATTTTGTAAATCTCACTCAATGGTATTTCCCCCTTTCAGGCAATTGATGGTTCGAGGCCAAGGGCAGACCTACTTGAGGACCAGTGGGGGCCGTCGCCCCCACTCAATTTTCAAATTTCTCAATTTTTCTTCAGATTTTCAGATTTAAAAAAAAAATTTGTTTAGGTTTTTTAGGTTTTTTGGTTTTGCCCCCACTGAACTTCCTTCCTGGGTCCGCCCAGTCAACGTGGAGATGGCAACGAGTTAGGATTAATTATTATATTGTGTTTGAAACACAACTTTTAAATTTCATTTTTTTAAGACATTATTTGGGCCATGTTTTACGTCAATGCATTATTCTTTAATATTAATATTTCAGAATTAATTATTGAAGTTTAAAACGTTTTTTATTTACTTAATGAGTAAAATCGTTTTTTGTTACTATTTAAGTCCCTATGAAAAAAAAAATCGAATTTTATTTAGTGACACTCGAATAGTCAAGGATTCGGTACCAGAATTGATTGCACTTCTATTCAAACTCATATCTCCTATTCAACCTAATACCCTTTTTTGAAGGACTATTCAAACTAATACTAGTTATTTATTCTAAGAACTCCCTCAACTTCCCAAAAATTTTAATTAAGTAAAGAAATGGCATAAAACTTGTGCGGGTGTAAACATTAATTTAAGAGTGTGTTTGGCAGAGATTAAAATTGAAAAATTAGCCGTTGTTGTTGACTTTTATTAGGCAAGTGAAACTTAATAACGACTATATTTTCAATTTTATTTGAATTTTAATCTCTACCGAACAAACCCTAAAGTTGACATTCCCTTCATACAGTGAAAGGAAACAAAGAACATGTAACATTATCTAAAAACGTGTCAGAAAATTGTTTCTCAGAACGCGGTACAACTTCCAAAGCATGTAGTACTGCAGTATCAATCTTTGTACCTTTCACATCAGAGGTTGTACCTCTTTTTCCCAACATGAGAAACACATCTACTGGAGAATATAAAGTTAAAAAAACACGGCAGATTTCAAATCTTCAGGCAGCAGAAGATTAACTCAAAACTAAAAAGAATTATTTTGCGTTATCATGCATCAAAATGTACATTCCAGCAATCTTCCTGCAATAATTCATCTAACACAACGAGGAATGCAATTCATTTATAAGGTCAACGAGTTAACGAAAAATTCAATTAAAAGATCGACGAGTTAACGAAAACCCTAAAAATTTCCAAAACCCCATAAAATTGGGGGACTGTAAATGAAGAATCAAAATTACCATTAGGATCGTTGATGAGTTTCTTGCCATGAAAAGCCATGATTAATTTGAGCGCGAGTCTTGAATTAGTAATTCCTACAAGTGCATTAGAAAACCCATTTTAGAGAGTAAGGGAGGGAGAGAGAGAGATTTATAGAGAGGGGGTTTGGTATGAGAATAGGACTCTTTGGCTTCTGTAGAAAGTCACCTGCGAGATGACGACAATTGTCGATGGATTTGTTTGTCCGAACAAGAAAATATAAAGCAAACCCGCCTTCTGTATTTTGTTCTATAATCGCTGATCTAAACTCCAACGAGATTAGAACAAAGGGATTCTCATTTTTTTTCTTTTTTTATTCCTTTTGTTAAATGGGTAGAATTGCATGACTTTTCAATCACATATTCATCAATTTTTATCAAATTCTACTAAAAATATAATTTTAGTCCTCACTAAACATGGGCTTATTAACCATAAAACCATATGTTCTTATTTAGATTTTTACGATCATGCTACGTGTACATTAATATTTACATTTTTGTTTATATTTTTCCACATGGCATCATCATATCTTTTGATTTTTCGAACATCCTTTCACATCACTATTCAGATTGTGCAACATAGTGGACAATATCATCTAGAATGTAAGTTCTCATTTTTATACAAACAACATTTTTAGCCTCCGTTTGAGGTGCATTATTGTAGAATGAGAATGAAAAATATAGTCGTTATTGGGCCCCACACAATAGATAGAAATTCAAATTTGAAGGCTTGATGTGATGTATAACGATCATATTTCTTATTTTTAGTAAATTTGTATAGGAAACAAACGAAGGCTTCTAAATTTTTTATTTTTAAACTACGTATTTTCCATCAAAATACTATTTTAAAATACATTATTTCCCAAAAAAAAAAAAAAAAGGCCCTCAAACATGCTATTGATATTTGATTGCAAAGAAATTATTAAAGAAAGTGATAGTTTAAGCAAAAATAATAATTAGTAGTAGTTGTTAACGGTCAATTTAGCCCAGCATTAATTATTTGAAGTCTGATAAGGACTTCAATTGTAGAGAATTTAAATAACATTATTTTTGCGATTTTATATGTTTCAAAAGGTCTATCTTGGATATTTAGCAGAATAAGCCAAATTAATTATATTTCAAAAGGTCTCTTGCACATTTAACGGAATAAATCCAAACCATTTATTAACTGAATAGATCATTTCGAATAATTTGTGTTCAATTATTATAGCTTGATTATATAGATTCTATTGGTTCCTTTTAGTAACTCTAAGCCCCTGTTTGTTTCTCATTGTTTTAACATAAAAATGATTTTTTGTACTTTTTTTTCAAAACATTGGGGCCCACTATGAGAGAAAGAGATTAAAGATTGCGGCTCAACAACTGTAGCAACGGTAAGAATTCGTCTTTTAATTGGAAACAAACAGGGGCTAAAAAAGTTAAAAAGAACTTAATTATACATATAATTGAAGTCTAAGGATTGCACATAGTACTTAAAAGAAAGTCAATTTCGAATATAACCACATAGGAGTTCTACGTTGTTTGGAACTTAAAATTTCAAGTTTCCAAGATATAAGTTGTTGTTCTTTGAATACTTGATCAGATCTTATTGCTCACTCATGAGCCCCTTTTATAAACTTGGATGCTAATCAAGAAAATCAAATTCAAAATCGTTGATTCAAATTGGAGACTCGAAGAATTCTATGATCGGAAGAAAATTTATCACATGATAGGTATTTAGCTTTAAAAGTTTATATGACAAATTGTTCAGATCTACAGTTAAGTATTCAAAAATAAACCTTTGTACCAAGTTAAAGATTTTTTTTTTATTATTATTTTTCACAATCTTCGGAATTAAATTTCCAATAGAAGCAACATGGCTTTGAATGCAAGAAAATCAGAACATACATCAGTGATTCGATAATATTGGCAGAGCGCATCAGTCTTGAATTTAATTTGAACAACTCTATTTATCAAGACAAATTCCAAGCTCAATTTATTTTACAGAAGCCTCCCAGTAGCAAGTCAATAAAATGCTAGCAATCAAAATCATCTAAACCTACTGGATAGATGATTTATTTGCCTCATTACATGCTCGGCTGCATAATTACTTCACAATCTACTGTTCAACCAAGATATGATGCTATCCTTGATTTCTTCTTTTTCAGGTTCAAATAGCAGATCGTGTAAGCACCCTTCATAGAGCTTGATCGTTTTGTCACTCGAAGAGGCCACGTCATAGAGTTTTTCCGAGGCTTTGGGGTCAGTTACTGAATCAGCAGTTCCGTGTAGCACAAAGAATGGTACTCTTAGCCGGCTTAAATTCTTTTGCAAGTAGGAAGTGATTCGTAGAATTTCATATCCGGTTCTTATCCTGATAGATCCTGTGAATACTAGTGGATCCGAATACTTGGCTATTAGTGCCTCTGGATCCCGAGAAACTGTAATACCCTGCTTGTTTGCTGCACTGAACTGAAATCTCGGCAACAAGAAGGAAAACACTGGGGCAAGCACCTACATTAAGCAAAATCAGGTTTTGGTGAATGATATTGATAGGATATTCTCAAAAATTGCTAAAAGGTAGCGAAAAGGTGTTGAAAGAGAAGGAATCTTACTGCAAAAATTGGATGGGATGGTTGAACTCCTACTGCAGGTGAAGTTAGTACGACGCCTGATACACATTCACTCACCTTCGGATCAAGTACTGCCTACATATTCAAAGATAAAAATTAAGGGACATGGAATTTGTGAAGTAATGCATTAAATTATTCCCATTTATTCAGTTACTACCTTCAAAACTATGGCACCACCAGTCGAGTGTCCAAAGCAAAAACACGGGAGTCTAGGATTTTCAGCCAAAACCTTTCTGAGAAACATTTTCTGTGCACAAATAACAAAAATACAGTAAACACACAAGTAATATGTACAACCATTCTTTTTGGCTTGAAGTGCTTAATCTGTGCCTTATACATGAATATTAGAATATACCATGTCAGTCACAGCATCATCGAGGGAGTGAACATACGCGTGGAGTCCATCACTTCCACCGTGTCCTGGGGATAAAGTAAGGTATCGAGTCAATGAAAAGAATATTTTTGAATTCTAAACATTTGTTTGAAGGCGATAAATGCAATTTTTCATGTGGACGTTCTTGGGAGATCTAATATTCATGGTTCATCTTATTGTCATTGTGAAAGTAACACAATTTATTTTACCATATTCTTTTTGGGCACGTCAAATTCGTAGGCCAACAAATTCATCAATGACTACGAATATACAGAATACATCAGTCCTAAAACCGAGACATGGTGTTGAACAGCTCATTTTACCAACTTTCATGGTTTATAATATTTTTTTAAGGAACGAGGTTTTGAAACAGACTTCATGCGTCTGCAAAAACACGGAGAGATTTGGATTACAAATCACAACTGCTTCTTCTACCATTCGTGTATACACTAGGTAGATGTAAAGACTCAAAAACAAGCTTACTTATGGAGGAGAGATTCACATGTTACTATTTTGCACCAATAGCATCCAGATTGAAATACATTCAAGCCCTGCAACATCCAAATATACATGCATAGTTGACTATACATGGCATCTATTCCACAAAACAGAAAACAAAAGGGCGCTTATTTGTGAATGATCATTCAACGGATGAATGATGCAAACATCAGGTTGTCTTTAAAGGATACGAAATTGACTGACAAGTCGCAGATATTATATTTTCCTTGCAAGCTACATTATTCTGTCCATTCGAACATCAATATCCAAATGCAGATAGTGTGTAACAATGTTCAGAATCCGTAGAAATCAGTTGATGGATATATTGAGAGACAAAAGAACCACGTCCAATAAAATATAAAACTCGTGGTGGAATATACCATTGTCTATGTTTTCATGATAATAATAGCAGTAAAGGATCTTAGACTGGAGTAGAAGTTACCTATTAACTCCAATAGGTATATGACTAGAAAAATGTAATATTTCAGCCTTCTATCCACCTAAATAGATGGCAAACTTGATTTTAAAAAATACCCCTTTATCCTATAAAGAAAAAACTGTAAACCTCGAACCTAACAGATGAGAACTAGGCTCAAGACATAAGAGGAATGTTTACTAAGAACAACAGAATCAATTATGAGATATATTCAACCTGGTTTTAGAATGTATTATCAACAGGGGCGGAGTCAGATGTGGACTAAGTTTTTTTTTTTTTTGTACAGGCCTAAATATCTATTAAAAAAATTACAAGGGACAAAAAATTATTGGGTTGGAGTTGGCCTGGACAACCCCCCAAAATCAGCCGCTGATTAACATGTAGACTTTGAACAGCATGAGTATAGTCGAGCTTCAACTGTTATATACGTTCAGTAAGGAGGACTAGACAGCATTAAGAAGGAAAATGAAGTCAAAAGTTTTGTATATTGTATGGTCAAGTCCAATCTAGGATTGTATATCAACGTACCCTTAGATTTTTACCATGGAATACAATCTACTATGCAACTTTCAAGTTATTAACAGGAAAAAAATATTTTCTGAATGCATGAAAATTAATTCTGCCATAAAACGATTCTTAACTTACCAATCCAATCCATTGCATAAACTTTAATGCCATATCCATTAAGCTGCTTAGCAAAATCACTGTATCTGCCACTGTTGTTGAAAAAAAAATAAAAAAATACACATTGTTAAGTAAAAAAAGAAAGAGCCAGAAAGGAAAAGAATAAATCAAAATTGCATCAGAATCTGAAATGAATATGTGCATTTTGCTCACAGACCTGTGTTCATTTAGGCCATGCATAAGAATAACAAGTCCCCTACACGTGATAACAAATACAATCAGTCTTTGATCCAATAATGAAACTTGGAAACAGAAGTAAAGATTTCGAATAGCAAATCTACTCAACTACAAAAACAGAGAAGTAAGGCGATGTTTGGCTAATGTTTATAAACTATAACGAATAGCATATCTATGCTACTACAAAATCAGAGAGGCAAGCCCACTACTGCTACCCAATAACTTACCATTCATTTCTAACTATTCGTAATTTAAATTGAATATAAACAACACCTTATCTTCTACATGAAAAATGGATCATTAACCTTTTATTTTCATAGCATTTAAGTATTTCATCCATTCTGGCAAATAAAAAGTCGTGAAATATGATGTACTATTTTTAGTTGAAAATACCATTGTCTTCACTTTTAATATAGTATTGTAGCTTCCATCTCCAACCTATTCATCACCCTTCTTTCTCAAAAATAAGTTCCTCAACTCTTGGATTGTTTTAAAGTTCGCTACCCAACTTGCCATTTGAACAAGAAGTCAGATACCAACTGTCTCTAGAAATTAATATCTTTACTTTCCTCCATACTCTGCCATAGATTATCAGTGTAGTAGGTATAAAAACAAAAATATCATACACTCACAAAAAGGCACTTATGTTTTTGTACCTCTAGGGATGCGGTCCAATTCTTAGCCCCTTTTGATCCCAATTTTTTCACTTTTTTCTCAAAACTTATTTTTAACCGCAAATTAAAACTCAAAAATTTTATCAACTTTTCAACCACATATTTCATTAACTTTTATTAATAACATGTTTCGTTCATGTTCTACAATTAGATAATTGAATTGTCACTTTCAGAATCTTATTGTGTATTCAGTAGAAACAAGAAGAATATTACACAGGTATATATCTATCTTAATGTGCACAGTGCACTACTGTACTTAGATAAAATCGAATTAGGGTGTCATAGTTAAGATCATCAACAGCTGCATCTGATTCTGCTGAGTAAAAACTACTTTTTGAAAAGTAACTTAAAGAAAATAAGTTAAAAGTTGTTAAGTTGTGTACCAGACAATGCACTAAATAAGATTTGTTATAATTGTGACAAATCAATTGTGAAAACTGAAAAAATAAAATTATAATCACGATTCATGAACTACCTGGCTTTAATCTTGGCCGGAGTCCAAGACTGTGTAAACATTGTGTCGCCTCTTGAGGTAACAAACAGTGAAAACTGTCTCACCGTTTCATCACAGCCATTATCCTCCACCACCCTCCTAATTGACAATGCTCTTCTCGCCGCCACCTCCTTGTCCACCGCGCTGCTGCTCCTCCTTGGCACTCTCACCACCACTCCTCCCTGTGATGACGATTTCTCCTCCTTGCCACCGCCTTTTTCAGCCGACGATTTATATAAACTCCCACGAAATGGAAACAACATAAGCAACACAAAAGAATGGATTATCAGCCATAGGCTCCTCAACGCACGTAGAGATAACAGCGCGTTGATTCTTCCACTTGCACCTGTAAAAGAAAAACAAGACTTGAATGAATAAACTAAACCCATATCTGACGCGTTTAAGGTTTTAGACGAGATTTTTTACGGTACCTGAGGTCAGCATTAAGGTTGTGGACGAATCGCTTGCCTTGTTCACAATTGCTGTTTTTCTTCTTGATGATTCCACAAACTTTATCAATTTCGATGATAATATTCTGCTTATATAAACAGTGCTATTTATTGTTGATCTGGGTTTCGATATTATATTGATCTTGATAATAAAATTATTTTTATTTTGCAAACCCGCAAATCATAAAGAAAAAGAAGAAGAAAATTTAGCAATTTCTTCTTCTTCTTTTCGTTTCTTTTTTGCTTATGGTTAAATTTGGAGGTGTTCAATCTCAAAAAAGTAGAAGAAAACTCCGACAAAAATGGAGTATCCTAAAAATAGTGTGCAATCATGGAAAAACAAAAAGTACGAAAAAAAATTACTTTTTTCATCCAGAAAAAAGATAAGTTTCAATTATAATTATTAATTGAATGGCTGAGAAATGATTTTGGATGAACTTCTCTTCTTCCTCTCTCTACAAACTTCTTTTTCTCTCTAGAAAAATGATAACGCAGCGTTCGCAGGGAAACGTATAAATAAACGGGAGAGAAATGCGGGTAGTTATAATCACGCCAGGGCTCACGAAGAGTAACGTTGAATTAACGGTCAATATGATGCCACGCGTTGCATATGCGGCGAATTTGTAAGATGAAATAATTGAAGGTATTGTCATTATCAATCATGAAATTCGACTCAAGTAATGAGAAATAGATACAAATAAAGCGATTGATAAGGATCGTTTTTTATTTGTTTTACGAGTAATGTTGTATGTATAAAACGGAGATCATCCCGTGCAAATAACATTATGAGCTCGTTCGGTAAAAATTAAAATCAGATTTAAATTGAAAAACTAGTTGTGATGATTTTTATTAGACGACTATGACTCAATAACGGCTATATTTTCAATTTTAATTGAATTTTAATCAGTACCAAACGGGTTCTATATAAAATGACACTTGATTATATGGAAAATGTTATGTGTGGATAGCATTTTTCATAATAGTGTCCATACTTGACCCGTGAAGTTCCCCCATTGGAAGGCGCCTTCAATGGGACCTTCCATGTGTCTATTATAGACGAGATTATTAGGTGAATAATGTGTTGGTCATAGTCTTCGTTAGTCTAACCAGTTAAGCATGATCGAACATTTTGATCATATTCGAATAGGTCGACTTATCAAACTCATGTATAACTAGTATTATTAATATGAATTGAATAGGCTACACGTATTTGTAACATTTGTGTAGGATGGGTAATGCCGATTTCACTTGTTTTGTTTTGATTACATTCAATCATCTAGGATGATTTAAGTGAATTATGTGTTGGTCATAGTCCCGACTGTCCAAGCCATCTAGTACAATCGGACATTTTAGTCATACTTGAGCAGCTCCACCAATCAAACTCATATATAATTAGTATCGAAATCGAACATTAGTTGTAAATCAATTGTAAAATCATTTAGTCAAGTCCACCTTCCTAAATGGATAGTGTCGTGATAAAATTTGATTCATAGTTTGAAATTTGAATTATGTCTGTCAATAATTAATTCCGTAGAAGCCTAGAAAGTTCGACAACATGAATGACAAATGTGAGGGACACCTTAGAAAATCATACGATAAATTTAAGATAACTTTAAAGTTTTATTAAGGTATCCAGGAATAGTGAGTTTGGCAAGCATCAACATCGATAAGGACCATTACATTTGATTCAAACATAATCTCTACGTACATATCAATTACTGCACGTCACATAAATAGCACTTCCCTGCAATATACTGCACTCCACCCTCCTTCCTTGAATGTATATGTCAGTAAAATCTCCACCACCAATTTCACCTTGCCAAGGGAAAGTCATTAATTCTTAATTTGCAACAAAATGGTATCTAGAGTCAACATAGCTCTCAACATCCCAGAGGAAAGAACCAAATGTCACAGCCTCCAAAACGAGTCTCTTCAGACCACCAAAGCTGACCTTGATGAGTTCATCTTTAGAAGAATCGATGGTTCCTTCGGGAGTTATAACAATATCTGGTCGACCGAATAATGCTTCTGTGTGTTTCTCAATGATGCTAACCGCCTCTTTAGATCTGATCGTTGCATATCTCTGAATTGTCTCCCCATCAAATGACATCACATAGGATCGCAATCTGGATGGCTTTATCCCGTGGCCGAAACCTCCAGGGCTAATGCCACCAGCAGACCACGACGACACTTCTGGGTGGGATTGATTGATCTTAAAAGAATCCCCACTTCTTTCACCACTAGGTCTCATCTCCTCTCCTACATCTTGTTGAATACTGCTTTCTTCATTGTCAATCCCCTGGGGAAGCATTTTTATTTTCGTTTCCAACTGAAACCTCTGGTCGACTCGCTTGAGGAAATATCCATACATAACAGACGCTGCATAAACCTGGCCAACCCTAAGTTTGCTTATTTGTGCAACCGAGTTAGAATCACCAAGTCGATTTCCCAGAATGAGAGCGAGATGGTTCTGGATCATCTCATAGGCTTCGGGCGAATGGACCCGCATAAGCTTCTCTTCTTGGTTGGGCCATGTATCAACCCGGCCAAAATCATCTGAGGACTGCTGAGTTATAACAGGAATTAGAGTCACATTAGCATCCATGAATTTCTGCACCACCAAGGCATACAAAATTTCTTCCAAGGCCTTCCTCCTTTCATTGGCTTTCACCTCAGCAATTCTCCTAACGATTAGAAAGGGCCCGTCAAATAATTAGATTTTACTCTATGAAAGCATAATACATTTTTCCTAATACATTTTTCCTTTCAGATTTGATAAGTAATCAACAAAATCAACATTTTGAGCGGTAAAGGAAACCAAAAAAAATTCACATATTCGTTGTGTTTTATTAGTTTGGTCGTGCACATTAAAGCTTGTAAGAATGATTAAACAAAGTACAAAACCATACCCTGGAATTGTGGCCAAGCACGTGCTGTTTGAAGAGCATGTTTGGCCAAGATTAAAAGTTACTTTTAACTTTCAAGTAACTTCTTTAGACAAACATGATTGAACTTTTAAGAAGTTAATTTGAGATTGTTAATTCAAAAAACTTATTTAAAATTAAATAACTGATAAACAGTCAACTAACTACTAACCTGTATAAAACTAAGTCAGTGCCAGATGCAGATGGCAAATCCTTTTTTTCCTCTGCTTCACGATCAGATTGAAGCTGTTCAAGCTGCTGTTCTACCGCAGCAGGGACGAGATGTGGGTGGCTTATTAAAATTCCAGAAAGAAATTGTCCAATTGGAGACTCCAGCTGAAGTGGAGCAATAGGAGCATCTGAACCCTCGGATTCAAAAGATTGCAATGAAGCTCGGATAGAATAGAACTTCTTGCTTCCATAACCCACTCTTCTTTTGCTTAAATTCCCATGAAATGTATGTGTGTATTGCTGCCATCCGCCATTTAAATCAAGATCAGTGGAACTATATTTTTATAGATTGGAGCCACATAAATCCCAAACTGAGAGTAAATTAATATATAAAACTATACAATGAAAATACTGGTATACCATCTAACCACAAAATATACAAGAAGATAACTTAAAGGTTAAGCTCACCAGTGTAAAGAGGTGACATCAATTGAAGTTAAAAATTGGTAATTGTACAAGGACTATTGAAAGGGGTCTTTACAAGCTGCTGAGGAACGTCAAACCAGAATATTTGAAATTTTTTAAGAAAATGAGTTTTGACTTGTACATGTGAGTCGGAACCTAAATACGCATAAGTGATTCATTAACATATTAAGCAGCCACAAGTAACGAGCGTGAAAAACCTAGATAAAAACATATACCATTTACTTCTTGTACGAGAAAATAAAAACCAAATAAACAAAGAAGATTCCCCTCGTATATCCTATACACCTTAAATTCATTCCATGGTTTATACTTTAATTGCATTTGACCAATTTCCTTCCAACAATATTTTATTCTTTCTTTCTTGGACAAGTATAATATGATTTTCTCCTTCCTTTTCAATCAACAAAACCCAGGTTCCAATTTAAGATTCAAGCTTCTCAACAAATATCTATTTGAAATCAACCAAAACTATTTATCTATGGCCATCTCAAGACAGAAACTTAAAAACAAAAAAAAAACAAAAAATATTGAAAGTAAACTAGATTTTAAACAATGGACAAAATAATAAGCCAACCAAAATTTGCTCAACTTGAAATTTAAATTCGCCCCTGATTCAATCACATATATTGCTTTGGTTTGTAAACAAAAATACTGAAAAAATCACCTGATTCCAAGCGGGTGAGGACAGAGAATTGGATCCCAACCGGGAGGAATAGGATCGTGTAGGCCAGAATCGGAGAACCCGATTAGGAGGCAAAGAAGAAATGCTGCTGAAAGAAGACCAAAAAGCGGACGCCGTTTCCATCTTCAATCAACGCCACCACCGACTACTGCATCAATCAAATTAAACACAAAAAAATAAAAAATAATAACCACTTTAAATAATATAAATTGAATAAGGATTTCTAATATTGAAAACCTTACGAAGATAAATTCAACAAAGATAAAGTGTGAGTTCGTGGAATTATTGAT
This sequence comes from Fraxinus excelsior, assembly GCA_019097785.1. Classification (NCBI taxonomy): domain Eukaryota; kingdom Viridiplantae; phylum Streptophyta; class Magnoliopsida; order Lamiales; family Oleaceae; genus Fraxinus; species Fraxinus excelsior. The sequence goes on from CM032632.1 coordinate 32,538,808, forward strand.
TATTTTTACTATAATCAACTCGCTTTGATCAAGGGACGATCTACAATGGTCAATCGAAATGTGAAGTACGTGTTTGTATATTTATATGGGAAATTTGCAAATTTACCCCAATCTTTGCAATCTTTCAATAATATACCCTCAAGTTTTTTTAGCACTAGACATCCCAACCTTTCACGTCTCCATTCTCAACCACGGACACGCATTATTTCACTGAATTATTATTCTTCTTGAAAATATCATAGCAGTACAAGGTTAGCTTGGTAATTGTGGTGCCTAATCAAGTGGAATTGTCTCAGAATCTCTGGGTGGGCCCCAGTGGAATTGTGGTGGGCTTGAGATAGTCCAGAAGTCTCATCTAAGCCTAGGTGTCCTATTTTTTACCGATCTCCAATTTGTGGTTGATTTATAAACAAGTGAACTTGCAATTGATTAACTAAATCTTAAGTTCTTGAAAACAATGACAAAAATTGATAAAAATTGGTGGATACCTTAATTTCTTGATTTAAAGAAAAATTCCAGGGCCCCACTGTGAGAAAGAAATTATTAAAACATTGCACGACTACGGATCGCTACTGCAAACAATCTTGCTACATGGCAGCTCTCGCAATTTCATTGGATGTTGAACAAAAAAACAATCTCAAACCAATCCATCCGGTATTACCATCTCATCACCTATAAAAATCCTTGTACAAGGAGCTTAATTCTACTACAAATACAAGATGAACAAAAGTCGACTACATTATTTTATGGGGCTAGATGGATTATTCAATATTCAATATAACATAGTAAACAAAAACATAAATCGTAATAAAAGATAAGATCATAGTAGATACATAATACGCTTCACATAACCGGAACTCACTTGGCTAAGCCATTGAATCTTCTACTGCTCCTTGAACCTCTTCTCGACTTCTTCCACGTTTCGAATCTCCATGTGATACTTGCAGATTCGATATATACACATGCATCAGCATTTAAATGTATAAGCATATTAAAATTGTGAAAAGAATGAATGGAAACTAAATCAGAACATAAGTTAGTTATGTTAGGTAGAGAGTAATAGACGAGACCAGATGGCGCAATACGCAAGATTTGAACTTTTTTCGTGCTAAGCACTATTGGGTACTTTTAAGTCACTTACCAAACATACCAAAGGTGATCAGAAGGCAAGCCGAAACACACAAAACTGCATTCCTCTGAGCCTCGTAGATCTGCACCTCACACAAGAACATGCAATTTAAGAAGTGGCCAAATGGCACAACTTCAACTATACCAAAATCTCCATAAAAGTAGGAACGTGGTAATAAACAGAGTAATCTTTCCTACATTGAACAGTATTAAAAGAAAAAGGTTCAGCGTACTTAAGAGACCTGCTTATAGATGACAAAACCACATACAGCTAGAGCTAGTAAGTGTGACTGAACAAGCTCTCATCTACACCCCTAAACTTAGGTTCCAGTTAATGAAGGTTATAAATCAAGAAACGTCACTACTCGGAGAGAATGTCAATGGACTTCATAATGATTGGATGATTTTGAGGAAAGATGAAAATGATTGCTACTGCAAAACGGACAACATTGAGGTGTCACAACTCTTAAACCTGAAGTAGATAAGTAACTGACCGTGGATTACTAAGAAAGAGACCAAAGTTGCTTATGCTTCGAGATTTTTGGGTTGCCATCAAAACAAAAAGGTCTAACAGCGACTTTTTCACAACTCTAATTCAATTTTCCTCTTTCTATTTTTCTTGGGTTTCCTATATTTCCAATTTTTAATGGATATTTCTATATAGTTTGGCAAATTTATAAATGATTTATAAATAGGAATACTAAAATAAATAGTGGATCCCAAGAAAGGCATGAAAATTCGGAAATTAGAGTATGATTCATGGGTACATAGGATATCCTCCTGAATTGTGTGTGAATCTACTACCGATAAGAATAAAATTTGACAAACAAATTCAAGAAATGAAAAGTAAAAATATGGAATACACACAATACTAAAGTGAAAGCAGCACACAACCTGTACAGGAAAAATCTTCCTGGACCATTCACAAATCACAATTAGAGTTAATGCAAATAATTCATATACCTTGCATCAAGTTTCAAATTAATGCATGGCGTAATTCTGCTACTGAATACGGAGCAAACTAACATTTATCTCACAGTTTTTCCCCTTCAAATTTACAATTTCAAAATTCTTGCTGTAAGAAGCTGATTCCTTGGATTCGGATTTTAGATACCTCAGCCATTGGATAAATTTTGTAGCAAGAGGAGCCTTTTGTTATTGGTTTGATCAACTGATTTCCAGTTAGAATCTTCAACAGTTGGAGCCTATTCATTTGAGTAGTTAGGTAGTTAATAACTGATTTGATGCCCATTTTGTGTCTATAAATAGCAGCATTAGCAGTGAAGGAAAGAGAGCTCTCGAAAGAGAAAGAAAGAAGGTGAGATAAGAGTAAAACTCTTGGAATACCTGTAGCAAATTCTTTCTGTTGATCTCTGGTTGTAGATCATGTAAAGTCTTGTTGGATAATAAAGGTCGAGGAAGTCATTCTTCCTATTCCACATTCGTTCTTCGTTTTCTTCTTGCTGTTTTACCATCTGTTTCGGCTGGTTTTCTATATTTGTTTTCTTCATCATTTCAATTTTGCTAGTGCAATATGTGCTTCCAATAAACTCTGTATTAGTTTCAGAGCTAAGGGAAGTCATAAGACCCCAACAATTGGTATCAGAGCCGAGCTTTGGCAACCTGAAAAAGAGGCAACAAAACAAGTCTGAAATTTTACCTTATTTTTCTTCTTCTTAACTGCATGCACACACCATTTGTGAAGGAAGATTCCTGGCCAGGATCTAATCACACCATGTCTACATCCAAGTTTGAAGTGGAAAAGTATGATGGCAAGAGTGATTTCAATCTATGGAGGGAAAAGATGATGACACACCTTGGTAATCTTGGGTCTGATAAAGCCTTAAAAGAAAAATCTAACACTAACGCATCAAAACAGGCTAACATCTTGAAGAATGCAAGAAACACTATCATACTTAGCCTCAATGATGTAGTTTCAAGGAAGACACGGCCTCTAAAATGTGGAGAAAATTGGAGGAACTTTACATGACTAAAGCATTACCAAACCGAATCTACTTGAAACAAAAGTTCTATAGTTTCAAGATGGATGAATCCAAGTCAATTGATGACAATATTGATGAGTTCACAAAGCTAATTTCTGTTTGAAAAATCTTGAAATCGAGATTGATGAAGAATATCAAGCTATTTTCTTGCTAAAATCATTGCCTCAATCATATGATCATCTTAGAGATGCCATCAAGTATAGCAAGGAATCCTTGACTCTAAAATAAGTTGATGCAACAGCCTACTCAAAGGAATTGGATCTGAAATTGAATGGAAATCTTGCTAAGATAACTAGAGAGGTGCTGAGTGTGTGAGGGGCAGGAGAGGAAATAAGTTGTGCTAGATTTGTCATCAAGGACAATTCAAGAAGAATTGCCCACAAAGAAACAAGAGATTGCTGAAGTAAGGAAACCGAAACACGCGAGATAGAGATTATGCTAATGCGTTTGGAAACTGTAAAGTTACTAAAGTGCTTGCTATAACAAGTGCAAGCCTCAGCAATGTCTGGATTATAGACTCAGGTTGTCCATTTCATACGACACCAAGAGGAGAATTTTTCATTGATTACAAACCGGATTATAAAAGTAAAGTGCTGATGGGAAATGACAACACCTGTGAAGTGATTGTGTTGGTTCTATCGAGATGAAAATGTAGGATGGTTCATCAAAAGTCCTAGGTGGAGTGAGGCATGTACCATGTCTGAAAAGAAATCTAATCTCACTTGGAGCACTTAACAAATGTGGGTGTGTGTACAAAGCTCCATGTCGAGTGTTAAATGTGATGGAAAATTATGTGGTAATCATGAAGGAAGTCCTAAAACAAGGCATCTATATCTTGCAAAGAAGTGAAGTTGAGGTTGGAACTGAAATAGAATCTGAGGTCAATCTGCCGAAAGGATCACTGAGGATATACCAGTAAACAATTGCAGGCTGCTTGATCATCAGCCGCAAGACCTGATCTGTAAATTTCCCTCAAGGAATCAAGGTGGAGATTGTAAGAAGCTGATTCCTTGGATTCGGATTTTAGATACCTCAGCCATTGGATAAATTCTGCTGCAAGAAGAGCCTTTTGTTACTGGTTTGATCAAGTGATTTCCAGTTAGATCTTCAACAATTGGAGCATATTCATTTGAGTAGTTAGGTAGTTAATAACTTATTTGATACCCCTTTTGTGTTTATAAATAGCAGCATTAGCAGTAAAGGAAAGAGAGCTCTCGAGAGAGAAAGTGAGATAGAGTAAAACTCTTGGAAAATCAGTAGCAAATTCTTTCTGTTAATCTCTGGTTGTAGATCATGTAAAGTCTTGTTGGATAATAAAGGCTGAGGAAGTCATTCTTCCTATTCCATATCTGTTCTTCGCTTTCTTCTTATTGTTTTACCATCTGTTTCTTTTGGTTTTCTATATTTGTTTTTTTTCATCATTTCAATTTTGTTGGAGCAATATGTGCTTCCAATAAACTGTATTTTCAGAGCTAATGGAAGTCATAACACCCCAACACTTGCTAATAGAAAGAACCCTAAAATTAATTACCGATTTCTCATAGCAATCCCTTTTAGAAGCAGTGCAGATTTCCCAAGTACACATCAACCAATGCTCATTCTTCCAATATATTTCTAAAGTAAATAAAATTCACTTCAAACTTCCGCACCAGAGATCACAAAATCAATAATCACCAAAATAACAAATTGTAGAAAATTATAAAGACAAAAAGTATACAAACCCAGAAGCTGAAAAGCGGAGAAGGGTACGATGAAGAGTGAAGGCTGGAGAATAAGAGAGATCATTGACACAGCACAAGATTTCAGAGCCTTTGGCGATGGTAAGTTAAGAGAGTTGCAACCCTTGCCTCTGCCGCCACCGCTTACGCCAGTATAATTTATTGCAATGCGATTTTTTTCTGGAAGAATTTTCTCTGTTAATCTTCCTTTTGATATACCAAGGAAGAATTTATTGCAATAGCCAACGTGTAAAATTTAGAAGTGAAGAAAGGGGGGAGTTTTCTAATCTAGGCACATTTTTTGTTGTAATTTTCATAATTATTATAAAATTTATAATTGTATTATTAAAACATAATCCAAAAGGAAAAGGGACATTTAAATTATATTGCGTTTACAATTTTATTACTCATAGAAATCTTTTCCTAATTTGATTCAAACCTTTTCACTTTCTTTTATTTGTACCTTCTAAACTTTTTCTCTCTAAAGTTTTATAAATAAAAATATATACGGACAATGTCTTCTTCTGAAGAAAGAAAGTTGATTTTGAAAAGCTCCGAAAATGTAGAATTTTTGGTGAAAGAATCTAGTGCAATCCAGAGTATAACGATCAAGAATTTGGTTGAAGATGGGTGTGTCTCCGACGCGATTCCGTTGCCAAACTTAGATAACAAAAATCTGGCTTTGGTCATAGAGTTCATGGAAAAACATTCGGATACTACATTGTCCGATGCGGAGAAAAAGGAGTTTGACGTCGAATTTGTGAAGAAGCCGTTTGACGACCTTCTTGAGTTGATCTTAGCAGCAAATTATCTTAACTTTCGGGAATTAATGGATTTATTGTGTAATACTTGTGCTAAACAAATGGAAAACTGGTCAGCCGAAAAGGTGCGAAAGATATTCAACATCCAGAATGACTACGCCGTGGAGGAAGAGAAGGCAGTTCGTGCAGGGAATCCTTGGGCTTTTGAGTAGCTGGTTTTGATCCTAGATCATATTAGCAACTTCTAGGGTTTTTTTTTTTTTTCCTTTGAAAATCTTGATTATGTGATTTTAATTAGGTGAATACAATTAATGAAATTTATTTTAATTTTAATTTTTCTGTGTAGTATCTATTATATTGGGTTAATGTGCTTATGTGAGTTTATACGGAGACGTGTTTATGAACAATGCAGTAATTATGATCAATTTAAGGTTTGATTTAAACATTTATGAATATGTTTAGTTTTTGTAGATGGGATAAAAGTTGCCAAAAAGTGTGCACCATCATGCAAACCAAACAAAACATGTCACTAAACATTCCCTTAAATGTCTTACGCATGGAAGGCACAAATTTCAAAATGCCTGCAAAGTTCATCGTAAAGAAGTGTATAATTGCATTGTTCATCATATATTTATCAATAAAACATCTTCTTTCTACCCACACATACACAAGAGAATGATACTCAAGGCAAGTTGAGTGATTCATTGTGCTGCAATCAGCTAAATATAGCTGTTCATCATCATAAACAATGCTTATATTCACAATCTTTCCTCCAATACCAGATAATATACAGGAGCCACTGGTAAAATTTAGCTTCTCTTTTGCTGTTTCAATATCTTCAATTCTCCTCTCTATAACCCCATGGCTTCCCTGGGAAAACTGTGCATTTCCTTTATCGCATTTTATCTGTCACGCGCAAATGCCAAAATAGGATCAAAATAATGAAACTCGAAGCAGGAGAAACATTAAATGTTAGCCAACTATAAGACGCAGAACACCAATTTCAAGTAATGCTATGAGTCATCTCATACAAGGGTTTAATAAAGCATCGATACTAATTGGCTCTCCTTAATTTAAGTATCAAATACGTTTTTCTCGCAGTAGCATTCTCTTTTTTACCGTGTCCAGTAATACCTTCACAATTCTTATCATAAGAGGATTGAACTAACTATTTTCAAGTTCGATAAATGTTGGTCAATTGTGTATTTTATTATAGTTCTACGATTCCAGAGTATCTTTTCCACACATGAAGAGCACAGTTCAACAAGTAGTTAAATGCTGCATTCGAGAAGGATGAAGTGCTCCCGATAAAAATCTATTATTTCTTTCCCAACTACGATATATAAAAGAAGAAACAGATATCTGAATGCTACAGCTCTACAGCTGTAAATTAATCTTATTCCTATAAATGATAGAAAAGCATATCTTTAACCTGCATGAAGAGGCTAGATTCTAATTATATACATTCCTGTAGAATACCTTCAATTTTCTCAGAGCAGCCAGAAAATTCCGGCAACTGTGTCTTTGCATCTTATTTAACAATATCTTCGTACCCCTTGGATGCTCTCTCACTAACTCAAGATAAAGAAGGATTTCTAATGCTCTCTCACCCACACCCCTTTCCAAACAATTTATAGAATTCTACACTACGCTAAGAATTTTTTTCCCTACTATCACGGTAGTTGCTACATTCACTCATATAACCTTACAGATTGCAGGCTTCTGAGAATGTGTATTTGGATGGATGCATAGATGAACACCTCTATATTGTTCTGTCTAGGAGGATATATTTTGAATGCACAACGCCGACACTTGATGGGAAATTAAGATATCAAAAAGTGCCTCAATGTTCCATGCGTATCACCTTCGAGCATTGAAGACATAATAAATACATGGGTTCCACGAGATCACAAAGAAAAGCACTTCTTCGGGCTGATGAAGGTGTAATTTTCTTACCAGAGACTTAAATTCTACAATACAACTCTGGCTTCCTGGTCTCATCGTATTAACGGTTCCCTCAAATAACCAGTTTCCTGGATTACCAACTCGTCTTGGATTATCAGAAGTCCCAGATATTTTCCCTGTAGCATCAGCCCACTACCAATTAAAGGAGCTTAGCTACTATGGGAGGCTTTTGTCAAGCAGAGAGTGCGCGTGTGACCACATAAAAACCCCTTGTCCACAGGTAAATAAAAGACCGGCTGGACCAAGTAATTCACAATACTCGGTTACTGGCATATTGCCTTTTTTGATTCTCTATCTCCCTAGTTCGTTCCTGAGGTGACCAACAGAGAGCTATGATTCGAGAATTAACTTTTGAACGTGTAACCTATTGCATAATACTAACTTACAGACAAACAACTGTCGTCTGCTCTAAACATCACCTTTAAAGTCCATCTTGAGAGATATTAGCATCACAATTACATGATTGAGCACGTTTAAATGCACTCCAAAACACATTTTTAACCCATTAATAATAACAGTGCGGTGAGAGACAGGTACTAACCCAAATGTAGTCAACGAAATTTTCAATTATTGGCCAAGCGGCAACAAGTCAGTATATAAATACAAATATAATTCGGTCAGTTCATGATTTTTTTATTTTTTTTTAAATTGTTTAAAAATATACTGGGTCCATAATTTATCCCCCACATAACTAATTAATTTTCGGGAGATTGTGTGGTTAAAAAAAAAGAAGTTTTTTATTTACGCGTAATATTATTTTATTGGAGATTATATAGTTGCAGATTAGAGAGAAAAAATGTATTAAAATTTTAATGAGAACCAAACAATAGGTAATTATACAAGAATTTAAAGCGGTACAAGTTTTCAAGAGCAACAGATGAAATACTTTATAGATATGTGACATTTTCAAATTAAATTTTTCTTGTTATCTGCTAGACGAGTAAAAGTACTCTACCTACTTTTAAAAGAAAATACTTTTAAGTAGTTTTTAAAATATTGACTGATGAAGTAGATTATCGATTGCTCTAACTATTTCACGTGTCTTTCGCATCAGTTACCTTGCCTAACAAGGTTAGAACTAATGCATTATTAATTTGTATACGTAACCTAACGAAGCGGATGGCTAAAATTATTATTATTTTAGTTTAGGTACTGCTATATATATATATATATTATAAAATAACGTTTGTCCATAGTTGACGTGACCTCCTTCCAACTTCCCTCCTCGAACCAAATTGACCCAATTCAATGAATTTATCCAACGAAGCGAATAAGAAACACCCATAAGGAGAAATTATAAATAATAGCCGCCTTTGTCTGGTACCACATGCAGATATTGGCTAGCACATTTTCTTTAATGCTATGCTGCATGATTGTGAGGGCCACTCCTAGGCGCCCTCCAATTACCTAACTAGCCTAAGCACAACAAATTATAAGTGAAACAATTGCAAGAATACAGAGTGAGCTTGTAATATCTTTTAATATTGGATAAATCTACTTGTACATAATTTGGACTACATAATGGTGTCCATACACTCACATGCGTGGGGTCCACTTGAATATTTTATTCAAGCGGACCCCACCCTATGTGAGTCTATGGACACCAAATTATGTACGCCAAGCATCACTCTTTAATATTTATATTATACATTATAAAACGCTTCTCTATCGTGTAGCAAATCCAACTCTAAAAGGTGCGTCGAAAAGTTTTCTTTTAACATATTTTTGTACGTTAAAAATACTAAATACGTCTTCAATGTGATTAAAAGCGTTCTACGTCACTCTTTATTTTATCAATATTTCGCAAAAATTGGCTCACATTATTGAATTTTTTTATTTTTGGGGTGGGGGTTGGTGTTAGTATAGTTTTAGTAATCTTTTAAATGTGCTTATTCTAGGTAGGTAGTTTAGAACTGGACAAGAGCAGATGATACATGAATGATAAATATTGAAAATGCATGACACGTGGGAATTTTTTAAGTAATTGTTTAAAACTCCAAAGAAAAAGACTTTTTTTTTTAATTTTATCTCAATTATTAGTTATTACAAAGAAATTGTAAGCAAGCATTATCCAAGAACTTGCCTTCAAATCAAGGTGGCCCTATGGCCCCAACACAACTTGCACGTCATTACAACATATTAAAATGTCCACTTGCTCAACTTGGAGCATTATTAAGTGGCCATTTGGACCCCCATGACAAAGACAGTCATGAATTATTATTTAAGAGAAAGGGCCAATCATAATTCTTTCTTTAATTTTTTATTTTTATTTTTAAACTGATTTTAGTGAAGTGGATGGTAGACTAATACAAGTATTAAGCTGAAATTTTGTATACTATACCACTACTCGATCTTATTCAGTATTTTATACTAAGCTCTCTTTAGCGATGCATGAAAGTATTTTGAAGAACGATAAATGTAATGTTTGATTTGTGTTAATATTATTCATTAGTTTAATAGAGTATGTTGTTCGACTTTTGAAAATAAGCAAGTTCGTTTTTTTCAAAAAAATTATTTGTGAAAATCTATGATGATTCGTGAAGTAGAAATGACAATAGGTCGAGACGGTCCTTCTCGTCCCTTGTCCAATCGAAGATTCCTGGGAAGAAGGACACTATCTTCACTTTTTTGTCTTGTTTATTTAAATAAGAACTAAAGTTAAATCACAAAAGAAAAACAGTTGGAGGGAGAACCATGTTTTTCGTCTCAGTTCATATCCTCGCCAAAATTCTCGTCTCATTGAGCACAGGGCGGCTGGACAGGTGTTGACTGGTCACTCTACCATCCATAGAATGTTTTTACGTACTAACTTTTTAAACTACTGAATTTTAACTCGATTTTAATCATAGCCTAGAATTTGAAGTGGCGAGGGTCACGAGATAATTTGACAAAGATTTGGATGATATTTGTGATTAAGGATTAAATGTACAATTGTAATGAAAATTCGAAAACTAACTTGTTACTATTAATAATAAGTGGGCATGAATGATGTTTTCTCTATGAGCGTATTCTGTAAAGATTAAAATCGGATTAAAATTGAAAAATTAGTCGTTATTGTTGACTTTTATTAGACGAGTGAGACCTAATAACGACTATATTTTTAATTTTAATTTAATTATGAATTGTACCAAACAAGCTCTATACTATATAATATGTAACCAAGTAGGTGAGGATGGGCAAATTACTCGTCAAATAGTTAAACCAAACTGATTTGGACCAACCAAAAGCCTCGATTTGAGAGGTTGGGTTTTAAAAAATAAGGGGTTATTCTCTTTGTATTTCAATTTTGTATTTTGAGTTTTGTGTTTTGAGTGTCCATTTTGAGATTATTGAAAATGTGTTCTTTTTGGCATTTTGAAAAATTATTTTGAAACACCCAAAACGCGTTTTGAAAATTTTGGTTTGATTATAACTGAAAACACTTAAAACAATAAATTTGTCGTTTTGTGTTTTCTTTGTAAATTTTTAACTTGTTTTTAAAAATGTGTTTTCGAAAATAGGAAAGAGAACACGTTTTCACTGTTTTGAAAAATCGTAAACAAAAAAATGCTTGAAAATGGTAAAGAAAACATAATTTGAATCCGAACTCAATTCAAATCGATCTGTGCCGACCGGAAAAAACTGAATCAACTCGGTCGACTTACTTTCTTATCGTTCGATTTTGAATTGAAATTTTACTCAATCCAAATCGTGTATTCAATTATCGGGTTGAATCCGAACTCAATCCAAATCCGGTCCGAGGCGTTAGATCACATGTGATGAAAATCTAATCACTAACTTGCACATTAAAAAATAAAATAATGTAAACAGATATTTTTAGAATGCAAAGCAGCCAGCCACCTCTCTATCCTTCTGCCTTCCTCCCACCATCACACGTGCTTTATAATTCCTACTTATACAACCAACCATTTCTTGAGGAAAATCTAATCCAATCAACCCCAAAATCTCATGGCCCTCGTCCGGGAACGCCGCCAGCTTAATCTCCGCCTCCCTTTGCCGGAAACCAACGAGCGCCGCCCTCGCTTTCCCTTACCCCTCCCTCCCACCACCACCACCACCTCCTCCTCCTCCTCATCCACCACCACCATCAACGCTGCTGACCTCGAAAAACTACAAGTCTTGGGCCACGGCAACGGCGGCACAGTCTACAAAGTCCGCCACAAACACACCTCAGCTATGTATGCATTGAAAGTTGTCCACGGAGATAGTGACCCCACAATCCGCCGCCAGATCCTCCGTGAAGTTTCCATCCTCCGCCGCACAGACTCCCCGTACGTCATCAAGTGCCACGGCACCTTCGATATTCCCGGGGGCGACATAGCCATCTGTATGCAGTACATGGACATGGGCACCCTCGAAACCTTAATGAAAAACGGCACCAAATTCTCCGAGCACGTTCTTTCCAAGATTTGCTTCCAGGTTTTAAGCGGGCTTGAATATTTGCACGCCCACAAGATTATTCACAGAGATTTGAAGCCTTCTAATGTATTAGTAAACAACAAAATGGAAGTGAAAATTTCCGATTTCGGAGTCAGTAAAATCATGCACAGGACATTGGATCCCTGCAATTCCTACGTCGGGACTTGCGCTTATATGAGCCCGGAAAGATTTGACCCGGATACATATGGTGGCAATTATAACGGGTACGCCGGTGATATATGGAGCTTGGGATTGACTCTATTGGAATTGTATATGGGACATTTTCCATACTTGCCGGAGGGGCAAAGACCCGACTGGGCTACACTCATGTGTGCCATATGCTTCGGCGAACCGCCGAGCTTGCCGGGAAGCGCATCGGAAAATTTCAAAAATTTCATTGAGTGTTGTTTGCAGAAAGATTCCAGTAAAAGATGGAGTGCAACCCAGTTGCTATCACATCCTTTTGTGCGAGATATTGAACTGAAATCAACATGAGGAGATGTACGGCCAAAAATTCGCCGGAGTTCCGACGAGGGTAACAGTATCAGGGAACTGTTTGTACATAAAAAGTTCGAAATTTTCAAGAAATTTGGTTCTTTTGTTCTATCTGTATATCGTTTCCTGATTTCCTAGGAACCTCGATCCATTTCAATAGTAAATTGCTGTAGAAATTGAGAGATGATATCAATATAAACTCTTACTTTAATTCTATTTAGCACATGTTTGAGCTCCATTTCCAATAGTGTCACAATTATTCTTACATCAGCACAAAAGTTTATTTGAATGTTAGAATAAGGTAATTATTCTAAGAAAAGAAAACAAAAGAAAAAGTACATCCTTGCTCGACAGAGGCAGCAGATGTAAACATTAGTATTTCTAATTTTTATATAAACAGAGACTAAATTAAGCTGTAATTCTCTTCAAAATTGGTCATCCGATTGACTTTTCGAACCCACATTTCTTGACCTGGGAGTACGACTGTAGATAATGTTAATTTAAAGTAAGTTCTATACTAACAAATTCTTTATTGCCCTGTTTGGCACGTATTAAAGTCCGACAATCAAATATTAATTATATCTTTCATAGATCCCACAACTTTTCAATTACACATTTCAAAAACTTCTATCACAATCTACTAAAAATCTAATTTTAATCTTCACCAAATACTCTCTATTATTTTATAGACTGCGATGCAAATAATATAATATTAAACTTCTTACATCACATGAGTAATACACTTATAACAAATTATATTATTTTCATTTTTCAATATTCGACTAAATTGCTGACTACAATTTTAAGTAGAAAACAATATTCAATCATCAAACACGTGTATATATAAAGATGGTGGTGGATCGTCGATGTTTTGATTTTAAACTTTTATATGATGTATTTTTTGACATTTTGTATTTGGTTTTACCTTTTATCTTTTTTAAATTAGTTTCTGAGTCAATTTTAAAGAATAATGATATTGGTGCTATAATACCAATTTAGATAACACTATGTGATATGTTCTATGAAAGTAGAATTAGGCGACTCATTTAATTTTATCTATTATTTAATGACATTCGATATCACCTAAATTGATGTCATAATACCAATTGACAATTGCGTTAAGCACCTGTTTGGCACACATTAACATTTTCATTCTTCTACTCAATTTCAACCACACATTATTCAATAAAATAATATTTTTCATCACATCAACAAGGTTGTGTTTGATATGCCAAGTTTTCCATGGAACTTGGAAAAAGAATTCCATTCTCTTGGTTTTTGTGTGTTTGATAAAGTAAAATTTGATAAGAAAATATTTTCCCCCCAACCCCTCTCACGTGCCATTTTCCTCAAGAATGTTGAATTTTGGTGGGAAATGCTTTTCTAGGTGCCGCTGACTTTTTTTTTTTTTTTTTGTGGCAATAAAAACAAATTTCATAATCAGTTGTAAAATTTTTTTTCACTTCAATGGACAATTTTCATGTAAAACAAAGCCACGAATACTAAATTTTGATAAAAAAAAATGAGTTTTTTAGGAATTTTTTTTTTCGTTTTTTTTTTTACTTTTTGGTAAAGGAAACAAATTTTATAACCAATTGTGGAAAAAATAATCACTTTAATGAACAATTTCCATGTAAAACAAAGGCAAATGAACACAAAATTTTAAAAAATTTCGAGTGGAAAATTATGTCAATCAAACACACTAAATTAACAATTCCTTGCAAAACAATTTCTAGGCAATTACTTTCCATGGAATTCATTTTCTTTTCACCTATTTTCACCATTTTGCAATCAAACGGACCCTAACTTTTTTTTTTTTAATTACACATTCTCTATCAATCTACTATTCCATAATGCATTCTTCCATAATAATGTGGATCAAACACACCTTAAGCCCCTGTTTGGTCCCCATTTTGGGGTGTTGAAATTTTTTTGAAATAGTGATTAATAGGAGAATGTGTGGTAAAAAAGTAATGACAAATTTTAGATTTATGTGTAATATTATTTTATTAGATGAATATGTGATTGAAATGAAGAGGAAAAAAATTAATGTAATGTAATGAAAAAAAAATAGAGCCAAACAAGGCTAAATAACATTACTCATTTTTTAAATATTGATAAAGAAGGGCACCGATTTGAGAGGTGTGGGAGTGGGGGTGTTACTACCTTCAAGTTGGCGTCACTCAACTACCCTCTTAATAAAGAAAGTGACATATAATTTGAGATAAACGAAAAGAAAATCAAGAATATCTTTATGGGATAGAAGGATTAATATCAATTCATGGGTGAATGCACCACCCTCATAATACCGTTATTTTAACTGCTTCACTGTGATTACTAAAAAAAAGTAGTTAAAAATTGAAATCAAAGTTATTGACTAATTTTAATCTAATACTTGTGGGTTTATAACTTTTATTTGCTTTTTATTCATACGGTTTAGCAAGTTTTGAAAAAATAAAAAATATAAAAAAATGATGATATACGTATTTGAAAAGTTGTAGATTACAAAAAATGTGTGACTAAAATTAATCGTTAGCTTGATCTAAATTAAAATTTCAATTTTAATCCTTAACATATTGGGTATGATTTTTGACCATAGGTTAAATGTCGTGAAATACCACTTGCATTGCATAAACAACTTGGAATCCAAATTGTTAACTAATAATTATTGCTTTTTTTTCTTTTCTTATTCAGATAGTGACTAGTTGATTATCACTTGTGACGGAAGCATATTCGATTTTGGAAAGATTAATCTATATTTTTATGTCAGTGCTGACGACTTTGTTTATACGTTTCGTTTTCAAATTCTCTCCTCTTCTGTCTCGTAAAATCTATGCCACGTCACGTAGATATCGGTTGAAAAATCTATCTTATCGTTTGTTAAATCAACTCATTTAAAACTTTAAACGGTTTAAAATTAACACATTTAAAATTTACGATTCATTTTTTTTTTTCCAAACCCCTCACGCGCACGCGCAGCGCGCGCATATATTTCCCTAAACGTGTATTAAGATGTAAATCGTAAACCATTATTTTTCAAAGCTAAAGAAATCAATATTTAGTCAAAAAGGTTTAGAGATTCTATCAGGTTTGAAAATTAGTCTGAATTTTCATTTTTCTATTTTAAGTTATCACGGAACGTAACTTGAAAATTATTTTGGATTTTTTCTATTATATAATAACAATGAAACTTTAGTTCGTTTGAAAATTATTCTTAAACCTTTTCAATTCTAAATTGTCACGAAACCTTAGCTAAAAATGAGAATTTTGTTCATTGCTAAAAGAAATCAATTCTACACGTGTTTCAAACTATGAAATTTTAGGTCAAAATCGTGCGTCGTCACGTCAGCTAAATTATTAGTAATTCTAGTGTTCGTTTGGATTTTACATTGATTGAATTAATCGTGTGAGTTTTATGAACTATGACATTATAATGTTCTTTCTTAGAATCTATGTTCGTTGGTAGTGATTAAAATTGAATTTTTAATAGATTTTGATAAAAATTAACGAAATGTATGGTTTAAAAGTTATGAACTTCATAAAATATGGGATTAAAATTAAGCTCCCCGTTTGGACTCCATTAAAATTAAATTTTAGGAAAAAATATATATTTGAAATAGTAATTTTTTTTTTGAAAATGTGTTGTTTAAAAATAAGGAAAAATTTGGGGTTTACGTGTAATATGATTGTATTGAAAATGTATGTTTGAAAATAAAAAAGGAAAAAATGTATTTTTATGAAAATTGAGCTTAAACATACGTCGATTATTGACTTTAACTTAAATTAAAATCTAAACTTTTAATATATGTCAAATACAGGTTACATCATTAAGTCAAATCATTTTAAGAAAAATAACACAAATTCTTATTTATAATTTAAATTTTAAGGTGCGGGGAGGTTGTGGTGTTGGTGGATCTGTGGCGAGGGTTGGCTGTGTGTGCGTGTTGGTGGTGGTTTTGGAGGGGGATATGTAGGTGTGGGGCGGATCAGTGGATCTGTGGTGTTGGTTGGTGTTATTGTTGGTGGATGGTTGCGGCGGCGGCGAAGAGGGCCTGTGACCAACTATTTGGTTGTTCCGTGACCAACTATTGGTGGTGGATACGGATTGAGGACTAGTGTTTGGATGTCTGTGACCCACTATGTAGTTCTCTGTGACCCACTATTAAACCGTGACCTTAAAATTCGATAATATGTGACCTATAGTTTTGCTTTTTAGTGACCAATAAAGTCAATAAATATGATGTGACCAAGAAATATATGATTTGTTCCTAACAAATTTGGAAATATGTAACCTCTGTTATTTATAATTTTTTTTAACTTGTGACTTAATTAAAAATCTATGACCTACACTAATTTTAACTTGTGATTAAATTAAAAATTTGTGACCCATACTAAATCTGTGACCGACAAATTATAAAAAATTGTGACCTATATTGGTTGGAATCTGACCAATCGCTGAAATTAAGTGGCGGCAGAACGATCACCGGAGTGGTCGTTGGAGTAGTCGCCGTAGCCGGAACAGTCACGACCGCTGGAGCAGTGGGGGTGGGGCTGGAGGTGGTGGATGTGGGGTGGGTTAATTATATTATATTATAGTTAAATATTTAATTTAATATAATTGTAAAATATAATTAATTAATATTTGAAAAACCTGATTTTTGTAAATTTAAAACTTGGAACCTGATTTGTAATTTTGGGAAAGAAAAAGCCTGATCCATGCATTTTTCCCTAATCTATTTACGCTGGCCCAAAACCAACTAGCTTATTTGAATATGGGCTTTTACTGGGCCACTGGATTGGACTGTCGAGGGTATGGGGAGTGTCCAAACTTCCTAACTACATTTTAAGATTTAGCTTTTTTTTTTTTAGAAATTAAAATCTAGATTTTAATTTAAATTAAAGTCAATAATTAATCTTAAATGAATATTCTCAAGTAATCGATCTCTGTTTTTTAAATGAGGTTGATCAATTTTCTGGTACAAGTAACTTACTAAGGTTGCTTGGGAGTGAGTACTTCTTAATTTTATTGAATTTTCTTACCCAAAAATAGGGATTGGATTTTACAATCATTGATACAATTTTACTGAATATTTTTGTTTAATTATAATATGGTGTTTTGATAAGAATTGAGGAAAAATAAAATTTATTTCAAACGGCATTCATTTGTGAAGGGTTTCTCTTGTAAATTGAGTCCATGTTTGCTGGGGGTTAAAATCAAAATTTTAGTAAGTCTTGATGAAAATTAATGAAACGTGTTGTTGAAAAGTTGTGAATCTCATAAAACATATAGTTAAAATTAATTATTGACTTTAATTTAGATTTAGATTTTAATTTCAATACAGGGGCTAAGTTTCATTTAGGGCAACTTCACTAGAAATTAACTACAATTTTCATTTGAAATAATTTTTAAAAAGTAACTTTTCAGTGATAATTTTGTTTTGACATTTAGGAATGGTTTAGAGTAAGCAAGTTTTGCAAATTAAATAAAATTTGTCATTTTTACTTGCTCGTTTTTAACCCAAGTGAACAAATTAACACCGTCACCTTTTCGTCGCACGCATGAGGTTTCCGTCAATTGTGGGTAAAGAATTTGAAAGGAGTGATCGCAGTGATTGCACAAGTAGTAATCAAGATAAATTTCTGCAATGATCGATTTAAGGAATGCTTGGTGTACATCAAGAATTTTTCTTGATTTAATTAATTCATTAATAAGAATTTGCCCAACAATAAAGGTAAAACAGAGGAAGAAAGTCTCGTCGCCTCTCCTTATAGATATTTCGGCGCATTTCCATATCTATTTTCAATCTTCTATTATGGAAAAAATAGTCAAATACCAATTTTCTATTAAACACGTCTGGAGATTCCTTCTTTTTATATATTTTATTCCAATAATTTTACTATTACTCAGATTCCAGATCTTCATTTTTATCTTCATCTTCATAACTTCGATATTTCACCAATTCGCGAACGAAAAATGGTTTCTTTAGGATTTGCTCATCAGATCATGATGGGAGCGGGTAGTAACTCGATGGTCGAGTTTCCGGTGACACGGACGCGGCGTGGATGGCGGCGTAGTTGTAAAAACAGAGACGAATTTAGAATTTCGGCTTCAGAAAATCCTGCTGGGGAACCTGATCTTAGTGTTACTGTTAACGGTTTGAAAATGTCCAACCCGTTTGTTATCGGATCTGGTCCTCCCGGAACCAATTACACCGTCATGAAGCGGGCATTTGATGAAGGTTGGGGCGCTGTCATCGCCAAAACGGTAGTTCATCTTAAATTAAAAAGTTTTTTAATAAGTAAATTTGCTTTGTCCCCTTGAAGTCTTGTTCTTCATTCACAAATGCAAAACTCTTGATCTTGTACCATTATGTACAGGTATCACTGGATGCTGCAAAAGTTGTGAATGTTACTCCTCGATATGCCAAATTACGAGCAGGAGTAAACGGCTCATTGAAAGGGCAAATTATCGGGTGGGAGAATATTGAACTTATAAGTGATCGGCCTTTAGAGATTATGTTGAAGGAATTCAAACAGTTGAAAGAAGAGTATCCGGACAGGATTCTTATTGCTTCAATCATGGAAGAGTATGATAAAGCTGCATGGCAGGAACTCATTGAACGAGTTGAGGAAACTGGAATTGTAAGCAATCAATAGTGTGTAGTCTTATTTCTCGAGTTTCAAAACATTTCCCAATATCTAAACTTCATCTGAATTCAATCTTGATTTGTTGATATAGGATGCTTTAGAAATCAACTTTTCATGCCCTCATGGTATGCCAGAGCGTAAAATGGGTGCTGCAGTTGGCCAAGATTGTGCACTGTTGGAGGAAGTCTGCGGCTGGATTAATGAAAAAGCCACGGTTCCTGTTTGGGCAAAGATGACTCCGAACATCACTGACATCACACAGGTTTCTTTTTCTTCTGTTTGTTCTGGTCAGTACGTGAAAAAATTCATCCAATTTTATAAGAAGTTTTAGGGAAAGCCAATTGTATATGATTTCATTATGCAGATTCTAAGTAATAATATGCACGCGAGATGGCTTAGATTCTATGTTATAATAGGCTAATCATATTTATATTTATTGATACATTATTGCAAACTCGTGGAAGCACATAGGTTGTATGTGCTAAATTTTGAATATTTCTGCATGCCGTTGTTGGCTAAATTCTTGAATTTTGAACAATTCAGCATCCTATCTACATGTGCTCTGAGAAATAAGAAAATTGACCACTTGTGTTGATTGCAACAAATTTTATCATGTGTTGCTAGAAAGTCACAGTTATCTTATTAGTGATACATGTCTATTTTTTTTAGATCCCTTTGCTTCATGCTGTCTACCAATTTCTGCAGTATGTTCGAGGATAATATCGGAATTCTATATTTTCAACCCATCTTCAATCTTTCATCTCATTTATTGTAACTATGGTCTGACTCTTTAATCAGGATTCCTGGTATATGTTGCAGATGAGCAGTTAATTTAGAAATAGTTGCTATTTGTTGAACAATCTCATCTAAAAGTTTAAGCTCTTAAATAGGGCATGTGTGTATTTATTCAAAATTCTAATCTTCAACAGCCCTTCACATGCACGTCATTCATTTTTTCATCCAAAAGCTTGGCACATGCACAATTTTCATAAATCAGTCGTAGTTAGACTCGGAATAAACTTCAACACGCCCTTCACATGCAGGCTGCATTCCATTTTTCATCAAAAAATTTAACTTATTTACAATGTTCATAAATGGGTGGTTGTGAGACCTCAACCTAGGATCCCTGCTTTTGATACCAAGTTGAACGACCTATTCCAACAGCTTGATCTTTTAGATTAGTTGGTTCAACATAGTTAAAAGTCTTGAACTTGTCAACTTTTCGCTCATGATTCAATTTTATTGCTGTTTTGTAATAGCCGGCTAGAGTGGCTCTTAATACTGGATGCGAAGGGGTATCTGCAATCAATACAATCATGAGTGTCATGGGAATTGATCTTGACACCTTACGACCCGAGCCATGCGTAGAGGGGTAAATTCTTGGCTAAAAGGTGTAAGATTTTTGAGTGGATCTATTCAGATCTTCTTATGCTTCTTTTTTAACATCATTTCAGATACTCCACTCCTGGTGGCTATTCTTCAAAAGCAGTCCACCCTATTGCACTTGCAAAAGTGATGAGCATTGCGCAGATGATGAAAAAGGAATTTGGAGATAAAGACTGTTCACTTTCTGGCATTGGAGGCGTAGAGACAGGTGGTGATGCTGCTGAGTTTATCCTTCTCGGGGCAAGTACAGTTCAGGTTGGACAACACTCTGATTAGTTTTCTACTTAGTTTTTAATGTTGTTAGTCTTTAGTCCATAATTTTTGAAGCTGCACATCCTCTTGCTTTCACTATGACGAAAATCACCAAAAAATTGCTTTCATGTTGTAGTGGCCGTATGTTTGTAATTGCAATATGCATTAACATAATAGTTTAAAAAGCCTGATCGCTTTTCCCAATTTTTCTGTGAAGTTGATTTCCTTTTGAGTTTTCGAGTTTGAACATTACTCTTATGAAACTTCCTTTTCGGAATATGTGTTTTATAAAGTCTCCATATGCTGCATACTGAAGTTTCTGTTATTAGTCTGTTTCTATTTCTCTCGTCATTAAAGAATTAATATGCGACATGAACCATAATTCTAGGTCTGCACGGGTGTTATGATGCACGGATATCCTCTTGTAAAGAAACTCTGCGCTGAGCTGAAGGAATTCATGAAGAAGCACAATTTTTCGTCGATAGAAGATTTTAGAGGGTATGGATTCTATAAAAAATTACGTACTTTTAACCAGAGTAGGAACTGCATTTTTGTAGTCTTATTTTTTGCATTTTCTTTATTTATACAACCAGGGCTTCGCTCGAGTACTTCACCACTCATATGGATTTGGTAAGAAGACAGCAAGAAGCTATTCGGGGAAGGAAGGCTGTGAAGAAGGGCTTGCAATCCGACAAAGACTGGACAGGAGACGGTTTTGTGAAGGAGACGGAGAGCATGGTGTCCAACTGATTCGGGGATAGAAAATATTATCTTTCATTTCCTTCTGTAATAAAATAAACATATCGGATTGAAAACTAGATAATGGATTTCTTTGTTGTATATAATGAAGGACCAAAATATATCAAAGTTCTTGTTTTAGAAGTCACTGGTCATTGAATGTTGGATTAAAAAGCCTTGGAAATGACAAAAAGCTAAATAAAATCCCTAGTGGAACCAGGACTTTTCGTGTTGGGGGTAAAAAAATTTCTATAATGTACATATTTTCTATAATTTTTTTAACAAATTTTAAAAATATAGATTATAAACCTTCTTATATGTATTAGTCCAGTAATTGTTTTTAATTTTTTTTTTTTTTTTTGTCCATTGCCCCTGCTTGACGGTCATTTTAAAAGAGTTTTTGGAGTTTTGAATAGTGAATTTTTGAAGAATGTGATTAAAAAATAAGAAATTTTTTGAATTTGCGTGCAAAATATTTTATTGTGTGAATATGTGGTTAAAAATGAGTATGAGATAAAAAAAAAGTGTCAAACATTGGCCAAGTTAAAATCGCTAAGTTAAATAAATAAGGGCAAATTAGGTCCAATACCCTAAAAATTTAACTGATTTGACAAATACTTAATAACTAATAAAACACTTAAGAACCGTAATTAATATGTTGTAAAACTTCCAAAACTCACAAAACTCCCCAATATATCTTTTCAACCCTTGTAAAATTAGCAAGCACTGTTTCATCCATTCAAAATCGTCAACTTCTTGCAAAATATATACAAAATCACAGTGAAATTGCAAAATGTTGATGATTCCAAGCTTTTTCAGTCGTCAATCAAATTGCACCACAGTTTCTCTTTCCAACAAGACTAATAACTCTCCTTTTATGCAACTATGGTTGCAGAGCAATGATCAGACGAAGCAATACACATATATGTTAAACTCTACCCCGACAGCAACAGAGAGGACGATTTGCAGTATCCTAGAGAATTACCAAAAGGAGGACAGTGTTGAAGTACCAAAAGTACTGCGAGAGTTCATGGGCGGGAATACCTTCCTTCCTTTCATAGTCAAACATACTAAAGTGAAGAAAACCAAAGAATGAAGCCAAGTTCCCATTTTCATTTTTGGGATTAAGAAGAATTAACTGATTGTATTTCTCTACTCTCTTACAAGCCCCCATCCCTCTAGAACCTGATCGGATAATTGAACGACAAACGTTTTTTGTGCTTAAATTATAACTATTTCCAGGTTTTTTTCCCCCTAAATTCGCACATGATTGCAGTGTAGACCATAACATGTTTATAGTGATAAGGGCATAGAACAAAATTAGTATTTATGTTTGCAGATTAATCTTAAACATATTGTAAGATAATAAGTAAAGTCACAAAGAGGAGAACCGCATATACATACAGTGGAGAGGCGTAGAAACATTCGGGAATACAAGTTGGTGTTCTTGGTTTTTTTTTTGTAGTTATTTTTTATTGTTTTGTCACTTTTTTTAGTGTTCAAATATGTCCACCACATATTTGATGAAATGTCCAAATGGTGGACGCTTTTTTATCGATGACAAAGTTTGACAAGCTTTTTTATCTTCTATCTTCTCAAAGCTAAATGTGGTAAAATTGTGATATTTGTCACTTTTTTAAATTTGTCACTTTTTAGTATGTGTGTCACTTTTTTTTTAAGTTTGTGTCAATTTTTTGAATTTGTATAACTTTTTGAGTGTGTGTCACTTTTTTTTTTAGTTGTCACTTTTTTTTTTTTTTGATTTTGTATCTGTCTTTTTAAAAAAAGTGACACAAAGTTTTTTAGTGTTCAAATATGTCCACCATGTGTTTGATGAAATGTCCAAATGGTGGAAGTTGTTTTATTGACAAAGTTTGACAAACTTTTTTGCTTTCTATCTTCCCAAAGCCAAATGTGGTAAAATTGTGGTATTTGTCAATTTTTTGAGTTTGTCACTTTTTAGTATGTGTGTTACTTTTTTTGAGTTTTGTCACCTTTTTTTTTTTTGACAAAAGAGTGACAATTTTTATAAAAAAGTGACATTGTATCACTTTTTCATTTTACACAGTATTTTTTATTTCTTAAAATTCTTTCATATGATTTTTCAAAACATTCTTAATTTTAAGGGTATTTTTGTAAGTACCCCAATAAATAAACTGTGCTTATAACAACAAAAATTAGTCACTGTTTAGTGAAAATTAAGGCCAAATTTTAATTCAAATCAAAGTTAAATAATTTCAACCACATGTTTCATGAGATTCACAACTTTTTAACTACACGTTTCATCTTTTATCAAGATTTATTAAAATCTAATTTTAGCCTTGTTTGACAACTATTATTTTTTCTCTTTTTTGTACATACTCATTTTAACCATATATTCACACAATAAAACATTTTGCACGTAAACCCCCCTTTTTATCAATTTTCAACCACTCATTCTTTTAAAAATTACTATTCAAACTATTGTTTTTTTCCAAAAATAATGGTTGTGACTTAATCTTCATCAAACAAGTAATGAATTTATGAGAGTGGGTCGGGTCCTAATTGACGTGACATTCCCTTGAAATTAGAAAGAAGCGCCAAGAATTGTCAGAAGAGAAGCACGATCAATCAATTGTGATTCACCATTGATGATGTTTTCTTTAAGAAGTCGAGAAAGTGACCAAAGAAGGGACACTTCTGAAGAAAATGAAATAATCGGATTTTTATTTTTTTTACTTTTTAACATTTTCTATGTTATCTATCCACCGACAATGCCTCTTTGAGAATTATACGCGATAATTATTTTTACAGTCAGGGGCGGACCTAGAATAATTTTTGAGTGGGGGCGAGATTAGGAATGGAGTCAGCTTCCTAAAGTTGAAGGGGTGGGGGATTACGGGGGTTCGGGGGCAGCGCCCCCGAAATTTTTTTTTTTTAGAGTTGTTGAATATTTTAGATTTAGTTGTATTTTCCCAACTAGTTCATGCTATATAGGCCATAAACGAAGCCTCTCACCCTGCATCAAACCCACAAATATATTCACTCTGACCATGCAACACTTTTTGCAATCACAGGCGGTCAAAATGAGATTTACATAATATACCAATTCTTCAGCAATATTAGCCACCTGAACTACTATGTGGCCAAAATACTTTCCTTTCGAATCGTGGACTTCAATTGTCAAATCATCTCCAAACCCTTCTGGCAAGCTGTATTCAAGTGGGAAGAAAATTTAATCATCAAACTCTATGAGATTGGAGAACATGTAACAAGATTAAAGAGAAAAAGATTACATACAAAACATGAGTTTCACTAGATCCTGACTGCATTCGAGATAGAAAAAAGCTAAAAAAAATTGTAAAAAAAAAAAAAAAAAGGGTCCGCCCTGTTTACAGTGGTCATGGATTGGAATGGATTTTTCAAACTATGGTACCATATAAGATATTTGTCATGAACATGTTACATAGTGGTTAAGAAACTAGTTATATATATTGAAAAAAGTTAATGAAAACAATGATAAATTATGATATTTGCATGCCTTTTTAAGTGTTTTTTTTTTTTTTTTTGTATTTTATCGCGCAAGAATAAGATTGCATTTACCCTTAGAAATTAACAATATAGCAGAGCCTGTTTGATGGAGTTAAAAAGTCGATTAAAATTGAAAATATGATCGTTATTGAGTCTCACTCATCTAATAAAAATCATCAATAACGGTTAGTTTTTCAATTTTAATCCGATTTTAATATCTACCAAACACACTATCAATATATTGACATCTCATTATGTTATTGTCTTACAAGTACATCATATTTTAATCGTATTAAAATTTATTAACCTTTTACTTATTATCATATTTATGTCCTCGGCTTTTTTCACGGCATTCTAATTCTTAATCTTTAATTAATTAGCAAATCATGTCATTGATGATGGTTACCTCCAAAAATTCTTTTAGGAGGCCGTAACATGAGTTATTTTTCTATCATATTTTTAAACACTTATTAGCACAAAACGTCTTTACGTTTAATTTTTTTTTTTTTTCATTTTCATCCACATTTTCACGTTTCAGTGTGGAAAACATTATTTTCATCAATTTTTATTCATTTTCTCAATTAAAAATTGTATATAAAAAATAGGGATGAAAATGCAAAAAAATTTAAGCGTAAAGCCATTTTGTGCTAATAAACATTTTAAATATATAGTGGGTGTTTGGCCCCCATTTTTTAGGAAGAATTAGTTTTTGAATATTGATTGATGGGAAATGTATGATTGAAAATGAGTATGAAAAATGAATGGGAAAAAATGAGAAAGAGTGAGGCTCAAACATGGACATAAAGTAACAAAGGAAAAAGAAATATAAAAATAAAGAAGTGCGACTATATATTTGCTCCTTATTTTAAATCACCTCGGAACTTTTTTTGGAAGAAACCCATCGTCGAGAATAGTAATGCGTTTTAATTAATAGAAGTTTACCTATAAATACCCTTAGCAATATGTGGGTCGAGTCGAGTCGAGTCGAGTGAGTCAAATTTACTAGATAGAAATATTCTATCGATTTGATTTCCGAATATTATCTAGCTGTCAAGAAAAACTTTATTCTAATTTAATTTAATTGAATGAGAAGGTACAAATTCATCAAGCATTGCCATGGAAAAGTTAATGCAAGCACGTTATGAAAAGTTTGCATGAAACTCACAATTTTGCAGCCTGTCGGTAGGGAAAATTGCACTATTGATCCCTAACTTACTGTCTAAGAATGGAAACAAGTCGATAACACATTTATTCGGGAGAAATTATAATAAAAAGGAGTAACGGATCCTACGAAATAAAATAAGAGCCCATTTGGTAGAGATTAAATCGAATTAAAATTGAAAAATTGACCGTTATTGTTGACTTTTATTAGACGACTGAGACCCAATAACGGTCATATTTTCAATTTTAATTGGTACCAAACAGACTCTAAGTTGGTAAACATACGTATTTCACAATATATTCCACAGAAAAAAAGAGTCCAAATCATCGTTGCACTGTGAGGGACAACATATGCATGATTCCATTCAAATTTGAAGTCCGAATCTAAATTGAGAACTAAAACCTAACTTCAATATTAGACCAAGTAATGATTTAGCGTCTACCTGGGAGTGATACTCAGCAAATAATAATCAAAATTTTTATAGTTTTATTGACCAAAATTTGTAGAATTACCGATACACCCTTTTGACGTTTAATTCACTTTGTTTGAAATGACATTTATGGAAATTTACCAAATGAGCAGCTAGACTAACTATCCAAATTTTGATTAAAATTGTTTTAAGAATCGTCCCCAGATTTGAATGGGTTGCGTGGGTAAGAACTAGTTTCATAACTACAATCAAATGTCGATGAAAAACTTACTTTGTTCATCAAATTAAAATCGCAATGAAGTGTGAACCAATAGTGCAATCTTCCTATCTTTCTTGGAAAAAAAGAAAAAGAAAATTGCTGTAAAGACAAGAGCATTGATTAGCACAAGTACGTACTCTTCAATAACAGTGGAGAATTTGAATAAGTGAACGGATTGCAAAGAGAAAAGACTGATGATGGATTTTCTGTACTATAGAATCCCAACTTTCAAGAAACCTATGAAATGTTCCTTTCGAGAGTGTAAAAGAGCCCACTGAATTCTATACACTGTTTCTGGCTTATATATTAATATAAATCATGCATGATGGCCACTCCCAAAAAAATGTGTGCGAGAAGACAAGTGCTTCGCTCTCATCTTGAACCATTTCGTCTAAAAATTTACAAATTCATTCTGTATTAAAATATGTTAATATGTGATACATAACTCAGGATTGCTTTGAGAACGCTTTTAAAAAAACGTATTTATGTCTAAAAGAGTTCAACAGTGACAAACATTCACTCATTATATAATGTTACCTTATATGGTAAAATTTAAGCGTGTAAGGTTAAGTGTTGGAGAATATGGAAAAAAAAGTCTTTGAGCATAAGCAAGAAGAAAAAGAAAAAGGATACTCCATTTCATTCAAAGAAGATGATGAGATTCTTAAGAAGAAAATTTCTTGCCATTCTTTGTATGGCCTCATGCTCGACACTCACTTGGACTGCTTAAAGGTTTCTTTCTCTTTCTCTCGATTGGATAGTTTAAGCGATGAAATTATCGTTGTCTAAGGTCATTTTTCTTGATTTTTGAAGTGCCATGAGAGTGATCATCGTGATATTTGCAACTTTTCATATAAATTTGTTTTCAAAATTATACAAACTTGTTTGCAGATGTGTTTAGGTAATGAAGAAATTGATTGCATTGACACAAAGGAAGGTGCTGGCCAATCGTGCATTACGGCCGATCAACTGGAGTTGGACCAGTTTATGGTAAGTTCTTAAGTGAATTACGAAAGGAGGACTAGTGGAGTTTCTCATTGTGGAGCATAGCCATACCCACAGTTTATTACTCATTCAATACAAAGAATTAATATGACTGCTGTGAAATTATGTTTAAACACTTTTAAAGAAACTATGAATACAAATGTGACACACTTGGTTGTTAGTCACTCGACTCATTTCAAATAGTCCCTAAGATTTGCCTTTCGTTTCAGTTCGACCATAGTAAGTTTTCTAAACGGAATGTAGGTATAGATGAGCTCGCAAATGTCACTTTATATATATAGAGACCATGTCCATGCCAGTGTGAAGGGTAAATGCTCGGTTTTTTTTTTTAATATATATATAGTTAGTAACATAGATATAAAATTTTATTTAAAATCATAACCTGATGCAGGAAGCATATTGCAATACTCTGAAGAAGCTAAAAGAAGCAATGGAAGAAACTCAAAAAGAATCCATGGAGTTCATCAATTATATGCATTTTCAACTCAAGGAGCTCGTGGATCACAAATCTTCTGGTATTAACATTCAGAATTTCTCTTTTTGATATATTAATTAATTAGCACTGTATTAAGACATTGATACACTTAAAACTTACCCCTTTTGTAGGAAACAGCCGAGAAGTTGGTTGACGTTAAATAATTTGGAGAAAATCCACGGATGGATTAGCCCTTGAACAAGACTTGTTGGTGTGTTTAGTACTGAACAGTAATAAATAAGAAAATAAAATTAATTTTGCTCATATTATACAGTTCGTAATTGCTTACACCCAATATATATTCAACTTGTTCAAGTTTAACCACGTTTTCGTTATGTACACCTCCCTTCACATCTTTGTTGACACTCTTCCGAAGATGTCAACCACAATGTTATGGAATATTGTACATCTAACATTATTCTTTTGCTATTTCGTCTAACCCTTTTCAAAAGTATATATATGAATGCATCTAATAGAGCTATGTAAATATCAATGTATATTATGAAAACTATTTAACAATCAAACTCTCTCCACCAAAATGCTACAAGGCATCTCTATAGGGCTATAGTACACAATAAAGCAAAAATCCGCAATCTTCAATCTTGAATAGCCATCTTCTCAAGGTAATCGGAATTGTAAACAAAATTGAAATCCTGTGTAGCCATCCTCTCAAGTTAATGGATATGTACTATGTAGAGAAGATGAAGCTTGAGTGATTGGGTCTGTTTTGTGCGTAGGATGGTGGTGGTTTTGCGGTGGTGGTACGGTGGTTGTGATTGGATTTACAGTTATTGATATTAGGGCATGTTTGATAGGTTTTTTTTTTTCCCGGAAATTGGTTTTCCATTTTCCACTTTTGCCATGTTTGATGTCACCTTTTTTTCCATGGAATTTGTTTTCTACGTTTGCTGATTTTCTTAGTTTTAGTTGAATTGAAATTCCCACAAGTTTTCCATCTTTTTTCTTTCTTTCTTTCAATAGAAACAAAATCTATCCCCAATTGTAAAAAAAAACATTATCCATTAAATTGACAATTTTCATATAAAACGAACACCAAAAATTTTTCAATTCTTTTTTTTGGCAATCTAAACAAATTATATTTCCAATTATAAGAAATTTTATCACTTTAATTGACAATTTTAATAAAAAAACAAAATCAAATGAACACCAAAAGATAGAAAATTTTAACATTTTTCAGGCGAAAAACTATACCAATCAAACACAATTAATTGACAATTTTTAGTAAAATAATTTTTAGACAATTCAATTTCCTACAATTCGTTTTCTTTCCATCCAAATTTCATATTTGAATCAAACGGATCCTTAGAGAATTTGAGTTGGGCCGAGGTTAAGTAATATGTATGGGTATATAATAGAGTTGGGTCTATTATTGTCTTGGTTTTTTTTTAAGGGAACAATACATTTCTCATGAATTTATTTTACACCATTTCAAAAATACATCTTTAACACTGGAGAGAGAAAATGAGGATGAGAAAATGAAGCTCAAATGTGGGAAAGCATCTTTAACACTTTGACTAACATGTATATGTTATTTTGGCGAACTAGTACTCAAGAGTACAACAATTGAAGCAATCGAACAAGCTTAGTGGCAGAGAAACCTCCCTCATGGCGATCATAGTTGTAGCCAAGCAAAGTTGCTCCCTCGATCTCGTGGAGGTTGGGTTGCCGGCGGACAGGGAGGAGAGTGGAGAAGGGAGGAGAGAGAGTGACGGAGAGAGAGAGAGAAGAGAGAAGGATGAGAAAAATTGGAATGAAATTGATTAGGGTTTTGGATTAAAATTGTACCATTAATATTTAAAATTTAAAATAAAATATCTGATTTTTGAAAAGTAAAATCTATAATTTGATTTTTGAAATTGAATTTTTAAAATTCCGATTTCGTGTAATTTCCACAAAAAATAAATCTCGATGGGCAAGCCTACTAATAGAAAACATAAAAATCCACAATAAAAAATAAATCTCATGGATGCCCGCATGAGAATATGCACTGTATAAGGTATACTGTAACATGTTCTCAGCTCCCGGATGCACTTCTGTGTTGTAGCGTTGTAGGTGTATTTAATTTACTCGCCTTTAATGAAAGCATATTCTGCAATATGGTCGACGTCCATCATTTTTAGTAATTAAACTTTCCACCAATATATTTCTCAGCTAAACTGTTCATTTTTCTTTCATCCTCAAATTCGTGGTATAAGTTAAATTACTTCCTAGAGATCATGTTAAACAATAGGTGGTGCTGGCTTCCTATGCGACAAGTGAGAAGAAAGTTCAATCCATTCTTGAAGGACTGCGTGACAGATTAAAATGATAGCCGGTGTTGTTCACACCAATTTTTCTATTATTACTGTGCTGTAAAGTGACAAATTTAAAGCTCTGCCTTTGTTTTAACACTTTACTGCCTAATCAGTTGAGTGGTCCAGAGTAGGCTCTGGTTCAACCCATTTAATTCTCTTCTTTGAGGCATAAAATTCTAATTAACCGAGTCAGATGCAATCTCCAGAAGGCCACATATTTGATTGGGCCCAGACCTTCTGAACTCTGTTTTGATCAACCTTTTGACTGATAAAACTATTGTTGATACATCATTTTCTTGTGTGTTAGTGTACCTCATACTGGAAAACTGAGGATGGAGGAGGGATGGGTCGTTTTACAGGTGATGCTGATGAACATCCTCATGTCTCCTCCACCATAAAACTCGTTTTAGTCGAGCCATCGCACTGTCGCCATCCATTTTGAAATCCTATATGTGAGTTCAGGCCCCCCAACTTTTGACGCGTCTGTAAAATTCTTCAAAATTGTTTTGCCACGCTCCAGCTATGGGATTCAATGTAATGAACGAGAGAGTTCAGGGCAAAGCAGTACTTATTTTAATGAATGGAACCGTCGAGTTCAAATATAATTATGGAATCGTTCGAATTCGGTTCTTTTCGGTTCCGTACCATAATTAATTTTTTTAACATTTACAGCAAAACTACATAAATACAACTAATGACATGTTCATTCGTAACTTTTACAAATTAACGTAACTCAATTTAAAAACATATGAATAACAAGTCGTTCAATAAGATTAATTCAATGTATACAAATACCAAAAAATAGATACTAATATTAAAACATCGAATTTGATTGATTGATTTAATTAATTTGCTAATTTTTTTAGAAAAAATTAAAATAATTTAATTAATTCAATATAAGAAATTAAAAAAATTATTTAGATTTGATTCTTGGGCTAGAACCGAGAACCAATCAAACCCATCGGTTCTAAATTCAGATACCCGTTCGGATATTTAACTTATGAAGAACCACTTGGTTCGGTTCGATTCGGGAGTTTTGTCCAGCTCTACCTTTAATGATATATAGCATTTTTTTTTTTCTTGTCTTCATTGCCAAACATGGGATTTAGGTTATTTCTCCACATTCTTGTTTCATTGTCAACTCTGTAGGCACTGGTTGAATTTGGTCCAGGTTGTTTTAATAATACAAAACAAAGCAATATTTCCGTCTCAGATTATCACTTTGATCTTCAATCGACACAAAATGTCCTCTAAGTCACCACCCCAGTTTGGCGGGGATCAGATCACATTTTTAGTAAATTTTGATAAAATTTGATGGTTGAAAAGTTGTGGATACAATAAAATATGTTGTTAAAATTAGTTATTAATTTTGACTTCAATTAAATTTTGGATTTAATTTCTACCAAACACGGGCCAATTGCACTATTGCTGCCCATTCTTCTTATAGCAAGTCGGCCTCTTAACTTTAAAAAAGTTCAAGTTAGTCATCAACTTTTCATTATAGTAAGTCACCTGAAATTGTTTTCATCTCAGTTAAATAAGCTCACGGGATTTTTGCATGCTCAAATTTTATGGAGTTAGAAGTAAAACTGTAGAAGTGAGTATGTTTGCACGAGAATGATGAAAAAAATCACTTTCATGTAAAAAAATTACTTATAAAGTGGAAAATACTACTAACAAGATAGAAATTCACTTATAAATAGAAAAGTTATAAGTAAAAATTAACCTATGTTTAAAAATTTATTTATAAGTACAAAATTAACTTTGTAATTGTAAAATTTATAAGTAAAAAAATTACTTATAATTTATGTTATAAGATTTAATAAAATTTTATATTAGCTGTCAATTAACCTACGGAATTTGTTATCCTAGCTTGAAACCTGCTATAAAAAAAACATAGAGGTGGTCCACTTATATGTCCGTAGGAACCATCCTCCTCTTCCATGGAATGCAGTACTCAATGCATATTAATGGCGGTGGTCCTTCGGACTTCAGCTGTTCAAGTTTTTCACGTTTTTACGGGGTAAGAATAATAAATTCCAGCTGAGCCTTCATTCATACCATTCGAGACTCGAAAAAATTAGATTTGTATCGGTTAAATTTGGAAGGCGAAGATAACCGGACTCGAAGAGTTGACATGGCTCTCAAGCTCCAACGGCAGAATGAAATATTTGAGATTCACACCAATGTAGATGAAATGATTAAAATGTTAAATTAAGTTAGAATAAACTCTTTAAAATTATAGATACAATACTCGTGTTCTTGTTTCTAACAACTATATCGAGTTTAACATGTTGGAGGTCAGACATTATATCTTTCTTCTAAGATGTTTATATTTTCTTTTAATGAATAATATTAGTGGAGATCCATCTGAAACCCTAAAAATAAAACAAAAACATAAATACAAGTAGGATCAAAACCCTAAGTAGTCGACATATGTCCAACCATAGCATAGGTGCATGCATCACCACCTTAATTAATAATCAATGTCGCCTTGGACTTCGACTTCTCTCTCTCGACAAAGGAGACAAGGCAATTCAATGCTATGTCATGCGCCCTTGCTCTTGCTCTTGCTCTCCACCACCCAAACGGCCCCATCGGACGAAACCTCAACCCGGCTGCCTGCCCCGCAAGAAAAGCCCTCTTCTATGGGTTTGATAATTGCTTATTCTTATCCGTCCAACTTATGAAAAAAGGTGATAAAATAATGAAAATTTACACTGACGTTTCTGCAAAGCATTCATGTCTTTACTGAAGTTATTGTGAAATTTAAGTTAATAAATAAACGTTAGGCAGCCACACCAACTTTTTCTTTTAGTCAAAACTTACTGGAATAGACGGAGTGACCAACTTGGAAAGTTTCAATTCGACTAGAAATAAAAAATAGTTATTAACATGAAATTATGTTAAAGTTTAACATTGACGAGTTTAAGCCCATTTTCCTATCATTTTTAGGTCAAGTAACTAGACCTTTAACAACTATTACACCTCGTGTTAATTTTGGTCTACCCTCGGTTTTCTCATGTTTGTTACCACCACCAAACAAGAGGCTAATATTCCCTTAATTTATCCAACCGTGTCTTCGCTTGTTGACGTGTATCTCCATTTCTTATGTTACCCAATTATGCCTCTCGTACACTGCCGGATAAAAGTAGTTTTGACAACCCGTCTATGTGTAGAAAGTATGACCGTTGATAAAAAAAAATGTTGCTAAAATCAATGTATAAAAATCTGTCAACTCATATGATGTCAAAGAAGCTGTCAAGCTTGACGTACATATAGCACGATTGTTTATCATAAACCCCACATCTATCTAGTATTCTTTATTGCCTTTAATTGTCAATTTCGTTTGATGGTCTCACTAAATTGTTATTTCCCAAAGCAAATTAATCTGTCTTCTAGTATTTCCCCTTTCTATTTTGTCTTTTAGCATTTGTTTTCATGACTGATGACAGTAATGAAAGATTTTGAATTGCAGGTGGCACATATAAAAAAATTAAATTAAATTTGTAAAAAATAAAAAGTTTGGGTAATGAAATTGCAATAATTCATTTTTAATTTTGACATTTTTTTTACTATTTTTAACGATAAATCTTACAAATTTTGACAATGGGGAATTTTCCACACAAAAGGTTTCGAATATGGGAGTTTTTTGCGATTTTTAATAAGTGTGGGAGTATATCACACATGAAAACGTTTCTAGCGGGAGTTTTTTTTTTTTGCTATTAATCCTTTTCCAAATTAATCTGTCTTCCAGTATTTCCCCTTTTTATTTTGTCTTTTAAGCCCTTATTTGAGTTACATTAAAAATTTTCGTTTTCATTCTTTTATTCATTTTCAACCACACATTCTTCAATAAAATAATATTTTTCATCACATTAATAACTTTTGCTTCTTTTTTCAATCACATATTCTCCATCAATCTACTATTCCAAAATATATTCTTTCAAAATAATGTGGCTCAAACACACTCTAATATTTATTTTCATGACTGGCAACAGTAATGAAAATAGACCATTCAGAGGAGTTAATGCATGAAAATACAATAGAATGAGAAGACGAATTTTCCTTCTCTTAGACGGAACAAACAAAGAAAATGAAAGCTTACAAGAGAAGCCATCACTTACTTAGACAAGACTAATCCAAAAAGGATAAATATTGTTTTTACAAATTATAATTATGGAAATTACATATTTGAGAATATATTATAGCCCTTTTGAATATCAGTTTTCATCAAGACTTTAAACACATAAGAATTATATTTATTCATTCCAATATTATATTTTTTTTTTCAGTTTAAAACTTGTAAAATTACATTTGTTTCACAAAAAATGAACCAAAATGCACCAAATTTTGGTTCAAAAGCTCTCCATTGTGGCACCAAAGTTTGCACCAAAAATGGTGTAAAGTGAATAGAGTTACACCAAATATCAAATTTACCTTTTTTTTTTTTTTTTTTTTTCATTTTCCAAACTAATTGATGAAGGGTATTTGTGTTATATATTTTTTGATACAGTATTTTTTTATTATTATAATAATACTTGTTGTTATTTGCATTTAAAATAAATTTAATAATGTAAAAATTAATAATTAATGAATTAATTAAAATTGCAACACAAAAAAAAAAAAAAAACCTAAAATATAACATACATGATTATTTAAAGTTAATACAAAATATATTACAACAACCACATACATATACTACTCTAGTATTATTTAAAGAAAATGATGCATAATCGATCATTTGTGGAAAGACCATATGAATTTCAAGAATTAAATTGTAATACTATTTCGGCTTCGTAATATAATAATATCCAAATTCGAAATGTATTGCACTATTTTTTTAATGGCATGATTTAATATTTCCTTTTTTTTTTGTAGTGTTTCTATTAATTGCACTATTTTTTTATATTTATTAATGAATTCAATATTTTCATTAATTTAACGTAATTATTTATTTAGTAATTTATGTATTTGTAAAATAAATAAATAAATTATTAAGAAGGAAAAAAGAGAAGAAAAATTATTAAACACTATTTATTTGGTGTAATAGTTGAAGATGAATTTTAGTTTGGTGTAAAATAGTGTAAAACTTACCTCAAGTTTTGGTGTAGGGTTGGAGATGGCTTTATAGAGGTTTCAAGGTCGAGCGAATGGCCGAGCACTTGGACATGTTTTGGTACGCTAATTTTAACCCAAAAAAAGAAAGGATGTGCATTCTTGAGCCAATTATTAATGTTGGAAATTAACGGGTAGTTTTCTCATACCATTTGTCCACTTCACAATATATATTTTAAGAACCGAAAATATAAAGAAAATGACACAGTACTGTAAGGTCACAAATATAACATTAATATAAATTACGTACCCCCAATTTATTAGAAATTCTAATCAGAATTATCCAATATACAAAAATAATATTGTTACTTTTCTAGAACATTTCCAAGAGATTTTCTATTTTTAAAGTCATATATTGATCAATTTGAATCTACCTCTAAATCTGATCAATTCTTCATACATTTCATTATGTATTCTGTACAGAAACTACCTCTAAATTGCTTGTCGTATTGTGAATCAAATTGATACCACGTCGGTATAAGCATTTACCATTTGATTTGGAACATTATACTGCTTTTTCACTTCGCAGTATTGAATAAGTCTAGACACTGTAACAAACAAAATTTAATTTATCTTTTCATTAATATCATCAATTATTTTTCAATCTTCCATGCAAAATTTGTCAATCTTTGCACGCGATCTAGTCTCGATACGAATACATTTTTCTTGTGCAATGAATGATAAATCCTTAATGTCCCCCTTACACTTTTGCCATTTTAAATGATAAAGCAGTAGAGATACGTATGCCAATTTTCTCGTGACAATACAAAAGTGATTTAATTTTTCAGAAAAGAGAAGTACAAGTGTGTGCCTACAATATTGAAACCAAATAATTGGAACCTGAAATTATTAAAAGTAATAAATTGCTATCCTAATTAGTATAGCCAGTTGTATCGACAAGTTTGGCTTTGGCCAATTTGGTACACTTACAGATAACTGATTCAATTGTCTCAAATATTATGAACTAAATTAAATTGGTGGGTCACCTCTCATTGATTAAATTGTTCTTTCTTTCTCTTTTTGGAGATTTGATCCGATTTTTACACATGGAAATATGTTACGAGCTGACAGACAATGAAGCCAAGAGTCTAATCATAACATATTAATTAGAGAAGCGTTTCTCCAAAGAAATTTATAGTCTTTAATATTTCCTCTTCTTTTGACTTAGTCCCGATTTGTTTTAATTAAAAATTTAAGTTAAAGTTGGTAATTAATTTCATAGAATCCTCAACTTTTATCAATTTTTCAACTATATTTTCATCCATTTTTTATTAAAATTTACTACAAATTAAATTTACCCGATAATTTATTAAATATAGTTTGAAATGATATTGTTTTCAAAAAATAAAATTTGAAATAATATTACCTATGAATATTTATTCTTTTAGCAATTTATTCATACTTTAAATTTAAAAACTCTTAAAAGTATGTATAGCCCTAGGTAGGAATCGATTAAAATCAGATTTTTAGTAGATTTTGATAAAAGTTGACGAAATGTGTAGTTGAAAAGTTGTTGGTCCTACAAAATGTTTGGTTAAAATTAATTTTTAACTTTGACTTAAATCAAACGGAGGCATAATATTGAGATCAAGGCTTAGCTCAAGTTGTAAGAGCTAAATTTTACTAGGTTTGTAGCTTGGTTTCGAAAAATTGAAGAATAGTGAAATAAAAAAAATAAAATATGCGTGATATGGAAAATAAATTTATCAAGAGATTCTGAAATTGTGTTAATTCACTATGAAGTTAGTCACCCAAACTTAGCCGCGTCTATACATAAGATGAATATTTGTTTGCAGTCTCAAATGAACATGATAGACCCGAGTTGGATTGCAGTGAGCGAAAATTTAGTGATTGAATCTCAAGGTGATTGTTTCCATAAGAGCATAAGTGGAAGAATAGATTTTTAACTTATAAATAAAAAAGTTACTTATTTTGACATTAATTTATAAATCACATTCTTGATAAATAACTTACTTATTAAAAACTTATGAGGAAACTTACTTTTAACTCATGCACAGTATCATACCGTTAGTTTTACTGTCTACACCATGCATCTAAGTTTTAACATCTGTCTAGGAATTTGTTCTCCCATACACATTTGGGATTGGACGTCAAATGGAAAAAAAAAAAAAAAGAAAGAAAAATAAATCTGATCTCATTTGGACGGTTGAAAATGTCCGCTGATTTTGCTTCATTGTTTCCTTTATTCATCGATTGCCACCATCTCCTGCTGCTCTTCATTACCATTAGATACTTGGGAATAACATCCAATTTCTAATTTCCTGTAACCTGGATAGATTCATTCAAAAAAAAAAAGACTATCAAGAATCAACATAAATCGCTAAACTAACTCGACTAGAAGGTTAAAATATTTTAGACACGTCCCTACGCACTCTCGTAAGTCATAAATTATCATAATGTTTGACAAGGAGATTTTTATATAAAGTTTGGACAGTGATTGAGTGCTTACCAATGCATGCTTGTAGGGCAGCTATTGATTTTATTCTTTAATGAAATGAACACAAGTTGTTGCTGAACCCTGTCTCACCAATAAATTTTTGTCTTTGGTCATCCACATCCCATAAGAACTGTCCATTACCCTGAAAACGATAATTTTGTCCATTGTTAGACGGAATATGAATACTTATTTTATCAAATTACCTTAATTCTACTTTGGAGAGCAATAGTTAATGCAAAGAAAACGATACTTACAACATTCATAACCACAGATAATATTGGTTTGCTCGTATTTTTAATATATTTGATAAAAGTTGGTGGAACGTGTGGATGAAATGTACGGTTAAAATTAATTGTTAACTTTGAGTTAAATTTTAATTAGAGTTTCTAGCTGAACCCAAAAGGAGCTATTGTATAATTAGGTTCTCTGCAATTCAGTGTGGTAGGATGAGGAGAATTCCGTCAAGATTTCATTCTTGAACAAAAATTTATTTTTGTCTATTTCCAGGACCACACGAGAAAGGAGAATTATAGACGTTACGTATATATCAGTAGTCACAAATTAAAAATATTAATATTCATGTACCTGTGGGAGAGTATTTGTCATATGAGTTTGTTGAAATAGAAGGGGAGATGAACTACTATCCAGGAGAGAAGAATAACAATTTGGTAATGTCGACGAGCATGTGTTTGTCTCATGAAGGACTGGTGGTTGTGTAGGGCTGCATTGTTGCACAGTTGGCAGTTGTGATGCCAAGCTATTTAAACTCTGAATAATATTCACATTAATTAAACAGAAAACAAGAAATGAGAGAAAATTATTGATACAACAAAAGTATACATGGAATGTTTGATAAGCTCGACTCGACATTATAAGTGACGAATTTGTTAAGTGCTGATGTTCCTTAATCATGTCAAGTGCTGTTGATTCCTCGTGACCGTACCTGATCAGGTCTAACCATGAAAGCATCAAAGTCCATGCCAAAGTCATAGAATATGGGATTCACATAAGCAAGCTTCATCGAGAGAAACTGAAATTAAAATGGGAAAATTCTCACTTTATAGAAAAAGTACAGACACGACAATGGGGAAAAGGAGAAAAAGAAAAAGAAAAGATTAACCTCCACTTGATTTTGTAGGTACTGGACATAGTTGATAATTTCATCCAACATGAGGGCCTTTCCAGTTATCTGTTTCTCAATCAAGCCACGTGAAGCTGTCAGAAAAAAAACCCTACCAAATACCAATTATTTTTAAGTTTGAGATTATTGATAATAAGTGCTTAAGTTTTCACCTTCTCACAACCAGGAACAAGAGCTTGGAGTGCCTTCATTCTTTCACTTATTTTCTCCCTCCTCACCTGAATTCATTTGAAAAACTAAATTATAATTATCCATAATAAATAATAGTTTAACTTATTTTTCTTTTGTGATACTATTCTGTGTTGTACAGTCTTCATTACCGAACTAGATACGAGAAGTTTCAATTAATGAATAACGAACAGTATACCCTTTCTGCAAGGCTGTGGCTATCAGTTGCCTGACCCCTTCTTGCTCTTACATGAATATAGCCTTTTGGATCTTCTTCAGATGCTTTCTTCTCTTCTCCAGGCTGCTGCTTCTTATCTACAGCATTCTTTTGCTTCTTTCCTTTCACTTCTCTCATATCCTAATTACCAAAATGATTTTAAAAGATTTTTTTATAATAAACCTGCGGAATAATCTAACTTTAGGACTTAATGCGTGGTGTTTTAACCTTGGATTGAGTAGAATTTGATGAAGACCTCATTGATTTTCGTTTTCTCTTCTTCTTCTCCGCTACCTTCTGAGATATTTGTTGATCGCCACTCTCATATTTATCAGAAACTGAAGAAGACTCCATACCGTTCTTGTTTTTTATGCTCATCAAAGAATTAGACTCATTATTGCTGAGAGAAACTTTTGTACTCTGGTCAAGGCATCTATTTTGAAGAACACCAATATAGGCGGGGACAATATCCTGACGAAATTTAGTGGTATTGGCATTGTTTAGTCGTTCACAAATCTTAATGATGGAAGAGCTTGGTTGCAGAACAACTGAGTCAATAAGAAAAGGGTGGTGCTGATTATATGATGAAAAGGCTGCCATTTTTTGTGTGCTTTGGAATTCAAAATAAATGCTTTAGAAAGTGATGGAAGAGAGACTTAGAAGGTGGGGATGGTTCTGAGGGAAATTTTAGGTATATATAAACATGACGAAGAGAGAGAGTACATACAAAATTTGCTAAAATCTTTTTCTACCCTCATCCCCATGCATTTGCTTTGCATTTGACTGGTCTTTTCACACACAGACACACAATGTATGTGCATGAATACTAGAAGGGATGGAGAAGGTGGGGGATCGGGGTATTCATTTCTTAAAGATCCTTCAGGTTTTATCTTCAGACAAGTCTATGCCATTTTTACTGAAGAGTCATTTCATGTTGTAAATCAAATTTGATATCATGGATAACATTATGTGAATTGACAACTTGTTGTACGTTAATTTTAATAATATTCTTTCCTTGGTTCTTCCAATTAATGGTAATGTCATCCAAGATGTCAACGAGAAATGTACAAATAGATTAACCCGTTAATTAATCCATATGCAATAGCAAAAAATTACAGTTGATTATAGTTACTTTTTCAGTCCTTCAATTCAGTGAAGCAGATGTCTACGCAGTAAAAACGTTTTCAGAGGGATCTGTTACCACTCAGGACATCATATCAAGGTTATTACCAACGTTTTTTTATGCCGCGCATTTTGACTAGGAACAAAATAAAGAGTTGAAATTTTGTCAAAGTTATTAATAATATTTTTTTATTCAATTGAATATTAATTCCAATCATACAATCATAGTTACTATTAAAGGTGTGGATGGATTGGGATCCAACCAGGCCATCGAGCCAACCTCCAACAAGCCGAATTGATCCTAACTGAACATATTCGATTTAAATCGGTTCGAGTTTTATTAAGACTAATATTTATTTCTGGTGATTTGGGTAGCTATGTTAATGAGTCGAGCCAAACCGAAGAAAAAGTTCGGGCTTGACTCGAGCTTTTTTTGAGCCAAACCCGATAAAAAAAAATAAAGCTCGGCCCGAGCTTTCAAGTCGAGCCGAGCTCGGGCAAGCTCGATTTTTTTGGTTTTTTTTTTTTATGTCAAACATACATTTTTTACTTAAAAAATTTAAAATTTGTACGGTTTATACGTACTATAAATTAAAGAAAAAAGTTCGGGCTCGACTCGAGCTTTTTTGGGCCCGAGCCGAACGAGCAAAGCCCGACAAAAAAAAATGAGGCTCGGCTCGTTGTAATCGAGCCCGAGCCGGGTCCGGCTCGAGCTTTTTCCGAGCCAAGCCTGAGCCGTCCAAGCCGACAAGTTTTTTTGTCATCCCTAGATTTGGAAGAAGAATCTCTCAGTGATTGCTTTAGGGCAAAGTCGTCTTTTGGTAGCTGCTCATGAAGTAAAGACAAAGCTTGCTGTCAATATAGGAAATGACCTATTTGATAGGGTCCGTCATGTGAATGCACATAAATAGGATCACTATTCGCCTACTACTAATAAGGACAGAGGGTTAATTTGTCATGTCACCACCTCTCACCTATCCTACCCATTCGATCAAGGTTGTCGTCGGTAGAAGTTTTCCCACACCCATAATAGGCCATTCTAAACCACTACCACCACATAAAAAGGGCAAAACCACCGGCAAACCGAACCCATCCCAATCCCCAAACCACCACCACAAAAAAAAAAAGTAAAATATAAACCACCAACAACCATCACAACCACGACTCCATTGCTTCCATTTTGCTGAAATGAAACTCAGGAATAAAAGAGTAGATCTGGTGGTGCCTGGTGCGTTGATGGTGGACCTTAAGGTCTGTGGCGACGGTATATTGGGTTTTAGTCCACCCTAACTAGCACTATCCATTTATTATCTAAACATTTCGTGAAATTCGGTATTATTCCTCCTTAAAAAGTTACTAATATTTTTACATGAACATAACACATATCAAAATAGTAGGTATGAACCAAAGAAGAATTTTCGAACAAGAAATATTTATGATGGATTCTTGTTTGAATTAAACCAGAAACGAAGAGGAGAAAGATTGAAATGTTAAGAGCATCTCCAATATGCTTTTTAAACATGAGATTCTCTCTATGTTAAAGAGTCAACATCTAAAGAAAACAATAAAATAATCTAAAGAAAAGTTAGTTAAAATAAAATATAAAGAAAAATAATAAATATCTTTTGAGAGTAATAAAATTAAGTATTAAATATAAAGAGTTTGTTGGAGTACTTTAAAATTTTAACTCTCTAAATTTATAGATATTCTCCAAATGATGAAATATACTCTCTAAAAATAGAGAGCCTATCGAAGAGGCTCTAACAGGCTTTGTGTTTAACTTATCGAGTGTAACTTCCAGTTCAAAAGTCATTAAATGTGCAAGTTGTCAATATATATATAATTTTTTTTAATTTTTTTTTCTTTCATACACAGATAGTGTTTTTTCAACTACAGCAATAGGTTTGGACCACGTTTCATGAAGATACCAGAAAAAGAACATTTAGAAGAAAATATGTTGCATATGTCAAATCAACTTATCTGCATAATTCAGAATACAACCTGGAGAAAATAGCACAAAATTCATCATGTTTAATAAGCAATATATTATTCCATAATAATAAAATTTAAACTTTTATATTCTTATTTAAATTTCTTATAAATTAGTTGTCGTATGTTAATTCTACACAAACATAATTAGTCAAATAATATTGTTCTTACATTCTATTTGTATAGTATTATGACGGTTCATATGTAACATTATAAATAAATGTATATCGAACAAATTCAAATTAATCAGATATTTTTTGCTCCAACTGCCGAACTTTTGTTATGCTCTCTTGATTAGACAGATTTTGTATATGTTGTAATTAAAAGCAATTTGGAAACTTTGTTATTTTTCAAAATTGATATATCCTGCAAATCTTTCCATCTTAATCACAAAAGATTTTGGACGGTTTTGATGCATCTTTTAACGCGGCAGAGGAAATGTTGATTTGTTGCGCTTTAAAAGATAAGTACCTGTGATTGAGAATATGTGATGAATAATATTATTCATAGTGAAGATTATCGATAGTATTTCTACATGAAATATATGTGGCAATTTATTATTTGATACATTAATATGATAATTTTTTTATTATCATCTCATGCATCAAATAACAAATTGACAGATGTATTTCACGTAGGTCAACTACTAATCGTCTTCACTATGCATAACAAATAGAATGTAAAATCGTTTTTTTGTTTGACCATTTAAGTATTTACAATGGTATATATACTTGTAAATCTTTCTCTCTTTTTTTCGTAAATGGCGTGATTTGTTATCACTCAAAAAAATGTTCAAAACACGTGAAGCGTTGATATATCCTAAGAGGTGGAAATTCCCATATAACAATCCATGTATTTTTATATCGTTAAATATACGAATATTGAAGATTGGATCGTCCAAGATTTAAATACAAATAAGCTCTTCTTTCATTCCTCGTGTTTAAGTTGGGTTGTGCTACTTGTACATTATGAATGTCATAATGTACAAGTAGAATTATCCTTCTTCAATATTTAACACAATATCGAAAAACATAACCCTCACGACGCACTAGTGGACCCGGTATTGCTTTCTTCGAAAGATGCATTTGCAAATGGGATTTTGGTTTGGATGTTTTCACGCAAGTTCTTGGAAGTAACAATTGTCACTGTTGAGCATATAGCATCTTCTTCAAAATCAATTCCAGATTTTCCATTGTTACTAAATCACATATATAATGACTCCTTGAAAGACAAGTTTTGTCTGAACCAAATTCGTGATTAATTCATTAATTACAATCCGATCTTTAATGGGGCAGCGTAGGGTTGTGAAATAATAGAAAAGACGTCGTATGAGATTGTGCTTGTCTGCAAGGGCGGAGCCAGTGGGGACTATCCAATCTCCTCTCTGGCTACAGGAGAAAGAAGGGACGGCCCATTTGATGCCTAAATTATAGCAACACGAAGATGAAAATTAATATTTTCTAATTCACTTAAAGAAGTATGTTGAAGATAAAATATAAAGAAATAATAATATATCGTTTAGTGATTAATTACTTGGATCTATAAAATTCTAAAATGTGCAGCTTAAAATTAGACCAACTTTGTTCTAAATGTTGAATATAAATATTGTATCTGTACTTACATGATAAACGTGGTGTATGAAAGTCTAGCTAATGGTCGGTCGTCGGTGCATGAATTCAATTACATTGTACCCCGATCTGCCTATCCATGTCTGAAAAATCTTCTTTAA
The DNA here is from genome assembly GCA_019097785.1 of Fraxinus excelsior. Lineage (NCBI taxonomy): Eukaryota > Viridiplantae > Streptophyta > Magnoliopsida > Lamiales > Oleaceae > Fraxinus > Fraxinus excelsior. The sequence goes on from CM032632.1 coordinate 32,583,419, forward strand.
GGTATCGACTTAAATTACAACACGGCCAATACTAATAACTACATGTACTGAAATAGATGACAATGGAGGATCACTGAACATTCACAATAGGGGGCCCACTTTTTATTTTTTTTGGAAATTTTTTAATCACGCGGAGCCCGTACGCATGTGAGAGGTTGTCAACCTACATTGTCATCCATTTATGTTATGATTCACTTCCTTTCAAAGTTGATCGAGACGCAAATCCTCCTTGTAAATTAAATTATCTACCTAAAAGCTTAAGTGCAGAAAAAAAAAAAAAAAGTTGCATTTGTTTAAATTTTATACTTAAAATGTTTCTGTACGTGCAGAACATATCATAAAATTATGGGTAAGAATAGAATTTTCCATTAACAAAATTTCAGAGACAAACATAAGTGCAAGAATGGAGGGGTCTAGTTATTATGCCTGTACTAAAAAGCGTGATCCATGGACAATAATTGAATTTTAAGACATAAGTTTTCCATGTAAAACACGTTTCTTTGTCAATTCTGCAACTGGGTGAATTTTTGTTTTAAAGATGAATGCTGTCCCGACGGAAGATGAAAGCACGCTAGGGATGCCATGAAATGACAACTCTAGTTCGGAACAAAACAAACCTAATTAAGTTACTAAGTTCAGTACATACGTAGTGTATCTGTTTGAAATTTCACTTTTGCTATATGTACATTATGGATGATATTAAGAAGTTTAGCATCGTTTGATGTGATAGCAATCATGATCATTGATTTTAAACACACTCTTTTAGATTGCTGGTCAAATTTCTTACAGACAGAGAGGTGTCTCCACAATGTGCAAGTGTATTAATTCATTTTTCAGGCTTTTAGAGCTTAAGCAGGTATAGATATCGGCTTGACATAAAGCGTAGCTAGATGAGAAGAACAAATTTTATGTCATAACTAGTGCTTGAAAAAAAGGCAATGAAAAAATATCATTAAAAATCATTCGATTATCAAGTAAGAGAAAGTGTATATTATTTGTCAAATTTCTTTAACTTTGAATAGTTACCTGATTTTGGAGAGAAGATTGAGTATTGCCCTCGTCAACATCAATTTTGTCGGTACAACTTTAATACCATCAAGGTTTTCAAAAAACATAAAAAAATAAAAAATACACTTGCAAGTAATTTTTTCCAAAAATGGGAAGATTAATTAATTTATTTATTTTTGAAAAAAAGGGTATAAAATGGTATATAACTAAAATCGACTTGTAATATCAATTATCTGTAAGAAGTCTAACTTTGTCGGTACAATGTTCTCTATCCTCCCCTTCAAGTTTGCATCGTTCTCTAATTTTACGAGACTTCAATGTTACTCTAAATTTTTATTTTAATTAAAACACTTTTGATAGTTTAGGATGAGAGACGGGGACACGAAAAGATGGTTTTCGAATTATCACAACAAAATAAAAGACAAATTACAGTTGGATACTTTTGGTTTTTATTAATGTTATTGGGTTGGATTGAAATAGACTGTTATTGAACTTCGATGATCGATAGTTTGGGCCGAGCAGCTCAGGTCAATTAATTGGGCCTAGTGTGGCAAGAGTAAGGATGTTAGGCAGTCAGTGGACCGAGATATTATGCAGTCGTCAGTCGAGGAGTTGGTTTTTTCATTGAGAAAATTTATAGGGAAATTTTCATAAACCCATTTCAAATTTCAGATTTTTTAAGGTTTAAAATTTCAAATTTCAAATTTTTTAAATTTTTATTTATAAATTAATTAATTAAACATATATTTTATTAATTACATATATGAAGGTCACAATTCCATATAATTTGATCACAAATCACAAAATTTACACGATAAATTATTTTACGATCACAATTAATATTAACATATTGATTTATAATATTTAAATTAATATCTGATTTTTGTATAAATAAACTTTAGATCTGATTTTTGAAATTGAATCTTGAAAATTTTTATGAGTAATTTCCACAAATTTATAACTAGGTATAGAGCCTAAATTTTACAAATTTAATTAAAAAGAAAAAAAGACAAGTCATAACTTACTTTGGAAAAATATAAAACTTTTAAGTGGAAATTACTCATTTCCCTACTTTTGGAGATCTAAATTCTAAAATCAGATTTCATCTTTTAGTTTTCAAAAATCAGATATTTTAGATATAGATACAGATTTTTTATATTTAATAAAATATTAATAATAATATTATAAAAATTATTTTATATACACCCACCCACCCCTAAAATTAATTATCAAACCCTAACTCACCCCATCTATCTCACTCCCCGATCCCCGTCTCTCTCAAACCAGATTGAAATTGCCGCCGCCGTCGACGACTCTCCCACTGCAGCAACCCAATCGCTGGACCTCCCTTTTCCTCCTCCTCCATCCCATCTCTACCCAAATTCACGTCGCGCAATATTGACCTAATTTGCAACAGTATAGCAGTAGCGTCGTGCGAGATGTGTCTGCTCAGAGGTTGCCATCGCGCTTCCATATTTTGTAAGTATCGGAGGGGGGCTATTTTCGACGAATCACACAATGGAGGTCTCGAAATGGAGGAAGATCTCCATGTAGAAGTCGCGCATGAGGCGAAGGTCAGCATCTAGACGAGGAAGGCGGCTGCGCCACTTGGACCAGGAGGAAAGGCATTCTTCCTTTTTTAAAAAAATTTTGAGTCTACTGGTGGCGTTGTGGGTCTGCTGGTGGCGATAGGTTGTCTTCTAAAGGCGACGGGGCAGGTTGGATTGATAGTGGTGGTGATGGTGGCGGTTTCGTGGTGGTGGATCGACGGTTTGGGTGGGTTTGATTGAATTTAGCGGTGGCAGGGGGCGATTTTGTAGTGGCGATGGTTGTTGGAGGTCTCAGTGAGTTGGTGTAGGCGACTGTGGCTGTGGTGGTGCTGTGGATACGGTGTGTTGTGTGCGTTGGTGATGTTTGCATGGGTGGTGTAGGTTGTGATGCTAGTGGTCGTGGTGGTGATGGTGACGTGGGTGGTCGTTGGAACGGGATGCAACGGTTATGTATGTGACGATGGAGCTGCTAGCAGTGATAGTGAGGTGGTGGCGGCGATGGTGGATCTGACTGGGCAGTGTTGTGGCGGGGTCAATGGCAGTGGTAGTTCTTTTTGGTGTATGTGACCTAGTTATTGAACTGACTTTAAAATTGATAATTTGTAACTAAAAAAGAACTTGTGACCAACAAATTTGAAAACACGTGACGTGACATATAATTTTTTTGATCCGTGACCTATAAAATAGAGTTGTAACCTCGAAATAATTCGTAATCTACAAAATTTTTGATCTGTGATCAATAAAAAAATTGCGACCTATAAATTTTTTGAACTGTGACCTGTGCTGTGACCATTTGAAATAAACATGTGACTATCAACAAGAACCTAAGCTATGTGCAAAAATATTCTGTGACTTGTGCTGTGGCCATTTGAAAATAACATGAGACTATGAACAAAATCATGAGCCATGTGCAATATATTATGTGACTTGTGCTGTGACCATTTGAAAATAACTAATGAATATTAACAAAAATGTGAGACATGAGCATTATTATGTTGACAATCATTATAAACAAAAAAAAAACATGTGCTGTGACATGAGCTGTGACTTGTGACTTATGGCTTGTGACCTTGGCTGTGACCTGAGTTGTTGTCGGAGTTGGAATAATTGTCGGAATCGGAGCAGTCACCGGAATAAATTGACGGCGGAACGGTCATCGAAATATTCACTAGAATCGGAGCAGTTGTCGAAAACGGAGTAGTCGCAAGAACGATTGCCGGAATCGGAGTAGTCGCCGAACGATCGTTGGAACGGCGGGGTGGTGGAGGTGGGTGAGTTAATTATATATATATATGTGTGTGTGTGTGTTTGTGTGTGTGTGTGTGTGTGTGTGTTTTGTTATTTTTGAAATGTAAAAGATGTTTTGTTATTTTTGAAATAGGGTAAATTTAAAGTAGAATTTATAAATTTTTCCCAACTTTTAACCATAGCCGAAACATGGTTGATAGTCGTAAATTTTTGAAATAAAGACATGTTTAAAAGAAAATTTGTGCTTTATTCGTTTTATTCTAACCCATCGATGCCACACGTGTTGGAATTACAAAATTTTTCATCCCGTCCCATGTGCAGATTTTATTTTTATATTTTCCAATTAAAATCATAATTAAAAAAATAAAAGGATAATACTTAAAATATATTTCTATAGGTGTACCATGGAGTACATTTTTAGGTTCGGTTTTAATGAGAAAATAAAGTGGAGACTTTGAGAGAGCTCTAGTCCTTGTAGCTTTTTTATTTACTCGTTTTTTTTTTTTCCTTCTATGAGTCTGTATCTATCAATAGCTTATCAGTGTTCGATTGCAAATAGAGAAACAAAAGGAATGAATTACTTTTAATAAAGAATAACTCAAAACAAGAACAAATTATTTTTCATTATCACTGAATTTATAGAGATCTGGTGCGAGTACCAGAACTACTAGAATGCCAACAATAGTCAATAACCCACTTGCAACTGTCACGTAGAAATATAACAGTCTTGGGACAAAAATACCCAAATTACATGAGCAGACATCAAAGGATCGAGGAAACATACTAATAAAAAAAAGCCTACAACGATGGATATCTTGAAACATAGGTCATCGATCGAGGTTGAAGTTGAGTTACAAGTCGATCAAGATTGGACTGCGAGTCGACCCTTTAACACACACTGCGATTTTTGCTAACAATAGTGATAAACAGTACATCTTCTTCTTGCTGGGGTAGGTTTACAGATGGCGAAAAGTGCCATTGCTATGACCAAAGCAAGAATCAATCCTAGGAGGGGTGACGATGATGAGTCGTCGTCGACTGTTTCGCAACAGAATTTTCCCATCTTCTTCTCCTTCAAGAAATATGCAAAAGGGCAGTTTTTGATGGAATTAGGAAGAATTTGTGTACAACAGTTTTGAGGTTCATTGAATTTAAGGACACGTCTCTAAATGACATCCAATCAAGAATCGACACGTTTGTTCATTAAGTGTGTCCTGTTCTTCTCACTTTTGCAACTTATGCGGCCAGGATTCAATTATCAACAACCACCACATATTCTTTGCCAAACTTCACTTTTACAACAAACTTTTAAGAGTATTTGTCAAATAAAAATGAAAAAGAAACTACGGAAATTATGGAAACTTTCAGATAGTTCAATATCTGGTATTCATACAGATTCTAGTGTAAATTTTCCGTTAACCAAGTTATGATGTTACTTTATGTTGAAATTCCGAATGATTGCATTAGAGACTTAATTGATTGAAGATGATTGACGGGGATTTTACTTACCAAAAATAATGTTGTAATTGATTTACTATCTTATTTAGAAGATTAGTATTTTTTTCATTTTTTACTCCTTTCATTGTATTATAAATATGGTTGTTGGCTTGTACATTATTCTATGAAATAAAGATTATCACATCTAATTTCACTTTACCTAGGCAAAAAGGATAATAAATAACAAGACAAATATCGGTCTGTACATCAACCTAGCCACATCCTTCTTCCATCTCATGGCTGTGTCGTGAAGAGCATGAAAATTCAGACAATTCGAGGCGTCCACCTGAAAGCAACGTCACGGTTGAATACATCGCATGGAGGATCATCGGACATGGGTATTTTGATAAATTGTATCAGCTGGCTACTAAAAATTCATTTTGACACCAAAACTGAGGATTGAAGGAAAGCTAGGCGATTTCTGGTTAGCGTTAACTTCTCCTCTGCTTCTGCTGCTTTTGCTCGAACCCCGCGAACAATTTCCTCAGGAGCTTTCTCTGTAAACTGTTAAAAGTAAAACGGGAATTGTGAGATCATAGGTGACTGCAGGCAGGCAGAAAAGAACTCAGAGAGAGCAAATTGATGCCCACAAGAGTGTGTTAATGTCAGAACTAGATTAGACTAAAGCTTCCATTTTTTCCTTTATTCAAGGATAATAAATTAAATTATTCAGACTACTACTCACACTAGGAGAACTTAAGCGAGCCATTAGTCCATCGTATTCAGTTTGCATTTTGGCAAGACGCTTGGTAAGGCGCTGGACTTCAGCAGATATATCCACCATGTCAGCAAGAGGAAGATAAGCCTCCAAACCTTCACTCGCAACAAGATGGACTGATTGATTGGCGTCTCCTGCATATCATCTCTTATCTATTAGATATCAAAGATGGGTAATGATCATACCAAGTCTAAACCGATTCCAACATACAAAAATGTTAAAGAAATATTCATGCCAAAGATAAATAACCTCTTGACCAAGAAAAGGTAAATTCTCGATGAACATACCAGGCGGAGATTCTGTAAAAGTGACGTTCTGTAAATCTAGTTTGGACAGGAGAGCCATAACTTCCTTTTCTTTCTGCATCATGACCATAAGTGTCAGATAATGTCTCCTCGTACAAATGAATATAATCAACTTCTGGTCCATTGACTTGCTTAGGTGCTTTTGAGTAACAATATATGGAACATTAAACTTCTAGCTGTTTTTGTAATTAAGACGTGTTAAAATTACTTGAGAGTGCAAGACAACAATCATAAAATCTTAAAACGAAAATATCAGCAGGTGATTAGCAATTTCCTATTGCGTTTCATGTCAATTTAAGGTCCTAAAGGATAGGACTAATTCCAGAGAGTTTCTTCCCATGTTCAAAAGAAACGTGAAATGTTTGTAAGAAAACCATAACATTGTCCTTAGTGGGTCCTTCTTGTAGAACGCACATCTGTTTTTTATAGGAATGATCCTGGTAAATGCAATATTTTATTTAATGCATCTCCAAGAGACTCTAAATACAAAATGCTCTTTATAGAGAGTCGATGAGCTCCAAGGGACTCTATTTTAACTTTTTAAAATAAATAGTGGGTTTGACTATCCAGATTTAGTGGGCCAAATTCACTCTCTATTATTAATGTACAATTATTGCATTTAATAAATCATATATTTCAATACTAAACTTCTTAAACTATTTAAACCACATTTAAATTGATTGGTCAATCGACATATAAAAAATTATGATAAATAAAATATGAAGAGAAATCAATAAATATTTCTTGAGACAAGCAAAATGTCTGCCAAAATAGAGAGATTGTTGGAGTGTACAAAAATTTTGACCCTCTAAATTTAAAGATGCTCTCTATAATACATAAATGCTCTTTAATAATATATAAAATGCTCTTTATAAATAAAGAGTCTCTTGGAGATACTCTTAATTGGCTTGCATATATAGTTTGAATCAAATGAACAAGATAACATATATGAGAGTAATTGTAGAAATCCCGAGATTTGGGACTTATTTGTATTGATTATATTTGATTGTATTACCTTATTTAGAGTAGGAAAGTTTTCCTTATTCATGTTTAGTAAGTTACCTTATTAGTTCCATCTCCTATACTATATATTGGAGTTGTATTATTGTAATTAAGCAAGTGAATAAAATCTTGAAGTTTCACGTTTCAATTCACATGGTATCAGAGCTAGAGTCTGTCCTAACCTAGCCATAGAACCGATGGAGGAAAACACCACCAACAGCAAGGAATCAACAACCTCAGAAACCTTCAACAGTGAAGTTGAATCCCTTTCCACCATGGGCTCAAGTGGACTCGATAACACCTCATTCCAACTCACGGTTGAAAAATTGAATGGAAAAAACTATCGAGAATGGGCTCAGTCAATAAAACTCATCGTCAACGGAAAGGGGAAATTAGGATATCTTACCGGAGAAAAGGAAAAACCCGCCTCAACCGACGCCGGACTTCTACAAAAATGGAGCTCCGAAAATTCAATGGTGACTGCATGGCTAGTTAATTCCATGAAACCTCCGATTGGTAAGACGTATCTCTTCTTCCCGACGGCAAAGGATGTGTGGGATGCTGTTCGAGACATGTATTCCGACGCAGAAAATTCCTCCCAAATTTTTGAAATTAAAACGAAACTTTGGCAAACAAAGCAAGGGGAGAGAGACGTGACTGATTACTACCTAGAGATGTCGTCACTCTGGCAAGAACTCGATCAGAATGTTGATGAAGAATGGGATTGCCCGGCTGATTGTGTACGGTACAGGAAGAAGATAGAAAACGAGCGGGTATACGAGTTTCTGGCCGGACTTAATAGGGAGCTAGATGACGTACGAGGTAGGGTTCTTGGCCGGCGACCCCTACCATCACTTCGCGAGGCCTTCGCTGAAGTTCGCAGAGAAGAAAACCGGCGAGGAGTGATGCTTCGAGAAGGGAAAATGTCTGGGCTTGAAGAAAACACTGGATCTGGGTTATTCTCTAAAGGAACTGGGCTTGTTGGATCAGCCCAACTACATAAAAGTCATGGGTCAGCCCAATTTCCTAGAGGGCCAGCATTAAATGGATACAAAGGGAATGGGTCTATAGAAATGGGCCTAATTTCTAAAGGAACACCCACTAGCGGGTTCGGCCCAAAACAACAAAGGGGCCGTCCTTGGTGTGATCATTGCCGTAAACCGGGACATAAAGAAGATACATGTTGGGATTTACACGGAAAACCAGCTGACTGGAAGCCAAGACAAAACAACAGAAATCGAGGTTACCAAGCAATTGTCGATCCAATCGAAGAAAACAATGCTACTCAGGGCGGTGCATTCAATCCTGAACAATTGGAGCAATTATCCAAAATGTTTTCAAAGTTCCAATCTTCGGGTCCATCTAGTTCACTAGTCTACAAAGGTAATTTTTTGAGAGCATTACATACATTTAGCCAATTAACCAAACCTCCTTGGATTATTGACTCCGGTGCGTCTGATCATATGACGGATTCCTACCACCTTTTTTCTACGTATTCCCCTTGTGCTGGCAATATCAAAGTCAAAATCGCAGACGGCTCGCTCTCACCAGTCGCAGGGAAAGGGAGTATTCGAATCTCTACTTTTATAACCCTGGAACATGTTCTCCACGTTCCAAATCTGTCTTGTAATTTACTGTCAATTAGCCAGTTAACAAAAAATTCCAATTGCTCAGCAAAATTTTTCCCGTCTTCTTGTATTTTTCAGGACCTATCATCGGGGAAGACGATTGGCAGTGCTAAGGAATGTGGGGGACTCTACTACTTTGAGGAGGCTGATGTGAGTAAGCGAAATCAAGTTGCAACTTGTGATTCTGTTTTTATTCCTAGAGATAGTGAACTTTTGTTATGGCATTTTAGAATGGGTCATCCCAATTTTCAGTATTTACGTCATGTATTTCCTTCCATGTTTTCGAATAAAAAGACATTTGATATCCAATGTGAAACTTGTGAACTAGCAAAACACCATCGTGCCTCTTTCCCAAAATCTACATACAAACCATCAAAACCATTCACCTTAATTCACAGTGATTTATGGGGCCCTTCACGAATCCCGAGTCGAACACAACAAAAATGGTTCGTCACATTTATAGATGATCATACTAGAATTTGTTGGGTTTATCTCCTCAAAGAAAAATCTGATGTCCGAACTGTTTTTCTAAATTTCCATTCGATGATTCAAACACAATTTCAGACTCAAATTCAAATATTACGTACTGACAATGGTACAGAATATTTCAATACTACTTTGAATGAATATCTCCAAAAACATGGAATAATACATCAAAGTTCCTGTGTTGATACACCCCAACAAAATGGAATTGCTGAAAGGAAAAACAAACATCTTCTTGAGGTAGCTCGTGCCTTGCTGTTCACCACAAATATGCCTAAAGTTTTTTGGGGAGATGCCATTTTAACATCTGCCTATCTCATCAATAGGATGCCCAGTCGTCCTCTTTCCTTCAAATCACCCCTTCAAGTATTTCGAAACTTCTTTCCCGGTTCCCGTCTTGATTCAAGCTTACCCCTTCGGGTATTTGGTTGTGCTGTTTTTGTCCACATTCACCCTCATCATCGGGGTAAACTTGATCCTCGTGCTCGTAAATGTGTTCTCATTGGATATTCCTCTACCCAAAAGGGCTACAAATGCTATGATCCATCCACGAGAAAAGTATTTGTTAGCCTTGATGTCACATTCTTCGAAAAAACTCCCTACTATGAAAAGTCCTATCTTCAGGGGGAGAATCTGAGTGAAGATCGGTTTTTGGATAAAGACCAATTCTTTGACGTTGATCTCTCCCCTACTGAACCTATCATACATACTGAATCAATCCCGCTTCCTTGTCCTAACATGCCATCTACAAAAGTAAACTTAAACTCAGGGGGAGATGCAGGAAAGCAAGTTGACAAGGAGATATTAGTTTACTCAAGAAAGCCAAAATCAAAATACAAAGAGACTCTCACGTCTGAAGCACCAAAAGAGTTAAACCCGATGATAGCTCCAGATCTTCATAAGTCATCAGAAAATGATCTACCCATTGCTCTCAGAAAACAACCTCGGTCATGTACTTTCCACCCTATCTCAAATTTTGTGTCATATAACGCTCTGTCTGCAGGATTTCGCACTTTCTCTTATAACCTTGATAATACAGAAATTCCGAAGAATATTCAGGAGGCCATAACCATTCCTGAATGGAAAAAAGCAGTTTTGGAAGAAATGGAAGCACTGGAAAAAAACAAAACTTGGGATGTGGTAAAGTTACCAAGGGGGAAACGACCAGTTGGTTGCAAATGGATCTTTAATGTGAAGCACAAATCAGATGGGACAATAGAACGGTACAAAGCTCGTCTTGTTGCAAAAGGGTATACACAAACATATGGCATTGATTACACAGAAACATTCGCTCCTGTAGCAAAATTGAATACCATCCGGGTTATCTTGTCCTTAGCAGCAAATTTGGATTGGCCTCTCCAACAGCTGGACGTTAAGAATGCATTCTTAAATGGGGAATTAGAAGAAGAGGTCTTCATGACATTACCTCCGGGCTTCTATAAAGGCGAGGAAGAAAATAGTGTGTGTAAACTAAAAAAATCCTTGTATGGTCTCAAACAATCACCGAGAGCATGGTTCGACAGGTTTGCAAAGGTATTGAGGAAACAAGGATATCGACAAGGACAGTCAGATCATACAATGTTCTACCAACTATCTGATACAGGGAAGAAAACAATTCTAATTGTTTATGTTGATGACATTATACTAACGGGAGACAATGTCATGGAAATAGAAAGGCTCAAGAAAGGCCTAGCCACAGAGTTTGAAGTAAAGGACTTGGGACAGATGCGATACTTCTTGGGAATGGAGGTGGCCAGATCAAAGAAAGGTATCAGTGTTTCACAACGGAAGTACATCCTTGATCTTCTGACAGAAACTGGGATGCTTGGCTGCAAACCAAGTGACACACCGATAGAGGCAGGAAGAAAGGTAGAAAACATGGGAGAACCAGTTGAAAAAGATCGATACCAGCGACTAGTTGGCAAACTGATCTACCTCTCACATACTAGACCCGATATTGCATTCGCAGTTAGTGTGGTTAGCCAACATATGCACTCTCCAAAGGAAGTCCATTTAGAAGCAGTATACAGAATTCTCAGGTATCTCAAAGGTACTCCCGGAAAGGGACTCTTCTTCAAGAAAAATGAAAAGAAAGAAGTAGAAGTGTTTACTGATGCGGATTGGGCAGGTGCAATAGAAGATAGAAGATCAACCACTGGCTACTGCACATTTGTATGGGGAAATTTGGTAACTTGGAGAAGTAAGAAGCAAAATGTGGTAGCTAGAAGTAGCGCTGAAGCAGAGTTTAGAGCTGTCGCACAAGGAATATGTGAAGGACTGTGGATCAAAAAACTATTGGAAGAATTACAAACAATGGTAAAACTTCCAATCAAACTATATTGCGACAACAAAGCAGCTATCAACATCTCACTTAATCCAGTTCAACATGATCGAACCAAACATGTGGAAGTGGATAGACATTTTATTAAAGAAAAGGTAGAAGATGGGACTCTATGCATGACTTATGTACCTACAAAAGAACAAATAGCAGATATCTTCACCAAAGGATTACTACGACGAGATTTTGAGGATTTCATTGGCAAGTTGGATATGGTCAACATTTACGATCCAACTTGAGGGGGAGTGTAGAAATCCCGAGATTTGGGACTTATTTGTATTGATTATATTTGATTGTATTACCTTATTTAGAGTAGGAAAGTTTTCCTTATTCATGTTTAGTAAGTTACCTTATTAGTTCCATCTCCTATACTATATATTGGAGTTGTATTATTGTAATTAAGCAAGTGAATAAAATCTTGAAGTTTCACGTTTCAATTCACAGTAATCAACTCCAAATCTATTTTCAAGTTGCAAAACAAGAAAACAGGCATTATTAAAGCAGAATACATATACATCAAGCTGAGGACTAGAGGAAGTGATTCGTGAACACGCCAACTTACAGATATATACTGTAGGACTTCTGAATTTGCAACAACTGAAGCAGATATACGCCGTCCTGGCTCAACAGAGTATTCTGCTCGTGCATTTCGAATTGCTCTTATCTATTTAATGAGAAGAAGAGGAAATATCACGAGTCATTTAAATCCCACAAAAATTCATATACTTGCTTGCCACCTACATATCAAAAATAAGCAAGAATGAACTATGAAGACTCACCAAAGCCTGTAAATTCTCAAATTTTTTCACGGATTGGGCTTGTCTTGGGAGTGATGTTGATGGCCAAGCAGATATTATAAGAGCTTGTTCTCGATATGGTAATGCCTGTATCAAAATAATCTGTAATATATTGGGGGAAACTATAGGACACCTTGGATTGCTCTGTTTTATCAAGCCAACTAAGACTTGGATGGTAGAATGTGATGTAAAATAAATTCTCAATATCAGCAACTTCAAAACCCTGAACTTTATTTCGTGATATCCCAAAATAAATTAAACAATCCATTTGGGCCAATAAAAATTGTACATTATTGTGCTTTCAACAGTAAAATTGAATTAGTGCACAACTCATAAAAGTTCATCCATAAACAAAAGCCAATTAGAAAATTCCTAATAGAAAACAGGGACTTCATACCTGCCAGAGCTCTTCAGTGACAAATGGCATAAATGGATGAAGTAATTTAAGTATGTTCTCAAAAACATACAAGAGAACTGCCTGTGATAAAGCAACTGAATGACCACCTGATTGATAGAGCCGAGCTTTACTTGCTTCAATATACCTAAAATGAAAAGGTGCAAATCATGCAACAAGGGACAAACAGAAAATAATAAAAAATGATGGGCAGGAACACACTTTCTCTTGCAAAAATATAAAACATTCTGAGCCTCGGGGAAAGCTTTGGTTGTTAAAAAAGGGAAGATATAATTAAAGGAAATAGAATGCTTAAGCAAAATGAACGTGTTGAGAACCTTGGAATCTCGTATTTAAAAAGTCGACTATTATAGGTTTGTTGAAGACAAAATTTAAATAAACAAATATATATATTTTTTTTTAAATCAAAATAAATTTGCCTTGTAACTAATAATAGTTTAAGCTTTTAGATAAGGCGGTTTAACATGGTATCAGAGAACACAAAGGTCCTTGGTTCAAGTCTCGCTATCACCAATGTATGAAAATTGTGTACATGTCCTTTGATGAAACAAATTTAAACCTTATTTCGAACCTTGTTATCTAAAACCACAAGAGGAGCTATGTTGAAGGCAAAATTTAAACAAATAAATTTGTCCCGTCTCTAACAGCGCAAGCTTTTTGATAACAAGGTTCAAAAAACCTTATTTCTAGTACAAATTTTTCATAACTAATATGCCCATTCCTTTACTATGACAAACTGAAGCAGATTCCTTCATTAATGGGAAACATAAGTATAAATCAGACAACTAAAAGCAGTAGGAGCAAAACATAAAACGCAGACAGACACATAGAAGTTGAATGGTAACATACCAATCTGCAAAATCAGACCAAAAGAAATCATATATTTCTCTTCCAACATCTCCAAAGAAAAACTTATCATAACTGGTGGTGACTGCATCAATTAGCATATGAAGTTTTGACACCTGCAAGTTATTTGTTAAAATTCCAACTGAAGGAATGATGGGGACATAAAGAATGTATTAAACTAATAATTCTTACCACCCAGCACTCTGGTAAAGGTAGTTCGAGTAAAGACTCCTCCTTGTCAAACTGTGAATCACATAACTACTTCATTAATATGCAGATATCTCGAAACTACGTAACAATACTCTGGGATAATGCAAAACAAGAAGCCCAATCTTGCAAATTGAAGCAGTACTACCAAAGTATCATCATATTTTTCGATTAATTGCACATATTTCATCTCCACATGGCATATTCATCTTCCAGGTGACCAACATAAATGCATAATATGAAGTAATTAACAAGTATCACTTTCTAATGGACTGAGAAGTATGCATGCAGAATCAAGATGGCATCTATTACTCAACTTGGAATATTTAATTAAGAAGAGGATATCTATCAGCATAAGAGGAACAAAATCTAACATTTAGATGAAAGGTAAATAGCCAGACGAGTGAAATATTCTTTTGACATTCAGATTCTAATGGAAGGACCCCCTCCCTATAGAGAGACAAATGAAGAGGCCAACAGAGTCCATTAACCTGGTATGTCATTATTTGGTTGTCGTATATTCCTTTCTTTCTGTCAATTAGGTGAACTTCTATCATATTTCCTTCTTAGTTCCGCTACTTTAGTTGCTTCCTATAGAAGTCTGGGGCAACAATCATCTATAAGATATTATGTAATGAAAAATTCAAGAGTTTTATCTGACCTTAAACACCAGTATAGCTTCCCAAGCAGATAAATCACTTTGACTGGGCAAATTTTGTAACAAAAACTTGCCAGCATTCCATAATTTGTTGGTGAATGCTTTGTTAGAAGTCAACCTCTCAGTTGATAAATTTAGATCCTGCAACAACAAAAGGCATTGATGATTGAAAACATCATAGAGATAACCACCAACCCTACTCCGTGATACGTTTTCCTTTAAATCGTTTTCCTTTAGATGATAAGGACGAACAACAATCATAACATTACAATTTATTTATTTTAAGCTAAAACAAAAATTTTAGCACTATAAGACCAAGATATTTTCAAGAAGCACAAACCTGACCAGCAGTTCCGAGAGAAAGAGTGAAGCGCAGAGCATCGGTTCCATACTCTTTTATTGTATCTAATGGATCTATGACATTTCCTAATGTTTTGGACATTTTTCTACCCTGAAAAATACAAGCAAAATTAATCCGAAATCATATTATATACAAGAAAAAGGAATAGAAGAAAAAATAATTGTGGGATATAAGTATTCAGCACAGGTTGCAACAGTGGGTGAACAAAAAATAAATAAAAAATCGTACAAGTACATGCCTGTTTGTATTGACTGTTGATTCAGACAGTCATTTAAGGTCCTTCCAAGAGGGAACTCAAAACTTCAAAATTAGTTACCTCATTAGCAGACTTCGAAGTAACTTCTACTATAAATTATGTTATGAATTTATTATTTCAAATTACAAATGATATATTTTTCCAAATTGTTAATATCAAATTATAATATTTGAAAATTTTAAAATAATTTAAATTAACTATACAATTATTTTAAAATTAGTAGTCTAAAAATATACAAATTAGTTTTTCAAGACTATATATTTTATAAGATTACGGATAGGATATGTGTGGAATAATTTTGTTAAATTAAAGGATATTTATTGGTAAATTACTTGTTTTGACCATTAGTGATGAGGAATAAGGATAGGAGATATCGAAGAAGACAAGGTTGACGATATAGTTTGATTTGAATAAGATGAAGTAATTTTATTATATAGGATTTATTATTTGAGTAGTTATTTACCAAAAGTTAATTTAAATTTAAGTTTTTTACTTTATAAATAGGATGTAGGATTTCATTTGTGACTAGACTTGATTATTGATTTAATATATTTTTTTTTTTATAACCGTGGATGTTCGGGTTAGATTACGCGCACCTCGACTAATCCCACGGGCCCTGAAGTTTACGGTCGGATACTCACCTCAGTGCCCTGAGGGGATTCGAACCGGTGACCATTGGGAAGCAAACCCAAGGCCTGACCAATTGAACAACCATTCTGGGTTGATTATTGATTTAATATTCATTATTTATTCCCTAAAATTCTTCTCTATTTTCTACCATTTATTCTCTTCCTCTTCCCTATTTCTGTGTTACGTCGGTGGGGCTTCCCTTATTGTCATAATATAAGTTTTTTACATTTAAGAAAAAAAGTAGATAAAACTAAACAAAACATGCACTTATTTACCTATTGGTTTGAAAGATACTGTTTCTTTTGCAAAGATATCATTAAAAAATTCAAACTACATGTAGATAAAGCAAAAATATTACAAAATTATCATTGTTTCAACATCAAATTGCAATACGGATATCTAGAATATTAAACAATTCCAGAGTTTAAAACAAAATGAACAACAAACCATAATATATGCAAGCAAACCTTTTGAACAATTGCTATACAAACACTAAACAGAAGCTTGCAGATAGAAGTGTTTGTAGCAAGAGAAAATAGCTACATATACAAACATCTAAGCTTGCAGCACGTGAAAACAGGTTTGTTCAATGTTATTTTTTAAAAAAACATAGGTACCAAGTGCAACATCATCACTTGAAATATAATATACTCACTTGAGAATCTCGGATAAGTCCATGGAGATAAATATTTGAAAATGGAACTGTCCCGGTGAATTCAATTCCCATCATTACCATTCGTGCCACCCAGAAGAACAATATGTCATGCCTGTTCAAACAGTGAAGCTTTTATTGTCTTAACACACTCAACTAACTTGATAATCTTTCATAAAGATCTCTTCTAAAAAATAATGCTGTTTTGCATTAACAAATAAGTTATACAATAAACCAAATGAGTCTGCCTTACAACCTCAAGGATTTAGGTTAGTCTCACAGAAGACGGAAAGTGTGTGCAGCTCAGCTTGAAAGGGAATTAAAGATTTCATAACGAAACTTTATCCCAAGTACAAAAAAAAACTTAATATAATGCGAACTTCACACTTATTATTTCAAGAGGTGCGAATTAAAAGAACTCCTTTGGTCAATAATCTTTAAATTGTTACGAGGCAATAGCCACATGGAGTACCAGGCAGTATAGACTATAGTTGTAGTTGAAAAAGGATGGAAGAATTCCTTCTTGCAGCGATCCCTCTTCTATTATTCAAACACTCTACTGTCAAAGAGGTTTTCAGTGAAAATTATATGAAGGTGAAGCGTGATTCGGATAATGTCGTATGAATTTAACCTCAAGATCTCTTCTCCCTGTCAATACCAAATAAATGATCCTAACTTCTTACTTCTTACTTGTAACATTTAACACTACTAAAATATTTCTTAAAAAAAAAAAAAAAAAGGAGGAGAAATCGAATTATGTTACCAGTAAATATTGCTATGAGCTTCTAGAGGTCATTGCTAAGCAAAATGAGGCTGCTTGGTGTTTAATACAAGTTACGCCACAATAATAAAAAGAGGAAATAATGCTACAGTGAAGAAGCAGGACATAATTACATCAACATTCCTAAGGATAAACACCAAAAACTTAAGTATTTGAATATCCAATATCATAACCCTTCTTCATGCATCACCTTTTCCCAATGAGTTAAGAGCCCGTTTGTGCCCCATTTTTGCTCAAAATGCATTTTGGAATAATACTTTGATGGAGAATGTGTGGTTAAAAAATAAAGAAAAGTTTGGATTTGCTTGAAATATTATTTTATTGAAGAATGCATAGTTGAAAATAAGAGAGAAAAATGTATTTTAGAAATAATGGGGACCAAACAAGGGATAAATATAATAAGATGGTAATGACAGGCATAATTTAATGTTAATCCAACAGTATGCATTAATGCTGTGATTGATACTTGAAATGCCTAATTGATTTTCTCAACATACAAAAAAAAAAAAAAAAAAAAGGCACCTAACAGGGCTCTGTCCTCAAGTACATAAAGTGCGCTCCAAATATGGCAGTATCTTCAGAGATAAAGAATACATAGGAAAATGCACAAGTCAAAAAGAAATTACCCAGTTTCAAGAACTGATGTTGGATAGAACTGCTTAAAATCCTCTGCCAACACATCTGGCCAACCAAGAGTGCTGAAAGGCCATAGAGCACTGATAAAAAATCAAATAGAATGGATTTAATTGTAGTATTTTTGTGGTCATACAAATATTATGATCCATAATGTAGACAGGAAAGCATGCAGGTGTCAAACTCTGAATCAGGATAAAAATTCCAGCCACTGTCGGTATCAGTATATGAAAACCAACGAATTTCAGAAGTACAAAAGTGAAGTAAGAAGGAAAATGAAAATTAATTTTTAATCAGCTTAAATCTCTAAAGAGTTCAACATCCCCATATTGGCTTCTGTCATATTCCCAACATGTAGTTAGACTCTTTCTTCCTCCTCACTCTAACCAGCTCAAAATGGATCATTTTTGGTAAGCATTAATAAGCTCCAGTGAACCATGAACAGAACCAACACAAGCAATTCCATGTACTTTTTCCGCCTTACTATAGTGGAGGTGCCTAGCATTCAGCTCGTTGACTCTAATAAAACCATGAGAGCTTCTTCTAAAAGAGAAGACAGGTTTCTAACACTTCATACGATGATAAAAGTTTCATTACACAATAAAGGGTGCTGTGTAAAGAGCTCTTCCAACATTATGATAATATACAAGTATTTATTTCACTCTAAATGTTTGAGATAGCCATGTGGAACAGGAAAGCCTTGGAAGTGAAAGAGGTTTTTCAGTCGAACCCACCAGGTTATATCTGAAAGACATCACCACATCATCAACCAATTCTACATTTAGAAATTGCTGCAATAACTATGATGGGATGGAGAAACAGCATTGAGACAAGAAATGAGAATATTTCCTTGGGTAGGGGATCTAAAGCATCACCTACGTATAAAGAACTTTTAAATTTTTCTGCCAAGTCTCATTTCTTTGTTTTTCTCGAAACCTAATATTTATAAGAGACTGGTGGATGCTTCATTAAAATTTGTATTAGTGATAAACTGATCGACTACATGTCATCTCTTATAATTTTTTCCATTAATTGTACAAACAGTTCTAATTCGCTAAAACCATACATAACACAACTACAAACCTGACTACCCGGTCATTCCAGCTTCTCCAATACAAACTAAATAATTTATTACTCGATAATAAATAATGTTCATCGCATGGTAGCATAATCCCCAAACATTTTGACAGCTAATGGTGTTCTATCTCATGGTAACCAAGAATAACAACCATTGAAAGTGTTTCCAGCAGAAGTTCAAAGAATAATGTCAGTGTGTGTTATATATTAAATGTTTCCACATGATTTTCCAAGAGAAAATTCTTCATGAAGTACAGCAAAAAGAAGGTAAAAAGTGTGAAAACAAATGTTATATTCGAAGATGGAAAGAAAAATCTGAATAAATATTTGAAGCAACAAACCTTGAAAACCAGGTGTCAAGAACGTCTGGATCCTGATATATTTCAACATTTTTCCCATACTTCTTGTGAGCTTTTTCAATAGCTTCTTCCGTGCTCCTAGCAACTATGTATTCCTCTTCACAGTCTTTGCCCACAATGTACCAAACTGGTATGCGGTGTCCCCACCATAGTTGTCTGCTTATACACCAATCCTTGATATTTGATAGCCAGTGATTATATATCTAAGATCAAGTGTAAACATGTAAGCGAAATAGGAATCTATGGGCTCTTTTAAAAAACTGAAGTGAAGAAAATCTGCGAAAAACCAATTGTGTAAAAATACTGTATAAGACGACATTGATGGCATGTCTAGTAAGGTGAATTTGACAACACTGGACAAATATTAAAAAAGAAATTGTTCAAATTTTATTCATAGTATGGTCTAGTACTTGGTAAATAACACGCCCTCTGCTCAAGAATTTGCCAAAGGAATGCTCAAATTTAATGTTGAGGCAATAACCACAAAATATTAAGCTTCAGAAGCTAGTTAAATATAAAATAAAGACGGGCATTGCACCAATAGGAAAGAGAAAAGGAAGTCAAAAGAGCCCAAATGAAGTGGGTAAAAGAAATCTCTAAATGCCCTTACCTTCTCAAATCTTTCAGGCACGATGGTTATTTCTCCCTTGTCAACTGCTTGAAGGGCCTTCTCAGCCAAGGGCTCCATTGTCACAAACCATTGCTTGCTTACTAGAGGCTCTATTATCTAATAAGAAGAAAAATGTTTATGACAAAAGCTCAACCAAAAAGCGTCATTAAGCAAAGTTCATTATCAAAATTTGAACGAGTAAAGAAATAGAAACCGCACTTCTCCACCACGTTGGGACCTAGGAACTCTAAGAGTGTGGGCCTCCTTTTTAACTGCCAACCCTGTTTCCTCGAGATCAGACCAAAGTTTCTTTCGTGCCTCAAACCGATCAAGACCACTGATTTTTTTAATGCAATTATAAATCATTAGGCAGAACATAGAATTCTTCACCAGTCTTCAAATTTTTGATATCCCAAACTTTTAAGCCATACCAGTATAATCCAGCAACTTCATTAAGTGTCCCGTCTTTATTCATCACATTAAGAATGGGAAGACCAAGTTTCCGAGCAAGAAGGTAGTCATTATGATCATGGCCAGGGCTTATCTTCAAGACACCAGTTCCAAAGTCTTTATCTACATACTTCCATATCAATAAGACGTGGTATATTTAGATATAGGATATCCATTCGGAATAAGCAAGACATGTCTAAAAATAATCTCAACAGTTGACAAAAAGAAAGAGACAAGTGGATATTATACGTATAGAAGCTGAAAGCATGCAGTATTGGAGCCTTTTCTTCCTGGCACAAAAGAAATCGTATGAAGATCACTGTCACATAGAATAATCAACTATTACAGGTTTGTTGACACCTGGGCCCTGTTATTTTGCTTTTTGCATTTTGTTACCAAAGTCATTAAAGCAAAAACAAAAGAACATGGTGCTTTTAGAAATCAAGACAAGGTCTTCTTTTTTAAAACATTTGAAAGATATTTCACTTGTTTCTAGTAATGGACCCAAAGATTGTGACGTCAGCTATTACATGCCCCAGACAACAAAATCTTATACTCATTTCTTTGATTAAAAATCTAAGAATGTGTCTATGTGGATGCATGGGATGTAGGTGAAATTTGGAGTTTTAATTGCATTTTGCAACTAAACCATGTAGAAAAACATCAATTATGGCCACGAAAAAATGATGAATGGCTAGTGTCAAATTGATCTACAACGATTGGGAACAACTGTAACAAACGACACCAAGGAACATGTCAGTATGTCAAAACATTTAATAGCATAGATAGATCATAAATCCATATATTGTTGCACCTTGAGAATCCAACACTTCTAAATACTAATCCACATGTAAGGCTGCACGGTGTTAATGTCAACAGAGAGAATGATCAACATGGCAACTGCTGTTTTACCTTGTCTGAAATAATGGGTACATGCCGGCCATAAGTCATCGGGACGATAGCCTGCTTCCCTATGTACTTAGAATAGCGTTCGTCCTAGAAAACAGCAATAAGAAAATATGAATGGAAACTATTCAGGGAAATAAATGTTACCCCTTATCTTATTAGAACCACCAAAAGCTACAACAGAAGATTGGATAAATTACAAGCATCAACAAAGTTATTTAAATTGTCTTAAACATCGTATATAATTCTGTGAATGATAGGCTCAAACCAACTAAACAACGAAACCTTTAGCGAGTCCTGGCATATGAAGAAGTGTTCACTCCCTTACCATAAGATAAATCATTTCCCAAGGAAAAAGTGAAGACAACAAACAAGTTAGAGGAAAACATAAAAGAATTCATGGTCATCTAAAAAGCTATTACTTCCCTGTATAGCTTAGTCGGAAACAAACAAATGTACCTCGGGATTCACTGCAATAGCCGTATCCCCAAATAAAGTCTCTGGGCGCGTGGTAGCAATTGTTAAGAAGTCACTCCTGTAAAGGGAAGGACAGAAAATTGCGCATAGACACTTGAGAAAAAGGACTTCTTCGGGGTTCAGTTTTCACAAGCATTCAAAATAGATTAAATATATGATTTCATATTATATTTTTTGGCAGATCTTTTAATGCACCTATACTTTAATTGTAAGGTGCATTCAAGTTTTCCCCTCTGGTACTCCATTCTTTTCCTCTTTCTATGAATTCTTTCCTAACTACCTATCAAGGATTTCAAGTGACATAAAAATATCATACGGGATATTTTCAACTGCTTTGCAAAGTAAAAAAACCAAGTGCGTTTAGACATCATAACAGCCACGTTTTCTCTTCTCTGGATGATGATGCTATAATGAGGAAAAAGCAGGCAACATCCCAACATAGAACATTTTAGTGGCAGTAGCAGACAAAGGCACATATTGAGAGAGTTGAATATTCTTTATATTTAACATGCATTACTCCAAAATCAGAAACTCTGTTACATATATAATAAAGTCAAAGAAAAAATTGAAATCGGCACGAGCGTCTCATGTATATAATAATGTTTTTGCTTCAATTTCTCTCTATTTGTTCTGTTCTTTACTTCTTTATGCATTTATTCATTCTCTATTTTGTTTGGGAAAAGAGACGGGGAAGGGGGGACCCTATCTGACCATCTCTTTTTATCATAGCTGCAGACTACTCTCGATTACTCACTCATCAATTCCAGACTTATCCTAGCATGGGATACAGACATAGAGGTTACACTCCTATTTCTCATCTGTCCTTTGCAGATGACATAATTATTTTTGCCAACGGCCAAAAGCCATCTATTCAGAGATTGCTTAATTGCTTGGAACACTATGAGGACGTTTCTTGCCAGTTGGTGAACAGAGATAAGAGTAGACTCATTTTGCCTCGTAAGGTATCCACCACCCAAATTAGAAGACTTGAGCGACTGGATTCCAACATCAACAACCATTCACCTATCAGGGCGTTCCTTTATTCAAAGGGGCCAAGTGGATCTTCCTATATGACAACCTCCCAGAAGGTCAAGATTTTATGGCAGGCTGGTTACACTGATAAGGTGTGTCTTATCCTTCATTCCTCTTATCTTCTTCAAATTATGCAGCCTCCTAAAGCTGTACTCACGAGGCTGAAGAGCATTTTTGCTAGATTCCTCTAGGACTCTAAGCCCTTGTTTGGGTTCCATTATTTTATAGATGTATCTATCTTATTTTCAGCCACACATTTTCTAATAAAATAATATTATACGTGAATCCAAAAAAAAATCTTATTTTTTAACCATACATTCTTAAAAAATTATTATTCCAAAATACATTTTCCCCAAAAAATGATTTTAATGGAGCCCAAACAGGGGCTAAGGATCATGCACACAAACTACATTAGAGAAGATGGAAGGAGCTTTGCAGACCAAATGATGAGGTGGACTGGACTTTAGAAGACTTCAGGACATTGTTGGTACATTCTCTGGAGCTTTAGTGGTTGTTCAGTACCCAACGATCTTTATGGGCTCAGTTCATTCTAGACAAATATTGCAGGGACACTCACCCTCATCTTGCTCCTATTCCTCACTCAACGTCACTAACATGGAGATATTTGAAACAATTTAGCCCACAGGTGGAGACATACATTGCTAGGCTTCTTGGCGCTGAACACATGTTCCTTTGGCACGACTACTGGATTGGTAATTCTACCTTACCATCCTTATTTTCTCATCAACAATACACCGTTTGGGTTCACGATTTCTTCGACGACTCTAGATGGAGTTTCAATAGCTTACTTCGGGTGCTTCCACCCACTATGGTTGAGAGTATAGGGAGAATACCCCTATGTTCTAAGGTACCTGATCATATATGCGAAGAGACACACCGAATGGCAAATTTGCTACCAAGTGTACATGGCAGCCTGTTTGCTCGAGCAACTTTGTTCAAGACAGGTACCGGATATTATGGAATTCCATCATACCTACGACAGTCTCCTTTTTGTGTTGGTGATTGTGGCAAGGGCTATTACCAATCGATGTGTCCATTCGATGACAAATTGGTTGTCTTTGGCCTCTCGTTGCCAATTCTAAGCAGAGATTGAGAGCATTCCACACTTATTCACAGGCATTAGTATATCGAACCAGGCGTGGCATCACTTTGCTCGCTTATTCCCAATACCTCTACGAGTAGGTAAGGGAGTTCATCAGTGCTTTCATGGATGGGGATTCTCAAGATAGTTTGTTCGAAGTGGCCACATTTGCACTATCATTCCTCTATTTATATTTTGGCTTATCTGGACTGCAATGAATGATGCAAAGCACATGGACATTGCTATGGAGCCTCGTCGTATCATTTGGAGAGTATATCGCACTATTTCTTTACTAGGTTGTTTATTTCGAAATATCCACTAGCGGAGGAATCTTGGCATCACCAAACTGTTTGGTATCTATTTGACCCTTCCTTCCCCATCACACCCTATCTTAGTTTATTGGCGCACTCTATCATGGGATCCCACAAGATCAACACTAATAATTACATCAAGGACGAATTTTCTAGTGGTGGGGATATTATTCGTGACCAAGATCGATTGTACATCAGCGTGTTCTCTTATTTATATGGTGATTGCCTATTCTTGAGGTTGAATTACGAGCTACTCTAAATGGGATTCTTCTCGCTCGAGGACTTGGACTTTCTAACTTGTGGATAGAGACAGATTCCTCTTTAGTTATTTACTACATCATTCATGGAACTGGGCCATGGTCTATACAAGGTATTCTCATACATATCAGACATCTTCTTTCATTTGATCGAGACATGATTTCCCACATATACCTTGAGGGGAATCAAGTAGCTGACTTACTTGTCATTGTAGGTTCAAAATGCCATTTCCAGGAGTACGGACCCCTAAACTTTTCTCAACGATTACACATCTTGGTATAGATTGACAGATATGGTATCCCTAGTGTTAGAGGACTATAGTTTACTTTTGCTTCTTTAACTTTATAAAGGAAGTAGTACTTCCTCATTTACTGTTTTCTGTACTTTTGCTACTATGTTTAAGGTTCCATGTATTCAAGTGAGTTCCACATATATTATGGTTGGGAAATCATAATTCTCATCATCATCCTCTAATGAAGCCTAAATACACCCTAATGATGAGTTGATTTGCCAAAAAAAAAAAACCTATATTCCAGCCTTTAAAAAATTTAAGTTAATTTCGTAACAAAATAAATGGAGACCAAATTAACATCACTCAATTCATTAATGTGATCTTATTCATTAATGCAAATACAGAGTTTGCATGAAGAAAGCATGAAGAAAGCAATCATCAGCTACCAAGTTGGTAATATTAAGGATCCAGGGACTAGCTTGATAGTTTTCAAAATGTGAATTGGCATAAAACGAGAAAGGTGAACCTATAGAAACAATAGAATATAGTAAATAGAAGATTGATATTCCCACAACCGAGAGAGTGGAACGCTTAGAGAACCTACTTATGATAAATAGAATATGAAAGAAAGAAACCAACAAAGAAATAGCAAGATGTGAGAGATGAGACAATGCCATAAGCTAAGCTTGAGACAAATCAGCAATATAAGGTTGGAAAAAACATATTATTATAATTCATTACCACATGAAACCATCCTGCAAGTAAATACTTCAATGATCAACAGCAATTACAAGTTCATTAAAATTAAGGTTTAAAAAAATGTGTGATAATACCTCGAGCCACCAGCAACACGATACTTGATATAATATAAAGCACCAGGTTCCTCTGAGTATTCTACTTCCTAAAGACAAGAAATCAATCTCCAAAGAGAATATTTAAGCACAAACAGCAGAAGTAATGGGGCCTAGTTCGACTTCACTTACCAAGTCTGAAACTGCAGTCTGCAAATTTGGTGACCAGTTCACCATGTAAGAACCTGCAATAGAATATTTGTTGCTTTATCATTTCACTTTCAATACATTGGGAAAAAAACTCAGTTGAAATAGTCATTATAAAAGCAACTTTCTCACTCTATTTTTCTACACTGAGTGAAAAGTTTTGATCAAGAAAAAATGTTTGTGGCTATGGATCAGCATAAAATCCAAAAGGGAAAATAAATAAATAAATAATAATAATAATAATAATAATAATAAGTAATAACCTACGTTGTTATTTAAATATTTGAAAGAAGAATTGACATATTTCTTTATTGAGAATTTTATGTTTCTATTTCTTCCTGTATCAACTTATACCATATTAACATTAGACATGAAAAGTAAAGGTTGACAGAAGTGTTCTATGAGGACCATCGCTTGATGCATTTGGATTGAAAGGATCAGTTTTGATGATCAAATAATTCCATGAGAAAAATTAAAAGTATTTTTCTCCTCAAAACATAAAAGTGTAAAATGTGCCCAGGCAATTTCTGCTCAGCGACTATGAAATTGTTAAGCAGAATTAGTGCATACCTTGGTAGATAAGGCCTTTTTCGTGAAGCCTAACAAAGGCTTCAACTACCGCTCCTGCAAAAGTGGATAAAATAAAATCGAGAACAAGGTACAGTGTGTGATGTAATAAAATAAATTTCACTTAGCCGAATTAATAACAACAACAACAACAACCAATTAGCTGTTGACAAGCAGAACAAAAGTCCCAAATAACTATGTTAAAATGAAAATAATTAAGGCAACCACCCAACAGAAATTATAGAAACTAGATAACTCGACAAACTTGGCACAATATTATGAAATATACCAGGCACTGATATTTCCACATAATCTTGAATATTATACAGCACTCAGATGTTAGAAGATTTAATGTGTCTTACGACTCAGCTGAGCATCTAGGGTAAAATGTTCTCGGGTCCAATCACAAGAAGCACCAAGTCTCCTGATTTGATTTGTAATGGTTCCCCCATACCTGAAAATAATAGGCTGAATAAGCATCCATTCACAAAAAATAAAAGATATTCGATGGAGATTCGAGAAAGGGGGCACCATTTTTTACCAGATTAGTTTTCCATTATAATACCCCTCCTCCCTCGGAGGAATCACGAAATTTGAAGGCAACAACAACCGATTCTTCTATGATAATAACATTTTTTTGATAACTACTTTACCTCTATTCAGCCTGCGACTTTTTTCTCTTTATTCTAAACTGATATTTGGTATTTAACTCTAAGCATTTTTAACAAATTCTTAAAAAACTTCCATTAACAGCAATCATATCAGATGGAATAACAATCAATTAATTTGCACCATATTTTCAAATAGAAGAGCCACTTTATGTGATTCAAAAAGATACTTGTTAGATGTCTTGCATAAAATTCATAGCTAATGGCCAGAAAATGGGACAAGAGTCAAGAATTTGAGGCATGGATGAGGTAAATAGTAGAGAAAATGCATAAAAGTGTGAGGAAGGAGCAGGATGAATAAATATACTTCTCTTTCCATTCCCAAACTCTCTTTGTAAATTCTTCTCTACCCAAATCAACCCTTTTTATTCCTTCCACCCCGAGCATTCTTTCCACAACCAGCTGAGAGAAAGACAAGTTCAGATCAGACCAAAAAATGAATAAATAATAGGCTCATCCAAACATAACAAGCAAAAGCTGGTGAAAAGAATAAATCACATGTTTCACAACTATAATATAAACAATAAGCATTTAAAAGGAGGCAAAAGCATCAAGTTCAAAAACACAAGACCCTGCAATTGTTTTACATAAAAGTGGGATCCTCCTAAATAACCAAAACCCGTAATTTGCAAATCAGTCCTTCACCATACATGTTATAAAGGCAATCAAATTACATGATTAAGTAATATCATGTGGTTTCATGTGCCAAATTTAGAGTAAATTCTATAACCACACAAGAAATTTGATTAAACAATATCTAATTAACGAAAAACACTAACATAATTCCGAAAATAGATTAAAGAAATAATACAAGAATCAGCAAATAAAGTTGGGGATAATTCAGGAATTTCATCAAGGTCCATTGATTATTTCTACTAGTTTGACTAGAAGTTATTGCTATCTATAATATACCAGTTTCAAGACATACAATAACTACTAGCTTTGAGAACTAGCAAAAACCTGGGTAGCAATACCAGCATGATCTGTTCCAGGAAGCCAAAGTGTTGGTCTTCCCTTCATACGATGGTATCTCACCATAATATCCTGCAAATGTAAACCACAGAATTTAAACAACAGGGATATATCACTATTTAAAATTCTATACACTATTCAATTTCTGCTAATATTATACCCTCTTGATTTAAATTCCTTTTAGTTGTAATTAATCCCTGATCGGAATTCGTAATTAGAACGATGATTTAAGAGAAAAGGAATCAATCTTACAAAAAAGTCAGACCGAACCATTCACAACTAGGCAGACAAGAAAAGGTACATATTCTATAAGTTTTCTCCATATAAGAACCATGGAAAAACTTCCATCTCCTTTGAAAGGGCTCTGTTTATAGTGATGAGATCACAAAAAGATTGAGTATTTATTTGATAAATTATTTAATGGAAGGTGTAAAAGTGTGGGTGTTTTAGATCATGGATGTTTTCGATCTATCAAAGCCCCAGTTTGGGCTCCATTTTAATTTTAATACATTTTTCTCTTTTTTCCTTTTAACCACACATTCAGTAAAATAATATTACACGTAAATCCAAAACCATTCATTTTTTTTAACCACGCATTCTCCAAAAACATTACTATTCCAAAATAAAGTTTTCCCAAAACTTCATTAAAATGGAGCCCAAACGAGGGCAAAAACTATTGAAGATAAAAAAATTTAACTATTCTAGAAGTATCTAAACCTAAAAGGTGAGGGATTAAACTATCAAATTTCACCGATTGTTGAGTGAATTGAGGATAAATAAGCATTGCAGAAATGAGGATACTTACACGGATGTGTAGCAATACTAGAGTGCGTAAAGTAAGAAATGAGTAGCACGATTAAATTAAAGAATGAAAGCCTGAATGTTTGGAGCATATACTGTGCAAATCTAAAGAAGCTCTCATTTAAAGTGATTGTGCAGTTCTATTAGAACAGATTAGAAGAGGAAGAGGTATGCTGATGGTTACTGATATTACAAAATATTAATTCATTGAGTGTTCATGAAAAAAGATTTCCGTGACAGAACTAAGATTTTATTGGATATAAGGTTTTCTTCGTTGCTTTAAGATAAGGATACGTAGTTTGTCTTCTACAAACTAATCCCAGAGACCTATTATAACCTTTATTTATACAATGCAAACGGAGAATTTAAAACATTACATGACTTCAGTTTTCATGAAAGTATATATTTTCATAAAAGAGACTCAAAAACATAATAGACATATGTCTTACAACCCCAAAATGGATTTAAAACCATAATCTATGAAAAAGAGATTAGAAGAGGCTATATATAAAGTTGCAAAAAAGACAAAAAAGTTTCAACTTAAAAAATAATAATAATAAGTTAAGAAACAACAATATTTTCCAACCTCAAGAGTTACAAACATAGCATGCCCCATATGCAATGAACCCGTAACATTAGGCGGTGGCATTGAAATTACAAATGGATCACTTCCTGCATCATAGTTTGGCTTGAAATACCCTTGAGACTCCCACCTAACATCCATAGTATTCGCTGGTTAAAACATCATATTCACAGATAATACACGGAGGCTTGAACTTTTCACATGGAAGAACCATTTTTGCCAGTGTAAATTAGAATGCTAGACTAAAGCACTGTCGGTACCATGGTCAATCAAGATTAAACCCATATTTGATGATCCTATCTTGCCAAACCACAAAATTTTTAATGCTACATTGCTCTTTGAAGATTTTACTATCTGAATTCGCATGCTATGGAGTTGTCAGAAATTCGCTCATAAACAAAAAGAATCAATTTAAAATGAATACGAAACTGGCTTCCTAAAATGAAATTACCATTTATAAATCCGTTCTTCAGCTGTAAAATCAAACGACTTTGCTATTTCTGGCGAAGTGAATACGCTACTATTAGCTGCAGCCACTGAGATTACAGTAACGGTCAAAATATTCAGCGATAAAAGATAACCTTTTGAATTGTCCTTCGGAGTTTTACATAAGGTTGCTTACTTACCAGTAGCAGAGAAGAACCTGCGCGTGAGACGGACGAAATGCGAGTGGGAAAAAGTGATGCAACGACGGCGTTCGGAAGGAAAGAGCAGTGGATTAAGTCTGTAAACAGAGCTAGAAGAAGATAAGAGAGAGGGGTTGGAGAGTGCCATTATTTGGTTTGGAGTTTGGACCCCGTCAGAATCGGTGTTTTGCAAAACTACATATAAACCCCGCAACCGCAAGGCTTTATTTTGACACACTCAATTGATTGTGGCCTATGGCTTCGTTTTTATAAAAATTCAGTTTTTTTGGACACTCTGGGGTTTTTGAGCCACGTTATTTTTGAAAAATGTATTTTGAAATAATAGATTAATAGAGAATATGTGGTTGAAAAAATAAAGAAAAGTTATTGATGTAATAGAATTGAAGAATGTGTGGTTGAAAATGAGTAAAAGAATGAGAATTTTAATGTGGTTTAAACGTGGGCTTATTTTTAACCACGCATTGGATTGTAAAATAATTTTATAGAAAAAATTTCCTTATTTTTTAAACACGTGGTTTCTAACTTATTATTATTTTAAAATACATGCTCTTGAAAAAATAGAGCTCAAACAAGGGTTTGTTAAAGTTGAGCATTTTCCTATCGCATAATGAGAGAGAGAGAAAGAGATAGTGTGAGAGATCTAATAGCATTTAACCAACCAAGCAACCAGATGTTTCGACTCGCATTGAATGTCGGATTGCTGGTTGAAGATAAAAGTACATCGAACCTAAAATCCTAAGGTAAGCATGACATCATTATGAACATAAAGTTCCAAGGTATAGAATCCTGAATGAGAATCTTGAATTTTTTTTTTTTTTTACTATCATTTTCTCTATACTTATTTTAATCATACGATCCAAAAAATTATATTTTATATTTTTTTTCGTATTTTCACATGCTTTTTAACTACATATTCGAAAAAAATAAAATTCAAACAATAACTTCTCAAATAATTAAAATCAAACAAGTGTTAATAAATGTACGGATACTGATTGGTTGTGCTTGTTAGGTTTGTTGTGTTTATGTATTAATCACTAAGAAAGAAGTAGCAACGATGACTGTTAAACATTATAGTAAGGACACCACACAATAATCATCTACTCAATTAATTGGACGTACAGATTTAACACTAATTCTCTTACTTCACCATTATAAAATTCTTCATGTGTTCTAGCGTCAAGCACACCTCAATATAATGTGGAATATGCCAATGTTGTACATTGCGTTGAGCTCAAAGTCTTCAAGAACTGTGTTGGGGGCATCGAGCTGATTGCATGCACTTCGACAGTGCTCATAGTGTAGTCCTAGTTAAGCACTATAATGTTGGGTTGAATTCTTCAACGGGTATGTTTAAGCTTCCCAAACCTATTTGTCTAGGCCCCTTTCGGTAGATATTAAAATTAAAAATATAGTCATTATTGGGTCTCACTCGTCTGATAAAAATCAACAATAACGGCTAATTTTTCAATTTTAATCCGATTTTAATTTCTACCAAACGGACCCCTAGTAAACTTTTGGAGTCAAATGACCTCAAAAGCTCTAGAAATAATTACACCATGCATTTTCCTTTTAAATTTAACAATACGTACATGATAATCGTTTTATCAACAATTCAACGATCACCTATTTTAATTTGTGTTTGGGTATGTATATTGAGTAAGTATAAACTACAACCTTATTGCTTTGGTAAATACCCACAGAATTACCTACACTTTTGGATCTCGAGCTATAACTAGAAGTTTCAAGATCGATTAGCTATTTAAATAAACAAAGCTACTATAGGTATATCGTGAATTATATTATGGATTACACTCCTCCACATAACATGATTTACGCCATTGATTTTGTCCCCACTTTTCCATCGATGCATATATTCTCCCCTACACGAGGGGGAATGTCAAGTACACGAATTGTTCTTAGATAAATACATGGAGAACCATTACTGCAATTTTATCTAGTAAAAATCATTTTAGCTTGTGATCCGTCTCTATAGAAGAAATCACTGATGGGGTCCCCAATATATTGAAAATGTAGGGCGAGAAAGAGTCAGGATCAAACAACAATGAAGTTAGCGGTACGTCAGTGGGGATCTCGACTAAGCCGCCAAACAAACCGAAGATTTGTACCTTCTAAAAACTCTAATTGCATGAAAATATAATTATAATATTGTAAAATATGCTGAAAATATAGAATTCTAATTAAACTAGGAAACTGCCAAAAATTGAAGATCTCGCATGGTTACACGATTTTCCGCCAGCTTGTTCTTGGCATATTTCTGTGTGAAGGTAAGCCCAAAAGTACCATATTAGAATTAAATTTTCGTGCAATTAGGGTTTTTAGAGGTTTCATATAAATACCTCATTATTTCATTGTATTAAAAACTAAAACTTTTGACATAATGAATTGAGAATTTCTCTTTCCTTGTTCT
Source organism: Fraxinus excelsior (assembly GCA_019097785.1). Lineage (NCBI taxonomy): Eukaryota > Viridiplantae > Streptophyta > Magnoliopsida > Lamiales > Oleaceae > Fraxinus > Fraxinus excelsior. The sequence goes on from CM032632.1 coordinate 32,615,910, forward strand.
TGATTGAACATGTACCAAATTTATCAAATATTGTTATATTTGTGGCGTTCAACCCTTAGAACTTATCAAAGGATTAAACATTCTTTGTGGCGTTCAGAAATTGAGGTTCGTTGATTTGTAATCAAGAGGTCATTCAAACTTCATTTTTGTTTGGTTGCTTGGTTCGATAATTTGCGGGTCGAGATTCTACCGTTTACAACCTGAATTTGGGCTTTCCCGACGTTTTCGATTAATTTCGCGATTTCCACGCTGATCCCACTCCTGGATTCGCGTCATGACCTATATCCTCCCTCCAAATCTCAAATTTCCTGGAACCAACTCTCCCTCCCACATACATGCCCCCGCCCCCGCCCTCGCCCTCGCCCTCCCCTACATTACACTTCCGACATATTCCTAAATCCAAATCTACCCCATGTATTATATGTACTGATCGTCTTTGCAGGCAGCTGATTCTCCTACATGCCCATCTTCGTCACACTCGGACTTCATACATGCTTCCTCGAAGCCTATCACTGAGTTACCTATCGTTGATCGCACACCCATTGCTGCTACTCCATTGGGTTCTCATCCTATGCTCACACGAGCCAAAGTCGGCATCTTCAAAGTGCTCCACCCCGTGCATCTCGACATTATGGGTTCTTATGGCCTTCTCTCTGCTCTTCTTGCACACACTGAGCCTAAATGATTCAAATATGTTGCTAAAAATCATGTTTGGCTTGCTGTCATGGATGAAGAAGTTCGAGCCTTGCAAAATAATCGTTCCTGGATTTTGGTTTCTCGACCCTCCGACACCAACATTGTGGGTTCTACATGGGTGTTTTGGACGAAATATTTATCCGATGGTTCTATTGAGACTACACTGACATTGTTAGCCTTGTCATCAAGGCTACCACAGTCCGTGTTGTCCTCTCTCTTGCTGTGACCAACAAATGGACTCTTCGTTAACTTGACGTAAAAAAATGCATTCCTAAATGGCCATCTCACTAAACATGTTTATATGGAACAGCACCCTGGGTACATTAAGCTGTATTATCATTACCAAGTTTTCTTGTTTTACGTTGGAAGTATAAACATGAAAAATGTAGTCAAATATTGTCCATGATGCCTGTTTCACATGTATCATGGTGTAGTTGCATATAAGTTATGACGTCAGGTCTATTATAGAAATCCTAGATAATGGAGAACTTATTTTTATCATCTGAGATACTATTATCTGTTCCAGGTTTTGTATGATTTGTTAATATTATTTTCTGACCCAAGCAAGTTGCTCGTGCAACCTTCTATTGGAAACCAATGAGATTGCTGAGCTGGAAGATGATGAAGTTGCCAAGGTGGATTTTAATGTTGATCAGCATCACAATCAGCAGCAAGCAACATCAGCACTAAGAGAAGGATCTAGAATGAACACGTAGCTCATTTTCTCTCTCTTGTAACAGAATTCAGTTTTGGGGCACAGGCATATGTTTTTTTATAGTGTTCGTTTTTTCCCTTTTCTTTTATTTTTGGTGTAGAAATTATTGTCTATAAATAGACAAGATGTAATTACTGTAATTATCATTTTCTCATTCAATAAAAGTCTTCTTCTTCCATTGAGCAAATTCCTGGCTAGAATTGCATTTTCCTTTCCTGCATTTATTTGATTTCTTCAGTTTCCAACATGGTATCAGAGCATGAAATGCAAGAAGCCAGCACTGAGAATCCAAGCACAAATCAAACCAAAATCCAAATCCAAATATCATTGTTCATGATCACATCCAACCAAGTAGCCCATACTTCATTGGAAGCAATGATAACACCGGGGCTATGCTGGTAACTCATATACTGGATGCCAGCAGCTATCATTCATGGGCACGATCTATGAAGAGGGCGCTACGGATTAAGAATAAATTAGGCTTCATTGATGGAAGCTTATGCGAACCAGAAGATCCAAATGATCCACTCATGGAGCATTGGCTACGCTGCAACGATATCGTAATCACCTGGATGCAAAACACCATGGCTGTTGACATCAGGTGCAGCACTACCTATGCTGAGACGGCACATCAGCTTTGGATTGAACTTGAGCAACGTTTTGCCCAACAAAATGCACCTAGGATTTTCGAAATCAAACAAGGAATAACCACACTGCTGCAGAATCAAGATCCAGTGAATGTTTATTTCTCTAAACTCAAAATCCTTTTGGATGAACTCATGAACTACGAAGCCATTCCTAATTGTAGCTGTGGAGGATTGAAGCTAGTAGTTGAAAATCAACAGAGGGATTGGGTGATGAAGTTTCTAATGGGTTTGAACGATTCATATAAGGCTATTAAGGCACAAATCTTGTTGATAAAGCCATTGCCTAGCTTGAATGAAGTCTATTCGATCATGCAACAGGAGGAGAAGAGAAGGGAAATTTCTACTGAAGGACCCACCTCTGAATCTATGGCACTCTTCACCAGAGGCACTTTCAAAGAAGGAGGAAAGCAAGGCAATGCAGCATAGAAGAAAGATCGATACTATTGCACTTTCTGCAAAGTTCCAGGGCATTCAAATGAAAGGTGTTTCAAAGCTAACCCAGACAGACCAGTTTGTACCTATTGCCGGATCCCAGGCCACACCGCAGATAAGTGTTTCAAGCTCAATGGATATCCAACAGGCCACAAATACGAAGGGAAGTATAGATCACCAACTAACCAACCCATTGCATCCTTAGCTTCTACACAGGAAGTAGTAAATGAGAAACCTCAGGTGTCATTGAGTCAGGAGCAATATTCTCAACTCATGGCACTCCTTAAGCCTGTTGCAACTTCTCCAGCTTCTGATGAAACTGCACATCAAGTCTCTGGTATATCATTATGTGTGACTAATTCTAAATCAAAATCCACTGGCACATTAGATAACCCTTGGATCATAGACACAGGAGCTACAGATCATATGATTTGTTCAGCCTCCTTAATTTCTTCTGTTCAAGCAAAAGTTAACTATTCAGTGGCTCTACCAAATGGGAGCAAAGTTCCAGTCACTCATATAGGAACTGTAAAAATAACCAATGCATTGAGTCTTCAAAATGTTCTCTGTGTGCCTAGTTTTTCTTTCAACCTAATTTCTGCCAAGAAACTAGCTCAATTGTTTAATTGTTGTCTAATTTTTTTTTCACATTGTTGCTATATTCAGGACCTTTCAGTTTGGAAAACGATTGGCATGGGTGAAGTTAAGGAAGGTCTCTACCATATGAAGCGTGGGGAAATCTCCTATTCAGCCTTATCAGATCATTTAGCAAAGTTGAAAATCACATCACCATACTCTTTTTCTGCTTCAGTAACCAATAGTTCACAAGTGTTTGATGTATGGCACTATAGATTAGGCCACTCTTCTTATTCTATTTCTAATGATAATGGTCACATTCACTTCTCCAAAACTTCAAATGATTCAATCTGCCCTATATGTCCCATTGCCAAACTGCACAGATTACCTTTTCGTGTGAGTATTCATAAATCTGAAAAGTGTTTTGAATTATTGCATTGTGATATTTGGGGACCTTGCAATGAGGTTGGAAGTGATGGTTCTAGGTATTTCTTAACTATTGTGGATGATTTCAGCCGTAGTACTTGGGCATATATGTTAAGGCTAAAATCTGATGCTACAGCTGCCCTTCAAAATTTCTGTGCTATGGTGGAAACACAATTTGAAACCAAAGTTAAAGTTATTCGAACTGATAATGGTGGTGAATTCAATATGAAGGACTTCTACCTCAAGAAGGGGATCATACATCATAGGACTTGTGTTGAAACACCACAACAAAATGCCGTAGTTGAAAGAAAACACCAGCACATTTTGAATACAGCTAGAGCTCTAAAATTTCAAAGTGGAATCCACCTAAAATACTGGAATCATTGTGTTTTGACTGCTGTATACCTGATAAATAGGACACCATCTTCTATATTAAATGATCAAAGTCCCTGTCAAATCCTTTTCAACAAAAGACCTGACTATCAACACCTCAAAGTCTTTGGCTGTCTCGCATTTGCAGCAACCATCATCAATGGGAGACACAAATTCGATCCCAGAGCCAAGAGGTGTGTGTTCTTAGGTTACCCCTTTGGGATCAAGGGATATACCTTACTGGACCTTGAAACCAAAAGGATATTCATTTCTAGAAATGTAATTTTTTATGAGAATGTTTTTCCTTTCAAAGAGCCTGCCAGCAATGATGAATTACCATCGGTTCACAATCCCACTCAACATCCCATTTCTGAGGAAGATAATTTCATACCTGTTCCAAGTGACACTTATCCTTCACCACAAACAAAATCTCAAAACTCACACCATCTTGAAAATAATTCACAAACTTCTGAACATGGAGAGATTCAACTAGAGTTCACTGATGATCTCCAAAATCCAAATGACTGCAATTTGTCACCAACCAGTACTCCTATCACCCATTATCCACGCAGATCAGCAAGAACACGAAGAACACCAACTCACCTTCAGGACTTCATATGTGAGCAAGCCACTTATCTTCACCCATCTCAAGACTTGGACAAACTGAAGGGGCCAATTTTCCCAGGTAAACATTTCCCACTTAGTGCCAGCATTTCTTATAAAAACTTATCAACTTCACACAAAGCATTTGTATTATCTGTCACTACACAAACAGAACCAAAAAGCTACCAAGAAGCGAAAATTTCACCTGAATGGTCTACAGCCATGAAATCAGAGATAGAAGCCCTGGAGCTCAATGACACTTGGGTCCTAGTTGACTTACCTCCTGATAAGAAAGCTATAGGGTGTAAATGGGTATACAAAATCAAGTTTAATGCTGATGGCAGTGTAGAGAGGTTCAAAGCAAGGTTAGTTGCAAAAGGGTATACACAGCTGGAAGGTTTTGACTACCATGAAACATTCTCACCCGTAGCCAAACTTGTCACGATTAGAACTTTGTTAGCCATAGCAGTCATGAAGGGATGGTACCTTTTCCAATTTGATGTCAACAATGCCTTCTTACACGGTGATTTAGAAGAAGAGGTATATATGGAACTTCCCCCAGGATATTCAAACTGTGATGGTCGAAAGGTCTGTCGACTCAAGAAAAGCTTGTATGGATTAAAGCAAGCATCACGTCAATGGTATTCTAAACTTTCTAAGTTCATTATCGAGCAAGGATATACTCAATCCAAGGCGGACTACAGCTTATTCACCAAGAGCACTGGTAATTCCTTCACCGCTGTTTTGGTCTATGTCGATGATATAATTGTGGCTGGCAGTTGTATTGAATCAGTTAATGAGCTAAAATTTTCCCTACATGACCGATTTAGAATCAAGGACCTTGGGAAATTAAAATACTTTCTTGGCATAGAGGTGGCAAGGACTGCACAGGGTATTCATCTAAGTCAACGAAAATATGCTTTAGACATTCTAAAAGATACAGGAACAATTGGTTCAACACCTGCTAAGATCCCTTTGGACCAAAATATAAAGCTATCTAAGGAAGAAGGAGAGTTATTACCTGATGCAGCACTCTACAGAAGACTAGTTGGGCGTTTGTTGTATCTAACCATAACAAGACCTGATATCTCATACTCCGTTCAGTTGTTAAGCCAATTCATGAATAGCCCTCGAGTACCACATCTATATGTGGCACACAAGGTCCTAAGGTATGTCAAAAGAGCTCTAGGCCAGGGACTTTTTTACCCAGCAAAGTCAAGACTGCAATTACATGGATATTGTGATTCTGATTGGGGTGCCTGCCCCGACACCAGGAGATCAGTGACAGGGTATTGTGTTTTGCTTGGAGAATCACTAATATCTTGGAAGTCAAAGAAACAACAGGTTGTCTCAAGATCCTCTTCAGAAGCGGAGTACAGAGCAATGGCCAACCTGTGCTGTGAACTAACATGGCTCAAGTTTCTACTTAAGGACTTGGAGGTAACTCACCCCCAAGCTGCCTTCTTGTATTGTGACAACAAATCTGCCGTACATATTGCCACGAATCCAGTTTTCCACGAAAGGACCAAGCATATAGAACTTGATTGCCACTTGATACGAGATAAGATTCAAGAGGGAAGCATCATCACTAAACACATACCCAGTAGGTCACAAACGGCTGACATTTTTACCAAGGCATTGAACTCTCAGAGCTTCTATTCGTGTATGCTCAAGATGGGAGTAATGGACATATACTCTCCATCTTGCGGGGGGGTATTGGAAACCAATGAGATTGCTAAGCTGGAAGATGATGAAGTTGCCAAGGTGGATTTTAATGTTGATCAGCATCACAATCAGCAGCAAGCAACATCAGCACTAAGAGAAGGATCTAGAATGAACACGTAGCTCATTTTCTCTCTCTTGTAACAGAATTCAGTTTTGGGGCACAGGCATATGTTTTTTTATAGTGTTCGTTTTTTCCCTTTTCTTTTATTTTTGGTGTAGAAATTATTGTCTATAAATAGACAAGATGTAATTACTGTAATTATCATTTTCTCATTCAATAAAAGTCTTCTTCTTCCATTGAGCAAATTCCTGGCTAGAATTGCATTTTCCTTTCCTGCATTTATTTGATTTCTTCAGTTTCCAACACCTTCACTTTTAGTTTGACACTTTTCATGTTTGCTTTCGTACTCGCGTGTTCAGAAAAATGGAGATGAAGCGACTTTTCTGGATCGAACAAAAATAAAGTTCAGAATTACTTGTAAACATTACATATAAAATCTTGATATGTTCTGCTTTTCTCCGTGGTATTAACTCAAGGATTACATGTATTAGGCTGCCGAGATTCTCGTGAAGGAAGGAATCAATGCTGAGGTAACTTAAAGATATTTATTATGCCTCTATATGTTGATGTGGAGAACAAAAAATAATAAGGAGCTTTGCAACCTAATTTTTATATGGGTTCCCTGTCTTTTTACAGGTCATAAACCTGCGCTCTATCCGCCCTCTTGATAGGTCCACAATTAATGCTTCTGTCAGGAAAACCAATAGGCTTGTGACCATCGAAGGAGGGCTCCCTCAACATGGTGTTGGTGCAGAAATCTGGTTAGCTTTTTTACACAACCTTGGCATCTCTCTTGACTTGATAGTATGTCCACTTTTGTACTTATTCCGTTGTTATGCCCATTTCTTCAGTGCATCTATTCTTGAAGAGAGTTTTGAGTATCTTGATGCACCAGTTGAGAGGATTGCTGGTGCTGATGTTCGCATGCCCTATGCTGCAAATCTCGAGAGAATGGCAGTCCCACAGGTTTGTTTTTCCTTCCTTGTATTTCTTTTATTCCTCTATAGTTTTCCCCCAGCTTATAAGTTCGTTGCACTCTAGTATAGTTGTGCTTTCATGTTTACGGTAATGGTAAGTGATGCTGCCAAAAATCGTACATGTTGACTTCCCGAGCTTGACGACCGAGAACGAGCACGAACGAGATCTTCCGATACCTGAAACAAAGGCGTCGAGGGTTGGCCTCGTCGCCCCTCCGATGCTTAAGTCAGAGAGAGATTATGGAGAATGTTTATGCTGAAAAGTATATATCAAAAGCGTACCTGAATAATGAATGAAGACGACCTATTTATAGCAGTTGGTAACATAGTTCAAGTGAGATTCCTCTCCGCGTTTCTAGGAGTTATTGTAGGGATAGGTGTTGGAACATAAATAGGTCTCTAAACTTGCCTTGTTCGAAACGTTAAACCTTTACAGGACTCCTTTCCAATCTAGGATTCCTTGAATGGGAGGGGGATCCTGGTAGGTTAGGGATTCTTTAGAACGGGGACCGGGGAGGCTTTTCAGGGAGTGCCTGATGTCCCGAGCATATAATGTCCCGAGGACTACCAACGCGACTCTGGGCCCAGTTTGGGGTGCCAGTCCTCGAGATGTCTCGAGGACCTATGGTCTCGAGGACCCAAGGGTCCAGCCTTGAGGAGCGGCTGCGTGGAAGTCGTCGTGCTCGAGATAGGTGAAAATGACATCATCAGTAAGCAAAATAAATTGTTTTTTGTATAGTTCCATTTCTTATGACCACTTAAAAACAAAACTGTTGCCCACTTGCCCTCAACTAGGGAGGGGAACCCAATGAAAAAGAGCAGCAAAACTAGTCCGTACTTGTATTCAGGGCAGGTTTTTTCTTTTTCCGATTTATAGACATGATTACATGAATGCAATAATTTTTATAAGATCCAGGAATAATCAGATGATGATTATAGAAGACTAGAAGTAACAGTTATGCATTGCTCCAAGGCGGAAGCATTCTATTATAGTTTCTTTTTTCTCCTTTTTCATTTATATTCTGTATTTTGAACTAGAGATTCTACTCTATTCTCCATCTAGTCAAGATGAAAAATTATTTCTTTTAAAACTTATAAGCAACTTTTTTACGCTTAACCAGACATGCTCAATCATCTGTTCTCTGTTGTCATTTTTTTTTTTCACCCAACTCATTCCCTATCTGATTTCGTGGTTTCCTTCTTTGAAATCACGTCAGATTGATGACATTGTACGTGCAGCAAAGAGGGCATGCTACAGATCAAGTTTACTGGCTGCGACTGCTTAGCGTTATAAAGAACATGAGTCGTTTATTGTTTCTATGTTTTCATTCGTCCCAGTTATTCTTTGCCTGCCTGCCTGTGTGTTTGGGTGCTTGTTCTTTTGCAAACTCACCGCGGGCTAAACATATTTGCATGAAGTACGAAAACTAACAGGAAATAAAGTAATAGCATTCCCGTTTCTTTCAAATGGAGTAACATAACAGGAAAAAATTTCGATGTTTGCTTTAGAAAAAAATTAGATTTTTAGTAAAAATTGATGAGACGTGTGATTGAAAAATAATAAATTTCATAAAATGTGGGGTTAAAATTGATTACTTAAATTTTAATTTAATTTTTTAGCTGAATTAATAAGGGGGCAAAGTAGAGGAAAATGTACCCACTTAAGAATGATTTTAGCCCCTGTTTGGGCTCCATTATTGTAGATTATAATAAGATGAAAAGTAATTTTTTGAAGAATGTATGGTTAAAAAAAAAGGAAAAAAATTTAGATTGACGTGTAATGTTATTTTATTGGAAAATGTATAATTGATAAGGAGGGAATGACAAATGAATTTTAATTTAATGGAACGGTTTACATTCAAGGAAAAGCAGGCAACGACTTCACGGCGACTTAAAAATCAATAATGATTTTTCTCCCGTCCGTACAATTCATTTTTCTTCTGCCTCTTTTAATGAGTCATAAATTCTGTTCCCACTTATTTTTCTTTCAACGACAATTTCCCACGCTTTCTTAGTCCCTAAGTTCTTTGCTGACCGGACCCCCATACGTACTTTGTACCGAGGAAAACCTCGTGTCCAATTTGGTGCAATGGCTTCAAATGTGAACACTGACAGAGCTGAAGGCAACATATTGCCCCTATTTAAATATTTGATTAAAATTAATAATAAATTTAATTATACTGAGATTCATGATTTTTGAATCACACATCTCATTAATTTTTATCAAAATTTAATAAAAAAATATTTTTTATCTACCTCAAAGCATGGTATATTTGGCATCTAATTCTAGATTGTACTTGATGGGGGAAAAAATTGTTAATTCAAAAAGTTCGAGAGGATTGCGTTAACAATAAATTTATCTGAAAAGTATTTGGTCGAATGTGGCAAGTTTAATCACATTTGAAGTTAGCAAGTTTTAACTAGAATTCGAGTTTGATCTAATTTTTTTACAATCATTTTTTATTTATTTGATACATTTTGCTAATGCATTGATATTGTCTTTGGATTGTCACAAGTTGTGAGATACTTGTGACTTATTAGACCCTGTTTGGCCCCCATTTTGGTGGTAGTTAGTCTCTAATAAATACGAGTTGTGAAATTGCCATCATTATTGATGTGATGAATGAATGCTTAACGTTAGTAATCAAATATTTCTTGTAAGTAAAATTATTTACTTAAAAATAAACAAATTTTTCTATTGATAAAAGTACAAGGAAATAAATTATTTATTTTAACCTTAAGCGTCCATTTAGTCCCCACTATTCCAAATTATAAGGAGATGAATAATAATTTTTGGAGAATGTGTAGTTAAAAATGAAGAAAAAAGTTTTGAGTTTACGTGTAATATTATTTTATTTGTGTATGTGTGATTGATAAAAATAGAGAAAAAAAAATGAATTATAATTTAATGGAGTCAAACGGGGCTTTCTTCGAGTAAAAAGAACAACAAATACATTCTTGAAAATAAAATTACTTAAAAATAATTTTAAGATTTTTCTTTTGAAGTACAAAAGAAAGTCGTTTACACGAAATGTATGATTCTTTCCTTCCATTTTCTCTCCTGCTTTCTTAATCAGCGAGTCTTCGTCTACACTTCAACTCAGTAATATATAGACGCTGTACGCATGCTAGAGCTTTCGCCTCTTCTTCATTTCTCACATCCTTCAATCTCAGAGTGTTGTGCTGTAGCATTGTGAGATCACAGCCACAGGGCAGCAATGGCGACACCAATGGAGCAAATAGAGGAAATAAGGAGAAACAAGTTTTCGATTGGAGCTGAAGAAACGAATCCACTGACAGAGGATCTTCATCAGGCTGTTAAAAATCTCTCTGCAGAGCTCTACGCAAAGGATGTTCACTTTCTCATGGAACTCATCCAGGTCAGTGACTCTGTCTGTGTGAGCATGTATATACATACATCTGTACGTATCTATACACAAAAACACTATTGATCTTCTCACAGTCTCCACAACATTTTCATCTGTGTTGTTTATCACTTTTGGAAAAAGCAAAACGAACAGGCTCAGTGACAGGAGCATGTTCCAGGGGTTGAAATGGCAATGTATTGTATTAATTTTTTTAACTTCCAATAAGAATTTGCCAAGTGTACATACCTATTTTTATGAGTAATGTTATATAGTATTTCTCATACTATATGCTTCATTAGTAACTGAACGTTCATGTGTCAAGTTTTACTCACGCAACTTTAAAATACTTTCCTATGGTCATTGAATTTTAACACATTGCACTCTGTCATTCACTCACTATGCAATTTTAAAATACTTTCCTATGGTCATTGAATTTTAACACATTGCACTCTGTCATTCACTAACTGTGTTTCATTAGTGACTAAACTTTAAAATACTTTCGAGTAGTCATTGTAATTTAATATATTGCAAATTTATCACTCACTCACTTCCCATGTTCCATACTTCCATTAGTCGCTAAATTTATAAATCCTTCACGCTTTATTCACTAACTTTAAAATGTTTCTAAATGGTCAGTGAACTTTACTCATTGAATCCAACTGTTCAAAAATTGAAATTTAGAAGTATAAAATATCATACAGGAGACAACTTCATTATTTCTTCTTAAATTACCTTGTGACAATTTTAAAAATTATATTTTGTTAGTCTTGATTAATATTGTTGACTATAAATTCAACGTTTTACTGTGAACCGTTTGAGATATAATTTTTTTTTAATTTTCGGTCTACAATCTCAATTGAAATAAATAAATACTTTACTCATTTTATTTTCTCCACGTAAATGAATATTATAATCAAAATTAAGATTTATGTCAATTTGAAGCTAGCATTCTTGAACATAGCTTTTGACGACTAAAGAAGTTATATCTTGTCGACCAATATCAATTAATATTCTCGTATTAGATTGAGAGTTTCATTATCCATTCAAAAAAAAAAAAATCGATCTAAGTCGAATCTCATAGAAAATCAATTTTACGCGAAAATATTATGAAGTTTAGTGACTACTCGAAAGCATTTGAAAGTTAAATATACAAATTGCAGCGAAGGATCCAAGCCTAGCCAAACATCTGGTTTTATTTGGGACAACAGATTTCCATTTTTTATTAATAATAATCATTTGGTAGTAAAATGTGTTAAGGGGTTTTTAATCTTATCCGGAATGGATTTTTTTTTTCATGTACTGCAAAAATAGATATAGATTTGTGCACTTTTGTGTTTTTAGAAGATATTAACGTGATTATAAGAAAGATACATGATAGTTTCATAAATGCCAGAATAACGTATAAATGTTCTTATAATTTTTGTGCATGGATCTCTTCCTCCTGTTATGCATTGGTGGACAGGAGTGTAATCATAGTTTTTATATGATTTAATAACAAGTTTAATTTACTATTATGTAACAGAATGCCGAAGATAACGAGTACGAGGAAGGCGTGGATCCTTCGCTGCAATTTGTCATAACTTCTAAGGATATTACAGGAACTGGAGCAACCTCTACATTGCTGATCTTTAACAATGAGAAAGGTTTCTCCCCTGAGAACATCAAGTCAATTTGTAGCGTTGGACGATCCACCAAAAAGAACAACCGCAGACGTGGTTATATTGGCGAGAAAGGTAACTATTTTATACATTTTCCATTCTCAGTCACTTACAAATTGGATGTATATCAAATAATTCTTCCATCAGTCTATTTGTTGCGGAAGATTTTGACACTGTTTGATGGGAATTAAAATCAGTTTTTTAGTAAATTTTGATAGAAGTTGATGAAATGTGTGGTTGAAAAGTTGTTGGACCCATAAAATATGTGGTTAAAATGAATTGTTAGATTTGACTTAGATTAAAATCTATATTTTAATCAGTACCAAACATAAGATAAAACATTTAGTCCATAAACATTTTGTAAGTGGCGAAAACAAAAGATTTTCCCTAATTTTGGACGACTCCGTTGAAAGTAGACAAACATATTTGGATGAGTAAACCAGTGTATGTTCCCTTGCACAAAATCTTGGAAGATATACGACATTTAAAGGAGTTTGCTCCAAAGCCTATTTTGGCAATGTTGGATTGGCACAAGTACTTTGCTTCCTCACCACTCCTAACATGAATAAATTACCCACCTTAAATGATTCGTGCGATGTCTTTGACATTACTGTACATAGTATCAAGACTATTGGCTCAAAAAACTTATAAAAAAAAATTGCTTTTTTACTAACTTCAAGTCATCGAAATGGAAAACATATAGCGTAATATTTTTTGTCTGTATTTAGGTTTAATGGCATTGTTGACCTTTTCTGATCAATCGATTGCTTTAGAAGATATACTTCAGTTTATTTAGAGTTTTGTATGTTAACATTTCCTAAACGGTATGAATTTTGTTCGTGAGAATATAAAACGGTATGAATTTTCTCTCCTTAACAAAGTTTTGGTTCTGCGCAATTTAAGATGAAAGGAAGACAGTACTACTACTTTGTCAGCAATGGTTAATAGTATGAATTTATGATTTTGTAGTCCATCGGATCCTGGAGATTGATAAATCTTGATATGTTATAGGGAAGTAATCTACAAATGGCATACGTCAGATTTAAGCTTCCAACTCATTTAACAATGTTTCTGTGAATTACAAATTTCACTGATAGAGATATCCTTGAGGTTGTCTCTTTCTGTAATTTACCTTTGGTATTTTGAAACATGAATCACATTGCCACATGCCCGCTCCCTTCCTAAAAGAAGAAAGATGTGACGCCTCTTTCTGTATTTACACATTTTTACACCTTGTTCAGAAATTTGTTTTCTGCAAATTTTTCGTCCAGTTTCTATTATCTCATTGTTATGCTGTTAATGGTACTGGATCTGATGTGAAATATGTCGTGCTATCTAGGTTTTGTTTTTGACTGGTTTGATTATAAACTTGCCTGAAGATGTGTTGCTTAACTATATTTTCTATATAGGCTTTGGAAACATGACTGTTTTTCTTTTCCAGGAATTGGGTTCAAGAGTGTATTTCTAATCACTTCTCAGCCATACATATTTAGCAATGGCTATCAGATTCGTTTTAACGAATCCCCTTGCTCGAAGTGCAACGTTGGCTACATTGTCCCTGAATGGGTTGAGGAGAACCCAATTCTCTTGGAGATAAAGCATATCTATGGCTCCAGTTCTGACCTTCCAACTACAACGATAGTACTACCTCTGAAACCTGACAAGGTGAAGCCTGTGAAGCAACAGCTTTCAAGCATTCATCCAGAACTTTTGTTGTTTCTGTCAAAGATAAAGAAGCTTTCTGTCAAGGAAGATACTGAGGATCCCAGTTGCAATACAGTGACAGCAATTTCCATCTCAAGCGAGACCAATTTTGTTACAAGGAAGAACATCGACGCTGAATCCTACTTGCTCCATATCTCTGCTGATGAAAAAGGGGATAACTTGGAGAGAGAATGCAGCTATCATATGTGGAGGCAGAGATTTCCTGTCAGACAGGAAAATAAGGTAGAAAGAAGAATGGAAGTGGAAGAATGGGTGATCACATTGGCTTTTCCCAATGGAGAGCGTCTTCATAGAGGATCAACATCTCCTGGGATCTATGCATTCCTTCCAACAGAAATGGCTACAAACTTCCCTTTCATAATTCAGGCAGATTTTCTTCTAGCATCATCAAGGGAAACGATACTTTTGGATTGCACTTGGAACCAGGGTATTCTTAACTGTGTGCCTATTGCTTTTATTAATGCATTTACTTCACTTGTGAAATCAAGGGAAGATGCTCCTGTTTCTCTTCTGCCCCGTATGTTTGGCTTCTTGCCAATCTTGAGTTCTCCTTATGCTCTGCTTAATTCCGTGAGAACATCCATCCAATCAGAACTGATGGAAGAAAGTATTATTCCTTGTGAATCATACACAGAGCAGAATTTATTCCATAAACCCCGTGAAGTTGGAAGATTAATGCCTACTTTCTGGAATCTGTTAAAGATGGCTAGGCAACAAGGAGTGAGCTTGGATGACATCTCAAACCATGGAATGTATATTTTAAGCTCTGCATTTGATGAGGAGAAGAACGATCACATACTAAATTTTTTGGGAGTAGAGTACGTCGATGATGAATGGTATGCAATGTGTGTCGGGAGTTCCAATCTTGTGCTGGGAGTTTCAGAAGATCTTTATTTGGAGCTTCTTTTATTTATTGCTGAGAACTGGAGATCCTTCTCAAAGACTAGCATTGTAAAAATACCACTCCTTAAGTATTCTAGTGCACAATCTCAAGTGTCTCTGTGTAGAATAAATGAAGTCTCTCAATGTCGAGAGATTTTTTTATCCAAAGAGTTCGATCAAATCTCTTGGCTGATTGATTGGAATGGGGAATTCCTATGTGCTAATAATCGATTTTTCCTTCCCAAGTTGACACAGTGTGAAATTTTTTCACATTCCAAGAGGCAGACAATACAAGACTGGCTCATGAAAGAAGTGAAGGTTAGTGCTGTATGTGTGTATGATTATGCTCTCCTTCTGAAAGAGGTGCTTGGTAATGACACAGAACGCGTTGTTACCTATGTCCATTTCCTCTATCACTCGCTTAGACAGAAATACCTACCAAGAATGGAGGATGATGATGTATATGGTTCTATACCACTTGTTAATAACTATGGGCAGGTGACCAGAAGTAGACAAGGGGTTCTTGTCCCTGCTAATGGAAGCAGTTGGGTGCAACTGATTGGTTCAAATCCATGGAGAAATGAAGATTATGTTGAACTGGGAAAGGATTATTTGAAGTCAGGAAAGCATGCTGGTATTCTTACCCATGAGAAAGAACTTCTTCAATTTCTTAAATCTCATGTCGCAGCTTTAGATATACCTGATTTGCCCCCTCCAGACGCTCAGATCTCAAACTTCTTGTCTTTACTAACCAAGCAAAATGCTTACTTGCTTTTAAAGTGGATTCGTAACTTGAAAGAGAAGAATATTGACATGCCAAGCAAGTTTTTTAACTGCATAAAGAATGGAAGCTGGCTTCAGGTTTTGCTCAGTGACAGTGTTAGCTGCAAGCCACCGTCACAATCATTCCTACCTAATTCTTCATCGGAATGCCTTCTTCAAAATGGATCATTGCTTGTTGATATGCCATTGGTGGATCAAAGTTTTTATGGCATAGAAATATCGAACTATAAGGAAGAGTTGAGAAAAGTCGGGGTTATGACTGAGTTTAGTGAAGCATGTGAATATATTGGAAATCATCTAACGTCGAAAGCTGTTTCATCCACTATAAACAGAGTCCATGGTATTTCAATACTGAGTTTCATCAGTTTTTTGAGGGATAAACTTCTTCCTCCTAATCACTTCATCAATAGAATAAAGGATGAAAAATGGCTACGGACTTCCCAAGGAGACATGAGCCCTGTGGAATCTGTGTTTTATGATGAAGAATGGAAAGCTGCCTCTCAAATTAGTGATATTCCATTTATTGATCGTGACTATTATGGCGAGGAAATTCTTTCTTTTCGTACGGAACTTCAGCTTCTTGGCGTGGTATTTCACTTATGTGGAAATCACAAACTTGTTATTGACAACTTAAAATCTCCAGCATGCTCTACGTCTCTGACAGCCGAAGCTGTTCTCTTGATGCTGGAGTGCACGAATCATTTAAGCTCATCCGACAAAGTTGTCAGAGTTCTCAAAGATAAGATACGCCTGAAGACAAACATGGGTTACAAATCTCCAGCTGACTGTTATCTGTTTGATCCTACATGGGGTTGCCTTCTGCAAGTTTTCAATAGTTTTCCTCTTGTTGACGACCAATTTTATGGAGAGAGCATTTTGTCATTCAGAAATGAATTGAAGAAAATAGGAGTGATCGTTGATTTTGAGGAAGCAACAAAAGTATTTGCTCGTGTGTTTAGGCAGCAAGCATCATCGTCTTCCATAAATAAAGATAATGTCCTTTCACTTCTTGCATGTTACAAAAATTTGAAAGGCACTGCTTTTAAATTTCCCAAGGATCTCAAGACATGCATTCGAGAGGTTAAATGGCTGCGCACTCGACTTACTGATTGCAGAGCACCAAAAGAGTGCATCCTGTTTAGCCCAGACTGGACATCTATCTCTTCGATATCTCTGTTGCCTTTTATTGATGATGGTGAGAATTACTATGGTGAGGGCATTCATGACTACAAAACGGAACTTCAGAGAATGGGAGTTGTTGTTTCTTTTAAGTACGGTGCTGAGTTTGTGGCTTCATGCCTTCGTTTACCTCAAGATCCTAGTAGCATCACTGCTGAAGCTGCATACTCATTGTTGGAATGCATTCGGAATTTGCTGAGAGAGCAGGATGAGCCTTTAATTGCTACTCTTTCACAAAAAGCTGCTCAGAACTGGATAAAGACCCATGCCGGTTATAGGTCTCCAGACAAGTGTCTGCTGTTTGGTTCTGATTGGGGTTCTACCTTATTGCCGGAGGACGGGCCTTTCATTGATGAAACATTTTACGGCCCTATCATAAGTTCTTATTCAAAAGAACTAAATGCTTTAGGAGTTGTGGTTGACAAGAGAAAAGGGTGCGCATTGCTTGCCAGTTACCTCGACGCACATACAAATTTTATGGCTATCAAGAGGATCTATTCTTACTTAAATAAGTTGAACTGGGAACACAGCAGTGAAGATGCTGCAAAAATATGGATTCCAAATGGTTCTAATGATGGTGAATGGGAAAGTTCTGATGACTGTGTTCTTCATGACAAAGATGGTTGTTTGGTCAGCAGTTGAATAATTTGGACAAGTACTACGAGGATGAATTGTTGGATTTCTTCTCTAATGCTCTAGAAGTTAAAACTTATCCTTCTCTTGATGACTACTGCAAGCTTTGGAAGGATTGGGAGGATTGTGGCCACTTATTATCCCATGATGAATGCATTGCCTTTTGGGCTTTTGTTGCCAAGCATTGGAGTCCAGAGACACAGAAAGTTCTTTCTGAGAACTTACTAAAACTCCCAGTTTTGTCTGGTTCAGATAGAATTTCGTTAATGGACAAATATGACGTACTCATTGCCGATGATCTTCGCCTGAAGGATCTTTTTGAACAGTTTGCTTCGCAGCCGTTATTCGTCTGGTATCCTCAGCCATGTTTGCAATCCTTGCCCAGAACGAAGTTGCTTGATATTTATAGCGAAATTGGAGTGCGAAATTTATCTGAATCTGTTCAGAAAAGTGAGCAATCTGCAATTGACGGCGTTGTTCCCGTGCAGGTGAATCCAAAAGAGGTTTTCATTGGAAGAGGTTTGTTTAAACTAATTCTTGGTTTTCTTGCTGATCTCCAAATTGAAGTACAGAAGAGGCACGATGCTCTGAAAGGCTTGCTCAAAATTACCGTTCTTGAGACAGCAACACCAATAACCGTGGACTACAGTTTACCACTTTCTTCGGGGGAAATCATGAATGTCAGTGCGAGAAAGTTGATGCGTTGGGAGAGAGAGAAGTCTGAGTTTTTTATGCAGAAGATGGATAAATCAGGTGGTCACAAGAATGTCCTCGAACACGCAACATGTTTTTCTGAAGTAATTTCTGAGGGATTTCTGTGGGATGAAGAAGACCATATTCAAAAGCTTGCTGAACTAATCAAATTAGGTTTTATCATGGAATTTGATGAGGCGGCTATTGAGTTCTTGATGAAGACTGAAAATCTGCAGATATTTTTGGAGGATGAAGAATTTCTCTCTTCTGCCTTCTCTTCTTAATAGGCATGCCTTCTGCCTTCTCTTCTTCTTCACCAATAACAAGGATGTTCGAATTCCTTGATGTTTTATTATTATGTATGTACACTACTTTGTAACTTATGGAACATTTTCCCACTAGTGATCTGCGTCTGCTTTGATTTTGAGCATACGAACTACAAAATTGAGATAATTCTATTCCAGATTCATTTGACTAGTTCATCATCAATTCCATTTGCTCATTTTTCATTCCATGGACCACTGAGCATTGAGATCTTTACGAGTGCACAAATTTATGAAGTCAATTCGTTTGAGCAATGGACAAAAACTCATGTATCACTTCGAACATGCTTGGTTATACGGTTAACCTAATGAACTCTAAGTAGGAATTTTTTAAAATTCGTATAAAAAGCAAATCTCTATCTCCCTCCTACCCTTTAGGTGCGTGCATTCATCCTTGCCAATTGTGAGATTCGGCCGATTTATAGATGACAAATATAAACATACAAATTCCTTCGATGCTCTTTTTCAACAAAAGCACAGTATAGAAATAGTTATTGTCATCTAAATTTCAAATAATGGAAACTTAAAAAGTCAATTACCCAAAAGTGATTTCACATTATTCCAGAAAGTGAACACACATATAAAAAAGAGGTCCTACCGGGAGTCGAACCCAGGTCGCTGGATTCAAAGTCCAGAGTGCTAACCACTACACCATAGAACCAACTTTTGAGCACTGCTTTCAATTAACAGGTCTAATAAAAGTGTTTATAACTTCCTACATTTTGCAATTTTGAATAATACATTTTCAAAGGTTTTACGATGAGAGTAGATATGGTCCACGTATAAGAGTCGATCCTAGCATTAAATTCACATCAACTCCATTTTACTAAATATCAAAATAAAAACAAAAAAAGAGTATAAAGTTTGATTTAATTTGACCGTGATCACAATTTGAATGTTCAACATCAATTCTCAGCTGCTTGTAAAACAACCTAATGACACGTCGCCCAAGCTCCACCTAGGTGGGGTGGGCCAAAGGGGAGGCGTAAGTGAAATTAACAACACAGTTGGATTTGGGATTTCTTTATTTTTTTTTTCTTTTGTTTTGTTTCGTAAATTTGTTCTTTTTTTCCCTATACTTTTAGGTAATTAAAAATAACAGATAATAATTGTTCAACAAAAAATTGACTTTTTAACAATCAAATAGAATGGACTACTTCATTTTGTAGTGAGCAGTCTGCGGTCACATAATCATGCATCTAGCAATTTATATGACAGTCATCCGTTCCTGCACAGTATTGAATGAGAAAATGTGTAAGATTATGAACTTTTTCCTCACTTGAAAGTATCTAATATTGTCCAGTCAGTCATACCAAACATATGACCATGAGAAAATTTAGAATTATTATAATCAGAAAGCTCCAGACGTAATGTTATTGCTTCTGGTTTTCTTAAATTATCATAGATGAATAGATAAGCTAATTAATTAAGTCGAAAAGTAAGAGGGAAAAAAAAGTAGATATTTACTCAAAAAGTGACCAAAACTATTGTTTTTTGTTTGGTGGCAAAATATAGTATTGAATTGTCTGCATATTCTTGGAAATTATTTCCTGACCAGGAAAGCTACCTGCTTAATAATTACATTATCTAGTTTTAAGTGCTAAAAAATTTAGGCGAAACAGACTAATTATGTAATGAAATTGATTTTTATTCTCAATTTTTTACCACGGCTAGAGTTTTTCGTCCGTTGAAATGATTGAATGTGAAATTTGATATAGTATCGCTTCAAGAAAGTCACTTATTTCTCATCAACATGAATCGTTCAAAAAAAAAAAAAAAAAAATGAAGAATATGGTCTCAATATCTCGACTCGACTAGATAGATGATCTTTTATCTAGTGAAGTTTGAACTCATCGCAACTCAAAAACTTAGTGAAACGAGCATTTTTCGTTCGCTCGTGTTTGACTTACCAAAAATTATTTAGGTACCCCATGAAATGCATCAAGAAAGGATCTGCATACAAATTAAAATATCGAGCCATACTTGACTTGACACTAAACCCCTGTTTATTTTTCATTTTTTTCAGAACTCTTTTTTTTTTTTCACACGCTCATTTATAATTACATTTACATAATAAAATATTTTACACGTAAATTCAAAATATTTTCCTACTTTTTTAAACCATATATTCTTCAAAAAAAAAAAAAATTACTATAAAACAATGTTTTTTTTTCAAAATAATGGCCACCAAACAGTGGCTAATGTTGAAATGTATCAATTAAAATTTTAAGTTGTTAATTGATAGGTGCATAAAATAAGTAGGAGCGAGACATGATATTAATACCATTGCCTATTTTGACATCATGGATCGAACAATTTCTTTTGTTAAATTGTTAGAGAAGAGAAGAGTTTATTTATTTAAATTTAATCATCCATAGTTAACAATGTTTGAATTTGATTTATACGCCTTTTTTCAACTAGAGACAGAACTTCCATTTTTTATTTATTGAAGTCCCAAACGGCACTTTTTTTTTTTTAATTTCTATGAAATTAGCTATTTTTATTAATTTTTTGCAGTTAGTTAGTAGTTTTCCTATTTTTTTTCGTTTGGTTTCTTTACGTAAGTGTTAAAACTGTTGCTGCGTGATCATTTTGTACATGTTGACTTTGAAGCTTCTCCTGGTATTGAACTTCGGTGGATTTGGGTTGATTCTTATTCTCGCCCAGTTCATAACACAGGGGTCGAAACGAGTTCAAGTACTCGGACTGCATCGATATCCACAAGTGTGTATATAGCTCCTCTAAGTACAAAATACGTGTGATGTACAATATGTTATCGATACATTTTTATACGCACGAAACTAATATGCACATTTAGGATATGTCTCTAAACTCGAAAGTAATTTGCTTTGTCTTTCTTTCGAGGGGCAGTGGTGGCAATCAAGCCGAGCTTGCTCGGCTCATTTTTGACGAACGGCTCATCAATTTATTTATTCATTTATTAAGGATAGTTAAAAAAAATTTCAAAAAAGACGAGCCCGAGCCGAGCAGCTCGGCTCGCTACAGTACGAGCTTGTGGGCCGAGCCAGCTCGTTTGCCACCCATAGGCAAAACTAAGTCTTGCATACAACATATTTCATGAATATGAAGACAAACGGTGTTAGATCATCATCGAGGTCCTTGTATGTCTAATCGTAAAGCTAGATTATGCCATACAACCTAGATTGGTGCCTCGAATTTGGTACAATATGCAATTAACTATATTTTTTTTCTCAATAATTTTCGGTGCATAAAATTCTATGATACCAAAACAACTAATAAAATCTAATCTTTGTAACTTTTAGTCAGTGAGTTAAAACTTGAACGCGGCTCTTAGCATTGAGATGGTTATTATATTAGTTAGAAGTAACAATGTAAAGTTGGGAGAGGCTCTTCACAAATTTATAAGCTGGGATTTACTTGCTACATTTCAAATAGGTTAGGGACATAAACTGCAATAATATCCATTTCTTAATTTTTGATTTCTTGATGGTAAATTTATGTAAATACTGTTTAATTGTTTGCGAATATATGATTTCATTTGAACTATATACAGAATACTAACATATTTGGACTGACATTTGGGGTACCCAAATGATATTGTATGTTATCATCTTCACTAGTATTGTACAGTAAATTTCACCTTATGAAAAAAGAGAATGGTTGATGCATCCTACATTATGAGTCAAGGTTATGCATGTTCAACTCGACTTGACTACTTGTTCTTCTTGACTACAGTTCCATCCTGTACAGCCCTACTTATGAAAGAGAGAATTGCAAACTCCTCTACTTATCAAGTGTGTGCATAATCGTATGTGAATTAGTTTTCAAGATTTTCTTCTAAATAACGATTCTTTTGTAGTTTATAATGTTGTGTTAATTATAATTAAAAATTATGATCTTTGTATATTTGTTTTACTATCATACTTTTTTTTTTTATTGTGACACATAATTACCTCATGTTAAAAACAATAATTTAATTAACATGAACAAATTAGAATTACTTTTTTTTTTTTTTATGTACAAGTATATATATATACTTGTGTAAGGTGGCCAATTTTTTTGTCATTAATTTTACCGACACTTAAAACAGTTAATGACAAAGATTTTCACCTCATTGAATGTCAACAAAGCTGTGCATTTTTATGTACAAATAGTATAATTTTTCTCGAGTCGTAATCATGGGCGGACCCAGCACCGGCCAGCCCCCGCGGCCGCCCGTGCTGGGTCCGCCGGAAGTTGCAAGTTCCCGCTGCAAAGTTGCCGTCCGTCGGGAAGAAGAAGAACTGAAGAAGAGCAGCTGAAATTTCCCTCCCCCCTCTTACGTTTTCATTTTTTTTGGGCCTTATTTAAAAAAAAGGCCCAACCCAATTAATCGATTTTGCTTGAAATTGAACCATTAGCCCACATAACATAACCAATTTAACCAAATCCAATTAACCATTCATGTGGTTCAAAGAGGGGGAGACGAGTGACGAGGGCGAAGCGAAATTCCTATGGCTCAGTCTGTTCGCTACCGATCGAGGCAAAGGAGGAACTGAGGAAGAGGGAGGAGTTGCAGTCAATGAGGTGGATGGAGGCGAAAATGAAGAGATTGGAGAAGTTAAAAAATGGACGAGTGGTGAAAGAAAAAGTTGATACGAAGGAAAATTCTTGTGGAGATAAAAATAATTGTGAAATTAATGTTAATCGAAATGGGAATTGAAGAAGCAGCGCCGACTTTAAAGAGAAATATGGAAGTTGCTGGAATTGAAGCTCACAAATTAAACTGCAGTCAAGCCTAAAAGATTCCATAGCTGTCGACATAAGTAGAAGAAACTAGAATGTTGTCCACCGCCATTGAAGGATTTATCTAGAATATTGTTGAAGACTTGAAGTCTCCTCCACCGGCCTTATTGCCTATATATGTGTGTGTATAGTTGTATCCATATATCTATGTGTGTGTGTGTGAGAAAGAGAGCAGAGAGATAGGAAAGCACATTTTTTGTGCTTATTTTGTTTGATTGATGGATTTTTATGGATTACTTGATCTGTGATATGTGTAAATTGTGCTATATTTTGCTTAATTACTTCTTGATTGTTATAACATATCTGTCATATCAGATTCTCTTACATAAATATTTTATGTTTTTTGCTAGATCTTTGTATAAGAAGTCAGAATAGGGAATGATAAAGTAGATAAAGTCAAGTTTAAGTATTTCAGTAAATCTAGGAATGAATTGAGCGGAGTGGAGATAATGGAACCCAAACAGATAGGATATAGTTTTTGAAGTGATGGTAACATGTTTTATGTGGTTTAGTCCATATTTAGTTTCTTTGAATACTGCATTAAGTTTTGCAATCAATTACCGAATAGGTGGTGAAAATTGGATTCGAGGAGCAAGACTTTTTTTAGTGTGTTTATATAATTTTTAATATTATATAATTAAATATTAATAATCGAACTCACTCTTGCAATCGCTGACTGTCGACGTTGACCGGTCAACGTCCGTCCGGGCTGAATTTCGAGGCTGGGTCCGCCACTGGCCGTAATGGGATGATCATTTATTTCTATGCCTCATGTATGTAGGAGATGCATGATTACGTAGTGTTTTTTTTTTTTTTTGAAAAAGGAGAACACAGACAAATAGGTAATAAGGCAATTCAATCTCCTAAACTCGAGCTTCTAAAATGAAAAATCAAAATAAAATTACTGATTAAGAAAAAAATTATTTTTAAATAAAAGAATTTAAACTCGTTGACCTATGTGGATACAACCCAATATAGACCAAATTTTGGGTCATGTTGGACTATAAATAATTTTTAAGCAGCGGGTGTTAATAGAGATACATTGAATGCTAGCCTTACAACATTTAAGCACAAAACGATCGGTCCAATTTAGCGATCCTCATAAGAGCAATAATATTTTATCGTATAACTAAAATATAATAACATAATAAATTTTAATAAAATTTGATAAAATATATAATTAAAAAGTTGATAAAAATTGTGGATCACATAAAATATGTTATTAAACATGGACGTAACCAGGATTTTAATCTTGTAGGGGTGAAAAATACGGGGGGTGGAGGGGGCCCTCCCGGTGGTTCAGGGGCGGAGCTCCCAAATTTTTTTTTTTTTTTAACTAAAAGGATTGAAAACGACGATTTTGAATATCAAAATAGGCAAGTTAGATTAACTGACTAAAAATACAATCAATTTGTCGATATAAAAACAATATGTCCATCTATGTGTCTAATGCTATACGAATTGAAAACATGAACGTTAGATGGACATAAAAAAGACAAAAATTGTCTATATAACAGATGGTAGAGATGAGTTGAACATTTGAAATTGGCCTCTACTTGGCACTTCAAACTCGTCAATAAAAGTCTAATGAAAAAGTATCAACAATCTCATTCTCTATATACGCAAGCATAGTACTGACAAAAAATTATCTTCCATTCTATTACGCAACATTGTCTTAATGACACTCATAGCTGAAAATGCACGTTCTATAGTTGCTGTTGAAACGGAAGAGTCAAGATAAAAAGAATCAATCTATCAACAAGATTATAACTCACTGATTTTCTTGTCAATGCCAACAGTTGGCACACATTAGGAAGTCTTGACGAACTGTCGAGTCGGATTGGTCGACGCGCAGAAAAGGGGACAGGAGCGTTGGGCGTTGGTGCGCCGCAGATATGGAGTTGCGGCGCAGTCGCCTGTCTCGTATAAAAGATATTTGAGGAAGAATGATGTGTGTCTGTAGTCGGGATTACATTTTGTGGCCGTATGTATGTTTTTGGGTAATTGATTAATAAATGGGTCATTTACTTTTGGATTGAATTTGGACTATTTATTTATTTAGGTAATTATTTGATCTTTTGTTTAGGTCTAAGATTTTTGTATGATTGAATTTTAAAGTGTAAGTTATTGGGTAAATATTTATTAATTATTAATGAAAATTTCGAAATTTTGCAGGGACGAGTCAAAATTTTTGCGGGGCGAAACTGAAAATTACATTACAATATAATTAGAAATAGTGGACAAGCTAAAAAATGAACCAAACACATGCTTAATTTCACAACCCCATGTTATAAAGCATGTTTGGCTAAGGAAAAAGGTTTAAAAGACGATTAAATTATTTATTTTGACCGGAAAAAAAATGGACATTTGGTCAATTAAAAAGTTTAGTCCCTGTTTGCTTTACATTAAAATTTTCATTTTCATTTTTCTACACATTTTCGATCACACATTTTTTAATAAAATAATATTTTCCATCACATTAATAATTTTTCCTTCTTTTTCAATCACACATTTTTCATTAATTTACTATTCCAAAATACATTTTTTCAAAATAATGTGGCTCAAAAACACCTTTATAAATAAGTGGTAAATTTCGTAATAATTATATTTTTCAAATAATTAGAAATTCTTTGTCCGGAGAGCATAAAACCGAGAGAAAAATCATTCATTCTTCATTTGATTATACATTTCTCTCTCTATACATGTTGCACACACCTTGGAACTGATTGTTTTCTCTCTCTAAAATCAAAGGTAAAGACTAAAGACAGAGGTCTCAAATGCAAATTGCTGAATCAATGAACACTGCACCCCGCTGTTATTCTGCCTCTCCAGATTTATTCTGCCATTTTTGTCTCCATTAACATTATGTATATGCTTTAATAAATACATACATAATCATAAATAATGCATTTGCTATTAGTTTTTGAATTTCTGTTTTCTGTTGTTGCATTAAATGAGGAGTGTTCAGGAAAAATTCGGGTGAGGTCGCTTTTCCAGGAAAATTTTCCTTTATTGATAAATTATTTTGTCTAGATATTCCAGGGTTTGAATTCACATTCTTCTTTTATGCAAAACCCTAATGCGTGAATCCTTCTTTTGATTTTCAAAGTCAAAACCCTATCCTATGCGGCTATGCCTGCCCATTTCTCTCTTGGAGAATCCTGATGTATGCTAATATTTGCATTTTATTTCAATTTTTTATATGATTTGTAGAGGAATGTGTGTGTGTGTATTGATATGGAGCGCTAATGGTTGTTGCAGAGTTCATAGCTGTCAAGTCATTTCAAAGCTTTTTTCATTGCGCTTCCAGTCAAAGATTGATAGAAGAATATCAAGTGGATTTATAATCAGTAAAGTTTTCCACAGTTCTTTTCTTGCGTTGATTTGATGATCTACGGCTATATTAGTAGCTAGTTCTGAGTTAACTCAACTGAACTAGGTCTTCTCGAAGCTTCGTCGTCTTCTATTGGTGATAAATCTGGTGGATTAATTTTAAGGTTTCATTTGCTGGAAGATGAGTCACTCTGAAACGTCAACAAATAAGCAAAGAATCGCTCCGTTCACTGCGTTTTTTGCGGTCATACTGCTTATAGTTATGGGATTTCATACAGGTCAGTGTTCATTGAATTGTTCATACTGGCGATGTTTGCACTTTGTTCAGATTTGTTCAAATGGCCTCTCTTTCAGCCCGAAAAGACTCCTTGAATAATGATTTCTCTTTAATTCCCCATCTGTTTTGTTCCTTTATTGGCCGATATAATCATTCTCTTTTTCGGCATTAAACAATCCATCTACTTTTGTTCTTATCCTTCTAATTTATATTTTTGATCTTCTTGTTTGTCTTCAGCCCAGCATTTTGATGATGGCTCTATAGAATCAGCTGCAAACACTTCTGCTTCTCATCGCAAGCTTATGAATCATGGTAAAATCCGCTTCATTTTAACTTATTCAATCTATTAATTTTGGGTTACACTTCAATTTAACCGTAAAATTCAAACAGTCCGTACAGTGTTCAAATTCCTGCATTTATGATGATTTTGTATTTATGTATGAACAAAGAGACCAAAAGAGAGTGTCTCAGATTGCCAGGGGATATACTGCACATCTGCATAGTAGCACAATAGCATGTATGTATGCATGCATGCATGCATGCATGTGTATATATATATATATTTATGAAACAGTCACACAGCGACACGCACTGAGACTCTGTCACAGGGTACTGTGCACTATTTCAGATTTGTGTCGCCTTTTTCTTGTATCAGTTGTCAGGTACGAATCTGTTTATTTTGGTGGCGCGCCACCCCCAACGCCCCTCTAGCTTTTTCTCTACGTGTCTTGGTAAAATGCACCCTATGCTCTACAATCCCCTGAAGAAAAAGAAAAGTAGCTTTAGTGCCTACTATTGTCATGAAGTCCTATGTTTTGATTTCTTTCGATTTCGAGGACAATTACATGCACGTGTGCTTTGATTGGGACTTTTCAGTTTACATTTCACAAGTTATCTTCTTTAAGTTAGCACTGTTAAAAATGGGGAACAATTGGAAGGTGGGGTATGTTAACAACCAAACAATTAATGACAACAATTAGGCCATCAAAATTAAAGCACTTGACATTAGTTTGATGTGGTACACATTTTCTTGAAGTATTATGATATTGAAATCAATTTTCTTGTTTGTATTTGCTTAACTTTTCAGCAGCAATGGAAAAGAAACAAGAAAATGAAAAGATAAAGGGGAAGGGAAAGGGAAAGACACGAGTAAAGCCCGAACGCATATGGGGTGACAAGTGTTCGAAATCCGATATAGTGATAAGCCAGGGTGCCACAGAATCACTGCCAAATGGGATTCCAACGTACACTGTGGAGATCATGAATGTATGCACTTCGGGGAGCGACATTTCAGAGATACACTTGAACTGCGGTTGGTTCAGCTCAGCTCGACTGATCAACCCTCATGTCTTTAAGCGGCTCGGCTTTGATGATTGCCTAGTTAATGACGGTAAACCCCTTTCCATTGGCCGTACCCTCTCATTTCAATACGCCAACACCTTCCCTTACCGCCTATCTGTCTGGTCCGTCAGTTGCTGACTGAATCTGCCACTCGACTACTAATTCATGCTGATGGTATACTACTAACAGAACGTATGTATAGGACTAATACTACGAGATAAAGCAACTTAAAAGCAGAGAGAAGTTGAATCTAGGATTCATTTTTGGTATTATCTGCTTTATTTTGCTTTAAATGTGCTCATTGGGAGAATTTTTGGGAATCTGTAAATGGGATTTATCAATTATATATGGATCTGATTTTCTGTTTGCAATTGATTGCATATGGATTATATTTGAATCGGTTAGCACTGCAGATCTAATCTATTGATCCTAAACATAGTCAAGTGAATACATGTTTCAACTACGATACAAAACATTGTGCCTATCTTAATGCTTTCGATTTAAATGACATAATCATGTGATCTAATGTATCGTCATGACATAGGGTGCAATCTAGACTAGGAGTGTAAACACTGGTTGTCAAAATTGTATTTAATAGAATCGTTGGAGGAGTCTTGAGGATTGAATTGATAGATGATATTGTAAATAGTAAGATTCTACTAAATATTGTGTTGAAATGAACATAAAAATAAAAGTAAAAATTAACAATTATAAGTTAATAATTATCTAGAAATTTATAATAAAAAGTTTTCAAGTACTTTATAAGACCTGTTTGATGCACATTATTGATTAGAGAATACATTTTAAATAGTAATTTGATGGAAAATATGTAATTAAAAAATAAATAAATAATTTGGATTTGCGTATAATATTATTTTATTAAAGAATGTGTGGTTGAAAATAAGTTTTGAAAAAATGAATGTTTGTAAGAATGTGAATCAAACGAGGTGTTTAATGATCGCAAAAAAATTGATAACGAACAATTAAAATGACCAGAGATCAAAATTTATAAAATTAAAAGGGGAAATCTGTGACTAAAAATTAGGTCCTCCTATTCATCATGAAACTAGGATGAACGCTAGCGGCATGCTTAACACAGGCTGGAACTTATAAGAAGAAATTAAATCTTGTTGGCCAAAACTCAAAACCTATTACAAAAACTGAAAAATGCTGAGAACTAATATTTCAAATTAGTAACGGTTGAAATAATCTTTTGATTTGGGCTTAATAGTAAGTTAAACTTAAAAATTGAAATAATTGTTCATACCCAAATTTCTGGAAGTGAAGCTGCCTTCTGCCTAGCCGTCCAGTCCAATTACTTTGATTTTACTTTATTTTTATATTACAATCTACTAAAAATCTAATTTTAATCCCCAACGTAAATAAAAGTTGAAAGGGACCTAACACAAAACTGTCCATGAAAAAGAGCCAGACGAGAGTGAGTTTTTACTGTGCAGAATCTTGTTTCCAGAGTTTCCAATTGATCATTAGTGTTGTTAGGTATCTGCAGCACCGGCTATTGATGTACGAATTGAAGAAAAATGAGACCACGATATCATCAAATTAAAAGTTAAAATCTGACTCTTCAAATTACTTTCTTTGCTCTTTAATGATTGCATTAAATAAATTAAAAATTTCAATGCTATACTTCTTGAATTATTTAGAGCATATATTTAATTTATCAATCATTGACATCAAGAAATAAATATTAATAAAAAATAGGGGAAAAAATTATTTAAAAATAAAATAAAATAAGGGTTTGAGCTTTCAAAACTTTTAAAGTAGTTCTCTATTATCTTTAAAAATAAACAGGCGGTCGTCAATGTAATAACAGGACTAAAATGCCACTAGCTATTATTACGAATAAACAGCAATAAAAGTAATTAAACCAAAATTCATTCAAGCGACACCTGTCCTCCCATTCATTATCAACATACAAGTAAAACCCACACGAAAGTATCAAGGACATCTTCAAATACATACACATACCTAGTTATAAATATTGATAATTGCGTCCAGCTTCTTGAAAATGCATAAAAAGCTTCCAAGAGAACAAGCAAATGAAGTGCAGAAAGGAGGGGAAATTCTTCATATTAGATACATCTGGCTAAAGCTATACAAAATTAGTAAATTATTTGAGACATTGCAGTATGTAAGGAGGGAAAAATATCGCCATCCCTGAATACTAACCTAACGTTACGTCATCTATGAACACAATAAGCAATAGAAAGAACCAGGCATCAGTTACATGTCTGGGAAATGCGGTGCTCTTCAACTTTATCAGAAGAGATTATGTGCCTTCAGTGCGTTCGCACGCTTAAAACATGTTTTGAAATCATTGATGCTCTAACAATGGAATGCATCGCGCAGAATCCTATCACTATTTCTCAACGCTTTAGTTTTCCATTAAAAGACCTTTTCTCCAATGATCTCACCTTGTCAAGCAATTCTTGGATGGTATTTGATGCCTCCTGTATAAAAGGAGAAAAGACATTAGGTAATTTAGACGTCTGATTCTGCATTGAAAATTCGCAAGAATAGAATCATAAATGGGAAGGGAAACAAACCTTCAATTTCTTTCTCAAATTTTCTTCCTCGGTATTTCGACGCTCCCTTTCTTCTGAGAATATATCAATAAAACTATCTTGTTCTTTGACCAGTTCCTGAATTTTTCGATTTGCCTCGCGCAGCTGATCAAATGAAAACAGTATTTCACTTGCCAAGAAACCAGCAAAAAAATCTATCTTTGACTTTTCTATTCCATCTTTCATTTTTCCCGCAGGAGAGGGGGGGTGGAGGGTATGTGTAGGTGGGAGGGGTCGAGTTCAAATGTTGAAGTCCGAGAATATAAGACAAGAATTTATAATTCACAATATCTTCTTCCCTAGACATGTCTTTCTCATCAAGCACATCAATCTCCCAAAACAAAAATAATGAAAATAATTATTTACTAGAGCATATAAATAATTCTTAAGCAAGAAAAATCCAATATTACACCATGTCACCAACGATAAAAGGGAGCTATAATAATAAACCTTAGCTTCAAGTGATTTGCATTTATCCTTTTCTTTCTGTAGATCATGCAGCAGGTCACCTAGAATCTCTTCCTCTTTCCGTTGTAGTCTATGAAATCAGAAAAAGTGAATCAGTTGTTGAGGTGATAAATGTCAGCTGAGCAAGTGAGGTAGATTCACCATTAAAACAGACTAAGCACCTTTCTCTCAGATCTCGATTTTCTTCTTTCAACCGTTCCATCGTGTCAGAACTGGATTTTGGAAGAGATAAGTCTTCTCTATTATAACCATCTTCCTGTAAATTGAATGGCATAATGAACATAAACTCAAAATTCATTTCAAAATTTCATTCATGTCTTGACTACTTTGGCAATCAGTGAAAATTATAGTTCATGGATGTATGCTGCACAGTTAACTAAAGAGATAACGTGTGTGTGTTACAAGGCAATGAGAAGTAGAATGAGGGAAGCCAAGATAACAACAAAACATTACTGGAGATTTACCCATAAGCTGAGATAATAAAATATTACTGGAACTTCCCTGCAACTATTAAACTTTGCTAGTAACTCCTTTGCACCTCACTCCACTACTATTGTTTTTTCAGGATGCAATCATTTTCGTTAAATTTTTTCAGATCTTATATTTTCTGGATAATTTAGCCATTACAGTAGCCTTCATTTTCAATTCAAGGACAACGAACTGCAAGTCTCAAAAAGGGTGCTCGTTGCCCAATGACTATCATTTATTCTAGTGATTACAAAGGCACGCAGAATACATATATCAACTGCATGAATACTGCATTGACAGCATCTATAACAACAAACATAATGGTTCACCATAACTTTGACTTGGTATATTTTGTAAATCAACTACCAAATTGGAATGTTTATATTCAGACATAAAGCAAACCCTACTCAGCAGAGAGATGAGGAGAAATATCAAGGTAATCTACAAATCTTTTCAGAAATTGTGCGAGTATCAAAATAACCTCCAGATTCACAGATGCCAACACTTGGATCCATTGGGTAATTAGCATAGATCTCTTCCAATATATATTATAGTATCACAATCATTAACTTACAATTATAAAAAGGCATGCGCAAATTAGAATTTTCTTGCAATACTTGAGTAGAAGGAATACAATAATGAGAAGCTACCTGGGAACTTAAATTTCTGGTTGTTCGGTCAGGCCTTACATCAGGCAAATTATTTCTTGAAGCTTCACTGTATTTCAAGCCAGAGGGATTTGGAGATCCATCTTTTCCAGAAAATTTCCTAGAGGATAAGCCATTGACTCGATTCCTGTAAATGTTAGATTGCACATCATCGTAACTGACATCCTCACCAGAAGATGATGATCCGGAAGAACTTGGTCGCTTTCCAGATGCTTTTTTCTTCATGTCTTCCTTTCCATACATGTGCCCTTTATTATGACCCTTATCCACCGACTTGATAGGTATCTTGCTACTTGAAGAATTAACATTCTTTTTTGATTGATGAGTTGGGGAATAAGAATCAGGAGAGTTCTCTACACAAGAAAAACACATATCATATTCCAAGGAATGAATCAAAATGTCCTCATCATAGGAGAACTTGTAAGTGGAACTTTTGGATTGTGATTTATCAGCGTGTACGCCTTAGTGAAATTCTTCCCTATTCTTTTTATGTTTCTTCAGTGTGGGATTGTGGAGGGAAGACCACGACTCCGTTTCATACCTCTTTCATAAGCTTTCTTATTTCGTCGTCGAGAATAGCCAATGTGGTGACAATTTGACGACCTAAAGCAATACAAAAATTATAAGTATTAAATACCCATAAAAGTTAAGGAATTGAGACAATAGTGGGAAATCCAATGTCTGCAGCACACTAGAAACAAACCAATATGTCTTTTGCATCTGTATCAATCGCGCCTCTAGTCTTGCAAGAACTGTAGTACGCTCAAACCCTTGCTTATCATGTGCTGGTTCAACAAAATTGGCTTCTAGAACACCTGATAGGAAGATGTACAACATTATGCAACTAAACATAATGAAATTTATGGAAGTAAACAGGACAGAAGACTACCTATAACTCCACGACCATCACTACCAGGAGCATGCCAAAGTCTCCAAAATGGCTAGAGAAATAGAAAAACTTGATATCAGGTATGCATTAAATCACATGGGCCATAAAATGACTCCACGAGTTCCACATATACCAACCAGTATGAGAAAAACTAAATGCTAATTGTGAAAAGCATGACCTAAGTTGATAAATCTCAGAAAATACAAAAGACACATAGCCCCAGTTTGGCCCCCATTTTCTAAAACTCATTTTTCATCAAATTCATTTTCAAACATATTTCATGGGACCCACAATTTTTTATCAACTTTACAACCACACATTTCATCAACTTTTATCAAAATCTAATTTTTAGATCAACCAAACGGGGGCATAGTAACACTACATGAAACTACTAATATTGACAAATGTAATCAGATCACAACGCAAAGGAACATAATCCAGGCCTTAATTTAGTCTATACATGGCGAGCATTTAACATTTCATACATAGCAAGGACTACAAGGAAACAGAAGAAAAACCTTAATGAGTCGATTTTTGTGATAAACATTAAAACCTTGAACATCAATATGTGCTTTTGCATCCTTTACAAACCCAATAGTGACAGAAGCAACCATCTAATAACAAAGAAAAAAATATAGTCACCAGATTTGCACGTTAGCTATGAGAAAATAACTCTCAACCAAATATCATTATAACAAAAATTACGTTAGCATCTTTTGGGACCCCATCAGTTCCAGGTTGTGGACGATAAGTAACCTCCTGGGACATCATCATGTCATTCACTATATTATGGTGTTCAACATCTTTGCCACGGAGAATAATTCGAAAGCTAGGAGGAATTCTGAGGTAGAGAATAGATGCATAGCTCTGCAATTTGAAGATGCATTTTATTTAACACAAAAAATTGAAAAAAAAAAAAAAAAAAGAGGAGAAGGAAAACAGACAGATGTACTAGTATTACGGCCAAAGCCAGAAATTTCTAAGCATCCCCGCTCTAAAGCTCCAAAAGTCACAAGGGTAACAGTGAAAAGAAACTACAGCCACTCACCCTTAATGAATGCCGATATGTAAGAAAGTGCCTGGAGTTGGGATATAGCTGTGCCATTTTTATGTTCTTCTCATCTCTGTTGACACCTCGGATTTGGATATCCTGCAGGGAAACAAAACCATAACAAATGGAAGGATCATTTCCGAAATGAGTATCAGATGAAAAATGAGGAATATCCACAAATAGCAAGCAGATAGGTGTACATGTGGATCGGTGTCAAAATCAAGTTCCAATAGACCCTGGTCATCCTCCCATAGATTATACACGATTATCCGTGTACCATGATCCTTCATCTGATTAAACTACAAAGAAAAGGGCAAAGTTAGAATTTATGTTACAAACATGCAAACAAGGGCCAACCAAGTGAGGACGGTCATAGAATAAAATAGCGAATAGGTAAACATCAGCAAATGCAACACATACAGAGCGATGCCATAAGCAGGGGCCTGACACTGACAGAGGTCAGACGTAGATTCTGTCAGAACGTCTTTGAAATTCTTCCGTAACCGCAATAGAATAATCAAATCTATTCAAATAAGACACAGTATGACTTCCCATCAATCCTGTGGCCTTACATTTATCACTTCAACATCTAATCTCGATATTCATTTTCTTAGCAACCAATAATTTCTCGTTGATAGAGATTTCACAGGTCACCTTCCCATCCCCCACAAACCAAAAGGTAAAACCAAGTGAACCACGTTCACCCGTTTTGCATGGATGTAAAATACGTACCAGATAGACTCTAAAGCTATTTGAAGTTGACAAGACAATTCAATCTTAGGAAAGATAAACCCTAGCTTGAAACTACTCAAAATGGCTGGTGAAGCAAAGTTCGCATCACAGGTAGTTATAAGGCCTGCAAGATGGTCTAATTAAGCTTTTGTTCTATTATCCATATGAGCAAACATTTTAAAATTCAACTACACATACATTTAGCATTTTAGCATACAACATTAGCTATTTCATAATCCATCTCAAAATGAATATCCTACGAGGCTGCAAAGTTAGTTCCTTTTTTGGAACACACAGGTACAGGAGTTATTTAACAAATAGTGTTTTTAGTTTTGTTTTTCTTTCTATGCTGACCTTTTGTAGTCAAAAGGAAACTTTAAATCTACAATTTGATCTATCAATGTCTTAAATCCAAAATTTCCTAATATCAGTATCATGCGTGAAATGTATTGTTATGTAAATATTTCTCCCTAA
This sequence comes from Fraxinus excelsior, assembly GCA_019097785.1. Classification (NCBI taxonomy): domain Eukaryota; kingdom Viridiplantae; phylum Streptophyta; class Magnoliopsida; order Lamiales; family Oleaceae; genus Fraxinus; species Fraxinus excelsior. The sequence goes on from CM032632.1 coordinate 32,651,437, forward strand.
AAATATTTACTGGTGCAAGTACGACTCCAAAAACAACTGTCTAACAAGCCATTAAATCTGAAAATAGAGCCAAGGCTCAAATATAAAATATTGCAACAACAACTAGAAGTGATGCAAAACATAACATAATTGTGGCACCCCACCCCACCCCACCCCACTTTTGAAAATCTCAAGAGTTACATAACTGTTTGCGTTATGTGAGCATAATCTTAGCTCCAATCTAAACTGTGTTTACTGTGAAATACACGTACTGATGTCCCAATCTTCAATTCTCTCCTCTCTATTTGCATATAAAGGATGTCCCAATCTTCAATTCTCTCCTCTGTGTTTGCATTATGTGAGCATAATCTTAGCTCCAATCTAAACTATGTTTACTGTGAAATACACGTATTGATGTCCCAATCTTCAATTCTCTCCTCTCTATTTGCATATAAAGGATGGACTTAAGCACGTGTAACACGTAATAACAAGTTAAAACAGGAACTCCATTTCCTTGCTGCATCAAATAGTTTGTAGGCAACTCATCTAGAGAATGTAATATTGAACAGCATTACAGCTGATTTTCCCAGCATGTCAATATTTAATGTTAAATAAAAGATTGATCTAAGAAGCTTCTAGCTTCCCTAAAAATACAAAAGAACTCAGAATTTGTTGTGACAGCATGTTATCCATTTCATTGTTCAAATGATACAGCGCTCCGAGCAGTCTACAGTTGAACTATTCAAAAACAATGGGAGCAATACCAATAAAGAAAAATCACCTGCCGAATAAGATCTGCTTCGCTTGAAAATGGAGACCATTGGACTATTGTTTCAACATTTATATTCCAGTCACCCGCAGAAGATCGAACTATCTTATGCCATTCTTGTCCTCTTCTTTCATAATCAAGCTTATGATCATTAAGAAAAATCAACAAGCACAGAAGCATAAATAAGATAGTAATAATTAAAAACTAGCGAGCAAGAGTACAAAAATCACTGAAAAAAACTTAGTGCCTGTTTGATTCCCATTAATTGGAAAAAAAAAATGAGTTTTGAATAGTATTTTTAGGAGAATGTGTGGTTAAAAAGTAGAATATTTTATTGTGTGAAAGTGTGGTTGAAAATGATAAGGGGTGAAAGTTATGGATCCATGTACAAAATTATTTAATTGAGAATATGTGGTTGAAAATGAGTTTAGCGAAAAATGGTCTTTAAAGAATCTTTATCAAACAGGAGCTAAAACAAGCTGAGCAAACATTATTTGAAAATTAAATATTACATTAATAAAGATGCCTAGGAAATCTACGCTTTGAACTAATAGCATGTGGTATCATATAAACAAAATTAAAAAAGGATCCTTACAAGACATAACAGGGTGCTATTTTAGAGCACAGACTAACTATTCATAGCTTTGCTCCTCAATGAAAAATTCTCTTCTAAAATAAATGGTTCGCTGTGCCTTTCCTAAGTAACTTCAATCGATATTTTAACCTCGTTGATTTAGAGTAAACCTATATGTCCAATGTTATTTCAAAAACATGCACATAACCCTTAGAAAAAGCCTCTAGTTAATTGCATAACTAAGGGAACCACAAACACTTTAAGCATGTATTTAAAGATAACACTAGAGCTCTGCTATGAATGTAGAACAGAAATAAAACCTACCAATGTGCAATTCACATACTTTCTTTGGTTTCTGCTGCTCTTAAATCTGTGAGAATATTTTTACAACAATGCATTTATTCCAAACCAGTCCACGGCAATCGGTTTTCATTTCAAGAATTCTGAAAACCTTCAATAAAATAATTTTGCAACTCTTGGACATACAGTATAACTATCGAATAACCAAGTCCTCTGTCCAGATTTGTTTTTTGTGTTTTATCTTTTTATAACTATTGTTTAAGGTATGCACTATGAAACAATATTCTTAGTTGTATACAATCAAACTTCTTAATAAATCATAGAAATCAGCCATTTAATAAGCAATTCAAGGCAAAAATGAAAAATAGATATTTCAAGATTGCAACAATCGCTCTCACAAATTATTATAGTTAACTACTCACCATGGGAACCAAAATATCTTCTTTTCCTGTGCTTCTCAAAAATGTGTATGACAAAAATCCAATGCTTTGCGTGGGCCTAAAATCAAATTGAAGAAATTGATACAAGTTTAGCCAAATTGCAGTTAACAGTTCGTTGAAGATCAAATATATCACCAGGGTCATTCATCATCTCTATATTTGGATCTTTTAAGTAATCTTCTTTACTACTAAACTACCCCCAAACATTCAACTGCATGTCACATCAAATAATATCGGACAAAATTTTCAAATAAGATTAAAGAATATAAACCTTTTCCCTCCTCCCCCAAAACATCGTGAGAAGACAATGACATCAGCTCCAAGCCTCATGGTACTTGTTTTAAAGCCATTTCCATCTGGTACAAAGAGCACCAGATAAATCAATAGGCAAACTCAAAGGTACAATAGAAGGCAGCTATTATTACCATAAACACATTAGCAAGATCAACTTGCTCTTCTACTAGTTGATTGAAAGAAGTGGAGTTACTTACATTGTCCAATAGTATCTACCATATTACTTTTCACAGAGTACCCTAAAGACATGCATTGCCGCATTTTATCCGGATCCATCCCACCACCATTATCTATGGAAAAGTTACAGGAAACAGTTCGTGACCAAAGCAAGTTTATCAATAAAAAGCCCTCAGAAAAAATAAAACAAACACAAGAAAGAAGAAGATAAAAGTGTGATTAGAGATAAGAAATCGAAAGAGAACGCCTAAGCTAATAAGTAACATTAAATAAGGGGTCCATAGTCATACATTAAACACCAATTTTCTATAGCATGCAGTAATACATAGGAATAAAGCATGTACACCATTAATGATATGTTTTATGGGACAACAGGACACATAACATATCTGCTGATCCTGAGCCAACACAGGCCATAGCCAATGAGCTTAGGCCTAATATTCGACCACCACCAGGGCAAACAGCAGTTAGCCACAGCACATTTGTAGCCTACACCGAGTTGGCAGGGGACCAGACCATGCTGCCGGGGCTGTGGGCAGATGCAACGCACATCACCCCCAGAAGGACACAGCGCACACGTGGCAGTTCATGATAATACAAACCATTCTCATCTTAAGAAAAATCTCCTAGATCCCTGGATGAATGGTTAGTAGCGATGCCTTCCCCGCTTCTATTTGAACCTCATTTACTAATCTATACGCGTGTGCTTATCGAGATGGAGAAGGTGTTTAGTATCCCTCTTTCTATAAAATGGGCCAGCAACTCAAATCATCTTTTTAATAAACTAAGTAAAAACCCTATTCATCTTTTATTTCAATAAATGTGAATACCTTCAATCAGCAACATTTTGCTGCCATCTTTCTTGCTTTTAACCATATCAATGTTCACGTACGTCGCTCCATTGCAGACCTGACATTCCAAAAATGAAAAGTAACAATTACTTCAGAAGTCTTAAGAAACCAAACATGTGACATGTTACTGATCATCGAAGAAGGTCCATATCATGCCTCGTCCAATGAATTGTCTAATAGCTCCGCAAACGCTGCAGAAAAAAATGTTTTAAGAACGTAAATAAGGAACACAATGCATATCAATACTGTTGCTACTCCCTAGAAAATCAAAATACACGGTAATACAATGCATCCCCAGTTATGAATATGTTCATCTCCTATACCTCCAAGAACCCACTTATGACTGGTTGCATTAGAATGTAGAAATTTTGGATGAACTCGGACATGATCCATGCCACCTGCATAAGAATTTTATAACAGGGATTACTCTTTATTACTAACTATAATTTTATTAAGTACCAGAAGGTGCAATAAAAGCACAACAGAGAGACTTCAACGGCTAATGAAGAAATCTTTTACCATCAACACCCTCGGAACATATAGCTCATGCTTCTAAAATTATACTTCTATAATATGTTGCACAAAAAACACTATTTCTGGAAAAAGAAGGATCGAAGACTGCAATTACTTTTAAGTCGAACCCGCAATTATATAAACCCGAAATGCAATTTCTAATCAAAATTTCTCAAATTTTCCTTTAATGATGTCGAATCTGAGAAAAACTAATAAAATATACGAAACTTCATTTTGAGTTTCCGAATCTTTCTCTGGAGTTTTCCAAGAGCTTCAGTTTTAAATGACATGAACTTTAGCCATTTTGAGGGTTTCTTGTAACCTATCTTCTCTCCAGCATTATCATCTAAAAAAGCAGACATGCAATTCAAAAATTTACCAGTAGCCGACTCCCAGTCACCGGAAGGAGCTCCATCATAGTTCCCCGCCTTCCAGAACTGCTTACAACCGCTCACAATCACAGCATTTCTTTGCGGCGGCGCCGGCAACGTCAACACAGCCTCTGAATCTCTCGATACCGTTTCTTTACCCGGTAATGGGTCAAGAAACCCCACCGGCAACACAAAACTTAAATCCTCTGCTCTCTTCTTCTTCTTCTTGTTTCCATAAATTTCCCCACTAGACTCCCGAGGCCTTTTGTTAAATTTTCCGTTAATATCATTGTCGGACAAAGCATCCGAATCGGAATCAGAGTCCGAATCGGAATCAGAACTTGACAAGTTGATAATGCAAGCCGGCGTCTGGGAATCGTTCGTCTTCGGCTTCATCTTGCGACTCAGCTCGAAAATTTCCTGTTTAACTTGGATTTCGTTCTCAGTTCTCGCCATGGCTTAGCGAGAAACTAAGGGCCCGTAGAAGAAAAGAGTTGTTAAAAATAAGTGATCAAAAGGAACCTCTTTTAACTTAGAGAAATAGTGTTTATGGTATAAATATGGAAGATTCACGAGCGGTCGGGTTGCCTGGCTCCTCTATGGTTTCAGTTGTCCCGTTTCTCTCCGATTTCAACTGAAAACGTTAATTTGAAGATATTTTTTCTTTGAGGAAAAGAAAAGAAAAAGTAAACCTCATTAGGCGGTCGGGTTTGGCTGAGTCCCCTCCAGTTTCATCTTTTACAATCTTCTCCAATTTCAACTGGAAACATACCATCATTATTTGAAAATTCTATTTTTTACGTACTTATTTTTAATCGCACGTAAACTCAATATTTTTTTCTATTTTTTAATTACACATTTTTCTAAAAATAACTATTTAAAATATTATTTTGACTAAATAATGATCATCAAAATTGTTAAATTGAAAAGAAAAATAAATTAATATAGATTGAATATGGGTAAGAGTAAAGCAATTGTTGTCGATCGACCTAAAATAGAATTTCCCTACGAGTAAAGTTACCATAATATGGTTCGAATAATACTTAAAAAAAAAAAAAAAAAAAGCCAAAGTTAAACTTTTAGTCGGCAAGAGCTATTCACTGTAAGTCAAAAAAGAATGGGTTAAAAAGAGAAATAGTTTAAATATCATGCCACGGCTTTTTGGTCAATAGTTTAGTGAATTGTTCTTATGTGTAAAAATTAAGAAAATAGTTTTGATCTCTTTTAATAAAATCTTGATTAACATAGGATAACATTTATTCTCATTAACATTCTTGGCCATGATGGTATTTAGATGTCGCCATGAGAAATTGTTTATATAAATTCAATAAATATATAATTCGTATGAGTTCACATTGTGTATAGTTTGGATCAATTCCACACGAAAAAAATACACGGTTGCAATTTATACACGAATAATGTTATTTATCTCTAGTAGAGACGTCTAATGATCACTAGTCTATGTAGTAGGTGATGTGCAGTAAAATGATAAAATCAGTTAAAAACAATGTTATTTGTTCCATTGAGGATCAACATGTTATGTACGGTGAACTGACAAGATCAATTAAATGTGTAAATATGAGACGCGCCTTCTTGGTTCTTATCGTTTGGTAGTACATCACATGTGACGATTTCTTGGAGGACAAATAGTATTACTTCCAATTAAATATATGAACATGAGATCATCTTTCTTGTTCTCATCATTTAATGTCACATCGTATGATTATCATATATAGTGAAGATTTATACACTGATTCTTTCAGTACACGTATAGTGCCTCAATAATCAATACATACACACGTATAATTGTGGTTTGTGGATCGTTTGATTCTTGAAGTTATAAATCAATTATAGACATAATAAATCCACATGAAATGATGCAGATTTAACAATTATGTTATCATTTCCAACTAACGTATATGTTAAATCAATTTTATAAGATATGAGCAAGTAAAAACAAAATCATGCTTGGATTTTCTAACAATATTACTTACAACTTATTTAAACCAAGAAGTAAACAAATAACACAGTGTTATGGAGTGCGCTTTCAATCTTACCAAGATTAAAGCCTCTTTGCTTCACACCAAGTCTTCCCCGGCGTTCTCCTCGAAAATCTTAGCTAAAATGGGTGGGATGTTCCAGAACAACACAAAATAACTCAAAAGATAAGAAGAAAAACAAATTTGAAGAGTGTATACCCAAACCCTAGTCCCCAATATTACCCTCAACACGTGGTTACCCTTGTATTGCCCAATATTTTGCTTCAATACTCAAAGTGAAATCTATTCTCTATTTAGTCCATCAAATTATTGTTAGATTTATAACTAGTTGCAATACAGTAAAATGTAGAAATAAAATTTATCAACTGATCGAGTCTCGTGACAGCACGATATCATAAAGCGAAATTATCCGTCGATAGCCACTACAATCTCTGTGGACAATCACCTCCAGAATACAACGATCAAATAAACCAATTGTGCAGCAATCGCAAATGGTTTTCAGAACTCTCGTAAAATTAAGAATAATATTTTTATATTTAATAGGAAGCTATAATTTCATTTTTGTTGTTGTTTTCTACTGCCAAAATGTTTGTTTATATAAAAAAAATGATGTAACTTCCTTCACTATGATCCAATATTATTTGCAATTTTTATGACTAGTGGTAATGGATTGTTAATACTGTACAGTTAAAAACGGTCACATTTTATTGGTTAGTTGACCTATTAAATAAATAAAATAATGGATTTTAAAAACGATCACATTTTACTGGCTAGTTGACCCCAATGCTCAATCAAATACTTTTTAATATAATGTGTGAGGTGTGGCTCGAACCCCCAACCCCCACACAAATTCCATATTTTTCACCAATTGAGCACTTTATCCGAATTAATTATTTTTTAACATATTATATTTATTGTATAAACATCTAACAATTATAACTTATGTAATTTATAGATGATATTATGCCACACGGCTATTTTTTATTAAATATTTAGGATATACTATGCAATTTTTTTTAAACCATAAATACTTTTTTTTATATAAGAAAATAGAAATGTGGAAAACTAATCAAATTATACAGGTTATTCATTACTTAGCTAATTTTACTCCAACAAACACGTCCATCAAATTAATCACAAAATCCCTAAAATCCTATCATTTCTTATTCCAAACCAAAATCTCCACCATATCGCCTTTCCCTTGAATCACCCATTAAGAAATTCGCAAAACCTAATAATCAATTCGTTCCTCTATAGATCTACCACGAAGAATAATACACACCATATCACACATATCTGCCATTTGATTCTCATTTTCCGTCGATTAGGGCTTTATCGCTTGTTTGTGCATTTTGTATATATTTTATACCTGAAATTTAATTATAGTACGTGAATCTTGCTTCATTACGATTCTGATAATGTAAAAAACGTAATGAAGACACCATGAATTTGTGTATGAAAATCTGCATTCTTACTTCAATATAATTGTGCATTGATATTCCCTAGGAACTCAATTTATTTAATAATGGTGTATGTGTTTGCATATGCAATCCGAAATCCGTTTAAATAGGCTGAATTTAAAAGGGGTCTATTACATAATGTGACGAGGGGTCTATTTTAGAATGAAGTATGTGTAAAAATATTTCATATGCCATCTATTATTTTTGGTTTTAACAATGTAACATAGTAAATATGATTTTATTTTATTTTTTGTAATGATGCAGATACGAAAGTTTCCGTAATTTATACTCATTCTTCAACTGGAGCCATGGAAGTGACCAAAACCCCGTTAGATTTAAGCTCCATAAATTAAATCTCGATTTGCTAAAATCTTGAAGGAAGTTCAGTTTGGTAGCCAGTTTAGATACCAACTTCGAATCGGCAACAACAAAAGTCAACCCCAAATTGTAAATTGGACAGATTACACAATGGAGAATCACTCCCCTCCTAAGCCCATATAGTCTTATCATGTCCAGATGATGTTCAGCTGTCTCTACCCAAGTGGCCGTGGTCCATGATCCAAATGACCTGCAACTAGTCAATCATGCTATCCTTACCTTTATTGGGGTCAAATTTTAGTGCCCACTAGAAAACTACTTAGGTACGATCTTCCCCAAAGTAACAGATATTTCATAATGCAAATATATATATGTTCTTCATGTTAGATACATAGTAGTTATTTAGTCACTATTTGGTAAAAATTAAAATTCAAACTTTAATATAAATAAAAGTCAACAAAAGTCAACAATTAAATTTTAACTATATGATTTATCGGATCCATAACTTTTCAATCACACATTTCATCAACTTTTATCAAAATTTGCTAAAAACCCGATTTTAATCCTTACCGCACACGGGATTAGTATATTTGTGTAGGATAGTTTGATTGTTTCCATGGGTAGGTACCGGTAAAGGGTTTTACGCTTTATTCATAGTTTTTCTGCAACTGTTTGACATATTGGATAATGCGAGCAAGCTACTATCCTACATTGAAATTATTATTTAGTTCCATTCAACAATGAGCAACCTTGTTTCGCTCGTCCAACTAGAAATTTCTTTATTTAAGTACAATCTTAACTCCATCTACATATTGTGGTATGTCTCCAAACCCGGATAAAGGATGCTAGATTTTTCACCATGCTCATGATGAAATATAATTTTTATGTTTACTATTCCTTAATACTAGATAATTATTTCGATGGAATATAATTTCCTTGCATCTTCATTTAACATAGGGGAGTAATAGTGTGATTTTTAATTCAAATTTTAAAAATAAAATAAAAGAGTAGCCACCAACTCTTGAGGCAGCTCAGCTCATCCCATCAATAAATGAGCTCAGTCCCCACATTGGTGTAGCAAGCTAACTCGATTCGACTCAACTTACAAGCGAGCACGAACCGACTCGCCAATGATTGAACCAAGCCACAAGTCAAGCAAATTGAATCAACCAATTTATAGTTTGTATAGACACGACACGTTCAATGATATGTCTGAACGTGTGACTTGCACACGCGAACTTTACAAAAACTAAACTTTCGACATTCAGCCATCTAAATATTATTCATTCAATCTCAAATTAATATAGAAGTCGGCCGTAAAAATCTATTAAATTAAAGAAAGTCAAATCACTTTTAGTTAAATAGAAAAATAAAAAGTACATCATCACACATACAGAGAAATCTTTCTACAAATAAGAAATTGGATAATTCTGCTGGTCACCCACCTACTTGGCGCCCCTGTTTGTCTAGAAAGGTGCGATTGTCCAATGAAGAGTCGCCAGTGAGGCTGGATGGCCGCGTCACGTAGGACTGTGTGATTGTCCTAAAAGATTTAGTCAAACAAAATGAATGAACTGTCTACGTAATAATTTCTCTCACAGTTGTCGGTAAACTTCACAAATTCAATACCTCTGAGATCATTCCGTCGAAAAAACAGTAAATGCATGAGAGAAATTCATGCATGAATAGACTGTGTAGTGGGGTCATATAGTATTTTAACGTATTGCATAGCTATTATGACCAGAGGAAATGCGGAAAAGTGGAATACATGCACAATGGTGATTTACAGACCGTTGGATCGTCTCGAAATTCGTTGAGTGTCTTTGATTTAGATAGTTGTGCTTATTGCATCTCAACTTGTAACACTTGGCCGTTAATTTTTTTTTTAAAAAAAATTGTTGTCTATTATTATTGGTGCTATTACACTAATCTAAGTGACATGATGTGATTGATTCAATAAAAAGTATAGTTAAAAAATTATTATATGTATACATCATTACATTCTGGTGTACATATTGTCTACATGGTTAGTCAATGATAAAATGTCATTTGGACATAATGTAAACCCTGATTACGTATAGCAAAATTTATAATTTAATAATTCATTTAATTGTATTTCTCATTTAATATCTCATTAGTGCCACCGAAATTGATGATTTAACAATTAAAACGAATGATACTAAACAATATTACTCCTAATATTGAGGGGGGCATTGGGACATTGTCGGGGAAGAAAATATTTATAGATAATTATGATGTCATAAATGACACAAAATAATAGTGAAATTTAGCCTCTGTTTCATTAAGCTAAAAAATTAAATTAAAATTGAAGTTAAAATCAACAATTAATTTTATTCACATATTTAATGAGACCAATAATTTTTAAATCATATATATTATCAATTTTAAAACATATATATTATAATTTTTTTTTTATCAAAATACACTAAAGTATCAATTTAGCGTTGAGTGTCGATAATCAGCGATCGTAATAGTAAAATCGTTTATTAATATTTAATTAAATAATATTAAAATTTATTCAATATATATGTAAATGTACTAAAATGTAAAAATTATATACGTACGAAAATATAATTCAATATAACCAAAAATACTAAAAAATATTCGATATAACATTACTTTGTAACTGTAAACTTAGACAACTGCATTCTACAAGATCTCATATTTTGAAAACGAAGTAATATTGCCTCATTCTCAGTTTTTCAAAAACTCTCTTTCTCTATGTAAACCACCATATTATCATTCAACCAATCATTTCTCATTTTGTTGCGCAAGTCACTCTTAATTGATTTTGTTGCACATATATACATCTATTTATTTTTGTTGGGTAGTTTTAGGTCCACAAATTTCTTCTCTCTAGAGGCTTTAAAACTGAAATCTTGGGTTGTTTGTGGACTCAATGGCCAATTAGGTTCTCTCAGAATGTAGGCTCAAGCCACTTCCAATAATCAATGCTAAACCGAGAACTTTCCAAGCTTTCATGAATACCGCTCCAAGGTTAGAATTTCAAGAACAAGTATTAGAAATGGTTGTTTGTTTACTTTAAAAAGTGGGATTAGGGAGAGAAATTGGGGATTGAAAGTGAGTGCACCGTTGAGGATTCAGTCGATGGAAGAAAATAAAGAATCCGTTTAACTTGTTTGATATTAAAGTAGCAATTCCTAAACATTGTTGGGTTAAGGATCCTTGGAAGTTTATGTCCTATGTTGTAAGGGATGTTTTGGTGGTTTTTGGATCAACAACTGTGGCTGCATATTTTAACAACTGGGTTGTTTGGCCTCGGCATTGGTTTGCTCAGGGGAATATGTTTTGGGTTCTTTTTGTTCTTGGTCATGATTGGTTTTTTTTTGCTTTAATTTTCATTAAAGTTCATATATTATGGCTATGAATAGTTTCTTGTATATGTTAAATTGGACAAATTTACAGTTTCTTCTCCTCTTGAGTTCTTGCAATTACAAATTTACAGTGGACAAAATTCATATGGATTAATTTGGTAGTGGATCCATTCAATTTGGATTGGGCCTAATTATTTTAAAAAAGGCCCATAGCTGGAATCCTGGAATAAGCCCAAACTTGAACAAAAGAAATTAAACAAAAACCAGATTCTAGTCGTCTTCTACGATTCTTCCCTTCTTTCCACCATGGTCTCTTCATTGTTTCGACGGAGCCCAGCACGCGCAGTCGTGCCCCCTTGTCGGGTGATGGGTCCACCACTGTTTACGTGATGTATTTCCTTTGACTTAGTTTTTTAAACCTTCTTACCGAAGAAGAAGAAAAAAAAAACTTCCCCAATGATTAGCCTAAAACAATTTTTCAATCACCTCATAATTAAAGTTTTCAACTAATATCACTATGTGCACATGTGCAAATAATCTAACATAGATAACTTTTGTGCACCTGTTCAATTGATCCAATATAATTCACTATGTCCATTGAAAATGAGCACTATCATTAATCTAAAATATAAATCATTAAATTAAAATTCTTATTTAAATAAGTAACTTACTAATGAAAATTTTCTCATTTTAAAATGTACTTATTTACTCATAAGTAAGCTTGCTCTTTAATCTTTATAGCTGGAATTGGCTCAGCCAGACACAAAGCAATAAAGAGCACCGGGTTTGTTGAGGGTATAATAATAAGGACCCAAGATGATATTTCTTGAAAATCTTTTAGGGTTCTTGAAAAGGTTATATCAATTAATGACGTCATAAATTATACACTTTATCTTTATGTCATATTATGATGAGTAGTTGAATATTATAGTATTAGGGAAAAGTAGATAGTTAATGATGTCATAATTTAAGCAAATTATTACCTACGCTATAATTATTTTTCAATTATAACTAGTAACATTTTTATTCAACGTCTGTTTGAGTCCTATTAACATTTTTATTCAGAATGTATTTTGGAATGATAAATTGATAGATAATGTGTAGTTAAAAGTCAGAAAATTTTATGATTTGCGTGTAATATTATTTTATTGAGAAATATATGATTAAAAAAGAAGAAAAAGAAAAATGTATTTTGAAAATAATGTGGATCAAACAACGACTCAATAAATAATTTTCCACGATCAAATACAAAACGCAACATACATTAAATCTACTAGTACTACATTGAATCCATACCATTTTGACACTTACAATATGACAATACATCGATAACTCTTTTAATAATATTAAAAAAGAAAAAGAAATTAAATTACTTTTTATTATTCTATATAGCATTCTCCCATAATGTTACCAAACAAACTTTAAGGCACGTCTGATGTGCCGTATTTAATCTTTACCCGGCATTTGATGAAAGCAAGATTTCTTGGAAGGTCTTCATTGCGGAAGCTGGTAATCCCACAATCACATTAATGCCACCTTTCCTTTCTTTTCCATGAGATGCGAACACAATAACTTCCCTATCAGGCAAGCCCAGCGGTCCTGACACAACAGGTTCTCCCCAACCAAAATCAATAGTATGGAAAGATAGCTTGGACCAGGTTGTAATCAGTAGGGTTCCGGACATAGATGGCCTGGCTCGAGTTACCTCAAAATAGTCTATGGCAGATCTCATGTAACGGTCTGTAAGAAAATTAAGAATTATAATTTGTTTCAATTCAAACGACAGAAATTACTTTAGATATAAAGACTTTAGAACTTGAGTAAAATGACTGAAATGAAACTTCGGTACAAGTAGACAGACTAACTATGGCTTTTACCCTGGAAATCCAGTATTAAGAAGTTCTGGAGCATCAACGGTAAAGAAAACTAAGAGTCAATTTAACATGACTTTTGAAAAGTCAAAATGAAACTGTTTTTAGGGCCTGTTCGGTAAGGATTAAAATTAAAAAACTAGCCGTTATTGTTAACTTTTATTAGACGAGTGAGACCCACTAACGACCATATTTTCAATTTTAATTGGATTTTAATCCCTACCGAACGGGACCTTAAACTTGTTTGGTTAATTTTATAAAAGTACTTGTGCTTTTAAAAATTAGTTTTCAAATAAAAATAAAAATAACTTTCTCCAATAGCTCTTTCACAGTCACCAAAAGTTATGCCAAAGGGCCTAAATGTTGTATGTAATAGTCAAGAGTACCTGTGACCATTTTAACTGCATCAGAGACTAGTTTCACTGCAAATGATAGAGGATTTTTCACTAGATCACCTGCACTACAGATTGAATGTGTTAACACAATTCCATTGCCAAAGAATCCCTCTGGGAGTGGTGGATCAAATCTCGACCGGCCATCAACTGCGAAAAGGAGTTTCGTCTGTTGATCAGGCTTCAGTTTTAATGCCTGACTACGAGATTTCCAAACAAAAGCCGTAAGAGCTTCAAATCTGGTGCATTTATGAAGATTTCCTTCCTCCAAGGCTTTCTTTCTGAGATTCTCAAGCTTTTCGGGGTCAAAATGAAAGGATTTGCAAATGATTTCTTGTTTGTAAAGTTGAGAAGTGTTTGATATATCTTGAATATCAGAAAATTCATGGTGGGGGAATTCAATCTGGGGTGGATTTCTTGCTCTGAGAATAGTTCTGTCAAGGAATGGAAGGGCTTTCATAGGCAAATTCCTAGCAGTTTCACCCCAAGAATTAAAAAAATCCATTGCGCCAATTCCATCAAGCATACAATGGTTCATGCACACCCCTATAACAAAACCTCCGCATTTGAACTTCGTTACCTGAAAAAAACCGTTATGGCAATAAGGATGAGATTAAAGAAAAATAAAGGGGACCCTGGTACACTATAATAATGAAATGAAACCATTTGAGAACCCACTCCATACTATGCCCCTGTTTGGTTTTAATTAAAATTTGAAGTCAAAGACCCTCTTTGATGCACATTATTATTGGGGGAGAGTGCATTTAAAATAATGATTTGTGGCTAAAAAATAAGGATTTTTTTTGGATTTATGTGTAATATTATTTTATTAAAAAATGTGTGATCGAAAATGAGATTTGAAAAAATGAATTTTTGTAAGAATGTGAATCAAACAGGGTGAAAGTTAACAATCAATTTTAAGCACACGTTTTATGGGATCTACAATTTTTTAACCACACATTTTATCAACATTTATCAAAATATACTAAAAATTGATTTTAATCTTTACCCAATAGGGACTAAATGAATGACCCAAAGCAGTGGTGGAGTCAGGATTTTAAGCGGTGACAAAAAAAGTTAAGAGGCAAAAATATGTATTATGTTATAAAAATTCAAGATTTCTACATAGAATTTAAAAATGTTGCCGAGGGTGGTTGCCAATCCTGGCTCCCTCTAGGTTCGCCTCAATCCTAAGGTAGAGAGAGTTATTTTGACAATCGAGTGATTCTTGGCTGTGAGGAATTTTAAAGAAAGCAACTTACTTGAGCCACCATGGGAGGAATTTTCAGTATATTTTCAGCATCAGGAATATTATAAACAAGCTGCCAAAGCATCCCATTATCAGGTTTCGTAATATCACCTAAATCTTCAAGTTTACAATCCGCTTCAGCTGCCACAAACACTGCCCCTTCGGCGTTGCAATCCACCGCAAGTTTCTTATCTGGACTGATCGTCAGCCGCCCTGCAAGCGGGTAAAAATGCACAAGAACTCTAGACAGGGCGTCCTTGATTATTTCTACAGTATTTTCATTGCCATCCTCTTCGGATTTGAAGCCGTAAACTGTTCGCATTGTGACGGCAATGTTTTGATCTAAGTTACAGAGGAGATATAGGCCGGTCGGGGTTTTCTCGGCTGGAGGAACAAGAATTGGCTGCCCTTTATTGACAATGAATTCAAACACTTGGCTATTGCTTGATATTTCCATCGAGTAATGTGTATCCCTCAAGGACTCCGTCTAAAAACTGAGTACTCAATGGTTTGATTAGTATCTTACTCAAAAGGAAAATTGTTTAAAATTGAGCAATTAAACTCGAACGGATTGATTGAGTATCTTAGTCGAGAAGAAACCAACTCAAACTGAGTACCGAAACTTGCCTACGTTTGTGAAAATTTGGAGGAGCTTTTATATATGTTTCCCAAATGCAAAAAGTGTTACCTTTTCATCATAAAAACTGCTGCATTTGATGCATATATATAGAATATGAAGTCATGAAGGAGTTTGGATGTGTCTTCCTCTACGTTTTCAAAGATTGGTTGTCATCTTTTGTCTTTTCATGACCTTTTGCCTTATCATTTCGTTCAATTATGTTCTTATCACTTATGTGAAATTAAAGATGAAAATGTAAATTTGTAAATGTGGTTAAAAGATGATAAAATTTAAACAAACAAATATGATTGCTCGATGTATTGGGAATTGAAAAATTGTATTAGTATAACCACAACGATAGTTAATCATAGTGAAAAATCAAAATTGAAGTAGTGCTCAAACGATATTTTGTCGTCTGAAAAATAATCTGGTTGGATTTGAAAATTAAATTGAAACAGAGACAATTTCTCCAACATCTTCATATGAATAAAATAATAAATAAATAAAATGTTTTATCCCCTCCAGAAAGAAATAATATTAATTAACGTCACACATTTTCGTCTCTAAGCTAAGTCATGACTTGGACGGTATGATTTCATGTATTGTTGATTGAGGAGTACTAATTTGTAACTACTAGACGCTATGGTCCAACATTAATTGATCAAAATATTTGACTATATTTTTCCATTCCTTTGTAATTAAGGTGCATGGCAATTAATGTATCTTAGTTGGGAAAATTGGAAGTGCACTCTTGTTGAAGATGATACAAGAGCATAACGTATTTAACCATCTAAACCGAGATAATTTATGTAATATTTTTGTTGTTGATGTTGTTTACATCGTTTAGAATGATAACAGAAACAAGAACATTAAAGTACCGTTGATTGGGGTTTTTACGAGTGTTTAAAATTGTGTTAAATAATTTGTTAGTCGTTGAAATTATAGTCACGCTCGTTTTTAGGTGCAATATGGTTGTTCTTAAATATTTTGGATCAATTAAATGACGGGGATTGAATGCCATAAAAAATTATAGCCTATCCGTATTGAATACCAATTAATTCTTAAATGATAAACTTCAAACTTGACCATAGGAGTGATATCAAATCCAAGGTCATAACTTCTAATCATATGATTGTTATGTTGAGGGAAGTATTGTTGAGGTGCAACAAGATCGCTCTTAAGCTCATCGGCAAATGGTGAAGATTGAATGTCATATTGGATACCGATTGATTTTCATTTATTGAAATTCGACCATAAATTTGCAAATGGTCCATGACCTATTAAAACTAGTGAACTTTATACGCTATAGTTACTAAAATCGATTTTGACCACAAACATTAGCGAGCTCGATGCGTATAATAAAATCTCATTTTCTAAAGACGTTCTTTAAATTATAGATCACTATCGGATATGATAATTTCATTAAAATCAATGAACAAACACATGCATTCTTTTTCAAAAACGTGACGCGCGCACTAAGATTTTGACTCGCCCCAAAATTTTGAAATTTTTTATTTTTTTTCCCGTTAATAAATATTGAGTAAATAACTTACATTTTAAAATTCAACCAAACAAAAATCTTAAATCTATACAAAAGATCAAATAGTTACTTAAATAAATCAATAGCCCAAATCCAATCCAAAACCTAAGTTCTCAATTCCCAAGATCAACTAATTAAAACTCAATTCTCAACCTTATTTATGCATAATGCATGTTTACTTGTTCTTGAATATTTGAATTTAAGAATTAAGTAGAGTAGTTGCTGTTAGTTTGTGTAATTGTTTTAGTTATTGAATATTTGAATTTAAGAATTAAGTAGTAGAATAATCAGTAGTGATTGAATCGAATATTGAATTTCAATACTATTTTTATACTCAAAATCGTCATTTTCAATTCTCTTAGTTAAAAAAAAAATTCGGGGGCTCCACCCCCCGTATTTTCGCCCCCCCAAGATTAAAAACCTGGCTACGTCCCTGCGTACAATTTCGATAGAATTGCACAATGCACACGATCACGTGTAATGACCACTAACTCAATATTGGGTGTTCCAAATTGGATTGCATTTATTGTCTGAATTCATTTATTTTCAATGCAAGAGAGTAACGTCATTTTGGTTTTGACATTTGGTTATTCATCATCACTGGGATTACAAACACAGTTTAGGTGACTCTAAATGATAGGTTAAATGAATGGTGAAATTAAATGAATTATTTAATTTCACCTATCATGTAATGACACATTAACGTCACATAGACTATGTTTGTAACCCCAGTTGGAATGAATAGCATTACTCTTTGGTTTTTCATGATATGGACGACAAATAGAAAAGTCGATAAATTACAATTTTTTGATAAAGATTGTTGACTCTCGAATTCTACTGCGATGTAATAGAACAATACATAGGCAAAAGCAAAAGCAAAAGCAAAAGAAAAAGGGAAAATATAATATTTATATTCTCCAAAGTGATTTATGGTCGAAATTGGTCGTCATGATTTATGATGGATTTGAAAATTAAATTGAAACATAGACATTTTCTCCAACATCTTTATACGAATAAAATAATAAATAAATAAATAAAATGTTTCATCCCCTCCGAAAAGAAATAATATTAATTAGCGTCACACATTTTCGTCTCCAGTCTAAGTCATGACTTGGACCGTATGATTTCATGTATTGTTGATTGAGGAATATTAATTTGTAACTACTGGACGCTATGGTCCAACATTAATTGATCAAAATATTTTTCCTTTTCTTTTGTAAGGTGGCAATTAATGTATCTTAGTTGGGAAAATAGGAAGTGCGCTGTTGAAGATGATACAAGAGAATAACGTGTTTAGCCATCTAAACTGAGATATTAATTGATGTAATGCTTTGTTGCTGATATTGTTGTTTACATCATTTAGAATGATGATATAAACAAGAACGTCAAAGTACTGTACAGTGTTTAAAATTGCGTTAAATAATTCGTTAGTCGTTGAAATTATAGCCATGCTCGTTGTTGGGGGTGCAATAAGGCCGTTCTTAAATATTTTGGATCACTTAAATGACGGTGATTGAATTCCATAAAAAGTGTGGCCTATCCTCATTGAATACCAATTAATTCCAGACGATATGATTCAAACTAGACCCTGCGAGTGATATCAGATCCAAATTCATAAGTTCTAATCACAAGATCGTTATGTTGATGGAAGTATTGTTAGGATGCAACTAGATCGTTCGTAAGCTCATCGGAGAAGATTGAATGCCATATTAGACACCGATTGATTTTCAAATATTGAAATTCGATCATACACTCACAAATTGTCCCTAACCTAATAAAACTAGTGAACTTTTTATGTTACAGACACTGAAATCGTTTCTGACCATGAAAATTATTAGCGAGCTCTATGCGTCTAATAAAATCTAATTTTTTTTTTTTTTTTCATAATTTGTGCTTGTTTAGGTTTATATATAAGTTCATGAATTAAATGTGATGGAAATAAACGATAAATAAGTGGGTGATAATTGTGAATCCTACAAAATGTATAGTCAAAATTAAAGTTTGACTAAATGAACTCATGTTTGAGCCACATTATTTTTCTCATTCTTATTCTTCTACTCACTTTCAACACACATTCTTTAATAAAATAATATTTTTCATCACATCAATAACTTTTCCTTCATTTTCAACCACATATTCTCCATCACATCAACAATAAAAATGTATTATTACTCCCAAAATGTGCACCAAACAAACTCTAACTTTTAAATTAAGACACTATTTATTAGCCTCATTTTTCTTTATTTTTGAGAGAGTCAAACCTCTTTTTGATGTATTCAATAAACTCCTTTGTCTTCAAAAATTAAAATAATGAGTGAATTTGACTCTCCAAATAATGTTTTATTTATTATTGCACAATTTTCTATTTTTAATTTCAATATAAAATAAAAAAAGAGGGAAAGTCATTAATAATAATAATTGCTTCTGGAAAACAAAATAATGAAGAAATATAGTGTTGTAGAAGTTTGACTCTTTTTAAAATTTTCAAAAGATGCTCTTTTAAATTAAAGATCACGTGCTATAAAGATATTACTAAGAAAGGTGTTAAACACGATAGTCTTGTCACAATTGAATAGCCAAAGCCAATTTAGGTCCTCAAGAAGGCAAAAAGGATGACATCAATATTCAATACTTATCACATGCTACTTCCAATTGGAGCGTTTTGTGGCAATTGGGTGGTTTCTTGGTGGGGTGTACGCTAAATTCTCAACAATGCATTCAATAACTTCATTTGGATAAGATTGTTGAAGCCGGAATATACTTTGCTGCTTTTAGGGCTGTAAATGGAACGGATATAGGCCAAATCTGCCTATATTCGATCTGATTTGATAAAAATAATTATTCGATCCGATCCGATCCGATAATCCAACGGATGTTTGATTGTTAAATTCATATCCGTTTTGCTATGTTATCGAATATTCAATTCGATAATCCAATCCGAAATTAAAGAAATTAGGAAAAAAATAATGTTGGAATCAACTTTTTTATTATTATTATTTTTTCCAATTTTCTTAATTCTTAAACGGATTTAATAATTATAAAAATTTCAACTTTTTTTATATTTTGAATTTTATGACTTTTTTTATTCTAAAGTTATTTAATTTCTCATTTATTTATTTTAGTCACAAATAACATGTCATAAAAATATTTTACCGACTCAATTATTTATAACAAATCAGAACGGATTGTTATCGAACGGGATTGACCTATATACATATTTGATTCATTTAGTTAACGGATTATCGGATTTTGATTTTGATCGGGGTTATTGGACTAAGATCATGAATCTATCTTCCATTACTTTCATCGGATTCGGATCAAAATCCAATTCATCGACAGCCCTAACTACTTTCAAGTCAATGTCGTGCAATCATCCATACTCGAGAATCTACAAAAAATAGGAATTCAAAAAGTCTACATACTCAGATTATAATGATCAAAAGAGTCTTTATTTATTTTCTTAAACACTTCATGGACATCAGGACATGTTTAGTTCACACGACTCAGAATCATAGCGAATATGTGTCTAGTTGACAAATTTAACCTAAGCAGACACAAAAATTTCCTTTAGGTTGATCTACACAGGATGCACTCCTGAACTTCTCTCGCAGGCGTTCCTTGCATGCACGAATGCATGCATCTAGTGTGCATGGCTCCAACTCAATTCCAGATGCACATTCCACACTGTCTGGGGCCAAAATTAGGAACCCAATCACCATTGCTACCACAACAATAATCCAATTCTTCAATGCCTTTGCTTCCATTGGGAGGAGTTTTGATAGTAACTGCACAATACATTGAAAGAGAAAACTCTTAAGTCTTATTTACTTTCCATGGGCAATATGAGGGGCATATCTAAGATTGGACTAAAAAAAAATTTTAAGATGCACAAAAAAAAGAAAAAAATCCACATAAAGTTTTACATATAAAAGAAATTTACACATTAAAATTTTTAATGTTTTGGGGCTGGCCACTGGGCATAAGAAATGAAAACGGAAACGACCCTGCCATGGCCAAAGTTTACAAAGTGCTCGGTCAACATAATGGTTCATGGCGAACTTTGATGATTCGACCATCAAAATATATTTCATTAAGCAATACCATCAAGAGATGAGATTGCAATGGTCATATGGATTGTTTTTCACTCTTACAAATGTATATCAAATAATTATTTAATCATCACGTACCTTAATAAAAAAGATAGAATTACTTCGGGAGAGGGTGAGAGACCTAATAGACGCTCAGAGTAAGTGGTCCAACGATTTTATTTATAGAATTCATTTGCAAAATCTGAGGTAAGGATTATAAGAATACATACAATTCCTAATAAGAAGGTCAAAGTTAGGTAAATCTAATTGTATACATTTAATTCGTGGTGTGTGAAAATTGAAAAGTTATTGTAACCTCCTTTTCAAGTATTGATAAATATTTATGACATATATTATAAATATTTGTCAAATACTATATATTATTTTGAAAGGAAAAAAAAATTAATAATATCTATTTAATCTGAAAATGTCATTATATTATTATTATAATCATCATTGATATTACTGTAAAATGTAGATAAATATTTATGACATATGTTATAATTAAATATTTGTATGATACTATATTATTTTGAAAGGAAAAAAAAATTAATAATATCTATTGAATCTGAAAATTATTAAATTAGATTTTTCAAATTCTTTTTTTTTTTTAAATAAAATTTGAAATAAAAGCATATTCCACATAGTAGAAAATAAATTAACTTATGGGTCAATATTGATATTTTAACTGTAGATATTGCCATATTGAAGAAGCTAAAAAGCAAATTTGTTTTGACAATATGAAGTTGGACCCTAAATATCATTTATGATAAAATTTAACCATGGTCCTTAACCTATTAATCAAATAGCAACTTTGTTCTCAATCTCATTATTTTGCAGATCCATCCTCAAACTATCACTTTTCTAGCATTGCTGCTCCTTAGCAATTGATTCTGTTCGTAAAGCCAAACTTCGACTCCAAACGCGCATTCGACGCTGTCTGAGGCTAAAATTAGCATCCCAATCACCATTGCTACCACAAAAATAACCCAATTTTTCAATGCCTTGGCTTCCATTAAGAGCTTTGTGATAAGAATTGCAAATTATATAACGAAATTCTAAAGAATAGAGAATTTGAGAAGAATGGTTGATATGTATTCGTATAAATATACAAGAAATTCCAAAATATGAATGGAAAGAAGTTATGATATAGTAATTATAATTGGACATGGTTTGTAATAAATATCTTCTAAATTATTTTCCATAGACAAAGAAGGTTATGCAAGTCAATGACGAAATTGTCATCATCTTTTGAATAGTGATTTGAATTAAAACTATAGAAAAATATCTCCACATATTTACTTTAAGAAACAAACAAAGCTAAATTCCAAAAAATGCTCTTAGAATTATTTATAACACTTTGCGACTTATATTAGTACAACATGCTACCTGTACAATAACGGTTAACAATATTTGTTGATAATCATGATTTGACATTATCACATTCATGAATTTCAAAAAAAAATTCAAAAACTATTTTTTAAATTAATCGTCCAAATTTTGTCACAACAAACCTTGTCAACAATAATTGTACAAGTAATTCTTTCGAATCCTCCACCAACATTTCCTCGGTCGAGCTCGTTACACCGAATTTACCTAATGCACACTCACAGTAGTCGGGCCTTCGCCCCTTCGAGGTGATTGGGGTTCCGCTGGTGGATAGCCGCTGCGGGTTCCTACATCAATAAAAAAATAATTGTATGAGTAGATTAATTCATATTAGTGTGGCTTTTTGTTATTGATTTTTATTTTTATTTTTATTTTTTGCACACAAAACACAATCAAACGGTAATGTGGGCCATCCCAGGTGTGGGCTTGAAGCCTCAACCCTGCCATGCCCGCGTGTCATATGGAACCCATTAATTAGTAAATTGATTAATACTAACTTTTAACCGTATAATATACGTTCATCAATACAAATAATCAAATCATTGATTGTGCGGTTGGAGAGCCTGGGGCGGCTGTAAGCAAAAATCGTCAAATCATCAAATCGAATCGAAATCGCATTTTAGAAATCGTCGATTTGGTGCCACGTGGACTCGTCAACGAAATTATTTTGAACCAAACCAAACAGGTCAAAAACGGTTTGGTTTAAGTTTGAGAATTTTAATTGCAGTTTAAAACCAAACCGAACCGACGAAAAAATATATAAAAATAAAAAAAAATGAAAAATTCTGAAAAATTCAAATATGTAAAATTCAGTTGTTTTGCTATGTGTGGGTATTTTTGTCAATTTTTAATTTTCAATTACATATATATTATTATTACCAAATAATCCCAATTTATATCTAATACTCTCAAGACTAACCTAATATATCAAAAGTCTTTTTCCTCTTCAAAATTCAGATGAACTTCAGTCGACATCCGACACAACCTTGAGCCACCAGCACCACACCAAATCGAAGACAAAGAGATCATGGGTTTTCGGTGATAATATTTGCTACAAATAAAGTTTCAAATCAATAATTTTTTTGAGCAAATTGAGGTAAGAAATCTGAAATTATATTAGTTTCACGCTTCTCTCATCTATTAGATGATTGTGAAATAAATTTATTCACTTGGATGGAAAAGATTTATCTACTATGTACATGATTCTATCCTATTTGTGTGGACATACTATTGTCTTGTGACTGAATTAGGCATTATAAAATATGTCAATAGAAGCTAAAAAGTGTTCATGTACAATTTGATATGTGAATGAACTATTTAATAAGCTAAAAGAAACCAACAATGACTCCAGTGACAACTATACTTGCATCAATTTAATTGTTGTGTTTTATTGTGTACTTAGATATTTTGTTAAATTGTTTCTTTAAGTGTTTTGCATTAAGGTGTTGCCTTATTAATGTCTCAGTAACTATATTATGGAACTATATGTTTTCAAATAAATATTTAGTTTATATGTGTTTTGGACTTTATATTTAGGTCATGTCTGGCAATGATTTTAAGTAGAATTTCAGTCGTTAAACTACCCAAAAAAGTAATAATCTGACCATTTTAGCTATGATTTTTTACCATTTCACTCACAAGTGGGACCCAGCTTCCTTGCAAACAGTCAAATAATCAATTATGAAAATCCATGTCAGACAGGGCCTTAGTTTATTATACTTGTATTGTAACGTTATCGTAACGTCTTAGTCTAAAAAGGGTGAACAAAAAACTATTATTATGATTTCACTCAAATTTAGTTGGTATTTAAATTTATAGTAGATATATTTAGTTGTTTTAGATTTATTGCTAGTGAGATATAAATATATATTGAATTCAATGAATTAATGAGATAAAAGTAGACATGCAAAAAAATATACAACGAAATCGAAGGTTTAAAATCGGACCAAACCGTTAGGTTTAGGTTTGAGTTTTTTTTTTCAAACCGTTCAAAATGATTTGATTTATGTTTGAATTTTTATCAAACCGATTTTAAACGGTTTGTTTTGAAAATCTGTCAAAAATCAATAAAATCAGACGCTTACACCCCTAACGTGAGGCTGTCAATCCCAAAGGGACGGATGACTTGGGTGAGGGAACTTCCAGATGTGGATTTGTTGAATTGAAGAAAAATATGGTTTCAAATTGGGGATTGAGCCAAAACTATTTGGAGAAAAATCTAGGATTATGAGGATTTGAATTCGGAATGGAAGGGTGAAAATGAATTGTGGAGAAAAATGATCCTATCGTAATTGAGATTTTGTCCAATTCAGAAAATAAGGAACTTGATGAGAAAACAAATAGAGCAAACATGGTCGTGGATTCACCCACAAAGAAAGGCATTGCTGAAAAAGGTAAAATGCCGAAAAAGGGTGAAATGGTGAGAGATGGCTACCCAATGAAGGCAGGGGGGGAGGGACGGGGCATTTTCCCCCATTTACCCTTCTTCTTCTTCTTCTTTTTAAGTAATTCAATTTCTGATAATTCATTTTATTGTCTCATTCGTTAAAGTAAGACAATAATATCTTTATTAATTTTTGAAATTATTTTTTTTAGAAATTAAATTATTCAAATATATTTGGTAACTCAAGACTTTTATTGTTTGTCATATTCTTTAGATAATCTTAATTGACATCTTATATTAGAACTAATGAAATTTTGTGGAGTTTTTCATTAAAAGTATTGATTTTTTAAAAAATAAATAAAATTAAAGATTAAACGGGGCAAGATGGGACAAGATGGGTCACTTTGACGAATTTTTTTGCTATCCCTAAAAATGGCGATTTGCAAGGGGTGGCTTTGTGGATATAGTTGTTGAGATAAAATAAATAAATAATTTTGCAAATCCAGGATCCGATGTTGTTAAGGTCAACAGAGGTTAAAAACCTGATAAAAATGGCAATATGTAGAGATAACAAAAAAACCCGCCCCGCCCCGAATGAGGCGAAAAAACCTGTCCCGACTAGTTGGCGGGTGGCGTGAGGTGAGGATCGTCGCCCCGTCTCGGGTGACGGGGTCCCCGCCCCGAACCCCCCGTGAAGAATGAAAAAAAAATTACAAATTACAAAAAATAAAAAATAAAAAATTAGTTGACTGAAAAAAATAATAATAAAAAATTAACGAGGCGGGAAACGCGCCCCGTCTAAGGCAGGACAGGGCGCGAGGTGGGGGAGTAGCAGGGCGAGGGTGCCTTGCCCCGAACCTGCTCTGTTGCCATCGCTAGCAATATGGAGGGAGATACATTCAGATAGTGCTAATAATGCCGAGGAAATTGAGAATTTCAAATCAATAAAGTCGCGAGTACTGGATTTTAACATAACTTGTATTAATGGTGAGGTGGCAAAATGTGATTGGATTTTTTTTCATCTTCCAATAATATTGTACTATGTGTTGTCCACAAGGATTTTCTATATAAAAAAATAATAATTTATGTACTTGTAGCACGATTGATTTCGAATACCCTTTGTTGCTATTGATTTAAAAAACCTTTTATTGCTATTGATGGGAGAATAGGAAAAGAAAGCGTTGGCAAAGTTGTCACTCATTGAATTTTGGGGATAGTTATCACTTTTTCAATTTTTTTTTTATAATAAAAGCGACATTGTATGAATACTTAACTTAAAAAGTAACATCAACTTTGTTACATTTACACACTTGGTACACAACCATTTCACATGTGTGTGGATCCCACAATGTGGGTCTCACATAGGTTGTGTACAAAGTATGTACAAGTAGCATTTTTGAAGTGACATTGACACACTTTTTTATAAACAACGGTGACGTTGTGTAACTTAATTTTACATAATATTTTTACTTTTTTTTTTTTAAATTTCCCATCACTTCCTTGAAAATTTTGTCACTTCTCTCTTAATTAAAGTGTCACTTTTTAACTTATAAAAGTAATTTAAAAGTGCCACTTAGTTTTACATGGTATTTTTTCTTCCAAAATATTTTTCATATGATTTCTTAAAAGACCCCTAATTATAAGAGTATTTTTGTAAGTTGGCATTTTCATATTGTCCAATTCACATAATCAGCGATGGCGAACTTGGATGATTCGACCGACTTCATTTGATGAAGGTAA
Organism: Fraxinus excelsior; assembly: GCA_019097785.1. Lineage (NCBI taxonomy): Eukaryota > Viridiplantae > Streptophyta > Magnoliopsida > Lamiales > Oleaceae > Fraxinus > Fraxinus excelsior. Next base: position 32,678,110 of record CM032632.1, read on the forward strand.
AATAGCGATAGGCTGTTTAATCATTCAAGTAGCGTGGTTATAGTTTCAACCTTCAAAAGTGAAACTTTGAATTCCAACCTATTTGAATATATGAATTTTAATACCCACGTGAAGAAAATCTTCAATTATAGATATTAAAATCGTCAGAATTCAAAATATTCATATTCATTTCTGAATGTTTAACCCCATTTTGGGAGAAGAAATAAATTTTTTAATAATATTTTGTGAAGAATGTGTGGTTGAAAAGTAAAGTACTTTTATTGGTTTGTGTGTAGAATATTTTATTGAGTGAATATGTGGTTAAGATTGTTCACTGTAGCAAACAATGTTTGAGAAAATGAATGACAAACATGGACTTAGTCTCTTACATGCACGAGTATAAAATACGATCATTTAATCACATACCTCAAATCAAAAAATATAGTCTACTTAGAGAATCACATACCTTTATCAAGAAACAAAACTACTTTGATGGAGCGAGAGAACTAATCGAGGCTCAAATTAAGTGGTCTAAAAACCTATTTTTAGAATTCCATTTGCAACTTCGATATACATATTACTTAAATATAATTAATTATATATAATTCCTTAAATTAAGGTCAAAATTATATAAATCTAAAATATGTGTAGGTAAATCTATTTATTTATGGATTAAAACGCTGCATCAAAATCTTATTCAAATTTCAATCGTTCAAAATTATAAAATTCTTCAAGGATAAAGGGAAAGTTTATTTTATCATTATCAAGAAATAGACCCATTTTTATAAGAGAGATTTCAAAACAATATCAAAATACGTAGAGCCGGAGCCCTAGCATGACAATCATTATAAAGTGTTTTGAAATAATGATTTCGTGTGGTTAAAAAGTAGAAAAAAAAATCAGATTTGTGTGCATAATATTTTATTGTTAGAATATATAGTTGAAATGAGTTTGGATTTTTTTTATTTTTATTACTTAATTGAATACCAATTAGGAGAGAATTGCATCATGATCCTTGACCTATTAATCAAATTGCAACTTTTCTCTCAATTTTTTCTCCCTACCACCCTATTCGCTCAGGGTGACCCTCCCTTCCTATTGCTAGCTACAAATTTCCCTCGGAACTTATTTGTCAACATGATGCAGCCCAATAATGCTCTCTATATAAAATTAATTTTAACTTTTTTTTTTAGTATCGTCCAATTGCAAATTTCCCTTAGTGATCAAATGCATAAAAACCTCATCTCCTCGACTCCTTGTGCTATTGCTTTCAAGTGAAAAACTAGAAAACGAATATATAGCATTAACAACTGTAAGAGACAAGTTTATACAAGACAACGTACTATGTAAGTGACCAAAAAAAAAAAAACCATTACAAGTTACAACCTTAAAACTTGTGATCATCCACTAATTTCTCACATATCAATGGGCTTCATGCTCTCCCTGTTCCTAAAAAAAAAAAATTAAAAATCAATAAATTAAAAAACCAAATAATTAATTCGAGTAAATTTTCATTTCTTAATAAAAATAAATAAAAGAAATACAATAATGCTATTAACTTGCCTTCTTGGGGTGACAAAATCCACAAGTTAGTTTTTGTCCTTGCCATTAGGTGACTTGTGGAAATGTGCTCCACCATATTTCTTGATTAATTTTTCTCTAACGAACTTTTCGTATATAAAAGCAGCTCCTCTGAATTGTGGCAGGACCAACCATGCCACAAAGGCTAGCTTCACATCGTACCATATTGGTATCCTACAAATTATATATTTGTGTTTAATTTATTGTTACATTGAAAAAAAAAAAAAAAAAAATTAAGAAAAAAAAAAGTATTTAATTTACCATTCTAAGATGGGTTGGAGCAGCATCTCCATAAGAGTAAGAAAGGAATATAAAATCCAATAAGCAAGCCATTGCTCATCGTCTATTTTTGACGTGCTCTCTATAGCCACCACCGATGCATATCTATCCCACAAAATTAAAATGTTATATATATATAGCTGGTAATTTACATTGAGACCTTAAATGAAAGAGAGAAGGGTCACTTACAATGGGTAGAGCAACATCATGGATGGCCTGGATGTACGAGTTTATAAAAAGAGTTAGCTCATGTTCGGTCCATCTATAAAAATTGATTATAATCTAATTAAAGTCAGTTATTAATTTTAATCAGATATTTCATCGATCCCGCAATTTTTTAGCCACACGTTTTATTTTAACATTTATCAAAAAACACTAAAAAATTGATTTTTATATAAACCAAATAGGCGTTAGCAAAAAACTTGCAAAGTAAGAATACATGAAATCGCTCCCCCTCCCCCTCCAAGCCATCAATTTAAACAAAAGAAGAAGACAAAATTACCCAGAAACTGCATGAATATGAGTGAGCAAGGTCCAAAACCGACTCATGTCGTCTTGTCTCGATGAACAAATGAATAAAGATTTCTTGCAATGAGAAAACCGCTTAAAACAGTCAAGACCGTAAAGAGACAAAGTTGAGATGACAATTTTCAGAGAAGATGGTAACAGCATTTTATAAAGGGCAGAGATTGGGGCACGTGGCAATCTAGGTTTGGCACCGGCCATATCAGTAGTTAACTGATCTACATCTTAATTTTCATTAATTGTAAGAGAAATTTATATTTACTTTTTGGTTTATAATTTAATGAAAATGGACATTAGTAACATGATTGTTTTGTGCTCTTCCTCAACCACAAGCCACAGTTTGCTGTTTTTGGTCGGTGACATGTTTAGAAAGAATACTTGAAAGTTGAAACACTGAATAATCATGGACAATGTAATCATCTCGACATTAAGCCCCGGTTTGGTTTTCATTTTTCTAAAATTCATTTTCAACTACGTATTTTATCATTTTTATTTTATTAAAATCTACTAAGAATCTAATTTTTTAATTAAATTAAACAGTGGCTAACATATTTTTACTATTATCTAAACTTTTATGTCAAACATGTTGATAGTTTTAAGTAGAAGATATTATCTTTTTAGATTCGATTCCCGATTTTTCTATTTAAATCGATCGGTCAGGGTCGATTTTGATAACATTAATATTAATCTCGAGAGTATGCCTCCTACACTCCTGATCAATTAAACAATAATACCATAAAATTAACCAAATTTTGGTGAAAAAACCTGATTTATCAAAATGTGACTCTAAAAATAATCACAATCCAAATTTTCCCAAGCTTAATTGTAATGGCCTCTCACAAGAAAGAGTCCCACATAATGGGCTTATAAGATTTCAAATTTAAAAGGGCCTATTGCTAATTCAACTTGAAGATGAAAATATAATCCATTAAGGATCTCAAATTTAAAAGGGCCTATTACTAAAATCAGTCTTTAATAGGCCTATTATAGGCATAATTACAAAAATCAGGTGTAAAATTTACACCAATTCAAAAATCAGGGACCAAACTTTATTTTTCAAAAATCAGGTAATATATAAAATTCTAACCCTAATTTTTCACATTTCACCCTCCTCTCTCTCTATCTTCCCCCCCTCCCCTCTCTTCCTCACCGCCCCCTTCTCCCCCTCCCTTCCCCTCCCCTTCCCCCTCCTTTCTGCCGGCAGCAGCTTGCTGCCGCTGCAAGCAGCAGCAAGCGGCTGCCGGTAGCAGTTGCCGCTGCTCGCAGCAGCGACCGCCGCTGCTCGCAGCGGTCGGCTGCTGCCGGCAAGCCAAACCCGAGGCAGCCCAGCCCGTTTGACAATTCCACGGATGAGTGAATTATCCTTCTCTCTCTTCATATTTACCATTGTTACTCGAAAGTTGGCGACAGAATGGCAGGCCAGATGGAGAATGCGGACGTCCTCAAAGAAAAGGGTCTGGAATTGAAGAATAATTAACGATTTTAAAGGGTCCATGAAATGGGTTGGAATTAATGTAGAGAGAATCTTCCAAGTATATGCTTTAAGCATTCTACTTTTGCTTTTCATGTAGCAGCCGGCAGCGCCGGCGGTGATAGGTGTTTTTTGTGTGGCAGATCTGTGTGGTGGAAGGTAGGGGCAGATGTGAATGAGGTGAGGTCGGGTGGCGGAGGGATGCGGCGGTGGTGGGTCCATTAGGCGGCTCTGATGGAGATTTGGGGAAATATTAGTGGTCCATTAGGTGGCGACTGGTGGTGGTGGTGTTGGCAGTCTGGTGGTGGTGTTGGCAGTCTAGTGGTGGTGGTCTTGTGGTGCTGTCATGGCGTCGTTTTCGGCGGTGGTGCGTTTTTGGCGACGGTGGTGTGTTCTTTGGCGGTGGTGGCGGCGGCAGTTGGGTATGGTGCTATGTGCGGTGGCGGCGGCCGTGGTGGTGGTGGCGGCGGCCATAGTGATAGCGGTGGTAGTTTGTGACCAAATGTTTAGTTATCTGTGACCAAATGTTTGGTTATCTGTGACCAAATGTTTGGTAATATCTGTGACCAATTACTCAACTGTGACCTAAAAATGTAATAATACGTGACTGAAAAATAATATGTGACCAACTAATTTAAAGATCTGTGACCTCGAAATAATATGTGGCGTATAGTTTTTTTGATCTGTGACCTCAAATAATCAAAATTGACGATATGTGACCATTAAATAAATCTGTAACTTATAATTATGAATCTGTGACCATTAATCACAAACTGTGACTTTATTATCATTATTTAATAAATATTTTTAATTAATTAAATTTATACCTGATTTTTGAATTTTCAAACTATTTACCTTATTTTTGAATTGAGGTAAAGAAAACACCTTAAATATGAATTTTCCCCCTATTATATTTAAACAGGCTTTACTGGCCTCTCTCCAACAAAAAGATCACGTCCATTTAACTCCCATAGACTATGAAGTATGAACTCATAAATCTAAGCAGACTCATCAATGAAACTTTAGTCACTGTTCGTTACATATTCTCAAAATTCATTTTCAATCACATTTTTCAATAAAATAATTTTACATGTAAATTCATTATTTTCTAACAACAAATTCTCGAAAAACAACTTTTTAAAAAATTTATCCTTAAAAAATCAACATCAAACAACCATTAATAGCAAATTTTATGTTATTCAACCCCTATGTGGCTATGTCCAAGTCATATATGTAATAAGTTCAGTAAAATTCAAGAAACTGATATTCAATTAATAGATAATTTACACTAATTTTTTTGTCAGACTCAACTCAATGGGTAACACCCAGACCACACACAATATGAGAATCGAGATACAAGAATAATAAAAAACAAAATGAATCGAGATGCAAGAATAATAAAAAACAAGATGAAAGTAAACTGTAGAAATTAAAAATGAACATAAAGAATTATTTTTACCTTAGTCCCGGAGGTTTGGTGATCGCTTCTAACGCTTACATCCCCATTGAGCATCCAAGAAAAGGATCATTCTCAGTTGCACTAAAACTTCCCAAAATGGCAATGAAAATTACAAATGTTCAGAGAAAAGAGACATGAGACTTATATTTCAAAATACAACAATAGATCGACCAAGATTTACCAATAAATCTTCAAATAACCATTCGAACAAACACTAAGTAACCACGGCAAAGAAATCACTCAGATCCTCACAATATTCACTCAAAATATTACAAATCAAATGTTACTCTATCCCACACAACATTTAAAATCTAACGAAGAATAGCAAACCCTAGCTATCTTCCTCTCTTTTCCCTAGAAGTCTCTAGAAAAATGAAGTGGATCGAATGAAGACCAAAAGCCATCAGCCCAAGTATATAGATCATCCACCATCCAACAGCCATGAGTGAACCACGTGTCAATCATCAAAATAAAAACACTTCATTAATAAAAGCGTGTTTCACAAACACGTTTTCAAGCCAAAATGCTGGGAGTACCAAAAAGAACTAGGGTTTGAATCCAACACGATGCCAACTTGATAAAGTAACAGTATTCTTTGATAAAATCTTCAAGAATAGGAACCTTAAAATTAAAAATTATTATGCAACTAAATCCTTACTATATATTTAGAAGGCATACGTAAAATATTTATCCAGTTCGTAGTTTCATGGTATCAATTTGGACCTCATCTCTATCATTCATGATGCATTATTTTGCCCGTTTGATAATCATTATGCCAAAACTCATTAATTTCCATATTAATTTTTAACAATACATTGAACAATAAAATATCTTACACGTAAGCATAAAATTTCTCCATACTTTTTGATCACTTATTCTTCTAAAAAAATCACTATTCAAAACTCCATTTTTCTCAAAATAATAACCATCAAACAACAAGTCAACAACTTTAGAATCACAATAAAAAATTATTCAATATTACTACTGCTTTGATTATTTATTGAATAAACCTATTTGTACAATCTTTGTTGACATTTCATATATTGTCAAGATTCGTACCATTAATTTAAAAAACAGCTCTGAAAATGAATAACCTAGATTCTTGTCAATTATGATTGTATATATGTATCATGGTTTTTATTTATTTGCACGAGGTCGGGAACTACCATGATCTGCAACTTGTGCCATCTATCATTTCCAAAGGTACTAGTTTTTGTTGGTGATTGAGTAGGAGCCAAATGAGTTTGTCAGTCGAATTTATGAGATAATGGAGGCGTCAGTTAAAAAAAGATTGCAGTCAATATATTACTGCTTCCAATTATTTCAATTGTACAGAACTATTTCATTTGTAAAAATGATAGAATACTCACATGAGGGTGTGCCCCATGTGTGTGATCTGGTAATTAATTAAATAAATCGCCATTTAAGCTAACAATATGAAACTTGTTAACAAGTATTTTACATTTTAAGATAACATTCCAGTGCCAAAAAAATTTGTAAACAATGCATTCTATCCTCCTAAAGCTTACCTGAGTAATTTGAACTCTAAAGCTCACACGAGCTATTGAATTCTAAGATTTGCGTTCACAAAACTATCAACTAAGCTCACGTCGAAATAAATAATCAAATTTAACTACTCTTTTTTATAATGTTGACTTTTAATATAGAATCACGTGTCTTAATAATAAATTCAAAATTAATAATTAACATTTAACCTATTATTTTTATAAAATTGACATTTTGAATACAAAAACTCGTGTTCTAATAATGGAAAAAACTAGTTGTACCTAATAACTTCTCAAATTTTTGACATAATTGACACATGACCTCTCCTTATTGGTAGGGCGCCTGGGCCCACATGCTCCCCACCAATAAGGGAAAGTTATTTGTCAATTATGTCAAAAATTTGATAAGTTGTTAGGTATATAAAGCATGTCCCCCTAATAATTATAACTCTCTCTCTCTCTCTCAATCAAGTTAAATCGTGACTGCTTCGAACTTTGGGCAAACTTTTTATATATGACCTCATGAGATGGGCATTTGAGTTACTTTTCTTTTTCTTTCCTTTTTATTATATATTATTTTATCTCGTACTTACTACTTTATTTTCGAACATAATCACAAGTTAAACAATATTATCTCTTTCTGACACTAGTTATTGTTACACATTTATAACTAAATGTACCATTCTCTAAGAATTTAAAAATACATTAACCCTTGTTTGAGCCTCGTTATTTGACATATAATGCATTTTTGAATAAAGAAAATCTGTGATTAAAAAATAAAATAAAAAAAATATGTTTACATGTAATATAATTTTATTTAAAAATGTGTAATTGAACATAAAAGAAAGAATAATGTATTTAAAAAATAATGGAGATCAAATAAGTTGTTTTAGGTGGGAGAAAGAGAAAATGCACGCTTGATTTGACCCGAGAATGCTAGGGGTTCAGCTGGCATGACACTGGACTCTGGCAATGCTAGGGGTTCAGCTGGCATGACACTGGCAAAGTAGCAAAACGTTTTACTCATTTTCTGCTATTTCGTTTTAAACCCATAAAAATGACTTGGCTATCGGAGATAAATAGCCGGTCCTGCGATCAGGCAGAGTAAACTAGTGCCTGAATGTACGAAGACCTAAATCTAACGGTGGAGATCGCATCATACTGTGTGTAAAGGTGCAGGCTCCTCAATGATTAGAACTTGGGAAAATAATGATCCAACCATTCAACGATGCGATGTCGTATCATTGTCCAATGAGAAGGACCATGGTCCTATTGATTCACAGAAAGCACATACAATGATGGAGAACCTTTTGTACCATTCACAAGATAGCCAGGTACAGATAGATAATAATGGGGCATGCGAAAAAGGAAAAAATACAGTACAATAGTACATTAAAATAATAGTAGATAAATATAACTTTTATTTTGTGGGATTTCTCTACTTGTTCATAAACAAAGCCACCATAATTTCGTCATCTACTTTTTTTTCTTTTTTTTTGCACAATTATCGAATAAAAAATTGTCAAGTGTATTCTGACAACATTTCTCAGTACGCATGGTAGGGTTGTTAATTTGTGAGCATTCAAGGTACAATTGATGAAATTAATAATAGTAGATAAATTAAGAATGAAGATTTAGATCATGTTTGTGGTGACTTTTCTTAAAAATAAGCAACAAATATATGACTTATTTTTAACGTGAACCTACCTACATTCAAAACAAGTCAACATAAGCCATACTTTTGGAGTTTAAGAAAGGCCATCACAAACATGCCCTTAATTGTTTATAGCATGTCTCATGTTGAAGTTGAAATGATAAGAGTGAAATCTTATCAAGTCACTAATTAGGATAATACTAATTAGTGAGACATTACCCTGATCAAGACATCTTTATAAGTTGTTATGGCTACTTGTTGCATTACCGAACTTTAGAACAACAATGTAGTAGTTGGTAAGGACGATGTTGGGACATGGAACCTTGTATCATGCCAAGGCTTGATTGAGGTCGAGGCATGAGCAAGGTTGAAATAGAAGAGGTAGCCCGGACAAGTTGTGTGGACAAAAAGTTGATCGATCAAACTACATCATGTTTGGTAGGATATTTTTTTATTAAAATTACTTTTTTTCCATACTTTTCGTGAAATTCACAAGAATTACTTACTTATCTACCATTTATTTCAAATTTGTTTTTAATTTAAATTGATTATAATCACCCACCAAACATGCCCAAATTGACTAAAGTTAAAGAAATTAAGCACAAAATTTATGAATATATCAAGTAATCTTCCCAATCCCTATACCTCCCTCACCTAATCGTCCCCTGATGTAGATAGTTTTCTGCTAGGATAATAAAATTACCAACAAACATTGATGTGAAACTCAAACCAGAAAATCTTCTAACCGAAGAAATATTATAAAATCTATTTATTTTTTATTGTAATACTTTCGCTAAATCCATTTCTCCTTGTGTCCTTTGAATGATTCAAGAAAAATAAATAGTCTAGGAGGAACGGCGAGAAAAATAAAAATAAAAAAATCAAACGTTTTTAAAATGAGTTTCTACCGCAAACTTTATTTAGTGCCTCAGCTTAAATTATAATTAACGTCAAAAAATAATTTTAATCATATATTTCTCAATACACACAATTACTATTCATCACTCGTTTCTATCGTACCGTAGTTTGAGCAAGCAACTTATAAGCAAATCCCACCAAACAAGTCAATCTGTCAAAATTCAAATCATCCATCTATTTTAACTTCAAAAAGAAATTTTACCTAAGTCATGGTAAGGCCACCACCTTCTACTGAAAAATTGTCTTAAGGTTACTAAACACCGACACGTCAATATCCAAATTCGAATTGGTTATAGTCTTGGTCAGAGATCACCATGTCTGTATCAAGAATCCAACAAAGAGGTGAGACAGTATCTCATATATGTTATGAGCATGATGGTGTCAAATATTATCGCCGCGTGTCGACAATATGAACACGAGACGTGACATGTCATGACATACGTGGCACCTCTTGAAAACAATTAATAGAAAGGCCAAATCGAGAAAGTTTTTGGATTGTCACTTTTTTAATCACCCTTTGGACAAACTCACATGGTTGGAAAAGAAGATATACTGAGAGCACTAGTCCTTTTCATCATGAAAAACGGAATACCATTGCATGGAAGCATGGAAACAGCCTTTGTCATTATGGGCTAGTCATTTTCCTCAAATTCATACATATACTTCATAAATATACGGTACTTTTGTTGATATTAAGGCGTCGACGACCTAACAATTCGGAAGACCTATTTAATTAAGTAGCTTTTTCAACCTTTTGCCATAACGTTGGTCTACGGACGATCGATACGAGGGAGCAACTTGTCTGATTTTTCGGTGCACTCATTATCCTTGCTTGACTTGAGACAAAGACTCCCCGAGTACATGAAAAAATATAAATATGGTGGATCGGTACCAACCTACTCCCTTTATTCGGGATGATTTAGAATTTATTATGACTTATGATGTTCGATCGATTTGAATGGTGTTCATCCACGCATTTGGTACTTCATGCCCCCATGTTGCGATGCAAGCTACCACAATCATTCACTTTTGAGTGTGTTTTCCCCTCTACACATTTCATATATATCTTTTGTGGGAAACAAAGTGATGATACAAAAAGAAATGGGACCTAAATTTCATAGATAACCACTTATAATGTGAATAACTCAGTGAAGGATCGTGTCATTTGTGCCAAGTGTAAGAAGATTTTGTAGTGTGATTTAACAATTTATTCTAAGGTCGGAAATGTACTTGCTTTTTAATTAGTTTTATGAATGATAATTACACTGACTTGACAAATAAACTTATTATTATTACTCAAGGAGGACGTTTGACTGAAATTAATTAATTCTAGCCTTAATCGAGTTATACCAAAAATTTGAGTGAATTTTAATTTTAGCTAAAAGATACTTAGAACTAAGCTGAAACGACTTTGAAAACTTTGAAGAAGATTTGAATATGAAAAAGTGCCAGGACTTCAATTTCACACACACTTGTCCACTTCAATACAAATAATCACTATTCATTTATGTTGACGACCATTGTTTCTACGTTATTTGATAATCTTATCAGAGTAGAGCCGAATCTATTTCTACTTATAAACTTATTATATTTTTATGAAAGTTGCGAATAAGTAAAAACTCATTTAGAACAATCAAATATCGATGAAAGATTGCATAGACCATAGTCGTATATTTCTATCTCCTATTGGAATATGTGTTGTTATTCGATCTTAATGTGTGTATAAACTGTTGATCTCAAAACAATTCATAAATCATTTGATTATTGGCCAGATAATTGAAACAATAATCAATTAAAACTCATATTTGATGTCAAAAGACTCGAATTACCCGAGAGTAATTGTAAAAAGAGTCTAGATATGTGTATAAAATACATTTACAACAAGCTATGAAACCTGAGGCACAAAAGAAACATTTTCAACCGGATCATGAAACTACCAGCCACGCTAACCTAACTCATAGCAAGTCCATCAATATGTGGTAATTTCCTGCATTTAAAACAACCAAAATAATAAAATCCAAATTCGAATTAGTTTCAAGTCCTGATTAGATATCACTACAACAAAGAAGCAATTATGCGGTAGCTTAATCATGTTACAAACCAGAAATTAATGTTTTCGTAACGCTCGTGTTAACACTTCGAATATGAGAAATGAAATGAACTAATGAAGCCCCTTTTTGATTTTGTTAAAAATCAGATTCTTAGTAGATTTTGATCTAAGTTGATGAAATGTGTGATTGTAAAATTGATAAAAGTTTAAAATCTCATAAAATATGTGGTTGAGAATGAGTTTGAGTAAAAATAAATTTTTAAAAATGGAATTAAACGTGGGTGGAATGTCAGCTATACACATACGTGGCATCTAGAGAAAAACAATGGATAAAAACACCAAATTATGAAAGCCATTGGATAGTCACTTTTTGAAGCACCCTTCGGACAAACTCACATGGTTAGAGAAGAACATACTAGAAAAGGTTGAATCCCAACTTTGAGGGCACCTTACCGTTCCGCCCCTAGAGTATCGTAGATGAGATAAATTTCAGAATGTGCCTCAGTAGGCCAGGGTACAAGAGCTGTCGTACTGGTACTCACAAAGAGTCTAATTTCAAACCTTGTTAGAGGCAGGAATCTAACCCTCACACTGCAGTTGTCAGCTCAATTGAGATTATCTCACTCCCGTCATTTGCACCATTGAGCTATATCACAGGGGGCAAGTTAGAGAAGAAGATACTATACTGTATTGGTGTTGGTGTTGGTTGAACGTATAACATAGTCTTTTTCAAAATGAACACTGAAGTACCATCGCATGGAAGCTTGGAAACAGGAACAGCCTTTGTCACCAGGGGTTAGTCATTTTCCGAATTAATCTAGTTGCATAACTAATTTGACAATTAGCCCCTATTTGATACACATTAAAATTTTCATTCTCATTTTTCAATAAAATAATATTTTCCATCGAATCAATAAAATAATATTTAACAGAATTTGGTAAGAATGTAAACATACCATGTTGGGTTTTCTTACCCAAATAAGATTAGATTTTTCAACAAATATTTTTTCCTTCTTTCCACGTGTTTTTATTAGAAAAATATTGTTTCCTTTATTTCAGTGATTTTTTTTTATCTTATTTCCATCTTTATGGTATTTTTAAGGTTTGATATGTACCCCTAAACTCTTTTTACAAGTTTTATATTACTGAAATGTTGAATAATTATGTAGGCACAATTATTATATTTGTTTTCTCAATATTGGTCAATTAAATAAAATATTTTATTCCTCTGTCAATTAATTCTTTATTTTTTATCTTTTTGTTTGTTTGCGATCATATACTTCATATCGTATAATATATATTACCTCAATTTGGTTCATTTCCGAACAAGTGGTATCAAAGTTATTGGTTGTGATTTGTTCGAAATTTTTGTTATTGATGGCGGCCATGAAGTATTGAATTCCGCTATTTGATCACAATACAATATTCTCATTGTGACAAGTGAAGATGCGAACTGTACTCGCACAGATGAATTTGGATGATGTGTTGTTGTGGACGACAAAGGAGAAACAACGAGAAGGATCGGAAATTACTTTCACAAATCTATCTTCATCCTTCTAACAATATTTTCAGAACGTTTTGAAGGAGAAAACGGCATTTACGTTATGGTTAAAGCTGGATCAATTGTGCATGATTAAAAGTCTGACAAGCAAATAATATCTAAAATAGAGGTGATAGAAAGCGGATCTTTAGAAGATCATATGGCTTGAGATCGTCGTTGATGTGGAGACTTTAAATGTAAAGTATGATGATTAAGATTTGACTTTAATCCTTTTGTTCATCTTTCAATTAATTCTTTATCTTTTATCTTGTTGTTTGCTTGTGATCATATATTTCATATTGTATCACATATATTAACTGATTCGTTTTATTTCCCAACATATCATCCCATTCTTCTAAATATCATATTATAATTCCTCACTTCTACTACCCTCAAGATGCTCAGAAAAGATGGTTGATTTTGAATAAATTAGGAATGATACGATTGGTTTTTTTTTTGTTTTTTTTAAATCTTCAGCTAAGTTGCGTGTACAAAAGATGTTTGACTAGAAAACCAACAGAATACAAACATAGGTGGGACGCATCATTTTTTTCCAATAATTTATTCACGTGGGGCTCACATCCACATGAGATTCTGTTGGATTTCTGGCATTTTAATTTCTGTACATATACCTTTTTCAGAAATCTTTCACTATAAAGATATTTAAAATATTCTAAATAAAATATCATTTTAAACAATAAAGTAGAAAATAAGAATAATTTTCCCGAGTAAGGGTGTGTTTGAGCTACATTATTTTTGAAAAATATATTTTGAAATAATAGATTGACGGAGAATGTGTGGTTGATAAATAAGGAAAAGTTATTGGTATGATTAAAAATATTATTTTATTGAAAAATGTATAGTTAAAAATGAGTAGAAAAATGAAAATGAAAATTTTAATGTTGATCAAACAAGGGCTAATTTAAAAATTTTTGCATTTCAATATTAACATTGGATGCCAAAAAGTTGATAACCTTACTAATTGTATGGTGCGATTTTTCATGCCAAACTACATAAAAAATTTCTTGACTTTCTAAGATTATTTGCCCCCTAATGATTTGAAGTCAGACTATATACACAAAAATGTTTGATCACTAAAGGCAGTTGATATGAAAAATCTTGCACAATGGATGGGTTGATGGGACATTGGACCATTTGGTTTACTTTGTAAATAGTTAGATTCCAAATCCTCCAATGTTAATCCTTGATTTAGTCATGTTTTATCCATCATTCTTTGTCATAATTGTTTTTTCTTTTTTCTTTAAATTGTGTGCATTTATCTGATTCATCCATCATTTCCATTTGGAGCATCCAAATCCTTATCTCACATGAATTATAGCCGACTATGTCTTTTCCTCAAAACAAAATTTATAGGCCTACTTGCAGTGAAAGTGCGTTAAACGATCTCGTCTCAAAGTTCTTTCACATACGTATTTGGTTTATCATTACCATTAAAGGCACAATAATGTTTTAACTTTTTATATATGGATAACGTTGAGGTTCCATTTAGAATTTTTTTTAAGTTCTGATACTTTGTTGAATCACTTTATTTAAATATTTAAATTGCTAAAGAATGAATAAAAAATTAATCCAAATAAATTCGATCGATCTATTTTCTTGCCTCCTAACGTGCCAAAATGTTCCTTAATCAACGCAGAGCCTTATAAAATAAAAAATAAAAGAGGACTGAGGAATTTTGAAAATAAAATAAAAATGAACATTATTCTTTTTTTTATTTTTTAATCTTTACATTATAGGGTATAATATCAAGAAAAAAACTCAACTTTCTGAAATATCATTTAAATTCTTATTAATGTGAATAATATTTTGTCCGTTTTTTCACTACAAATGAATATATAATGGACCACAGAAAATACACTACGCAATAAATACTTGCATTTATATTCCCAACCAACATTCCCACACATATTTAAGTTTCACCAAAGTACTCAAATTTGGACAAATGAACAAAAGCTTCAGCTCACATGGGTTCTATAGAGCTGTCCATATCACAATCCATTACTTCTTTAATGTACAAGTTACAACTTGCCACACTTCATTGTCATTTTTGGTGCTGGGACGAAGGGCTGGGAGAGGGCAGCTGGGCAGGTCAGGACACCCTTTTTTTTTTTTTTTTTTTTAATGTATCAAATCAGTATTAAAAAAATTATTTTGTTTCCTGGCTCCACCCTAGCTCATGAGGACAGATGGACGAAAATTATTCAACTTTTTGATGGAAAGTTGTCCTTTCAAGTGCCAAAAAAAGTTGGGGTCTTAAATGTGATTAAATAATGAATGTGGACCACAATGCAACAAGTTGTAATGTTCGAGCACTGTGGTTTAGAAATTCCCTATTGATGATAACAAAGGATTTTCCATGATATATAGCTCATGTTTGAGCCTCATTCTTTCTCATTTTTTCTCTTTTTTTTTTCTATTGTATTTATTTTTAACCACACATTCTTCAAATAAAATAAGATTACACACAAATCTAAAATTTTTCATCACTTTTCCACCCACATTCTCGTATCAATCACTATTCAAAACCATCTTCTTCCTAAAAAATTGGGCTCAAACATGGGCATAGTCTGTTTGGATTAAAAGTTCAAGTCAAAGTCAATAATTAATTTTAATCAGATGACACATAATTTTTCAACCACAAATTTCATCAATTTTTTATCAAAATCTACTAAAAATTTGATTTTATCATCTGTCAAACTGGGGGCATAATTACACGTGAGAAAGTCAGTATGTTTATGGCTTTGTTTGAATAATACGCAAATTAAGGAAATTATTAGTTTTTTACTTGTTATGCGTGCCATGTATTTCTATTTAAGATAGGATCAAGTACAGTGTCTTTCTGATTTTCTGTACAACAAAAATTAACGTATTCCGAAGTCGTGAAAGATCTACTTTCGTATGAATCTATATAAGAGCCACGTCACTTATAGGATGACACATCGAGCGCCTTCTAGATCTGGTGGCCAAAACCTATCCTTTAATCGCACAAAACGTCCATACATTTTAATTTTTTGTATTTTTAACTCTGTTTCAACGTTTCATTAGGAAAAACGTTATTTTCTCATATTTTTAACGTAAAATAACCTATATACTATCATATATAAATAAATAAAAATTGTTGTTATTTTTAATATTTTCATAAATTTTGGACTTATTTGCATTTTTAAAAAATTTAGGAGTAAGATTACATTTTATTCTTTATTTTTTGTTTTATTTATATAGGACGGTATATATGTCATTTTACGTTAAAATAAACGAAAATGACGTTTTCCGCAATAAAATACTGAAATATAGGTGAAAATGCAAAAAATTAAAATATATAAACACTACGTACCAAACGTAACAACATTATGTGGGATTAAAGCCTTTAGTATGTATATATAGAGAGGAAAACAGTGAAATTGTCAGTGCGTGAATCCATCTCCAATACATTTCCCAACCAGAGGAAAACCAATGGGGGAGGTACCTGTATTTGCATATATATTACATACACACTGTAAAATCTTGATTTTTTTGCTATGAAACTGATGTTTTATGTTTATTTTTTGTGTTGCAGGAAGAAAAGAAACCAGAGGAAGCGAAGAAGCCCCAGGAAGAAGCACCAAAAGCTGATGAGAACCCCAGTGAGGAAAAGAAAGAAGAAAAGAAATCTGAGGAATCCAAAGAGTCGGCGCCTCCACCGCAAGAAATCATCCTGAAAGTCTACATGCATTGTGAAGGTTGTGCCAGGAAAGTCCAAAGATGCCTCAAAGGCTTCCAAGGTAATTCGATCCTTTCAGATTTTAAATTGTTGCCTCGTTTGGAGGTGTACGAATGAATACAAGGGAAAAGAAAAGGATTTATATAGTTGATCCTAAATTTATTTTGCAGGCGTAGAGGATGTAATAACAGATTACAAGACGAGTAAGGTGATTGTGAAAGGTGAAAAGGCAGATCCAATTAAGGTTTTGGAAAGGGTTCAAAGGAAGAGCCACCGGCAGGTGGAGCTTCTCTCTCCAATCCCAAAACCGCCGGTGGAAGAACCTAAGAAACCGGAAGAAAAAGAGGTGGCTAAAGCCGAAGAGAAAAAACCACAGGTTTATATTTTTTAAATTTCATTTTAAAAGAATTTTTTTGTTGTTTGAAAAATAATTGTAATTTTTTTTTTTAGCCTCCGGCGATTACAGTAATCTTGCATGTTTACATGCATTGTGAGGCTTGTGCTCAAGAAATCAGAAAGAGAATACAGAGAATGAAAGGTAACTTCATTTTTTTTTTCTTAATTTTATTTTATACTTTCACTAATAAAAAAAAGTTATTTATTTTAATTTTTTTAGATACATATAGTAATTATTTTTGTGCTTTTGTTGCTCTTTTCAGCTGTATGTACAAAAATAATTGTATTCTTTTCTTTTCTTTATTTTCATCAATAGTGATTAATTCAAACTCAATTTGATGAGTATTTTAATCAAGATTAATTCCTCAAGAATCTTTGTACAGTTTTTGGCATAGATGGATCATTCATAAACTTGCAATTTGTCTAGCAAAAGTGTATAGTCGACCCCAAATTTATTGTTAAGTCAAACAAAGTATATTATGTACTGCAAATCCCAAACGAAGTAACTTGACATAAGTTAGCTGAACATGCTTCCTGGCTCTTAGATAATATAATATGTTAATTAACATGGTAAAGTTTTGACTTGTAGGAGTGGAAAGTGCAGTGCCAGACCTAAAGAGTTCACAAGTGACAGTGAAAGGTATGTTTGAGCCCGAAAATCTCGTTGACTATGTATACAAGAGAACGGGAAAGCACGCAAAGATCGAGAAGGTAGAGCCGGATAAAAAAGAGGACGAAAAAGAGAAAAATAAAGATGATAAAGACGAGAAGAAGGCCGAGGACGAGAAAAAAGAAGCCAAGAAAGGTGTTGAAGAGGCGAAAGAAAACAAGGAAGAAGGAGGTGGGCTAGGTGGCAGCGACAATGGTGGCGCTATCAGTGGTGGTGATGGTGGTGAAGAACCACCGGCTAAACCCGAGGCCGAACCCGAGGATGACGCTAAATTCGAGTTGAAAAAGAATGAATTCTACCATTACTACCCTCAAAACTATCAGATTCAACCTCAAAGATTTGTCCAAGAAAATAGTGAATATGCTCCAGAGATCTTCAGTGATGAAAACCCTAATGCATGTTCAGTTGTGTAAAATTTGGGATTAACAAGGGGTGGGGTTAGGGGGCCACATGGATAACTGTTCCATGGCCTCTCACTCTTGACATGTTGTTGTGCTCTACATGTGGCCATGTCTCGCTTTCATAGTATAAATCTACAGGAAGCTGTAGAATGTTGGACCTTTTCGTTTTTTTTTTTTATTTATTATTGTATGGGGGTGTTTGATGGTTATTATTAAGGAAAGAATGTATTTTAAATAGTGATATAATGAAAAATATGTGGTTAAAAAGTAAAGAAAAATTATTGATGTGATGGAAAATATTATTTTATTAAAAAATGTGTAGTTTAAAATGAGTTTTGAAAAAAGTGCTTAAAAAGGACTATAATCTTTGTCACATACCTTGAAGTTAAAATGATGAATCGATTCGACTTCACTATCATACTTTTTTACTTTGATTCGAAGTGGTTGGTGTTTTCACGATCTCTCTAGAAAGTGCCTCATTTGCCTCAAGCATTAGTGACATTTAAAAAATAACATCCTCCTTGAGACATTTAAATAGTAATTATATACCAATCGAATTAAATTTTCAAAATGAACATTTTAATTGGTTAATTGTAGCTTATGCTACAATGATATATACTATTCATCATCGATTGTGCGATGATATGGTTACCTTCAAGCTCGAGGACAATAAACTCGAGCATCATTCGTGCCTGCGGACATGTGCTCACTCCTCGAGGTCCCCATATGGTCATCGAGCATGCTCAAGGATGCTCCACCATTAATTTTACTTGATTTGGTGACAACAGTCCTCAAGATATGTCATCGAGGATCTCCGCCATTAGTTTTACTTGATCTGGTGACAATAGTCCTCAAGATGTGTCCTTGAGGATGTATGACCCTAAAGATTGTTGTGTCTTTGAACCTTTTCCTTAACCGAACGGTCCGAACTCAAAGGTTCCCTTAGACATGGACTCATTTTACTTCCTAGAAATTTTAACTCTATCCAAATACCTTAAGTTAAAATTACTATGTCCAGAAGGAGCTTATATTGATGAGTGTTATAGTCAAACTATGACTATATCTACAGTTGCAGCGCAATACTCATCTCAAGTAGAATTCCCTAGGATGATGACACGTAGCAAACCAAGTCTTACTAGGATTGCACTACCCATCTCTATAAGTATGAAACCATGAATCATTATTCATGTACGCTTTTACACACAATTTCAACACCCAACATTTTTCATATTCTCTCTTTGACTTAAGTATCGGAGGGGCGACGATGACACACATCGACACCTTTGTTTTAGGTACTGGAAGATCACGTTCGTGCTCATCCCCAGTCGTCAAGATCGAAATTCAACATGTGCGATTTTTTGTAGCATCATGTGATGTTTTAGTTCTATTTTGGTAGATAAAATATGATTTAAATTATTTGTCACGTCAGTTCATATGCAATTTCAAAGAACTAAGCCATACTTTGGCGCATTTTAAAAAATTGACAAAAAATTAAGTCAAAATAAATAATTAACTTTTATTAAATATTTTATTAGACTCATAATTTTTATTAGTTTTTCAACCATACATTTGATCAATTTTTATCAAAATTTACTAAAAATATAATTTTAACTACATCAAATATGTTAAATTGAGAAGCAGAACATTTCCAACTCAGTGAATGGTTAAATCACTGCAAAATCTTCAAAACACTTGGCATAAATAATTTGATTCTTCATTCACATAGATTCACATTATGAGCATCTCCGTGGGATGTGGATTGAACTAACAAGTATGTCACCCTGGCTTCAAAACATTTGAGTTAATCCCCCTGTACAGGAAGGGGGGTTCAAAACATTTACATGATAAGCAAAAATGTGGAGAATGTCTAGCTCATGTGAATGTTGTACTAGATAGCATTTACAATTCATTTTCATGTGTGGATATGTCGATTTAAAATTTTATAATTTATCTTCATTATTTCTTTGCATCATCTCTTTTGTACATTGCTATATGTATAACAATACACATTGTTGCATTGAAGTTTCTCTAAGTAGTGATCTATGAAATTTAAGATCCCATAACTTTTTTGATTATAATCGATAACGAAGGAGATTAGACCTCTACTTGGTTTAATTAAAAATTAGATTTTGAAAAAAAAAAAAAAAAAAAAGATGAAATAATGTATGGTTGAAAATTGATATAAGTCGTGAATTCTATGAAAAAGTAATTATTAATTTGACTTAAATTTTTATTATTATTTTAACTAAATCAAACAGTAGCTTATATGTGTAGAGGGAAAACACACTATAATGGAATCTTGCTTGAAAACAAGGGGCAATGAAATACTGAATGGGTGGTTGAACACCATTCAAGTTGTTTGGACCATCAGATATATGTCAAGCGTGTCAATTTTCTCAAACAAATATAAAAAAGTTATAACAGACACTCACATATAAGAAAAAACTTGCTTTCTCGAGTTTTATTGAAATATTGAATGACTGAGCTTTGTTTGTCACTGACACTATTCTCTTAAGCATTAATGTCCAACCATCCATTCATTTTAACATAATCTTTGTAGGAGGGACAATGTTACACACACTTGAATGTGTATATTTTGGTGTAATTTTCTAGAAAAATCTAATGACTTTGCTGGAGCTCGTCGTTGAAGCTCGTCCTTTTACTATTATTGTTCATTTAATTTGGAATAATTTATGCAGGACGTCTCTCTCTCTAATGTTTACTATTATCAAACATCGAACTAGTCTTATTATTCATGCGAGGAATATATATTAATACGGTATCTCTATAATATTTTCAACACGCTCCACCTCAAGCACTTGCACATGAGAGATGTCTTCAATTATGCCTTTGCCATCCATTGCATCAAAGAAGAAGAAATTCTTGAGAGGAACTCCTTTACCTGATATTGCTTTAATAACTTCCTATAACAGATAGATAAATCAACAAGTGATTGCACAACATAGAAATTAAGTAACCATCATTTACTGTCAAACATGCTGCTAGGGACAAAAGCATCCTCAAGATGGAAGCTAAAATGCTGATACCTGTCCAAGAATTCCACCAATTATGGCACAAACAGGAGAAGATTCTCTTGTACCATCTTCTAACAGTCTCTGAAGAAGAGAATCAGGGATCTCTGATTCATTCAACGACTGCACGTGCAAACTCGGATAGGGAGACAAAGGATATATACACATTGAAAAATGAAAAAAAATAAAAATTTGAAGATGTATACATTTATCTCACAAAGTTTCTTCCTCAGCCTTTGAACATTCAAGAGGTCAGCGGTCGAAATTTCTCCAGGATTGCGCCCTTCAATCTCTTCAAACTGCTCTATCACTGAAACATTTTTGGAATTCAGAACTGGGCCTCCTTTCGAGAGCGATCATAAACAGAAAGAAAATATGCCAAACACACGGATTTACAGTTTCACCCTTTATCTTGACCTTCAACCATTCTATTACAAGAAATAAAACATTCAAAATTATACCTCTCATAACTAAATATAACTTGGACAACCCCCTCGGAAGAGTTCTCCATGGGATAGTAATAGCTTCCTGCAAGCAGAAATTGAGATGTCACTGAACTTCTCAACAAAATTATATTTGGTGTATAAGGGAAATAACAGACACTTTATAATTGGAGAAGCAAACGATTCACAGCTAAATTAGATAACACAAAGTCGAAGAAGTGATCCACGTTTCTTGCCTCAAAACTTGAGTATTCTAGTAGACATTCTTCATCAGATTTTTTCTGCCAACAGAGAGGAAGAATATGAGTTTAAGAGTTGCTCCTATTCATCTCTAAAGTCAAATAAATGAACATGTTCTCTTTCAAAATAGCTTAAGCTTTTAGAATCTGTAGCTGCTCTATACAATGTAGTCTCCGTTCGGGTTTCAATCTTTTTAACTAAAAAGTTACTTTTCAAGAAATGAACAATGGATAGTACTTGTGGGTTTAATAAAAAAAACAGAAACCGTAACAGAGGCATACTAAACAAAAATAATGCATTGCAGTTGAAGATTTCAAAGAAGAGAATAACCTTGGAATAGACGTAATTCTGCAAGTCAACAAATATTTCACCGCAGGAGCCTCTGCAATCAACTGTATAAAATGCAACCTGTTTTGACAATCTGCGGCACTTCTCATTAACTGATATCTGCAGCAGAAAAGTTTCCAAAGAAAATTTATGGATGCTTCTAAGATAATAGATTGAAAGATAACGCAACGGATAAACATCTAATATACATATGTGTTCCATATATTTACATATTTTTAAGAGAGATCAAGTCCATACTTTTGTTGAAAGTGAGCAAGAACTGACAACTACAACATCAAACTTGTCAAAGAAATCCACATGGAAGTTTAACAAATCACCTGCAAAATTTGAGTGTTAAAAGAACTCAAAATTAGTTGCCTAACTTTCATATTCAAAGGGCTAATTAGTGAGAAAACAAAGAATAGATAAAAACGAATCACATAAGACACTGCAGAACAAATGACATTAAGGAGACAACCTTTTTGAACCGAAACACGAACCATAGGATTGAAATCTTTCAAGGAATCACAACAGAGCTCTGCAATAGATTTCCCACTATACACATTCTCCTCCGGAGGAATTAAGAAATTGGCAGACAACAATTCCTCAGTCACCGGACGGTCATCATTTACTGTCAAACTACCTACTCCTGCTAGTACAATATTCTTGCAAAACTGCAACAAACGACGATTTTCCCTAGTCTCTTATCAGTAGTGCATACAATATCCTAACCAACATTGAGGATTTCTTTTTCTTTGAAAATTTACCTCAACAACGGCGCCTTTGATTCCACTGACAAATACGCAAGATTTGCTTAACCTGAAGTTATTTGGATTCCAACACAAATTTAAAAGCTATTGATAATATATTTGGATACTAATTGAATTCCAAATTCTACCTTCGTTGAGTATCGACACCCCAGACTCGGATTTGGCGATCATAGAGGGCGGTTTCCTGTTCTGTCAATTCCTCACCATCGTCCATATTCAGTCTAGGATTACCAAAATGAATCGGAATCATAAAGGTAATTAATTGCAATCATCAAAGTGAAGAAGCAATGCATACCTAAGAAACATTGGAATAAGAAGGCTATTCCACGATACTACGTGCTTTGTTCGATTAATTTCTTCTTCAGTACTATTGTATAATAGAATATTTAAACCTTCAAATTAAACATTGTTAAATAATTATATTGAATGGAATAACAAAAACATACAATAATATCGTACTAAAACTCACCCAGATTCTGAAGATTTTCGTCTTTTTTCAAATTTCTTGACATGATTGCTTATTGTGTACTCTATTAACTTGAGGTAATTTTCACTTTGGGATGCTTTATATACCCCATTTAAAGACTAATTCTGCATTAATTAAGAGAAATGAGATCTACAAAATGTTGGATGGATTCATTCCATCAACATTTACTGAGCATTTACTTGAATAAAATTGGAATTGCAGCAGTCACGCAAAGCTCTTTTTGCTAATACGTCTTTCGAGTAGTCAAAACTTTATTAAAGTGACTTGTGATGATTAATTAATGAATAATCGAGAAACTCAATCACTTAGAAAGACTTATTCTTCAATATTGACTTGTGCGTGCTTGTCTAAGGTTAAATAAATGTTACCTAACTTTTATATATAGTTACTTGTTTTTGCAAGAAGTTAGGAACTTAGGAGTAATAACAAAAGAATGATGCTATGAGTACATAGAAATTTCACAGAATACACACAAAAATTTGAAATGGATGGACTGGATTTAAACATGGAGGAGAGAAACAAACAGATACACGCGCATGATTTTTCCAATTCAAAATTCTGTACAAAATCTGACAACATTTCCGGTACTTAAGAAATTTTTCATAACAAAATAAGTAACACGCTCATTTTTTTTTAAAAAAAGACCAGTACGTTTTCATATTACTGTTTTGCTATGTCTCACAATTGAGCTTACAATAGGAATTTGTGCGGAGTCCTTCCCAAAATTATACACCGGTACCATGAAGAGCCTAACCCTGGGGCTGTTTACTAACGCACAAGATTTTTAGAGGCTGGGCTGCAGTATTTGTCGCGGTTCTTGAGCTTGTCATAGTCCTTGAAAGAAAAGATCATCAGTAGCAATCTGTGAAAAATGGAGTTTGGCAAGTCGTATTGGTATGTTTATATTGTGCAAAATGTAGTGGCATCACTCTCCCTGAATATTCTAAAATTCCAGAATCTTCCTTTCGAAGAAATCAAGTTTTTCTCACACAAAAATTCCCTCGAGAACCACTTCTCGATCATTCTATCTACATCGTGCACTAAAATGTCGGTCACATTTCCTTTTCGTGCTAGTATACTAGCAGTATATATGGCTGCCATTCTCCCCGGAGAAACTGGTGTGTCCCCATGTGGTCCGTCCACCACCACCACGTCCCACTTTGTATTGGCAACTTCATGTGGGAGGTTTGTTAATGCCAGTTTGCACCTTGATAATTTGGGAGGATGGAATCTAGGTGAACAATCTGGATTTTCTCTGGCATGCTTAAGCAGCTTGTATGCTTCAGCAGCAATATTCTGGTACTCGACTTTGTAAACTCGAGTCTCGTTTGTAGCTCTCATAGTGCTTATTTTCTCGGGGTTGTCTTCAATGAAGACGGTGAAACCACCAGCATTCAAAGAGGCTAGGCTCAAGTATTGGGGCTCCAGTCCAAAAACAAGAAGTTTGCAGGGAATTCTCCTAGAAACAAGATCCAAGAGAAATCGGTTTTCCTTTTCAGTAAGAATACTGGCATTTGCATTTGCAGGTGAAATGTTATTCCTGCACATTGAAGAAGATGACGAACATTTTTGCTGACGAACAAGAGGTGAACCGGCTGGAGGCAGAGATGGGGATGAAGTTATTATCGTGAGTTTGAGAAGTCGGAGTATTGATGCAATAAATAAAATAAAAACAAGAACCGGGATGAGCTTCCTTTTCGGAGATACCATCCTTCTTCCTTGACAATATTTGTTATGCAGTGTTCGTGTTTGCTCAGATTTTGGCGAGGCTCGAGGCAGAATTGGAATCAGTGGAGTAACAAGAGGATGGCAATGGAATACTTCTGGGGGCATTTTGCTAGTTCTCTACCCTCCCCACCACAGGTATCACATCCTCGTTATAGGGTGGTGGCTTTTTATTAATGAATTCATTGATATGTTCATAATTTTCTTGAGTGAGGAAGAAGGGATGGATTTGCTTTATTACGAATCATCACTTTATCTATATTTCAACCATTCTTGGTTAGTGTGGGGTTCTTTGATTTCTTTGTTTGCACCCACTGTTTCTTTAAGCGTTTGGTGGTGAAAATGGGGGAAGTTGAAAAGGAGATTATCTGTTGCAGGGTCACTTTCATTTGTTATAACCTGTTGAATAATTATGTCTTCAAAGCAAAGTGGAGCTTTATTTCTTTTCTTTAGAATTACTATCTCGTAGTCTAAGGGATTGTTCCTCGACCTAAGACAATCTATCTTAGTTAACTATAAAGATTCACTCATCGAATACGAATATTGGTATATACAATCATAAGCTTACATATTAGCACACACGGGAGGAGCCAGCCCGTCAAAATAGGGGGGTCCTAGAGTTGAAGGGATGGAGGCCATGGTGCCCCCGAATTTTTTTTGAAACATTATTTGTTAAAATGTGGGAAGTTGATGTTTTGTAATGGAGAAAGGAAACAAAGTAACATAAATTAATATAAATTGGTTGAAAACTTAAAATATTATAATGCATTCTTGGAGATATATCGGTAATCGACAATTATTTTCTGGACGCTTACAATTCTACTAGTTTAAAATTCAAAATCAGAAGTTAAGACTTAGTCATATATGCATAATGCATTTAAATTTTTATAGTTGAAGAATCCAAAATTTTAGCATTCTCGTTCAGTTAATATCTGTAAGCAGGTTTAAAGTATTGTTCCCCCTGCAATAAAAAGGTTTCTTACACAGACACCCCAATAGAAAACTTGAAATTTGTACTCCAGGAAAAATGCACATTATGAAATTCATGAAATGATTTTTCAAATGTTTAGAATATCTAATTTATACCCTTCATAAAATAAATAAAAATTAATTTTAAAAATTCAAAAAATTGGGGGGGGGTCCCCATGACCCCCCTACCTCCGCGGCTCCGCCCCTGTTAGCACAGTCTATACTCTAACCGTTACAAACAACTACATATGGAAAGGCACGATATACTATTTTAAAGCTAAAAAATGTATGGGAGTACTCTCAATTTAATCCTTGCGAGTCATTTAAACTTGTTATTTTTAAAGATTTGCACAAATCGTCCTTATTGTCATGGTTGTCTAGTTAGTAAAGAAAAGGCTTTTCAAATTTGAACGCTAAGTCACCATTTTTCGAAAAAAATAAAAACTCATTTTCATCTATGCATAAAATAATTTTACAGGTAAATTTAATATTTTTCTTTATTTTTTAACAACACATCTTCCAAAAAATCATTATTTCAAAATGCATTTTCTCCCAAAATAGGGCTTAAACATGGGCTAAATTATAGACCAAGTATGGTATATTTGAGTGGATCTTGCTTGTCCATTTATTTTGTTTTTATCTTTCATTAGCCCCCATCTTCGGAGCGGGAGAGCTTCGAACCACTGTCTCATAGGTGATTTTGTCAGAAAAGAAAGTAGGATTTGGAGGAGGTATGTGCTGAGTTTTTTTTAACTTCAATCATTAAAATAAGGCTATTTTTATAGATTTCTCAAAACAATTTAGCCTTTGTCGAGTTGTTCAATGGCTGTTGGGCCTATCGGAAGGAAGTGGATTTCCTCTTAACCCTGATTTGTCTACGATTATTCAATAAAAATAAATTTTGAAATATTGAATTTTTGAAAAATGCGTAATTAAAAAGTAAGAATTTTTTTAGAATTACATGCAAAAATATTTAATTGTGAAAGTTTATAGTTGAAAATGAGTTTAAGATATATATATATATATATATATATATATATATATATATATATATATATATATATATATAATTACATAATATAATTAAACTCTAATTCATTTCGATTCTCATTCTCTTTCTAAATCTTCTCACTTTATCCCCCTCTCTCTATCCACCTGTCGAAACCGCCACTTTGAGCAATTTCTTCTCCCATGACTCGTGCCGCTACTCGGTGGAGCAGTGAATGCTGAAGCGGTGGTAGTAGCGCCGCCCCCTGGAAGAGAATCTCCGACGCAGCAGCGTCACAATACAGTGCTTAGAGTGTCACCTCAGCTTGAATTTAAGTCGACTATAGTAGGATGAAGGAGATTGCTGGTGAAATTGATCCCCAAAATCGCGATGTTAGCAGTTGACAACGACGAAGGTGCTGTGTAATTAAGGTTTGTGTTTCTGATATGCCTTCTCTCTCTTCGACACAACTGCGTTTTGGTTGTTGTGGTGGCGCAGGCGCCGGGTTTTTGTTGTGGTGGTGGTGGTGTTGCGGCTGCGACGATTTTATTGGTGGTGTTGCGGCTGCGGCGATTTTATTGGTGGTGGTTATAGTGCGAACGCAGCATCGCAATGCTGCAGTGGGGTTCTGCTGCGAATTTTTGTTGGCGGTGGTTGTGGCAGGGACGACATCGGTGGTTTTTGTTGGTGGTGTGTTGTAGGTGACGATGGTGGTAGTTGGGTTGGTGTTGTAGCGATGGCGGCAACAATGGTGTTTTTTGTAGATTGTGTGGTACTGGCGTTTTTGTTGTTGTTAGCGGTGGTTGTGGTTGTGGTGGTTGTGTGGAGGGGACGGGGTGGGATAATATTTGTGATCAATTATTTGGTTGATTTGTGACCAAATATTGGTGGAGGATCGGGACGAGAGTGGAGTGTTTGGTATATGTGACCGACATTTTGGTTCATTGTGACCCATTATTATTCCATGACCTTAAATTTCTATAATTTGTGACCAAGAAATTTGGAAATATGTGACATATCGATAATCTGTGATCTATAATTTTTTTATCCGTGACCAATGAATTAAATTGTAAACTATAAAATTTTTAATTTGTAATCTCGAAATAATTCGTGATATACCTATACCATAAAATAAATTGTAACCAATAATTTGATAAATTGTGATCAATTTGCAATGAATAAATGAGTTGCTAAGGTCACAATTTACTGATCACATGTTTGAGTTCATAAGTCACTGTCATTTTGTATAGATCACAAATCAATATAAACGGGTAACAGATTAGTATGATTAATTAATTTGATAGTTAATTGTAGGTAATTAATTCGTTGTTAAGGTCATAGATCATTGTCACGGGTTTGAGTTCATAAGTCACGGTAATTTTTTATAGGTCACAAATCAATATAAACGGGTTACAAATTAATATTAAAAGGTCACACGTGTTTGTAGAGTCACAGTTTAAATTTACAGGTCACATTTTATATTACCGTCACAAGCAACTATCAAGAGGTCAAAAATCATGTCAACTGTACAAAAAAAAAATGGCGGAGTTATCGTCGAAGTATTCGCCAAAGTTGGAATAATTGCTGGAATCGAAGCATTCATAGGAATAAATCGATGGCGGAACGATCACTAGATTATTCGTCGGAATAGGAGCAGTCGTCGAAATGATCATCGAAATAGTCGTTGGAATATATATATATTTTACTCGGGATGGTGGAGGTGGGGTGGGTTATATATATTTGATTTTGGAAATTTAAACTTATTTTTGAAGTAGTATATAGTAAAAAGAGCATTGCTAGTAGTATATCGGGGTGTACATCACGGTGTACACCCCCTCACATGGGTGAGGGATCCACTCGAATATTTTATTCGAGTGGACCCCTCCATGTATGTAAACCTTGATGTACACTTTTTGATGTACATCTAGCATTTTTCTAGTAAAAATTTGAGAAATGAATTTTTCCCTAATTTCTTTACGTGGGTCAATCTAGCACAGCTCACGGTGGAGGGGCTTGTGATCTATATTGGGCCACGAAAATGGTTTTATCATTTCTTCAATCTGTAGGGGGTGATTAACATTTATCACGATAATCGAGGGGCTGAGTAGAAATAACCAAAATTCCTCGTGCCATATATATGCTCAATAAAACCCTAATCTTACTCTCCATACTCGAAGTTTCACTTCCAGCTCTACGCCTCCAGCACTGGTCATGTGAGTCTCTCTCTACACACAGCTTGAAAATTTCATAGATTTGCACTTTTAATTCAATCTTGTAATGCGTATTTGGCTGAATCGAATCGAATCGAATTAATTCAGATCTGAGTATTACTATTAAGCAATGGCTGTCGCATTCTACAACCTCGGCTCAGATGCTGGCCTCAAGAAGCTTGATGAATACCTTTTAACTCGCAGTTACATCACAGGGTAAATTGTACTTTTTATGTTTTTATTGGATTTATTTATTATTTATTTTTATTTTAAAATTTTGTGCGAGGCGCTTTGTTAGAACGAATTTTATATTGCATAACTTATGAAAAGAATACGAGTTTTAGAATTTTTGACAAAGGATGTTTATTAAATGGATTTTCAACTTTTGTTTTTACTCTTCTATTTATATCTACATAATAATCAAAATAAAAACTGAACCATGTGATCCATTGGATAAACCGTAGTTAAACTCTGTTGCTGTTGCTTTGCAGATCAATCGCTTTATTCAACTAACATTTTACAACATGCTTTTGCTTAATGATAACTGCGTGGGCACTCTTGACACCTGCCTGAACCTAAGAAACTTATGTGTGTTGCATAATTGATTTGAAATCTCACATGTAATTTAGATAACCTATTTATGCTTTGATTTATATAATTTGACTCACTATCCTGGAAAAGTGTGAGAGAAAATTGGCTGAATTAGTAGTATCAATTCCACAAACTATTGTGTGGTTGTACAGGAGTTGAGGAATATGTTAAGTAGAGTTGAACTTCTCATATCAAAAACATATGCAATGGAAGCATGGATTTATAGAGTGCAGAACAGTGCGACTGTTATAATGAGAGGTTTTTCTTTCTAGTCTGGCAAGTGAATTGAATGTAAATTCTCTCTTTACTCCTTGTTTCAGGTACCAAGCTTCAAAGGATGATCTGACTGTGCATGCTGCTCTGTCAAAGCCTCCATCATCTGACTATGTGAATGTTTCACGGTGGTACAACCACATTGAAGCACTATTGAGGATTTCGTAAGTCCTTTCTTAGTTGAATTGTAATTTCAGTATCAGCATTTTAAAGTTTTTGGCTTGCCAGCTTATTATGGTATGATTTGTAGTGGAGTTTCTGCGGAAGGATCTGGTGTTATAGTTGAGGGATCAGCTCCTGTCCCTGAGGAGGCTATTGCAACTCCTCCTGTTGTAGACACTAAGGCAAGATATTAATATATAAATTCCTTTCATTATAATTCTTAGGCGTGTTGGAAATTCTGTGTAGTGAATAAGTTAATCTCTTTATCTCTGTTTTGTATAGCAATTTAAATTTTGAATAACCATGTATTATTGATTTTTAGCTTGTTTATCATTTTTAATGCTTGACCTTATAAATAACACAAAATTTGAATTTCAGGCCTCTGCTGTCGAGGATGACGATGATGATGTGGATTTGTTTGGTGAGGAGACTGAGGAAGAGAAGAGGGCTGCTGAAGAACGTGCTGCAGCCGTGAAGGCATCTGGAAAGAAGAAAGAGAGTGAGTTCGCAATATGTATATGCGCACACGATTTCTTAAAAAAAATAATACACACACTCTCTCAAGTGGACCAAAGCTAGAGAACATAATTGCACCTTCTTATGCCATATCTACTTCAAGTTTCCACATCATCTATAACCTATTTTAATCTAACAAACCTAATTAGTTCATTTTTATCATTCTCGTATATTATCAAACAAAATCCACATCTAAATCATTATGCTCATTTTCTTAGGTGGGAAGTCATCAGTACTGATGGATGTCAAACCATGGGATGACGAAACTGATATGAAAAAGCTTGAAGAAGCTGTTAGAAGTGTGCAGATGGAGGGTCTGCTATGGGGAGCATGTAAGTTTTTCTCTTCCTTTAGGGAAAATGATGGTGCTAATGGCTATTGCAACCTAGCTTAAGGCTGTCTATCCAAGACTTTCTGAATTTGGCTTTGATTGTTTAAGTGAACATGTTTACATAATATAGTTCCCAGACTGTCTCCAGCATGTGTTTTCAGGCCTAAGTTTTTAGAATAAGAACTATAATGGTGAAATTGTAAAATGCAGAGTTTCTCCTCATGTAACTATACATTTTAAGGAAGACTTACAAAACATATAACATTTGTTGCAGCTAAACTCGTAGCCGTTGGATATGGTATCAAGAAGCTTCAGATTATGCTTACCATTGTGGATGACTTGGTTTCTGTCGATACACTTATCGAAGAGTGTCTCATGGAAGAACCAATAAATGAGTATGTCCAGAGTTGTGATATTGTGGCCTTCAATAAAATATGTAAGTTACTTGAATTTGTCGCCATTTTCATCTTGGAATCTTAAACTAGGTATTATGTCCTTGCTAATTAGACAAGGTGAACTAATAATAATTATTAGTTGCTGCGTATCTGATTGGTGACAACTGTTTTGCAGAATACACTGATTCATTCACCAGTTGGGAATGTGCAATCAAAACGTTTGGAGTGTACTTGTGTCGCTTATGATTGAGTTTTTTCCATTACCATTTTAGGTTGTGTTCCGTTTATGCATGAAATTTCCAGACTCGTGCAATTTGTATGTTGACTTGACAGTGTAACCAATCACATTGTCGTTACATTAAATTATTGTTTCTCTATCTTTTGTTGGAACTTTCATTTCGTACTTGAATGTCCGTTATTTATTAGAAATAAGTTTTAAGCTGCCTTGTTTGCAAAAATCTATTTCTTAATGATTTGCCTCCGTGTTATGGACACGGGATGAGTATGCTAATTTCTGGAGCGTTACTTCAACAGCTCCTAATAAATTTCTGTAAGATTGGACAGGCCAGTTGTAACATTGTTCTCCGTAAATAACCAAAATATGATGTCAACGGAGAAAAGAGGATCGATCTATTATGTTCAAGATTTACATAATTGAATACATAATACTATATAACATGCTTTTATTTGTCAATTTAAAATACAATTATTTTTTTCATTCAATTTTTTCTTTACACATCAATTTGTGTAATTTATTATTTCATTTGCTATTGATTTTAATTTGGTTTCTTAATAAAGGTTGAATAAAATTAGTAAAGCTTGTGCTTCTGCTTTCTTGTGGCTCTTGGGGTTTTGATTCTAAGAAGATAACTTATCCCCTTACAAACAGCTCGGCTAATGGTTCCGCATCTCAACTTTAAATAAAATCACCCCCCCTCCCAATTACCCATTCGGGAGGGTCAAGTTGGTGGAGCAAGTGAACGCGGAGATCGAAAGTCACGAGTTTGAATACTTTGTCAACATTTTTTCGATTGAGCTCGTCGTACCGTGCTTGTCTAGTGCGGTTTATCTCTCATGTGTGATTTGCGGGCTATTATACATGAAGCGAGATTTACCTAGTGCACTCACGGGATAGCGACGGTGGGTTATTACGTCAAAATAAATAAATAAATAAATTCACACCCCCCGATTTATGTGCTGTACGGTGTCCATGTGTACGGAAGAATGAGAACTTCACATTCTCTCCACTCTTCCAACATTCTTGAGTCTTTTAGGCTACTTTTTGCATGCCTTATGAGTTATCCAAAGCATACGGATCCTTGTAGTTATCGCCCAAGATACGAATGTAAACCGAAACATTGATTTGGCCAGTTTTTACAAATTTAAGTCAAAGTAGCAGTGTTAAAAAAAACTGTAGTTTTGTCACAACGCGTAGCACTTTATTCAAAATTTACAAAATATACGTCACCTAAGCAATCCGTTAATTTTTATTGACATATTTGAGTGTGACAACAGGTGGATGTTAAAATTGAAAAAGAAAAAAAAGGATGAAATAATCAATCAGAATATACATTAAACATACATGCAAGTTCGGCCCCCAAACAAAAAAGGGAAATACGTACATAGGTTAGGTATTTTAGAGTGAATTGAAAAATAGACTTTTTATCTTTCGTTTCCCTTGTGGTCACTGGATTCCAAGCAACATTTTCGTGCGTTGAGGCTTGGGACGAAAAGTAAGAGAACCTTGAGTAGAATTGATCGATACAAATCAAATGCCGAAGCGGACGACGCACACGTACTCGAGCGAGGACGCCGCGCCGGACGGCCCTGACTCCGATCTATTCGTCTACTATTGCAAGCACTGCAGCTCTCACATTCTCATCACTGGTAATTTAATCTTCTTTTTTATTTATTCCAGCATAATGCTTGCAAAATGAGCTGTGCTCATCATTTGTTCTGGATGGGTGAAGAACTATTTTGAGAATTGTTTATTTCTGTTTTTGTATTTTGAATTTTAGGAATAATTATTTGTGACTAATCCTTTGTTTTATTTTTATGTTATTAGTCTATTCACATTTAATTAATATCTTCAGCTATCTTGTTTGTGTTATTTTATGAAGTAGAGTTCTCAGTTGGAAAATTCTATTTACATATTTCACTTTTGTCCGTTGTTTTTTCTTCTGGTTTTTCACAAGTTTGTGCTAGAAAACACACACTTAAAGAAATAAAGGAGGACATACAGGCATACCAGCTCACCAACCAACAATTTCTTCTCCTTGATTAGGAAGCCATGGAAATGGCTGGATCTCCCATCTCCAGAACTTCATATTTCTGAAATATATGCAACTGAACTAACCATGAGTTTTGATGTACATCACTTGAGTTGTTATACTTTTAGTTTTGACTTCCATAGTGACTTGGAGTAATTTGGGATCATATCTCAAATGTTTGATGACTTCTTGAGAAGAGCAAAACTGATTCAATTTCAGTTATCAGTTATGTTTGCTTTTCTGTTTTTTCTTGGTTAAAGAAATCCATATGTCGTATATTTAGGCTTCTCCCCATACTGAAGCATTTTTGTAGATACGCAATTGCAGAAAATGCCAAAGAGAAAAACTGACAAAGCATATGTATTGGACAAGAAGAAGCATCTTGCAAGGCTGAATACTAGTGAAGGAGGAAAAGTTCTCTTGAAGCGGTAATCTTCTATCTATCAAATTGTATCAGGTGTCATGTTGTATAGTCTTGTTCATCTTGCAAATTCTCTTTTTTTCAGCTTTGTATAGTGCTTTTATTTATCCTACTAAAACACTTGATAACGAATAAAGGCAGAAAGAGAAAAGATATCAAGGCGCTAATATTTCTTTTTTATGATGGTTTCTTGGTGCCTAATTTACAAGTTCTCTTATTTTTGGATGAATTGAACTGTTGTAAAACTGATTTCTCTGTGTTTTTGCATACCCAAATGTTTCATGGAACAATCCCATTATGTTTAATCTTTGCTAATTCAATAATGTTTCAGAGAGTTAATGTACTCCCTTATAACCTGTTTCTTCTGTTTGTGAGTAATTTCTTGTTCTAGCTGTCTGTTTATCTTTTCTAGATTAATTGAGTCTTCAAGCCATCACTGCGTGCAACTTTTAATGACTAAGCCTATGTTTGGCTCGTTTTTATAAACTATTTATGGACACTTTTTTATCCACGCAGGACCACATTCGTTTCTATCTATTTATAATTTAAATTGTTTATAAACACTTTCCAAACATTTTTAAAAGATCGTAAAAAACTTTTTACATCGATATGAAGATCTCTTTGAATTCTACTTAAATGACCAAGGGTGTAACATTATTGATAATGATTGGATGGCCTGCAGTATTTCTACTTCAATGTGGAGAATCCTTGATGCAAATTGGAAAGTATATTCGAGGCGTAATCGAAGTTAATTACAATAATATTTTCCATTATTGAATTTTACTCATTTTAGTAAATTGATTTTGTAAAAGGAAGATCATAATTTTCCTTAGTAATCGTGCTTTCCTTATTAGTTATGTTTTTTGCCTATATAAAGAGGTCCATTGGTTGCAAGAATGGCAACTTGCATATTGAATAAAATCACATTCTCCCCCTCATCTTCTCTCTGTTTACTCTCTTCTATTTTTTCATTGTTCTTGTTGTTATTTCGACATCAATTTGGTATCAGAGCCAGGTTCAAATTGAGCCTCGAATATACTTTCCAATTTGCATCAATCCTACTCAGCTGATGAGTGAAATACAGTATAACAATTGCAATCTTTGTGTTTAGTGTCCTTCCAAATTTGCTCAGATGGCTGGGGCAGTAGAGTTACCGTGATAATCAGATGATCTGCAATCTTGTCTGAGAGAGAGAGAACAAAACTATGACTAAGCTAATTTCTGAAAAATTTTATATTCTTATTAGGTTATCTTAGCTTAGATCATATCCAAAGTCTTGCTCTTAATTTCAATGAGAAATATGAAATAATAAACCATCAGCTGAGTCTTAAATCTTATGTATGTGCTGGAACTGCTGATCATGTGTGTTGCGTGGCAAATCCAGGAACATTGCTTCCTGAGTAGAACTAACAAGCAAATTTGCTTTATGCTATAGAATACGTTTTACCACTTAAAAAATATATAATTTAACAAAAATCAATTATAGAGCTAGTAGTTTGTTGATTCATGAAGTATGACCGATTACCTGCTTTTATTATTTGATTAGGTCCATATCATTCATTATATCTATTTCTACTGTTCTGTGCTAAATTTGTGAAATTCAAATTCTTTGAAGTTAATCTTTGTTGAGGTGGATCTTTCTCTTGTAGTGGTGAAGGAAAAATGGAAAAGCAGTATAGAATGAATTGTTTGGGTTGTGAGCTGTTTGTTTGCTATCGTGCAGAAGAAGATCTAGAATCTGCCTCTTTCATATATGTTGTTGATGGTGCGCTTAGTACAATTGCTGCTGAAACCAATCCTCAGGTAACAAATATCAGGATGTTATTCATTATCTAGATTCTTTGTTATTAATCTTTCAACTACTCAATTTGGGAATCAAGCAATGTGAAAATTTAAAGGACCGAAGGCATGTCAGAGATCCTTATAATTTCTCCTGTTATCATATTTGTCCAGTGTCCATACTTTGTACCTCCATTTCTTTCTCTATCGTGGTTTCGGGAATCATATATACTTAAAGCTTTCTTGCGAGGTAACTGTTTGTGAGGACGCTATAATTTGATCTTTTTCTATCTACTGTAGGATGCTCCAGTACCACCCTGCATATCTCAATTAGAAGGAGGCCTTGTTCAAGTGGCAATAGAAGTGGAAGACCGTTCACAGCGCTCTGCAATTACAAGTAAATCAATTGTTCAGTGTTTCCCAAAAACTCCTCTATACATGCATCTGTTCTGCATCATAGATGTCTATGGATTAAAGTTCTAGCTAAGAGAATTCATGTGATGCATGTACAGACACGCATGTAAGGATATGATTGAAGTCAAATTAGCATCTGTTTTGCTTATTGTAGTTCCTTCGTGTGGGAAATTGAAGCTATGCCATGGCCCTGCTCTTAATCAATTTCTTTGTATGCTTTCAGTGTGTTAGTTCTGGTGTTAATCAATTTCTTTGTACGCTGTGTGCTGGTTCTGGTTTTTATTCATCCTCAAGATGTTCTTGTATACTCCTTGAGAATATGGATTTAATCTTTGCAAAAATATGAGAAAAAGGAATTAAGCATAAGCAGTAAATTGTTATCTTATTGTTCTAAACCTGAAGAAATTGCATGAAATTGAAACAGTTTGAAGAAAAAGTAGATAATTGCATATGATTTGAACTCATGAATTAACTGCAATCCACTGATTCAAAATGTTCTTAATATGTGTAAGGCCCATGCAGGCTTTCAGGAGAGGGGTAAAGATTATACCTATTTAGGCAGCGCATGTTAGAGACTCTTTGTCTCAACTTTCAAAATCAGTTGTTGGCCATAGGGAGAGCAAACATTTATGTCATTTCTCTAGAGGCAATCAACCTCAAATAATCACCGTAACCCTAGAAGTATAGCCTTGTATAATGTCAAGTGAGCCCTAGGCTTGATTTGAAAATCACTAGTGTAAGATGACATTTTTGTTGTCTACATGACTACATCCAAAATCATTGTGACCACAGTTTATTCTGCATCTATTATTGGGTCCCTGCTGCTTATGGGCCGTTGCTTTTAATTTAGAAAAGGCTTTTCTTACTCTCCCTTGTGTTCTCGAAGATGTGATGGCGAAACATTACAAGTCAAAAATCATTATATTTTTACAAGAAACCAATCATAGTTGTGAACATTCTGTATCATCATATGCAGATTCAGAATATATTTCTTAGCAAACTTTCATCTTTCACATATGCATGTTAGGAATCTGACATTTCTAAAGGATGATAATGTAATGAGGTGTATAAGAAACTGATGATTGTTCTTTGCTAAGCATGGTGTCTTTGCGATACATTTATGACAGGAGTAAATGCTGATGATGTTCGGGTCACTGTAGCAGCACCTGCAGCCAGAGGAGAAGCTAACAATGAGCTTTCAGAATTCATGGGAAGAGTATGGAATGGAATTTATTCATTTAAACTGATAAATTGAACCTACATTGATTTATCAAATCAAATTGAGCTGACTTGGTTAAAAAAATTTGAGACAGGTATTGGGCCTTAAATTAAGCCAGATGACTCTTCAAAGAGGATGGAATAACAAATCAAAGCTCCTTGTGGTGAGTTCAGTTCCCAAATTTCGTCATTTTAATCTATCCCTGTGTTTTGATGCGTTATACAGTCTGCTTTTCTCCTCCTCCAGTTGAAGTGTAATTGGCTGTTCAAATTCTTGCTACTAACAGAAAATTGTCTTTATTTGTTTTTAATAAGTTGATCTCTGTGATTTAGTGGTGGTTTAATTTTCTATCCGTGAGCTTTCCATAGCATCAAGCTACGGCAAACAGAACTTGCCGAAGTTAGTAATTAAGTTTGGTTGTTTTGAAAGTTCATGCCTAGTTAGTGATCTGACCTTGTAACTTAAAGAAATTGAACTTCAGGGAATAAAATAAAAGAACCAGAGTTAACCAAGGCATAAAATGCTTCTTTATTTTAAAATAGGCAAACGGCTCCTTCATTGAGTGGCTATCAACTATTGAACATGTGCCCAGAAGGGAAGGGAAGGGAAGGGAAGGGAAAGGAAAAAGCTGAAACAGGACTTCATAGAAAACTTCTGCAATTTTTTAATTATGGTAATAATGAGAGCGACTGGTTCAGTAATCTTAACATGATAATTTAGTAAATTTCTACTGCAACAACATCAAAGCTGATGCTAAACGAATCTGCTAACCTGACTTCATTAAGGACAGATGGTTTTTTTTAATAAGATTTTGGAGACCCTCACCATCAAGCTCGAGAGCACTTCATTGGCTTACATTAGTTTTATTTTTTGCAGGCTCCTTGCTTTATTTTTTCTTTTCCTTTATACATCTGAAACCAGATAACTGGGTAGAAAATTATCCAACATTTTTTACTTCTCTCCCCATGCTAGCATAGTGGAAAAAACTATGACGGCTGCATATCTTGCAAATTGAAGTGCACCTGAAACAAATCAGTCTTAGAACGTCATAATATTTAAGTTGTGTTCATCACGTGGATGAGATCTTATATAGAACCTTGTGTGTGTATCTGTTTATATACACATGCATATGTTTAAATATTCATCTGTCGCAACCTTTGTAGCAAACGTCAGTATGATGCTAATAAATGCATCTCCTTTTTCCTAAGCAAATCTCAACTTTTACTTGCTTCTCTCCCCTATCAATCCATTTATCTGGGAGTTTATATTTGTGTGAGATTAGTTGTCTCTCGTGCTCTGTTAATTATATAATTTCTGAACCAGGTCGAAGATTTGACTGCAAGACAGATATACGAGAAACTTCTGGAAGCTGCTCAACCTTGAGAAAGCATAGATGATCATTTCTATTTTGTACTTCTTGATATTTTCATTTAATGTTTAATAATCCAATTGAAATTTGGAATAATGCTTAGAGCATTGTTATTTTGCCTGCACATTGTTCTGCATTCTGTAGTTGTACTTGAACAAATAGATTCCCAACAGATGATTGCTGAAGACAAGAATTTTAGCTGTAAAATTCCTCATTGCGACATATAGCATCGTAATTTGCTTTCTTTCTTCCTCAGTTTATAATATTACCGTCGAAGGTGCATTTTGAGCTGGAGCTGGAGTCGGAGAAGCATCTCCGTATTTTTTCCAATTATACTCTTCGTGAATTTGTTGATTGTTTTTAGCATGTTTCGAGGAACATTTTGCAACATGCCACTGGTAAATTCCCAAAGAATATGTGCTGGAAGTCATTCGAATTTGATGAGGAATACCTTATAGGTTGATAAGATAAACTACACATGGCTACGTAAAAGTTACTTATTTTGAAAGTAATAAATTTAAGTTTTTTAAGCTATCAAACTGAATGACTTGTTTTCAACTTTAATAAATAATAAATGCGTAGTTTAGAATTAACTCGTTTCACGTAGGTAAGCTCTTTATGACTTGTTTTCAACTTTAATAAATAATAAATGCGTAGTTTAGAATTAACTCGTTTCACGTAGGTAAGCTCTTTATGCCAAGGCAGCTTAACCAAACATACTTTCCCTCGCTAACAAGCGCTGATATTAGAGAAGGCAATCTAATCAACGGACCGACCAATAGATTACCTTACGTTAAAAAACTTCAAAGAAAGGAAAAAAAAAGGTAAAGCCAACACTACCCTTCATCAATGTCGAAATGAATTATTCAAAACTTGAATGCTCGTATCCTACTAATTCAGATAATATAAAATGTTCTCGTGGACAGTAGAGAATGAAACATAAATTCTTCGGCCTTCCCGAAATCAAAGACTACCTCAAGTCTACCATTTCATTAAGCATCCCTCTGTAGAACTCGAAGTCTATTTTGTCTTCTTGGGAGCCAGCTGGGTTTCAGGCTGCAAATCCAAATGTCATACAACTTTGTCAAACTATGTCACTGCTTGCTGCTTAAATACTTAAATAGGTCAAATTTGGAAATAAGTTAGTTGACTTTTAAGCTTATCCGTACGATGAAGATACAAACTAGAGAACATTAAGGGTCCGTTTGATAGAAAGATGAAAAATTGGTAGAAAGAAAATGTTTTACAGGGAAAAGATTTTCCTTGAAATTGTTTTGCTGGAAATTGTAATTAATTGTGTTTGATTGGTATAATTTTCCATGGAAAATAATGAAAATTTGGTATTTGTTTGACTTCATTTTTTATGAAAATTGTCCATTAAAGTGATAATGTTTTCTACCATTGGATCTAAAATTTGTTCTAATTGCCAAAAAAAATTTGAAAAAAAAAATTAATCATACTAAATATCATTCGTTTGACTTTATTTTACATGAAAAATGTCAATAAAAGTGAATTTTTTTTTATCATTGTGTCTAGAATTTTTTCCAATTGTAAAAACAAAAAAAATAAAAAAATTGAAAAGTTGAAAAATATTTTCTCACCAAAATATCAAGAATTTATTTTCCTCAAAAATGTGGAAAATTTAAAAAGTTTGAAAATATTTTTCCGGGAAAATTTCACCAATCAAACACTACAAAGTTGGAAAAGGGAAAAGATTTTCCTACTTCCCTAGAAAACTTTGCCAATCAAACGGGGCCTAAGTGATTAGCAGTCACTGTAAGCCAAATGAACAAAGGAATCAATGACGAAACAAACAATGCAAAAAACAAGTGGGTTGATTCAGCACTTTTTTTCATAGCTAGCTCTTGCTAATAATAATATTAAAAGAAGGGAATGTTGTAAATACCTCCTTTTTAACTGATTCTTCTTTTTCTGACAAGATCAACTCAATGTGGCAGGGAGATGACATGTAAGCTGCGTGCAGAACAACAATCATTAAAAATTGCATTTTTTTTAATCAGGAAACAAGCCACTAAAAATCAGAAGGGGGAAAAAAAGGCACTCACGGTTGATTCTTCCATGGGCACGGTATGTCCGACGCCTCTGCTTCCTTGCCTGGTTCACCTGGATGTGAGATATGTAAAGTGAATCTACATCCAAGCCTTTGACCTGAAAAAACAAGTTAAGTTAATGTTCATCGTCAAGAGTTATTTGGGAAAATTACGGATCCCAATCTATTGCCCGGTTGTAAGTTGGTCCACAACCTCTAAAATAGAGCAAGTTGATTCTCAACTTTTCACCAGTCCTAATTACCGAAACTGCCCAAATCTTCATTAAATTCTAAGCCATCGTAGATACATGCCTTCATTCAAATTTATGGGCTTGAGCCAAAGTAGGAAAACAAAATATAGCTTCATAAAGTTAGACATGTGAGAGCCACATCATGATTTAATGACGACTTCAACAGTTTTGGTGGTTGGGAACTGATTGTGCAACTAAATGGCATATTTTCCCTAGATATTATAATAATATGGATCAAATTATCCACAAAAAGAAATGCATACTTCAGCATTACTCTCAGCATTCTTGAGTAGGTCAAGAATAAAATTTGCTGACTTAACAGGCCAACGTCCTTGTCCATTTGAATGGCGATTCTTTGCCTGAGCAGTGCGCCCAACCCCACCACAGAATCGTGTGAATGGAATAGCTTGTTTGTGGGCAAGAACATCCTCCAAGTATCTTTTGGCCTTGGACAGAGGCATTTTCCTGAGAGCATGGGCGGTCTCTCTTGTATTCTAAAAGTAAAAATGCATACAATATATCAATAAGAAAACAGTGTGTAAAATTGTAGCAGAGCATGATTTAGCAAGAATAAAATCACAATCAAAATCAGATCATACAAAACTCCCAAAATCCAAAAGAATAAATATATGCAGACAAGCATCAAATTTCTGAAAGAAAAAAAAAATCCTTATCAGATTATAAAATGAATCTTTGCTCTCAAAACTATACATTCAAAATATCTATCAAAAATAAATTTGAAATCTAGTAAAAATATGACAATAATGGTCCATTTGAGTGCTACTTTGCTAATCCTCATTAATTCAATTAATTTAGAAAGAACTTCAACATATGACGCATTGATGGCATCAAAGTCCAAATGATTCTTTGTTTGCTTTATCAAGACCTATTCTTTACATATTTATTTTGTATGTTTTGTTGTGACAAGCTTTTTGACAAGACGATAAATGATAATATAGGCCAACAAGAGGACGTGACATTGAATGAGCATCAGTTAAACAAAGACCTATTCTTTACCCATTGATATCGATAAGAGAGATGTGATCACAGTAGAACAAGTAGAAGAGGAAGGGATAGTCCACTAACACGATTTGTTGTAGTTGTTAAAAATCTAGTTGCTTTAGAACCTTTAGTAGATCTAGCATAGAATCAATCAAATGGAGAAAGAAGATTAAAAAATATTCACATAGTAACCCTAATTATTGAAAATAGAGTTAGTTTAGGAGCATCATTTAAAATGCAGTTCAGATGTTGAATTGTTTATGAGCCTTTCTCTGTAACATCATCAATACAACCAACTTCCGTAAGTCTTGTAAAACATCTGAATAAAGAAGAACGGCCGTGGTGAACACCGCAAAAACATTTCACACCACTAAACCAAAAATAATGATATCACAACTTATCATCAATCAACCAAAACTAGAATGAATAAGTAAATACAACATTTATTTATCACATAGTGGGAAGCAATGCACCAACAGAATTTTGATCAATCGCGGAGGATTCTCCAAAAATAAAGCCACGATAAATGTTTATATTCATCGTAATTAATAATAAAGTACAAAGAATCCAACAATCAACTCGAAAAATACCCACCTTGAAGTGAACTCTGAGATCAGATCCCCTGGCTTTGCATGCTGAAACACATACAACATACTCGGTTCAGATTTTTAAACCAATCATTTCAATGTACACAAACGTAAGCCCCACGAAGAAAAGATAAAAAATGCCCATGATTTTTCGGCCTGCAAGGGTAAGGTACAGCAATTGAAGCATTACGTACTACTCGCCAAATTTAGCACAATCACCTCCATTGCTTGTACCTTGTTCTAGCAGAACCAGAACAAATTTGGCGCGTTGTAATCGTGTATATCCGTTAGTATATCATAACTTACACTTGGTCGGGTTTTCGGGCTCCCTGGAATACTTCACCTGTAATGTCAAATCATTCAACAGACAGCAAATGACTCGTTAAGGTACTGTTTTAAGCGTCTATGTATACACACAAGCACGCACCGATATATATGTCGATATTTACAAACATGCATATAAATCACAACGGTGTATTCTTCACAATACCATGGCGAAAAGGCAAAGGCGAAGTCGGCGGCACTGCAGAAATCAATACCCGAAAAGGAGACGAAGTTTCTTGAATTGAATTTTGAGATATAAAACCCTAAGTGCTAGTACCGAATTGGTTTCCGACTGGGCTTTTCTTTACATGGGCCTGAGAAGATGTCTTATGGGTTGAGGAAATTACACTAAACCAGATGTTTAGTTTTATGTTTTTAAAAATCAGGTTTATACTTTATTTAATCAAAAATCAGATTTTAATTTCACAATTAATATTAATAATAATATTTTTAAATTAAATTAAATATATATCCACCCTACTACCTACCCCACAAACTTTATTTAAATATAAAACTCTAACAAAATCCTAATTCATTTCATTTTATCTCATCTCTCCCATCTCTCACCGCCTCCGCCTTCGTCGTCGCCGTCCAGCCACCCCCTGCCTCTCCCCCTCCCCCTCTCTTCTCCCTCCCCCTCCTCTGCTTCTGAACAGCGACGTTGCTGCGGTTCAGCAGCATCGCAGGCGCTACAGCCTGCGGTCAGCAGCGTCGCTGCTGGTGGCTGCTTCTACCGGAT
This sequence comes from Fraxinus excelsior, assembly GCA_019097785.1. NCBI lineage: Eukaryota > Viridiplantae > Streptophyta > Magnoliopsida > Lamiales > Oleaceae > Fraxinus > Fraxinus excelsior. The sequence continues at coordinate 32,722,143 of CM032632.1, forward strand.
CTGGGCTGCTGCCAGATCGTGGATGTGTATGGGTGTTGGTGCGTCGCTGCTGGTGGCTGCTTCTGCCGGATCTGGGCTGCGCCAGATCTTGGCTTCTGCCGGTGTTGGCGGATCTGGGCTGCTGCCAGATCGTGGTTGTGCGTGCGTGTTGGTGGTGGTAGTGGGTGCGTGCGTTTTGGTGGTTGGGTTGATTTGTGGGATGAATCTGTGGTGATTTGCGGGGCGGATCTGTGGTGTGTGTTGGTTGTTGGGCTGATTTGTGGGGCGGATCTGTGGCGGGGTTGACGGGCGGTGGTGGTGTTTTTCTTGGTGCGGGCTGCGATGGGTTAGGTGTTTTGTATTATTATGGTGGTGGTTGTGGTTGTGGTTGTGGTAGTGGTGGTGTGCCAGGCGGCGATGCTGGTGGTTTGGGTGGTTGGTGGTGTTATTGTTGGTAGGTGGTTTAGGGATTAGGGTCGGCAACGAACGTGACAAAGTGTCTCTGACCAACTATTTGGTCGACCTGTGACCAAGTATTGGTGATGTACTGGGATTGGGGGACTTGTGTTTGGATTTTGGGTGTTTGTGACCTAACTATTGAACCATGTCGATTTTTTTTGGTGTCTGTGACTTTAATATTGAATTGTGACTTTAAAATTGATAATTTGTGACTAAATAAAGAATTTGTGACCCACAAATTTGAAAATATGTGACCTGTGATATATAATTTTTTTGATATGTGACCAACAAATTTTTTTAACCTGTGATCTATTAAAAATCTGTGACCTATAATTTTTTTCATTTGTGACCTCAAAATAATATGTGACCTTCGAATCGGAGCAATCGCCGGAATTATGCGGCGGCCAACGATCACCGGAAAATAGTCACGGAATTAAGAGTGGTCGGAGAACAGTCGCCGGAGCGGTGGGTGTGGGGTGGGGTGGGGTGGGTTGGGTGGGGTGGGTCAATTATATTATATTTCAATTAAATATTTAATTTAATAGATTAATTGTTAAATATAATTAATTAATTCATAGAAAAACCTGAGTTTTGCAAATTTAAACATTGGGACCTGATTTTTGATTTCGTGAAAGTAAATCTCTGAACCATGCATTTTTCCCTTATGGGTTTCTTACTGGGTTTTGTTGTAGATTATTTTATTTTATTTTATATTTTTAAATCTTGAGATAATTATATAAAACCAGCTGTTTAGTTTCAAATTTATGAAAAACTTTATTTAATCAAAAATCAGGTTTTATCATTTAGCCCATGTTTGATCTACATTATTTTTTTCATTCTCATTCTTCTACTCATTTTCAACTACACATTCTTCAATAAAATAATATTTTTCATCACATCAATAACTTTTCCTTTTTTTTCAATCACATATTCCCTGTCACATCAACCAAAAAATGTATTCTTTTGAAAATAATGTGCACCAAACAGGGGCTAATTAATAATAATATTATAAAATTAAAATAACATATATACCCACCATACTATCTACCCCCACCAAATTTATTTTAGATATGAAACCTTAAACGTATCAAAATCTAACCTAATCCATTTCATTCTCTTATCTCACCATTTCTTCCAACCAGTCGCCGCATCCACCGCCACCCATCGTCTCATCCCTTCTCCTCTTCCTCCTCCTCTCCCCTTCCCTTTGCTGCGAATCGCAGCAGCATCACAGTGACGCTGCTACTGTCACAACGAATCAGGGAGAGACTTGAGGGCGAAGATGTTCGAGAAGTTGATCGAGGAGAATCCTTTGAACCGAGATGTTCAGAACCCGAGTCCTAATGGGTCTGATGCCCCCAAACCCGGATGTGGATTGGATCTCGGAGCTAGTAAAATAGAAATTTTTGATTTCCCAAATCAAATGTCCAGCCTTCGCTGGTAAAATTTATTTATGGTGATTTTTTTCCTAATTATGGAGGTTAATTTTTGGTGGGAAATTTTGAAAGTTGTGTATATAAAGTTGAGCAATCTAGAAGGGATTTGCAGAAATTGAATAGAGAATATGATGATGGGGATGAGGATGAGGAGTGTAGTTGAATCTCTGATTTTTGGTGCAGAAAATGCCTCAGACAAGAAAATATTACCACAATTTGAAAGTCTCTATTTTGCATATAAGACGATGGCTACCTGAAGAAGTTGTTGAAATTATGTACTTTATTTATCTGGATATTGCGAGGAGTATTTCATAATTACTAATTATTATGGTTCTTCAATTAGCTAGTGGCTATGTACGTAAAATTTGATGTAGATTGCAGTTTGGAGATATTAATATTAATAATTATTTTTCATTTAATCTTCTGGTTTTCCGAGTCTGATAAGGGGAGAAGAAATGGAATAAAGCTGAGTGTAAATCCCCAAGAATGGCAGCAATGTCGCTGTGACTTAGAAATTATGATTGTGACACACTGTAATGGAGTTGTGATCAGTAAAAATTTTGATTTTTTTCAATTTGTGACATTTAAAAAATTTAATTCGTTGTTGAAAAATAACACGTGACAATAAAATTCTTGATTTGTGACGGGTGGGTTTCTGTGACTTAGACATTGTGACCGTGACTCACTGTAATAGAGTTGTGATCAGTAAAAGTTTTGATTTTTTTCAATTTGTGACTTATAAAAAAATTTAATTTGTAGTTAAAAAATAACACGTGACCATAAAAATTTTGATTTGTGACCTCGAAATAATATGTGACCAATTAATTTGATAAGTTGTGATCTAAAATTAATTTTTAACTAATTAAGAAGATATATGTGACCATAAGTTTTGACTGAAAATTAAATTTTTAACTAATTAATAAGATAGCTGTGACCAAATTGCATATAACTATGACCTTAACAATTGTCGGAATCGGAGCAGTCGTCTGAATTAAGCGCGATCGGAGAACAGGCCAATCACCGGAGCAGTGGTGGTTGTGGTGGGGTGATGTGGGTTAATTATATTATATTACAGTTAAATATTTAATTTAATATAGTAATTGTGAAATATAATTAATTAATTCATGAAAACCCTGATTTTTGCAATTTTAAACATTGGGGTCTGATTTTTAATTTTGGGATAGATAAAACATGAGTTGTGAATTTTTTCCTTTTATTTTTAGGCCTTGTTTGAGCCATTTTTTTTTTCATTTTTCTATTTATTTTCAACCACACATTCTTCAAAAAAATAATATTTTTCATCGCATCAATAATTTTTCCTTCTTTTTCAACCACATATTCTCCACCACATCAACGGTAAAAATGTATTTTTTTTTTCAAAAAATGTGCATCAAACGGGGGCTTATTTTATTTGGAAGAGATTTTTGAAAGAATTTTTTTGGAGAATATAAGGTTAAAAGTAGGAAAAAATTATGGATCCTATAAATATATATGATTAAAAATATTTTTGGAGAAAATGATTTTTCAGAAAATCATTCTCAAATAGTTTTAACTTAATCGATTATCTTTGAAGATAAAAAGTGTGCCGACGACATACTTGTTTAAGTAAAAATAAAAAAATCACACTGTTACTTCAATTACCTTCCAAGTCTCGATTTTACTATTCTCATTTTTTTTTTTTTTAATTTCAAAAAAAAGTGTTTTGAATAAGTAGAATCAGACCAAAAAATAAAAAAGCATCCCAAAACATGACAATTCTACTATTTTCATTCAAACCTCTTAATCCCACTTATAGGTTTTGTATGGGATTCTTTCCTAAATGGAAGTCCCCTAATTTCCTGCCTTATTTCGATCAAAATCCTTAATATTTTTGTGTTTATATTCATCATTCCCATCTTTTTGTTTGAATTCTTCTGAAAAAACTAATTTTAAAATTGAAAATATACGCTCGTGATTTATTGGTATGCATGTCATATTTTTATGAGCTAGAATTATTTATCTTTTTTTTAAGACAAAAATTAACTATAGTATAGCTCAAAATCTAATTAAAATTGAAAATGTAGTTATTATTAAGTCTCGCTCGTCTAATAAAAGTCAACAATAACGATTAATTTTTCAATTTTAATCCGATTTTAATTTTTACCAAACACGCTAAAAAATTAAAGAAGAAAGTACTCCTAACTGGGAGTTTAGAGAGTCGAGTCTTTGCAATGCAATAGAGGCACTATTTAAAAGTTATAGATTTCCTCTTGCCCCAAATTGCAACTTTTGTGTAACGATGTCAATCAATTATAGAATCAATCACAGCCCTACACGTGTAGTGAATGAATCGATTTGATATTTTCCTTTTTAATTGCGCGTAGTTTTAACAAACAGTCAACTTGGGGACGTTCCAAGTAAAACGAGAAAAACCAAAACTGGCGGGATCTTTCAAAGCTGACAATCTCCCTCTCATTTTCTTGCACCAATTTCTTCACATCCAAATCTCTGTACGGCTAGTTCTTTTCAAGTTTATCTTGCTTTGCTGAATTTGATTATTCAGAAACCATTTAATATTAGCATATGGACATCTCTTTGCCTCTAGATCAAATTCAAAGCAGTTGCAGATTTGCATGTTCACTAGCCAAACCCACTATTTTGAAACATATATCATCTTTTTCCGAGTGTTTTTTGTTTAAAAAGCAAAAATGCAGTCCTATTTTTCCAATTTCGGTGTTCTTTTCTAGATCAACGAGGCTTAAGGCCCCGACCCATGCCTAAACCCTTAAAAACAGAAGATAGGAATCTGAAGGAAAAAACAGAAACCCATTTGGATGGTTCGAAGTTTAATTCTGGAATTTGTGGTCAAATAGAGAAGTTGGTTTTTGTAAGAGGTGCCGCGAGGCTCTTGAATTGTTCGAGATTTTAGAATGCGATGATGACAATGATGTTAATTCCAGTACTTATGATGCTTTGGTGAGTGCTTGCATTGGATTGAGATCAATTAGAGGCGTCAAAAGGGTGTTTAATTATATGCTAAATTCTGAGTTTGAGCCGGATTTGTATATAAGAAACACGGTGTTGTCGGTGCAAGTAAAATGCCGGATGATGATAGATGCACGTCTGTTGTTTGATACTATGCCTGAGAGGAACTTGGTTTCTTGGAACATCATACTTGGGGTTCTTGTGGATGTTGGAGATTATGTAGAGGATGCAAGGTTTGTTTTCATTGAGATGCCAGAGAAAACCACGGTAGGATGGAATAGTATTATTATGGGTTATGCACTTCATGGCTATAGTAAGGAAGCATTGAAAATGTATTATGAAATGCAAGATTCTGGTGTCGAAATGGACCATTTTACATTTTTAATTATTATACGAGTTTGTACAAGACTAGCCTCATTAGAGCATGCCAAACAAGCTCATTAGGGGAAGGATAGAAGATGCTCGACATGTTTTTGAGAGGATGCCAAAAAAGATTGTCGTGTCTTGGAATCCTTAATATCTGGATATGGCAATCATGGTTGTGGAATCGAGGCAGTTGAGTTATTTGAGAGGATGATTTCTGAAGGAATGATTCCTAATCATGTTGCATTTTTAGCAGTTTTATCTTCTTGTAGTTATTCATGGCTATCTGATCGTGGGTGGGAAACATTTGAATCAATGAGTAGGGATTACAAGGTGAAACCTCGAGCAATGCACTACGCTTGCATGATTGAATTATTAGGCCAAGAAGGGCTTCTTGATGAAGCTTTTGCATTGATAAGAGATGCTCCATTCAGGCCTTAGATAAACATGTGGGCTGCCTTGCGCCGACAGCTTGTAGGGTCCACAAGAATTTTGTGCTTGGGAAATTTGCTGCTGAGAAACTTTACGGGATGGGACCAGAAAAGCTATCTAATTACGTTGTACTTATGAATATTTTTACCAATGCTGGGAACTTGGTAGAAGCATGTAGTTGGATAGAAATTAAGAAACAACCACATGCTTTCCTCACTGGAGATAAATGCGGTCATCTAACCAAGGATATCTATGATAATTTGGATAACTTAATGCTGGAGATTGCTATGCTAGAAATGGATATGTTCCTGAAGGAAGAACCTTACTTCCTGATGTGGATGAACGAGAAGAGCACGTGCTTACTTATCACAGTGAAAAGTTGGCTGTTTCATTTGGGCTAATCAACACTTCTGATTCAACCGCATTGCAACTTGTGCAAAGTCATAGGATTTGCAATGCCTGCCATAATGCAATTAAACTAATAGGCATGGTTACTAAACGAGAAATCGTTGTGAGGGATGCTAGTAGATTTCACCGTTTTAGAGATGGAACTTGTTCTTGTGGTGATTATTGGTGGGGCCAATAATCTACCTTTGTGAGCCTCCTTTATGTCCAATTTTCTTCAAAAGCTAATTCTCGAGGATGTCTATCTGTCAGGTTGTCACGTTAGGACTTTGTTGCATATGTCAAAATAGTCTTTTTCTTTTCATCCTTGATTCCTTTTGTAAGTTGCAAATATCTCCTACAATTGATTTTTTAAGCTTGTAACCTGCAGTAATTCTTACAATAATCTATTCAAATCATAATTTTTATGTGTGTTATTTTCTCCAAAATACTTTATAATGTTTTTTCCTTGCATCTACTTGTTTACTAATGTTTTCTGGGTTGCTGTAGCTCAAGTACTTGGGAATGGTATAGAGCAAAAAATCTGTCAACAGTTCCACAGGGCTCAATTTTTAGTTTTAGTAAATTTCCTGCTGAGCTTGTGGAAACTTTATTTCTTTTTCCTTTTTTTTTTTTGGTGTTCCTTTTTTTATTTACTTCCCGCATTCTCCTTTTTTCATCTTAGTAGTATTTTAGTACCAAAGCATTCTCTGTAAATGATGACCTATTTAGTCAGACAACCTAATGGCATTCTACTATTTTGAATAGTTACATTATTTGGTGGAAAGAGTTGTCCTATTTTTTGAGATTGTTGCAGTTTATCATTTCCTTTTGGAATGGTTTTCATTTATCATTTTCCTTTCTGACTTTTATCCAACCAAAATAATATATCAATCACCCTATGACGAACTCCCAATGATACTAACAGACCACCTCTTATTTCTTGTGCTATACATATATCTTTTTGTTTTCATATTCCTGGGAACGTTTTTAGTCTGTCAATGATCCTAAACATCTTCTATCGTGTGCTTGACACTGATATATAACCCATTCTTACAATCTATACTGTCTAGAGACCAGCTCCATATTTTACTTTATTTAATGCAACTGAAAATACTCAGGTACCTCTGTTCTTGCCAGTTGCCTCAATCTTTGGTTTCTCATCTGTAAGTCAAATTCATTCATCAAGTCGTTCATGTGCATCATGTCATATTTATGCATGTTGAACATTATATTGTGAGGCTATTTGTTTCGCACCTCTATGCTATCTGGTGCAAGGAAACTGATGAAGAGCAGAAGAGGCAATGAGAGAAGGAAGGAAAAAGGTGGTTGGATTGTGGAGCTTTAGAAGTCCTAAAGATCTCTTCTCCTCTGAAGCAAAACGAAAGACACAAGAAAAGGCGAGGAGATCAGCCAGAAACAGAGCAAAGAAAAAAGGGAGAAAAAATAAAATTTAATACTAAAGCCAAAGAAAGGAGGGATGAAAAAAGGAAAATTAGAAGAAGAGCGGGAAGATAAAAAAGTAAGGCCACCAGTGGTTTTAGAAAGTAGGGAGATTAAGGGGACTGTTTGAAGAACTTCATCTAGAGTAAAGGAGAAAGGGGAATTGAACACATTCAGTTTTCTTTTCACAATTTCAGTGACTGCCTTATTCACATAATAATTTTCAGCCGAAATCTGATTGACTTAATTATGTGATTTAAACTTTGCTGTTGAGTGTAGTTTCATGCTTTTATTGCTAATTAGTCCAGTTGAATTTCCTTTTGAGTTCAAACTACATATCTTTAGTGAATTAGTCTTGGGTAATTCCTCTTTTATTTTGAAAATACGCCTTATTCCAAACTTACATTGTCCACTCTAATTGTCCTTAATACTATCATCCCTAATACAAAAAGTGTCCCAAAAGCACCTTTGAGGATGGCTGGGTATTTGAGATTGTTGACATGACATAAGCGGCAGTAGATAATTTAAATGGATGAGTTGTGAAATTAGAATAGGAATTCCTCAAGAAGTTAGCAGCAATCACAAGATCAAGCTTGCTACAGTCTGCTTTATCTGGTAGGTGAGAATGAGCTCACTACTCAGTGATTGCGTATGTGTGTTAGAAATGTGTTTTTCTCCTGAAGATTCACTAGTGCAGGCCAAGTATAATCTACATTAACCATTAAGTTAGACTCAAAATAGAAACTGTCAAAACAGATCATCATACAAGCGGGATTCAGTTATTTTTTGGTGATAACATGTTCCTCCTCATCCCCCCCCCCCCCCCCCCCCCCCCCCCGGTCACAAGCACATACCCCAGGCAGTATTCCAACTCTGGCCACAAGTTAGCTCATCCTCCTACCTCCTTCAAGTGGGACTGGCAATGCCATTGGAGTTCCTGAAGTTCCATACCAAGGACTTAACAATAATGCTACCATGTGAAAAGGTAGACCACAATGGTTTAATCATTACCTCATGAGCATATTTATGTATCTGTACATTATTTTGAATTCTGTTATTGGTTTGTCATGAGGCTTATGCCTCACTTCACTAAGATAAAATTTCTCGCCACCTGATTGAGCCTTTTTAAATAATCACATTGATTGCACTCCCTTTTTCCATTGTTCAAAAGCAATCAATGGTAATGTACCACAAAAGTTCTATAGCCCAGCAGGTATTTTAGAACTTGAATAACAAACTTAAGGCATTTGATTATTAATCATCATCAATTACCTTAAGCATTTACAAGGTTTCAGGAATGGCTTGGTCTTAAAAGGATAGGCAAATTTGTTGTTCTTATCTTCTTTTCAAAGTGCGATCCAATTTTGGTGGTAAAAGCACAATTTTAAAAGTTAGGAGCCTACTCTGCATATTTGACAGGGTAGATTGTGCAATTCTTTTACAGATTTTGTTGTCATTAATCCTTACATGATTGAAAGCAGGAATATTAAAGAGGGTTTATCCTTCTTTATTAAAAATATGATCTATTTTATCATTTTAAAAGTTCAGCAAGTCTTTCTGAGACGGGTCTTATTTTATGACTGCCCGTTTTCTTGTAAGCTATTCATTCAGGTTCTCATATATTTGTAATATGTTTCAGGTAGCTTAGAACATGAATTTGATAGCCAGGCAGTTATTCTCGACCATTCAATTCCAGACCTCCCATAAGTGGTTCAAATTGTTACTATCTTCATGTTGCTTTTGAACAATGATATTTTAAAGAACGGTGTTGTTCATCGAATCCCATGGGCAAGTTTAGAATCAAGCTAAATTTATCTTTTCCCTAGAGTTTCAGTTGCATTTACTCCAATGGTTTGTGCTTCATTCACTATAAACTGATTGTAGAAATAGTTTTTGGCAAGGCAATTACTTGATTTATAACTGCATATCTCAACTGCTTACTTTTCCAACTGGATCCTACATATGTGTTGAGCGAAGTTCTTGGCTAGTGTTGGATTGTCTGATTCAAGAGACTACTAGCATATTTGGTAGTGAAGATTGGATAGCACTCGAAAAAATAAAGAAGCTAAAATCTTGTTCATTATACCATCTAGTCCTATGTGAGATTCTGTGTTTTGTTGGTGTTAGAAATTAACTTTGCTCATAGTTTGATACAAAGGAATTGCAGGTTATTGAGCATTGTTCTTGGCTAGTTTCGAGCAGTTCGATTCCTGAAATACTTGTGTGTTTCTCCTAGTGTAAATCTGTAATATTATTTGAAGTTCAATATTGCTCTTTTTATAAGCCATGTAAGATCCCTAGTTCTGCTTTTGCTAGAAACTGTTTTTAGGATTTTATGAAATTTCAGGCTATTGAATGCATCAATTTTGGCATATTGTTTTCAATGGCCGGTAATGTGATTTTATCTCGTACAACTATACCCTGAGATTGTAATTGCTCTTATTTGTCTTTACCAGGAGATGAGATTAGATGAATGTTGAGAAATTTGTATGGGATGCTTCCTTCTCTGGATTACCATTTGGTTTGTTTTTATTCTGAACCAGAAAGCTACATGTCATTGTGATAGCCTTGTACATGCTTAATTGCCATGTTTTGTATGCATTATTAGACGATAAGGACTTTGTACAATGAAGAAGATACTAGCTTTTGTTCTTCTTAAGTAGTGTTTGAGTATAATACAGTCTATTTTATCAAACATGACAACATTGTTTTGTTCCTAGACATTTGAAGATCTTGTATAATGCAAAATAGTTTTTTTTATTTTTTACCTTCAAAGCTTTTTCCCTCCTGAACTGTACATAATTTGGGGAATTCAAGTTAAATTTACTGATTTCCTGAAGAGGGTTAGATTGACAATACTATGAGATAATGGTTAATTTTGCAAAATAATTGTATTGAAAAATTAGTGTCTTTCTATTAGGTCCTTTGGATATTGTTAATGATCCTGAGGAACAAAGAGAGAGAGGTACTCTTGTTATCTGGTTGATATGGGTTTGAACCCCACCAATTTGACTAAGGATGATGTTAACTTCTATTTTGATAGCAAAAAGTGAAAAGAAAACTACGAAAGGACTTATGAGGGACGTGACGTGCAATTTGACATTTAACGAAGGAAATATTATGAGTACACTATAATTGATAAGATAGAGATTATTACAAGCATTAGATGCAAGACAATCTCTAAGGTCCGTTTGATTTGGCGGAATTTTTCATTTTTTGACTGTTTGATGGGCTAAATTTTTCACGAAAAATGTTTTCCTCCATTTTTCTAGGTACAACCCTTTGATACACAAATGATAGAAAATGTTTTTTCACCTAATAGGTGGGAAAACATTTTTCACATTTTTTTTTAGCAATGACAATCAATTTTATCAATCATTGTAAAAAGAATTTTCATTTTTGTTGACAATTTCTATGTAAAATAAAGTCAAACGAATATGGTAATTTTTTCTAATTGTTTAAATTTTTTTTTTTTTTTTTACTTTTTGGTAATTGAAACAAATTTTAGACGTATTGGTAGAAAAAATTATCACTTTAATGGACAGTTTTTATAAAAAACGAAGCCAAACGGATACCAAACTTTCAATATTTTCCAGGTAGAAAATTATACTAATCAAACACAATTAATTATAATTCTCAGTAAAACATTTTCTTTCCACCCATTTTCCACATTTGCAATCAAACGGACCCTAAATATCTTGTGACATACTCCTTGCTATAGAGTTAAATCCATCAATGGTCACCCAACTTTATATTTAGTGTCACAATAGCCTTTTAATTTGATTTTGTTTTACTATGGTCATCTAACTTTATACGTAGCGCATGTATGGTAGGGATTAAAATCAAATTTTTAGTAAATTTTGATAAAAGTTGATAAGATGTGTAGTTGAAAAGTTCTGAGTCCCATGAAACGTATAGTTAAAATTAATTATTGACTTTGATTTGAGATTTTAAATAAATTTTAATTCAAACCAAATAGGGGTTTAGTGTTACTATGACAACCCAATTTGATTTTATTTCACCACGTGCACCTAATTTTATATAATGTTTTACCATGGCCACACAATTTACTTTCATTATTTTCATTAATTTTAAAGGGGTAAAAATGTAACTTTGTATTATATATTTAAAATAAATTTTTAAAAAAATAAAAGGTTTTTTTTCTTAAAAAAAGTTTTTATTTTATTTTATATTTCTAATTATTATTTTTTTAAAATAAGTTTTATTTTATTTAATTTTTTTAAAATAAGTTTTTATTTTTTTATTTTCTAAGTAACTTTTATTAAATAATTTTTTATTTTATTTATTTTTTTAAGTAACATCTTTTTTTTAAAAAAAAATAAGTTTTTATTTTTTTATAATAAGTATTTATCTTAATTTATTATATATATAAAAAATGTATTTATATAAAATGCAAAGTTACCATTGCACCCCTTTTAACGTTAGTGAAAATGGTGAAAAGAAATTGGACGGCTATGATGAAACGTTGTATGAAATTGGGTGGTCATAGTGAAACGTTATATGTAATTGAATGAGTATGGTGAAATAAAATCAAATTTGATGGTTATAATGATACTAAATATAAAGTTTGGTGACCCTGATGAAACAAATCAAATTAAATGATTATGGTGACACCAAGTAAAAAGTTGGATGGACATTGATGGATTTAACCCCCTCACTATAAATAGATGACTGATAATGATTCTATCTTAAAACGATAGTTCAAAATGCCCCCCGTTATAGGACCGACCACAAGTGACATTTGTCTTAAAAGTGTGGAAATGCCTCAATGGACAATGTTGATTAAACTCCTTTCAGCACTTATTTTGATGTCGACTCATAATTGAAAATTTTGAATCAATCATAAAAAACTTTTTATCATTTTCACTTTTTTGTTGCCAATAAGTAAATGAACCCATTCCAAACTGTTGTCCACTGCAATGCTATGGTGTTTCCCACATTTTCTATTTGTCAAAATTTGAGTCTCCCAAAAATATGAAAACTCTCCCAACTTCAAAAGTAATTTGGCTTTTTTCCTTAAATCAGTTTAGAAATGAATTGTATGAACGATTTTTGAAATTATGTTTGGCTCTCATTTTATAAAGCTAGCAAGGTAGGCTATACAATATACAGCTTGTTTGGGCGTGATTTTCTTCCTAATTATAATTCATTTTTTTACTGTTGATTTGTGCAACGGTAAAAAAATCACATAAAGCTGTAGACTTTTCTTTCACGTGTGTCAGATCAAAACGGGCCAAAAATCAATTCTTACTTTTCACAATCTGCACCAGACGAGCTGTAAATAAGAAATATGTGAGATGTCATTTTATTGTAGAGTACATGTGGATGCCAACTAGACAACATAATTTAGTCCTATCAACAAGCCAGCTCCTAAAAATCTGTCTGGAAGGTGATTGAGTGGATCACGAGAACTTTAGAGATCCCTTTATGGCTAGGACCAGTACTAAGGATCCAACCATAGTGTTAGAACATATACGAAATTGAGAAGTGGCAACTGTCATTAACCGTTGTCACTACTCCACAAGCCAAGATTTCGCTAACGGCGGTTTGTCTCCGGGGTTAAATATGTGCATATTGACTGAATTGTGTAGAAATACAGCATCCTTGTTCCAATGTGCTGCACACGGACAATTTGAAAGGACAATTATTTTAGAATTTGTCATAATCAACTGTGTTAATGATCGAACAATATGGTCCTACATCTTTATTAATTGGTTCACCTTTTTTTAAATTTTGATTGCTATTGCAAATTGGCAATTGCTAGATGTATCTAATCTAAATCAAAAATAAGTGACAGAAAGTAGAATATATAAGCTGTCATATTTGATGATCAATAATGTTAATATCAAGTCATGCTGCAGTCAACCATTATGTGGGTTCGAGTTAAAATTTTGAACGAAGCAGGTAAAGCATACAAAGATTTATGGCGATTTACTCATGAAGTTATAGATGCGTCCCCTTGCTGGTTTTACCAGGAAAAGAAGAATAAAAGTTATTATTATTATTATATCCTCTCACCTATCTTGCACTCATTGACACAGAAAAAAGTTTGTCTCCTAATAATCCTAATAAATCCTTCATGTAGTAAGAATATTAGAGACATGGAATGTATAGATGTCAAATATACCCGTGAACCCGAATATAAGCGTACATATAATTAGGCTCCACAATATTAATCCAAACATTGGCTTCCCTTCTCATTTTTTTTTTCACGTGTAGTTAATAAAATTTGCTAGAATTATAATATTTGAGTCTCTAAAACTTTTAAACAGCATAATCCAATGGTAAGCAAGGGTTTGAGTTTAAGTCTCACCTCCACTCATATATGAAAGCTCCATGTGTGAGCTCATCTAGACTGCACACGAGGGGGCTTTATGAAGATTAGAAAAAAGTTCTTTCCTTCTTTAACAACTAAAACTTTTAGATGGGGAGTTTACACAATCGAAGCATTTCAGCTTGCTAGTAGTTCTGTAGCACCAATCATGTAAAGTCTTGAATGAATAAAGACTGAGGAAGATCATTCTTCCTGTTTCAAAATTCTGCTTGTTTATTTCTTCTGCTGACTTGAAGGAATAATTTCACACCCAACAATTGGTATTCGGAGTCGGCTTCGAAATCTGCATACAAGAATTAAAGTGGTCTAAAGGTTCTATCCTCGAGTTTTTTTGATAGTTGGCTATACAAAATAGTGAAAGAGGAATCCTGGCCAGATCCTTGCTCTCATAATGTCAACATCTAAGTTTGAAGTGGAAAAGTTTGATGGCAAGAATGATTTCAACCTGTAGAGGGAGAAGATGATGGCTTGGCAATTTTGGATTGGAAGAAGCCTTGAAAGAAAAATCTGGAATTGAGGCTTCAAACCAGGCTGACACCTTGAAAAAGGCAAGAAATACCATCATCCTTAGCCTCTTTGATACGGTTTTAAGGAAGGTTATCAAGGAGAAAACAACCTTCGAAATGTAGAGTAAACTAGATGAACTTTACTTGATTAAAGCTTTGCCAAACCGAATCTATTTGAAGCATAAATTCTAAAGCTTCAAAATGGATGAATCAAAATCAATTGATGACAACATTGATGAGTTTACAAAGCTGGTTTCAGATTTGGAAAATCTTGAAATTAAGATTAAGGAAGAAGATCAAGCCATGTTCTTGTTAAATTCATTGTCACCAGTCTATGATCATCTAAGAGACACCATCAAGTATAGCAAAGAGTCCTTGACCCTAAAGGAAATTGCTGCAGCAACCTACTCAAAGGAATTGGACCTGAAATTGAATGGTAAGATGACTGGAGAAGTGTTGAGTGTGCAAGGAAGGAAAGAAAAGAGAGTATGTTGGATTTGTCATAAAAAACGACACTTTAGGAAGCATTGTCCACAAAGAAATAAGAGGTGGATGAAGCAAGGAAACAACAAGCAAGATGAAGATTGTGCTAATGAGTTTGGAGATTGTGAAGAGGTTGAAGTCCTTGCTACAACATGAGCAAGCCATAGCAAGGTTTGGATAATAGACCCAGGTTGTCCATTTCATATGACACCAAGAAAAGAATTTTTCATTGATTACAATCCGATTGATGAAGGAAAGTGTTATTGGCAAATGACAACACATGTAAAGTGATTGGTGTTGGTTCTATCAAGCTGAAAATGTGGGATGGATCTTCAAGAGTTCTAGGTGGAGTAAGGCATGTACCAGGATTGAAAAGAAATCTAATCTCACTTGGAGCACTTGACAAAGCTAGTTGTGTGTATAAAGCTCAAGGTGGAGTGTTAAATGTAATGGAAAATTCTGTGGTGATCATGGAGGGAGTTCTACAACAAGGCATCTATATCTTATAAGGTAGTGAAGTTGAGATAGGAACTTCAAGTAATCAAGGTGGAGATTATAAGAAATCTAATTCCTTAAAATCAGTTTCTTGATTCCTCAAACAATCAAAATTCTGTTGCAAGTTGGAGCCCCTTTTTTGCTAGTTTGATCGACTATTTTCTGGTAGAATCTTCAACCAAAAGGGGCATTAGTTAGTTAGGTAATTAATAACTAACTTTGATACTCGTTTGTACCTATAAATACCTGTATTATGACTGAAGTAGGGGTACAACTTGAGAATGAGAAAGTGAGATGAGATAGAGTGGTAAAACTCTTTTAAGTTTGTAGAATTTTTTGATGATTTCTGATAGGAAAATCATGTTAAGTCTTGAATGAATAAAGACTGAGGAAGATCATTCTTCCTATTTCAAAATTCTGCTGGTTTATTTCTTCTATTGACTTGAAGGAATAATTTCACACCCAACAGGGAGTATTGATCAAATTCCGTACTTGATGAAGAAACTTGTGACATCGATAAGTTGTTCGGGTGAATAATTGCTTTATATTTTTTTAGTTTAGCCCTTTTTGTTCCCATACCTTGTTGCCATTTCCAAAAGTAGAGTCTTACAAGGGGGAACTTAAAATATTGCAAAACCAAGATTTTGTGCTCATCACACACACACACACACACACACATTACAATAAAAGCTAGGGCTGGACAAAAATTCCCGAACCGAATAAAAAACCAATAGGTTTAGTTCGGTTCTCGATTCTAGGCGAAGAACCGAATCTAAATAAATTTTTTAATTTTTTATATTGAATTAATTAAGTTTTTTTTTAATTTTTTCTAAACAAATTAGCAAATTAATTAGGTAAATTTAATATTTTGTTTAAATTTTCTGGCCAATTAATATTTAGTCTTAATATCTATTTTTTGGTATTTGTATATATTGAATTAATGTTATTGGACAACTTGTTATTTATATGTTTTTAAATTGAGTTACGTTAATTTGTAATAGTTACGAATGAACATGTTATTAGTTATATTTATATAGTGTTGTTGTAAATGTTAAAAAATTTAATTTTGGTACGGAACCGAACAGAACCGAACTCGAACGGTTCTATAATTATATTTGGACCCGACGGTTCCATTTATTAAATATCCAAAAGTTCTGGGTCGGTTCGGTTCTAAAGAGAACCCGAACTGGACCAGATCATGTCCAGCCCTGATAAAAGCAATGTGAATCTTTATTAAATTATAATGTGGCCCTGATGAAAAACATGTCTAACTTCAATATTCTCGGTATTAATAAACATGGTAATCCCCATCTTTATAGTAATTTCATTAAATGTTGTGTATGTGTCTTATATAGGGTGGAACACACTGGAAAAAATAGAGCAACGTTGAAGCAGAGCTCACGAAACGGAATGGAGCGATGCGATGGTATCAGCCTCTCGAGTTTTAATTTACTATCTATTTGCCATGGACGCTTAATAGGTTTGGGATGTGGGGGTAGCGCCCTCGCGGTACGGTACATTGATATTTTTGGACTTTTCCTAAAATCTTGTGCGAAACCTAAAGTTTTGTATGGGCTAGGGCTAGTATTAGTGTGTGTGTGTGTGGAGAGAGAGAGAGAGAGAGAGAGATGATGATGATGCAACCCTATTATTCATACTGAATGAAATTATCCCCCCTTCACTCTATGTGAATGTAGGAACAGTGTCAAACCACGTTAAATCTTCGAATTGATTTTTGCATTTTCACTTCTCTATAATTGGGTATAAATTCCAACATTAAAAAATACTAATATATTTATAGTCTGGGCAAGTCAAGAAAATCAAATTGTTGTAACATCTCAAATGGGGTGCTGCTGCTGGTCACTGTTGTGACTGATGCTTTGAGTAAGAGCCATCTTATCCAAATATGTCTCTTTTATGCGGGATTTCAGACATTGATAGTGGGTATTTGGTTTATGTTGAACTAAAGTTAACAAGTTGAATACAATCGTATACAGCCATGTTGTCTTCTTCTTAATGAATTCGTTTTCTTTTTGTTCTGATTCATTTGCCCTTTTTAACCTCTATAAGGTTCTTAATTTGACATCGCCTGACACACCACGGATGCAAACAGGATCAACTCGAATTCGGGATAGTTAACTTTAATCACTAGATTTCTTATCTTGTGTTTGTTTGTCTCGCCCTCCCTTATTTGCTTATGCTTTAGAAAATAGAAGGGGCGGGTACAATTATGTCCTTCTCGGGTCATTAGGTGTGCCTTGGATGACATAGGTGCTACAATGGCCGGCACAAGGGGTCGTCTCATTCTGCATGGATGAGCTAAATTTTTTATTGTGTGGTTGTAGTAAATTATACATATGACTAAAACGAACAACATGGTTCAATACATAAATCGGATCCTTTCAAGTCTTGGTGCCATTTCTGATACGGGTTCTTGAAAAAGTAACAAAAAGTGATGAGTCTAATATGCAAGCGCGTGCACAATGATTATTTTCTAATTATTGTTTAACCAACAAAAAATTTAGATTCGGCTAAGTCCTTTGAATCGCATAAAGAATTTACAGCCTCTGATTGCATTTCACATTATTTTGATAAATTTATGTTCGACGTCTCTAATTTTCTCCTATTAGTTTGTCCTTTCTTTTTATCCATATTTCTCTTTACAAAACCTATCTTCATCTGTCGTCCCTTAACAATATGAAATAATACATGAACAGTTAAAAATGATAAATAATTCTTGAACAAAAAGAAATAGGTTTCATAGTTAAAAGACGACTATAGGTACTATGTTCTTGTTCTAATACCTTTGTCCATTGTTTATGTCATATTTTTTGGGAAAAAGAAAAATATAGGAAATCTTATAGCACATGAATATGCCGTTCCAACATTTGATAGGTAAGAAAAATCCGAACTTACACAGAATAAGGAAATAACAAAGTTTATGTCAAAGACAATGATCATTTGCAAAGCCTAAGATATAAGCCGGGTTTTATTCATTTGTAGATGGATCTTCGATAGCAGCTAGGTCTAGAGGAAAGTCGGGAATTAGATTGATAACGTAGGCTCGACTTTCTTCAATCCAGCGTATGGGACTTGAACCCTCACTTTTTGCTTCCATAACCTCAACTCGGAAGAAGGAAAGAAATAAGAGGGTCCTGCGGAGAAAACATGATCATTTATTCAACCGAATTTTCTCATTTTACAGGTTTACAATGCTTAAAAACAGACAAGTTGCAATGTCAAATCCAAGTTGTCATAGGGGAATCAAATACTCCAAACTCATCATGTGAATAACAAACTTCAATTCACTATATGGACTCAAAAGTGTAGTTAGCATTTTTTAAGGTAGAAACTTTTGTCTACAAGATTGGCAAGTGATTTCCAAGCATCTTGAATCCATCTTTCCAATGGCCTTTTCCTTCATTCTCTCAGACTTCTCGACCTCTTCTCGTGCTCGTTCCCATAGGGCACGGGCACGAGCAAATTCAGACTCGGCCAACTCCATCTCTCTCCTCGAAAGCTCCCTTACACGCTCTGCATAAGCCTTTTCCATCGCTGCAAGTCGAATTTGCTCCGCTGCATGCCATTTCAAGGCCTCAACATTGCTAGTATCAAACGTCTTCACATCATTGTAATCTTTAACTCTTCTTATTACAACACAATCTGATGGTGGCTTGAGTGGGCTAACACTTATTGACAGTTGAAGGTCTAGTGATGGACCATCAAAACGATCCCTCGATCGTAATTTAGACGATGAATCGGATGGCCAGGATGAAGCCTGTGATGAAGAAGGTGCAGTGTGTGGATTATTGCTGGATAGTAGCTGCAATTCTTTGTGACATTCTTCCATTGAGGAAAATAAAGTGAGGGACTAGGCTTACGCAATGTGGGCTTTATATAAGAATCTCATTACAAGGGCACTTTCGGAAGTTCCTATGTTTCCCATGCAAAATGACTAGACTGTTTTAACATCATTAGACCCATGATTCCAAACTTTGTGTCCTCACCCTTTAACCACTTACATTAGTACTCAATAAAGTTAGCATACAATACATTGTACTCAACCTTGTTTAGTATTGCTTTTATTCAAGTTGATAATTTGATGGGACCCGCAATTTTTTATCCCAAATTTCATTAAATTTTTATCAAAATTTAAGAAAATTTGATTTTTTACCACAAATTTCATTAACTTTTATCGATATCTACGAAAAAATTGATTTTAATTTTAACCAAATATGGACATATTAAAATTTCATTCAAGTGGACATTGGATGGTGTGTAATCGAGTCTTGTTCAATTATGTGTATACCACAAATATAGTAAAAGTACATATAACAACTAGAATGTAATGAATTCAAATTTACACTAAGGTAGGTTAATTTCAATTGCTCATAGGAAATATTGAAGAGCTTAATTGAGATATTTTAATTTTTTTACTTTTTAGAAAGTACTACTTTTTTGTTTAATAATTGATTTAAATAATTGATTGAGGATGGATACGGGGATTAGTAATAATTTCACTTGCACGTGCGATGTGTGTGATTTGGTTTGAGCCCTAAGAGGGCTTTTTGGTTAAGGGCAAATGGCTTTATGGATAGTAGGCCCAAGCTGTCGGCCCTCTTGTATTAAAAGGTAGAGAATTTTACAGTATCGGTCCCAATATATTACCTAATATAAGTTGGTCCATAATCATTCACATTTCTATTAAATCATTACGTGATTATCACACGTTCAGCTCTCTTAGATTAAGCTCATGTTTGAACTCCATTTCTTGAAATTGATTTTTTTTTTTTTTCAAACTTATTTTCAATCACACATTTCATGAAATTCACAACTATTAACAATTTTTCAACCATACATTTTATCGAATTTTTTCAAAATCTAATTTTGATTAGAATTAAACATAAGCTAAGTATTGGTTTCTTACTTGGGTTGATGTTCGAAAATTCACATGATAATTTAATGCTAGGCTCGGACTACTTTCCGTCGTCGAGCACTAATTGTGTAAAAAAAAATTCAATTTAGTCTTTTTTAAATATTTAAGATTAAGTCGTTACTAATGCAATATGATGGAGTTGAGTTGTGCAATTTGTATAAAGCAATTAGCTTTTCTCCATATAAAGCCCACGCTTCAAGCAGACTGGCACGTGGGGTGGGGGGGGGGGGGGGGGCATGATAAAGGTGATTTGGGTGTACTGAATTTTATACTTTGGATCGCTCGTCTCTCATCATTTAGGATGGAAGATTTGTGCAAAGCATCACACGTGCCGCCAGTCAGGCTTAAACCCAACTTTTTCTTGGAAACAAGGGTTAGGAGAGAAAGCGAAAGGAAAATAATTGTTTATTGAACTTTTGTATTTAAATAGGTAGGGGTGGAAAGAATTTTGTCTAAAAGATACATCATGGATTGAGCATGCATGCTTACATTGAAATTGAGTTTAAGAAAGTTTGTCTACATGTAATATTTTTTTCGATCGAGCATTCTTGCATTAAAATTGAAATTTCGAAAAAATATATTTGTCTAATAAAGGAGAATTTTTATCTTGGCCCAACTGAGACTTCAATTTATTTGTTAAAAAAAATGGTAGGCTTAGCTAATAGGTCAAAGACGTTAAAAATGGTCGACTAGCTAGTAAGATTATAATACACTGTCTCAATCGACTTGACTAAATTCGCTCCACCTGTGACTTAGTAATGTACTAAAAGGGATAGGTAAAATCATCTGCTCGTGTCATTCTAGCTTCAATTGTCAAAAAATGTGTAGTTTATCCGATGAAAAATATGAGTCGTATTCTATGTAAAAAAGAAAATCTATTTGCTCCTCGAGACATGTTTAGTGGACCAAAAAAGGTCATATATATAAAAACTATGGGCATGTTCTCTTTACCATTTTCAAGTCATTTTCTATTTTTGAGATTCCAAAACAGTGAAAACACGTTCTTTTTCCTATTTTCGAAAACGCACTTTTAAAAACAAGTTAAAAATTTATAAAGAAAACCCAAAAACGAGTATTTTCAATTATAATCAAGCCAAAATTTTCAAAACGCGTTTTTGGTGCTTTTAAAACAGTTTTTCAAAATGTAAAAAAGAATATATTTTCAACAATCTCAAAATGAACACTCAAAACACAAAAATCAAAATGAATTCAAAACTCAAAACACAAAGAAAACAGCCCCTAAATGGCCGAAATCGGATACATTACATGTTAAACAGTAAACAAGAAGCTAAATTGGGCATATGGGAGGGTTCACCCTTACAAGTCTCTCTCACACAGTTTTGACTCTCAAGACTCGTTTAGCTCCTGTTTGAAACCCATTTTGGGAGAAATAAAAATTTTGGAATAGTGATTGATGTAAGAATGTGTGATGGAAAAGTGATGAAAAGTTTTTGATTTGTGTGTAATATTATTTTATTTGAAGAATGTGTGGTTGAAATGAAGAATGAGAATGAGAAAGAGAAATTAATGGATGCCAAACAGGAGCTTAATAAAGAGATCGGTAATAAAAATTTAATAAAGTAAACAGCATTAAAAAAGAAAAAGCAGCTAAAATCATATTTATTATCCTACTCAGTATTACGTACCAAACATCACTAGGAACTTGCAATCGTCTCCTTAAAAAACAAAAAGAAACCCAAAAAATGCTGCTCAGAGTCCTTTACAACACCAAAAACTTCATCCATAGAAATATATGTTGCAAGTCGTTTATTCAGCCACACAACCATGGACCGGCTGAAGGAAACCAGAATTGATTGCTTATTCGTTTCGATAATTATTTAAAAAGTAGTAACAAATATATATTGAATTAGGTGCTTGTTTGGGTTTCCATATAAGTATTTTTTTCTTTGATACTTTAAATAACTTATAATTGAACACCATCCTTTCGAAATTGACAGCACAGAGATGGGGAAGCAAAACAAAGGCAGGAGCAGCCTCATTTGCTCTACCCTCAGGACGCTACACTACCCTATACCATCTCCAATTCACAGGAATGCATCTATAAATCAAAAACCTATACTTCAATGTATGAGTCGATAACTTCACAGCACATCCAATGGCACAGCAGTAAGCTCAAACTTCAGCTTGACTGCAAGGAAGAGAAAAGTTTGTACAGATGAACATCACCTTCACATGAAATAGCTAAGGGATTTCTTCCGCCTAGATCCCCCTTCGCCATATAGTTCATTCCACTGAAGAAGCTCGGTCATGTTTATAGACTCTGATGAAACACTTGCACAAACCTACACTCAGGGAAAATGAGAACTCAAAAGTTCAGCTTAAAGTTCAACCAGGAACACATTTGGATAAACTTGAATAAAAAAGTACTATTTGGAAAGTATGGACTACAAAAGTAATCTTTTGAAGTATTAAGTCCTGGAAAAAAGTAACATTCAGAAAAACTCAAACCTGTTTGGCAAAAAGAAATAATGATAATACTTTTAAGCTTTGCCAAACATGATAAGTCCAAACATGATAAGTAAGAAGTATTAAAAAATCTTGCGATTTTCGACTCACTTGCTCATGAGCAAATCTGAAGTCACCCATGCTCAATGGTCTAATATCAGCACTCCCACTCAAAGCCGGCGGAGGTTTACCATCTTCAAGAGCAGCAGCTTGCTCCTATCATTAGCCCCAAAATGTAAGTCAGAAGGTTTTTTCTTGCAGATAAGCAATGAAAATATGATACTTCCTTCAATATTTGATCTGAAGAAAGGTCAAGTCTATATTCATGATTCATGTTGCCCGTCGGCAATCAATGAAAACAAGAACAAACTAACATCTTAAGGACATGGTTTGGTACACCACCTTACCGGGGGTTACCCAACATGCCATAAATGTACTAATTTTCACTTCATATATCCTGAATATTAATGTTTGATGTTTACAATACCCTCTTGAGATTGACCAGCAGTAAAGCTCAATATCAATCATAGGAAATGTACCTTCTTTTCCCTTTCCAAAAGTTCTCTGATTGGACGATGAGCAGCCGTCACGCATAAATTCTGTAGGAAAAAGAAGTAGAATTACAGAAAGCATGGATCCTCAAAAGCATGGACAAGACTAAAATTGATTCTCAAACAGAACACCAGTCTGTAAATCCAACCTTTAGGTCACTTCCAGAATATCCATCTGTCATACTTGCAACAGAGTCCAGATCAACATCGGGAGACAAGTCCTCCTTCAATAGTATCACTTTTAAAATCTTTGCTCTATTAGCAGCATCCGGCAAGTTGACCATCAATCTAAGGTATAATACAATAGAAGCAACAACATCAGGAATGATAGAAGTTTCTTAAGTGAAGTAAGAAATGCAGAAAGATTCTTAGTATTGCTTTACCTACGTGGAAGACGCCTTATTACAGCCTCGTCAAGGTCAAATGGCCTGTTTGTGGCAGCAAGCACCAAAACCCGTTCTGTATCTTTTGTTCTCAGTCCATCCCAGTTCACCATGAATTCATTTTTCATTTTGCGCATGGCTTCATGTTCTCCTGGGCTTTCCCTCCGGCCCAGCATACTATCAACCTTTTAAGATATAAGAAGAGCTCACCAAGTCAATCTTCTGTATAAGATTCAAATAATTAAATAGGAAAAACTGCACTGTTGGTCCTCAACCTATTACCCAAGTAGCAAGTTGGTCCCCAACGTTTAAAAAGGAGAAAATTGGTCCTTAACTTATTATTATAGTGCATAATCAATCCCCAATGATGAATGCCACCCAAATCTTATTACATCATTTCGTGTCCTTCATATATTCAACATTATGAAGCTAGGTTTTATTCAACTTGGATTGGCTCCTAGAAATTTGAGGTGAGACATGTTTCTTTGAAAGTCACGTGACAATATAATGAAGATTTAGACAGATTCTATTGTTGGAAAGTGATTGTGCAATTATAATGAAATGTTAAGAACCAAATTTAATCTTTAAAGTTTGGGGACCAATGGTGCAATTTTCCCTAAATAAATATGCACGGGTGCATTTATACAAACACATAATGTAGGCATACTTCATCAACAAATACAACACTAGGAGCTATTTTGCTTGCCAGCGAGAACACGGCCTTCACATACTTCTCACCCTCACCAAACCACTGCAGTAAGAAAAATAGTGTGGGAGAAGGTGGAAGATAAATATATAAAACAAAATCATCAAATGAATCTCGTAATAGTCATCAGACAAGCTCCCTGATGAATTTACCTTTGAAGAAATGCTTGACATAGATATATTGATGAAGTTAGCACCAGCTTCAGTGGCAACAGCCTTTGCAAGCATAGTCTTTCCTGTTCCAGGGGGCCCAAATAAAAGTATACCCTTGCAGGGCTGCAAGTGAAAAAGTTTGAACTGAGAGGTTCTTTGGAAACCTAAAATGCAAATTACGAGCCAACCAATATACTGACAACTTCTAGATGCATTGCACGAAAGCAGGCAGACAAGACTGAAAACTCAGCCAAAAAGGAGGCCAGAAAAATAGCATTTAAAAGCTCAAGAGAAGATCTGCCAAGTGTTAGCAAAACATCAGCATTTTTTTCTGTATGTATTAAACTACTTAAGCTCGTGAGCAAATGTGCAGTAGTCTTAATCGAGAGACCATTCCAATATATAGGATTAGCTCGGGGCCTCATTCTCAGTTTTTAATTAAGAAGTAACCTCACATATCAAAGGGAATTATTTTTTTGATTGAGGTGGGGGGTGAAAGAACGGAGAAAAGTGACCTATACAATCAAGATAATACGTGACTAAGAAAATAACATCAAGAGAGATCGGTATTTAAGTTTCCTAAAGAGGGGACAGTAATAAATGAACAGAAAAGGAAAAGAGGATGTAGTTCACCAAGACAATTAAACAACACACACATAACATCGAATGAACACTCACTTAAACTCGCCATCATGTAGAGATGTCAATTACTGATATAAGAGATTCAGATGTAAAACCTTAGTCAATTGACCCTTGCAGAAAAGTTCGGGTCTCTGTAAAGGAAGCATCACCAGCTCCTTCAATGTATCCTTGACACTTTCAAGTGCTCCAATATCATCAAATGTCACGCCGATATCATTGGGAGGAATAACATCCACCAGAAGCCTTTTCTCGAACTCATTCTCTGTCACAACATCCTAGGTAAGGCAGAAAAAGGAAATCTATAAACCTCTAAAAATATGGAGCAAGCATCACTATAAAATATTCCAGCAAAGCTTAAAGCTTTTACAAAAATTTTGCTGATGTCAAGAAACACAAGTATCACCTTAAGAGACTTCTTCGAACTTTTGGATTCGTTCTGGATTGCTTGTAGTATTCCTATGCCATACTGGATACTGCTCAAGTGTCATACCAGTTTAGTTCCAATAACTAATTTTGTAGCCATCCATAGAAATGTAAGCTACTCCTTTACCTCTCAGTAGATAAAACAAGCTTGGCATCTGTATCAGTTTCAGGGTTCCGCATTAAATGATGCCATAAAGCCCATCCAACTACCTTCTCTGCACCTTTTAAGGTTTAAAAAAACTACGCTTTCAACTCTTGTTCACTCATTCTGGAATCTCAATTTTCCTAGAAGAATTAGAATGTTTATCATCTGATACAGGGGCCCAAAAGAAATGCTTACTCTCATTTGTAAGTATCTGATCTTTAATGCATGATGTATCAAGTCCATCACACTCCATTCCACGACGACTCAGGACCTATATGTAATAACACGAACCAATTCAGATGAAGTATTGGAAGCACCCGCAAAATATAAAGTGAGTTTCTGCATAGCCAGGCTTGAATATTGTAAAGGAATTTTAGAGATGAAGAAACTAGTAAATTCGAACAAAATGCTGACAGTGTCTTCAGCAGTGTGTTCTTATATAGTTCAAATCAACAGAACTCTGCTTAAAAATAAGAAATACAAAGATCCATGTCTGGAGCTATTTGGCATGCTCAGAATCATAAAAGATAACTGGACAAGCATCGCATTCTGATTGAATTACGAAAAATACTACAGTTCAGTGTTATGATCTCTCACAGTTCTTAAATTATTGAGATTTGCGCTCAGTTTTAGGGTTTCAGCATCTTGTTCCAATTGCTGCTTCCAACTAACTAGGAGTGCTTCATCCTGCAATGGCGAGTAAAGTATCAGTACATAGTTTAAATGACAAAAGGTCAGTAACACGCAGAATCTCAAGAACAAACCTGAGGCGGGTGAATGGTCACTTTATTGAGGAAAAGTTTAGATAAAAGCTTGGTTGCCTTGGGAACGTCCTTTCCTCTGTCATGCAGTCTCCCCAAACTATCCTGAGGTAATAAAAAGTAGACCACATTAATCCAGTAAACAAATGATCAATGCAGAGAGCAATAAGCCACATACAATAAATAATAGACAGTGTACATTGATAACGATCAAATCTATTAAGAAAAGAACCAACACGCACAACATCAGCCACTGATTCACAACCTGACTAAGGCCAATGTTACACACATAACCAGATCCAGCAAGGACACTTCCGATCCAATAGAATATCACTATTTAATAGATTTTGTACAATGTGAGCCCTTTCTGATGAGGTCACTCTTTTCAAATGCCAAATCATTTAGTGTCCCAACCCCACTCCCCCACAAAAATAAAAAAGAAAGAAAGAGAAGTTTTTGTCTTGAGGATAAAACTCGTGAAAAATTAAAAATAAAAGTAAGAGCAACTAAAGTCAAATTGGAGAGAAATTCTTAAGGTGTGCCAAATAAGATACATTGGCAAGGTCAATGCTGTGGCACACAGATAGATATTATATGACATATGATAAAACTTGCTTTGTTCTGTAATGCACAAACCACATAGCAGGAAGTATAATTTCAAAATATGACAGTAATGAAAGAGAGCTCCTTACGGGGAAAGCCAAGTCAAGTAAAGCAGTATGATTGCTGCTAAATTTGGTGAAAAGCAAACTGCTAGGATGTGACTGCACGATGGAAAAACTATCTTCAGTTCATATTCTCAACTAGATGAGACAAGAAATAATATGCCCTTAGATTTCATTTTATTTAAAAACCAAAAGGTGTCGAATTCCAGAAAATGCAACTTCAAACCAACAAGAAGCAAGAAGACTTCTAAATGTGAATAATATGTATCATGGACACGATCAAACAACAAACCAGTGGCCATCACAAGAGAGATAACTCATCCAAACAACACTACCTTTTCCTTACGATTGTCATTCTGCGTGTAAGAGCCAATAATGACAACATTATCAGGAATCTTCTCCAGCTTGTTTCTAAATGTTACATATAATTCGGAATTTCCAGCCACAGATTTCTCAGCATCTTTGATGAACAGTATGAAGGGGGAATCTCTGCTAACCTCAAATACAGTCTAGTAATGGGGAGTGAAATTAATTATTAGATTATGAAAGTTCTTAGGCACACAAAATAAACCATGAGCAAAGCACTCATTTGAACATATTAAGAATCCCACCTCAAACATCGTGTCAATGAGTAACTTGTCTAGATCCTCCACCCTCGAGGTATCCAAGCGAAGTTCAGTGGCTAGTGAGTAAAAGCAAGAGAGATAAAAAGTGATTGGAAAGTAGGGAATTTAAGAATTTTTCATGGCTCAAGAGTACATTTGAATTCAAAAATAAAAGCACAGCTGCACATTACCGTTGCAGAAGAATCCATGACCGTTGCCACATAGACCCCCCAAATCAACTCCATCAGGTATGGATTTATCGAATCTTACACCAATTTTCGACAAGGGATTGTCTTCAAATGGTAATAGTACCTTTCCTCGCATTCCAGGAGTTGGGCCCCTAAAGATGCAGCTAAAAAGTGTTATGTCACAGACGTAGAGTAACTCAGGACACACCTTTTTGGTTATAAGATTATACTAAAATGTTCCAGAAAAGTGTGCATCTAAAAAATCAACCCCCTTCAAAACAAAACAAGAAGTAAATTACCTCACATACCATATAATATGCCAAAGTAACTTTCACAAGAATATATTTTGAACTTATATACTACTTCTGCGGTCATTTAACAAGTGCATCGTGCCAAATGCAACAAACTAACTAATAAAACCACTCATATTAAATACACGACCTAAACTCTAGATTTGTTGTTTCTCAAATAAAAATCACCAGGGCCCTCTGGATTATTAATTCATGGCCCACACTAGAACCAGGGAAAAAAGTATAATTCTATAATTCTATCATGTCTTATTAGCTCATCATTGTCAGAAAGATTCACGACTTTAAGGTTAAAGTCACGTCAACACTAGATCAATAGAGATTTCACCACTTTAAGGTTAAAGTCGTGATAACACTAGATTAATAGAGATTAAGTTATTTTCCGATCAGTGTTCTCGTCTAAAAGTTGCAGTTGCAAGAAGAGATTTTAGTAACAAAATGATAGGTTAGCATCTTAAGATCTCTTGTCATGCTTTCAGCCAAAAGAGAAGGCAGTAGAGCCTCTATCTTTCCCTCTATCCCCTACCTCCTTTTGGGGACTCAAATAAACCAGAAAAAGAGAAGAATGTGCAAGTGAAATCAGTAATTTGTGGTTAATAAGCACTCAATATAGAAAAGGATATACAAATGATCTGGCATAGAAATCCAGAGACATTGATGCCTTATCATATTGATAAACTTAGCACATCTTTGACCCCCATTTTCTAAAACTTATTTTCAGCCACATATTTTATAGGACCCACAACTTTTATCAACTTTTCAATCACACATTTAATTATCATTCAAACCAAACAGGGGCTTAATGGCATGTTTCCCATATATACATCTGCAAATCAAGATCAAGGTACACGAATACATACTCCCCTAACGCATTCAGGATATCTCTACAATGATGTATTGGTTTTCCCCATTAATTATATCAAGTATGCATCTTGATACACATTAATGGCATGATACTTGACAAAAATTAACAGCGACTAGCACTGCAAAAATCCATCTATTGAAAAACTAATACCTAAAATTGCACTACTGAACCAGTTGCTCTTTTAGAAAATATGAAACCTACTATCAAAAGAAAGTATGGAACCTCAGTTTAAAACATGGAAAAACACATCTAGATACATATTAATGGCATGATACTAAACCAATCTGAAATTAAGAGAAACTACTGCAGGAAGCCATCTACTATTAAAACCACCACCCTAAACTTGCACGAAGAAAAGGGAACATCAAAGAATTGACTGTTTACTAAATTAAAAACCTGAATCCGACATCAATTACCAACAAAAGTTTCTATTAAAAAGACTTTTTAAAAGAAAGAAAAGTGTGTTATTACAATATACCTGGCAGAAGTTGAATGCAAACCTCCAGAAGCTGGACCGACGAATTTAACTCTATCGCCTAAATATTTATCGACACACAGATATACATGGAGACAAGGTAAAAGTAAAAGAAACATTGTTAAATCTTTTAATAGACACTGTGAGCGGAATAAATTCCTCTATAACATAAGCACAAAGAAACTTGCCATATTTAATTGAGGGTTTCTTAGCTGCATTCCCTGAAGTGGGTAAATTGTCAGTTTCCATTTTTGTCTGTGAGTCTGAGACAAGGGAAAAATTTGAAGAATTCAGGATATCTGCTTCACGAGACGAAAGTTCCATGCCCTTAGACAAATCTGAGGAACCAGGAACTTGCTTAGTACCATTGCAGACTTCTTCTACATTGCAACCCTCTCTTAATAGCTCAGTTTCCTTGGCAGATGAATCCTACAGGACAAAAACAATTGACTAATGACGAGCTAAACGCTATTTTTGTCCTGCTAATGTTAAATGATCTCAATTCAGATAGTAGACAGTGAAAATTGCAAAACCAAGAAACGGTCCAACAAAACAACAAAATTCCATTTATTTGAGCATAAAATACTTTATGCATCAATAAACTGGTAACTTGCTCTCTTTATTTAATCTTCACTAGTTGTTTGATACTTGATTAACCTACACTAATGGCAAAAAAAAAGGCACAAAGTACATAGGTAGCACTATTTGTGATGAAGCAGATATATATAATTACGGATTGCAAATGAATATCCACACTCATAATATTCATCTATGCTTATTTGTAAGAAGGTACTTCAGACATCCATAAAGACCAATCAAAACTTACATATAGACATGTCAATCGTGTTTTGAAGATATGCATAACTCAGAATTCTATAGCAATAAGTGTCTATAATAGAAGTGACAAGAAACCATTTAAGCCAAAAACTGCCATGAGACCTTGTCGAACTACTTTGTCAGAAGAATATATACATGATATCGAAAGACTTGCATGCAAACAAATCTCAGAAGATGCCAAAAAATAGCTAAACAAACAGAGCTCAGAACATAGTTTAACATTGTCTTGAAAGTTCACGCGGCCTCATTTTACACTCACAAATGAATGGCTGTCAAATAAAAGCAGTTTAGCCCCAAAATATTGAGCAAGCGCCTTTGCCAGCATCTCCTGATATATATCAGATCCTATAAAACAAATATAAACACGTTACAATGTTCAAACTATGGTGGCAATAAAACATTTAGCAGAGTTAGTGATATTGTGAAAACAAATATCTAAACAAAAACAGACCTGCTGGACCGGAAAGCAAGATTCTGGGGCTTAGATTTGGAAGCTCGGAAGCATATTTAACTTGATCCTTGTGCTTCAGGTGTACATAAGAAGCTGCAATCAGCACATTTTTTGTGCTCTCACTGCAAGTTGTATAAAATAAAAGCATTCAAAAATTAATAGAATGCCTAAACAAAAGTGTGCATATATTGCTGTCCACTATTTATAAATTGGAGAAAGATAAAGTAGCAATTAATCAACTGGCACGGACATGATAATTTGTCCAACATCTAAAATGACAACAAGCACATGGCTCTCTTAACAACTTCGAATAAAAACACTAAAACCAATTACATGTATAATAGGATCCATCATTTAGCCAACCTCAAATAGTATGGGAAGTTATCAAATGAAACTTCAAGGCTGCCTCCTTCAAGAATCGCTGCAAGTATGTCTTCTCTAAATGTTGATTTTCTTAAAGATTTCCCAACTCGGGATGCCGGAATTGAGTCCTGGACCCAGTCTCTTTCTCCTGCCACCTGCTTTAGAAAATTTTGCTCAATAAGTAAGAAGACAATATTCAACATCAATCGTTTTAAAAGCTGTCTAAAGCTTATGCCTTGAGGTGCACACCTCACGTGAGGCTTACATCTAACATATTGAAAACTTACTTGAGTGCTATTTGTCAAGGCGTACGCCTCAATTTACTGAGGCTTACTGGAGGCTATGCCTTGGGGCGACTTAAGGTGTGCACTCATTTGTCTTGTCTTTCTTAAGAGTTTTGTATTAATGGTCTCAACTCTCAACTTGATGTGCTATTCTTCTTATAGCCTAAAAAGTTTTAGAAGGTTATCTTGTTTTCTTTTTTCTATCTTTAAATGGAAGAAGAATGGGAAAGACATTATTACAAATAGAGTACAATGACAAAGAATGACAAGAAACTGATGATGGGGAAGATGATATGGGACCCAAATATGTTGCAATTACCTCAAATTTATTATTAGCAGTGATGATATGGTAGAATTCTATATTGTTCTACTTTTAGTAGTCATAGATTACAATTTTGTTACAAGATTACTAATTTAAAACTTATTATGCTAATATGATGATTTGTTTTAGGTGTGATTGCAAGTTAGACTTTCAATTTGTTACTTTGTTTTATTACATATTTTCAAGATGGTATATATATTTAAATATTTTTTGAATTATTTCTCAGGTCTAGTCTTGAGGCTTGCGCCTCACCTTACAAAGGTATGACGTCTTAGGGCCTTTTAAAATATTTATATAAATGATTAAGGTCAAAGCAAATCATTCCTCCAAAAGTTTTAAGTTGCCTGCCTCTGTGCCGGAGTCTAAATGGCTGTCAAGAGGGAGGACCTTGCTGGCCGCTTCAACATCAACAGCCGCTTCATTCCCTGAATTTGTAGCCGAATTGACTTCTTGCTCATCCAGATCATCTTCATTAACAATAGGAGAAAGAGGCAGCTCATTCCCTTGGTGAATTTTAGTAACGGCCCGAGATGAAGGCTTCAGACGTGATAAATCTTGCCTCAAGTTTGAAAGAGATGCCAAAATTGAAGCGCCAGCCACAGCTGACGCATCTCCTACTCGTCTCTCAGCAGGAATAAACTTCCCTAAGCTTTGAACATCTGGTGGAGGCGTCTTGATTACATGGTCATTGGGTTGTTGCTGGAAAATCTATATGAATAAAATTAAGGATATTCCACGTGGACAGAGAAAACAAAACATAACTTAAAAAGAAATGGGAAATGAAAATCAACAAGTAGCAACGGCAACAAATATGAAGGATACATAAGCATGATTCCCAAGAAACCCAAAGACCACCTCATCCCCTGAGTTGAGATCACAATTAGTGTTTTTCTTAATCGTCTTCCCATTCACTTGCACACATCCTTTGCTACCCCTGCTTTCAAGAACTGCGACAGATTTCCCCTCATGCTGATCATTTTCCACAAACAATTAGTACTCAAGTGGGATGTTGACAAAATGAAATTCAACTGTAAGCAAACTCATTGCATCTGAAGAGAACCACATGCTGTGTTCTTTTCTATGTAACAACTTATAGCCACATTTATGGGAAGTAAAGGATTGATATATTAAAAAGATTCACTGTGATTTCAGAAACTCTATAATATCTGCACCGGAAAGAAGATTCTGAGGCCAAGTTCAAACTGAAGCAATACCTGAGTAAGCCTTATGAAACACAAAATTGCACTAATGGTTTGATCTCTGATCGAAAGATTGGCACGTTTGCTTGACCCCACCGAGAAGATGGTAGTACAAACTGAAACACTCGGGTTCTGCAATTAAACAACAAAAGCATTTACTTCTTCAAATTCAAAACCCCTATAATAGATATTAAAATTCAACATTCAGAATACGAAATTAATGGATGAAGACACACCAACTCCAACTAAAGTATACCAGGACCTCGGCTTTATACCAAAGACATTTAAATATCTAGCTAATGGAAAAACAAATTACCTTCTGGAATTCACTGAGAAGCCTACACCAAGGCCAGGTGGTTTCGTGACCTTGATGCTGTTTCCAGGAAGTGGTTGAGCTCCTTAACTTGTCGGCTATAGCCGGCTTGGTCCCTAAATTTCCAAAAAAAAAAAAGAGCCACACGTTTTCAGCAATTTACGAGTACATACAAAGAATATGAATTTATAAATTCTAACCTTCTGCAACTATAGGAGTGGCGTCAGAGACGGAGGCGGCGGCAACGGGAAGTTCCGGTAGATCGGTGGAGCTGTCCTCCTTCGGATTCTCTGCCGGCGGAGTTGACTTCTCCCATGCTTTTGAATTGTTTTCATTACAATTACTAATCTCACCCTATAAAAAAATAAAAAATAAAATAATTTTTCATAATCAACGGTCCAAGTTGATCGATTAAGAAATAATAAAAACTAGAGAGAGAGAGAGAGTGCCTTATGGCGCTTAGGAGATGAAGACTCCGCCGGAGAAGATGATTTCTTATTTTCATTATTTTTGTTGTTATTATTATTATTCGGCGGCAGAGATCCACTTCGCCTCGTCGACACCATCTCTGTTCTTCTCCGGCTCTTCCTCTTCGAATGTAGAGAGAGAAAGAGAGAAGGTGTATTTATGTATTTATGTATGAATTTGTATATATAGATTCCTGTGTGTAGCAGAGAGTGAAGAAATGCGCGCGGGATTGAAAGGTTGGTTGGGGTGGGTGGGTTATGGTTGAAACTCTGGGCACTGAGGACCGGGATTTTATACAAAGGTCAAGCCGGAAGGGGAAGTGCTTATGTTAGCTTTATTCCTAGTTTCCTACTAATGTGCGCTGCCCCGGTGCTTAGTTAGCACCGGAGCGTTGGGAGTTATACAACCCATAAAAATTAAAATTAATAACAAATTTTAATCACATGTTCTATTGATTCACGACTTTTGAATTATCAAAATTTACAAAAAAATTATTTTAATTTTTACCAAACAGAGATGAAAGTGCTCAAGTTAGCATCTTTCTTATCGTGTCACTAGCATAGGCAGCCATTGTGTTTTGCGCATTACTCGGCACTTTTCAGGAAAATATAGAAAAATTGCAAAATGTGTTGTTTTATCAACAAAATGGCAAATAAATAATTAAATTGTTGACATCACCACCAAAATTATAAGTTGCAAAAATTTGTTGTTTTGTGTAACAAAATGGCAGGTAACCCAAAGTTTTCAATTAAATATGCTTAATGTGTTCTTTTATGTGGCATTATGACAAAATAAATAAAAAGTTAATTTCACATTTAATCGATGGACAATAGACCAAGTAAAAGCCACTAGGTCGCTAAATTGAAGGAGTAGAATGCACCTCCCTCCAATAAGGTGAGGAAACTTCAAGCCTAACGTGATTCGATGTTCCATCATGATGATAGTACATTCCAACTCAAATTCTTTCCAATCTAAGAATCTAGGGTATTTGGGTAACATACTTGTCGTGAGATAGACACGTGCTAGCTTGAAGCAAACGTACCGAAATAAGAAGTTATCAATGGTCAATTCTACGAAGAGAAGGTTCGTACCTTATTTTATGACTCGTATCGTGCTTGAGAACATGTCATGAAGATAGAAAATAGTTTGACATTGAAATGATGACTTTTGATGTTGTCCAGTTTGAATGAATGAATATTAACGAACCAGGGCCACAACATCTTTTTTAGAGATGATAAAAAAAAAATAGTTCCAGTGCAAATTCTTTGATAGGCGGGTCATTTTGCCATTTCTAGTTTCATGTTTGGAAAAAAAATTATAATTTCATTTTAATTTGAAGCCAAAGATATTAGTTTCAATCATATGATCACAACTATTTCTTACCTACTTATTATTCACACTTTTAGTGAGATTCATTACTCCTCTTCATTAAAATTTCTCTCAAACAAGCACCACCCAACTTGCAAGTACTTTAACAGTGGGTTTGGCATTGTCATCTACACTAGTATATTGAGCCCTTCTTTGACAATCATTATTTGAGAAAATTAATGTTTTGAATAGTATTTTTAGGAGAATGTGTGATTAAAACGTAAGAAAAAATTTAAGATTTACGTGCAAAATATTTTATTATATAAATGTGTGATTGTAAATGAGTATACAGAAAACCATGTCTTATAAATGGGAGTTTGTTGTATTTTCTTTATCCAATTTATGAGATAGGCATGGACTATTGTAAGGGCAAGATGCTCTTTTTTGGTAGGGTGTGTTTGAGTCACGTTATTTTGGAATAATGTATTATAGAATAGTAGATTGATGGAGAATATGTGGTTGAAAAATAAGGAAAAATTATTGATGTGATGGAAAATATTATTTTATTAAAAAATATGTGGTTGAAAATGAGTTGAAAAATGAGAATGAAAATTTTAATATGTACCAAACATGGGCCAAAGATTTACATAATGAATTGTATAATGTCACATGACACTCTTATCATTTGTGAGTTACAAATACAATCAGTTTTTTCATCCATTTTTTCTTCCACATCATATTATGTAATTCATTATGTACATTTTTTATGTGTAAATAGTAAAATCCTTATTATATATTGCTATTTCTATGTTTTTCTTCACATTTATTAGAGGAATATTCTATTAAATTAGCCGTGTAACAGTTTTAGTGCGAGCGTTCCACCGAATAGTGTTGTACAACCTATGGACCAAAATGTTCTTTTGAAGTCACAATAAAGTGGTCATAGAATCAACTTCTACTTACATCTTTGTGAAACCAAGTTGACGACATGATCTCAATCCGGTGCATTCGGCTTTATTCCAGCTTTATAGATCAGTGTACTCGCCAAAAAGTCATGAAAAGCAATTAACACATCCCCTCGTGATCCCTCACCTCGCTCCTGCGAACTACTAGACCAAAAGCTTATGATTTGAATTGGGTAGTCCATTATTCTAATTACCATACCCTACCTGCTTGTATTTTGATTCCTTTGTACTTGGATTTATTCCTCTCTGACTACATAAACTAACAAAAACCATGAGTAACAGCTTGTAAGCTTCCAGGCTCGAAATCTCTCCATATATGCTTCCATCTTGTAACTTCAAAGCAATGAAACACTCTACCTCTTTGCTAGCAAGCCGTAGTGATTGACAAGTAGGTCGTAGTTTAATACGTTTTGATTACATTACTTGGGCAATAATGTCCCTCCGTGGATATGGAGTACCTCTTAAGTCTTACCAATATCAATGAATTGGCTAGATGTTTATTCATGGCGTTTAAAAATCTTATCATTATGAGAAGCAGAGATATCTTACCGTTGAAGAATTTGACGATATCAGTAGAAAAATTTAGATGCGAGACCTCGATTGCTCCACCATTGATGAAAGCTGAGCATTGGTTGAGGTTATGAGGCCGGCCCTCTTTGTGGAAAAGAAGCAAACCCCTAATGTTGTAAGAGGTTGGGTACTTGATTTGGTTCCAATATCTAATTGTTAAGTGTAAATGCCTACGGGCTACAATTATAGGTCTAGGCCGTTGCCAAAGCTTGTGCCTAGGCATAAGCCAATGCCTTTAAGTCTAGACCAAACTAATACATTTCTTGAGACGAATGCTTGGAAAATTCTCAATCAAAACTTAAAAAATGAGAGGATTATGAACCCAAAGTGCCTCAAAGTGGAAGGTAAGGAAAATCCTAGAGCACAGAGCACATAAGCAAGTTGACCGACTTTGTGAGTGAGCCAAAATATACTCTGGTATGCAAAATCTAATAGCAAATATTAAGATTGATCTCCTACCCACAGCGGACATGAAATATCTTGCCACCAATGAGGTGGTAAGATGTGGTCTTGCCACCTAACCGGTGGGCAAGATATCTCATACTTTCCAAATACTAAATATTAATAAAGGTCCCAAATGTGGTGTGTGTCAAACCATCAATCATAGGGTCATACATCTTTATCATCATGATGAGGAAAAATGAAAATTGGTTCGACACAAGATAGGATGAAGTAGGTTTATGCTTTCTCACAGTTGCTATTTAAGGAAAGACCATAGGGAGTGACACCCCGTCAACCACCCACTTAAGCAACGAGACGAGTTGGTCACCTCTTCCATTGTCATCTTATGGGTTGGAATTTGGAAATAGCTCGTACGTGAAATAAAGAATCTATTGATGGCCTTTCTCGCCTTGAACAATCTAACAAACAATGTATGTGAATCTATGCTAGCTAAAACTTTGTTAATATATCTTTCTACACCTAATTTATCCATTTTATCTTGAATATCGGAGTGCATACGATCGTTGTATCACCTTTCCCACAGTTGCTATTTAAGGAAAGACCCTAGGGAGTGACCGCCCATCAACCACCCACTTAAGCAACGAGACGAGTTGGTCACCTCGTCTGTTGTCATCTTATGGGTTGGTAAGAGCTCGTACAGGAAGTGAAGATGCCCTTTCTCACCTTGAACAATCTACAAAACTATGTATGTCAATCCATACTAGCTAAAACTTTATCTTTCTACACCTAATTTGTCAATTTTATCTTAAAGCGTGTTCGGAAGCTGTTTAAAGTCGATTTAAATTAATACTTGTGCATCATACAAAATGTATGAATAAAAAATAATTTGATCGATTTATAAATAGTTTATAAACATTAGGGTCTGGGTGCCAGGTGGTTCAATCTCAATATTTCAAGAATTAGAACACGTTAAATTTATTGTGTAAAATGGAACTATTAAGTTTCTATAATTGTTGGAATCAAGGTGTCTGGTGATTTGATCCAAATATCTCAAGAACCAAAATTACTCATTAAACTTCGAATAATTTGGAAACGATAATTTGATTTTATGTAATTTTTGGAATAAAATTGAAATCGACATTTCCGCTTAAAATGTCCACACCTAATAAAGAATATCCAAACATTGGCTAAATGATTAGGAATGACAAAAAGCTCAATCAACTCGAAACTCAAAACACAATGAAAATTACTCGCTTGTCGTGTTGGTGGGGCAGGGTATCGGCCTTTTTTGCCCCACTCAGTATTATTTAAAAACAAAATTAAATATCAAGGATAAAAAATAAAAATAAATGTTAAATGGGAAAATGATTGTTCCAATCGTAGTTATAAAACTCCGTTGGATCGTCTGATAGTACCCGAAAATAGGAGACTCAGTCTCTTGATTGGGTCAGTTAGAATAACTTTATACAAATGCAAATGATTCGGTCAAAAATCGAGTTTGATCGAGTTAATCAACGATTTATTTATATTAAATCGTTGGTCAGACCATCCAATTGACTCGTTCGATCGGATTTCAAAAGCTTTCTTTAAAATTTGTGTTTAAAAAACAATTTGAGCCTTGAGCCTTAGAGGAAGATGAGTGACACTCAATCACTAAAACATAGTAGTTACTGTTTTTTATTTGCACTAATGTTTAAATCTACACATTAATGATTTACGGTATGTATGATGGACTTTATTTTTTCATGAAAAATTTCATTTTCTATCCAAATTCCTATTTTGAGGTGTTTGATTTACAATTTTTTTTTCACGGAAAATATTTTCCAACTTTTAGTAATGTGATCACATTTTCCTCAAAAACAAGAAAAATATTTTTCTTTAGGGAAGAGTGATTTTTATTTTTCAGGTCATTCACCATCTCCTTCTCTCTCCCATCTATATCATCTAATAAAAATGAACGGGTAATATTTTATAGGTTCAAAATTAAATCAATCGAACACATTTAATTTATATTTTTCATACAAATATGTTTTAGGCAATTGAATTCCCTAAAATTTATTGTTTTTTCATGTAAATTTCATATTTGCAGTCAAACTTATCCTTATAGTTTTAAAAATATTTTAATAAAAATTTAAGCGCTATTTTTAACTAAGATGAATTGAATATTTAACAAAATAATCTAAAAAATGTATAAATAATTGATGACAAATAATTTTAAAACTATAATTTTATCTTAATTTTTTTTTTAGAATTTTTAAGTATCGACCCACCGATGCAATTGGTAATCCAAGATCTAATATCTCAATTAGGTTGATGTCCGAATCGGGTCTAGTAACTATGGTCTTAATCCCAAATTCAGATCCACCAGTCCCATTCCGTCCATAAGCGAGGAACGAGACGATCTTTCTTGAACCCACTTATCACCATCTCCGATAAAGAAAAATGTTTGTTTTACATTATCATTTACATAATTTTTATTTTTATAGATTAATGAGATGTCAAAAAGAAAATGGATTTTTTTTTTTTTACTCATAGTTGACGAGATTTTGACCCAATCAAATATCGTCACATCATCTATTAGTAAAAAATATTTGTAAATTGTAATGTACATTTAACATAATCGAAATAATGTTAATGACGAATGGTAAATAAAGAATAGAAAAGAGGTGTTAAAGTGATACGAAAAATAAAAAAATCTCGACACGGTGCTATTAAAAAATATGATACAGATGAAGTGCTAAAATTGGAAGACCCTAATTCTTAAACTTTTTACTGTCTTGCCCACATAAACCCTAACCTAAACCCTCGCCTTAAAAGCCCTCGCGCCTCTCCCTCACCCTCTTCCTCAACCACTGCCAAAACCTACTTACACATATACCGAGATAGAGAAGTTGTGAGAACTAGTAATGGCGCTCTACATACTGTACGAGTCGGCGTCGGGCTACAGTCTGTTTCTCGCGCACGGTCTTGATGAAATTGGGCAGAATACGGAGGCCGTTCGGGGGTCCGTGTCGGACCTGAACCGGTTCGGAAAAGTGGTTAAGCTAGCTGCCTTTAGTCCCTTTGAGTCTGCCCTTGATGCACTCAATCAATGCAATGCCGTCTCTGAAGGTAAAAAAAAGAAGGCTTACTTGTAGTTCATTCTGACGTTCAATTTAAAAAACGTATAGTTTGTCGTGCTTCAAAATTTTTACCTCGATATAGTTTCTATAGAGATTGGTGTTTGTTATAGGAGCACGTGTATCTTTATCACTGTATGTGAAGGAAATGATAACAAGAGTTGAAAGAAGAAAAAATGCAAGCCTTCTTTGTGACGGCTGGGGGTGGAGCAAAGTAGCTTCAGTCAATGGAGTTCAATTCTTAGATTTGTCAATTTCTAAAATTTTTAGGTGCTCTTTTTAGGGGCATTCCATCACAATTCACAAATCATATAAAGAAATGGAAAATATAATAAATTAACTAATTAAGGGAGAAAAGTCGAGAATAAGTTGAATAGGTGTTTGCAGTGTTTAAAAAGGCGAAATCTGGTGCCGAGGCATTTTCCTTCGTGCTAAGCCTTATTGTGAAACAAAAAATAAAAGTTGAAGAGAGTACAAAAATGAACATGTAATAAATAAAATTTACAAACAATAGAACAACTTAAATAATAAAACAAAAGAACAACTTAAAGTAATGATGCAATTCTAGGGTTGTAGCCCGTGTTTGACAATCACTATTTTTAAACTCCTTTTTCCGCGTACTCATTTTCAGCCAAATATTTACACGATAGAATATGCTGCACGTAGTCTAAAACTTTTAACTACTTTTTAACCTGATATTCTTAATTCTTCTAAAAATACTATTTAAGACTCTATTTTCTCCAAATAATGGTGGTCAAATAGGGGCCTATATGTGTTGTTTGGTTGAACTTATAATGCATTTTTATCTCTGTCATTTAATATAATCAAATAATTAATTAGGTTTAGGTTTTGATACA
This sequence comes from Fraxinus excelsior, assembly GCA_019097785.1. NCBI lineage: Eukaryota > Viridiplantae > Streptophyta > Magnoliopsida > Lamiales > Oleaceae > Fraxinus > Fraxinus excelsior. The sequence continues at coordinate 32,763,171 of CM032632.1, forward strand.
TAAATATTTCCAAAGATAATTTAATCATAAATTCAATGAAATTTGGTAAGTTCTATAAAAATATAATAGATTCCAGAAGCTGTTTTTAATATATAGTGGATTTCCAATGAAGTCAAACTATGAAATATGAGAACTAAGAAGAAAGCTCATGCCTCACTAAAGACGTAAGCTTCATTCTCCCTCTTAAATATACTGCCCCCGTACTATTTCTCGCCACACCTCAAGGCACGCAACCATGTGTATTTGCTATTGGCTATGATTTTTTATATTTGTTGATTATCAAGAGTGAGAATGTTTTTCAATTTTATGAATCATTTCATGGATATGTTACTTATCTTTTGCGTATTTTCTGTGAGAATAATGCTCTCTCTAATGACGTGGGTTTTAGGGCAAATGACTGATGAGCTGAGAAGCTTTTTGGAGCTTACTCTCCCAAAAGTTAAGGAAGGGAAGAAGCCTAAATTCAGTTTGGGAGTGGCAGAGCCTAAACTTGGGTCTCATGTTTGTGAAGTAACTAAAATCCCTTGCCAAAGCAATGAATTTGTCCTTGAGCTTCTTCGAGGCGTGCGCTTGCATTTTGATAGGTTCATTGAAAACCTAAAGGTTTGCAATTTCTCAATCTTCTGTCTTAAAATTAATAATGCTTGTAGATTTTCTTTCTGAAATAGCTCCTGTGGTTAATTTGTTTACTCGTTCTTCCCCTCCAAAAAATAAATAGCCTGGTGATTTAGAGAAGGCACAACTGGGTCTTGGTCACAGCTACAGCAGAGCAAAGGTCAAGTTCAATGTGAACCGTGTAGATAATATGGTTATTCAGGCTATCTTTCTTCTTGATACTCTTGATAAAGACGTCAATACCTTCTCCATGAGAGTCAGGTCAGTGTGTTTGTCACCCTACTGCCTTTCCATGTCACATGGAAAATTGCCGACTTTAGGTTTAACTATCTCTTTATGCATAATGGCTACTTTTTCATTGTAATTCTTCAATTTTTAATGCACAAAAATAAATACTCATATTTGCATGTTTATATGTTTATGTGTGTTTAGCTCTATGAATCATTGTCTGTTACTTCTGATGATGCAGAGAATGGTACTCGTGGCATTTCCCTGAATTGGTGAAGATTGTTAATGACAATTATCTGTATGCCAAAGTTACAAAATATGTGGAAGATAAATCTCAGTTGTCTGAAGACCATTTATCAGGCTTAACTGACATAGTTGGGGATGAAGATAAAGCAAAGGAAATTATAGAAGCTGCCAAAGCATCCATGGGTACAATTTCTTATTTTTTCCGAGAAATGAAATGCAGTCATTATTATTGACCCGGCATTCCTTACTTTATCAGGACAGGATTTGTCGCCAATTGACTTAATTAATGTCAAGCAATTTGCGCAAAGGGTAATGGACCTTGCAGAGTATAGGAAGAAGCTCTATGACTATCTTGTTGCCAAAATGAATGATATAGCACCTAATTTGGCTGCACTGATTGGTGAAGTCGTTGGCGCTCGATTGATTTCTCATGCTGGCAGTCTAACAAATTTGGCAAAGTGTCCTTCTTCAACTCTTCAGATCCTTGGTGCTGAGAAGGCTCTCTTTAGGTATTATACTTAAGTACCATTCCATAGGTAGTTGTACGGCATGCATTTGTGACTTTTAACTTGAGGTTTTGCAGGTGAAATATTGAATTAAATTAATACAAAATTATCTGTTACAAGAGTCAGAATTGCTGATTTTAATGAAAGCCAGATAACCTTGTCATGCTCGACTGTTTTCGCTTTAATAATTTTGATGTGGATTAAAAGCAATGTGTGGAAAAGATCACGAGCAATATGCAGAACCATGGGAACATTGGAACCACATGTTTTTGCTTTATTAGTTTTGGTTCCTTTGCTTACGTTATTCTATGGTCAGGGCACTGAAAACCCGTGGGAACACTCCAAAATATGGTCTTATATTCCATTCCTCCTTTATTGGCCGTGCTTCTACTCGGAACAAAGGCCGGATGGCTCGTTATCTTGCAAACAAGTGCTCTATTGCCTCTCGTATTGACTGTTTCTTAGGTGAGTTCTTACTCATTTAGAAAAGACAATAGTTGGTTATCTCATCTTGCACATGCAACAAATTGTTAACATATTCTGATCTCTCACTGGCGCAGAGAAAAATACTACTGCTTTTGGAGAGAAGCTGCGTGAACAAGTTGAAGAACGTCTAGACTTCTATGATAAAGGGGTTGCTCCTCGTAAGAACCTAGATGTGATGAAATCTGCTATTGAAACTGTTGAGAGCAAAGGTGTGCCTAATACACTTCTATATACAATCTCATTTCTGAAAGTTACAAAATAATATTGAAGAATTCTCTCTAAATAAATATTCAGATCTTCAATATCAGATGGTTTTATTATATGCTGTCTGATGATCCTGCTATTCAGATTCAGCGAATTCTTAATAACTATGTTTCATTTACTTTGTTAAGTTTTAATCAGATATTCTGCTGCAGCTGAGTAAGTGCTGATTGTCCAGATTGGAAAAAGGAAAGATTTGAAAGTTCTGATGGACATAGCATTTGCATAGATATATGCATTTGCTCATATGTTTCAATTTGCCTTCATTTTGGAATTCATCTTGATTTTTCTCTATTCATAATCATGCTTACTGTAGTACATTATTAATCTTCGTGTAGGCTATGCACTGTTTGCTCATTCTCTATTATTATGTTTTCAGATACAGAAATGGATGTAGATGAACCCGTTGATGGACCTTCTGCGAAAAAAGGCAAGAAAAAGAAATCCAAAAGTGGAGCGAAGGAAGATGTTGAACCCACGACTGAGGATAAGCCAGCAGCTGTTAACAATGGAGATGCTCCTGAAGAACCTAAAAGCGAAAAGAAGAAGAAAAAGGAAAAGCGAAAATTGGTACAAAAGGCAGGGGAGGAAAAGAATGAACCTACAGAAAATGTAAACGGTGCAAATGGATTCAATGCTGAAGATGGAACAGCCAAAAAGAAGAAAAAGAACAAGAAGGATGGAAACACTGAGGATCTTCCAGCTGCAAGTGAAGGTAAAAAGAAGAAAAAGAAATCGAGAAATGAAGACAGCGATTAAACTCTGGTAAGGAGATTGTTATTCGGAATCCAGTAGTTATCTGGATCAGTCGGATCTGCAGGTTTGAAATTCGAGGCATGGGGTGTGTGGTCCGCAGACTAATATGTGCTATGATATGTGAAAAATCAATTTAGTCCCCCTCATGATGTGAACACAAATAGTTTCATGGGCCTATCAAATATCTATCTATAGTAGTCATTTTATGTTCCAGTGTTAATGCTGTTGGTAAATGCATGCACCCATTGCAAGATACTGTATTTGCTATTTGGCTACTTGCAATCAAAAGCATTTCCTGTGGCTGAGATTTTTCTTTGCAATTCACGTCACTTTTCTAAATCAACTTTCTTTTTCCAGGTTGTTCCACTGCTGACTATTTGTTTTTCGGTTCGGTTTCTTTTTTCTTTTGTTTATTCTGTGTGTAATGCCTGTGTGCGCCCTGTTATATGACGTGTTTGGTAGGGATGCTTGTGGAATGACAGCAGATAGTTCCTTTATCAGCTTACTTCTGAGATTCATCAGGAAATATGCTGGAAATATTGCGGAAGTAATGGACTGGCAGGGGCACAAGTCCGACCATACTTGCAAGCCTGGACGGGCTATTACAAATTTCTTTATCGTTCCTCATTGGCCTATTGGTGCCGAGCTCTTTCTTTGCAGGCACAAAAATAAATCGAACTTAACAAAATAAAAATTCGAGCCTAATGATTTCACTTTATTTTTCTTGAAACAATTTTGCTTCTTTACTGTCTATGGTTTGCGAGATTTTATTTTGAAGGACTTGACACCTAATATAAATTGAACTTCAAACTAAAGAACGGAAAAGGCTGAACTTCAAACGAAAGGGTAGAAAGTTTGTATTTAAGGGGACGTTCTAAAAAAATTGAGGGATTTGACAAGGGAAAGTTATCTCAAAACGCTACCTTTTAACTTTTCAATTTGAAAAAATCAGCTTTTTATTAATTATTTACAATAATCAGATTTTAATTACTTTTTAATGTACAAATTTATATTAATATACTCCACTATAACTATGTACTAGAAGCCTGTTACAAGATTCCCAGTATATGGTCGATGTGATCGGTACATGTAGTTTTTTTGATATGTACAATCTCTCTCTCTCTCTTTATATATACTGTACATGGATAATTTTCCTTGTACATTATGTCATTCATTATGAATGTCATAATGTACAAGGAAAATTATCCATGTACAATATATATAAAGAGAGAGATTGTAGATATCAAAAAAACTACATCCATAATGAATGACATAATGTACAAGTGGCACCCCCCTATTGGAGGGTGGGCCGTGGTGCCACTTGTACATTATGTCATCCATTATGGATGTCATAATGTACAAGTAGCACAACCCATTGTACATACATATAATTGACATACAATATACCCTCACAGTCGTGTTAATTTTCTCTCCAGACACCCCCGCCCACCCAATTGCAAATATATTTACCGCCATGAAACACCCTCTCTCTAGAAAACACACACACTCTCTCTCTCTCTCTCTCAATACGAAATTTCTCTTCCTATAAAGACAAATTCTTTGTCTATTTACATATACAAACACAAAAGCAACCATATCAAGATCCCTTATTATGAGGTGGTGATGTGTTAGTGATACAATGCGATGGGCTTGACTCGCGTGGTGATGGTGGCGATGGTGAGGTGACAATAACATTTTGGATACAAATCTATGTGGTGGTGGTAAGGTGACAATGGTGTTTTTTGTTGGTGGTGGTGATGGCGGTGAGAGAGGTGTGGGGTGGGATGGAGTGGATGAGATGAAGAGCAATTGTGATCAAAAAATAATATGTGATATAAAAAATGTATGATTTATGATTAAATTTGTAATTGCGACTGTGATCGATAAATAGTTTTAACAAATTAATTTGATAATTTGTGACCTATAAAATTTATAATTTGTGATCAATTAATTTGATAATTTGTGATCAATAAATAAGTTGTGATTTATAAAATTTGTAATTTGTGACTATGACGTCTTGTGACGTTGACTAGTATATAATTGTGATCATAATATGTACAAGATCGTGATCTTAATCTATTTAATTACCTAGTTAATAAATAAAATGTATTTAATTATGAATTATCTATTATATATATATATGAGGTGCAGCCCCTGTATGAACTTTGAAGTGTAATTGACTTGCACTATAGGAGGTGGGGGTTGGTCCCTGAAAAGAGAGAAGAAGCACAAGTCTTACATTATCACCATCAACACGTACACCACCGCTAAAAATCATATTCCGACGAATAACATTGTCGGACGTCCCAGATTTTGTCCACAAACTCACTAAGTTGACTATTAGAGTACTTGTGGTTGCTTTCACCCACACTGAAAAAGGGCACGAATGACTAACGGTGTGTTGCTTTTTGCAGGAAGGAGCTCACGTTGAAGAACTCGATTGGTCACGTGTTGTGTCATTTTTTGGGGTCAACATATACCGTGAGAGAGAAGGTGGGTATTTTTCTCTCTCGACGCACGAGTTTATCTCTCTACCAAAATCAATGTCCCAAATCTCCCTTCTTTGTATCTTCAATCATAGGCGCGGAATAGTGAGGAAGTAGGTGGCATTTTGTTGTTGCTGTAGTTATTATTTTAGTTCATTGATTGATTAAGATAACTTTGCAAAATTAATTATTAAATTTTGACACGAATGGAAGAATTTTGTAAGTGTTTTCTTTGGGGTGGGGGAGAAGATAAAGTGGGATGGGTTAGGATGGAATGGGTGGGGTGGGGAAGAAAATAAAATTTTAAATGATGGGGATTGTAGTTTGGACATTAATTTGTAAACAAAATAAAAAAACTTGAGATCATAACTACAATTATTTATTTTCATTTTAAACAAATTTTACTGTTTTAAACTGTTAAATTAACAAAATCGGATTGTAGGAGGGTGAATCGCACTTCAAAATTCATTAGTGGGGTTTTCCGAGTCTCAAAGGCGGTATTCCACGCTCAAGGTTTCAAAAAGGGACGTTTTATACGATTTTCAATTGGTAGAAACTACATTGCACAACGTCAAGTACGTGAGGCGCTTTTTTGCTATCAAGCCAAAATTAAAAATTTTGAACCGTGAACAAGGGCATGTACGTCATTTCACTACACCTGCTACCTGCTTGAAAAGGTCCGAATTCCCAACACAAGCAAAGGATTCACACAACCATAACACAAACTCTCGGGATTCCTTTAAAAATGACCTAGTCAAAGGGCCCAAATTCCATTTTGACTTTTTCACAAATCAATATTTTCAAAATGATCTAAGGGTATTCAAAAGACAAAAACGCCCTTAAGTGAATAAAACAAAAACACCCTTAAATCAAATCGGCTGTATACAACCGATTTTTCAGCTGTATATAGCCGGTTATACAGTCGGGTTTTCGGCTGTATACAGCCAAAACACTATACTTCTGTTCCAATATTTTCGTCATAACTTTTTATCCTGATATTCTATTAAGGTGATTCAAAATGTATTGGAAAGATAACGCAAAGGGCTACAACTTTGCTAGAAATAGCTTCTTCTCAATTCGAGCGTTTACTGGTCCAACAATGGAGCCGAAAAGTCGACTGTTTTTGGTTTTGGCAGTTCCACTATGCGTCCGTTCCATTATTTTAGTCATAAACTTTTATCCCGATATCCGATTAAGGTGATTCAAAATGCGTTGAAAAGATAACTCAAATATCTAAAACTTTGATAGAAATAGCTCCTTATCAATTCAAACATTTACTAGTCCAAAAATGAATCTTAATCTCCAACTAAAAATTTGAACATCCTTGTGCGTTTGAAAATTAATTTATTTTCACTCATTTTGAACTTTAGTTGTATCAATTTGACCCCTAACATTTTCGAATCTTCATCATGAGTTTCGACACAATTTTTTGAATATTTTCACTTTAGCTCCAAATTTGGATCTTGTCATTTTTGTTTTTTCTTTCAATTTTCATTTTCATTCATCGAGTTTCACCTAATAACACATTATATAATAAATTATGCTATAATTACATTAAAAGAATTACAAAATGTCAATTAGAACCCGAATAAGTGTATAAAATACACTTATCAAGCAAAAGTCGACTGTTTTTGTTTTTAAGAAATTTATGTTCCCATCGTAAGCCGAATTTTTGAATGAATATTTACAAACTTCGTTTTGTCATGCAAATATATGAAAATTGTACTACCGATTTGTTGTTTTGGTGATTTTGAATTGAATGAAAATAATCGATGGGCATGAAAATGGACAAATGCCATACAAGGTAGTATGCTAACACATATGACAGAGATTACATCGTATGAGGAATTGTACATTGATAAACGGAACAAGCTGAACGTCGATTCACCTCGATAAGATATGGTACTGAGAATTCTATTCAAGAGCATTTGCCATTTTCAATTCCACATATCTTACATTTTGATATTGAAGTGAATTATTTGTTTGAGTTGAACAAAACGTAAATGACGCCGAAGCTCTTGAATCATTTACTTTTTGTTCAACATTTACAGTCTACTTTTAGGCTCCATTTTTGGACCAGTAAACGTTCGAATTGAGAAGAAACTATTTCAAGTAAAATTGTAGCCATTTGAGTTATATTTTCAATGCATTTTGAATAACCTTAATCGGATATCGAGATAAACGGTTATGACGAAAATAATAAAACAGATGCATAGTGGAACAACCAAAACAACCGACTTTTCGGATCCATTATTGGACCAGTAAAAGTTCGAATTGAGAAGGAGATATCTCTAAAAAAGTTGTAGCCCTTTGAGTTATATTTTTAAAGCATTTTGAATCACCTTAATCGAATATCGGGATAAAAAGTTATGATGAAAATACTGGAACAAATGCATTGTGGAACATCTAAACAGTCGTAAACAGCCGACTTTTTGAATTCGTTTTTGGACCAGTAAACGTTCGAATTGAGAAGGAGCTATTTCTAGGAAAGTTGTAGCCATTTGCGTTATCCTTCCAATGCATTTTGAATCATCATAATCAGATATCGGGATAAATATTTATGACGAAAATACTGGAACAGATGCATAGTGGAACAACCAAAACAGCCGGCTTTTCGGCTCCATTTTTGGACTAGTAAACGTTCGAATTGAGAAGAAGCTATCTCTATTTAAGTTGTAGCCATTTGAGTTATCTTTCCAATACATTTTGAATTACCTTAATCCGATATCAGGATAAAAGGTTATGATGAAAATACTGAAACAAAAGCATAGTGAAACAGCGAAAACAACCGATTTTTTGATTGTACAGCCGACTGTATAGCCGATATTCGACTGTATACAGCCGGGAAACTCAGCTGTATACAGCCGATTTTTAAATTTAAAAAAATTAAAAAACTACAAAAATAAGTAAAAAAAATAAATATTATTTAATTAAAATTGAAAAAAAAGTAAAGAATTGTTTACCATTAATATTTAATTAAAGAATTTTAAATTAAAAAATTAAAAATGAAAAAAAGAATTAGCTAATTCGTCAAAAAATAATGTGTCATTTTGGTAATTATGAATTTCAAATTCTTTATTTAATGATATATATAAAAAAAATAAACAAAATAAAATTATTTAAATTAAATAAATAATTAATTACATTTGAAAAATGAAAGATTTGTTTACAAATTATATTTAATTAAAGAATTTTATATCAATTAAAATATTAAAAGGAAAAAAACAAGAATTTGCTAACAAGTTAAAAAATAATATTTCATTTTTTAAATTATTTATTTCATTTTTTATACAAAAATTAAAACAAAAGGAAAATTCTAAATTAGGTAAACAATATATATTTATTTAATTATATTTGAAAATGAAAGATTAGTTTACAAATTACATTTAATTAAAGATTTTTAAACTAATGAAAATATTAAAAGGAAAAAAATAAGTATTTTAAAAATAAGTATTTTACTTTCGTAGTTATCAATTTAAAAGTATTTATTTCATTTTTTATATAAAAATTAAAATAAAAGAAAATCTTTAAACTTAAAGAATACAAATATTATTTAATTACAAAATAATAAAAAATACAAAAAAATTGGCCCACGTTAAAAAATGTGGAGGGAGAGAGTGAGGGCATTTTTGAGTTTTAGTTGACTAAAGTTATATTTTAGATGGTGTTTAATAGAGATTAAAATCAGATTAAAATTGAGAATATAGTCGTTATTGTTGACTTTTATTAAATGGGTGGGACCCAATAACGACTATATTTTCAATTTTAATTGAATTTTAAGTTATCAAATAGGCTCTAAGATTTTTTTTTTTATTATTTTTTTTTTCATGTATTCACAAGTCAAAAGTCAAATTTGAAAATATAATGTTTTATTTGGGTCAATTGCACGTATTTCCTCGCAACTCTCTGTTTCAACTTTCACGCAGAGAAACGCACACCCCGAGAGAGATCTACAAGAATGGCGAGTGCAGCATCATCTTCACCGAATTTGGAGGACGTGCCGTCGGTGGATCTAATGACGGAGCTCCTCCGTCGCATGAAGTGCTCATCCAAACCGGACAAACGCGTCATCCTCGTCGGTCGGTACACAATTGTATCTTTTACCTTTCGACGCTCTGCGTTTTTTTTTTTTTTAATTTGGCGTCTACTTTGATTTAATTTTGGGTTCTGGAATGTAGAGAGCAGAGTTTTAGGGAGTAGATTACTGGATGTTTAGTACAACAAATCATCAAATTTTCCATTAGAGATTTAATTTAATTTTTTTTTTTTTCAAAAAAAAAAAAAATTCCCAACAAATAGTGATTTGTGGGAAACCCAAAATATGGGGGTTGGGGAAGTTTTAGGATTTATTTATTAATTTCTATAAATGAACGTACGTGTCAGTTGGTAAGCAGATTTAACCCTTTTTATATGCGGGTTAATTTCACAAATGGTCACTGAAGTTACTGAAAATTTCAAAACGGTCACTGAATTTTCAGATTTTTTAGTCAAGTTTGAGGCAATTTTTCGGCAACTTCCGACCACCAAAATCTCCGATTTCGGATACCGTTGGAAAGCCCACGATGTCCTCTTTAATTACCACCAAAAATCTCCCCAAGACTCCAAGTGATTCTGCCGGAATAAGCCCACGAAGTCGGCAATCGAAAATTGTGAAAATCTGCCCAGATTTTCAGATTTTTTGAGCAAGTTTGAGGCAATATTTCGGCAACTTCCGACCTCCAAAACTGTCGATTTCGAATACCGTTGGAAAGCCCATGATGTCATCTTCAATTACCACCAAATATCTCCCCAAAACTCCAAGTGAATCGGCCGGAATAAACCCACGAAGTCAGCTACCTAAACTGGCAAAAAAGTCCGAAAATCTGTCCAGTTTGGGTAGCCGACTTCGTGGGTTTATTCCGGCCGATTCACTTGGAGTTTTGGGGAGATATTTGGTGGTAATTGAAGATGACATCATGGGCTTTCCAACGGTATCCGAAATCGACAGTTTTGGAGGTCGGAAGTTGCCGAAATATTGCCTCAAACTTGCTCAAAAAATCTGAAAATCTGGGCAGATTTTCACAATTTTCGATTGCCGACTTCGTGGGCTTATTCCGGCCGAATCACTTGGAGTCTTGGGGAGATTTTTGGTGGTAATTAAAGAGGACATCGTGGGCTTTCCAACGGTATTCGAAATTGGCGATTTTGATGGTCGGAAGTTGTCGAAATATTGTCTCAAACTTGGCCAAAAAATCTGAAAATTCAGTGACCGTTTTGAAAGAAATTTCAAACTTCAGTGACCATTTCTGAAACTTTGAAATTTCAATGACCGTTTTGAAATTTTCAGATAACTTCAGTGACCATTTGTGAAATTAACCCTTTTATATGCTAATTTCTACACAAATAGACTTGTTAGAAACCCACCTTTGGGTTGGGTGGCGGAGAAATAGAAAGAACGATGAGTTTTTGAAGATATATATTGCAATTGATTGCAAAAATGCTCAACCCATAATAGAAGAGGCAGATTTAATTTTCACTTTTCTAATTTTCTAGACTAATAGAGCCTTACCGGAAACGCAAAATATTTGGAGGGGGGAAGAATAATCCTGAAAGTATGATGGAGACTACCTCATTTTATTTTTAAAGGCTTGTGGAAACGTAGATCTCCAGGGAGTCATATTACAATGCCCCATTTCGATGTCCCCAAGACCTTTATATAACAAATAGCTACTTAGCCAATTTTAAAGATTTCATGAACAAAAATCAAAACTAAGAAAAGAATTGATTTTATTAAAAAATAAGAAGTATAAACAGAAAGATAGTGTATAAATTACAATTTTAAAGGATTTCAATTAACGTGTCCCCAATGTGCCCGTGTATTAAATTTTTGAAAAATCACACGTTGCATGTTCGTGTTCTTGCATCATAGTCAGCACTTCAGTTAATTTTCTTTCTCAATATGAGTCATGCTATCCCTGGCTTGGAAGTCAATTTTTGGGGAGACAAGTTCCAAGTGGTATTGAATTATTTATTATTTATTTAAGGAGGTTCTATTGGTGCTTAATGATTCAATTTCATGCCAATTTTAGCTTTTAAGCTGAGAGGGGATCAGTCTCCGGTTCACTTTCAACTAATGTTTTTGTGTCTACAATTGTATATGAATGGACCAAGCTCTTAGTGCATGTATATATTACTAACATTAAATGGTCAACAATATAATTGGCAAGGGGCCATGCGTTATGGTCATTTCGTCAATATGTTTTAAGAGTTGTCTCTTAGCGAACTGTGAATTAGGATTATAAAATTTTGAAGAAGTTGTTTGTCACGCTGTTTTAATGCTGAGCAACTTTATGCAATCTGCTTTGCAGGCCCACCAGGATCAGGGAAAGGTACTCAGTCACCAATAATTAAGGATGAGTATTGCTTATGCCACTTGGCTACTGGTGATATGTTGAGAGCTGCTGTTGCTGCCAAATCACCCCTTGGGATCAAGGCTAAGGAGGCCATGGACAAGGTGCTTACCATCTTTATCATTGCCTAAAACCTGCAGGATAACACCTATTTTTGTCATAATGAAAATTATGTGCTTGTTATGGTTTCTCAGGGTGAACTTGTTTCTGACGACTTGGTGGTTGGGATAATTGATGAAGCTTTGAAAAAGCCTTCCTGCCAAAAAGGTTTCATTCTTGATGGATTTCCAAGAACAGTGGTCCAAGCACAAAAGGTTGTTACTTTATGTGGTATCTGGATGTTCATTTGTTTTGTGATATAATTTATTCACGAGTGTATCTCCATATAGTGGTCTAAAATATGGTTTTGTTTCTTTGTATCAGCTTGATGAGATGCTCGAAAAACGTGGTGCTAAAGTCGATAAGGTTCTTAACTTTGCAATTGATGATGCAATCTTGGAAGAGAGGATTACTGGTCGCTGGATCCACCCATCCAGTGGTCGCACCTACCACACGAAGTTTGCACCTCCTAAAGTACCTGGAGTTGATGATGTAATATCATTTTACTTATGTTTTCTTTCTCTTGATATGCAAAATGCTTGCTCCCTGTTGTAGACATGACGTTTTGTTTAGCCCCTTTTTCTGATGCCACATGGGTGTAATTATCGATGCTTTGTTTGAAGTTAATTAGAACTGAGAGAGCAGAGACATGCGGATAAGAACGTATTGAAATTTTACCGTCTCTTGTTTTTGTGAGAAAGCAAATTGGGAAGAAACTGAAATGAGAGAAACTAGGAGGACAGAACTAAGTGAAGCAATTTTTGAAATTTCCTCTCCTAACCTATTTTCTGTGTTTGGTTAAAAAAATAAAAGGAGAGAGAGATATGGAAAAGAAAGGAAATTAAATTATATTTTCTCCTCCAATCAAACATCAATGACCATAAGTTGTGTGTTTGTAGAGCTAAATTTACCTTTATATAGTTGGGACTTGTCACCTTATTGCATGTGATGGTGCTTTGCTGCTCTATGTAGTAAGGATTAACCCTATTATGACCGCAGCTGATTTCATCTGAATATCTTTATGAAGGTCACTGGGGAGCCTTTAATTCAACGTAAAGATGACACTGCAGCTGTTCTCAAGTCAAGGCTAGAAGCTTTCCATAAGCAGACTGAACCGGTATGCTGTTCTTTTTTGTAATTTTCTTAGCTTTTTTCCCTTCTGCATCGGCCTCCTCGCACCCACCCCGGAGGAATCACTGATTTACACTGGTGAAGTTTCTTTTCAAGATTAAAGCTGGAAAAATGAAGTTGCCAAGATTTTACCTTACCTCCACACGTGGTCAAGTACCACTGTGCTCTACTTCCTACATGCCCTGATGTTATCCCTCTTCCAAGAATTATGCTAGTTACAGAAATTTTTGACTTGAACAGACATGTCCTTTTCTAGAACTAGCCGGTTCACAGTTTGTCTACAAGGCCCTCATGAATTGATGGAAAAAAGACCTGCGGCCGACTGTCAATGAAGACAATCACAGTGGCAATGCTGATTCAAAATAAATGCTTCACCAAAATTGAACTTGTTATACAAAGAAACTGTGAATAGAAATATTTGCAGGTGGCTAAACCTGACTTATAATGACATGTCTACTAGTTAATTTTAAGCAATGTGACCACTTTTCTGCATCAAAAACTGAATTACTCTATCCCATCCCGTCGGTGTGGAATGATTTCGATAAAAGTTAATGAAATGTGTGGTTGAAAAGTTGTGAAATATGTGGTTAAAATTAATTATTGACTATGACTTGAGATTTTTAGTAGATTTTACTTTAAACCAAACAGGGGCTTATTAAAAATATGCACTGAATATTGCAAATAGTCACCACTTATCATGAATGGTTTTACATGATATTCCTATATTGAAGGGAGAAATCATCATGTCACTTATATTCATGCATTGGTAAACATATATCAATCTCCGGATCCCCTGCATTTTCTGGTTGAATATGATTCTTGCTCTGTTATTTCGTCGAAGCCATACTTGTCAACTGAGGCTTTGATTCTTGAGTTTCACATTGATTCTCAGGAATGTTGCTCCTTTTTTCTTGAAATGCAGGTAATCGATTACTACCATAAGAAGGGTATCGTGGCAAACCTTCCAGCAGAGAAACCACCTCAGGAGGTGACAGCGGACGTAAAGAAGGTCCTCTCCTGATGAAAGATTTCCTTTTTTACTAGACCTAAATATTTAGAACTCGGAATTTCGGTCCATGTATTCTGCTACATTATGACATTACTGATGAAGGGCAGCAGCAAGGTTTTGTGGCCGTGCTAACCAAAAACGCCCGGTGTTGAGATGTTTAAACAAGATAGAAAATAATTGTTGACAGCGCCTTTCCAATTCCAAAGGCTTTATTTATTGGTTTGCAACCATTATAGTTGCTTACAATTTATTTTTTAACAGCTGGTTGCTTTCGTGTCTATCTGTTTATATCGGGTTAAAACCACTAGCGGTCACTGAGCTTTACTTTTTTCTGATCATTAAAGTTGGTAGTTGGGCTTAATCATTTGTTACAATTTTGCCAACATGTCCATGTTCATTGGTTTGACTAAAGGTCGATGAGGCAATCTAGTTGGTAAATTAAAACTTCGTTTTATTTCAAAATTTTATTTTCATTGGCATTTTGACCATAGGAGATGGAAGAAATGACCAACTTTCACTACAAATTTTGTGGCCAGTTATAAATTAGATTCAAGGAGCATGTTTGGTGAGGTTTAAACCGTTTTAAGTTAAACGTGAATGGAAATAAAAAGTTAAAAAGTAAGGGTTTGTTCTCTTTGATGTTTTTGGGTCGTTTTTGATTTTTTAAAACGGTGAAAACACGTTTTTTTTGAAAACACAAAAAAAAAAAAAAATTGTACACAAAACGGAAAACAAGCAAAAAGTCGTTTCGGATGTTTTTAGGCCAAAACACCAAAACAAGTTGAAGACACGGGAAACGGGCAAAATGAAACAAATCACAACTCCACGCCATCTTCAACAAATAACAGTTCCATACCTCATAGAGCCGGCACCTTCTACTCCAAATTCAAACACTATGGCGCCTGACAAACCACCGGTTTTCCACACCATCAACATGTCCTCATCACATTCTTCAATTCCATACCAAAATCTAAAGGAAAGGAAAGATCTTGCCTAGTTTGAAAGCAGCAAACCACGCACATTGCATTCCTTTCTTCCGCCGCCGACGTTGAGAATCACGGTTGTGCACCACCACCGTTACCTCCTACTCATTATGGCGGACAAAATACATATGTGGGTCTTCGTCGATTTAGCTCGAATCCACAAATCAATGAACCTACAACCAACACGCACAAAATGTCGTTCGACCCCATTTCAATTTAACACTCAAATATGCTTCAATCTCGAAATCAACATGGGGGAACTGAAATTCATCATCAAACGACAGTGTACTCATTCAATTGCAGAAATTGAACTATTTTTCATTCATGGTATTTCAACTGAACTGTTTTTCATTTTCGAGATTGCTGAATGAAATTATAACTCACAATTTCTCACATCAATCTCCCTCTATCTGTTTGTCTTTTGGGTGTATTAATTGTACATTGATTGGTGCAATTTGAGAAATCGAAGAGTCTGGACTGTTGAGCACTCCCGAAAACTTCTTGATGCTTATGTGGGTGTCTATAATTTAAGGGCTCTTGAGTTTTAAAATTTTGTGACTACTAGAATTAATTTGTGGGTTTTGTTAAATATTAGATTTTTTTAATGTGGTTTCTGTAAGAATTATGTGTTTTGATATATGTTTTGGAGATTGGTGTTGTTTATTGATTCTTATATATGATTTTTCTTGGGTGCTGAGCTTTTGATTTGAAGTGATACTGAGAAACTGATACAATACAATAGCAGCATCGTTTGGTTGTTTACATTGGATCCCTTTTTGATCAAATTTTTAGGTTGCAAAGATTATTCATCTTGGACTTTTCTTGTGGGGTTGGATTTGCTTTCTACAATTATGTTAAGAGAGGACTTCTGGCGTGAATTATCCGAGTATTTGATTTGTTGTTATGTCGGACGGAACACCTGTTGGGTGTAAAAGCATGAGGCAAAGGCATAGTCAAGAAACAAACGATTTACCATTGTTATTCTTGACGCCATTGTTGATGAGCAAATAAACAATTTGATAGCAACTTCAAAATTTATATATTATTTAATACTATATTAACATTAAATTATTAAAATTTATTGAATAATCAGATTTTTTGAATAAAATATTATACAAAAATATTCTCAAAATTTCAAAGTAAACGCGTTTTCTAGTTTTATGTTTTCAGAAACAGTTTTCCAGAATGACAAAAAGAACGTATTTTCAGCAATTTCAAAATAGACACTCAAAACACAAAACACAAAACGAATTCAAAACTCAAAATAAAAAATTGAAACACGAAGAGAATGACCCATAACTTTTACCATTTTAAACTTAGCACCTGTTTGGTACACATTAAAATTTTTATTTTAATTCTTCTACTCATTTTCAACTACACATTTTTCAATGAAATAATATTTTCCATCACATCAATAAATTTTCCTTCTTTTTCTACTATACATTCTCCATCAATTTGCTATTCCAGAATACATTCTTCCAAAATAATGTGTTTTAAACACACCCTTAGCTCAACATGCTCCTAGCGTCTTAATCCATTGAGGGATCTTCAATTATCTTTTTTAATAATGTCTAACATTGTCTAGTTAGTCGTACTAAAGTTATTAGAGTAATCCAAATCAGTTAAAAGCATGATGGATTTGAAGTTCACAATTAACAGAAACCAATGTTGGAATGAAATTATCCTATTTGCCCACCTAAAGTAATGAAATATATCCCACAAAATAGAAGATGTTCTACTAAATTTGAAGACCCGCTGTAGAAACGGTTCAATAACAATTAACAACAGCAACAAGCTCAACTTTGTCCTTGGCCTATTATTCCTAGAGAAATTTTTATCGGTTGATTGATGGTTCTTCAACTTGGCACCAGGGGCGGACCGAGATAAATTTTGTGGGGTAAAAAATGAGATTTCAAAAATGTTTAGGCTAAAAAAAAAAAAAAACTCGAAAAAATTGTGGGGTCATCTGATCCCCACATGACCCCATGTGGGTCCGCCCCTGCTTGGCACCACTTCCTTGTGAATTTATCTTGAATCAGCAACTTTTGGCCTAAATTTATTATGTAAATTATTTTTCTGCTACTCATTTCAGCTCGATGATAGATCCAACATTCATAAACATTGAACTGCTGACATTGCTAATGAAGTTTGAAGGCAAGAACAAACAACCGTGAAGAACCTTAGTTCGCGTCAGAAAGAAAGAAGCAGAAAGGATTCTAACACGGGTAGAAGGTCTTTTGTAATCCCACATCGAAAGAACAAAATAATTGAGATGTTAAGGAGTATTATAAAAGAAGACCAAGTGGGCCAATTTTACATACTTACCTGGACGGGGTCAATGGGCGATCAAGAAGGCCTATGGCCTAGGTTGGTGACCTCCATTGCACTTAGGAGGGGTGCCCGCCTAAGGTCGGCCCAAGAGGTCGAACCTACATCATAATTTGTGATAGTGGGGGCCTGCGTTCGCGCGGCCCCTGCCCAACTCGTTAGTATAAAATGCTTAATTTCCTCAATTGGGCTTCAATTTTGAGCATGCTGTATTTTCCTAGGCTTGGCTTAGCTCCGGTTATAATATCTTTGGCTTGTAATGTTCAGTGTCTTCTTTGTCCCTCTTGAAGATTTAAGAATAGTACTTATTATTCATCACATCAGTAGGTTCCCAACTGTATTCTTGGTTCTTATTTTTCATCAAGAAAACCTGATCATGTTAGAAATTTTAGTGGTTTCTTGTGTATCCTAATAATTCGTCGTCTCCTAGGATAAATTTTAATCCGGATAATTGTGTAATATTGCAATTTTGGTCTAAACACAGCTTGAAACAAATTGCAGTTTAAATGACCCAAAAGATAGAAAACTTCGCTCACTTTATCAAGAACCTCGTTAGAATTTTGCCGATCTCAGACTATACAAATCACCAACAAAATAAGTCCATTTCATTCTTTTGGTCTTTTACTTATTCCTTGACTTCGTTTTTTGTTTAGCTATTCGGTTGCTACCATTCGAAAGAGAGATGGAGGGAAATATGAGTCTTCAGTGAGTACTGAGTTATTATTGTTCAACTGAATGTGCTACAATTTGGATAGTTCGTTCTTTTTCATATCGTAGTAAGGTTGTTAGTTGGGAGGCAGACGAGGACTCGAGTAATGTAACAGTGCTTGCTAATGTTCCTGGAAAACTGTCTGAATGTTTTATGTCTTAAATCTGTCTACATTAACCATTATTTGATGGTTTGTAATAAATTTCAGAAAAGATCTTTGCTTGGAAGATATTTTGCTGGAATATCCTGGGAGGCACTTTTTAGAATTTGTATTTGGCAGCTAGTTTCTGAGAGCTAAATAGCGTTACTCTAATTATTTTGGTCTTTTTTTTTTTTTTTTCGTTTTTTATTTTTGCATTGACCTCACAAGTCACGACACAATTAAGATCATTACAGTCCATTGTTTCTTTCAAAATCGACAAGCATGATGACCTACATTGTGTGATCTCATGGAACTAGTCTTCTCCATTAGAAATGGGTCATCTCCAGACAGTGTTTGTCAATATTACTTTGAATTGAAGTCGATCTTTAAAAGATGATTATCTATATTTTTTCTTAGAATTATTATCAGAATATCTGAATCCATTGGTCTAATCTTTATGTACTTTCACCTCTGTTTATCTGCTATATATGAACTTAATCTCTCATAAGCCAAGAAAAGTTAAATCCAATTATGATGAAAATTTGAATTAATAAAAGCATCACTAGAATATGAAGGATTTAAAGCAGGAAACATAAGAAACAAAGCGTACAAGAACATGAACCAAAAGTATAACCTCTGCCTGCATTAGGGGAAATCTCCAATTTGAGTCAATCATGCTACATGTATATCATCATCTACACCGTTCTTTACACTTTGACACGTGACAACACATCATTGGACAGTTTAAAAAAATAAACAATTTTCCCACCAATCCCTTTTTAAGAACACGTCAAATGTCAAGGATGATTTACATATGGAGCATTTTTGAATTTTATTTTCACTATATCATAAAATTTCTATATTCCTTTCCACAAAAAATAAAATATACAACATTTTAAATGTAATGTAATTCTTGGAATTGGGAACCAAAATGTAATGTAATGCAGGAGAAGATTTGATGTTAATGCACTATTATGTCTTCAGAATCCCACATCAGAAGTTCAAGAAACAAGAGGGGTAGAGGAGTATTACAAAAGAAGACTAAGTGGGATGTAATTACATACTTACCTGGATGGGGTCAATGGGTGATCAATAAGGCCCATGGCCTAGGTTGGTGACTTCCATTGCACTTAGGAAGGGCGCTTGCCTAAGGTCGGCCCAAGTAGACGAGCTTACGTCATAATTTGTGGTAGTAGGGGCCTGCGTTCGCGCGGCCCTTGCCCAATTTTTTAGTCCAAAAGTTGTTAGTCTGTGCTTCAATTATGAGCTTATTTGATAACCTGGCTGCAATTAAAATTCTGGGTTATAATTATATATATATATTAGTTTTTATGATTGAAGATTCTTGTTAGCTTGAACATGATTCATTTTCATTCAAGGAAAAAAGGAATTGGATTTATTTTAGGACACGTGGGTCTTTTTAAATAGTGTATAGTCATGTGGATCTTTGGAATGGGGTTGAAAATGATGTTTGATCATTTATAAATTTTGCTAATAGGTGACTTAACTGGTAAATTAGCTTTAGTAATAATTAGTGAAATAAAAAAGGTTCGTACAAACTATTGAAGTAACTCCATACCCAACAGTCCAAAGATGAAAATCTTTGTAATATTCCAAACCATTCATGAACATCACTGCAAAAGTGATTGAAATATTTATAGCTCTCGCATAAATAAGGAGTTGCGCAACATCGACCATGAAACGAAGAAAAACATGAGAGAAGCCTATTGGCTAGTGATTGTGAGGCCCCCAATACCTGATTGGAGGGGACACCGAATGCCTCTGTCCTTCCATCCAAGGGATGGATAGAGAGGGAGGTCAGAAACTCTGGTTTTTTTCATGTTATCAAAGAGTTGAACAATGATTTTTCGTGTTGTCAAAGATTTGAAAAATGAAAATTGATTGCAGGAGACTGATCAAATTTATTGCTATCATTCAAATAAAAGCTTGAATGTAACGCTGAACTTTGCCGTATTTTACCAATGTTTATCTAAAAACCAGCTAATGAATTGAGATCTGAGTTTAGTATGTTATGAGATCATCTCTGTGAGATTAACAGCACGGCTGCATAATTCTTCATTTAACTGTGCCACTTGTTTTATTGCCTTTATAGTTTCAGAATAGTCAAGTTTTTGGCCACCATTTCGGAATAGATTTGAGGTCTTACTATCAATTTCATTGGCGACTAGAAATGCGCTTTATTTTTTATCCTAAAATTTCTCGACGTCTAAAAAGCTGAAAACACGAGTGGGATTTCATAGCCATTGGATGAGACCCAAAACTTTGCCAACTAGCTAGGGAAGAAGATAAGACTCTTGAAAATTGGTTAGTAATCCATTACGATTTTGAGAATCTTTTTTGAAAGGCTCCGATTGATTCTTGCCAAGACTTGTTACCTTGCTCAACTAAAATCATCGACTCAGCATTTATCACTTTGAAACTTAACCTATTTATCCATGAATTTGTCTTTCGGATTCCTCTTCTTAACAAACAAACTCAAGGATATGAGATGGAGCCAATTTCTCGATCATGTACCTAAAACCCATTACCTTGTTCGACCGAAGAATTTTATCACGTGGAAACTAATCCCTTAATCTGCATTTCGGGTTTCCTCTTCTTAACATACAAATTCATAGAAAGGTGATAAGAGTTGATTCAAGTTTTGATATGAGCAAATGAATCTATAAACAAAAGCAACAACGATGATAAAAGCAAAGTGATGGTGACATTCATTTACATTTTATTCCATGAAGTAAACACCGTTCAATTTCCTGCCCAATGCCTAAAGGTCAAGGAAGTTGATGACTTGATGACAATAGAGCCGGCAACCGAAGCCCAGGTGAACCTATAACGGTCGTAAAGTGGTGAAATTCCTTGTCGGAGTAATGCCCTTCAACACAATCAATTTTGCAACTTATTAAGCCCTCGTTTGACACCCTTTAATTTCTCTCTCTCATTCTCATTCTCATTCTTCATTTCAACCACACATTCTCCAAATAAAATAATATTACACACAAATCAAAAACATTTCATCACTTTTTCCCCACACATTCTCAAATCACTATTCCAAAATTTCTATTCATCTAAAAATGGGTTGGGTTTCAAACGGGGGGGGGGGGGGGGGGGGGGGGCTTACAGCAAACGTGATTTAGTCAAAATTTACAATATTGTCCTTTACATCGAAATTGCAAGACTTACAATTAAAAATTGCATTACAGATTAAATTGAATATTGAGACTATTGTTTTATTACCTTTCACACATATTATTTCGAGAGAGAAAAAACATTGGAACTAGAATTGGTTGGAGGCAATCCCTATCAGGACAGACCCCTCCAAAAATAAGCGTATGCCGCTATTTGCAAAGAACACACGGTATTCTTTAGTAAAAGGCGAAAGAATAGTTCGCTTTGTGCTCCCTGAACGGCTGCATGATTCAATGTTTTAGTATAACTCTTATTTTATAGCCTCCATTTCTCTTCCTAACACTCACCAACCGATGTGGGATTGGGACGGAGCCAGTATCAAGTTTGGAAGGCTCTATATTGATTCTATGCCAAAAACCTGTTACCTTGTTTGACTGAACTCATTGGCATTGCATTCTATTTTGTTGAAACTCAATATATTAGTCCCTGAATCTGCCCTTCCGGTTCCTTTTCTTAATGAAAATCCTAGATTCGAGTTTGATATGATCAAATGATTCATAAACAAAAGGGAAGAAAGCAAAGTGCTGATGGTTTACAGTTACAAATTTTTCTATGAAGTTGACTCCATTCCATTTCCCTAAGTAGCACCAATACAAGTAACTTGTACTGCCCTTGAACACACATTCATAGAGTAAAACAATTAATTATGCTAAGAATCCCGCATAGAAACAACTTATTTAGCGCCAGTTTAATCGAAAGACAATCAGAAAAAAAGGGCACATCAAGGAATTGACGCATCTTCCAAACGTTTCCTATGCTGTCGACGGCATTTCGATAATTTACGTACTTGAAAATCCAACCTATTAACTTCAGAAACTGTTAAAATCCATCCAAACTAAAATGCAAATACGACATCATTATTTCGATAATTTACATACTTGAAAAGAGAATGCACATTCTTAACAAATCCTAGATGTCCACTGTAATTTTTGCATCCAAATGCGAAAACTCTTCATAAAATGCCTTGAAGTGCTCGTACGAATGCTTAACATCATCAACTGCACACATTTCTCTAATACTGTGCATTGACAACTGAGGAGCTCCAACATCAACTGTGCGGATGCCTGCACCACTTGCCAAAATGGGACCGATGGTTGAACCACAGGGCATGTCGTTCCGAACCACAAAATCCTGCGATTTGAATTTCCATCAAAATTATAAATAATTCACTACAAAATCCCAATTATGAGTATAGTGCACGTGATGCAATAAATAAATCACTCCTTTTCTCTTATATAACTGATTGCTATCTTGCTTGCTTTTTTCCTGTTCAAGAAATTAGTGATGATCATCTGAATTTATCGAGGATAGAGCATCAGTTGAAACTAGAACCAACATATGTATATGCTACTTCTATTTATTTTTATTTTTTTGTTAGCTTGAGAAAGCACTACTAGGCAAGAAAAATGCAATTTTCTCGCAGGACGATAAAAAATATGCTGTTAGCTTGTTCATGCCACGTTAGAATTTTCAATTATTTAACATATTGAGGTAGACGGATTACCTAACAGTTAACAAAAAAGAACATAAAGTGACTAATTTAAAACCAAAAAAAAAAAAGTTTGGAGACCAAAGTGAAACAATGCTTTTAGGTAACGAATACTGTTTCTAACCCTAAGTAAGTTTCACGTCAGCGTTCAGTAAGCTTGTTAGCAGATGGAACCATCTTTGGATGCTCTAAGGAAAAAATTAGGATACTTTCGTCTAGTGATATTTGCTGGATCAATTTATTATATTGTTATCAAAACAGTTAAAAATCTTTTACTGTTCCCAACCTGTATAGGAAGACCGTGCCTGGTTGCTATCTCCCGAAATACAAAGGAAGTAACTGCATTGGTTGCATATCGTTGATTTGCATTGTGCTTAATGACCAGCCCACTATGCATTCTAGGTTGATGATTCTCTTCATGCTTGTCCTGATAGACAAAAATAAATCATCATAATGCAGAAGATAGTCAATACAGAATCCTGGAAAACAGCGCAAAGCATTTCGCATACCATGTAATTAGGATGCAAGGCATGAGCCATGTCAGCTGAGACTAGGAAACTCCTTTGAATTGCTTTTGGTAGCAACTGCATGACAATATTTAATTCTAATCTGTGACAACCCAATTATGACATCGAACTAATTACTTGACTAATGCCGCAAATATCAACTCTAGTTGCTTAAGTTCATTAAGAAATATGAGGAACAAAGTGAACAAAAGGACAGGTTTTGGCCTGGTAATTTCAGTTGCAATTAATGCAAAATATGCAGTAAAATAAATGGTATAAATTAAAAATATCGCTAAACGCTGTAAAAGTTCCGATTCGTTTGGTGTTATATGTTTTAACTTAGTGAGTGGATCACTATATTTCTTTACTTAAATTTCAGCTTTTCACAGCATGTTGAGTTTCAGTAACTTTCTAAAGATGTTGGCCAGTCTGCAAAATTCCTTTCAAATTTGGCAGTGTAGTCTCTTCTAGAGAATGTGGAAATTGCCTCGTGTTTGAGAAGATACGAGAAACCTTCAAAGCATGTGCATTGCCTAAAAGGAAAGCTAGAACAATAAAGTGACATGAACCTATTGGTACCTTCGTATCTGAGCTAAAGGAACTCGTGATTCGTGATAAAGCATCCAACATGACAGGAGATCCAGCTCCTTGTGCTGAATCAGATCCGACTTCCTCGTGATCGAACAAGGCGACCATTCTTACACCAGTCTCATCTTGGAGACTACTTTCAGAGGAGGTCGACTCGATCAATGCCTGAAATGAAAAGCAAAATGAAACAAAAATAAAATGAACCGCTCTCCCTTTTATGTATTCAAGCTGCAGTATTACTTTAACATCAACTATAATACAGACTCATGATATCCAATATATACTGAAAAGATTGAGATTAATCAATCACCATAAAATCCACACTAACCGATTTTATATAAAAAGACTAGTGTGCAAGGCAAGAATTATGAAAATATATACTCTCTTTCTGACTTAATCACCGAGTGGTCTACGGAACATTCTCTATTGCTTTCTTTGCATTCACATTGATTCTTAATTAATTCACATTCACATTCACTTAATTAATATTAATTAAAATTTCACGTTCACATTTATATCCCTGTTATAAATTATCAATTAATTAACATTAACATTAACATTCATTTAATTAATATTAATTAGAATTTCACATTCAAGAATGAAACGAAAGATGTTGAATTTCACCCATCTTACAGCCCGTAAAAAAAGAGAAGAAAAAATGTAATTAAGATACACCTTGAACCTAATTTGATATCAAGGCAGAGAACCAAAGAAAGAGAGATTAGCGTCAGTAAGATATTCACATTCAACCCCAGAATGTTTACATATCTTGAATTGAATATATCGACAAATTGGCATAACTGACCAACAAATATTAAATAGCTTATGAGTACGCACCTTTAAAGAACAAAATGACATGCAGAGATTATCCAGTCTTCCAGAGAAAATAAATTCATTCATGGCACCAGCAATAGTACTTGGTTGAGTATCACATGCTTGCAATTCAAAATCACATATGTCATCTGGTTCACATCCTGTCTGAGCTGCAATAAGCTGGAATAAAGGGTAGAAGAAGGTAAAAAAATAAAAAATAAAAATACGTGAACATATTCAAGATCCCTAAAATAAAAGCTGAAATTTTCAAGATGAATAGTGTTTGAGAAATTTCACAAACTCCCTACACAAATATGTAGACATTATAAGTAAAACAAGAATAAGAAAAACACGAAAGACAACCTAACCAGAAAGCTACTTACCTGCAAAAGAAGAGAGTGATGCTTTGGACTGTTTTTAGGTTCCTTGCTCTTCTTCCCACCGGTTGGAACTTCACTTTCAACCTCAGCAACTGGTTTGTTGAGCTCAGCCTGCATGAGAAATGTCAAATTGTTTAAGAGAAGCATATTTTGACGAATAAAATACAATATAATGATGTTAAAGAACGTTGTACTCCATCCAATTCCTTTCACAGGAAAAAGATAATATAAATTAAAATTGATTGTATTCACAACACTTTAATATGAACCCGCTTTAAGGAATGATGAGAGGTCACATTCTTCATAATTATTTGCTAGCTAGAGGGTGCCAACTCTATAGTGGTAATTGTTGGAATTTACAGTAACAATCTACTTAGAGTCCACATTATAGATTAACATATTCTTCGAGCACAACAGCAAACATAGAGAATAAAAACAGTAAGCTTAAACTACTAAAGAACCGAGCTCAACTTCCCTTTGTTCTGACTGAAAAATTAGGCTTAGGAACAGCCCCTTCTACGCTTGCAAATCGCCATCCAGAGAGAGCTAGAGAACCGGCCAGAACCTCTCCTCACTTGGCTTGGATCATCGATCCAAAGATCTACCAATAACAGCCACGAATCAAGCCCTAGATAGAATCTAAGCCACCGAGAAACACCCCACAAACTTAATCACTATTTCAGGCCTAAGAATACCCAAGAGTTTCTACAATAGGCTAAAGGATCGATTTCATGGACCAAGGGAAGAAGAAGAGAAAATTGGATGCAATAGAGAAGACCAAAGACGAGAGAGAAGAGATAAAACTTCTCAAGGAAGAAAAACCCTCGTGAATCTAAGTACGAAGAGTCAAGCCAAGAAAATATCTTATCCAAGATTAAATCTCAACCATCCAACATATCCAATGACCATAAATAATCAAAATAGCACAAACCGGGTTACAAACAAAACACTGGCCCAATAATTGTTATGGGAACCACTTAAGCCCACAGTAATATAAAGCAACGCTGAAAATTCAAGCTACTTCTGAAAGACCAATGTCCATATGATAGAATGAAAATAGAACAATTCCTGAATAATATGGGTGTCAATATGAAAATGAAACTAATCCAGAAATCCTAGCTTGTTTTAATAATGTTGACAGAATTTCTCTATTAAAATAGGAGGTCAAATATAATTATCAGAGGGGATTTTGTTTTGATGTTACATTTGTGTCCATATTAGCAAACAGACAATCATTCTTCTTAATATTGTAAACTACTCCACATCACATCTGGCCTACATTTAGCTCAGTTTAGAATTGTCGTTTAACCAAAGAAAAATGGCTAATGCGTTGTGTTTTACTGTGTAATCTTTATCAAACATAAGCACCAGACCTTATATACTTGCCTTCCAACCTCAAGTATCTGACTCTGGTTGTTACCAAATAGTGAAAATTTAAATTACATAAACATCCATGTTGCTCAACATGTAAATGCACAAGAAAAGCATTAGAAAGATGAAAGCAAATCTAATAATCTTACTCCGTGTAAAAATTCAAATTATTCAGAATCGATGTGTGAATGCCAGCCATCCTCATCGAGTAACCTTGACAATTCTAGAACCTTTGCTGGTTTGGAAGTGTGTATAAATAATTTAAATTATAAATAAATAAATTAGTGTTGGATAAATTGATAGTACTTGTGAGTTCCTTGAAAAATGTGGATAAAAAGTGGCTTGAACATTTATAAACAGTTTATAAACATGAACCAAACATAGGCTAGCTTCAAAAAATGTAAGAAAATGTAACATATCCAGATATGTTTTGCCCATTTTCAAAAAAACTTACTTAAAAGTATCTTTAACTTTAAGCTAGTTATCTTTGTTCTTCATGGATATTGTTCAAGGACATTTAGATAATGTATGAATAAGCTTAATAGAAAGTGAAATCTATTTCCGGAGTTACCTTAACTGACGTAGCCAATACTGGAGCAAGATGACTCTCTGTGTTCACCTTGAATCCGTCATTAACTCCTCTAATCCAACGAAGACAACAGCATAAATGAGTTATCAAAATAAACATGCTTCATATACCAATAAGAATCTCCAACGGAAGAACCTGTCTAAGTGAATTGCCAATGTAGGGATTCGCATTATAGGCTTCTCAATTCTGACAAGCCAGTGTGAGTAGGATTCTGAACCATCTTTCCGTTCTCTTATTATTATTCTTCCAGCAAGACTTAAATCGCGGTCAAACCATGTATGCCACAAGCCCCCTCCATATGTTTGCACCCCAACTTCCAAAAACCCACCTTTCGATACCTGAAGTTTTGTAATTCAAATTTTAGCACTAAATTATCTTCCTCTCAACCAATATAAAGGGTTTTAAATGTAAACCATAGCATATGAGTCATCAATCACCTTTGAAACTGGCTTTACTTTCAGGCATGGACTGTCAGTGTGAGCACCAACTATATAAAATCCATTCCCGGCAACATATCTGCGCAAATGAATCCATATCAGCCGATCAATTCACATTCAAAGTCCATACCATACATATACATTCATGCAATTTCCTCGCGCATTCTTGTACACGAGTATTAAAAACTTTCTTATATACATCAGAATTAAATCGTGAGAAGAGAATTCAGAAATTCTCACTCTCAACGACTATACACAGTAGAAAATACTTGGTCCCACAAAATAAGTACATAGATCAAGAGCTCATTTCTCTCTCTCTCACATTTATTTCCATATACATATAAAAGTAATGGAAAATTGAAACCATCTTTTATCCAGAGAAATGAAGAAATAATGCATTCGGAAGTGATAATGAGAAACTATGATTTCATACTTTTCACCAATAGCAAAAGCAACAATAGTGGAGTGATTCCTGGTGAAGAAATATTTCTTGCCAGCTTCTAAATCCCAGTCCTGTCTCTCTGATATTTGTTTATACCCTGCACTTATTAACTTCTTCTTGGCTTCCTCTGATAAATAAATTCAGAACCGGAAACCAAACGTTGAAACAATACTATCAGTACAAGTTTGGCTAAGCCTAAAAAGTAGTAAATTACTCTAAGTAACTTTTTAAATTCAGAGAAACCAAACGTTAAAACAATACTATTAGTACAAGTTTGGCTAAGCCTAAAAAGAAGTAAATTACTTTTAAGTAACCTTTTTTCCCAAATATGTTTGCATAAACAGTCTTTCAGTAAAAAGAGTTACCTTTCTATGAAATTCTCTCTTACCTCATTTACTTTAATATCAAAATGAGTAACTAACTTACTTTCATCAATAAAAATTTACTTCAAACTTGTTTTTTTACTTATAAATGAACTTCTAAAGCTTACAAATATGCTCTTGATCAATAAATAAAATTTAAGTCCCGGGAAAATGAAAGGAAAAAAAAAAAAAAAATGGTTTTAAAGAGGTAAATTTAAATAAAAAAGTCAATCTTGATAAGTGTATCGTGTATTTTATATTCTGTCTATAAAGAAATGCCTATCTGTTCAGTGAGGATGAAAATTAGAATTTTAGTAGATTTTGATAAAAGTTGATGAAAAACTTTGGAATGTGTTGGTTAAAATTAATTATAGACTTTGACATAGATTAAAAGATTTTAATTCTGTCAAACTGGTATCTTGAACAGAATTCAGAAACCAAAACACATAAACAGTCTAGTAATCAACATATAAGAATATAATCACCAGGAAAAATGACAGAAAGAACAAAAAATAAATATTTTTATGAGAAAACTATGAAATTAAATTAAAAAACACATATCCTCAAAATTATCTTGGACAGTATCATTACCAACTGCATGAAAAGCTGTTGGAGAAGCATTCAAGAATTGAACCAGATCGGCTGCCACTGAGGATTCCATTGAGTTGAGGGCCTGAGGCTCTTTCAAGATTCACCAGTTATGAATTTAAAGAAGCATACTATGAAAGAATTTTAGGTCTCTTCACAAAGAAGGGACGACTGGACGAGAAGCATATATTTCGAGTCCACCAAGATTTGTTTCTTTATTCTGGTTTGTCGTGATTGATTAATAAAGAATCCAAAGTGCGTGTTAATCAATTTCATGGAACTTTTGTAAAATTAACGTTCGAATGATATTCGTCCTATGTTGGTATCATTGTCCCTCACTTTCAAGTTTCAACTAGTTTTTTATTTCCATGTTCAAAATTTTTCTTAGGCTTGTTTGGCGCACATGCATTTTGGGAGTAAAAATGCATTTTTACTATTGATGTGATGGAGAATATGGTTGAAAATGAAGGAAACGTTATTGATGCGATGAAAAATATTATTTTATCGAAGAATGTGTGGTTAAAAAATAAATAGAAAAATGAAAACGAGAAAATTAACGTGGCCCAAACGGAGACTTAATGTTTCCTCAATCTTAATTTTCTAAATTTATATGTATTTCTTGTGCCTTCAAATTTTATTTTTAATCGAAAGATAATATGTGTTTGTCTCGCTTTCTTCTTTTGAAAAATAAATAAATAAATAAACAAATCAAAAAAGAGGATGGAGAATGTACGAATTTGAATTTAGGTAGAGAGATTGGAATTTTAAAACCTTCACTTGAATTTTTATCTTCAAATATCAAATTTATTAAGACTTTAAGAGGAGTAATACTATCCTTATTATAAATCTATATTTTTTGTCAAACCATTATGGCATATATCCCTTAACACGTAGAGCTATACTGGTTCGAAAATAAATAAATTATCGCTAGGTCTACTCCCTTTTTATCCTTTCTATGTGTGATTAACATTTGTAATATAAATTAGACAATAAATGAAATTCATAAATCAAGTTATTCATAAGCTTAAAATTTGTGCATACTGGAGTTTTTTACCTTTTAATTATAAAAATAAAGTGAGTTTCGCGCAGGGACGTAGCCAGGTTTTGAAGTTGGGGGGGGGGGGGGGGCGAAAATACGGGGGGTGGAGGGGGGCAGGCCCCCTCTCGGGTCCGCCCCCGAAATTTTTTTTTTAACTAAGAGAATTGAAAACGACGATTTTGAGTACCAAAATAGTACTGAAATTCAATGTTCGATTCAATCACTACTGACTATCCTACTACTTAATTCTTAAATTCAAATATTCAATAACTAACAATTACACAAACTAACAGCAACTACTCTACTTAATTCTGAAATTCAAATATTCAAGAACAACTAAACATGCATTATGCATAAACCAGGTTGTGAATTGAGTTTTAATTAGTTGGGCTTGAGAATTGAGAACTTCGGTTTTGGATTGGATTTGGGCTATTGATTTATTTAAGTAACTATTTGATCTTTTGTTTAGATCTAAGATTTTTGTATGTTGAATTTTAAAATATAAGTTATTTACTCAATATTTATTAATGGAAAAAAAATAAAAAATTTCAAAATTTTTGGGGCGAGTCAAAATCTGGGGGGGGCGAAATTGAAAAATACATTACAAATTAACTAGAAATAGTGTACCGCGGACAATGGGGGGCGGGAGGGGGCACCGCCCCCTAGCTCCGTCTCTGGTTTCGCGTGTAATATACGAATTAAGTACAAAAATGCAATGTTCAACGCTCGATAACTCGTGACATTCTCTACTAATTGTGACAATTGTATAACCATTCCAAAGATTTTTAAGACGAAGAGTTTTTCGAAAGGGAAATCAAGCAAATTAATTTTACCACTTCCTCGACTTAAGTTTGTCGTCTCTCCAACCAACAAAGACATCATTTTGAACATGCCCTATGAATAAGATGAGACATCCATGTTGAATTCACATTATCAAAATTTTAGAACACTTCTTCGTGAATAGGCTCATTCGTGATTTAAATAGTTCAAAGTCCCTTATTAACTTATAATTGAAATACAAGATGTTTCACCGCAATTCAATATTTTGTATTATACAGTCTTGCACTCTTGCTCTTGTGCCCCGATCAACACACTTCCTTGTCCCTTTGTCACTTGGGATCCCTAGATAGTCCAAGTTTACGATGTCTTTTTTAATTCCTACGGTGATACATTGAACGCAAAATATCTTTTATAGTATCAGAATCAAGTAACATACACTCTCAGAAAGTGAAATTGAGGAAGTTGGAGAGGGTGATGTTTTTTTCCCCTCAACCTTAGACGTTTCATTTGAAAGATTATACAATAATATCGCATATAATGTATTGTTCCCAAGTTTTAAGTTTGTGGCTATAGTTTATAAATTGTTTGGAAATGTTAAAATAAAAGGAAGAAGAAAAGCAGGGGCGGACACGGGGGGGGGTCCTGGGGGGGCACGTGCCCCCTAACTTTTGGTTTTTTTTTTTTTTTTTTTTTTACGTGTTTGGTATCGATTGAAATCTAAATTTTAATCTAAATCAAAGTTTACAATAAATTTTAATAATATATTTCATAGAATCCATAAATGTTTTAACTTTTATCAAAATTTACTACAAATTTGATTTTAATTTCCACCAAACAGGGGCAAAATCATAATAAATTGAATTTCGATAACATGCTAATTTTAAAAATTTACCGACGATTGTATGCTAATCAAATCTACAAATTGCTTATGTAATCTCAAAACTTATTTCGATAACTACATTATAGGTATATCGAATAGTCCAAATAGATATCGAAAATAGTTAAAAATATGTTAAACGTAAGTCTTAAAGAAAAACATCTAATTCGCATTTTTTCAAAAAAAATCAATTATTTCATTAAAATTTACTATTTTTGCGATACACTTCAATGTAATTTTCATCATTTATTAGGAAACTTTATATGGAACATAACATAAAAAAATTTCGAAATTTTACATCCGAAAAAGTCATATCCCATGTAAATTTTCGGATGCAAAATTATATGGGATATGATTTTTTTTTTTACGTAAATTTTCGAGTGTAAAATTTATCCCAACTTCTTTGCAAGTTCGAGTGTGCCCCCCTAACAAAAATCTTCTGCGTCCGCCCCTGAAGAAAAGGTTTTGTATATGTTTAAATATTCATATTAGATCGCAGAAGATATTTACAACCTTTCGTCGTGATATTAATACTTCATATGGACAATAAACAAGAACGTCACACCTCTTTCATTCTCCATATCCATATCCATATTCATTTTTTTTTCAATCCGACACATTGTCACACCTCGAATCCTGCAAAGGCTCTACATAGTCATCAACAGGGACAGAGAAGATGACTAGATACGACATTTCGATAGACCTATTGCGAAATTACGAAATCGTTTTTTTTATCACTTCCTAAAGTCCTCTCTTTGTATTTAAAGAGATAATTCAAAAGAGACTACTCTAATGGCCTATTCAGTAGGGATTAAAATTGAAAAATTAGTCATTATTGTTGACTTTTATTAGATGAGTATGACTCAATAACGGTCATATTTTCAATTTTAATTGGATTTTAATCCCTACCAACCAGGGCCTAAGAAGTGATAAAGAATTGTTTCAAAATTTTATGGAAGACCATGAATGGAGCTAATTTATTGAAGTCAATGTCTAAAAAGTCCAATTTGAATTTTTATATGAATGTGGAATTAGTTAAACCCACGTCTGGAATAATATATACTTTGCAATAGAATTCGACATAAATACTAAAAAATAAACTCAAATATATCGTAACAACGATTGGTGCTTGTAATGAATGCATGGGTCGCACATTTTTGAGTATTGGCCAGGTGGATGTTTCAATATTTGATTAGTATCGTAATGCAATCGACAAACCATGGTTGTTCATTATTTGCCTATTGCAATGTCACTCAACAAATATTAGAACATTTATAGTCACAAGTAATATATATATATATATATATATATATATATATATATATATATATATATATATAATATGTGTGTGTGTGTGTCAAGATGCTACACAAAATCATTGGAGTCATTACAATCATCTGGGCATGTAATTATACTGTCACGACATTATAATCATTTATTAATGATTTTGATAAAGACTGAATTTACTGTTTACTATGATTCTCACAGTTCTCATCGTTTACTTTTGAAAAGCCACCAAAAATTTAGTTGGAGTCATCAATTTTCAACAATCTGTTGTAATCTATTTGGATAATATATAGAAGAAACATACAAAATAGTGTACTCTGTACTAGTTTTGGACAGAAATAACTCAAATAATAATAATAAAAAATTAAAAGACAATAAAACTTTAGATTGCACAAGAAAAAAATATTATGGAGTTTATTACAATTGTAGATTAGGAATGTAGAGTTGTGTGGAAAAATATGAAGTGGGAAATGGTTTTCCATATTTTTTAGAAAGATTAAAATCTGACCAATTGTCCAAATGATGAAGTAGCCCATGAAACCAGCTCATGGACTTGGCCCATGAGCTACGGATGATCGGCTCGCCGAACGACCCACAAGGCGTCTCGTCTCAATATGAACCAAGCTTGCTCGTGGATTGAGTAGAGCCGACGAATAACTTGGACTATTTGCCAGATAAATGAAGTTAGACTATGATTTCAAATGAATGATTTTGATGATTAATGTTCACGAAAATATTTGTTCATTTTAAAACACTGCAAGTGTACGATTCGTTAACAAGTAGTAAAATAGATTTTGAGTCCAAGTATCGTTTCCACAGGGATTTATTAATTCTAATTCTAATTATCGTAACTCTAATCGAAACAATAAAATTTAAGTGTTGTTGTGATGAAATTATAACTAAATTAATCTAATTATGCATGGATGAATGATGTAACTAAATTAAATGCAAATAGTGTTGAATGTAATTTGGAGTTTTTGAATGTATGATGAATGTACTAGGATTACGAATCATTATGTAATGTATTCTTAAACCTAGTTCTATACCTTGACACACGATTGGAAATATTGACGAATCAATGCTCATAACTTATTTAATAGTCTCTCTCGAGTAAAGTTGAACATATTCTAATATATGACCTGACTATATTTTTATGGCGGATGCGAATATACAAGAACGCATGTGTTTTTATGAGCGCTTAGAGATTCATATAGGGCATAACGGTATATTTTTATCTTCTATCGGACCGTATGATAATTTACATGTGTCGAACTTATTTCTCTTCTTTTGAATGCATGAAATAAGCCACCACACTCGCGCAATTACGCGCACAATAATTATGGAGAAAATAAGATCATATAAATCATTCAAATATCCAAAACGTGTTTTTGATGTCAAGAATTGTAAAAATAAGAATTAAGAATCATTTTACATAGTTTATCGTTCTCTAGTACGGAATTAACCTAGCATAGTATGATGGAAAGAAGAAAATCAAAAAAATAGATGAAGAACGACATCATCCCGATTAATCTTCAATTGAATCTTCGTGTTCTTGGAGTTGATCTTCACATTCTTGCTTCTTTTTCTTTCTCAAACCCTTGTAAAAAATATGTTCTTCGTTTTGGATGGCTCTCGGGTTTAAATTCGCCCAAAAATCCTTCTATGCGACAGCATAGTTCATTTCTATGCGACCGCATAGGTTTTAAGCTATGCGACTACATAACTTAACCATCTTCCAAAATGTGGCAATTTAGTCCTTGAAATCCATTTTGCACTTTTCGACCTCTTTTCCCACATCTTCTTCCTCCAATGTGTCATTCTAATGCCCAATTAGATCTTTCCATCTTCACATATTCGATCTCGCCTCCGATTCATCTTCCGATTACTTGCATCTTAGTCCCTGAACTTTGGTTTTCTTCCATTTTAGTCCATTTTCCCATTTCTCTCCTAATTCTTACCGTATTCATCATTGTTGTCCTGCAAAACACAATTTACATCAAATTAAATTATACTCAACATATTTATTAACAATTATCAATGTTTGTGACCTACAATAAGTGTAAAAATGCACTTATCAATTAGTACTTCGTTATCCATTTTATTCAAGGACATTTTCCAAAATAGGTCTATTTATACTAGCTCCCACTCAAACTACACAAGCAAAGAAATTTAGCCCCTGTTTAATATAGATTAAAATTTGATTTTAATCTCAAGTCAAAGTCAACAATTAATTTTGACTATACATTTTATTAATTTTTATCGAAATTTACTTAAAATCTAATTTAAATCTATACCAAACATGGGCTTAAATTCATTCTTTACCACTTTAAAAAGTGGGGAAATTATGCCACACGCCTATTTTAAAATAAATATTTAGAATATATTATGCAATTTTTTTTTATTTTTTATATATTAAAGAAATGTGGAAAAATAACCAAATCATACATGTTTTTAATTACTTAGCTAATTTTACTCCAACAAAAGCGTCATTCAATCATGCTCCAATAAACGCGCCATTAACATGTCAAATTAATGACAAAAACCCTAAAATCTTGTCATTTCGTATTTCAAACCAAAATCTCCTCCAAATTGTCTCTTCCTTGAATCATCCACCAAAAAATTCCAAAACCTAATCACCAATTTGTTTTTCTATAGATATATCACAAAGAATAATACACGTCGTATCACACATATCACCATCTAATTCTCAATTTCAGTTGTTTAGGACTTTAGCGCTTGCCTTTACAATTTTTTATACATTTTATATATGAAAATTAATGAGAGTATGTAAATCACACTTCAAAAAAAAAAAAAAAAAAAAAAAAAAGATTTTGTGTGTATGGATATATGTTGTGAGTGGATATGTTTCAAAAAATTATTTTTTTTTAGTGTGAAAATTGTAATAAAGACACCATGAATTTATGTATGGAAATCTGCATTCTTCAAGCAATATAAGTGTGCCTCGATATTCTCTGGAAATTCAATTTATTTCAAATGGTGTTTGTCCAAAATCTGTTTAAAAAAATATTGTTTTTGACAATCATTAGTTTTTTGAATTGCTTATTCAATTTAGAAAATGGCATTAATGAAGAACGTGAAATATGATGAATTCAAAAAATGATCAGTTACATGTGGTGAATGGCCCCTGATTTTAATAATTTAACATCAATGTTGTGAAAATCTGACCAGACCTATGTAAACATATTTCATTTGTCATCTAGTATTTTTGGTTTACTAATTTCTCATCAATGTTGTGAAAATCGGACATGATCGATTGGTTCAACCGGAAAAAATTGGGAACCAAACTATAATTCTGTCAGATCATAGTGAAAAAAAAACCGATTGAGACACAAACTAGTGTAAAAATCTGTACCCGGCCGTTTCTAATAAAAAATCATGAACCTTAAACCGGGTTTGTTGAATAATTTTTGAGAAAAAAAAAAATAATAATAAGATGAACACAGCCTCCTACCATTTTTTCCGGTCAATAAAAATTACAACTTTAATAAATAAAAAAATCTAATTACAATGAAAGAAAACAAATTGGGGTTAGAAAACAAGCAACTCCTATGTGTATATATTTACAATCATGCTACTCTTACATCATTGGTACACAATCTTGTACACATCCCTTCACATGGGGGTGGAGCCCGTGATTGTGGACCCCACGTGGGCCCACCCTCATGTGAGAGTGATGCGTGTAAGATTGTGTACCAAGAATGTAAGAATAGCATTTTTCATATATTTATGCGACCAAGATGTATTATATATGTGAGAGAGAAGTGATCTGCGAAGTGAGAGACGCGAGATTGGAGAAATGACTGCAAGAATTTTAACATCCACAAAACCAAAGTCGTGATACGAAACAATGAGGAAAGTGTTTAAGCCCATGTTTGTACACGTTAAAATTTTCATTTTCATTCTTTTACTCATTTTCAATCACACATTTTTCAATAAAATAATATTTTCTATCCTATCAATAACTTTTCCTTCTTTTTCAACCAAATATTCTCTATCAATCTACTATTCTAGAATATATACATCTAAAATGATATATATATTTGCCCATTCCACTGTGACAAAAAGGTTGCATGTTAAACTTTAAACTAAGAAACCCACAATTTTCTTCTACTAAAAATAATATTTAAATTAAGCCCTACAAAAGTGTCAAAACTATTTAACCCAGAAGTTGCCTGTGCGTCCAAATGAATTCTGCCATTGTGAAAAGGAAATGGTTAGTAGGGGAAGCAAAGTAAATATATTATACAAGAAAAAATGGAGAAATCATATACAAAGTAAACTGGATTTTGACTTCTTGGCTTGTTTTTGCTTCTTCTGTAGAATATTGAGCTTATCAGTATGTTATTTTCCCGCGCCATTTGTAACTTTTCGTGGTGGTCTGGTGGAGATTGGGCGAACATGGAAATGAGACGGTGGTCAAGAGAAAATAGGGCTGGAATATAAATGGAAATTTAGATATTAACAAATTTAAAACCTTTAATTAGCGGGATACACGCCATTTAATTAAAATGAGAAAAACTTGATAAGTGAAGAAAAATCGTGAAAACCTAAATTTTTAAAACGTCAAAGTAAATGCCTGGTTTGGGGTAATTTCCTCAAAATAAAGGCCCATCACATAGACAGAGATTTTGTACTAGAGGAAATTACTCCCACCCCTAGTTTTAAACTATACAATTCAAAATTCAGATTTAAAAGTTTTTTTTTTCAAAAATCAGATATAAATAAAATTTTAAATATTAATAATATTATTATAAAAATTAAATTATTCTACATATTCAACCCACTATTTTCTAAACCAAACCCTAATTATTTCCATTGATCCTCTCTCTCTCCTCCAACCTCTCTCTAAGACTACTGGCTGACGACGAGTAGATTTCTCTCTTCCCAGCTTCTCTCTGTCTTATCACCTGGCGGTGCACCCACCACCGTAGCAGAAAAATATGGGGAACGGTTTGAGGCATTTTGGTCGCCGACAGAAGAGAAATTTGGGGGAGGGGGAGTTTGGGATAATTTAGCGATCCTTTGCTGAAATGGAGAAATCTGGTTGTGGTTTTGGTGGTTGTGTTGGGTTGGGTTGGTGGTGGTTTTGGGGTTTTTTTTTTTTTTTTTCTATTTCAGATTGGGAGACGGTGGTGGCGGCGAGGTGGTGGTGTTGTGATGGTGAGATGGTGATGTCAGTTGCTATGGTTGTGGATCCAGATCAGATGCAGCGGTGGTTGTAGTGGTGTGTCGATGGTTGTGGCTATAATAATTTTGAATTTGATTATTTAGTGGTGTTTGGATGATGGTGGGGTGATGTTGGTTGTTTGTTGTGGTGGTGGTACAGTGGTTGTGGTTGGGTGGCGACTGCAGCGATGTTTGGCTGCGGATGGTTTTACTGTGGGGATGTGGTGGTGGCAGCAATGTTGGCTGCAGGTGGATGGTTTTACGATCAGGATGTGGCGGTGGTGGTCTAAACGATGCGATGTGTGGCGGTAGCAGTGGTCGTGGGTGGAATGGGATTGGTGGGTGTCTGACCAATTATTTGGTTTCAGATTTTTGACAAAGATGATATGTGACCTAAAAATTGTGACTGTCACTCACAATTTTATTAGGTTGTAATCGAGTCATGACCAACAAAAGTTTTGATTTTGTCATCAATGAATAATCTGTGGCCCAAAAAAGTTTTTAATTCGTGACCAAAAAATAATGTGACCTAAAAAATGTTAATTTGTGACCGTAATTTGATAATTTGTGACGGTATGATAAGTTGTGACCTATAATATTTGTGATATGTGACCGATAAAGAAATCGTGACTTTAAAGTTTTAATTTGTGACCGTAATTTGATAATTTGTGACGGTATGATAAGTTGTGACCTATAATTTTTGTGATATGTGACCGATAAAGAAATCGTGACTTTAAAGTTTTAATTTGTGACCGTAATTTGATAATTTGTGACGGTATGATAAGTTGTGACCTATAATATTTGTGATATGTGACCGATAAAGAAATCGTGACTTTAAAGTTTTAATTTGTAATCGATGAACAAAATGTGACCTATAATATTTTTAAATTGTGACTATAAAATAATGTGACACATAAAAATTTTGATTTGTGATCAAAAAATAATTTGTTACTAATAAAATGGTTAATTTGTGACCAAATTGCATAAATCTGTGACCTTAATATATTTAATTAATAAAATATATAATTCATTACTTAAATCATAAATAAATTTTAATAAAAACCTGATTTTTGAAAATTAAAATTTATATCTTTAATTTTGAAATAGGGGATACTCAATACTTTACTTATGTAATGTTCCCTTTGTACTAATCTTAAAAAGCCCAATCCAGTATCATCTAGAAGCGAGTCCAAATCTTGCGTGATAAGGAAGTAAAAAAGTCAATGCAACCTAGTGCTTATTTTAAATTAACCTTCCTCCGCAAGTACATCTACTCACTCACTCGCTCCAGTTTTGCGACACGAAGATACTAAACTATACGATGCCGTTCGTGTAAAATCTTCACTTCACTTGCGATTGGGCTTTTTTTTTTGTCTAATCAGCAAATTTAGAGAAAATAAATTGTAATTTATTTTGAGTCGCCAATTAATCGAGTCAATGACAGCCGTTAGATTCAGATCTGACTGTTGAAAATCAAAAGAATTTTAGCCGTCTGATTAAATAGGCGAAAAGTGAACGGCCAGGAGTTGTTTGAGATCGGCGGGCTTGACGGTGTCTCGCCTTTAAGTAGCGGCGATCCAGCGAAACCCCAATTGCTCAGCGTAAGTTCTCTCTCTACTTTCTCGCTCTATATAAATAACTATATATTGTATCTATAGGTTTCGCAATTTTTTATTGCATTTTTAGGGTTTTACTATTTTGAAGGGTCGGACCCACCAATCAATTCACATCACCCGACTAAAACTCCCACTAGGTATTGAGATCCATGTTTTGAATTGGATTCTTATAGAGCATTCTTAGGTTTAATTTTGTATTTTCACCGTTACTGTCCACTCTCGTGTTTGGATTTCAATCTAGGGTTTGGATATTGCTTTTTTCGAATCAGACAAAAACATCAGATTTCTGAATTTAGACATTAATTGAATGATTATTGAAGTTAGGGTTTTTATTGAAGTGGAATTCTGGTATTATTCAACTCCGAGTTGAGTGTAAAAATTATCACAATTTATTTTGGGTGAAATTAAGATTTATGTATCGTGGATATCATGAACTTTTATTGGATACACTGAAAAGTTTCATATTCTGGAATTTTTTGAACTTTGGCCTGTTAATAATAGCATACGATTGGGTTTGAATTTTTAAAAAAAGGTTAACATGTGTAGAAAGATTAATTTATGGCACCAACTATTCCTATAGAGCACACTGGACGGAGAGAATTAAGTAATTGCTCAAAAACTGGATAGCAGCTATGATGGGGAAAACACGGAAAGTTACGAAGGGGTATTCGTCTGGTTTCGTGCCAGATTACAGACACGCTGTTGAGACAGTGGCTGAATCTGAAGGTTTCGGAAGTTCAGGCAGGGTTAACACTGAAATGGCAGCTGCGGAGGATTTGTATGC
The DNA here is from genome assembly GCA_019097785.1 of Fraxinus excelsior. NCBI lineage: Eukaryota > Viridiplantae > Streptophyta > Magnoliopsida > Lamiales > Oleaceae > Fraxinus > Fraxinus excelsior. The sequence goes on from CM032632.1 coordinate 32,803,884, forward strand.
TCAGGAAAGAAAGTGCGTTAGCTTAAATGATGGTGATTATGATAGCTTCAATGTGCCAATTCAAGTAATGTCTTTGTCTAAGATGTCGGACTTGGAGAGGAGGGATTTGGAGATGAGGTTGAAAAAGGAGCTCGAACAAGTTAAGATGCTTCAGGCAAAGATAGCTTCATCGGGCTCAAATCCCATGAGAGCTTCAACTACTAGTGATATACGTAGCTATAGTGAAGGACTAAAAAGACCTGTTGCTGTGGAAAGTTATCCTATGTCTATGAATAAAATGGCTGCAGTGTCAGGGAAAAAGTTTACTCCGGGAAGAAATGGCCCTCGTACAAAAGTTGGGGCTGTAGAAGTTAGGAGTACAGGTTTTGTGAAGCAGGGTCAGCCACAGAATGCTAATTTTGTGATGTTGATGAAACAGTGCGAGACACTGCTAAATCGGTTGATGGCACATCAGTATGGTTGGGTCTTTAATGAACCGGTCGATACTGTGAAATTTAACATTCCAGATTACTTAAATGTTATTAAGCATCCAATGGATTTGGGCACAATAAAAAAAAAGTTACTTTCAGGTGAGTATTCCAGTCCGATGGGGTTTGCTGCGGATGTGAGGCTAACGTTCGAAAATGCATTGACTTACAACCCACGTGGAAATGATTTCCATTTCATGGCCGAGGCAATGAAAAAATTCTTTGAAGTGAGATGGAAACCAATTGAGAAGAAGATCCCCATAATGGCAGAAGAATCCCAGCCTTCAAGATCAAGCGTTATTATAGAAGCTGAAACTGCCTCTTTCATTCCTCCTACTAAAAAGCAGAAAAGTATATCTGCTGAAAACAAGGTCAAGCAAAAACCAGTTAAGCATGCAATGAGTGATGCCGAGAAGCAAAAACTGGGCACAGAATTAGAGACCTTACTTGCAGAATTACCTGAAAATATTATTGAGTTTTTGAAAGAGAGTAGTTTGAATGGGAATCAAGTTAGTGAGGATGAGATTGAAATTGATATTGACACTCTCGGCCATGATACCCTTTTCACACTACGAAGGATGTTGGATGAGTATCTACTGGAGAAGCGAAAAAATCAAGCTACAGCTGAGCCATGTGAAATGGAGGTATTTATTCAAATGGATCCTCGTGTATGCGCACATGTTATTTTTTATGTTCTTCTATGCTTATGCATGTACATGTATCTCAAATCTGGTTTTTATGTCTTGATGCAGATTCGAAATGTCTCAGGATTGAGCAATTCATCTGTGGAACCTTGCAAGGGTAATCTTCCTTTCAGCAGATGAAATTGCATTTTGAAGAATAAGTTATTTCAAGTGGATGTTGGTTATTGGTTGTCATTAAGGACTTGCTTTAATTATTGACTACTTTCATCCTATCCTAAACTCTAAAGCAGGCAAGGAAACAGCTCAAGAGGATGAAGATATCGATGGAATTGATCCTCCTATCTCAAGTTTTCCCGCCTTGGAAACTGAGGACAATGCAGAAAGGAACAGGAAATGCAGTAGTTCGAGTAGCTCCAGTAGTGAGTCAGGTTCCTCATCCAGTGCTTTGTGCTATTATGAACTATCGCTTAAAATATTTTATTTTCTAAGTTCTGAAACATATGAACGTTCATTTATGGGTATCTATCTATGTTGATTCCGATCTTTATCGCAGTGTCATAGTGCATGTTTGGCAAAGCTTAATTAATAATCTAAGTTGGTTAAACATATTCTTTATTTACACATTTTATAGGACATGCATTACTACCCACTTATTATCTACACATTGTGTAGAACCCACAACTTGTAATCAGCTTATAATAAGCACTCTCAAGCATGCTCATAGTTGTTGGACATTGTAGTTGACCAGAAGTTTCCATTCTCCTTGGGTACTGCACTTTTATTTGTCTCCAGAATAGTATGTATTTTCTGTTCATTTCAAGTCCTTCATAATGCAGCTGCCTCCAATCCCTCGTGTTCTGAAACAGTTCCCCCTTCCTTGTCTCAGCCAATCTTTGGGCATCAATATCCCTCTGTTTCTTCCTTCATTCTAGCCCCAAACATTGAGAAACAAATTTATGATTAATTTGATGATTTTTCACAGTATTTTGGTAAGGTAACATTAGTGGAACTGGATTTATCCAAGAGAAAATTGTATTAGAGGTTAGGGGTGGGAATTTTTTAATTGCTATGTCATCCAGATCTCAACATGAGGAAGGTCATTGCATGGATCTTTTTCCAACTAAAAACAAATGAGGGTTGTCGTGTGACTCACTCACATTACTTTGTATTAGAGTTTTGTTCAAAATGTTGATGAACTGTTGAGTAAATGGATTTTGAGAATGTGACATGGACTCTTGATTGGTCTCCGCACCCAATGAGTGTCCACTTTGGTAAAGGATGAGCTTCCCCAAGATCTCACTTCTACTGGAAAAGGACCAAACTTCATGGTTGTGCACTGCTTGATGTTAAATAATGAAAATAGTGTTTTGTAAGTGTGTTGCTAGATATTAAGTCATGTAAAAAGAAACGACATACGTCTCGCGTTAGAGTTTCAGGTGTATTATTGCACGAAAAAGAGGATTAGTTTTCTCAACTTTGTTACCTTCCAAGGATGGTGAAACAGAGGGTGAAACAGAGGATAGGTTCATTGGCACCATGAGATATATTGATCAATGTACCATATACTGCATTCTATACGCAACTATGGTGAAGCCATGTACCAAATGAATTTCCTATTAGAATCTTGAAGAAATACAGAACATTGGCATTAATAATCAATCTGGGGTTTTTGCCATCCATCTTTTGTTCTGATTGGGCTTTTCATAATATGGCTTTGTTATTTTGCATATTTGATATTTGCAACATTTTTCATGTACTTTATGTTTACCTTTTCTGTCTATTTTGTATTTGAGATTCATCTTTAATTAGCCTTGGCATGTATATTGTCTGTGCATAGTTTCTCTCTTTCTCATGGGTTATTGTATGCTCTCACGTTCTTGTGATTTCTTGCTTTCCATGTCGGTTTCAACTTAAAACTGAATTATTCAGAACAATATGATGTTAAAATTGGAGAATGGGACTTTCAAAGTAGACATGCATTGGAATTAATTGTAGCTGGTGACAGCTCTCTAATTCCATTCTTTAACAGCTCTTTTCGTTGACATGTCTTTTTCTTGAAAAGCACAAGAACAAAATAGTAAATCTTTTGGTTTTGAAGATAATCGTTGCTGCATGGTTTACACTGTCATTGATTATGTAGATGCAACATGCCAATTTCAGTTTACATCACCCTCATTTTAATATATTTTTACATCGCAAGGTCAATACTATTTGACCCTTCTTTATAAAAAGGCATTATATCCCTCTTCTCCATTTATTAGACATCTTTTTTACTTCGATGTTAAATTATTTTGTCAAGCATAAAATATACACTCCTGATTGGCATACCCCACAGGGATGCCATCCTTTACTTCTCGTGATCTCGCCAATGTAATTTTAAACTTAAAAAACATTCAAATTGGGTTATATCTCTCCTCCTCATTTTTTGAGGTATGTATTAAATAACTTTCGTCCTATCCTTGGTTCTGCGATAAATTTATAATTATTTACTTTTCCATATGCTCTTACCCAGGATTCTTGAATCACATACTATGTATTTAGCTCTTTTAACCTTCATTGCCATCTAAATGTTCTCTTTACAAGCAAATGAGAGTATCATTCTTATTCTTTGTCCTTTTTTGTGTTTAGACTGAAATTAAAATTTCGAGGTTGTAATATTTTGCTTAGTTAGTTAAACTTCACTGTCAAATAACTTCAATTAGTCAATTATAATTTCAACCTATAATTTTAATTTGCATTCATAGAAACCTATATTTTATTTTGATTTGATGCTCTTTACTCAGATTCAGACGTGAGAAGTTTAGCTGATGGTGAATCAGATAATTTCAAAGATTCAGTTCCTGGAGGTACTGCAAAGGTATGCTGTGGATTGACAAAAAAATTCCTTTTTATGGAAAGGTTTTTGTAAATATTATAAAGTTGCCAATTGCTGCTTGTAGTTTTCGAGAAAGTTAGAATTTTAACATTATGTTACTTTTTCTTCCAATGGCAGGAAACATTAGTTTCTGAGTTGAATTTGGAGCAGAAGAAAGATGATTTTGGTGGTCCAGATACCCAAGGTCTGGAGTTTATGGGCATAATGAACTATTTTTTTATTTACTCTCGTACATTGTTAGTTATAACATTTTCCAAGTTCACTGCAGAGTCCTTGGATGGCCACACCGAGCAACAGTCACTATCAAACTTTGTCTCTGTTGAGCCTATTGGTCCTGAAGAGGGTAAGTGGTGAAAAGTAATGAAGAAAATGTCTGGTATTAGTTATGCAGCATCATCTTACCACCATGACGTAACATTTTAGGGGAGAGCGCTCCACCTGAGAGGCAAGTCTCCCCTGAAAAGCTGTACCGAGCAGCTCTGTTGAGAAGTCGATTTGCCGATATTATAATCAAAGCTCAAGAGAATACCCTTGAAAAGGTGTGTGGAAGTTTAAATTATTACCGAAACTTCATCCTGCTTGATTGCGTTCACCTTGTGCTGTCTAGTAAATAGTAACAGGCACGACAATTTTTTTAGGGTGAAAAACAGGATCCGGAGAAGTTGAGGCTGGAGATGGAAGAGCTTGAAAGGAGGAGAAAAGAAGGTATTTTTTTCTCGACTATTCCCAATGTGGTAATAATTGTTATTATTTAATTTTCCACACGTGAATTTGTTTTCAGAGAAAGCTCGTCTGCAAGCGGAAGCCAGGGCTGCAGAAGAGGCTCGAAGAAAAGCCGAAGAAGAAGCTGCCGCAGAAGCCAAAAGGCAAAGAGAACTTGAAAGGGAAGCAGCACGTCAGGCTCTGCAGAAGGTAAAGTTAGAGAGCACATTTATCATGACAAAAATTGGTTGAAAAGTTAGTATTCCCTGCTAATGATGGTGTGATCGACTACAGATGGAGAAGACAGTTGATATTAATGAGAATAGTCAGTTTATGGAGGATTTAGAAATGTTCAGAGCTGCTCCGGACGAGCATTTACAAAGCTTCATAGAGGAGACGAGCCCAGAACACTCTCAAAATGGTCTTGGTAGTTTCAAATTTCAGGCCAGTAGTAACCCATTGGAGCAACTTGGATTATATATGAAGATGGATGATGACGAGGAAGAAGAAGGTGAGCCCAAAAGCACTCCTGATGCTCCAAATGATCCGGAAGAAGGGGAGATAGATTGATTCTAGTATATTTAATATGGGCCAGTCGAGAAGTGAAACTAGATAGCAATGATCTCAATGTTTTGTTTAACTTTCTGCAGGATTGTCCATGATTTGGGAAAGTATTGTACACCAGTTGAGAGTGGAGCGAGAGAAGTTTACGGAAAGATTTAGAAATGTTAAAAAGGGCAATTTTCAATTGTCAAAAGGGAAATGCGTTTTTAAGATGTTTGAGCCTGTGTTTTTCTCTTGCTTTGTTTGAATTTAATCCCCTGTAGTCTAATCCAATCTTAAGCCTGGTGTTATGTTGATAAATTATTGAGTTCAATTGGTACTTATCTCTATATTTTGTGGTGGTTTTCTGGCTATTGACTCTTTTAAGTTGAAATCTTTAGTCTTAGTTAAGTTGGATGATTCCTGGACGACGTGGGCAGGGAATAAAACTTAGTTGGCCATGGAGTATGGAGAGGCACTAAAATGATAGTAATAAATATTCTTCAAAAATAAAGTAAAAATGGTAGTGTATCATATGATAATGACAGCATCCGGTGATGTATAACATATAACAAAGAGCACGCATCTTTCATTCCTAGGCACCTAAAATTTTGAAGCTTTATGCAGTCGAATCAATTAAAAATAACTAAGCGACGCTACTGTTAAAATGACTAAAGAACGTTAGTACAGAGCAGAAGGCCGCCTGCATTGATTCTTTTCTGTTCTTTATACAATTCAAACAAAAGTTCGTCGTTTCTTTGAAGCTTTACATGCTCCTCCATATCAAAGTATGATGGTTGGCAGGATAGTCTGCTCTTGCCTCCACTTTCATCTCTTGAACTTGTGGAACAGTCGAAAACTCTCCGACTCCAACTCCCATGAGTGCTTGTGGAATGACTACTTGGGTCTTGGAATGAGTTAATGTCCTATATGAAGTACCATTTCAGAAAAAAATTATAATACTCTCCAAAATATAACGTAGAAACGTTAGGAGCAGAGGTGTGTTGTCAATGACCTAAAAGCTCTAACGGATTATTAAGTCCTAATTCCTACTTACTAGACAATAATACAAAATAAAATGAAGAAAAACCTAACCATACGGATATATGTCATTTCAACCTCAATGTGAGAGTATGTGAGCCTCACAACTGCTTTTTCTTACCGTAAATAAGAAGAGTATAACGTGATATCAAGCATCTCACTAAATTGGCCTCCTAAAATCTTATAAGCAGTAGGATTATTAAGTTGATCAGTGATTTAAGGGGATAAGTGCACATAGTTATTAGGTTGCATACAGTCCAACAACTATTGGTGGTACATCAAGTGGAAAAGACAGACTCAAAGAACCAAGACAACTTATAAACCACAAAATTGCCAAAGTGAGACACTGTTGCTGGATGACCAAGTGATGGTAATTTCAGCTGCTCCACATCTAAATGCAGCATAATTTCTCACAATTATAACAATTAGTACGCCAGCAATTCAATTAACAAGAACAAGGGTTTCTTTTATAGGAAAAGAAACGAAGTTATTAGACAAACTAGATTGAAATCAATTTTAGAACTTCAGACTCGGTGCAACAAAATCATCTCGAAAGGCATGTACAAGAAAAAAGTTACCTTTTTGGAGTCTAGCAACAAAGTTTCTGGTATGTCAGGAGCCTGCATCTTATCCTTCCCTGAAAGGGAACAATCATGACTAGTCTCCCATTGCAGCCAAGGTAAAGATACCCCTTCCATTTCAACGGGGCAAGACGATCCTGCAGGACTCTGGTAAGATTTTGCTTCTACTGTAACATCTCTCACTCTTGCTGTCCCTCCTAAAGTTGAACTTTCATCACTTCTTTCTCCATCAAATGAAGATATATCTGTATCTTCAACATTTGAAATGAAATCCACAAAATATTTCTCTGCCTCTTCAGTCAATCGTTTTGACATTGTACTTCTGTCACTACTTCTCTTGATTAACGAAAAAAATAACAGTGACTATATTATATCACCATTACCTCTTAAAATATCAAATATCAGTAAGACTAAAAATACAGTTGATAATTATAGAAATATGACTAGTTCATTTGTGCACAACAGGACATATTCACCTTTCTGCTTCTTGAAGCTTTCACCACAATAGCTGCACTCTTTGAATCAGGAAGTAGTTCTCTGATGATTTTAGAGAGATCTTGACGCCGTTGCTCCTCTAGCAAAATTTCAGCAAGAAGATTCTGTTTACGCTTCTCCGACTATAAGATTGTAAGAACCTTAGTTAGTCCTTTTTTCAGATTTTTTATCCAAGGTTACAGGAACATAAGACCAGAAATTCCCAAGAATGTATCACGCGTGTTTAATTATGAAATCCTCACAAGGTTTTAAATCCTAATTTAGCCAATTCCCAACATATAGGGAACAGACCTCAATACACTACCTGCTACTAAAAATACTCGAACAACTCAAGAAATGAGGACTATACGTTTTGGACTCCAACCCCTCTCTCCCACCTAGAGGTGAAAAGCATGCTTGGCAGGCTCGATAAGAATGCAATAACGATTAGGATCAATTCCTTTCCTTTCAACTTTCCAGGGCCATACCAAAAACAGGATATTCTAAAATGATTCCATCCTTCACACTATTCCAAAGTCGTCAATCCACCTCTATTCCCCTATGAAAAAGGCCACCTTAAGGGTTTCATTTCCCGAGAAATTAAAATTCTGGACTTCACAGTTCCTATTTCCTGAGAAAAGATGAGACCCAACAGAACTGTATAAATTAAAACTTAAGAAGATACAAGTGTGTAGTAGTTTTCGAAATTTGCGGATCAATTGGTTGCTCTGGTATAATCCTTTCATATTGGACAGGTGTGTTTCATTTCTTTCTCATGTTAATTTAGTTTTTGTTCTGCCAGTCAAACAAGGTTGATGACCCATTTGACACCTATTTCAAACACACATTCTAACTAATGAAAACGCTGTTCATTTCCCATAGATACACATACATACATGCCACATAAGTACATAAGCAGAATATCACTCTCAATCCTAAACTAGAAATGTCCATGAATAAAAATGTAGAAGATCATCCATAGTTTGAAACTAGTTATAAACACAAACATGCTAAATGACACACTCCTTAAGACTCGGAAAGGAGCCATGGATTAAGAAATAGATCATGGAATGAACAACAGATATGAAACAAACAAGTGAGGGGTTTTCCACAAATGTTTGTTTTATCGACAATAGCTGATAGGCATGCCTCAAGAAAGCCACGTTCTGTAAGAAAAGTAAACAACACTAAAATAAATATTTTCCTCCATTAATCATTCACTAGAGATTGCAACTAATATGAACAACCTACCTCTCTGTAGCCCCAATTTTACCAGTACACAGAGAAAAATTCAAATGAACAAGAACACCACAGTAGGTAAGATGCCTATGCAAGGAAGATATAACAGTGTAGTTCACAGATAAACACCTGTTCTAAGGTTGCTGCATACTTTTCTCTTATTGATGAAAAATCTTGAACAAACTCAGGATTCTCTAACTGCGAGCAATCACCACTTAAAACAACCTGATTTCTCCTTATGGCCTGCATACATTACAAGAATTTGCCTATAAATTTCAAAATATAGATATAAACCTATATTTTAGAACCATAACGAACATCAGAACATATAACGTAGGTTCTATGATTGATTTTTACACACTTGATTTAGGTCCATTCGGATTTCTTCAACATCGTGTCTAAACTTTTTAAGCATTGCTTCATAAAGCCCATTGTTCACAACATACTCAGTTGGGAGTAAACGTACAGATGTAGACATGGAAAAGGCTATAGAGCGAAAACTCTAGAACGCCAACTTAACACGTGTATAATATCAACTGACCCTCTTCTGTGCATATACTGCTGGCATCATCTTCAAAAATCCATTTATACCATAATGAGCATCCTTCGATTCACCATCAGTTAGGCCCTGTTTGATTTGCTTTATTTTCCTTGGAACTTGGAATTTCATTTCCTTTTCCAGCCAAAAGAGGTGTTTGATGTGCAAAATTCTGCTGGCAAAACATTTTCTTGGGGAGAGGCTCACGCGCCTCTTTTGCTTGATTTTGGGGAATTCATTTTCCCACCTTCTTGGTGGGAAAATGATTTTCCAGGCAGCTGGTTCCATTTTTTGACAATGGAAACAAATGTCATAACCAATTTAAAAAAAAAAAAATCCACTTTAACGGACAATTTTCATATAAAACAAAGTCAAACGAACACTAAATTTTGATGAAAAAAATGATTTTTTAGGAAATAATTTTTTTTTCGTTTTTTTTTTTTTACTTTTTGGCAATAAAAACAAATTTTATAACCAATTGTGGAAAAAATTATCACTTTAATGGACAATTTCCATGTAAAACAAAGTCATACGGACATAAAATTTTTCGGGTGGAAAATTATACCAATCAAACATACTTAATTAACAAACGGACCCTTAGTGCAAAGAAGTTGAGAAGCAAATGCCATTTTTCAGTTCATTCTAAATTGTATCTATAGCCCAAATATCAAATGCAGACAAGTAGTGTATAAGAGGTTTTCAATCAGCAACAAAATAGTTGCAAAGGCAGCTGCATTAAAAGTTCCAATTTATAGCATTTCTAGATACAGGTATATTTTAAAAGAGAGAGAGACAAGTACGAACACATTCTATGCACACAAGAATCTTACAGAATAGTTATCATGCAACGGAGAGAGATCTCTTCCAAGTCGCCGATTGCTAGAAGCAGTTGACTTCTTTGATGAATTCATTAGATTATTTCGACCATTGGGGCCTTTTGTACTAGAATGACTGCTTGAATTCCTAGACTGATCTGGCGCATTCTGTAAAAATATAAGTGGCATTATATGTATTATTATTGAAATGAAGAAATTGCATATATAGTTCATATTTCATAATACATAATAAATGTGACGACAATTTTATGATAACTCTTATTTGTGTCTCCTCGATCGTTTCTTTCCAACTCCGCTCCAAAGAGGTCCACATACATGAGTAGATAATGGTGGTTGAAACTACTTAAATTAGGGTTGTGCCATCCTACCAGGTGAACAAGGTATGAAAGCAAACCACTATTAATTTCCACAGAATTCCTGCTAGCTCAATGAAATGGGGCTATATGGATCAGTTAGTACAGGAAGAATTAGTGGGTCAGATAGAGCAATACATCTTTTTCATTCTGTGCTGTCCTCTCCACCCTGTTTATCCACATTGTAACTCAATGTAAACTATGTCAATTTCTTCAGAACTATATGTCCATTTTACAGTATCTTCTATCATCCTCCCTAGAACTAAGGATTTTTATCACAAAATACATGAGTTATTTCAAAATCTTAACCATATTTTTCTATATAAAAATTGAGACAAATTTGATTTGTAAATTTTACCTTCACATTACCAAGTAATTTTCAAATTGTTGTCCTAATAATGTTGGTTCTGGTATAATGGGATCGCATTCCACCTCAAAATTTTGAGCAATTGCTTGTGCAGTTGTGAATCATGAGTGCCTCAATCTTGACTCTTCAAGGAGACTTGCTCTGGGATTGACTTCAACCTAGGTGTTGCTTTAAATTGAGACCATATAACCCCCATCCAATAGGTGGCAGGGATTCTTTAAGTTGTGGAATGAAAAGAATGTGAATATCTCATTCCTACTAAGTGCATGTAGTGACGGTTTGTTACACGAAGACATGGACCTTCTTGAGAACAGCCAGCCTACAGTTTTTTTTCCCTTGGAAAAGGTCTACGGCAACCCAAAGATTACTAAAACTTGCTTCCTAAAAAATATCTACGACCACATTAAAAGGCATGTGGCCACGTAAATCGTAATAATTTTTTTGTAAAAGAACATATCATTTACTGTTAGACAGACCGCTGAGAATTGAATTGTGTAATTTGTTCATGAACCCGGGAATTTTTTTTAAGATCAAACCAAAATAGAAGTGTTCACCTGCATGTGTAGCATGTCATAATCTTAACGCAACAATTTCTCATTCAACACCAAGCACATTAAATTTTGTTTAGAAATATCTCATTCAACGCCAAGCACATTGAATATTCTCTAACCAAATTTGTGTGCGCACAATCCATGAATTTTTGCTCCCATCATTGGGAGTATTTAGAAATTTTTACGCTATCAAACTTCTAATGGCACATGCAACGAAAAGCAATAATATTAGGTGCTTTATGTTAATTTTCTCAAATATTTTTTTATATCTATTAATAGTTTTCTTAATAAGCATATAGAAAATTCTCACGTTCCAAACAGTAATTTCAAAGAAAAATAATGAAGTTTATAAAACAAATTCCAGTAAGAAAAATAAAGAAACAAGGAAAGTCACCTCAGAATCACTAATCTGATACCGAGCCACCGAGAGCGACCTCCTCCGTCCAGAACCGTCCTTGGAAGAATTGACATTCTTACTCGAAATCCCATTCGAAACAACAGTCTTGACATCACTCCCGAAGCTCCTCGATACCGACCTCCCCCGTCTCCTGGGCGACGAGGCTGTATCGCTCGCCCACCGCCTAATCTCCGATCCGCCTCCACGTCCCTCCCTTACTCTATCCGCCGACCAATCGCTCTCATTTGAGAAGAGCTCGAGCGCTAGATCGTCTAGGCTGGTCTCCGGGAACGTTGCCGATCCCCGGTCTGTGTTCACGAATTTTCCTCTCGGCGCATTTTTGATATACTCAGGAGTTTCCTCAGGCGAGAGTGGTCGGGAGAATCGGCTGAGACTCCTCGACCGGCGGAGCGACTTGCCGGAGTTGCTACCGGAGTCCTCTGAACTCGAACCTATAGTAGTTCTCTTTGTCGTTGATTTGAACGATGATGTTGGCATTGCCTACTAATTGTTTAGGTACCATAGAAACAAAATACATACTCAGGTATACGTATGCACAAGAATATAATCAAATATTTGAAAGATGTATTTATTTATTTAAATTTAAATTTCAGTTTGAATTTATTTTTTAAATAAAGTCTAAACGTATATAATATATTAAACCCCTATTTGGTACACATTAAAATTTTCATGGTCATTATTCTACTTATTTTCAACCGTACGTTTTTCAATAAAATAATATTTTTAATCACATCAATAACTTTTCATTCTTTTTCAACAATACATTCTCCATCAATCTGTTATTTCAGAATACATTCTTTCAAAATAATGTGGCTCAAATACACACTAAATATCACGTGGGAACCATTTTTTGGATTATTATAATTTTATTGCAGTTCAATTATTTCAATAATACTTTACTTTTCATTTTTCAATATGTAATAAATACTATAAAATTCTTGTCATGTATGAATTCTAAGTTAATAATTCTCAATTAATTAATATTTACATTAATCTAAACTCAATGAATCTTGATCTACATGAATATATAGTTATTATAGATAAATTTATTTCTATTAATGTATCTAAAAAATTTAATGGGTGTTTAAATTTATGTATTATCAATTAATTTTTATGTAACAAATGTAGTATAAAATGTTGTTCATTTATAGTATTTCATCATCACAAAAAAAAAATTAAATTATAGAAGTTTGAGTTTTAAGAGTACAAATTTCTTTTCTTAAATTTCAATCCTAAATTTTTATTTTTTTTTCGGTTCGTTTGAGACTCGTCAAATCCTCCTAACAAATTGATACTTTGAATAGTTTGTATAAAGATCACATTGAATTTATTTTTTAAATAAAGTCTAAACATATGTATAGTTATCGCAAATGAGTTACAACAAAAAAAAAAAAAAAACTTGATGTCGAGACTTCGCTCCAATTGATAATATGTCGACATTTCCTTCAAAAAATTTAAATTATTAGAAAACGAACGCATCTATTTATTTAATGTTAGTTCAAATTTAAGATAGTCTGATGTGCCTATAACACACGACACTCTTTATCCACTGCAAATTAAATTATAGAAAGAAAAATCATCAATTAGTATCAATTCACCCCAATTGTGAAAACAACATTTTTTTTAACCAACCGAGACAACAAGAATTGATTAAATTTCCCATTTGAATGGAAAGATTTTTCTCACCTTTAGTTAAGTTATCGACTATTTAGTCCCTATTTGGTAGAAATTAAAATTAAAATTTTAATCTAAATCAAAAGTAACAATTAATTTAAATTACACATTTTATGAGACCACAATTTTTCAACCATACATTTCATCAATTTTTTATCAAAATTTACTAAAAATCTGATTTTAATCCCCACTAAAACTAAACAGGAGCTTAATACTATTAATGATTTTGTTATGTTACTTCTTCGGTAATATAAAAACACTCATTTGAAACGATCAATTCTATCAATGGAAGAGAACTAGCAACTTTTGAATTGTCCTTAGTACCTCAAATATGGTGCAATTTCTGAGATTCAGAAGTGTATTTTCAATTAATCTTTGCTGAGATGCTCTGTTTGGAAATACAGCTAAAATATTTTTGCAACAAACTGTTATATTATATTCAAAATAAGTAACTTATTTCCATTTTCCGACATGTTCTCTTTACAACAAAAGAATGAAATATATGCGTCGAAGAAAACGAGAAGGACAAATAACTCGTGATACTCCAAATGTAAATTTTAATCATTTGATAATTCAGAAGCAATTGCAATTGCTTACCATCAAGAGGGCTTTGGTTTTCTTCCTGGTTTAGAAATCTTGACCTCCAGTTCTCATTTCTCTGCAATAGATAAAGAAAATCTTCAGAAGCTAGATAAAAAAATGCTTGGATTCTTTCCTTGATATCATGTAAAGATTTGGGAATTCAGAGGTCAAAACGGCGCCAAAAGGACGTCTAATGAATTTGTTGAAGACGAAATTAAATAAATGTGTATCTCTTTTATCATCTTAAACTTTTAAATGAAATTATACAAACAAAAAGCAAAAGGTTCTAAGTTCAAATTTTGCTGCCACCCATTTATAAAAATTGTGCATATGTCGAGCATTCTAAGAAAATATGTATTTTTATCGGTTCACGTGAGTGACGTGCTGAATAAAGATTTTAGATAAAGGATAACTCTATTTTGCCCAAACTTGGGCATTGTAGCACAACTCTTAGATAAAATAGTTCAATTGATTGCTTTCAAAGATTGTGACAACGCAATTATGCAAAACCGCAACACCTTGAAAAGATCGACAATCTCTACGAGTCAGTAAAGGAATCCCTCCTCTATAGAACGTAAATCGAAAAAAAATTCTTACTTTTTAATCACACAATCTCCAACAAAATACTATTCAAAAATGCATTTTCTCCCCTAAAAATGGGACTCGCACAATGAATTTTCTCCAATACCTCGCTTTGATTTTTTATACTCTCCATATTATACTGTTCGAGAGAACTTGCAATATTAGTCCTCAAACTATTTCTTCGTTAACAATTTAATCTTGAAGTTCTAAATAAAAGGCAAGTTGATCGTTATAATTGCTTAATCGTTCATCAAATATGGAAACGATTTAAATTTTGTTAAATTGTCAAGAGATTTTCATAGAAACATGTTCCACCTATTTAAATTTATTAGACATCGATCAAGTATATAAGCAAAACATTGCATTATTAAGGTAAATGTGTGAGGTCATATGATGTTTTAGACTTAGGCCTGTCTAGAGCAGCTTGTTTAACACAAAAAATTGTTTTTTCACCCGTTGGCAAGTCAACAATGGCTGCCGGTGGGACCCCTTCAACGGTTATAATTTTGCTCAAAATTGGATAGAAAACTCCAGCAGACAAACCCTTATTATGCAACTATACGAAAGTGCAGAGATTATTTTACTACTATAATAATAGGTTGTGAACCAAGATTGTAATCTTCCTTACCAATTAATATATTCTTTTAATATTAATCACAATTATTTTATTTTATAATTGCCTCTTAATTTTTTTCAAACTGATATCTAAAGCGCAACTATTCTATTTAACAAAAATATGACTTGTTTACTTTGCCCCGATAATTATAATAAATAATTTCTGTAAACATTTTTTTCAATTTATTAATTAACGTGCAAATTATTTAAAATGTGTTCTTATAGTAATTTTACGCACTATATTCCATTAACCTAAATTTAACGGTTTAGAGAATTGTAGCATTGGTCTCCCACCAATAGTTTATGTAACAGATCGATTCTATAGTTTCTAACAGGTCGATCGATAATTGATTTCCTTTTAAATTTTTTCCCGGATAAATAGCTCCACCAAATTGCATTATTACAACCCAAAAAATATAAATAAAGAGGGAGAGAATTTGCACACATTTTTCTTCCTTGCTGGATATACTGAGAGATCTAAAGCAAAAATTACAAAATAGTTGAAAGATGGAATGCCAACATCAATATACACCATGAGAATTGCACCCATCAAATGGATTCATTTATTATTGGTTAAGCAAATGATACATCAGACCAACATAAACCAAACCATGTTCAACGGGGAAAGATTCAAATCTGCATACCCTCTATTTTACTGAAACCTGTGATGAAAAATTGAAGGACGTAAGATTTCTTGCTCTAGCAAGAAGAAACAAACTAAAAACCCAATATCTCCATTATAAACAATCAGAAAGGTATTTTGGAGTATAAACTGTAATTATATTAATGTCCAACCTCATTCAATTACAAATTTACAATTATCAAGAAATAAAGAAAGAAATCCCAATGCCAACGATCAAGTTTTCTCGTCTCTTCTTTAGTTGAATTTTTGGTTTTACTTCTCGACAAGTTTGCTTAAAGTCCCATTGAATATTGTACTTGGAATTTAGGAGGCATCACATTGCCATATTGATCAGCCAGCTCACTATTTTTCTTTAATACAGCACGTGCTTTTGTTTCAAGTGTTTGCATTTTATAAAGGATGGATAACACCTTTCATTAACTACAAGGATCGTAATGTTAGTAGGAAAACAGAATCCACGTAAAATACCAAAGTTATGTTCTGTATTCAAGAGAACAAATTTTTTTACTTGTGTAAATGTGTGTAAACGTAAACATTAAATTGGGGGGAAGGGTGTGAAATTAAAAAAATAAATAACTCATAGCATCTCATCTACAGTGAGCCAGTGACTTCTACTATACATCATTTCTAAAGTTCATCCATATAATTATAATGCATGTACTTTTATGTCTGTTTATCTATTGCTTTTTGTCATACAGTATGCATCAACATTAAATTGAGCCAACCTAGGTTGTTATTGCATGTGTAGGCTTAAAGATTAGTACCTAACAAAGGAAAAACAAAAAAATCAAGTGATTGCAACATACCTTGGTTAATTCACAATGCCAATTTAGGGTCCACTGTTCCGGTAGCATTTCCTTCCCCTGATAGAATATGGTCAGGATCCTGCCAAAACATATGAACTCATTACAACAAAGAATAGGATTAACAGACAAATTAAATCAGACGTGCGGCAGGCTACCTCCATTCCCCACTTGATGTAATCTGGGGATTCACAAGCCTTGTACTCATCTACAAGACTCTCAATTATGTCCCTAGATTCATCGAATTCTGAAAGATCATTATCCTGGATATGTTTCACGAACCATTAAATGTGAGACAAGCTATGCAAGCATAAATTTAAGTTCTACAATACAACTAAGATATTAAATCCCATGTTATTGGAATGACTAAATACCAAATGATTCGGAATTCAGGAAACTTAACAAAAACCCAGTGCTTGCAACTTCAGGCAGAATAATGGCCCATTGTAGCGCATGAATTTCAAAGGGGCAAAAATATGAATATGCAAATCTTGCTCTCCATTTCAACTACCAAAAACTTGCTTAACTTTTATATAGGATTTACCAAGAACTTTTTGGTACAGTAATTTCAATGTCTCGCAGTGTTGTGAGGAAAGTAACGATGATTTTTTTATTTTTTATTTTATAACCGTGGATGTCCAAGCTAGCTTATGCGCATCTCGACTAATCCCACGGAACCCTGAAGTTTACGACCGGATACTCATATCGGTGGCCCTGAGGGGACTCGAACGGGTGACCACTAGGGAATAAACTCAAAGTCAGACCAATTGAGCAACCCCTCTAGGTTGAGGAAAGTAAAGATGATTAATACAACATGAATTCTTTAAAAATAAAAAAGAAGAAAACAAATTAACAAAGAGAGAAATGAAGAAAGAAATGTAATGCACAAAACAAAACATATTACATATGAAATGACACAAGGCAGACAACTTACAGCAAACGTTGGATGGTTCCTGTAATTATCCAGAAAAGCTTGTCTCTTCCTCAACTTCTCATACTGGCTCAAACACTTGGAGAATAAGTGGCGGATACCAGTATGACTTGCTAGCATGAGACCACTGACCTAACAAATACAAAAATCACATATTACACTTTATTGTTATAAAACTTGAACCCTCATCATCTAAACGTAACTCCACGTGCAACTAGACCACTGACCTAACAAATACAAAAATCACATATTACACTTTATTGTTATAAAACTTGAACCCTCATCATCTAAACGTAACTCCACGTGCAACTAGGCGAAAGAAAAGAAACATAGAATGATGATTCTTATTGTCAAAAAAAATCTTCAAGAAAAAGGTCGAGTATACTCTAAGGGCTGGAACAAGAAAAAAAAATTCAGCTAAGTTTTGCTCACTTTTGCATTTATCAGGCTCGGCTATTTTCAATTAAAACCTCTTCAAGAGCATGCATTTTATTGAGTTTTACAGCACTAATTAGATAGTACCAGAGAAGCAAATAAGAAAAGAACCATAAATGATGCAACAGTCCCCCTTTTATCACATTTTATTGAAAACACCACTACCCAGGGTCAGTCAGGGACAGTCACAGGAAGCAAAACATGTTTTATACCACCCACAGGAATTATTTAGCGAGGACGTGCAGAAGTATCTTACCCTGTGAGCAGTCTGAACATAAGGAGACTTTCTAGATAAAGCAACCTATCAAAAAGAAGAGACAGATTTTAGTGTATAACAAAGGAAAGAAATTATACATATACAAACTAAAAACTGAAAGAAGATTACACATGCCTGAATGCTGGCAGGGCCCCATTCAATAAAGTTAACAAGCTTTCTTTCACGTATTCTCTGTAAACTTTCATGAACCTGGTTTCGGAAGCCAAACGTTAATAAATCAATAGAGCACTGGCACTGATAAAACTGACAGGACCTTTGATTTCCAAGATCACTATCACAATTCAGCAAAGAGCCAATATGTAAAGTAATTCCACTCAAATGAAATTATGGAGATAGAGGCAAACTGATCTGTAGTAGATCATGAGCTGGCGATCAATTTATGTACTCTCTCCACCCTAAAACAATCATCTCTGTTTCTATTCTATCTTCCCAAACTCTTACTTTCTACCCAAATCCAATTGTAATATTTCTCATTTCTCATTATACCCCTTACTGGAAAACAATTTAGCGGTTCTTTCAGTTTTGAGTCGTTTCATATACTCATTATAGTAGATTCGAGCACGAAATAGGTAATAAATTCTACTACTGGTTGCAAACCTATGAGATAAAAGACTACCTGATCATAAATGGCTTGACTCAATTGTTTGGACACATCAGGCATAATTAAGATACCATGAGGCTCTACTACGGGATTAAGCCTGTGAGATAAGTAGCACATTCATAACCTAGGTAAAGCCAGCTTAATTTTTTTTTTCAGAAGCACGATAATTATGGTATTGACATCTTAGTAGTAACAGCGCTATTGAACAAACTGAAACCCCTAACAACAAAAAATAGCAATAATGGTGCACCGTTTCCACCTCACCCAGATTTTGAGTACAGTGTGACTATAATAAGAAATTTCTGAATATACTTGGAAAAGTCACGGTATTTACAATTTACAATTGGTCGTCGTCGCAGATACTAAGTTATATGGAAAGGTAAACATGAAATCCTAGTACAGATGCTCTATTCTTTGCATAAACACATGTGCTTTCAAAGTGAATTCTTGAACCCATAATTACATGTGATTAGTCTTGAATCCAAAATTACATGTGATTACTGACTATTTAAGAAGGATAGAGCATTATCCCATAATTACCTGAGTAGGATCCACTTCTCCTTGAATAATGTTCAATATTGATATGTATTTTGCCTGACTGGCTACTTTTGTTCGAGCAGAGGAAACCATCATATTCTTTGTCTGGAAAGCGAAACAACATAAGAATACACCCTATACATGTAAAATAAATTTTAAGAGCTTTTGTCTTACCTGAAGAAGTCTTCTCATTACATCTAGTACAGTTGTTTTGCGAATTACATTAGCCTGAACAAAAGATTTCTTCCATGCATTAGCTTACAGTTACGATTGTTTTGATGCTTTGACATCAGATAAATGTGCGCTTCATATTTCCAAATGTGGGAAGATTTAAAATAGAAAATGCCTGCTTCAAATTCACAAGATAACTTGATACCAAAGCCACATAATAAAAATAGAGCTGTGTATATGTACATATATCCAAGTATATCAAGTATTATCCATGAACACTGTACCTTTGTCATATTAAAGCAATCAGTTGGATTAATTATTTTTTCTTAAATAAGATAAATCATAGTGGCTGATGTCAATGAGATGTAAAACACGTGTGCTTAATGCCCTCGGGTGGGGATCAGCAGGAGAGACATTGTGCATGCTCACACGTGTGAAAGAGAGAGAGATGGAGAGATTATCATGGGAGAATTAAACCTGGATCAATTTCTTCAACTGCTACATGAAAAAGGCAACATGCTAACACATATACCAATAGGCTAATTGAACTGCGTCGCATAAAGAATCCTAAGCTATTGAGCTCCACTAATCAAATATAGCATGCTTGTGATGGAAATTTCGATCAACTGATGCTCAATCCTTCTTGAAATAGCACAGAAGGCAAAAAGACAAAAAAGAAGCCATCTAAAAGTAATCAATCTAACATTAATACATTTTTAAACATCAAATGCCATTAGCATTTCAAGTCAAAACACACGTATTACAAGTTCAATTCTTGAGAGAACTCAAGACATGCCCAACTGTTATGAATTTTTCTATTTGTTAAATTCTCATACTAATATTTGTGACAGAAAGTAGTTAACATCAGATATAGAGTTGTAATTTTCCCTTCCTCTTGCAACACTCAAAACCAAAATAATTATAATAACAATAGCACGAAGCAAAGAAAAGGCCCTAGCCTGAACTAACAAAAGGGAAATGAGGACATGTCCTAACGCATCTACTTGCTAAATTTTCAGTAAAGAGAAGTCCATCACCTAAAGAAGCATACTCATAAGAATCTTACCTGGCGCTCCACCGTGAGTGGTGTATATCCTGTCATTAGAAAATGACATCGAGGAGTAGGGATCAGAGAAGCAAGAAGGCCAACCAAATCATTGTTCATGTATCCTGGATAGCGCAAAGTAGTCGTGCTTGCTGACATGACAGTAGAAACTAACGAATTTGTTTGGACAAAAGTAGGAGTAGAGATGTGAAGGCGTTCCACAGCAATCCTATTAAGTGCAGTATTATCAAGAACAACTACGCAGTCAGCATTCAAAGTGAGTCGCTTGAGCGTTAGAAGGGAGTTGTATGGCTGTACCACTACATCACTTGTCTCGTTCTGGTTGGGAAATACACTATATGTTTGAACGAGTTTTTTGCTGTAGCGATCGTTTAGAGTCTCCAATAGGTATGATCCCATACCTGGTTAAAGCAAGAAATTACCAGCCCAAATAAGTTAAATCACTTAGCAAAGACGAGAGTAATTGTGTCGGTTAACATACTAAACATTAAGTGATAAGGGATATCCCAGAACTAATATGTTGCTGTACAGTGGTCAAAGTTGAAGAGGAAAAGAATTCAAGTATAAGTCATTGCACAAATGCTATGATTGAGTTGATTTTAATTTATCGCTCACTCGAGAAGGTAAGCATATCCCTTCTTACAACATTACAATTAAATGTTTAAGGCGTGGAGGAGAAAGTTTCGAGATAAGGATAGCAATCTTGTATGAGACTTTATTTCGAGTTGCATTTTATGGTGTGTGTGGAGAGAAAGAAACAGCCGCTGTTTTGAAGACCAAACACGGACAACATAGCAGATTAGGGAATTGTTTTATTTGACATTGTATACTTGGTTTAATGCTGTGGCTACTAGGCATATAGACGAGCTGTCTAATTTCATGTTGTTACTTTCTGATTTAAATTGATAATACACTTCATGTGTATTATGCATTGATTAATAAAATATTTGATTACCTTTCAAAAAAATAAAAACAATTAAATGCCATAGTCTTATCAAAATCAATATAAATCAGGATATTCATATTTTGGAATTTAAATAGAAAAGTTGCACGTGGTAGGATTTGGAAAACCTGAGCCTGTTCCACCAGCAATTGAATGGCACAGAACAAAACCCTCAAGACTATCACTTCCATCCGCTTCTCTATCGATCATATCCATTAGATCCTCCTCATATTGCTTACCCTGATTGAATGAAAATAATTATGCCAAAAGGAACAAATACAAAGACGGGACAAAAGAAAAGGAAAGAATGAGAATTGTTTGCAATCTAATATGCAAGGGGATAGTAAAGGCTCATCTACAAAGTGCTCGTTTGGGAAAGCTTAAAAAGTTGCTAAAAAGTTAATGTCAAAGTCAAAAATTAATTTTAACCATACATTTCATCATCTTTTATCAAAATCTACTAAATCTTTTATCAACAACTTTCTCAAACAACCCCTAAATATAAACTACAACAAAGCGAGGGGTTTCTCCATTAAATATTAACTAAAGCGAGTTGAGAAAGAATTTAGTATACATGTGTAATGCAAATATCAAAGAGCGGGATAATTCTACTACTGTTGAGAGGGGTTCTCTACTGATTACCAGCAAATAACTATCAAGCAGATTGCTGTAGTTTTTATACCCTTTACAACCCATTTGAATATCTACTTTACTTTAACAGTTAGGATTTCAAGCAGAAATCAATTCAAATATTATCACAAAGAGCAATAGGACATCAGTCATCTAACTAAATATATCGAATACAATGGGCCAATAAACAATAGCAGCATATATAGCTTTCAAAGCACAGGTTTTACCAGCAATTCAGTAATATTATCTGTACTGTTTGTCCGATCATTTTACTTTCACAATACAAAAAGAATATGTCACGGTAACTATATATAATATCAGCCACCAATTACAAAAGAGGAACTGATGCTGACCTGGTGATATCCACTTGCCCAGTTATTTCCAGCACCGCCTCCATGATCTGCAATAAATATATTCTCGTGATTATACAGATTCCTGTATTCCCCATTTTGTATACCATTAATCACCCTGGGCTCCAAATCCATCAGTAATGCCCGTGGAATATAGTGTTGATCATCAGCTTGATAGAAAAAAACATCTTTCCGGTCACCTCCCTGCAGCATTTGAAGCATTTTATTAACACAGAATAAGAAATTTTTATTTGAATGCTAATGGGGATAATTCCGCTCATGGGACAAGATATAAGTAACCAGTGCACAGCACCATATATGTATATGACAACAAATTAATCAAAAACTAATGCATTCATGTGCATATACATATTCCATGAATACAACCGTGATAAATTGCATACTTAATATCTGCTTCCATT
This sequence comes from Fraxinus excelsior, assembly GCA_019097785.1. Classification (NCBI taxonomy): domain Eukaryota; kingdom Viridiplantae; phylum Streptophyta; class Magnoliopsida; order Lamiales; family Oleaceae; genus Fraxinus; species Fraxinus excelsior. The sequence goes on from CM032632.1 coordinate 32,826,775, forward strand.
AGCAAGGAATGAGACATCAGAATTAGATGACATTAAGGGCTTGCTTGGGAGTTCTTTTTTTTTTTGCCGGCTTTGACCGATTTTGGGTGGCAACATTTATGAGAGGTTGAAAAAAACGGTGCTTGCTAGTTTTTTTAGGCACCGGTTTTGAATGATTTAAAAACCACCCAACCATCCAAAACCGGTGTGGTGTAATTTTGACCGATTTTCTCAACCCACCAAATCGACGGGTTTTGGCCATTTCTCGTATTTTCTTTTAATTTCACCCTCCCAAAAAATTATTTATAAAATAAAAATACTACTAATAAGACAAAAATTCACTTATAAAATATATATATTTAAAGTCTACTTAAAATTATTTAGAGCATATCTAAGAGACTCTTTAAACATGAGATGCTCTCTATTTTAAAAAGTCAACATTTAAAATCATGCTCCAAGAGACTCTTTAAATTAACATTTTAATTTAAAGAGTGGATTTGGCTCTCCAAATTTAGAGAGCCAAACCCACTCTTTATAATTAAATGCATTCAAAAAGTTTCAATTTTCTAAAATAATATAAAGAAAAGCTAGTTAAAATAAATGATAAAGAAAAATAATAAATATTTGTTTGGAGTAGTAAAATTAAGTGTTAAATATAAAGAGTTTGTTGGAGTATATCAAAATTTTAACTCTTTAAATTTATAGATGCTCTTAAAATGATAGAATATACTCTTTAAAAATAGAGATTCTCTTAAAAGTATAAAATTAACTTATAATTATAAAATCTACTTATAAATAAAAAATATTAACTTAAAGTTTTAAGTAAATATTTAACTTTATTTAATTTTTTAAATTAAATATTAACTTATATGTAAAAAATTATATATATGTAAAATATCATTTATAAGTAAAAAAATTCATATAAAAAACTATAAACTGAAAATTTTACTAAAGGATATATATGTAATTTTATTATTTTAAAAACTTTCAGAACGAGTGGATAATAAACTTTCAAGCATAAGTTGGACAATTTTAAAAACTGCTACTAAAACCACTCAAACGATCCATTCACAAACGCTCAAAACCAGTACTTTTAAAAATGCTCATAATCGGTTCGCCTAAACTCCCAAGCAAGCCATAAAGGTACGCCTCTTCAAAGTTCCCACTATACGTTGGTTTTTCCTCAACTCCGATTTCATGCTCCCATCTCTGTGGACCAATCACTCAGTAAAGATTCATTTGCATGCTCAAGAACTGATTTAAAATGATTCTCTCTGTTCTCCGGTTCTTCCCTTTCCAGAATAATTGAAACTTTGCCTTTATTATATTGTTTTCTTTCCCTTTAAGTTCCAACTTGCACTTTCTGAATAGTATGCTTAATAACTAAATTAGCTACAACGAAATACAAGGGATACTAAGAAGGGTTCAACTTTTGATAGGAGAATCACCACAGTTTGCTATTGGGCTTCACCAACCCAAAAATCCAAAACCTCCTCCTGTAACTCCTTTTCCTTCTATAATTTTACACAATGACCAAACAGGAAAAAATAAGTTTGCAACCAGAAGGACAAAAAACATCCAAAATGTGAAGCGTTAATATATTTTCCACCAAATGAACGTAAGAAAACCCCTCTACAAAAACGAAAAATCATACGCAGTAACACAGATATAAATATATGCATACTGGACACAAAACGTAAAGCATTTAAGCATCGCACATTTGTACTGCAATGTCATCAATCCCAAAATTCAAAAAGTTCCCCTATTCCTATAATATCTTTTCGTTTCAACTTTCTCCGCCAATTACAAGCATAAAAGAACTCTAGATAAATGGGAAAATTATACACAAGCGCGCGCGCGCACACACACACACACACACACATATATATATATATATATACACAGAGAGAGAGAGAGGTTCGCACCTGAGTGGCGAAGTCTTCGAGAATGCCTTCTTTGCTAATGCCATGTTCTAGGCATAGCTGTTTCCAGAACTCCATTCCGATCTGGTTCCCGCATTGCCCCACTTGCAACGTAATTATTTCCCTTGGCATTTTCCTATTCCTGTGGGAAATTCAAATCCAAAAATGGGGTCTCGATCGAGATGGAGGGGGGATCTGGTGGGATTCGGATTTTGCTTTTTGCACTGTGTGAGTGGTGGCCGGGACTGGGGTTTTGAAAAGGAGAAGAGGGAAATAGTGGCGTCGGAAATTATTTCCACTGCGCTTTATAGAACAGTGCCGGCTAAGGGCGGGCTTGGGATTCATTTTGACCAATTTTGGGTGGATATACCATGGGTGAGAAAATGGGTAGTTCGGCCGTTCGATAGAAATTAAAATCAGATTAAAATAGAAAAATTAGATGTTATTGTTGACTTTTATTAGATGAGTGAGACCAATAACGATCATATTTTCAATTTTAATCCCTACCGAACGAGACCTTACTATGGATCAATAAATGTGACCAACAGTGATTTGAATGTATATAAAAAGAATTTCTTTTGGATTTACTCGAATAGCTCGATAGAAAATCAAAGCTTTGCTTTGACTTGATGTAATACAATTTTGATTGTATTTCTTAACCCATCAAATCAATGTATTTTGGTTGAAGTTTTGCTTGATATACATCCGGGGTTCATACCTCGTGAAATAAGAAAAATCATGGTCTCCTCAAGGGAGCTATCATCCGACGTGTAAACTCGAATGTATAACTAGCAAAATTCTTTGTTGTTCTCATATTTTCTTCAAATTTTATCATCTATAAAATAATTATTTCAATCAACATCAAAAATTACTTATAAAATAAAAAAAAGTTACTAAGTAAAAATTTACAAATGTTTAAAAAATATTTAAAAGTACAAAGTGAACTTATAATTGTAAAATTTACTTAGAAGTAAACACTTAACTTTTAAAATAAAATATTAACTTATATATAAAATTGAGTTGGAAGTAAACATAACTTATATGAGTAAAAAAAATTCATACAATAAGTTATAAATCGAAATTTTAACTGAAGGGCATATCTATAGACACTCGTGCAGGTTCATCAAAGTTCACGTGAGCAAAGAACGGCTAGCCCCTATATTATTTTATTATTTAAAAAAATATAATCATTACATAATAAACTCTAAGAATGTGTTTGGTATAGATTTTAATCGAATTAAAATTGAAAATATAGTTGTTATTGGGCCCCACGCGTCTAATAAAAGTCAACAATAATGACTAGTTTTTCAATTTTAATTCCTACCAAACACACTCTAAGCATGAGTTATTCTCTCTCTTTTTAAAAAAAAAAAAAAAAAAACTGAACTTATAATCGGTGCTCCAAAACTTTCAAAGAGCCCCTGAGCTATGGATGGGGTCACTGCTAACATGCGCTGGTGTTTGGAGAAATGTGCAAATTTATGGATGGGTGCTCAACCAATTAAAAATGTAGCAATTAAGCCATCGTGTGGAGTAATTTTTAAAATCACTTAGTCCGATATTCATTTTACCACGTTCTCCAAAAAAATCATTTTTTTACACATTTTCATAATTTTATACTATTTTTTAATCATAAGCTCTCCAAAAATCAGTCACTTAAAGCACTATGTTATTCTCTTTTTGTAGCAAATGAATTTCTCGATGAATTAGGCCCCTACTTGACAAAGGTTATTGAAATTGTAAGCTGGTGGATTCCACGAAATAATTATGTTCTCCCAATGAAATAATTATGTTTGTAAATCTAAAACTTTTTCCTACTTTAACTATTCTCCAAAAAATTATCTAATACAAAACTCTCTTTAACATAAAATAGGGCTCGAATAGAGTCTAAGCCCATGTTTGAGCTACATTAATTTTCTCATTCTCATTCTTCTACTCATTTTCAACACGCATTCTTCAATAAAATAATATCTTCCATCACATCAATAATGTTTCTTTTATTTTCAACTACATATTTCACATCATATCAACAGTAAAAATGCATTCTTACTCCCAAAATAGATATGAGAACAAATTAGGGGGTCAAGTAAGGAAAGAATTAAATCTTCTTGAGTCCCTTTTATAAATTCGGAGTTAAGACGTGTGCTGTCTTCGCTTTGAGACTTGGATTCTTCATTGAGAGCACCACCACGGAGCGCGACTTTGGTAATAGGCAAGGGGGAGTACAAGGCCAAGTGCATAGTGTTGGCAATGAGCATAAGATGATTGCTGGCTTGACTATGTGGCTCGCATTCTGCCCTTGAATTGAATTGTCATATACTCCATGCAAGTGTCTGGTCACGAACCATTGATGGGTAGGCCAAAAATGATCCACCTAACTCGGGCATTTGTTGCCTAAGCCCTTAATCATTATTTTGAAAATACTAAATGGCCATCCGAGGGATATTGTTCGAGGACCCTGACCAATAGGGGGACGCCACACAGCCCCCCACCCGAGCCAATAGGGGGATGTCACATGCCCCCCGGCCATGTAGCAGCTTCCTTACTACTTTATATATAGCCCTTGTTCGAGATTTATCTTTAAAAATTCGTTTTCTTCAAACTCAATAAATAATTTTATACAGAAATTTAAAGTTTATTCCTACTTTTTACGCGATTTTTTTCAAAACGCTATTATTATAAATTCTAATATGCAACTTTCAATAGGCCTGAGCGCTATTTGGTTTGGGTCGATTTCAACCCAATTCCGAAACCAAAATCAAATTAGTCGATTTGAGTGACTTTCAACACAAACCGACCCAATCTAGCTCTTAAACCAAACAAACCCAAATTAAATCGATTTGGTTTGGTTTGATTCAGTTAGTCGGTTTGAATCTTTGTCCAAATTGAATTTTTTCTTTTTAAAAAAAACTGTCTTGAATGTTGGGCTCGCTTAGAGAGTTAGAGTACATATAACCTTGTTTTTTTTTTATGTATGCAACTTTTTTATTCGAGTTACAACATATAACAACTAAAAATAGTATTGGAATTTTGGATTTCAAATAATGAAAATTATTATCTCAACCTGCATTTTCACATGTAAGCTATAATTAACAAATCAGAATATAACATATATAATTAAAAAGATTCAATATTGTAACTAATATATAATCTCATGTCCATAATCATTATCTCAACTTGTATTTTCAAAATGCGGACTTATTACAAGTAAAATATGCTATATAAAAAAATTTAACTAAAACACAAGGCCTACCAACAGAAACAACATTTATAAAGGACATAAATAATATCAACATCTCCTTGAAAGCGTCCTCATAAAACAAAGTGTTTGTATAGTATTCAACAAAATTACTCGAAGAGACAGTTTGAGCACTTTCACTTTGAGGAGGATATCATTAAGCTTTTGATTTTGATTTTGATTTTTTCCTTTTTCTTTTTTTACGAAAAATGGAAACGTGTAAGTGGATCCCACATTGCCGTCGCTCCCCACCCATGTGTCCAAGAAGAGAGAGCTGCATTACCAACTTCCGGTGTTAGGGAGGGTATACGTACATCCACTGCACCTCAAATTCGAAATCGAAAAATCTGGCCATCGAATCCCCTCACAGCAAAATATATACAGCTAGTGGAGTTAATGCTTATGCTGTTGGACTGTGGGAATGCTCAGCTGCAGGGAATTTTTTTAGTCCCAATCCCACATCGTTTATTGAGTATTGGGATGAGAGAACGAGAGGATATAAAGTAAGCAACCCAGTTAATATTAATTTCATGAAGCCGTGTGGTGAGCCCAAAGCAAACTATTCTTTCGCCTTTTACTAAAGAATACCGTGTGCTCGCCACAAAAAAACGGCATACATTTATTTTTGAAGGGGTCTTTTCCAATAGGGATTGCCCCCAACCAATTCTAGTTTAAAGTTCTCTCTTCTACTCGCTATATATATATATATTAGACTAATTGGGCTTCTATTAGATTTCTGTTTTGGTCGTTTCACCGCGTTTTGTATTTTCATGCTCATGTTCAACCGCTACAGCTCAATACCCCTGCACACACTGCCATTTATTCTTGGAAAATTCTGTGTGTACATAATTTGGGTGCATAATGATGTCCATAATGTGATGTGGACAAAATTCTATTATTGATGTGAAAGTGTGAAATTTGAATTAAAGGTTGGATTCAGTATCACGTGTAATTATGGACACCTTTATGTGTAACATTATATACTTATAGCACTTCTCTTTATTCTTAAAATTAGTCTATATGTTCATAATATTTTAAATAATGTTTTACATAATGACCAAATAGCGGCCTCCAGGCGCCCCCAATTGGGAGCTATCATTTGGTCATTATGTAAAGGATTATGTTATTTTAGCATAGTCCTCATTCTTATCTAAAACTGAGTTAAAAACAAGTAAAGAAGCATATATATCAGGGCGTTTCTGCATCCCGTCATGCAAAATTGATATCTTTTGAATAAACCGTTGCTTATAAGTTGTTTCTACCCAAGATCATTTACAAAATTGATTGTGTTTACTGTATAATGCGCATTGAAGGGGCAGTACATCTTGTGTTGGTGCTACTTAAGAAATGAACTTCATGGAAGAAGCGTAAATGAATGTCACCATCACTTTTTCTTTTATCATTGTCGTTGCTTTTGTTTATGGATTCGTTTGTTCATATCAAAACTTGAATTGACTCTCTCTCCTTTCTCTGAATTTATATGTTAAGAGGAACCTGAAAGGCAGATTAAGGGATTAATTTCCACTTGATAGAACGCAAAGCCAATGACTTCAATCGAACAAGGTAATGGGTTTTAGGTATATGATCAAGAAATTGGCTCCATCTTAGAGCCTTGAGTTTGTACCCAAAAGACAAATTCATGGATGGATAAATAGCTGAGTTTCATTGTGATAAAATGCAGCGTCAATGATTTTAGTTGAGAAAGGTAACAAGTCTTAGCATGTCAAATTTGAAGCCCAAAAATCAAAGGATAAAAAATAAAGTGCATTTCTAGTTGCCAGCGAAATTGGCAGTAAGACCTCCAATCTTTGGTGAAATGGTGGCAAAAAACTTGACTAATCTGAAACTATAATGCAGAGTCTTATATCAATGTATATATTGTGAAAGATACGCGGCCAGGTATATATGCTGGTGGGATATCATATTTAGTCCAATCCCACATCGTTTAGTGAGTGTTGGGATGAGAGAATGAGAGGCTATAGAAAGCGGCCCAGTGAAGAGAAAAGACATGCAGCCGTGCGGTGAGCACAGAGCGAACTATTCTTTCGCCTTTTACTAAAGAATACCGTGTGTTCGCCGCAAATAGCGGCATACACCAATTTTTGGAGGGGTCTTTTCCAATAGGGATTGCCCCCAACCAATTTTAGTTCAAATGTTTCTCTCTAACTCAGAATAATGTGTAAAAGATTAGAAGTTTAATTCTCAATCAATGATGTCTTAGGATTCATTTTAATCTGTGATACGATTTTTAATTGTAAATCCCGAGATTAGTTGGGTAGCTGCGTTGAACATCAATCGTTTTTTTCTCAAAAATAATTCATTCTAACTGATTTGTCCGTGTTTTGGCCGTTTAAATGTGATTTGTGTGAACGTATTATCGAAAATATTTTATCGTGTGAATATGAGATTGAAAATAAGTATGTAAAAAAAAGAAAAAAAAGAGTTTCAAATAATGATTGTCAAACATGTACTATGTTTAATATACATTATCTTTTTACCGATCAAAATTAAAATATCTTTGATCGTTTTGACAGCGAGACAAAATTTACTTTTAGGAAAATACTAAATGGCCATTCGGGGGATATTGGTCGAGGACCCTGACCAATAGGGAGACGCCACACAACCCCCCACCCGAGCCAATAGGGGGATGTCACATGCCCCCCGGCCATGTAACAGCTTCCTTACTACTTTATATATAGCCCTTGTTCGAGATTTATCTTTAAAAATTCATTTTCTTCAAACTCAATTTTACTCGATAAAAAAATTTATACATAAATTTAAAGTTTATTCCTACTTTTTACGTGATTTTTTTCAAAACGCTATTATTATAAATTCTAATATGTAACTTTCAATACGCCTGAGCGCTATTTGGTTTGGGTCGATTTCAACCCCATTCCGAAACGAAAATCAAATTAGTCGATTTGAGTGACTTTCAACCCAAACCGACCCAATCTAGCTCTTAAACCAAACAAACCCAAATCAAATCGATTTGGTTTGGTTTGATTCAGTTAGTCGGTTTGAATCTTTGTCCAAATTGAATTTTTTCTTTTTTAAAAAAAAACTGTCTTGAGTGTTGGGCTCACTTAGAGTACATATAACCTTGTTTTTTTTTTTTTTTATGTATACAACTTTTATATTTGAATTACAATATATAGCAACTAAAAACAGTATTGAAATTTCGGATTTCAAATAATGAAAATTATTATCTCAACCTGCATTTTCACGGCATATAAGCTGTAATTAACAAATCGGAATATAACATATATAATTAAAAAGATTCAATATTGTAACTAATATATAATCACATTTCCATAATCATTATCTCAACTTGTATTTTCGAAATGCGGACTTATTACAAGTAAAATATGCTATATAAACATTAAACAAAATTAATTAAAAAACAGGGCCCACCAACGGAAACAACATTTATGAAGGACATGAATAATATCAACGTTTCCTTGAAAGTGTCCTCATAAAACAAAGTATTTGTATAGTATTCAACAAAATTACTCGAAGAGACAGTTTGAGCACTTTCACTTTGAGGAGGATATCGTTAAGCTTTTGATTTTGATTTTTCTTTTTTTTTAAAAAATAAAATGGACACACGTGTAAGTGGATCCCATATTGCCGTCGCTCCCCACCCACGTGTCCAAGAAGAGAGAGTTGCATTACCAACTTCCGGTGTTAGGGAGGGTATACGTACATCCACTACACCTCAAATTCGAAATCGAAAAATCTGGCCATCGAATCCCCTCACCTACGTGTCCAAGAAGAAAGTTTAAATGCCAACTTATTGCACCGGAGAAATGCATCATGAAACTTGACAAATCTGATCTTATAATATCTCTTCGATCAAAAATGAAACCAAGGGAGGTATAAAAACGAAGTAAAAATGGCGATAGATACACAGCAAGATATATACAGCTAGTGGAGTTGATACTTGTGCTGTTGGACTGTGGGAGTGCTGAGCTGTAGGGAATTTTTTTAGTCCCAATCCCACATCGTTTACTGAGTATTGGGATGAGAGAACAGGTGGATATAAAGTTAGCAGCCCCGTATACATTAATTTCATGAAGCCGTGTGGTGAGCACAGAGCGAACTATTCTTTCGCCTTTTACTAAAGAATACCGTGTGCTCGCCACCAAAAATGGCATACATCTATTTTTGAAGGGGTCTTTTCCAATAGGGATTGCCCCCAACCAATTCTAGTTTAAAGTTCTCTCTTCTACTCGCTATTCTCACACACACACATATGTGTATGTATGTTTTTAATATGAGACTAGTTGGGCTATCAGATATCTGTTTTGGTCGTTTCACTGCATTTTGTATTTTTCTGCTCAACCGCTGCAGCTCAATACCTGTGCACACTGCCATTTATTCTTCTAAAACTGAGTTAAAAACAAGTAAAGTGTCATGCAAAATTTGATTATCTTTTGAATAAACCGTTTCTACACAAGATCATTTACAAAATTGATTGTGTTTACTGTATAATGCGCGTTGAAGAGCAGTACATCTTGTGTTGGTGCAAATGAATGTCGCCATCACTGTTTCTTTCATCATTGTCGTTGCTTTTGTTTATGGATTCGTTTGCTCATATCAAAACTTGAATTGACTCTTTCTCTTAATTTATATGTTAAGAGGAACCCGAAAGGCAGATTAAGGGATTAATTTTCACTTGATAGAACGCAAAGCCAATGACTTCAGTCGAACAAGGTAATGGGTTTTAGGTATAGGATCAAGAAATTGGCTCCATCTTATAGCCTTGAGTTTGTACCCAAAAGACAAATTCATGGATGGATAAATAGCTGAGTTTCATTGTGATAAAATGCAGCGTCAATGATTTTAGTTGAGAAAGGTAATAAGTCTTACCATGTCAAATTCGAAGCCCAAAAATCAAAGGATAAAAAATAAAGTGCATTTCTAGTTGCCAACGAAATTGGCAGTAAGACCTCCTATCTTTGGTGAAATTGTGGCAAAAAAACTTGACTAATCTGAACTATAATCCGAAGTCTTATATCAATGTATATATTGTGAAAGATACGCAGCCAGGTATATATGCTGGTGGTATATCATATTTAGTCCAATCCCACATCGTTTAGTGAGTGTTGGGATGAGAGAATGAGAGGCTATAGAAAGCGGCCCAGTGAAGAGAAAAGACATGCAGCCGTGCGGTGAGCATAGAGCGAACTATTCTTTCGCCTTTTACTAAAGAATACCGTGTGTTCGCCGCAAATAGCGGCATACACCAGTTTTTGGAGGGGTCTTTTCCAATAGGGATTGCCCCCAACCAATTTTAGTTCAAATGTTTCTCTCCAACTCAGAATAATGTTTTGAAAGATTTGAAGTTTAATTTTCAATCAATGATGTCTTGGGATTCATTTTAATCTGTGAAACGATTTTTAATTGTAAATCCCGAAATTAGTTGGGTAGCTGCTGGGCTGATCCAACTGATTAGTTCGTGTTTTGGCCGTTTAACTGCGATTTGTTTCAATTATTCATCACATGAAAAAATTAACTGAAGTTGTAGATAACCAGAGTAAAACACATTATTTGGATCCAGATGCATACCGACACCGGACTATCTATGGTCTAGTCCAACGTACTCGTAGAGAAACATTGTTTTGCGGTGATTGTTAATTTGTGGAGCATTTTGAAATCAGACTTCAATGACGAGAGCATGCTTGGTTTAAGATTATGGCAAAGTTCAGCATTACATTCAAGCTTTTATTTGAATGATAGCGATAATGAGTTGCCATGAAGCTGTTTCACCTTTGAGCCTCCATTTAGCAAAATTTATAGATGGTTTATTTTCAATATAATGTATAGAGTAAATGGCTGAATGGATTGAAGAATAATTGGGCCGAAAAGGAAAAAAAAAACAATAGTGCAGGTGTGACAATCGAGCTTCGGTTTGAGCCCATAATACCATTCCGGAAAGAGAACGTAGAGACGAGTAGAACTCATTGCTTTGTTGCGACAAGCGATGGATTTTGGCCATCCGAGTTCGTTTAGGACTCGAAAATTGTATTTAAAGTTTTAGTATTATTTTTGTCATTTCGTTTATTTTTATTTTTTTTCAATTTTTGTTTGTTTAAATTAGATTTTCATGAAAACAATTATAAATAAAGGGTCACTTCATCATTTTTCATCATCTTCAATTAATAAAATTCACCAGTACTTTTTACAATATGGTGGATTCCAGAATTTCGTGTTTTTAAATTTTTTTTTTTTTTTGAATTCTCTGTTTCGCCCTGCGTGTCACAATCATACATTTCAAATGATCCCATATTGTATTATTCACTATTCATTTCTATCTATTTATAAATTGAAAGTGTTTGTAAATTAGAAATATTATAGTAAAAGTGCAGGTACAAATCTTATCCCTGCTTAATCTCTCCCTAATTATCAGCGTTTTACTTGGAAACGTAACTTCAGAAAGCAACCACTTGTTTGTTAAGAGTTTCATATGGATTAGAATTTCGACCTAAAGTCGGTCTCGTTCAACATCCACATGTTTGAAAATGGCTAAATTGAATCCTATTAAAGCCTAACAAGAATTCTACTATACATGCGAAGTTGAATCATAACCAACCATATGCAGCCAAGATATCTAATAAGCTCACAATTAAAGAATAAAATCTGAACCTTTGGACTAAGGAGTTGGGCAGGGGCCGCGCGAACGCAGGCCCCCACTACCACAAATTATGACCTAGGCTCGACCACTTGGGCCGACCTTAGGCGGGTGCCCCTCCTATGTGCAATGGAGGTCACCAACCTAGGCCATGGGCCTTCTTGATCACCCATAGACCCGGTCCAGGTAAGTATGTAATACAGTCCCACTTGGTCTTGTTTTATACTACTACTAAAAGCTTCTTATTTCTTGCTCTTACGATGTGGGTTTCTGAAGACATTATAGTACATTATCATTAAATACCAGGTTATAGTCTTGGATCACTTTCTTATATGCTTCTGTTTCCCTGTTAGTTTTGAACTCTAAATCCATCACATCTTAGTGATGCTTTTATTAATTCAAATTTTCGTCATAATTGAATTTAACTTTTCTTGGCTTACGAGAGATTATATGTAATCAGTGCCTACCAATCCAGCTGCAATGCAAATTCTAAAAAAAAAATTCCAGGAAAATATCTTACGAGAAAGATCTTTTGTGAAATTTATATCTCGAACCATAAAAGAATGGATAATGTAGAGATCAAATATAAGACATAAAACATATGCAGTTTTCCAAACATTGGCAGCGCTGTTACATTACTTGAGTCCTTGTCTGCCTCGACTAACGATCTTGCTACGATATGGAAAAGAACGACCTATCAGAAGACATGTCGGAATTGTGGCACATTCTGTTGATTTAGGTTCAGTGAAGGATGGAAGAGGACCGAAGGGTGTCAGCTACTGTTTTGGAGCTGCTTCCGAGCAAGAGGTGGCGTGCATTAGCCATTCCATGACCCTGTACCAACCAAACTTGTAGAGTGAGTGTGTTACCACACTTCTGAAAACACCTCCTCCAACACTTAGGAGATTTTTCCATTGATAAGTAATAGCTCCTCTCCTCTCACCCATGTGTTCAAGCGGAGAGAGCTTACAAACTTCCGGCATTGGGGTCAGGGGCGGACGCAGGACTTGAAATTTAGGGGGGCACAACTAAACTCGAGAAAAAGTTGGGGAAAATTATACAATCGAAAATTTACGTCCAAAATACTCATATTCATGTAATTTTGCATCCGACCATTTACATAGAATAAGACTTTTTCGAATGTAAAAAATTCAATTTTTTTTTGTCATATTCTATATAAAATTTCCTAATAAAATGATGAAAGTATCATAAAAATAATAAATATTAATGAAATAATTGAATTTTTTTAAAAAAAATATTCGAGTTGGACGTCTTTCTTCAAAACTCACGTTTAACGTATTTTTAACTATTTTCGATATCTGTTTAGACTATTCGATATGTCCATAATATAGTTCTCGAAATAAGTTTTGAAATGATATAAACAATTTGTAAAATCGATTAGCGTACGATCGTCGGAGAATTTTTAAAATTAGCTTTCAAATTTATTGTGATTTTGCCCCTGTTTGGTGGAGTTTAAAGTCAAATTTTTAGTAAATTTTGATAAAAGTTATATATTTAAAGATTCCATGATATATGTTAATAAAATTAATTGTTAACTTTGATTTACATTAAAATTTATATTTCAATCAATACCAAACATGACTTTATTTAAAAAAAAAAAAAATCTCAAGTTAGTGGGGCACGTGCCCCACTAGGCCCTACCCTGGGTCCGCCCATGATTGGGGTATTATATGTACATTCACTACACCTCAAATTTGAAAACAAAAACATCTGGCCATGAGTTACTAATAAATTTGACATCAATAGCCTGTTCCCATCATCCATGCGTCCACAAAGAGAGAGAATACCAACTTCTCGCACCGGAGAAAAGGCATATATCGGTTCATTCACCGCACCTCAAATTCGAAACTATGAACCATCCAGGGAATCGACTACATAGCCAGTTCCTGCGGTGCTAATGAAGAATTTGACAGTAAGACTACTAACTTAGCGAAAACAAAAATAAGCACGGCACAAAGAAACATGACCAATCTTTAACTGTTTGATCAAAAAATGAAGCCGAACAAGGTATAAAAAGGAAGTAAAAATGGTGATAGATAACAGAGCTGGCACGGCACACAGAAACATGACCAATCTCATCTGTTTGATGGAGTGCCATTAGGTTTTTTGTTTTAGTACCAAACCCACGTCCATTAGTGTTAGGAGGAAAGAGGCTATAAAACAAGCAGGCCCAGTAATATTGTATGATGCTCGAACCCAATTGACAAAAACCATTTAACAAAAACCATTTAGGACTAGTCTCGGGCAGGGGCCGCGCGAACGCAGGCCCCCACTACCACAAATTATGACGTAGGCTCGACCACTTGAGCCGACCTTAGGCGGGCGCCCCTCCTAAGTGCAATGGAAGTCGCCAACCTAGGCCATGGGCCTTCTTGATCGCCCATTGACCCCGTCCAGGTAAGTATGTAATACCAGCCTACTAGGTCTTATTTTATAATACTGCTCAACCCTTCTTTTATTTTGCTCTTCCGATGTGGGATTTCTGAAGAGTGAAACCAGTACCCAAGCTTTCTCTTGCATTACACACTATACATTTTGGTTCTCCATTTCACGAAATTGCCACTAACATTTTGCTATTTGTATATATTTCAATTTTAGTGGAAACGATATATAAATTCTAGGATATGTTGAACATAAATTTGAAGAATTTCACTTGATGCGGGCAAATGTTAGACAAGTCGATGTTACTCAATCCGAAACCCATGAAAGCAAAGAAATAAGTAAAAGAAGGCCAAAATAATTAGCTGCCAAATCCAAATTCTAGATTTAAAAATCCCGTCAGCATCAATTTCTTGATATGTTTCCTTCTTTATTATGTGCCTCAAAAACTAGCCGCAAAATACAAATTCTAAAAAAAGCCTTACAAGATATTTCCAGCAAAATATCTTCCAAGCTAGATTTTTTTTTTTGTGCAAATTCATTTCAAATCATCAAAGAATGGATAATGTAGAGACCAAATATAAGACAAAAAACATTCAGCAGCACTTTTACATTACTTGATCCCTCCGTCTGCCCCTCTACTGACAACCTTACTATGATATGGAAAAGAACGACATATCAGAGGACCTGTCCGAATGGGAGCACATTCAGTCAAATGATAACAACTCAATACACAATAAAGACTCAATTTTCCCTCCAAATGATCATGAAGGCCCGCCTGAGACTCCACACAACAACGAACAAATTCACGAGCAAAAGCCATTGTTGTCATCTCGTGGCGATGATGATAGAGAAGATGGAGTCGAGAGGGCGGGAAGTGGTGTAAAGAAGTCAAAAAAATTGAATTTGGGAGTCTTGAATTCGGGTTTTTTTGGGATTTTTTTTGGGATAAGAAAATTTGATTGCTTTAAGGTTGGATTGTGGTCAGTTTCTGGAGTTGCAGCAGTTGTTTTAGCGTCCTTGTTGCATAGGAGAGTGCTGAAGTGGTGGAAATCAATGCAGATGGAGCATAAGGAGTACCTATTACTTCTCATCAAAGAAAAAGACCAGGTCTGATTCAAGATTTTTGCATATAGTAAATAATGGTTATTATTGATGAAATTTGAAAATAAATTACTTATAAGTAATCGAGTTTTAAATAAAGGTTTTTGTAGATAATAATTATCAACGAGTTACTTATTATGTTCAAGCAAGAGTTACTTTGAAATTAAGCCAATGTTTGGTACGAATTAAAATTCGATCTAAGTCAAAGTCAATAATTAATATTAAACATATATTTCATGGGATTCACAGTTTTTCAATCATACATTTAATCAATTTTTATCAAAATCTAATTTTAATCTCCGTCAAACACGGCCTAAGTAATTTTTTTATTATTTAAACTAGGAAATATGTAGTTTATCCGAATATGTTTGAAAATAAATGGTTACTTTAAATTAACTTTTACTTATTTTTAAGCTAATTCAATCCAGGTTCAACATTTCAACTTTTGATATTAAAATGTAAAAGGTTTCGAGTTTTTAATGTTATTCATGAATTTGACTGAAAGTGCACATAAAATTTACATGGATCAACAATTGACTTTAGTCCGTGAACTCATACAAGAATACTTCACACTAACGACTAAAAGGGAAGAATAAAAAATTGCGACTCATAGTTGACTTTTTTAAGGAAATTGTATATGATGAAGCAATAGATACACACATTTGCTTAGCAAAGAATGATTTATATCATCTTTTTTTTAAAAAAAAAATTATTAAGAATAAGATTTAATATATTGTATTAAATTGTATCTTGTACTACTGAACATGCGAATCCCTTTACAGCTCTTGTATATTTGCTAGGAGCATGTTTGGCTAATCTCAAAGAAAGCAATGTTACTTTTAATTAAACAAGTTACTTCTTCTTAAAGTAACTTTTGCATTCCTATCAAAATAATTTATTGATTTCCAACCTTGACTAATTTAAAAAGCTATTAATTTGAAAATTACTTAAGCAAAGTAATTTACGTAATGTAGTTCATAGTTTCATAACAGTTATAACCATTGGCGTTTTGACTGTACTTTTTTTGCAGAAAATAAACCAGCTTTTGCTCCGAATTGCTCAGATGAATGAAATCTTACTTGCACGCCGGAAAGTTCCAGTTCTTCAAGTAAACTGAATAGATTGTGCATTGGAATCATTGTTCCTCAGTCTATCTATCTTATTTTTCTCAATCGCCTGAATCTTTGGAATGATGCTCAAACCAAGTTCTTTACCAAGCCTTGTGACAACAGCTCGAATGGGCACTTTACAGACGCGTGGGCGAGATTTCAGCCTTTTTTACTGCAACTATTTTGAGAAAGGCATCTTGAAATGCTTATGCTGGCAGAGTAAAATGCTGTAGTCATGTACATATTCAGTGTCTAGTGTTATGATGTTTATGAACAAAAGTATAAGTAGTTACTATTTCCTATATAAATTGGTGCTGGAATATCTTGATTTTCTTGTTGGGAGGCAATTCAAGAGATTTATGGTACGTTTGGTACGTGCTACTGAATAAGAACGTACAAGATTTAGAAAGTTTGGTATCCTGTCTGCAATACCATACATGCCCCTAGAAGGCGTCGAAAGTGAATGAAAGCAGCAAGTTGGGTGCTAACAATTTTAACCGTATACTTGTGATCAAGCCCTACTTCCATTTGTGTCAACGAATTTATAGCAAAACACGAACTTCACCACAGAAACATATCCAAGAAAGCTCAGTCTGCCTCCAAAAATATCAAAAAAGGTTCAAATAGTTCAGAAAACACGTCATGGGAATTGAAATTCTAAAAATTTAGGGAACCTAGAGCAGAACATGTTTAACTGAGAGTACAATAATTTGCAGTGTGTCAATGGAGAAGGATAAAGCAAGCACAACCCTTGGAACCTCGAGACAGTGAAGGGTAAAGTAGCTGCCAATTGGAAAGCCTTGAGCAATCTCAACCTCATGCCATTATTTTAGCAGATCTAACGTAAAGACTGTCCACAACCTTGGCCATATTCGAAATGGTTTCTAGTGTAGCTGGATATATAGCATCTGTTTTGGGATCATCAAAAATAATGAGGCATCCAGCACCCTGGTCCAAAGTTCCCGCAAACTTCTTATCCAAGATCATTTGTGACAATTTCTTCTCAACGTGATCAGCAGGCAATTCAATTAACTCAGCAATATGAGCAATCTCGACCCTCGAGAAAGGTTCAATCAACCTGCAAAGGTTCTGCTCGAGCAGTGTATCGTACAGGGAAGAAAGGTGCCTGTGGACAATAGGATCTTCCTCTAGCTGAGCCTTATAATTTCGAAGAGCAGTCTCGAAAAGCTTCAACGAGCGTTTTGAATGAGCATCGGCGATGGCTTTCATTGCATCGAGTTCTGGGCCCTGATATTGTAAGCCCACCTTGGGGGATGATATTATTCCTGCAACATCATCAGCTTGGCTAACCATAATTTTGCAGAGCAACATGTACTTGAGGCTATATATGGCCTGAGGATCTTCGAGGGCATTGAAAGCTTCAAAAGCTTCATAAAAATAGCTATAACCAGTTTTGTAATCCTTCTCTTCTGCATGAAGAATCCCACTTTGTAGATCTATAATGCCCTGCTGAGCCGGAGGCACGTAAATAGCATTGGCAGCTGTTCTTGCAGCAGTAAGTGCAGCCTTAGCTTTAGGAAGGTTCCTCAAAGAAAAATGGAGCTTGCTCTCCAACAAATCTATATCAACAAGCAGCAGCTTATCATCTAATCTTCTCACTTCCTTGATCAGCCCTGAAAGAAGATTCAATGCTTCAGAATATTCCTTGTTTTCCATCAAAAGAGCTGCAAGTCTTGCCTCAATTCGCTGGCGAAGGAAAGTTCGCTTCTCTGCACGGGTCCATTGCACAATTTCCTTGCAGAGGGCAATCTGAAGATCTGAAGTGTCTGGTATTTTGGCTACTGCATCAACAATTCCACGGACAATTTTAGCAGTTTTTGCTTTGGGTATCAATGAGAAGAAGGGCCGAAGCTGAGTCAGTAGATTTTTGAGTTCCTCGGCTCTGTTTTCTTGTCTAAGAAGATCAGAGAGATTGGAGATGGCCTGTTCTTTTATCCTTAAGGCCTCAGAAGAAGATGAGGGATTGTCAAGTATGCGATAGAGGATAGATATTGCCTCGGATGGGGTTTTAGTTTCAGTAGCCTGAACAAGCGAATCTGTGGTTGCTGGAAGATATGAAGACGACATGGTCACAGCTTTCAGATTATAGGTCCTGCAGTTTAGTCAACATTGCAATCAGATGATTGGGATTCTACTATAGAAAGCAAGACAAGGCAAGAAATTTCACCTCAAATTACAACAAAGATCAAGTACCGTGCCATATGGTGTGGGCTAGAAAAAGCAACGTACAGAGGGAAACTAAGAATGCACCGCATTCAAGGTGGGACATTAACAAAACTTTCCCTCCATAAAGCCATTTTGCTATCACACATTAAGAGCTTGTTTGGGAGTGTTTATAAACGATTTAAATTAAAAAAAAAAAAGTAGTACTTGTGGGTACCTCGAAGTGTAGGTATAAAAGTGATTTGAGTGTTCATAAACAATTTATAAATAAGAGCCAAACATAGGATAAGAATGAAGATAGCATATGCTATACTAACAGCAGCAAAAATCACTGATGAACCTAAGTTTTACTAACAAGGTTTTATCTTTCCGAGTGAACTCAAAATTGACAAAAGAAGGTAAGAAAAATGTCTCTACAGAGATTCAGTTCTATCATTTCATTTCAAGTGCGTCAAATTGACATGAACAAAGGTTAGATCAACAAATTAATCGGCTTCTCAGAACACATATTTCTACTATCTGAACAGTGAGAATTATCAGTTGAGAGACAAGTTTCTTGGTGAACTCGAGGAAAATTCTGGAGATAAATAAAGAAACTTTGCATTACCAAGGAACAGAGAGAGCACTACCATTTGTCTCCGTCACTCCCACATGCATGTATATATTAATCAAAATCCAGTAATTCATGATTCACGTCATATTATTCATATCAATTCACTCCATTATTCAATTAAAATAAATAACACAATAATCTGGAATCAAGATTAGAGTAAATCTTGTGACTCCGTAATGTGTATCTTGTTCAAAAATACCCAGAACTCTGTTTTACCAAAATTGATTATAGAGTAAATCCTCTTCTAAATAATCAAATATTTTTTTTAAGGATTCTTAAAGGTGAATAAAAAGTTTATAGTAAGCATTCTTTCAATAAATTGATATTCATGCTCCTGTACAACAGTTAATATTGAGTTTCAATCCTTGCTGTCTGTTTCCTACATATCTATTTAACCCCAAGAATATCCAAAGAACATTAACTCTTTTATGAGCATGATTTTTATTTTCCTAACAATCAAGAACAACTTGATGTTGAAGAACTTAAAACGAAAGTGTTGAATGAACAACATAGTAAGCGCTCTTCTTCTTGTAAGTAGAGTTTCTAACTGAACCTCCAAGGATAGGTATCAACCTGCAGAAGATCATCATATACAACACACCTCACTGTATCTACAATTTTAACATGCTAAGAAAATATTTGATAGTTTTGAAGTAACAAACATCTACCAAAATAGATTGCAGTCATTTGAAGCCTCAAATCTTGAACAGACTGCTACATTTGCCAGAAACCCTAAAAGTACTATTCCACCCAATTCACTGAATAAGGCATCTACAAGCTTTTCCCCTAATTTTATACATTCTCCTTTCATTCCGTCAAAGCACAGAGGATCAACAAAAGGGTAACTATTACTCCCACTTCTAAATGCATAATTGTCAGATTAGGCTCAAAAAGGACATCCCATACAGCTCCATACCAGTGAAATGCGAAAATGATTGCTTTGCAAACACTTTAAAATCAGATTCCAACTATATTTCAGAATTTTTTTTCCAATAAGTGTAAATATAAAAACTCAACCAAAAAATATATCATCATATTGGCCAGGCCGTTCATATTCTATGTTTTGACAAAAAAGGTCCCATGGAAATGAGGCATCATTTTTGCAACTAAAGACAATATCATTCAACATCGAATTGTTTTTAACAAGTCTAAATGCAGAGGCCTTGCAAGCAAACAAACTGACCACATTAAACCTCCAATAAACACACTTTCTGCAGTACTAGGCAGAAAAATATTCCAAGTCCAACCAAACAATAAAAATTCTCTTCCCATAATAATCCCAAAATCAGGTACTAAATGAAGATTACAAGAATCAATTATAGTATTTACAAAGAAAAATATAATCTTTTACACAATCCCTAAAAAATGATAGTGAGTCTGCAATCAAACTAGCGAGGCAAATCTCATAAACAAGAAGTACGGATTTATATACATGAAACTCGAATCTTCCAAGAAATCAACAAAACGCACAGTATATTATGAAATAGGTAAAAAAAAAAAATAAACGAACCCAGAGAATGAAAAATACAAGTTTCGTACAGAATTTAAACCACAATTCTAACTCGTTAATATTCCATTTTTCAACAGTCTACATAGCATGAAAATTATTACAAAGGAGGAAAAAATGAGATGAACCCAGAAGTTAAAAAGTCGAGATTTGTGCAAAATTCTGTCTTCAAATGTTCCGAATTCAAAAGTAATTCAATGTCGATTTGAGTAATTAAAAAAACTAGGGTTTATAAAATTTCAAATGGTTACGCACCTTGACCGGTAAGACTCGTAACTATGAAGCAGCGATTAGCGATCCAGGAGCGGAAGGAAGATCTATGGATTAGGGCTTATAGGCGAGTGTATATTTAAGGACTATCAAAAGAGGTAACCCATTTCTCAAGTCTTGTCCCCTCTTCCCCTGGTTTGAAAAAAAAAAAAAAAAAAAAAAAGGGTTAATTTCACAAATAGTCACTGAACTTATCTAAATATTAAAAAACGGTCACTGAAGTTTAAAACTTGCAGAAACAATCGGTGAGTTTTCATGTACTGTCACAAACGGTCACTGAAGTTTTAATTTATTTCACAAACGATCACTAAAGAACCGTTATGATTTTAATTCAAACTTGAAGGACCAACACACGTGGACATAGAAATTTGATCACCTCAAGTGCAAATTTCTTTTAAACAAGAATACACTATATTTTTATGTGAACTAAAATAAATAAAAGTATATTAAAAGTTAGGAAATCTATACACGACCACACAAAAATATAGAAAAATATTTATATCTCATATCTAAATTTATGGTCTTATACGTATTTAGACGGAACGAGAATTAAAATATCACTTTTACAATTTTCACCTAATTTAATCTAAATGTGGCACTTAATAGCAAGAAATTTGCACTTGAAGTGATCAAACTTCTATGTCACATGTTTTGGTCCTTTAAGTCTGGATTAAAACTCCGGTGACTGTTTTCTACAAGTTTTAAATTTTAGTAACTGTTTTGTAATTTTTAGATAAATTCAGTAATCGTTTGTGAAATTAACCCAAGCAAAATGGATATTTTCCTCCCATTTGCACTCACAATAAATAAATTATAAATATGAAAATTAAAGGCAAATTTTCCAATGCCCTTGTTTGTTAATATTAATTTTTTTAGTAGATTTTAATAAAAATTGATAGAATAAAAATTAAAAAATTAATTTTTTTTTTGACTTAATGTTTTAGCAAAATTTTAACAGCTATGTGTAAAAAAATGATTGCCAAAAATTATACAGAATGCACTTGGCAATTTTGTATTGAAAAATGGGAAGGGGGGACGGGGGGGAATTTTTATTCATTTAAATATTTAGCCCCTTTTTGGTGTAGTTAAAATTTTTATTTTTAGTAAATTTTGATAAAAATTGATGAAATATATTATTTAAAATATTATAAAAGTTTTAAATCCTAATAAATGTATGAATTTGACTTGAATTTTAATTATTTAAGCTAGAACAAACATGAGTTTATTTAAGTTTGGTAAAAATACGTTCCCGTTTGACCCTCATTTTTTAAAATTTATTTTTTAAAACTCATTTTTTTATCAATTATTATTCTAATCATAAATCTATAAATATTTGTAACATTTTAACCACACATTCTTTGAAAAAAATCATTTTACAAAATCTATTATCAAAAATCTATATCTTCAATCTCTAACCTACTTTCCTCCGTTGCATATCCATCGTTAAAGAGTCTTGCTGTGAACTCCTTGAAGGCATCTCCAATGGAAATCTCATTGCACCAAAATGCACCAAATTTTGGTGCAAATGTGTTCCAATACTTTGCACCATTTTGGTGTTTTATTATTCACTTTGCACCAAAACACCAAAATAGTGCAAAGTCTAATTTGCCCCTCATTTTATTTGTGAAATCACTAAAATGAATGATTGAGGGGTATTTGTGTCATTTGCATATATAATTTTAATACAATTATTAATATTATTAATATTATTATTTGCATTTAAAATAAATTTTAAATGTTAAAAATAATAATTATTCAATTAATTAAAATAAGAATAAAAAATTTTAAAATATAATTAACACGATTATTTAGAGTTTAACACGCAATATATTATAATAACCACATACCTCCATTTATCTAGTAATGATATTTCGACTTCATATTTAGTAATTTAATATATTTTAATAATATATTTATTAATGAATTTAATATTTTCCTTAATTTAACGTAATTATTTATTTAGTAATTTATATTTTTTCTAAAATAAATAATATTCTGAATAAATAAATTACTAAGAATAAAAAAAGAGAAGAAAATAATTAAACATTATTCATTTGGTGTAATGGTTGGAGATAAATTTTAGTTTGGTGCAGCGCTGGAGATGGCCTAAGAGATTCTGCCCTATCCCCTTCTGACTTTCTCTGTCTCCCGTTTTCCTTTTTCTGGGCGAAGGGGAACAAGGAGTTGATGCCAAAGGGGTAGAAGATGAAATGAAAGAATGTGACAGAGAGTTTTGAAAATGTTAATCCAAACAATTATTCTACGTAAACTTGTTTGTCAAAGATTTTTTAAAAATCATTTTGCTCCAAAATTATTTTTAATTACAAATTTTATGTGATCTATAACTTTTTTTTTTCTCACTTTTAACCACAAATCATTCAAAAATTAAAAAAAATGTGCCAAACAAATTAATAGGCGACTTATTTTTCATTTTTCCTTGGTCCAAATAATTAACTTGCTAGCGTTTCTATTTTTTATTTATTGTATCAGGGCACTAGTCTTTCCACTGAGGAACAAAATTTTATTTTGTGATCTTAAGGTGCCAAGTGGAAGGGGTATCGCTCAGCAGGAAAAAAAAAAAAAACTAGCGGATAACGTAAGCCTTTGCATTTTGCCTTCCACATAATATGAAAGTTACTATAGATGCATGAATTTTGTATTGAGCATCTCGCATTCATGAGTGGAAATTTATTTGAGGATTAAGAACCCGTTTGATGTAATTTTTCAATTCTATTTTTGAGACTTGTGAATTCGAACGTTTCTTGGTAACTAGTTTTAAAAGGAAACAACACAAGTTCTTCTTTAAAATTATGTTTTTTATTAAATTATTCAAATCAAATCTCGACATATGAGAGTTTTTATCTTATAAAAGTAAAATTCGATAGATATCAATCTAGTCCATGCTATCTGCGAACAACCCCTCGACTAGTAAAGGAACTTCAGCATTTCAAAACCAATTACTGTTACTTCTCAACACAACAATCTCATAAAGCGTCACAATATAAGACTACAAGTTGCTGACGCCATCGATTGAGCCAATCTATGGGGAATATATAATCAGTCTGATCGTAGTTTCTTGTCTAGTAAATGACCAAAAGGTGGATGACAAAATGTCCCATTGAGAAATGAGTGTGCCAACACTTTGTACATGGCTTCAGTAAGATGAACTCCATCCCAATTAATGTACTGAGAAGGGTTGGTGCAGGCAGTCGACACTGGCGAGCCGCATGTACCGAAGGAGTCAAAGTTGTACGTTCCACCGCCCGACCCGCAGCAGACTTTGAAAAGCTCCTTGAAGCCATAGTTCTTTGCCCCTTTTACGATATTCCCGTAGGCATTCCAGAAGTCTGCATAAACAATGACTGCTTGTGGGAACTTTTTTCTGAGATCATTCAACTTGGCTTGGAGGATTGTGTTGTGAAGGTAACTTATCTTGTTTAAACTTCCTACACACCCCATATCATCCCTGTCATCTGTAGGAGCCAGTGCCATGGACAGTGTTAGGCACCCTGTAGGTGGCAGGCCTTGAACAAGAATGTATTTTGCACCTTTATTCAGCAATGCCTGTGGAGCGAATACAGCCTTGGAATGTCAATATCATTTCTTAAAAGTTACAAGATCATGAAACCCAAGGAGGCAAGGACCACGGTACGTAAATTATTTATAATGTATGTTTGATACGTACATGACAAAATAATAGACAACATTTTAACTTCTTTTCCTCATTTACTATTGTCCACCATTCTAAGAGTAATTTACTTCATGTAACATCGTTTTGAAGCATCCGGTTCTATCTATTCTTCCTCTAGAAATAGAAACAAAATACAAAAAAACATTCACCTACTCACTCGGATCTTAGCACTCAAAAAGAGTACATTATGCTCCTCTCTACTTTGGATCTTTGCACTCAAACTCCGTTTGTACAAACAATATTATAGGCCTGTATTTGGAATTTTCCCGATGGTGGTAACAAGACCGGCTTTGAGATTTTTTGAGCATTAGGTCAACATTATATGGCTCCTTCTATATACACTTTCTGCGTTTACCTCTATATGTATAAATATTAAAAGCATTAATATCATGGGGGCATCAGTCGTGCGGGGCAAAAATGGTTCTCTTTTCATGCTATTTTACTTTATTCTTAGTTTAATAGTCAGAGTAAGAATTAGAAATTCGTCTTCCCACTCGCCCCGGAGTGGCCTCGTGATTACATATCACATATTCTGTCAAGATAAATTCATATTTCAAGTGCTTATAGTTATGTCTTCATGATGATATTTGTTTGCAGATTATGAAAGTCATTAGTAATTCCCTTACATTACCTGAAGAAAACTGGTAACGCTATAGATGGCAAGCTTTCGAATAGTTGTATGAGAGACAGAAGTTCCAAAGCTGCTATAAGCATAGTCATTTGCTCCAATTTCACCTACCCAAAACAGTGCATCATTTAATGCTGCCGTGCACCCTTGGCTTGTTGTTGAGCCATTACACCCTTTACTTTCCAAGAACTTGTTGAACCAAATGAGTTGTGTTTGGAGTGACTGAGGAGTAATATTGAGTGTAAGGTTGTTTTTCACAAAGAAACTATGTATTATAGCAGTGGATCCAGCAACAGCAAAGTTGACACCATATGATTTGTTGGACTTTGGGTCGCGGTATGGAGACAAGAACGGCATCGAAAGAGCCTGAGCCACGAAATCGATCATGAGCCGTCCATCGGAGTATCGATTGGTGGGGTGGTGGAAGAATGTGGTGCCATAAGGAGGGCTTGATACATGAGTGAATGAACTAGGACCAGTGGTTGAATGTGTATTGCCTGTGTCTGTGTATGAATCACCAAAAGCATACACTTTCTTGAAAGGCCTAGAGGGAATTCCAGTTTTGGTTGCAGTTGAAAAATTTGTGGAGAAAATCAATATGGCTGTGATTGTGATTAGGCTGATTTGAGCAATGGCCATTTTTTCGACTATATTTGAATTTCGTAAAGAAACCTAAGATCAATTCATCTATTGAGAGAAGTCACAACGTGCCTGAATGTGTAAAGCACTGTCAATGTTATTTATTTATTATAAAACCAAATGATAATGAGGGAGGTGATGAAATAAAGGCTTCATGGGGAAAATTCATGACAGTAGTTGAGAGTTGGATGTCATAAATAGATAGCTACCTATTTCAACTGCTTCCTCGGTGCTGTGCGCAAATTCATGAAGGTAGTAATGAAGATGACATTTTTCCTTTTACTAATTTTGTTTCACTTTTTTTTTTTTTTTTATATTTGATTAAAAATAATGAATTGGCCCCTTTTTTCTTTAATTTTTGAATATTCTTGTCAAATCCGTTGACTAACAGAAAATTGGACCGACACTAACCTTGGCACTATTTAGTTTGAGTCAGTTTCAACTTCAATCCGAAATCAAAACCAAATTAGTCAATTTGGGTGAATTTCAACCCAAACGAACCCACTCTAACTCTTAAACCAAACCGACACAAGCCCAATCAGTTTGGCTTGGTTTGGTTCGGTTGGTCGGTTTGGACTTTTAGTCCAAACTGAATTGTCTGGATTTTGGGTCCACTTAGATTGCAAAAACTAAAATAATTAAACAATCTTATATTACAAGAACTATTAAGGGTGTGTTTGAACCACATTATTTTGGAAGAATGCATTCTGGAATAGTAGATTGATGGAAAATGTGGTTGAAAAAGAAGGAAAAGTTATTGATGTGATGTAAAATATTAATTTATTGAAGAATGTGTGGTTAAAAATGAGTAGAAGAATGAAAATGAAAATTTTAATGTGTACTAAACACATGCTAAGTAATGAATAAAATCAAGTTAATAAACACGGATCAATAGAAAACTTAAGAATTTTGTTGATTTTTTATGCATTATGTTGCACGACAGCCTAAGGAGGGAAAAAGTCAAAATATAACATAATGAGAGTGTGAAATGAAATTTCTAGTGCTATCACTTACTAACAACATCATATATTGGAGGAATCGAGATGTAGTTATGAGATTAAGAATTATCTTTTGATTTTTATTTCTATTGAAAAAAACATAAAAGGTAAACATGTACATGAGTTGGGTTGGTTCAGTTAACCAGCGGTTTGAGGCTTCAATCCATAACCGAACCAATTTGATTAATTGTTCGGTTTTTTGGCGCAAGCCTAATGGAAACCAATGCTACCAACTAATCAAAGGTTGTGGATCAAGTTGCACAAACAAAGAATGGGGACTAAGTCGTAAAAAAGAAATGTTGGTATTTAGCTAGGTTTGTTGTAGCTAAAAATCAAATTTTTAAATTTTGTTCCATTTCGATTTTTAAATCAATCGCATGGTTTGCAGTTTTTGTCCTATGATCCATTTTCCATTTCAAACTCGATATTTTCCTTCATTTTGAACAGTTATACAACCAGCACTGCATAAAAATTGTAATCATCATCCTAAACAGAAGGAAAATCTAAAGCCAATCTGCAGTCGAAGGGATAAATAATTAGGATTCGCACAGTCCAAATATTTACTCGTAAAAAATCAATGACGTTGGTGGCAAGTTCTTGAATGGTTTTGGTTGGCACAGAAGATCTGGAGGTATACGCATAGTCATTTGCCCCAATTTCTCCCACCCAAAACAGTGCATCGTTTATATATTCTGCCTTGCACCCCAACATTGCTGGTGAGCTTTTACACCACTTTCAAGAAACTCGTGGAACCACTAAGTTGTGTCTGAAGTGAAACGGGAGAAATGTCGAGTGTAAGATTATTGTTCACGAAGAAATTGTGTGTCAATGCAGTGCTGCCTGCAAAAGCAAAGTTCACTCCGTGTGATTTATCGTCATTCTCATTGAGATAAGGTGCTGTTAAGAGATATATATCCCACATCGACAAATGATGTTGACACAAACCAATTAATAAAAGATCTTGAGCTACTCCTCTTAATAAGGTGGACCTTTTAAGATGGAACCCCAAATCTTAACATGGTATCAGAGCTCATTATGCTCCAACGAGCTATTCGATCCCATTAAGACTCTAAAATCAAGATTGGTCAGCTCAAATGAGCCACCATCTTGCGGGGGCGTGTTAAGAGATATATATCACACATCGATAAATGATGTTGACACAAACCAATTAATAAAAGATATTGGGCTACTCCTTTTAATAAGGTTAACCTTTTAAGATGAAACATCAAATCTTAACATATGCCAAGTACGGCAAAGAAAGGTTTTCGGCCACAAAGTCGATCACCAAATGGCAATCTGAGTATCGGTTTTTGGGGTGGCCGAAAAATGTCTGGTCGTAATATATCACACATCGATAAATGATGTTGACACAAACCAATTAATAAAAGATATTGGGCTACTCCTTTTAATAAGGTTAACCTTTTAAGATGAAACATCAAATCTTAACATATGCCAAGTACGGCAAAGAAAGGTTTTCGGCCACAAAGTCGATCACCAAATGGCAATCTGAGTATCGGTTTTTGGGGTGGCCGAAAAATGTCTGGTCGTAAGGATGGTTGGACACGAAGCGGAATATGGTCGGATCGGTGGACGATTTTGTGTTGCCGGTGTCGATTTCGGCATCGCCAAAGGCATAAACTCTCTCAAAAGGCTTAGTGAGATTTCTGGCTTTGGCAGTTGAAGGGTTGAAGAAAATTAAAATGACAGCGATTGTGCAGAGGCAAAATTGAGTAATGGAAAGTGTAAAGGAATTATTAGCCATTGTTTCACCATAAGAAGCCTGTAAACTATAGACTAGTTTTTGGTTTATATATGTGATATATGTAGGGCTTTACAGTAAGAAGAAACGAGATAATTAAAAAGTAAATTTAAATCTAAGCCACATATTTCATTAATTTTCATCAAAACCAATCGAGACCTAAATTGATTGTTGAATTAAAATGAAGTGGCTAGATTTAGCGAAAAAGCAAAAATAAATCATTTAAGTTCGTTTGATTGCAAGAATGAAATTTGAGTTAAAATAAAATGAATTTCATGGAATTAAATTACTTAGAACTTGTTTTATTGAGAATTATCAATTAATTGTGTTTGATTGATATAATTTTTCACCTGGAAAATGTTGAAATTTTGGATCGTTTGGTGTTTGTTTGACTTTATTTTTCATGAAAATTGTCCATTAAAATATATATTTTTTTAACAATTTGGGATATAATTTGTTTACAAAAAAAAAAAAAAAAAAAAAAAAAAAAGAAGTTGGAAACCATTTTCCCACCAAAGTGGTGGGAAAAAAAAATCAAAGAAATCAAAGAAAAAAAGGGTCGCGTGGGGTTGGGGGAAAATTAATTGTCAAGAAAAATTTGATTATCAAACACCAAAAAAGTTGGAATTTGGAACCATGAAAAATAAACAAGATCAAATAGGGCCTTATAGGTTTATTTGTTAAATCTCAGCTTTGACACTAATTTCAAATATACATTTATAACTTTTACTTATTATTATTTACACATTTCATGAGATTTATAAATTTGCCGAAAGAAAACTAAATAAAGTGACGGGTTCTAACGAAGGAGGTAGTGAGAGAGAAAAAAATGTGATGGTCCTTAACCTTTGCAGTGAAGAACACTAACGTCTCATAAATTGAGATTGTAACTCCAATGAAACTACATGTCATTACTCAAATCTAAAAATCTCTTCTTCATTTGTTGAGTATATCGCTTTTTAGTTTTGTATAAACTCACATAAGACTATAGTTGAAGCTATCTGTTAGTGGACCCCAAAAACATTCTCACATTTAGAACAATATTGCTATTCAAACAGGGATTTCAAACACGTGCTGAGTTGTTAGGTAATTGCTTTTTTTTTTTTTTAACGTCAAATAATACTGTTCTACCTGTCCCTGTTCTTTAACCCTATCATTGAGTCTGTTCGTATAGCATAAGTGTTTTAAGAAAGCTTCTTCGGTAGTATTGCCAGACTTCAAATTTCATCTTTTTTTTGTTTTTTTTCCAATAAGTTCATTCTTTTTTTATCAAATCTGCATCCGATTTTTCTTCAGTCATTCGTTACAAGCTTCAACCTTCAATCCCGACACATTTACAACAATTAATCTACATCTACATGGCTCACCAAATTGTGCACTTAATAGTATCCAATACCGCGTAATTCCTCTCATTTTCCTCCAAAAATAAATAAATGTTCCAAAATGATTCTCAAACTTTTGCCAAACCATAGATTTTATTCTTATTATATTCCAGTAATTTTCATCAGATCATCTCTGTTACAACCCCCCTCAACACATAGCAACAGTAACACAGTATTGTTGGAGGGGATTAAATGGAGATCTATCTATCCTGATTGCATTTTCTTGCTTATTAAATGACTCCAAGATGGATCACAAAATGCCCCTGTGATGAATAAGCGTGCCATAACCTTGTACATGGCTTCAGTAAGATGCCCACCATCCCAATTGATGTACTTAGAAGGGTTATCACAAGCAGTCGAGGGAGGCGATCCGCATGGGAAAAGTATGTTGAAGTTATAGGTTCCGCCGTCGGATCCACAGCAGGCTTTGAATCTCTCGTCGAAGCCATACTCACCGCGATTTTGCAACACATGCTGGAAGGCATTCCAGTAGTCTGCATATACAATGATAGCTTGGGGGAACTTTTCCCGGAGCTCATTCAACTTCGCTTGGAGAATATTGTTGTGAGAGTAAATTTTGTCGTTCACGTTGGCCACACACCCCATACTGTCTCTATCGTTCGTGGGAGTCACTGCCATGGACAGTGTCAGGCAGCCTGTGGGGTGCAGGCCTTGAACAAGGATATACTTTGCACCCTTATTAAGCAATGCCTGTCAACAAAGACGAAGCAGGTTAAGAATTCTCAAATTTACAAGCACTGCATAAAAATTGTAATCATCATCCTAAGCAGAAGGAAAATCTAAAGCCAATCTGCAGTCGAAGGGATAAATAATTAGGATTCACACAGTCCAAATAATTACCTGTAAAAAGTCGATGACTTCATTGGTGGCAAGTTCTTGAATGGTTTTGGTTGACACAGAAGATCTGTAGCTATATGCATAGTCATTTACTCCAATTTCTCCCACCCAGAACAGTGCATCATTTATATATTCTGCCTGACACCCCAAAATTGATGGTGAGCTTTTACACCTCTCACTTTCAAGAAACTCGTTGAACCAACTGAATTGTGTCTGAAGTGAAACAGGAGTAATGTCGAGCGTAAGATTATTGTTCACGAAGAAATTCTCTGTCAATGCAGTGCTGCCTGCAAAAGCAAAGTTCACTCCATGTGATTTATCAGCCTTCTCATCGAGATAAGGTGCCAAGTACGGCAACGACAGGTTTTCCGCCACAAAGTCGATCATCAAACGGCCATCAGAATATCGGTTTGTGGGGTGACCAAAAAATGTCTTGCCGTAAGGATGGTCGGACGCGAACCGGAATATGGTAGGACCAGTGGTCGATTTTGTGTTGCCGGTGTCGGTTTCGGCATCGCCAAAGGCATAAACTCTCTTGAAAGGCTGGGTGAGATTTCTAGCTTTGGCAGTTGAAGGGGCGAAGAAAATTAAAACGGCAGTGATTGTGAAGAAGCGAAATTTAGTAATGGAAAATGTAAAGGAAATATTAGTCATTGTTTCTCTGTAAGAAACTAGTAAACTATGGACTAGTTTTTGGTTTATATGAGTGATAAAAGTTAATATGTAGGGCTTTATAGTGACAAGAAACGAGGGACCGTTTGTTTTCCATTATTTTAAGTGACAAGAAACGAGGGACCATTTGTTTCCCTTTATTTTAAGTGACAAGAAATGACAGACCGTTTGTTTCCCAGTATTTCAACAGAAGAATAGATTTTTTTACAGGTTTTTTCGAAAGAATGGATTACACTGTGAGACAAATTGGTCAACAAAAGCAGCTTCTTCCCATTACAACGGTACAAATTTTCATTAAAATTGGAATGGATTTTTTGACCCTTTTTTTCCGAACAAATGGGTTCCACTATAAGACAAACTGATCGACAAAAGTGGTTGCTTCCATTGCAATGGTACAAATTTTCATTCAAATTGGAAACAAACATGGGCAAGATGTATATGTTAGACAATACAGCTCCTATTTGGTTCAGCTTAAAAAGTAAATTAAAATTTAAGTTAAACTACATTTTCTGTCAATTTTATCAAATTTTATTAAAAATTTGATATTAATCTAACCAAACAAGGGCAAAATTGACTTTTGAATTAAAATAAAGTGACTAGTTTTAGCGGAAAAAGTAGAAATAAAACCTTTATAGGTTTATTTGGAAAATCTCGGTTTGGACGCTAATTTCAAATATAAATTCATAAATATTACTTACCGTGAGATTCACTGTTATCCTTATTTATAAACTATTTATAAATTTGTCAAAAGAAAGCTAAATAAAGTGACGGATTCCCGCGAAAAAAAGGTTAGCGACAGATAAAAAGAAAAAGGTTTCTTAACTTTTGCAGTGAACAACACTTTTTGAAACAAAAGTAAGGGTGAATGTGGTTCTATTTTCAAGAGAATCGAACTGAACTATGAACCAATGATTTTTTTGATAATGGAACCAGATAGTTTTTTTTTTTTAAAATGCAGAACCAAATCATTTGGTTTTGGTTCGATTTGGTTTGGTTCTAGTACTATTACTTAAATTTTCAGACTTACATCGTATTCATAAGTTACTAATATATACTTAAATAAAAAATATAAGTATCAAACATTTAGCAAGTTCAAATTATCAATAATCAAGATCATAAAAGTTCAAACTAACAAACAAAATATAAATGAATGAGTCATTGCGAGAAGTTAATAATATCGCATTCCATTTTCATCATCCGTCCAATCAATTCCATTACATGAAGCCGTTAGACCTACATGAGAAAAATGAAATATGAAATTGAAGTATAAAGTTAAAACTTGAAACTAATAGGCAGGGGTGATGACAAAATGACCAAGCCAAACAACTTAGCAATTACCATCCGATAACCATTAACTGTTTAATACTACATTACTTATGTTGTAACTTTGAGAAACTCTACAAACATAATTCAAAATACACAATTAAAACAAACAAAAAATAAATTAAAACCATTTACAATTAATAAGTTGTAACATAATAATATTTTATAAAATAAATTTTACCAGATTCAATTTCTGCATAGAACTTCGCCTCCTCAATGTAAATTATGTCTTGAATTACCCTCAAAAGCCTAGATTCTTCTCGTAACCAATTTTGGGTACGAATTAAAGCCTCAACTGTTGTAGTAGTTAAAGAACTGCTAAAACAATCAAGAATGCACCATCCAATGCTAAATGTAGACGTAGAAGCAACTGTAGATACATGAATGACAAGCACATCTCTTACAATATTTGACAAAATTTTAAATCTTGGGGTATTTATCTTCCACCAATTTAAAATATCAAAATTTACATCTTTTGTATCTTCATTTGGTTCCATCAAATATCTTTGAATCTCATTTTTTTTCCAGACAAACTGTCTATGCTAGTTTTTAATTTCTTGTACCCAAAATCAAAATTATCAAAGTCATTCCAATCATCATCAGAACCATCCAACAGAGTGATTCCATCATTAATACCACCACCACCACTAGCTCTATCAGTATCACTTTCCCATCCCTTGTACTAATTATACAACGTATACAATAATTTATCAACTTCATTTTTTGTGGTTTAACCCTACGGAGTCATACATAATGCCAATACAATGTACAACAAACTCTAATTTATATCGTGGAACAAGCACAACTGCTACAATCAAAATATTATTCATCTTATCAACATTTCCCCGATACTTGTCAAAATTACCCTTTATGCTACTACCCATATTACCTAGCACACTATCATGTTTGTCACTCATTCTGTTCAAAATCTGCTCAATTTTACAAACTTCATTGAAGTAAATGTTATAGGTAACATTCAATGAAGCGCTAAATTTCAAATTTCCTTTGTCACCCTCACCATTAGCTCAATTACAATCATCAATTTTTTGTTGTTTTAAAACCATTTGCTTGTCATCTGTCTTAGTACATTTATGAGCAAGACAAGCCTTTAAGTGCTTTCGCAAAGTAGAAGTTCCATTATGCTTGTATACTTTCTTATAGTAATTGCATTTTGCAGTCTTTCCATCTGATAACTTCGTGAAATGTGCCCATACCTCTAACCAGTATTCTAAAAAGCGCGCCTAGCCACGAAGCGTGACAAAAACGTTTCGCCTTGAGCCTAATCGGAAATTAAGCTGTCAATGTTGTTGTTGACCACTTAATGCTCGCTTAGGCGTGGCTAGACGCGCCTAGCCTAAGCGGAAATTAAGTGGTCAACGTTGTCATTGATCGCTTAATGCTCGTCTAGGCGTACCTAGGTGCACCTCAAGCTCAGATTTTAAGGAGACTCAATATTTATTTTTATTTTTAAATATAAAACTTACAGTCCAGACTCAGTAACCCACTATTTCTTCAAACTTCAAAAACTCCAGACTCCAAAGAACTGAGAAGACGGAAGAACGAAAAAAAATATAATACTTTAAAATGAATTGGAGTCCTATAAAAACTTAGATTATATAAGATTTAAGCTAAAAGTTATCTACGTTATGTAATTATGATTTTGAAACTTATCTTTATGTAGGAATTATTAAGTAAATGCAGTATTTTATAATTTTAGATGTTTAATATGTATTATTGAATTATTGAAATTTTTTACAATGATTAAAAATAAAAATTAAAAAAAACGTTTTTTTATACCTAAACTTGGCTTCCATGCCTAGCCACGCTTTACGCTTTTTAGAACACTGTCTCTAACCTCTCTTTAGGTTGCTCTACAACTTCTTCTACATCAGAATCCATATAAATTACCAAATAGAGAAGACAAAATTTTAATTAGCATTTAAAAACAATTGTACGAGTAAAAAATAGAAGTAGAAACAAAAGCTTTATATTGAATAAATGTGAGATTGACCCATCATGATAACGTACATCGTACTGTATCAAATTCCAAAAAATAATATAATATTGAGGGGCCTGTTTGGGCCGATTAAAATTTGATTTAAATTTAAGTCAAGGTCAAACAATCAATATTAACCACATCTTTATGGGTCCCACATCTTTTCAATCGTACATTTCAAAAACTTCTATCACAATTCACTAAAAATCAAATTTTAATCCCCACCAAACACTCTCTGAATAATAAGAAAATATTTGTAGTCTAATTTTAACTTTTTTTCTTTTCAAATTGATTTAGATCACAATTCAATAAAAATATTGTCTAACTAGAATCTTTGACTAATATATATAAAGTTGCACCAAAAACTATAAAAGAAAATAAAGATATCCAGTAAATTATGATATTTTTTTATTATATATTACCCTTAAATCTTGATGGCTTGGACGTTGGAGGAACAATGAATTGGTGGCGACAAAGTTGAAGTTTCAGCACTGAAAAGCTACGTTGTTGAGGTTTGAGAGATTAAGAATTTGGGAAGGCGCCTAGGGACTTTAAGGGTTTGAATTTTAAATGATGCATTGAAGTTATGATTAACTATAGATATTGAATACAGTTAAAATTAATGGACTGTACCAAAATAATGACTATTGGACTGGCTTCAATTAACATAAAATCAAATTCATACAAAAAAAATAAAATTATAAATTAAGTTTGGTTCTCGATTCTAAAATAAGAACTGAACCAAAACTATAACCAAATGATTTTTTTGTTCGAAGACCAAAAATATTAATTTTTTTCGTAGAACCAAATCGATCTGCTTGATTTGGTTCGATTTTGGTCTTTCGATTTGGTTCGGTTTTGGTCTGGTCTAGACATTTTGTCTACCCCTAGACAAAAGGTCCTCAAAATAAATAAATAAAATTCTAATAAATTTGGTTTCTCTATTTCTTCTCATTTATTAAGATTTGTTTCCCATTATATTTAGATTGAGTATAGATTTCGGCTAAAGAAATATTGCTCTAATTTTTTAGTTATTATTAAGTAAAATTACGAAACATAAATATTTTTTAAGAAAAATATGTATTTCTCTAAATATGATGCAAAACAACTTTTTTCTTTGTTAAAAATTAACATTACAAATATACACACGCAAGTACATATTTTAGAATAATTTAGTTAAATGATTAAAAAAAATACATTATATAGACAAGTTACGTAGTAAAAACGGTAAGAGCCTACTTGGGAGTTTCAGGGTGTTGGTTATGTGTGTTTTTTAAAGTACCGATTTTGAGTAGTTTTAATATCAAATTTTAGAACTGTCCAACTTATGTTTGAGAATTTATTATCCATCAGTTCTAAAAAAAAAAATTAAAAATAAAATAACCTCATGTCATTTAGTGAAATTTTCAATTTATAATTTCTTTTATGATTTTTTTTTACTTATATGTGATATTTTACTAGTAGGTAATTTTTTCACATATAAGTTAATATTCAGCTAAAAAAAAAATAAAAATCAATATTTACTTAAAATTTTAAGTTAGCATTTTTTACTTATTAGCAAATTTTACAATTATAAGTTAATTTTATACTTTGAAATAATTTTAATTGAATTTTTACTTTTAAGTAACTTTAAATATTTTATAAGTGAATTTTTATCTTATCAATAGTAGTAGTTTTTTTTTTTTTTTTTTTACATAAAAGTATTGTAATGTGAACTATTAAAACTTTTTTTTGGCATAAAATTACAAACTGTAGCACACTTTTGCAAAATTGTTCCCACACTGACACCCCCACTTCCTAGATTCGCCACTATAAATTTTTGGCTTTATTGAAAGAGGAATTTGTTTTAAATTGAAAAGAGGAACCAAAAAAGGTTTCTTTTTGCCATGGGAGCAACCATAGTTCAAATAATTGAAGCTAAAATATTGGTTACAGTTAAGAATTTTAGAAGTTGATCTCTGTTGTGGGTTTTGCTCAGTATGTTTCTGGTGATTAGTTGATTCTTCACTTCCCATCAGATGGATCACCATTTTAGTGATTTGGGATATATATAGTTTGATTTTCATTTGTCTTTCTTCGTTTTAATATAGTATTAGTTGAAATACAACTGCGACTATGACGGACGGAGATGTGGGTTCAAAAGGCATGATGTGCCGGGGAGAGGACCACATTGGTCAACAACCATCGACTTCATTTGTCTTTCTTTGTTTTAATATAGTATTAGTTGAAATACCACTGCGACTATGACGGACGGAGATGTGGGTTCAAAAGGCATGATGTGTGGGGGAGAGATGGTCAATGGTCAACAACCGTCGACTGACCTAGCCTACACCTATTCCTGGATCCGTCATTGGGATAGATATAAAAATGGCTATCAATTACAATTTATGCTTACAATATGCGAAGTCACTCTCAACTATAGAGTCAAACCCTGACCATGGGATACATGACTTTGTGGCAGTCAAACGCTGCAGAAAACATGAAACTTACTTCATAAAAGAAAAAGTAACTTTCGAACACAGGTTATCGAAGAAATACACAAAGAGGAACTTATCCTATTCAAGACCAATTTGGGAATGTTTAATTCCCTCTTCTGGAGAAAATTCTCTTCCAAGATTTAACAAATTGTTCCAGTTAAAGGTGATAAATGGGCCCAAATGAGGAACCCAACAAAGCAGAATCATCTGTATCACAATGAAAAATTACAATGTTAAACTGAACCTAGGACCTAGTACTATTTATGTTACTTGAACAACAGATACATCAGCCATGTTGAATCGCATCATCTCTTAACTTATCCTTTGGATTTCTTCGAAGAATGACCTGTCTTGCGCTTGTGTCGACTGAAGTCTGACACAAACCGAAAAGTCTGGCCGCATCCCGCCTCTGTGCAAACATAAGGACGAGCACCCGTATGAACTCTTATGTGTTCAGTCCGAGCCCATGCCCACTTAAACGTCATCTTGCAGCCTTTCCATGGGCACTTGAGGGGACGATCGTCCATGTGAACACGTCGATGCTGCACCAGGTACTTGTGTGAGAAGAACTTTTTCCCGCATGCCTTGACAGGACAGATATTCCGTTTGTGCAATTTAAGCTCCTGTTTCGAGCCAAAACTCATACTGCAGCCTTCCATGTCACACGGGTATTCCATTTCCTCATCCTTTGTCTTAGCATTGTTACCACTAGCGGGAACTTTCATGGCTTGACCTTTCTTTGTTATGATATTTTTATTCTGCATCTTTGGTATGGATCTCGCTTTAGCTGATTTGGTTCCTGAATCTTTATCTGGTTTTGAAGTTCTTCTTCTCAGTCGTGTACCTGGCCAGCCTTCCAGCTCGCTGTCAATAAGTGAGTCGGACTGTTTCTTGCTACTCTCATGAGTATTGTGAGGCTCAGGAGTCGCTTTCTTCATTTGCTTATTTCCAAGCTTACTCTTGACTTGCTTACGACAGTTCCTGACTGGAGATTCTTCCAACTCATCTTCGCTAAGTGGGTCAATATGTTTCTTGCTTTTCTCGCGAGTATTCTGAGGCTCAGGAGTCTCTTTCTTTATTCGCTTGCTTCCAAACTTACTCTTACCTAGCTCATTAGAGTTCCTGACTGAAGGTTCCTCCACCTCGTCTTCAGTGAGTGAGTCAAAATGTTTCTTGCTTCTCTCATGTTTATTCTGAGGCTCAGGATTCTCTTTCTTCCTTCGTTTGTTTTCAAGCTTACTCTTGACTTGCTTTCGAAAGTTCCTGATCGGAGATTCTTCCACCTCGTCTTCAGTGAGTGCTTCAAGCTTTTTCTTGCTTCTCTCACCTTTATTCTGGGGTTCTTTAGTCTCTTCTTCCATTCTCTTTTTTCCAAGCCTACTCCTAACTTGCTTAAGAAAGTTCCACGCTGAAGACTCTTCGGAAGATTCCTCCGGAGTTTCTGCCATCAGAGATTTTTCTATCTCGGCCGACCTATTTTCGGCTCGACTCTTCCTCTTTCTACTAGTTTTGCAGCTTGTAGAAGTTGCTTCAGCAGTTCGGGAGGCATCTAATGGCCTCCCAAGGTTCACATCCGTCTCAGCCCAAGTAGGATTGGTTTTCTCCAGTTCTTGATCTTCAG
The DNA here is from genome assembly GCA_019097785.1 of Fraxinus excelsior. Classification (NCBI taxonomy): domain Eukaryota; kingdom Viridiplantae; phylum Streptophyta; class Magnoliopsida; order Lamiales; family Oleaceae; genus Fraxinus; species Fraxinus excelsior. Next base: position 32,865,776 of record CM032632.1, read on the forward strand.
GATTGTTAGTTAACAATGGGTGAACCTGACTCGACATCCAGACTTTACCACACCATTTTCCAGCAACAGCAATCCTTCTCTGTTTGCCTGATCCCTTGCCATCATTTTCTCGAGTGTCTACTGGAGAACTACGCCCAAAAGCATTATATACAACTGCATTGTATGGCATCTGCTTACTGTAGAGAGGAGATCGGCTAAGACTAGCACTGTAGTAGAGATTGATGCCAAGTTTCACGGCCCAGTCTCCATTACCATGTATAGCATCTTCGCTATCTAAAGCTAATCGTATCATTTCCTCATCCTTTTCTGTGGCCTCCCTGAATGGCGTATCATTCCAGAGAAAATCAATTTTCAATTCTTCTGCCACCTTTTTGGCTTGAGATTCTAATTTGGGATAGTCTGCAAATTTTTCAACAAAAACTATCAACCAGTACATGACAAGAAAGAGGAAATGTCCAAAAAAAAAAGGGAAAGAGGAAATGCATGAAACTAAGAAACAAAGGTGGGACATTTAAGGTATTTATACTACTATATTTTATTTTAATGTTTAGTTTGTTGGGGTAAGGTTTTAGGGGGATGCCACACTTAGGTACACCATAAGAGTCAATAATCAATCCACTTCTACGTTCCATTAGTGTATAACAAGTCTATTGACAAGTATGAATCATTACAATCACGAGTTCTGAAATTGAGATAGTCCGATTTATTAGATCACGTTAAAATGAAATTATGCTAAAAAAAATGTCTTTCAAACTTGGACCAGTAAAAACCAAAAACCATCGCGTAATATTTCATTATCATTCATTACAGTCCAACATAACGACTCAAAGAAATAGAAAACTAATTCACCCGAAAAACATTTTATAATGGAAAGATTGGACAACAAGAAGAAAAAGAAGCAAAAATCGTGTTTATCATCTATTACAGGGTACCACACATCACTAAAGGCATTACAAACTGTAAGCTGAAAAAATAAATCACGTCTCACCTGGATGACAGACAAGGAAAACATGAGCTCCTCCAAATGTACTGAGCCGCTGTTCTACTTGTACAGCATGCTGAAGGCAGAAAACATGCATTCTAGAAGATTCTTCATCAGATCTTGGAGCAAAAGACATAGTTGTCTTCTCAAGTGGTACCAAACCAGTGCTAATTGTCGCTCCATCCTTATCGGCAACAGGGTTACAACTTGAGGCACTGTTCTGTAATTTCGTTAAATTTCTAAAACTGTGCATTAAAGAATTTGAGTCAAGCAATTTACAATTGTCGGTTTCAAACTCATCAGAATAATCTAAATTTTGATATACTTTGTCCTTATTTCCCGCTCTGGCTGTGCCATGCTTTGAGTAAGAATTGGAAATTATGAGAGGAACCTCATTCCCACTGTCAATTTGGTAATAGCAGAGCTCTTGACCGTCATGTACACCTTCAGAACAATCACTTCCTTTAGTTTCAGGGTCTTTGACAGGAATATATGCTTCGACCTCTTCCTCCTCAGAATCGGAGGAATTGTCATACATCAGAGCCAATAGACCGAGGGAAGAGGTATCTTTTTGTGTTTTACTATTTGAAACTATTATCGTGCTATCATCATCTAGTGTTCCAATTTGAGCAGCAGAGCTTATTGGGACATCAAACAGTCCATGTGATGTCTTTTTAAGAACAGATCCTGCAAATGAACAAAAAGTTTGAATTATAATTCACAAGCACATTCTTTCATTTGAGCACGATACATAAAAAGGCAGCTAGGAAGCATGGATACTTCAAAACTCCCTTTCTATATAACACTTGGATACATATCCAGTATGCGTGTAAAATATTTATAATAGCAGATAATGTCAGGATACTGTCTGGATACAATAAGGACACATTTTGGACACAGAAAAAGCACACATCCTGTATTAAGAAATTACGTTTTTTGTGAAGACAAAATTTATGCAGATAATTTTTATCAATAATTAGCATTTAAAATACAAAAATTGTATCTATTGCTCAAACAATTAACTCAGTGATTGACTTGAATCCATGTCAATACAAATCTGTGTGTCTTTCTTTTTATTCAGATACTTTTTATCAATAATTAGCATTTAAAATAGAAGAATTGAATCTATTGCTAAAAAAATTAACTCAGTGATTGACTTGAATCCATGTCAATACAAATCTGTAGGTCTTTCTTTTGATTACTATTATTCTCTTAGCTTACGGAGAAACGTCGTTAAAGATTTCGGCAGTTATATCGAAGAAGTATTTTGCAAGTTCTAGAAACTAGTGCTTATTTTCTTTGCTTAAAATATTAGTAAATGAAGTTAACTTCTATTTAAAAGTTTGATTTTGCAACACTAATCATAAGCAACATATTATTTTGGTGGGAAGTTGCTTCTGCTTTTTGGCATATACAAAACTATATATTATGCATTTATTTGCATACTTATATTTATACTTTTTACTACATATGTATCTTAAAAATTTTGAGAATGCCAAATCTATATTTTATGGGTTACAATAATGCTATTCATATCAGTGCCTCCTTAGAAGGCAGGCCATTTGTGAGGGATAGTCCCAGGTCCGCATATGGAATCCATAATTATAACAAATCATATGCAGTACAAGTGGCAACGATAAGCAGGGTCTTATTAATTTAGTGACTTAACTAGAAATCAAAATCAAGTATTCTTTCCTAGTCCTTCGGATCTTCTATTAATATCTTCCAAAGAAACATCCACACATATCTTCTACTAATTATCTTTCAAATAAACATCCACAGAAGAGCATTAAATATCTTGCCTATATAATGCATCGATCTTAAAAGAATAATCTACATTGTGGAGTGGTAGAATCTTAATGGGCCACGGGCACAACTTAACCACAACCACTCTTAACTGTGGTAAGAGAAGTTCTGCACTAGTCATGAAACTGATGCATTTAACTGTGCTTAAGAGTAAGTCAAACTTAGTGTTTGTTTGGGAGAGATTTTGTAAGTGAAAAATGATTTTTTGGAGAATGTGCGATTAAAAAGTAGAGAAAGTTAAGGGTTCACTTGCAAAATTATTTTATTGGGGAATTTGTGGTTTAAAATGGGTTTGAGGAAATATGATTTTCAAATAAATTATGCCAAATGAACTATTAGTTTTACGCCTTGTTTGAACCCCATACTTTAAGATTCATTTTCCCTTAAACTCATTTTTAATCATGCATTCTCCCAATAAAATTTTTTTGCACATAAACCTAAAACTTTTCCATACTTTTTAACCATATTTTCTCTAGGAAAATCGTTTTTTACAAAATTGATTCTAAAAAAATAGGGCTCAAACAGGTGCTAAGCAAATTCATCAAGCATGATTTTCAAAAAATCGTGTTTTACAAAATCGATTCTAAAAAAATAGGGCTCAAACAGGTGCTAAGCAAATTCATCAAGCATGATTTTCAAAGTCACTTTTTTACTCACAAACTTAGTGTTCTAGAAGTAAGCTTTTAAGCCAAACATGCTCCAAATGTGATCCAAGCATGCGTTCACTTGAATACAGATACACGAAGAGAAGTTATGCATCTATATTTTCAAGTGTAGCACATATGTTAACCAACATAGCACGAGCGCGCAGAGAGAGAGAGAGAGAGTTATGCATACCCACATCCATGTATACGATATATCAACTATATAATCCAATTACAGAAGGCAAAAAATACATATAAATAAACCCCTTCCAAATGAACCAGCCAGTATGTATGGTTTTATAGAAGATACCTGAATGGGTATTCATGACACAAGCTTTCACATCTCCAATGCAGGGATTGTAGCCATTGCCAGCTGCTTCCCAATCATCAAAGATATTACAATCAGCTGACATTAGATAACGAGCAGCAGTTTCTGTTGGCTGAACTATTGCTACACAGGCAAAGCACAAAATACCACAGGTGACACATGAAAACAGTCCCTGTTCTGACAATCTATCAAATTGGGAAGCTTGTTTTGTGTCAAAGTCTGCATTTCCTGTCTGAGGAGCTAAAGAGGGAAGCTCATTACCATTGCACAAAGAATAAACTTCCCCTTTTACTGGATAACTTCTCACTTCCCTCACTTCTTGGTTCCTATTCAGCGTGACATCCTCACAAACAGTATTTTTTGCAGTTTTCAACTCAAGATCCGGACTGCAAAATCTGGAGAACAATCTAGATCTGGCTGCTGACTGGGATCCACCCCGTAAATTTGAACTGCTTAAAGAATTTTGAGGAAGAACTATAACGGCAGATCCTTTTCCAAGAATATGAAGTGTATTGTTGTTCTGCATCACATCCTTCGAAAATAGCTCTTTGATCAACATTTCTCCTTCACTTTTCTTTTTATCCTTTAACCGAGAACTCCGTGGTTCCACACAAATGCTCTTTGGTAAGCTGCAAAAACACAAGTACAAAATGATGATGAACATAATTTGCAAAAATAAATAAAAATCATAGCAGTATATAGATTATGCATAAGCCACATGATTTTGGTTGGTTTCTCTTAACAATAATGGCACTCATAATACATAACTGCCCAAAACAAAGACTAATCCATTCTGTTGTACATTTAAGAGTGAAAGCTTCAGCAAAGAAACATTTCTTGATGTGAAATGCCACAGCAAAACACATGGAGAGGAGATTGGTGGCTAAATTATCAAGAGCAGTACCTTATCATATATAGGTGAACTATACTTGGAACAGAGATTGAACATTAAATTGTTTGTACGAAAGAGTACACCGACTTACAAGAGAAGGGCCTTTCAAGCATGCGTGTTAATTCAAGACTGAAAAATGGAAGTCACGTGTTATGTGGCGCAAAGTTTGATACATAAGTAACACAGGAAAAGTAAATGCTACCAAGAATCCTAGTTCGTATGTCCAAATGTTAATTTTCTTGAAATGGTTGAACAAATATTCAAAAGTCATAAGAAGAAAACTTGGAATCATTCAGTTGGGAACAAAAAAAATAGTGTCTGAGTGTATTAATATGTAACAATTAAAAAGAACCAGAGCAGTTTTATGCCCACAAATCCTATCCTTAGCATTCACTGCTTCAGGATAATAGTTTACACTTCAATAAAACCTCATTCCACTGGATATGAACCTAAAACCATTGCAATTTTAGAGGCATAACCAATTGGAAGGCCAGGGACTGCAGAATGAAAACACAAAATCAGTTATAGCAAGGAATCAAACCTTGAACATAAGGAAAGTGCTAGGTCATACAGTAACTGGAAGTGAGACACCATTGGAGAACAATTAATTGATGCCCTACGAATAGCAGCGTCTTTTGCAATCCTCAGCCATTCAGGAGTAGCGATATTAGCTGCCTCGCCACAATTAAATCCTAAGATTGAAAGATCATACACAGTGTATATGAATACCTTCTTACATTCAATATATTTTAAATTACGGTTTTCTTAGTGACCCTCAATGGGATCTCGACATTAAATGGGATTAAGCAGAAGAAAATGTAGTACCATGACTAAACCCTGAGTGATAGGCTCTTGGGAAAGTGACAACAAATTCTCCAGCATTTTGCACCAACCTAATTCAAAATACCAGGAAGTAAGAGATCCACAGATAATTTCCAGCCAACACTCAAAAGGCTCAAAGCATTAAAAGGATCAGGACATGAAAAATATCAATAAAGACGTAGTCACAACAGCATCCAAAGACTTACAGGGGGGGGAGAACTTCTCGAGTAAATATGGATGGCCAAGAAATATAATTTTTAAGAAATCACATATTTAAAAGAGCGTCTCTTACTCTGTCGACTTTAAATTCTTTCATGTGTATAGAAAATTTGCTCCACTAGTTATATATAACTCAGTGTACCTTTATTTTAATTTCTTAAACTGGTGAAAGAAGTACATAGCATAGTCTAAGAGAGGCAGAAAATACGAGAACCTAGAAATGAAGGCCTCTTCCCAGAAGCGAGTGAAATTAAGTTGTAGAGAGCAAAAAATATAAAAGAATAAGCTACCATATCAAATTATTACCTGCAGCATGGAACACCAGCATTGACAAGTACTTCAGGCGACATGACTGTGGTCTTCTCACCAAGTGTGGCAAAAGTAACTGAAAGAAAATGCATACTGATAAAGTTCATTTGAAGTGACGGCCAAACATTAACTCATGTATGCGTATAGATCTATGACTACAGTAATACAATATTAGTTGGTTTTACATTGTTCTCAAGCTTTGTGGTATGTTCAGGAATTCAAATATTTTCTCGGTTTCAAAAGGTCCATCATTTTTTTCTTTTCAGGGTGGTGGGAGGTAAGAAATAGAGTATGATCACTATTTCACTTAAATCGTCAAGAAAGGTCTTTAACTTGCAATAACACTATAGTTGATAACCCTTTCCACACAGCAATTTTTGGTGGACTTAGCACCTAAGATTTACCGTAGATATGCACACAACACTTCCCACCAGAATGTGGAAGAGAACATATCCATTTACAACCAAAAGTATATGAATTGAGAAGGCAGAAGCATATCACTGTAGTTTCCTGAACTTCTAGGCAATTTTAGCAATAAAAAAGTTATCCACTAAAATATACTACTTTTAGTAATGTTCACCTATAACACTTCCCAGCACATGTAATATAGAGCATATCAATTGTCAACATAAACTTTATAAACAAAGAATGCCAAATTTCAACTACATACATCTGCTTTGAAAATTAACTACTAACTTACCGAGAGGATTTATCTCTCCACCATACCCCTGCACCCGTATCACTTCCTCAAACGCAACAGCCGCCTCCCTAGGCACACCATACCATGTCTTTCCAGCACCAACATGCATATAATTCAAACTATGCAGGTCATGATCTTCAACATGCCAAGCAAACCAACTAAACATCATAGCAATGTACACCATGGGTGAAGTTACCCCAGGAATTTCCTCCTTCATGAACCTTAACAGTGAACTTTTTGCCCTTGAAACCCCCCTCATATTCCACTCTGTCTCCCCCACCGTCAACGGGCCCTCATTTCCCTTCCCACCGACCTTCTTCACCACAAATGCTGACCCTGGCATGTCATTTGCGTACTCCACGGAAAAGGGCTTATCCACAGTTGCCTTCCAGTAAAGGGTCTCAATTTCCAACGCATTCAACCCTTTCTTCCCATACTTCTTCAAATAACTCTTCTCAAAACTCTTGGCCTTCGCCTCGAATTCCGAAACTGTATAATTCTCCCCACTCTGCCACACGGGTTTCTGCACCGGTCGGTGCTTCCTCGGGCAGAATCCGATCTGCTGCTGCCTAGTGGTGAAAGTCGGTGCGGGGTTCAAATCATTGGACCGGGCAAAAAGGGACTTGTTTAAATTCGCAATGGCAGTCTTCTTAGACGGTGCCGGCACAGGAGGGATAATTTTGCAAATCCCATATTTGGAGGCTTCCTTTTCAATCTTGAAAATGTAAGCAATCGGATCTTGGAACTCAGCTAGGGTTGGGTGGTACTCTGGAGCTACTGGCAAAGATTTCAGCCATGGAAATACCTCAATATTCCCACCACTTACTTCTACCCCAGCCATTAATATTCAATTAAAAAGTCAAAAAAACCAGAAATTAAACAGACACATATACCTACAACTCTGTGTCAATCTCTGCATATGCATGTGATTATACTTGCAAGTATATTGTGAGATCTGGGGAGGGTTCATGAGGGAAGCATTGTGGGTGTGCAGAAAGTAATAAACACTAAACAGATGCTGTTGAGATTCTCCATTTCTCTAATAATATTTCACTTTCTATTTTCTGGGTATTGTTTTTTTTTTTTGGCTTTTTTAGTAGGATATAATTTCATATTACCCTTCATCTGTTTCTTGGGTGGGGAAATGAACAGATAAAAAGGGGCAAATCAAATTGAAGGTAGTAAAATCAAGAGTGTAGGGTTCTACTAAAACATCCTACTGTGGATTTATGACAGTGATTTTGGATAAAATTACTGTTATGCCAATGGATTTGTTTTGGAATTTTCTATGTAATCCGTTTGGCTAAGCCGTAAAAGTGAAGTTGCTTCTAAATTTTTTTATCCTTTTGATACTTTACTTCCTTCTATTTTTGTCAGAATAATTACTTTTCCGGAAATAAATATTTTTACTGTAAAAACAATTAACTTATTAGAGCGTTCTTATAAGTTATAACCTAAAAAATTATTTATTTTTCGCTTATAAGTACTTTTTAAGCTTGGCCGAACAATGCTCTAGTCACTAGGAATCAGACCAAAAATAATCAATGATGGATGGGGTAGAGTTCTTGGAATGGGCGAATTTTTGGTATTTTTTTTCAGTTGGGGTCCTTGTATTTCTTTCAATTTATATAAAAGCCTAGATTTGTGTTATGTTCTCACTATATTCTTTGTTTGTTGTTTGATTATCCATTTCGTTTTTGCCCTAGTTTTGTTGGTTGATATTTGGTTTCTTTTGTGTTTTTTTGGATTTTGCATTTAGTGATGATGGATGAATTTGGGCATTTTTTTACGGCTAGCATATTTGTATTTCTTTGAGTTTATAGCTCGAGTTGTACTTTTGTATATTCATTTCATTATTTGCTTGTCGATTCGTGATCCAATTTATTTCATGTGTATCCTAATTTTGTTTGTTCTAAACATTGGCGTTTGTTCGTATCCTATAATTTTTATATTTTTTTTATTCGGATAGGAATGAGTATTGTTGGGATTTTTGGCACTCGGTGTCTTTGTATGTTTATATGTAAAATTTATCTTATTTTATGAATAATGTTACTTGTACGTTAGAATGTGTGGACTCTCTAAACGGGCTTAGACTAACTCGTCTGAAAATGACCATTCCTAGACTCAACTTAGTTTGGACATGATTGATTGGACTCTAATTTTTTAATTTTATTTTGTTTCTTGTAAGTATTTTGATAAAAATAAAAAAATGCACGAACTAGGTTGAGGCTACAGATCAGGAGAGGCCGTCTAAACTAGCTCATCTCACAGGGCAACCTTTTTCACCGATATAAGAAGGAAGCTTGAATCGACCTACTCATTTGAAATCTAATATTTATCTTTGATTTTTTTTTTATTATTTATTTATTTTGAATAGATAGAGTTAATTTATTGAATTTTCTTGCACTCAGTGTCCTTGTATTTCTTTGGTGGGTACTCTTGAGAATAAATTCAGTGGAGACGGGGTATGACCTATAATTCGAAGGATTAGAGCATGTGGCTACGAACCACGTTGTCGAGGGTTCAAATCCCTCCTCGCTCATAATCGCTCCAAAAGGGTAGCACCTTTCCCTCTGAAATTGGAATAAATTTGACAACGGATAACGAATTATTGGTGATCTTCTCTATCTCCGAATCGGGAATCTGTTTTAAAATCGTTTGCCTTGTATTTTTTTGGTTATTTAATTTGTCTCAATCTTTCGTTTGTCTAATATCCATTCCCAGATGATTGATGGATTCATTTCAATTACACCCTAGTTTTGTTGGTTTTAATCTTAGCTTCCTTCTGCATCATTTTGCTTTTTTTTTTTTTTTTTTTTGTTGAAATTGAACACAACTAAACTTAACAAACAATAAAAAATTAACTAGTATTCAATCTATTTTACCAGAAGTACCATTTAGGGTAAGGGAAAGTGTTGATATCACCATTGAATGAGGCGAACATAGTACTCTCTTTGAACTTACTTTCAACGTGAAAGTTTTCTTGATAAAAGAAAAATCTTCAATTTTAAATTAAACAAGCAATTAAAAGGATTTTGAATCAAAACAAAGAAACAAAAATAGAGTTCGATCTTGTCACTATTATAGTCAAGGACCAAACATTAGACTGCATTCATACACCTTCATGGATTTATTCCTCTCGATCCAAAGACTCCACAATATGACCAATTGAGGTTGCCATGATTGTACCATTATGAGACATGCTCGAAGAGAGCATCTTCTACTCTAGTCGTTTTGAAATTTTCACTATTTCCATCATGCATTCTTTAGGTACAACGCTCTGTAGTTTACACAAGCCCAACTGAATGAGAGAACGACTCTTGAACTTTGATGTCATAGTGAGGGAATGAATGATATTTGAGATATAATGGTTTGTCACAAAATCATGCAATACCAAAAGAATACCTTGCCTCCACCGAATTTTTATGCTTACTCTCTAACTTTCAGAAGCCTTTTCCATACACTTGAATCCTGTTGTTTGAATATAATTGAAGAAGAATAATGTTATTTATCATTATAATGATGGAATATCGCTGATGTGATAACTTAGGTAGAATAATGAAATATGACAGTTTAATTGCCTCTCTCTCTCTCTCTCGTGAAAATTGGATTGACATATCTCATTATTCCAGTTAAGTTGTCATATCACCGATATTCCATCATTATAATGATAAATAACATTGCTCATTAAAAAACGTGGTGGGTTGTTTTCAGGACTAGCTCTTGATCCCTTAATTTCCACCATAGTTTTCAAGCAAAAATAATTGATAGGTCACACGTACAGATATGCTATTGGATCGTTCCGCCCCCTAAAAGGCCTTACCCAGATTTTATAGGAGACAGGGTTGGAGAGGCCTTAGGGTTAAAACCCGCTGGCAGGTGAAAAGTATTAAGTCAGCCCAGATTAGCCCATTAATTATAGGGCATATGACTATGGGTCGGATAGGACATTACTTTAAAAACAGGCCATGTTACGGAAATATAACACTGGTCCAGGCCCATGCATTTGCCAATTTGGGCCGGGCCCAGCCCCTACTCAACTAATTGCCAACCACACTCACATCACTTGTTTAGCATAATTGTCTCCTACACAAACAGAACAATAGGGTGAGCTGGACACCCAGTTCGGGGGTTCGGCCCCAATGCTGCCTACACATTGGGCCTGACTTTGAAGAACCGACTAGACTCGACTCATTGCCAACCCAACTCAGCTTACTTCCTTCAGCCTTATTCACCTGGTCTGGCCGGACAGCTTTAAGCAGTGTATCAGTGTGATCTCTTAAATACTGATTTGAGTGATTTCTGCAGCAACTTATATTGGAGATTCGCAACAGCAACGATTTTTTCACCAATCAATCCTTCATTCGATGGAGCACGAAATGAAAGGTTAGTATACTCGGGTCTCCATACCTCAATTCCCAATGAAACCACGGACTCACTCTTGCACACTCAACCCCCGACACAGCAACGGAAAGAAAATCAAAAGAACACGTTCGACTAAGCTTATACTTGAGAGTAATTTCTTTTTATTTAAAAATATATAAATAATAATAAAGTTTGTAGCCCGTGCTATGTATTATACTTGAACGGAAAGACAAAAAAGCATATCTGATACTATTGAAAAAAACCAGTCCCCCACTTTATACATCACAATCTTCTTCAGACGACAAAGAGAATTAAAGTATAAAAAAGGTACATACCAGAAGGGATTTAAACAAGAAGTCTATCTACTTCCCGGGCATGAAGATATGTTATTGGGATATTAGGCGACAACATACAGAGAGAAATAGAACTTTATGTTTTTTTCTCAAGATGCATTCGCACTTGTAGCATCTGAAGCAGGCGAACCAAATAACGATAAGAGCCAGCCCCTTTCTCTTGCATGCTGCACGTAAAATTTGAACTTATCCTTTGCATTCGGAATGTCAAGAGCCAGATCCTCGAGCCCGTCCTTGATTCTACCGAAACCTTTGGTCATTTGATTGATAGTTATCAGCCCCTCACTGGAGCACTCCTGAAGCAAATCGAGCATCCTGTCGTTTTTCTTCTCCATCGCCATCACCAATGCTTTCTTCACCACCTCATGGTTGAAGAAAGGCATACTGAGATCTCGAATACATTGGCAAGCTTCACTAACAACGCCCCCACTTTCGTATTCTTCCAGAAGCTTTTGTATCTTATCCTTTGCATCCTCCACAGCCCAGCCACTCCCGCCACCCCAACACCTCAGGATCCTCTCTCCAGCATGACGAGCTACTATCAACGATCGAGCCATATGCACAGTTTCACTCCCACTGCAATTTGGTGTCAACCTATTGGCAATCTCGTCCAAATTTAGCGGGGCAAGGACATCATCTATAACAGCCCTTGCCAGAAAATAAGCTAGTTCGTTTGAAGCATCTAAAATGTCAAGTGCAGTATCCTCAGCAGATTCCAAAAGCATAACAAATCCATGGACCATGTCTTCAGTTGAGAAGACCTCGATATGAAGGGCAGCGAGTAAAACAGATGCCATCTCCTTTTCTCTGTTTTTCCTGTCCATGGCTAGAGTGATAAGTTTCTTAAGAAAAAAAGGATTATACTTGGGTGCCCCAAGATCTTCCAGGCTCTGAATCAGTTCAGGAATATCATCTGAGAGGAAATATTCATGAATAATCGTAACAACCTCTTCCTTGTAGCGCCTTAACTTTTCATCATTTCTGTCTGGCGCCTCCTCATCCTTGCCTGGAGATATTAGAAAAGATGCATCAAGCCATCCTTCGGAAATTGCCTGGGGAACAAGAGATTTGAACAAGGTTTTGGCAGAAGGAATATCAAGGGCAAGGTCATCAAGGCTCTCTGCTAACCGGACAAACCCTTTCATCATCTGACTTGAACTTATCAGACCCTCATCTGCTGCCTGCTTTAGTAGCTTCATGATGAGTGGTTCTGCAGTACGGGTCTCCATAGCTAGAACCAAAGCTCTCTTCACAACTTCATGATGGAAAAATGAAACGCCCAACTGCCTAATACACCTGCAGGCCTCAGAAGTATCTCCAATCTCGACATACTCACTTAAAAGATCTGCAATCTTCTTCTTCACTTCGTCAACAGTAAGATGCGTACTGCCACCCCAACGCCTCTCCACAAGTTCTGCATGATGTGGTGCTGAAAGATAGCTTTTCTCAGCAGTTTGCAATACCTCAAATCCCTTTGAAGCTTCAGGAATCATTTTTCTGGCCTTCGTAATGAAGGATGGTGGCAGAATATCATCAACCACTGCCCGAGCAATGAACAAAGCAAGGATATCAACAGCATCCAATATATCCACAGCCAGGTCATCAGCAGACTCAAGAAGCATAAAAAAACCCTGGCTTATCTGGGTCGAATTGATGACTTTAGCATAAAGAGCTGAGAGCAAAACTGAAGCCATTTCCTTTTCTTTGTCATGTCTGTCCATGGCCATAGAAACAAGCCGCTTAATAAAGTAAGGATGATACTCAGTCGATCCTAGTTCTTTGAGATCAGAAGCAGCAACTTCCACATCACTGGTGTTGAAGTATTCCTCAATAATGGATACCACAGCTTTCTTGTATTCATCCAACGGATCAGAGACAATTGATCCAACAAGCTCATATGGCTCCTGTCAAGACAATTGTAAATAGAAGAACAAAGTGTGACCATATACAACAAAGTTAAACAAGCGAATGGCAATAAGTTTTCCTCCAGCAAATCTAAGCATTTGAATAGGAAAATCAAAATGGATAACAATGAATGAAATTGGATGCACAATTCACCTCACAACTGTCGTAGTTGGGATCATTCCGGTCAATACGAGATTCACCAGCAGTATCTAGTAGTTTTCCCCAGGTGCCCTTACCACCAGCGCCATCTGTCAGCATTATCAGATAAACGAAGCATCAAAAACCAAACACATGGGGCCGAAACATCAAGTTTAAAACAATCAAAACTGAAACATTGAAATAGTAAGAGAGCATAATAATATCACCAGTGTTTCACAATCAGTCGAGAAATATGCAATAGAACAACAACATATATTATATTTGATACCTAAACAAATGCTCTATAGTGCCATATGAAAAACGAAACAGCATCGCATACATCTGTCAAATGTGAATCATGTGAGACGCTGAATAAATACATGCATCCCAGTAACATTGCCAGACAATTGATTTAACTATGGAACTTCTAATAACCAATTATATGCTTATAAATGTGATCGTGGCGATGGACTAAATCACAAGCAGACCGTAAACTGAGCCTAGATATTCATATAGTAAGGTTAAGTGCAGTTGACTCTCGAGCTGTATATATTGGGTAGGTGCTTTATTCACTAACAGAAAGCTACCATTCAGGAATGGCTATTAAGTCCAATCTATAAAGTTCGTTTCAAGTGTCCCTGATCCTAGCAGGGATGTTGACTAAGAAGAATGCCCAATATCAAGCACTCCACATGTATAGCACATTTCTTTTCCCCTGTTTCCACTTCCACTCACATTTTCTCCATAATGTAAAAAAGAAAAGCTCGGTGAATTACTTAGGAAATTTTCAAACCAGATGCTGACAGACAATCATCAGCGTGATGGACTTCATACATCCAGAAGATATTCCTTTCCCAAAAAACTGAAAGCTAAGCCACAATGTGTTCAAGAGAGAGAAGCAACCCCATAAGCAACGTAAATAAATTTTTGGCTAAACACACAGCGACAGGTACTTCCTTTTTCTTTCTTTACAAGTCTTCTATTAAGTTTTAGTCTTTTGAAAAGAAAACGTGTCATGCATGTGGTTCCTCTAAAGTAATGTTGTCAAAACCCCTTGCCAGAGGAACTATTTAGATTTATCGCTACTATTATGAATTTTGTGGCTCTCTTGGAACTCTTTTGCCCAAAAAGTTAGTTGCTCTTCTCAATTTTGATGTTCTCTTCATTTCATTCTCTGTTTACTTGTAATGTGCTGATTCTTGCTTCCCTGCACTACATTGCCAGTTAACAAAAGCAATCCATAGTTCTGCACAATTATCAGCATCAACACAAGTGCAATATGAAGCGCAACGACATGCCACAAATAACTCGAAGCGGAAAAACCAAAAGATTTAATAATGTTTGTGATGATGGATGCACGAACAAGAATAACATTGGGAAAGGAAGAGGAAGAGAGGGTAGAGAGAGGAGGGAGAGAAAGAGAGAATTTAGGGAAATATTATAAAGTTTATTTCATATCAAATTGTGTCTTATTACAAAGCATAAGCCCCCTTTATACAGGTTTCAAAAAAATTATTCTAAGCAGGAAATATTTAATCAAATCCTAAAGAATCTAGTAAATTAACATAACAAAATCTTAGGAAATCTAGTAAATAAACCTTATCGACTTTTTCCAAATAAGAATCTAAACATGAAAATTAATCATATAATAATCTAGCCCCCGTTTGGTACACATTAAAATTTTCATTTTCATTCTTCTACTCATTTTCAACCACACATTCTTCAATAAAATAATATTTTTCATAACGTCAATAATTTTTCCTTCCTTTTTTCCGTCAATCTACTATTCCAGAATACATTCTTCCAAAATAATATGGCTCAAACACACCCCTAATATGATTTCCATTAGTTTGCCACAATATACAAAATAAAGTCGCTAAGCTAATTACGTTGTCTTAATAAGTGGACTTTAATTCATACGGTCATTCTCTGCTGCATTGTTCTTTTCAATCCCCACTTGAAACCATAACAAAATGTTTCACCATATCTCAGAAGTAGTCAAATGAAGGAAAGAGGGTTCAAGTAGGAAAAATTCACTAAGAAGTAGGGCATACAACAATGGATCAATTCATTACAAAATACGTTTGTATCAAACCAAGATGAATGTATAAAGACCAATGTCTAAAAAGGCTAATCGGGTATCGAAATATATTACCTCTGCAAGGCAAATGCGTGAAAATATAAAATGTTAAAACTAATTAACAAAATTAAAAGTTTAACTCGCGAACAAACATAAAATAGATTAATAATATAGATTATAATAAGTTCTCAAATTAACAATCATATAAGAAAATTACAACATATTACTACCGCAAGCAACTAAGATGTCTCTTATAGCGTGATCTTTAAAAAATTCACGAACACTATCCGCCTTGTCAAGATGAGTTTCTTCTTAATTCTCCTTCACCTTTTCCTTTCGTGTAGGCAGAAAAAGGAAATAAAGAACCCGTAAATCGTTTTAGGATATTAAAAAATCTCAAACGCTAAAACTCAATAAATTAAGGTGTAAGCCTCAAAAATGGCACTTCAGATGCGGGATTTGAAACATTTTATGAATGAGGTGAGATTGAAGGCATAAGCCTCAAATAGTTTTTTTAACAATTATTTTAAGTCTGCTAACCTACAATTGACGGAAATTTTCAGAGAACGAGAAAGTCATTAATATCATTAAACTGTCAAAATTTCTTTCCTATCAAACCTTTTTTTCCATGTGAGACAATATTACAAACTTAGATCTGCAGTGTTTACATATCTAGGTATCCTTTCCAAACTAATCTGTGCCACGTATACAAGAGAGGATCGAACATAGATATTTAATGGCCCATGAGACCATTTAGCTATTGATCAAGAACTACTGAGCAACTAACATGTCATAAAAAATGGAAAACTGAATTTTACAAAATTTCCCTATATCAACACCTAAAAGTTGGCTATATTACGACCAGAACTCAGTACTCAGATGACATGCAATAAAAAATCACGTTCTACAAAATATTCCAAAATGACACCTAAAAGTTGGCTTACACTGTGGCTAGGCTGAGGCTCAGTACCCAAGGTGCACAATGCAAATAAATATTCTAAAAAGTTCCCCTATAACAAAGCCTAAAAATTAGCTTAAACCATAAAAGAAATCAGTACTCAACTTCTCTATTTCGGTTAGCATGCTTGGCTCAGTTTAAACGTAAGCAAAATCTAACTTTTGGGCAATATCAGGCATGATATTGGCCCAAAAAGAATAAAAAGCCAGCACTTTGCTCGCTTAATCCAGAGCCAAAAAAATTCATAGAAAGTTTATAACTGCATTCTCCAAACTTTCTGCTCTCCATTTGATTAAACATAAATTCAATCAGCGAGTCCACAAGACACGCCTCAAATGTATAAATATTAAGTTATTTTTATTTTAAGATAGCAATAATTACTAGTCTAAATCACAGGTTAGCTCAAAATATTCAACAACAAAAATTTAATAGAAAAATACCAACAGAAAAACCAATAATTATTATCACCATTGTTCATTCAAAAAACCTTACCCTTCTTAACTCTGATAAGTTTCCCAGAGTGCGTGCGCCTCACATGCCTAACCGCAAGGCCACCAGCAGTGGCCGACTTCCCCCCTCCTGGTGCCTTGACGTGATGGTGTTCCGGCAGCGGAAAAGAAGTCTGAGTGGGAGATTTTGGACCGGGAGATTTCGGGGATGTTGATAACGACAGTGACGACATCACCTCAGCATTCTGGGCCGCTATTTTCATCATCTCCCTCTGATCCTCCGTCAGAAACCCCTCGCTGCTCGCCATTTCCGCTCCCTAACCAAACCCTACCCCCAAAAATAACCAAGCAAATAAACACATATATTACAGTAATCCTAAAATTTGTTTACATGTTTATATTACTTCAATTTTCATTTTATTTATGGATTACCTGTGTGGATTGTAAAAAATTCCTCTGTTCTTGGCTCGGATCTCGAGCCAAGAGAGGATAGAGAGAGTGGAGAAGCAATCGAGAATCCGATCTTCGAAAACACACAGCACGCACTTGAGTGTGTGTCTTCCGATTGAATTACTGTGTACAATATATTAATATCTATCTGTAAGTATAGGTCCTTCTCAGATAGAAACTGTAGAATGAGAGACAAAGAGGACGAAATGGAGGCTACGGTTACATGTACACGTCATCTCTTCTCGAGGATATACACGTGGCTTAAGCGTGGTTTGTAAAAGGGGATGGTCCGGCTTTCCTCTCGTACTGCTAACTCCAATACGCTTTAATTTGTACTTGAGTCGCACTTACTACTGCGATTTCAGGCGAAAAAACATTGTCGTGGAGGATTGGGGAAAGGGAAAACAATGTACAGGAGGTCCCCAGGGGGTCGGTTAGGGTTTTAGATATTCAATGAAGTTACAAAAATGACCCGGGTGCTTGTAAATTAAATTCGAAAGATTGCATGTTTAGTCCCCAAACTTAAAATTCAAATATTTGGGTTCCCAGCTTTTGGCATGTTTCAACATCCTTGATATTTTTAATAGAAATCATTAGCTTTAACGTTAATAAATGCTGGGATAAAAATATGACAAAAATTGGGGATATAAATGCCAAAATGAACAAAAAGTCTTTTATTACAATTTAAATTTGGTGCAATTAACAAAAATATGGTGGGAATATAATTAAACCAAAACGTGAGGCATAATCTGACAATAGTCTTAGAGTTGTTACCATTATAAAATAAAAATCAATAAAAAATAAAAAAGGAAAGCTTTTTTAAAGAGTGGTGGTAGTAGGTTGGGTAATATTTAAAAAATAAACATAAATGGTTGTGTTGGAATAAATAAAAATTATTTTATGTCCAAGAAAGCAATGTTTAAAAGTATAGTTATTTATGTCATATTGCTTAATGCCATGTTAGTAAATAGAAAAAAGAATGCTTAAAAATACAAAAATGTTATTCATCCCCACTGAGGTTACAATTCCAGTATAGGTGACTCTAAATGATATATTAAATGAAAAGTGAAATTAAATGACTTATTTAATTTCATCTATCATTTAATCTCACATTAACGACATATAGACTGAGTTGTAACCTCAGTGACGATGAATATCATTGCTCTTAAAAATATAATGGACTAAACAAAATTTGTGGTGAGAGACAACTGTGCTCTCATTTATTGTTTATTCTAATTTAAGTATTGTAAATAGTGCTTTCAAAATTAGAAAAAAAAAAAAGAAAAAAAGAAGTAATGGTAATAGTGTTTAGACGATTTTGTCCTCGAATTATTTTGGCTTGTGATTGCCACAAAACAATTAATGCTAACGAGTTTGATCTCTGGTTTACAATGAACATAAATTACAATGTCCATTGTGAGTGTAGCAACATATAGAGGCGTGATATTGCAGCACATGTTGCCTTACCTCCAATTGTAACTCCTATCTATCGTCGGGCAGAAGATCTGCCATATTAATGCTAAAACTAGCCAAACAAAGTGGGCTGGGATTCAAAAGTTAGATTTTTAGAATTGGAGGGTAACTAGTAAGAGACAACTTCCCAAATATTTTCTTTCTTTCTTTCCTCAGACAAATTCTGTTTTATATGTGAGGTTGTTTTGTACATTTGCTACTTCAAAAGAAATAAATAAAGATACATTTTCGATAAAGCAAGTCCATCTTTAACTGGTGCATTCACATGGAAACAGAGCCTCTTTTAAAGTCTCCTTTAATAATCATAGGGCAAAGGTTAAGCAGCCTCTTCCTACAACAAAGTGATAGTAATAATAATTAATATCTAAGCATAAACATTTTTGGATGCCCTAATGTATTTTAAGCTTACAGGAAAATAACTTTTGTTATGAATTAACGATACTATTAGATTAAATATGACCTAGAGACGTGTAGACTATATCTTTACGGTGAGATTTGCTCTCACTAGAAAAAGATCGATAAAAATGACAATTAGGATATCACTTCATGACGCAACAAAGCTAAAACACCTGCCACTAATAATATTAAGCCCAGTTTGACATTTATTAAATCAAAACTAGACAAAGAATCTCTCTTTTTGAATATATTTTAAACAAGTACTAGGTTGTGTAATGACAATTTTACGAACGAATACTTATCCAAACCACAATTTCGAATCAGCAGGAGATTTCAAGAAATGACAGATCTATGCACTCTATCAATAATCGAGTCGGAATTGTCTCAAATTTATTTTCAACCACACATTCACACATTCGCAATATGACATTAGTAGAAACTAGTATTTCGAAAATCGAAAAAAAAAAAGATGGAAAACTTTGTTCATAATGGTGAATAGCACACCCTTTTGTGAAAAGTTGCGACCGTTTGAAAATTTGGCTATTCATGTAAAATGTAATCTTCGATTAAATATGGGGAGAAAATTGTAGTGAATGTCTCAAATCTTTCAATTTATTGTACAATACACCTTAATCTTTTATTTTTGTGACACCAATTCTAAACCTTTTACAACGACAACCGGAATCTATTGGACGAAATCCGTCCAAAATTTCTCTAGTCAACCCGAAAATTCAAACTTTGACTCAACTTGACAAATTAAGTGAACTAATAAAATGGAGATTTTATATTTTTTATAATAAAAATAATTAAATCAAAAAATAAAATAAATATATTCATCTTCTTCAAATCCTCGCCTATCCTCAAAACCAAAAAAATCAGTCACTGCCAACCATATTCAAGGGTGGAGCCAGTAAGGCCCAGGGTAGGCATGTGTCCACCCTGAACTTCCGAGCTCAAATTTTTTTTATTTAGTTATAGGCTAAGTCCCAGGCTCCCAACCCAAAAGAGAAAGCCCAAAATGTCCAGCTGCCCAAGCCCAATCCCAATCCCAAAAATTAAAACCTCGTTCTCAAATTACCCCTCCACCCTCTGCTCCACTTCGCACCCGAAGCCTAAAGCCTCCACTTCGCATGAATCGTCTCCACAGCTCCCTTCGCAGCCTGAAGTTTGAAGCCCTCCACTTCGCAGCGTCCACCTCTACTTCGCAACCTCCCATTCGGCCTTTGCAAGGCACAACCGTCGCAGCCTCCACTTCGTACGCAGGCCACAGCCGGACAGCCTCCACTTCGCAAGTCACAACTCACAACCGTTGATTACTCGATTCCACCTCTAGGCTCTAGCCTCTGCCTCTGTTGAGTGACTCCCACATTCGCCCGAATCATGTATTTTCTAAATTTCTTTAGCAATTGGATTATTGGCGATAGCTTGAGACATTTTTGTTCTTTTTTTTAATACTACATTTTGAGTATTGTTGTGTGCTATGTGCAGTAGAAATTCACTGTTGTTTGTTGTGGAATTGAAATTGGGTATTTCCGTATTGTTAAAATTTGGGTATTGCTGAGTAGATATGGCTGAAATTTGGGCATTGTTGAGTTGAAATTGGTAAATTTTAGGTATTGTTGAATTGAAATTGTTGAAATCTTATGAAAAGATACTTTCAAAGAAAAATTGACTTGGACAACGTAAATGTTGTTGGGGCGACATCGAAGGGAACAAGTGTAATTTATAAATTATATCATTTTTAATATTGATGTATTATTGTTTTATATTTTTATTATCATTACATCCATGACAAAAACTCGACGTTCAACATCGATAAGTTGTGCCCCCTAACAAAAAATCATGGTTCAGCCCCTGACCATATTCATAGGCCACCGACCACTGTACAGGTCATTGCCACCATTGCCTTAGCTCATTAATCCTTCGTACAAGTTCGCTTTATCTTTCATGTCTATGGTTTGTTTGAGCCCTATTTTGTCAAAAAAAAAAAAAAAGTATTTTTGAATAGTGTATTAATGGAAAATGTGTTGTTAAAAGATAAAGAAAAAATTTGGGTTTACGTGTAATATTATTTTATTGAAGAATGTGTGGTTGAAATGAGGTCAAAACATTGTTTAAAAATATATTTTTCTAAAAAATAGGGCTCAAACAAGGGCCTAATCATGCATCACCTGGATTGAGAGTGTTGAACGCTAGTTTTTTCGGATATGCGAAAGGGGAAGCTAGAGGAATGGCTATAAAGGCTAGAAAAGCTTTGTATAAAACTTTGCTAGACATTCGGTTGTTACAATTAATATAATTTAATTTATATTACTTTGTTTTCATTTCTCCATTACAAAGTACCTAACTTTCCTCATTTTAACAGATAATGTTTAAAAATAAATAAATCAGGGGCGCTGCCCCCTGAACCCCCGTATCCCCCACTCCTTTAACTCTAGGACCCCCCTACTTCGACAGGTTGGCTCCGCCCCTGATTCTAACCCTGATCAGTATACTGCTATAAAATATTGCTCCTTGGATTTTGGATAGGTGGGGGTTCGAGGGGGCGGGGGTTTGAAGAAGATGAATATTTTATTTATTAATTTAATTTTTTGGTTGTTATTTAATTATTTTAATTGTTTTATTATTAAAAAATATAAATTTACTATCATACCCTTGGCTTAATTTGTCGGGTTGAGTCAAAGCTTGAATTTTTGGATTGATTAACGGGATACTGAATAGATTCTATCAAATGGACTCCACTTGTCATTAAAGTAAAATGTTTGAGATTGCAATTACAGAAACAAAAGGTTAAGGTGTTGTTGTATAATAAGTTGAAAGGTTTGGGACATCTGCTATACTTTTCCCTTAAAATTGTGTCTGTAAAATTGCAATTGTTTATTTGACATCGAGTTATTGAAAGGTAATTTTATTCATACCACAATTTTTTATTTATTTATTTTAAATGTTTCACATTTTAATTGCATTAAAATCCTTAGCATTGATTTATTGTCACACTTATGTCCTCAATATTGTTATAGATTATTTAAAAATGTGATGGATAAATAAGTCTTTTTATGCACTATTGACAAAATTTTTGAACGAAAATTGTTAGGAAAAATAAGATAGGCTAATTAATCATAAGGCTAATTGAAAGAATGCAATGAAAAAAGTTGACGGGGTAGGTATGACAATAAATAAAATTTAGTGACCTTCATTATATTTAAAATGTGATGCAGTTATAAGAAATTGTAGTGTCCATTAATTTCCCTTTTAATGTGTACCAAACATGAGCTTAGACTAATATATATCTTACTAAAAAAATAGTTGGTTATATATTCAAAATTTTGTTCGGGATAAGCAAATACGCTCAATTTGGGTTAATTACGTCAATTATCAATTTGTTAGGGAAGTCATTGAAATTATTTTTTTCATGGTATGGTTACTCAATTTTTACTATAACACAAATAGTCATTCGTTAAAAAACAATAAAAAACTCTATAGGGTACCATTGAGTGCTAACTTGTGTCGTCATTTGTTAAAGTCGAATTACGTTTTTTCATCTAGACGTGTTTAATCAACAATTTCTAACTCCCAATATTGACTTTATATAAAAAGTAATATCATTATGTGACACCATGAAACTAGCTTCTCTTTGTTTCTCTTTAAAACGATTTTTTTTTTTAATTTTCACTCATTTTCAATGACACATTCACAATAAAATATTTCGCACGTAAATTCAAAAAACAATTCCTACCTCACTAATGTGTTGATTTAAAAAATTGTATAGTCATTGATGATGCCAAAATTCGTACCTGGGCCAACCCCGAGCTAGATGGAAAAGCTCCGCCAGATCCGATCTCCAATACCTGAAACAAAGGCGTCGAGGTGTGTCCTCGTCGCCCCTCCGATGCTTAAGTCAGAAAGAGAAATTATGTGAAAAACTGTATATTGGAATATTATGTAAAAACCTACCTTAATAATGAGGCTATGTTATATATTTATAGATATTGGAGGGGGAGTCCTGGAAGGACTGAACTTCATGTAATTCTAGTTATTTCAGGTGCTTGTATTGTGTTAGAAGTGCACAATTTGTGTTAGAATAAAATATGTAATGAACTATGAGTTTGTTCTTAAGTAGGACTAGTATTTCTAGGCCTGGCCTCATAATGGACCCGACCTCAGAACAGCCCAGTTGAAGTGGGCCAAGATTGGGCCTAGAGTTCGGGTTAGGTAGGTCGAGCTCGGGTCTATCGATTTTTCCCGTATCACAGGCCCCCGTGTATCCAGGTCGCAGATAAAAGCTACATGCTTAAGCTGCGAGGTGAGATGCAAAGAGGTGCAACAAGTTTAAGTCTTTGTGCGATTTGTAATTTGTATGTAGCTCGAGCTCGTTACTTAGCCAATTTTTTGCTAATAAGCTCGAGTTTTGTATTAAATAAGTAACTCGAGCTTGTTACTTGACCAATTTTTGGCTAATAAGCTTGATAATGAGTTCGAGCAGGTTACTTGGCCCTTTTTGACCAAATAGCTCGAGTCTTGTTTGTTTATGAGCTCGAGACGTGTTACAAAGCCATCTTTTGGCCAAGTAGCTCGAGTCATGTTGAAGGAGCTCGAGACGTGTTACAAGGCCATGTTTTGACCAAGTAGCTCGAGTTGCTAGGTTGATGTGTTGATAAGCCCCCCGAGTACATAGATCTATGAAAGCAAGTTTGGGGCTTTTAAGATCAATCATTTTGCTCGATAATTTTTAGAACTAATTTTTTCCTACGAAGTGCTCGTGATGATGCTTGCACGGGGCAAGGTTTTGTGTTCTTGCGCGTAGCAAGACTTTGGTGAGATAATGCTCATAACATGTCTCGAAGTTGCCTGCGCATGACCAGCTTTGGTGAGATCATGCCCGTAGCATGTCTCAAAGTTGCCTGCGCGTGACAGGGCTTTGGTAAGATCATGCCCGTAGCATGTCTCGAAGTTGCCTGCGCGTGACAGGGCTTTGATGAGATCATGCCCGTAGCATGTCTCGAAGTTGCCTGCGCGTGACAGGGATTTGATGAGATCATGCCCGTAGCATGTCTCGAAGTTGCCTGCGCGTGACAGGGCTTTGCTGAGATCATGCTCGTAGCATGTCTCGAAGTTGCCTGCGCGTTGACAGGGCTTTGGTGAGATCATGCCCGTAGCATGTCTCGAAGTTGCCTGCGCTGTGACAGGGCTTTGGTGAGATCATGCCCGTAGCATGTCTCGAAGTTGCCTGCGCGTGACAGGGCTTTGGTAAGATCATGCTCGTAGCATGTCTCGAAGTTGCCTGCGCGTGACAGGGCTTTGGTGAGATCATGCCCGTAGCATGTCTCGAAGTTGCCTGCGCGTGGACAGGACTTTGGTGAGATCATGCCCGTCAGGGCTTTGGTGAGATCATGCCCGTAGCATGTCTCGAAGTTGCCTGCGCGTGATAGGGCTTTTGGTGAGATCATGCCCGTAGCATGTCTCAGAGAGTGCAATCAAATAAATAAAAATAAGCGTGCCACTTTTAATTTAAAATATTTATTTTAATGGGAGCACTAAGACGGACATGAAGTCCATGAAAAAATCAATAATAATAATAATCACGCAACATAATCACAATCATTAACTGACGAAAAACAAAATTCATGCGCGATTATAGGACGAAATTGGCAACTTAAATTTCAACACATGAAAATGAAATTTAAATGGACGACCAATGATGACACTTAATTATATCAACGAAAATATAAAATCGTCAATTTTAAATATGATTTTAATTTTGGTCATAATTAAAACATTAGTGGATCAAATTTAAAAACTCAAAATTTAATATTTCAAAATTGTAAAATTGACCCCGAATTAAAATTATGAATGGAGGGCCTTGAAATATAGAAATTAAAGAACATGTCCCTATTCTTTAAAATTGCAAAATGGCCCGTAGTGCTTTAATTGCATGTGAAACCCTCATCCCCAAAACAACTCAAAACCTCATTCTCAAAATCAAACCCTACGAGTCAAAAATTCAGTGGCACCGCCGCCGGTCCAAAACGCCATCTCCACAACGGAGACAGCGACCGGCTGTCCACGACTGCGCAGAATTACAGCCGTTAGCTGTGCAGTCCCAAACGGACAAGGTGGCCGAAACATGGTTAAATAGGGGTTGTAAACAGCCTAAAAACACCAACGGAGGGGACCCAGATGCTCATTTCATCACACAGCAATCATACATACAGCCATCTATATCATAACAAAATCACAACCATATTGCAATTTATACCAAATTCACACCGAACCCAACAATTTAATTTATTTAAACATACATATGATGGGCTGCCGGCAATAGTAATAATAACAATATAGAGACAAGAAGAAGAGAAAGAATGAGAGTAGGGGCGAAGAAATGGAAGTAGCAGCGTTTGCGGGTTTCAACATATATACACAGACATTCGCGAGAGAGAAGAGACAGAGAAAATTTGGACTTTGAGTGATTAATAATTAAGTATGCTAATCCAATTTTGCCATTTTTATGCTCCAAACACTCAATTTTCCATATTGTGAAAATTAGTCCATCTATGAATGTTTAACCGGGGGGCCGAAAACGGTGGAGACAGAAAAATATATGCACAGACAGGATGGAGGATAGCATCAATTGCTTTGTTCCATAATAATTATTTACAATTTAGAGCCTGTTTGTTGAGCATTCTAGCCTCATTTTTAGAAATTTTCTGCCCGTTTTTTTTTTTCACCAACCTGGCCCACCTCACACGCAAAGGTAGTCAACAATTGTAGGCTACAGGGCTTCCAACGGTAATAATATTTCTATTAATGAGAAGGAAATGTAAATCAAACAGGCTATTAATTTTTGGTGGTAATATTAACATATAAGCACCCAGTCAGAGAAGAGATTACATAGTGGCAAATTTAATTATTTTAGTGGTAATTAAAGAACATATATGCACACAAATTTTTATACAAACAGTCGGCAGTTTACATTATTTAGGAGTGTACAGACGTGTGCGTGGGTAGATTTCTTCATGAGAAATTAATATTTTGTTTAAAAGATTCTAAACTTAGCATGTCGTTCAAATACCAATTGTTGATAAATTTCATAGTAATCATGCTAAAAACAAGAATCGCATAATTATTTGGTTTGAAAATTATACCTGTGAAATACATTGTTATGTATGAATATTACCAGCTAAATTTTCTTCTCCTTGCGATCCTAACCCTAATCAGGGTTTATGGTTTTGAGGAAGGTGTGATGGCCGTGCGTTAACCGAGGCTTTTTGTAGCGATTCCCACAGACGGCGCCAATGATGATGCCAAAATTCGTACCTGGGCCAACCCCGAGCTAGATGGAAAAGCTCCGCCAGATCCGATCTCCAATACCTGAAACAAAGGCGTCGAGGTGTGTCCTCGTCGCCCCTCCGATGCTTAAGTCAGAAAGAGAAATTATGTGAAAAACTGTATATTGGAATATTATGTAAAAACCTACCTTAATAATGAGGCTATGTTATATATTTATAGATATTGGAGGGGGAGTCCTGGAAGGACTGAACTTCATGTAATTCTAGTTATTTCAGGTGCTTGTATTGTGTTAGAAGTGCACAATTTGTGTTAGAATAAAATATGTAATGAACTATGAGTTTGTTCTTAAGTAGGACTAGTATTTCTAGGCCTGGCCTCATAATGGACCCGACCTCAGAACAGCCCAGTTGAAGTGGGCCAAGATTGGGCCTAGAGTTCGGGTTAGGTAGGTCGAGCTCGGGTCTATCGATTTTTCCCGTATCAGTCATTAATCAAAGTTTAACCCTTAAAAAATGTGTTTAGTTAGCCTGTCTTTCACATTTATTCCTCCTAGCAACCACTTCCCCCACCTGTTGACAATGTTTATCTAGTTTGTTTACAAAATTATTTTTCATCTTTATTCGATTTATTGGCTCTCAACTCCATACAAGATTTTGTACCAAACAAGCACCTTGTTAGCGTAAAATATAGTTGTGTGGTGGACAGATTGAGGAAGTTGAGCGAGTTAGGGCGATCATTGACTGTTAATAATTACAATAGCAAAATTATTTATTAATATTTGATTTAATAATATTAAAAAAATTATTCAATCGGTATAAATGTAAAAGTTATATGCATATGAATATAGAAGAATAATTACTAGTTAGACTCCCTCATTTACGGGATAAATAATAGGAGATATGAAATGTAGATTTTTTTGCATCTCGATTCAAAATACATCCATCGATCAAAATTCAATAATCCAGAATAACATGAAAAAAATACATTTTTGAATCATATGTATAATTAAGTTTCAAGTCTTTACGAATTTAAGCGAAACAAAATGGAACTTATACGTAAAATATGATTAAACGATAAATATAAGTTCCGAACTAAGGCGAAGCTTATGCAAAGATTTCAAAACAACGATTTTAAAAACTATTTTTAACCAAAAAAAAAAAAAATCGAATTCCTAAAGAGCATTACTTAGATCGTCTAAATTTAAGTTTTACAAAATAAATTGATAAAATGTAAGAATAAAAGTATATATTATGCATAGTTTTCATACCTGATTCACCGTTAATTGAAACAATTATCGGGTTAGCAGTTCGATCGATGGGTCATTGCAGTGATGAATTTTAGTTAAAAAGAGTAAATTTTCAAAACAAATAATTTATTAGTTTGATATACCAATATTTCTCGTTATGTTTACTAATCTATAATTGTCATGGTGGTCAATCTTTTAATTATTACATATTGAGTACAAACTTCGAATCTTATCTATTGCAAATGTATTATGAAACGGGCGGCCACGCCAGCTCATCCGGTGTTGGTTCTGCCCTGGTGGCTCTCTTCCTTTCTTAGCTTCTTCTTTGAACTCTTAGAAACAGAGTTGTAGTTTATCATTTGATACCCGGAATCAAAATCTTAAGATGAACGTGCAACATGTTACCGAACTAATAAACTTGATAGAACCCAGTGATTCCCTCCTTTTGTTTGTTCAGTTGGGAAACAAATTACCGTACAGGCTCAAAATGAACTGTTGTCTTGCTAATAAACTCGATAGAACCCACTTGCCTTTGATATCAATGCAGTGGGAGAAGGAGAAGCACGACAAAGGATTCTTAAGCTTGAAAGTATTCTGTTAAGATCCGTTTAATTGTAAGAATGAAATTGGATAGAAAGAAAATGAATTTCAGGAAATTGAGTTGCCTAGAATTTGTTTTACTGAGAATTGTCAATTAATTGTGTTTGACTGGTATAATTTTTCATCTGAAAAATATTGAAATTTTGAACATTTTGGTGTTTGTTTGACTTTATTTTTCATGAAAATTGTCCATTAAAGGGATAAAATTTGTTACAATTGAAGATAGAATTTGTTTCCATTGCAAAAAAAAAAAAAAAAAAAAAAAAAAATGTTGCCTAAAAAGGTTTTTCCCACCAAACCCATGGAAAAAGCTTTTCTTCAAAAACCAAGAAAATGTGGAAAATTGATTCTATGAAAATTTTAGTCCATCAAACATGTAAAAAAATGGAAAGAAATTTAATTTCCATCTTCCATGGAAAAGAAAGCCAAATCAAACATGGCCTTAGAGAAGCAGAAATTGGAGCCCTGAAGGAAAATTAGGAGGGAAAGATGATGCAGCTGTCCAGAATAAGGTAAAGGAGAATAGGGGATGGATGAGCAATTGGAGGAGAAGATTGAGAAAATGGATGGTCCAGAAGACTGAAACAAATAACTCCTTAGTCCCCTACCAAATAGCTCTCAAGTAACGAGGAGCTGCATAAGGCCGTAGAGAATTGACAACGGTATTATATTTTTCACGTGTCATCTAACCTTTTAATTTACGGCATAAATTTGATGACATATGATAAATTTAATCATTTAATAATAATTTGTACAATGTACAGTAGCTTTGTGGGAAGATATTTCCAGTGACGCTTCCATCGTAGCAAACATTATGACTCTTTGTTTATGTAATGTAGGAGCATATTTGAAATAAGGTGAACCCAAAAGATTGAGCTTGACGTGGATTATTGGGCTTGATTCTTGGTAATATAGGATAAATTGAGTCTATATCATCAACTATAGTTTTTGGATAAAGTAATAGCAATACTGTACATCACGTTGGCGTCAAAGTTGGAGATTTTGCGTTTGATTCAATTGTAGAACATTGGAGCACGTTTGAAAATGGGGTGGGCTCAATGAATTGGGTATAGGGTAGATCCTTGACTTGATTTTGGTTGATATAGTGTGGATTGTATTGGTGTCATCAACTGTAGCTTCTGGACAGAATGATGAAAATATCATACATCATCATGGTATCAAAGTCGAAGGTCTCGTGTTGAATCGATGTTGAACATTCCTGTGAAATAAGTTGATAATGCAGGTGTGCCCTTGAAATGGACAGCGAGTCCAAAGGGAGTGGGCTTATGGTGGATTATTGGACTTGATTTTTGGTGATACATGGTGTATTGCATTTATGCCTTGAGCTATATCATAAGAGTATGTATCGATTATGTTCAAAATATTTGATACTGGGTTGCTCATATGCTGATGTTTTTGGAATCTGAATCAAAGATAGAATTGACGAAGACGATAATATATTAGCAGATAAATCTATAATTTGATAATATTTGCACACATTTATGATATATAAAAATTCAACTTCAACTGCGAACTAGTATTTTGAATTGAGAATATATACAAGTTTTTCCCAAACACATATTGCAGCCTCTCAATTTGAGAGGGTTTAACCCCCCTCATCGGCCTAAGTACCAACATCAGTAAGAACTGCACTATCAAAGAGTCGGTTCTTCTCGGGACATTTGGAATGGGCCCAACAGGTGAAGTTGAGCCCATTGGGAAAATTGGAAAAACTAATTCGTAAATGGGAAAAAATCATAAATCAATTTTCAGGCCTTAAGTTTAAAAATTGCAAAAATCAGGTATTTGTTAATTAATTAAATATATTAAAATCACAATTATACAATTCATGGTCACATATGCATATTTATATGTCACGACTTATTTATTGGTCACATTTTATCAAATTAATTGGTCACAAATTATTTTTCGATCACAAATCAGAAAATTTATAAGTCACGGATTTTTTTACGGCTATAGATTAAAATTTTCATAGGTCACAAATAAAAAAATTTAATAGGTTACAAGTCACAAATTGCAAATATTATGAGTCACAACTTATTTATCGGCACAATTTATCAATTTTTTTAGGTCACGCGTAATTTCATGGTCACAAATCATTATTTTCATTGATCACATATTATTTATTGGTCACAGATAAACTGGTTTAATGGTCACAGTGGACCAAATAATTGATGATCGCCACCAACACTTGCAACCTCCGACAGCACCACCATCATCGTCGTGCCAGAACCACCACCACTGTCGCCAAACCACCATAACCGCTATCGCTACCACAACAGCACCACCACCAACAAAATCTTCACCACCAGATCCAACAAAACAAATCTCGAACCCACCACCACCTCCATCCTTGTCGCTACCACCAGTTCTACCACCATCATTATCGCCATCAACAACACAGACATCACCACACCACAAACCTGCGACCACCTCCATCGCCATCAATGCCAACACCACTATAGACATCGCCACCGCCACCACCAGATCGCACCAACTGATAGACATCACACCACCGTAACTGTCATATCCACCACATCAAAAAACAAAGAACCACCACTGTCATTCTCAATATATTTGTATATCGGTGACCTCACTCAATTGACTTCACCCACACAAAACAACAAAGATAAGTAGAATAAAGAAATATCACCATCGATTATTCCTAATTCGCTCAGGTAACCATCGTCGCTGCACATAATGATGGTTAACTGAGTGGCAGTTCACAGCGGCACAGATCGAGCCGTGCACACCAACGATTTGCACGCCCAAGTGATTTCTCCTTATGACTGGAGGGTCGATGATGTATCTAAAAAGGAGAAGAGAAATCGTGAGGTAGGAGATCGATGTCATCGTGAGTATTGGTTACCGGGTTGTGTGCCTGTTGCGGGAAGAATGGTGGAGCGAAAGTGGAAGATGAGCGAGTCTGTGGTTTGGAGTGACGACAGCGACACCGCTGCACAGTGAGCTGTCGGGCCATTCACAGGGGGCCGGGAGGAGAGGGGAGGAAGACGGGAGGCGAGAGATGGAGGGGAGGGAGTAGTGTGTGTTAAAATTAGGATTTTAATATATATTACCCGATTTTTGAATAAATAAACTTTAGACCTGATTTTTAAAAAGTAATCTTTAAACACATGGATTTATGTAATTACCACATTTAGAATTGTCTTTTCATCATGGCCCAAATATGACATTGGCTCAAAGAGAATTTGTTAAATTAAAGTAGAATTATTAATTCTCTTAAGTTTTATTTGAAATGGCTTCTATTTTTACTTCGATTTCTTATAAAAATGTTTTCCACGAAAATCATCGTACGTCAACTTACTTTAAAACTCTGTTAATCAGACAAATCGCTTAAAAGCAATCTCGAATATGCTTAAAAATAGTTTCTTAATCTTAAAATATCTTTTGACTTTTAAAATGTCCCACCAAACAGTCCCTTGCTCATATGATGAACCCCAACATGAATAGAAAGTAGTTAAGGTGATAATTATAATTTGGCAAACATAATCTAATGATTTTGATATGCTATTGCTTTTGCCTATCATTATTAAATATTTGATTATACCTTTCTCTTTGTATTTACCCTACTTGGCAATAATTTAAAGTACGAAGCATGTTTTGTCTAGACGGCATTTATGATAAGTTTTAGTACGAATAACTTACTAAAATTGAATTAGATTAAAGATGAGAGACATGTCAATCAAAATAAGCTACATAGGATTGGTTAAATATGAATTATCAAAATTAAGAACAAGAAATATGTTGTAAAATTTGTCATTAATGTACACAAGTCTCCAAGTGCACGCTTCCATAATCTAGAGGAAAAATTGTGAATGTGTGTTTTCATCTAATAAAATTATAAAAATCCTAGTTCGAGTGTTAATCCAGTTCCAGAAACAAGGTGTCTACACACTTGTGCAGTCATCCACGAATAATACTCAACCCCTATTTGTCTATCATTAAAGTAGAAAATGAGTTTTGGAATAATGAATTTTTCGAGAATGTGTGGTTAAAAGGTACCAAAAAATTTGATCGTGCAAAATATTGCATTGCGAGAATGTGTAGTTAAAAATGAGTTTGAAAAAAAAAATTTGAATAATGATAGACATTTGGGGGTTCAATAAGATTCATTAATGCGAAATGGTGAATTAACGCTAGTTTATAGAACTTATATTTTCCACATTTAATTTATTTGTGCAACATCACGACTCGTTCTATTGTTGTTCACGATGATTTTCTCACAATGAATTGAACAATACGATTAAGAAAAAAGACGACAATATTTAGAACAAGTTGTGTTAAATATACTAAATAAGATTTTAAAACTGATAAAGAATAATATGTTTAAATAATTGTCGTCAACTCGGTTGAGATTTTTTTTTTTCTTCCTTTTTTTCTTTTTTGAAAAATGATTGGTCAATAATTTTTTAACTCTATGATAACAGCCATTTCTAATAACTAGTCAGAGTTGATCATGCATTGCACGTCATTTTGAAATATTTTATAAGTACTGCAAAAGTAATATTTGATATCAATTTGTTCGGAGGATTTGATGAGTACGATTTAAAAAAAAAAAATTATGATAGAAGTTTAAGCGAAGAAAATTGTACTCTCGAACCTCGACTCCTATAATTCAAATTTTTTGCGATGATCAAATACTACAAATGAGCAACATTTTTATACTACACTCGATACATAAAAATTAATTTCTAATACATGAATATAAACCCCCATCAAAACTCTCAGATACATGAATATAAATAAATTCATC
This sequence comes from Fraxinus excelsior, assembly GCA_019097785.1. Classification (NCBI taxonomy): domain Eukaryota; kingdom Viridiplantae; phylum Streptophyta; class Magnoliopsida; order Lamiales; family Oleaceae; genus Fraxinus; species Fraxinus excelsior. The sequence continues at coordinate 32,898,973 of CM032632.1, forward strand.
TACAATAACTCCGGATTCATCTAGATCAGATTTATCAAGTCAAGACTCACATAATGTGATATTTAATATATTATAGATTAACAATATAATTATTTCCACCTTCAGCTTGTTTTTTAAACTGAAGCAGAGATCATATTGATGTTAAATATGATTTAAGTTTGTCTACAAGAAATAATGATAAGTAGTAATTTTCAGGGAAGTGAAAAGTGTAAGAGTAAAGATTTTTTAATATAGCCTTATAAAATACGAGAGCTAATAAAATTTGAAAGTTATGAAAATACAAAACAAACTGATGAGCGCAAATGTCAAGAATTCAACCCCACCTTGAAGGTCCGTTTGATTGAAAGGGTGGAAAATAGGTAGAAAGAAAATGAATTTCAGGGAAAGTAATTGCCTAGAAATTATTTTGCAGAGAATTGTTAATTAAGTGTGTTTGATTGGTATAATTTTTCACCCGGAAATTTTTTAAATTTTGTGTTCGTTTGACTTTGTTTTACATGAAAATTGTCCATTAAAGTGATAATTTTTTCCACAATTGGTTATAAAATTTGTTTTCATTGCCAAAAAGTTAAAAAAATGAAAAAAAAATTTCTCTAAATTTTTTTTTTTTATCAAAATTTAGTATTCGTTTGACTTTGTAGTCTTTGTTTTACATGTAAATTGTCCATTAAAAAAAAAATTACAATTGGTTCTGAAATTTGTTTCCATTGCCACAAAAAAAAAAAAAAAACCTGGAATCAGATTTTCCACCAAAAAGGTGGGAAATCCAATTTCTTGAAAATGAGGAAATGGTGCTCGTGTAGCCATAAAATGGAAAAGGAATTTCATGGGAAAAAAAATGGTATCAAACATGACAAATTTTCTATGGAATTTGAAGCCTATCAAACGCAGCCTAAATATGTTGAGTGCAAATAATATTGAAAGAATATCAAATAGTAATAGAAGAAGATTCCAAGTTTTATAATCATTCAAACAATTTTTTATCTACACATTTTAAGAGATCATCGAGCATGAACCTTGCTGGATGGACCCGATAGTTGATTTCATAGCCACCGGAATTTTGCCCGGCGACCAGAGGATGGCGAGGAGCATTAGGTCTCGAGCACCAAGGTATTGCATGATTAGGGGAGTTCTATTTCGTCGGAGTCTCACTCTACCGTACCTTCGATGCCTCAACCCCACTGAGGCAACACAAGCCTTGGCGGAGGTCCACGAAGGAGTATGCGGCAACCACCAGGGAGCGGTCGGTCCCTTGCCTTCAAACTTATAAGATATGGATATTACTGGGCCAACAATGAAGAAGGACGCCATTGACTATGTTAAGAAGTGTGATAAGTGTCAAAGGTTCGGCAACGTCATCCATTCGCCGGCCGAGGAGCTCACACCCATACATTGCGGGACGCCCTTCGAGCAGTGGGGCATAGACATTCTTGGCCCTTTCCCACTAGCCCGTGGACAATTGAAGTTTGTCGCCGTAGCGGTCGAGTACTTCACCAAGTGGGTAGAGGCCGAACCCTTGGCCATTATTTCGGAACCCAAGCTAAGATCGTTTGTTTGGAAGTCTATCATTTGCAGGTTCGGGCTGCCCAGAGTCCTCATAACCGATAATGGGAGACAGTTTGATAACCGACATTTCGGAAGTTTTTGCACCAATCTGGGGATCGACCATCGTCTGACATCTGTTGCACACCCCCAAAGCAATGGCCTAGCCGAGGTCACCAACCGAATCATCTTGCAAGATCTCAGGACCAGACTCGGGGAATCTAGGGGAGCTTGGCCCGACGAGCTGCCTGCCATTCTTTGGACATACCGAACATCCCACAAAACCACCACTGGAGAAACTCCTTTCATGATGGCATTCGGGGTGGAGGCCTCTCTCCCAATCGAGACCAGGATACCAACGCTCAGAAGACTCGAACCTGGAGCCGAGGTTCAAAACAACTGAGCACCTTGACCTGCTTGAGGAAGTGAGAGAGAACAGGCCTCAATAAGGGTCGCTGCTTACCAGAACAGGACGGCGAAGCACTTCAACACCAGGGAAACACAGGAAGTTTAGGGTCGGGGATCTTGTGTTAAGAAGAGCCGAAGCTGCTGGCCATGCCCCGGGAAAGCTAGGGGCCGCTTGGGAAGGGCCATTTGAAGTCATTAGAGAAGTTCGCAAAGGAGCGTACAGCTTGAGAGAAATCTCGGGAAGACCACTGCCTCGATCCTGGAATGCGGACAATCTGAAAATCTACTACAAGTAGCTCATTCTCTACCTTTTTTGTAATTTTTATTTTCGCCTTAAATTTTTAGTTTGTCGGGATTGCATGCCCTGCGTTTTTTTTTAGTTCAATAATTCTGCATTTCTTGGGCACACGCCCACATTTGATGTTTGAAGGATTTTTGCATACATAAATAACATCGGGATTCATTCCCAGAAAAGTGATCTTCAAAGTCTTGCCGTCGCGCAAACATCTCGAGGCTATAGTCCTCGAGCTCCAAAAGCCCGACCACAATCTCGTCTCCCAAAAGAAACTGGAAAGTAAACTCTCGGGACAACCATACCTCGGGAACTGCTCAATTACTCCTCGAGTTTCGAACATTGTTGATTCAAACATGTTGCTCGAGGTCGCCCTCAATTACTCCTCGAGTTTCGAACATTGTTGATTCAAACATGTTGCTCGAGGTTCAATTAAAACATGTGTTGGCTTCAAACATGTTGCTCGAGGTCGCCCTCAATTACTCCTCGAGTTTCGAACATTGTTGTTGCTTCAAACATGTTGCTCGAGGTCGCCCTCAATTACTCCTCGAGTTTCGAACATTGTTGGTTTAAAACATGTTGCTCGAGGTCGCCCTCAATTACTCCTCGAGTTTCGAACATTGTTGGTTTAAAACATTTGCTCGAAATTACATGTTGTTGGTCGAGGTCGCCCTCAATTACTCCTCGAGTTTCGAACATTGTTGGTTCAAACATGTTGCTCGAGGTCGCCCTCAATTACTTACTCCTCGAGTTTCGAACATTGTTGGTTGTTGCTCGAGGTCGCCCTCAAACATGTTGCTCGAGGTCGCCCTCAATTACTCCTCGAGTTTCGAACATTGTTGAACATTGTTGGTTTAAGCATGTTGCTCGAGGTCGTTGTTATTTTACATGAAATTACAGTTTCGTTGCTCATGTTGCTCGAGGTTAAAAAATCGTCGGGCGACATACATTTTGGATTAACGTCGTGCTCATTTATTCGTCGGTTTTCGAGTTCCATGATTCATAAAAAAATTGCTCGGTTTGTCAGAAAACGCTCGCTCGAGTTGTCGTGATTGACGAACAGTAAAAAACCAAAAGGAACGAGCTTGCATATACAAAAACCAAAAAAAAAAACATAAAAGTTTCAAATTACAAAAGATCTGAGCCCATCATCGGGCATTACACTTGAATAAAAAAAAAAAAATCCTAATCTAGGTCGTCAGTCCCCGGGGGCTGGGAAACTTCGGCGTCCTCGTCCTCCTCCTCCTCCTCCTCGACCCCTGCACCCTCGGAGGAAGACAGCTCGAGCCCATCTGTTACCTCAGGAGCCGAGGTCAGGTCCTCGGCATTTATCTCAGGCACCTTGGACCGGAGGTAAGCTCGAGCCTGCTTGAAGGCATAGTTGTAGGACCCGAGGGCGTATTCACCCCTCATTGCCCGGAACTCAGCAGATGTCTTGAAGCCTCGATCGCCTTAGCACGAGCATCTTCAAGCCCTTCCTCGAATTCCTTCGCCTTGTGCTCAAGCTCGCGCCTACAAGCCTCGGCCTCCTCCCTGCCAGAGCCTCACCTGCTCGGGCCTGTTTCAAGCATACCTCGAGCTCTTTAGCCTCCTTCGTTCGTCGGTTGGACTCTGTTTCGAGCTCGATGATATGTTGCGTCCGACGCTCCAGCTCTTCCTCGAGCGAGGAGATTTTTGCGTCTTCCCTCGAGCCTCGGCGACTTAAAGCTCGAGCGACGGTCAAAGCCTGCGCACGACAAAAAGAATTTCAGGGATCGGGAGTTTAACATGTATAAATTTCATATCAAAATGACTCTCGAGTTACCTTTAATGCAAAGTTCTCGACCTCCCTCATGCCGTCGGCCAAACTCACGTCACCTCCTTTGTACTTCTCGAGGAGTTGAGGGACGAGCGTGCATTTCTCGACGTCACCTTCAGGGAAAGATTGTTGCGGGTGTCGTCCTCGAGATCGACGACGACGGGCGTACCCCCAGGTGTGCGAGCACGGGGTGTTGGAGCCTCGGTCGAAGGGACGTGGGCCTCTGGCATGGATTGAGAAGCCTCCCCGGACCCCTCCTAGCCTGGTCGGTCGACTCGTATCGAGGGCGTTTCTTGCCCTTCTTCCCGGGCTGCTTCGTCGGGGCACCCTTCGGTTTCCTTTCCACCGCTCGACGAAGGTCAGAGGGATCGAACGCCATCGCGAGCACTGCGCACAAAATAAACATGTCAAACTACCGAGGATATTACACGGCGATTAAATATAAGTCAAAGATGCTCGCTCCTACCCTCGACGCCCTTGACGTCAGCTAGATCGAGGATATCGTCCCCGAGGAGATCATCCATGTTATAGGCTAAAGGCTCGAGCTCGACCAATCTCTGCCTATCCCTCTCTAACACCTCGAAGTAAGCTTGGCCCTCGTTAAACAGCTCTGTGCTCGGCACAACCCATCGAGGACCAAATGGGTGATCGGTATCTTGGGGCCTAATAAAAAAGAATTTCGACTTCCACCCCTTCAAAGAGCTCGGCATTTTAGGAACCTTGAACTCTCCTCGGGAAGAAAAGTACGCGAAACAATTGAAGCCCGGGAGTGACTTCAATTCGAAGGTCATCCTCAGCAAATCTAGCCTCGGGACAATCGATAAATACCTACATGCTACGAAAAAATAGACGAGCATTCTCCACCCATTAGGGACTAACTGACCGGGACACATGTCATGCTCGGTCAAGAACTCGAGAAAGAAGGGGTGAAGAGGCCACCTAAGTCCCCCCCTCAGCGATTCCCTATAAATAGCAATCTCTCCCTCTCGAGCACTCACTATACTATCCTCGGGATCAGGTCGTCGCACATCGCACACGTCGGCATCAACCCAAATTCACGAGCTACCCCTATAACCTCATGTTCTTTGTACCTACAGCTAAGCTCGGGATATGAAAAGGCGGGGTGACTATCAACAGGAATGGCGTAGGGTATAATGGGATGACCATCCTCAGGCAATGATCCCGAGGCCGAGGAACTACTACTACCAGACATTTGAAAAACAGAAGCTTAAATTAACTAACTAGAGAGGACGAGCTCTTACCTTAAAGCCTAAAAACCGAGGAGGTCCGAGGAGTTCTTGAAGATTGGAAAAGTGCCAAATGTGGTGGGGCAGGGGGGTATTTATAGGACCCTGAGAAGTCCAAACGTCTCTCAATCCAGACCCTCCATCCCTCGCCACGTGGCAGCCATCCACGACCCAAAATCATTAGCCCAAATATCGAGGCCACGTGGCACCTCTTCACATGGCCAGCTGGCTCCTCGCTCAACGTTTCTTCAATCAACCCCGACATTGGCGTAAGGAATGACCTCCCCACCACGCCAGAGTGCATCACATCCCATATCCTCGACCATGAGCCTCTGGCAGTGATCACGGGGGCCTGTGATTATGTCGACTTCGTACCCGAGCCGAGCTCGTAACCCGAGGAGTAAACCGCCCTATTTGACCCATTTAGTCCTTCCCTCCTCGGTATGTCTCCTCGGGCATGATGATCCCCCGAGCTCGAGGCATCACCTCCTATAACCTCTCTCCGATGCAGTGCCCCTTTTCGTCAGTCTGAACCAGAGAGAAGAGTCCTACTAGCGGTGTACTACCCCATCCCTTAAAAGTCCTACTCTTATCCAAATACGTAGGAACACAAAACTTACCATAGTACAGTCCTAACCACACTAGAAGTCCTAGATATGGCAGGCTCCTTGCCACTCCGAAATACCTCCAATCCCTATAAATACACCATTCATCTCCATTAATCAGGTACGCTTTTACATACAATTCAGAGCATATATTTTCTGGTGGTTCGCTTTCTGACTTAAGCATCGGAGGGGCAACGAGGACACTCCTCGACGCCTTTGTTTCAGGTACAAGGAAGCTCTTGTTCGTGCTCTTTTAGTCGTCAAGCTCGGATCTCATCAGGTGCTTTGATTGAGATTCTTGACTCACTTTGAAATGTGGTAATATAAAAAATTGATAAATACACCAAATAATATTTCGAGACAATAACATATGGATTATAGTGATATATTATCGACCACATGTTTTGATCAAACTTTCAATTGTTTGGAAGGTTGGTTGTCAAAGTTATTTGAAGCGTACTCGCTAAGTAATTTTTTAAATTTTCATTGGTGAATATGTATTTTTGCTTATTTATATCATGATTCGGTCAATTTATATTTTTTAAGGCAAACATCGATTTTCTATTTGGTAAAAAAAAATACAAAGATTTAGTGGAATATCTTAATGTGAAACATCTAAACTTTTTTTTTTTTTTTATTTCATTGAGTTCTGTATATTTTATTTTTTTATCGTGAATGTCGCGAGAATAGCCTTCGAAACTCGATTTCTTATGGTGCCCTTGCTTGTTCTTCTTAGAAAAAATTCCCTCATGGGAGCTCACCCTAATGAGAATAACAAGGTTTCGAATATGATTTCTCCTCTTTTCGTGCAACTCTAACTAGAGGAGAAGCTAAAGCACCTCATCACTCGACTTAAACTGGTGACAGATGAAGGTTACATGTAATATAATTAATCTGAGACGACGAAATTGAAAAGCATAAACACAATAAAATAGAACTTATAATATATTAAACCCCTGTTTGGGCTTCATTAATTTCAGGATACATTTTTATCTTTATTTTTTTCAACCACGTATTTTTCAATAAAATAATATTATATGTAACCTTAAATTTTACTTCATTCTCAACCGAACGTTCTTAAAAAAAATCACTATTACAAAATAAATTTTTCCCAAACTCTAATTATAACAAGGGCTACATATCACATCAAGTGATAATCATTTTTTTTAATGATTCTAGCCATACTACAATTCAATTATTTGAATAATTCCTTATTTTTTTATTTTTAATATATATTTAATTTATTTAACTATTTGAACAATATTATCATGAATTATTTTGCCAACTATTTAGTCACTATCAATGCATTTTTGACAAATTCAGTTTACTTGTGCGCTTTCATCCCGTGAAATCCAATTACAAATTGTAATAAATACTACAAACTTCTTCTTCCTATGAATTTTTGTTATTAATTTTCAATTAATTAACATTCACATTCATTTAATTAATATGCATCTTTATTTATGTATTTTAGAGTTATTAATTCTAATTATAAGTTAATTAGAATTTCATATTAAAAAATGTATTTCATTATTCACGTCCGTCCCTACGTGTGATTTAGCAATCATTGTTATGTATACATTCCCTTATATTAATTCTAAATTAATTAACATTCATGTTAATTTATGTATCATATTTACTTTAACCATTTGAACAATATTTCATAAATTATTTTGTCAATTATTTAGTTATCATCGATGTACATTTGACATATTCATTTTACTTGTGTGCTTTCACCATATGAAACTTAATTACAAAGTGTAATAAATATTACAAAATCCCTCTCAATTAATTAACAATAAGATTCAAGTTCATTTAATTAATATTCATATTCAAATATTACTTTTACAATACTTATAAAATATTTCAGAATAACGTTCAGCTGGAACAACACCGTTCAGTTCCGACTGGTACAAATAAAAATCATTATATGTATTGGGATTTATTTAGCTTCATGTTAACCTCCCTTGCTTCATTGATATATTCTAAACAGACCTTACTTCTGCCTCTTGTATATCTTTCCCAAGAAGGACTTCAACACAGCCTGAAATGCTTTAATCGGAATGAGCTTCGATCGAGCTCGTTATTCTCTCATAACTCTTGTTCTCGTACTCCAAAAACACGGCCTTAAGATCAATATGATTTATAAAGTGCTTTAACTTTTGACTACATCATTGCTACATCAGCAGCGTCTGTCTTGCCATAATGCTCCTGGTAATAAGAATGCAGCTGTTAATAATGTTTTCGTCCGATATGAACAGATTGTTAGAATACAATAAATTTGCTTCTTACGAATAAAATTTTCTTTTGTTCTTCATTGCAATGTTCCAGGGCTTTTACGACAAGCCATGAACCATTTGAAATCTTCAATATCCGTTCCAATCTGATGATGCATCACGATGCAAATAAGAACTAATAGCAATTCACGATGTAGAAATTTTAAGAAAAGTATTTCGATGTTAGAAATGGAAAATGCAGGAATTCACCTTTCCGATCTTTTCAGGATCTTCCGAAGCAATCTAAGTAATCGTCCTAAATTTAATAGAAGATACGTTACACCAAGGATAGAAAACTAAAAGTCCGTCAGGTTGCAATTATTGTTACCGTATAAATTGAAATGACAGAAATTGAATGCCAATCCTCAGGCTTTATTTGTTTCCTTAGCTTTGCTCGGCATTCTAGACACTTAGGGTAAAAATTACGTTTCTAAGACTCCTTCTAGCAAGCCCAAGAGGACACGGGGCACTCAATGTTGACGTGTTTAAAAATTACTTGGGTTCGATGAATTTGATAGTGATGTGAGAATTGATATGAAAGGACTAATGCTGACCTAACCACAGATGATTCTTAAGAGCTAGCGTCACCAAGTTTGTCATACCACACATAAAAACCGAGGTATGGAAGCCGTCTCTTCTGTCAATTCAATTTATTACGGTAACAATAATTGCACTGCAGTCCACGGACTTTTAGTTTTCTAGGTCCTTGGTGTAACGTATTTCTGATTTATTGCAGGATCGACTTTCATTAGATGCCTTGGAGATCCTGAAAAGATCGGAAAGGTGATATTCCTGCATTTTTCCATTTCGAACATCGAAAATATTCTTAAAATTTCTACATCGTGATCGCTATTAGTTTCTTATTTCATCGTGATGCAACTCATCAGATTGGAACGGATATTGAAATTTCCAAATGTTCATGGCTCGTTGTAAAAAGCCCTGGAAACATTGCAATGAAGAACAAAAGAAAATTTTATTCGTAAGAAGCAAATTTATTGTATTCTAACAATCTGTTCAATCGATCGGACGAAAACATGTATTTTAACATCTGCATTCTTATTACCAGGAGCATTATGGCAAGACAGGACGCTGCTGATGTAGCAAAAGTTAAAGCACTTTATAATCATATTGATCTTAAAAAAGGCCGTGTTTTTGGAGTACGAGAACAAGAGATATGAGAGAATAACGAGCTCGATCGAAGCTCATCCGATTAAAGCAGTTCAGGCTGTGTTGAAGTCCTTCTTGGGAAAGATATACAAGAGGCAGAAGTAAGGTCTGTTTAGAATATATCAATGGAGCAAGGGAGGTTTACATGAAGCTAAATAATCCCAATACATATAATGATTTTTATTTGTACCAGTCGGAATTATGGTGTGTTGCACGTTATTCTGAAATATTTTATAAGTATTGTAAAAGTAATATTTGAATATGAATATTAATTAAATGAACTTGAATCTTATTGTTAATTAATTGAGAGGATTTTGTAATATTTATTACACTTTGTAATTAAGTTTCATATGGTGAAAGCACACAAGTAAAATGAATATGTCAAATGTACATCGATGATAACTAAATAATTGACAAAATAATTTATGAAATATTGTTCAAATGGTTAAAGTAAATATGATACATAAATTAACATGGAATGTTAATTAATTTAGAATTAATACAAGGGAATGTATACATAACAATGATTGCTAAATCACATAGGACGGACGTGAATAATGAAATACATTTTTTCGAATATGAAATTCTAATTAACTTATAATTAGAATTAATAACTCTAAAATACATAAATAAAGATGCATATTAATTAAATGAATGTTAATGTTAATTAATTGAAAATTAATAACAAAAAATTCATAGGAAGAAGAAGTTTGTAGTATTTATTACAATTTGTAATTGGATTTCACGGGATGAAAGCGCACAAGTAAACTGAATTTGTCAAAAATGCATTGATAGTGACTAAATAGTTGGCAAAATAATTCATGATAATATTGTTCAAATAGTTAAATAAATTAAATATATATTAAAAAATATAAAAAATAAGGAATTATTCAAATAATTGAATTGTAGTATGGCTAGAATCATTAAAAAAAAATGATTATCACTTGATGTGATATGTAGCCCTTGTTATAATTAGAGTTTGGGAAAAATTTATTTTGTAATAGTGATTTTTTTAAGAACGTTTCGGTGAGAATGAAGTAAAATTTAAGGTTACATATAATATTATTTTATTGAAAAATACGTGGTTGAAAAAAAGCATAAGATAAAAATGTATCTGAAATTAATGAAGCCCAAACAGGGGTTTAATATATTATAAGTTCTATTTTATTGTGTTTATGCTTTTCAATTTCGTCGTCTCAGATTAATTATATTACATGTAACCTTCATCTGTCACCAGTTAAAGTCGAGTGATGAGGTGCTTTAGCTTTCTCCTCTAGTTAGAGTTGCACGAAAAGAGGAGAAATCCTATTCGAAAAACCTTGTTATTCTCATTAGGGTGAGCTCCCATGAGGGAAGTTTTTTCTAAGAAGAACAAGCAAGGGCGGAGCCAGAAAATGATGTTGGATGGGCTGAATTTTTTTTAAAAAAAATCGAATAAACTCACACCATAAGAAATCGAGTTTCGAAGGCTATTCTCGTGACATTCACGATAAAAAAAAAATATACAGAACTCAATGAAATAAAAAAAAAAAAAGTTTAGATGTTTCACATTAAGATATTCCACTAAATCTTTGTATTTTTTTTACCAAATAGAAAATCGATGTTTGCCTTAAAAAATATAAATTGACCGAATCATGATAGAAATAAGCAAAAATACATATTCACCAATGAAAATTTAAAAAATTACTTAGCGAGTACGCTTCAAATAACTTTGACAACCAACCTTCCAAACAATTGAAAGTTTGATCAAAACATGTGGTCGATAATATATATCACTATAATCCATATGTTATTGTCTCGAAAATATTATTTGGTGTATTTATCAAATTTTTATATTACCACATTTCAAAGTGAGTCAAGAATCTCAATCAAATTGAGAAAAATCAAATAAGAATCTTGAGGGTCAAAGAAATTAAATTAAATTTACATCCGTTTTTTTGCTCGATTTCAAGAATATACTTATATATAGATTAAATAAATAATTTTTAACAAATATTATTTTTATTGTCAATCGAATCTAGAGTAAATTATTTATTTTGATTATAATATCTTTTTTATGGTCAAAATAAGTAATTTTTTTTTTTTTTAATAAATATGAATAAGTAATATATGAAAACATACGTAGAAATAAAAAAAAATTAATTACTTTTAAATTTAGCAAAATATGTAGTGTCTCTAAGTACTAAAATGAGTAATTTACTTCTAGATCTAATCAATACAAATTATGTATAATAAAAAGGAGTGTCCTCGTTGCCCCTCCGATGCTTAAGTCAGAAAGCGAACCACCAGAAAATATATGCTCTGAATTGTATGTAAAAGCGTACCTGATTAATGGAGATGAATGGTGTATTTATAGGGGTTGGAGGTATTTCGGAGTGGCAAGGAGCCTGCCATATCTAGGACTTCTAGTGTGGTTAGGACTGTACTATGGTAAGTTTTGTGTTCCTACGTATTTGGATAAGAGTAGTAGACTTTTAAGGGATAGGGTAGTACATCGCTAGTAGGACTCTTCTCTCTGGTTCAGACTGACGAAAAGGGGCACTGCATCGGAGAGAGGTTATAGGAGGTGATGCCTCGAGCTCGGGGATCATCATGCCCGAGGACACATACCGAGGAGGGAAGGACTAAATGGGTCAAATAGGGCGGTTACTCCTCGGGTTACTTCCTCGGGCTCGGGTACGAAGTCGACATAATCACAGGCCCCCGTGCATCACTGCCAGAGGCTCATGGTCGAGGATATGGGATGTGATGCACTCTGGCGTGGTGGGGAGGTCATTCCTTACGCCAATGTCCGGGGTTGATTGAAGAAACGTTGAGCGAGGAGCCAGCTGGCCATGTGTGAAGAGGTGCCACGTGGCCTCGATATTTGGGCTAATGATTTTGGGTCGTGGATGGCTGCCACGTGGCGAGGGATGGAGGGTCTGGATTGAGAGACGTTTGGACTTCTCAGGGTCCTATAAATACCCCCCTGCCCCACCACATTTGGCACTTTCCAATCTTCAAGAACTCCTCGGACCTCCTCGGTTTTAGGCTTTAAGGTAAGAGCTCGTCCTCTCTAGTTAGTTAATTTAAGCTTCTGTTTTTCAAATGTCTGGTAGTAGTAGTTCCTCGGCCTCGGATCATTGCCTGAGGATGGTCATCCCATTATACCCTACGCCATTCCTGTTGATAGTCACCCCGCCTTTTCATATCCCGAGCTTAGCTGTAGGTACAAAGAACATGAGGTTATAGGGGTAGCTCGTGAATTTGGGTTGATGCCGACGTGCGATGTGCGACGACCTGATCCCGAGGATAGTATAGTGAGTGCTCGAGAGGGAGAGATTGCTATTTATAGGGAATCGCTGAGGGGGGGACTTAGGTGGCCTCTTCACCCCTTCTTTCTCGAGTTCTTGACCGAGCATGACATGTGTCCCGGTCAGTTAGTCCCTAATGGGTGGAGAATGCTCGTCTATTTTTTCGTAGCATGTAGGTATTTATCGATTGTCCCGAGGCTAGATTTGCTGAGGATGACCTTCGAATTGAAGTCACTCCCGGGCTTCAATTGTTTCGCGTACTTTTCTTCCCGAGGAGAGTTCAAGGTTCCTAAAATGCCGAGCTCTTTGAAGGGGTGGAAGTCGAAATTCTTTTTTATTAGGCCCCAAGATACCGATCACCCATTTGGTCCTCGATGGGTTGTTCTCAGCCCCGGATGCCGAGAAATGTACGCTCGTGCCCCAGCTCCTCGAGAAGTACAAGGGAGAGAATGTGAGTCTCTCCGAGGGCATAAGGGAGGTCGAGAACCTGACTCTAAAGGTATGCTCGAGAACCATTTTTCATAAATTTTTCATGCATCTCCAAGTCTCGACCACTGAATATCGTTGTTGTGTGATAAGGCATTGACCGTGGCCCGAGCCCTGGGATACCGAGGCGAAAAGGACGCTTCGAGAATCATCTCGCTCGAGGAAGAGCTCGACCGAAGAGTGCAGCGTATTCTGGAGCTCGAGTCTGAGTCCACCCAACGAGCGAAGGAAAACAAGGAGCTCGAGAGGTCACTAAGGAAAGCTCGGGAGGATGAGGAGACGGCCAGGCGTGAGGCCGAGGATGTTAGGCTCGAGCTAGAGCGCAAGACGAAGGAATTTGAGGATGGTTTGGAGGGGGCTCGCTCCAAAGCGGTCGAGGATTTCAAATCGTCTGACGACTTCCGAGCAATGAGGGGTGAGTATGCCCTTGGCTCGTACAATTACGCCTTTAAGCAGGCACGAGCTTACATTCGCTCAAAAGTTCCCGAGGCGAACGCCGAGGACCTGACGTCGGCGCCAGAAGTCATGGATGGGCTCGAGCTGTCTTCTTCCGAGGGCACTGTGGTCGAGGACGAGGAAGATGAGGAAGCTGATGTCTCCCAGCCCCCGGGGACCGATGACCTAGATTAGGATTTTTTTTATTCAAGTGTAATGCCCGATGACGGCCGAGATCTTTTGTAGTTGAAACACTTCTGTTTTATTTTTTGTATATGCAAGCTCGTCCCTTTTGGTTCACCTCGAGCGCTCTAGTATGACAAACCGAGCAGTTTTACGAATCATAAACTTTCGACCCGACGAATAAATTAGTACGACCTTAATCAAAATGTACTACAGCCCGAGGACGACCTTTTAGTCATCAATGTTAAATAACAACGATCTTGAGCAACATGCTTAATCCACAATGTCAGATACTCGAGGAATAATCGAAAGCGTCCTCGAGCAACACGTTAACGTTCGAAACTCGAGAAACGATTGATGAATAATTGATAGCGGCCTCGAGCTTGATGAATAATTGATAGCGACCTCGAGCAACATGTTTAAATCGACAATGTTCGAAACTCGAGGAATAATTGGAAAGACGACACCTCGAAAAAGCAAACATGTTTTAACAACTCAACCAATGTTCGAAACTCGAGGAGTAATTGAGAGCGACCTCGAGCAACATGTTTAAATCAAACAATGTTCGAAACTCGAGGAGTAATTGAGAGCGACCTCGAGCAACATGTTTAAATCAAACAATGTTCGAAACTCGAGGAGTAATTGAGAGCGACCTCGAGCAACATGTTTAAATCAAACAATGTTCGAAACTCGAGGAGTAATTGAGAGCGACCTCGAGCAACATGTTTAAATCAAACAATGTTCGAAACTCGAGGAATAATTGGAAGCGACCTCGAGCAACATGTTTAAATCAACAATGTTCGAAACTCGAGGAATAATTGAAAGCGACCTCGAGCAACATGTTTGAATCAACAATGTTCGAAACTCGAGGAGTAATTGAGAGCGACCTCGAGCAACATGTTTGAATTAACAATGTTCGGAACTCGAGGAGTAAATGAGAGCGACCTCGAGCAACATGTTTGAATCAACAATGTTCGAGACTCGAGAAGTAATTTAGAGCGACCTCGAGCAACATGTTTGAATCAACAATGTTCGAAACTCGAGGAGTAATTTAGAGCGACCTCGAGCAACATGTTTGAATCAACAATGTTCGAAACTCGAGGAGTAATTGAGAGCGACCTCGAGCAACATGTTTGAATCAACAATGTTCGAAACTCGAGGAGTAATTTAGAGCGACCTCGAGCAACATGTTTGAATCAACAATGTTCGAAACTCGAGGAGTAATTGAGCAGTTCCTGAGGTATTATTATCCCGAGGAGTTTACTTTCCAGTTTCTTCTGGGAGACGAGATTGTGGTCGGACTATATTCTCGAGATATTTGCGCGACGGCATGACTTCGAAGATCTCTTTTCTGGGAATGAATCCCGATGTTATTTATGTATGCAAAAGTCCTTCAAACATCAAATGTGGGCGTGTGCCCAAAAAATGCAGAATTAACGAACTAAAAAAAAAGACGCAGGGCGTGCAATCCCGACAATCCAAAAATTTAAGGTGAAATAAAAATTACAAAAGGTAGAGAATGAGCTACTTGTAGTAGATTTTCAGATTGTCCGCATTCCAGGGTCGAGGCAGTGGTCTTCCCGAGATTTCTCTCAAGCTGTATGCTCCTTTGCGAACTTCTCTAATGACTTCAAATGGCCCTTCCCAAGCGGCCCCTAGCTTTCCCGGGGCATGGCCAGCAGCTTCAGCTCTTCTTAACACAAGATCCCCGACTCTAAACTTCCTGTGTTTTACCCTGGTGTTGAAGTGCTTGGCCGTCCTATTCTGGTAAGCAGTGACCCTTATTGAGGCCTGTTCTCTCACTTCCTCAAGCAGGTCAAGGTGCTCAGTTGTTTGGACCTCGGCTCCAGGTTCGAGTCTCCTGAGCGTTGGTATCCTGGTCTCGATTGGGAGAGAGGCCTCCACTCCGAATGCTATCATGAAAGAGTTTCTCCAGTGGTGGTTTTGTGGGATGTTCTGTATGTCCAAAGAATGGCAGGCAGCTCGTCGGGCCAAGCTCCCCTAGATTCCCCGAGCCTGGTCCTGAGGTCTTGCAAGATGATTCGGTTGGTGACCTCGGCTAGGCCATTGCTTTGGGGGTGTGCAACAGATGTCAGACGATGGTCGATCCCTAAATTGGTGTAAAAACTTCCGAAATGTGGGTTATCAAACTATCTTCCATTATCGGTTATGAGGACTCTGGGCAGCCCGAACCTACAAATGACGGACTTCCAAACAAACGATCTTAGCTTGGTTTCCGAAATAGTGGCCAAGGGCTCAGCCTCTACCCACTTGGTGAAGTACTCGACCGCTACGGCGACAAACTTCAGTTGTCCACAGGCTAGTGGGAAAGGGCCAAGAATGTCTATGCCCCACTGCTCGAAGGGTGTCCCGCAATGTATGGATGTGAGCTCCTCGGCCGGCGAATGGATGACGTTGCCGAACCTTTGACACTTATCACACTTCTTAACATAGTCAATGGCGTCCTTCTTCATTGTTGGCCAGTAATATCCATATCTTATAAGTTTGAAGGCAAGGGACCGAGCTCCCTGGTGGTTGCCGCATACTCCTTCGTGGACCTCCGCCAATACTTGTGTTGCCTCAGTGGGGTTGAGGCATCGAAGGTACGGTAGAGTGAGACTCCGACGAAATAGAACTCCCCTAATCATGCAATACCTTGGCGCTCGAGCTCTAATGCTCCTCGCCATCCTCTGGTCGCCGGGCAAATTTCCGGTGGCTATGAAATCAACTATCGGGTCCATCCAGCAAGGTTCATGCTCGATGTCCATAACTTTAAGTGCTTGGCTGATGATAGGTTCTGTTACAAGTTTCACATGGACTGTTCTGTCGAGACCGTCAACACCCATGAAAACAAGCCGGGATAAGACATCAGCTTTACAATTATCAGCTCGTGGAATTTTTATGATCTCACAGCTTCTGAACCGCCTCTGAAGATCATGAACCTTTAAGCAATAGCACCTGATGAGATCCGAGCTTGACGACTGAAAGAACACGAACAAGATCTTCCTTGTACCTGAAACAAAGGCGTCGAGGAGTGTCCTCGTTGCCCCTCCGATGCTTAAGTCAGAAAACGAATCACCGGGCTCGGGCTTCGTGAGAATCGGGGGCATTGCCAATGCTTGTTTCAGTTCTTGGAATGCTCTTTCACAGTCCTCTGTCCATTCAAAGTTATGACTTCCCCTAAGGGCCTTGAAAAAGGGAAAGCATCTATCCGCTGCTCTAGACATGAACCTGTTTAGAGCCGCCACCCGTCCTGTCAACTTTTGTACATCCTTCTTGCTTCGAGGGGACTCCATGGATGCAAGCGCTCGTATCTTGTCCGGATTTGCTTCGATCCCCCTATGAGTGATCATGAACCCCAAGAATTTTCCCGAGGCAACTCCGAAGGCGCACTTGGCCGGGTTTAGCTTCATCTTATACTTACGAAGAGTAGCAAATACTTCTTCCAGGTCTTCAACATGATGTCCGATCTCTTTGCTTTTGACCACCATGTCATCAACGTAGGCCTCAACGTTCCTCCCAATCATCTTAGCGAAGACTTTGTTGATCAATCTCTGATAAGTTGCCCCTGCATTCTTCAATCCGAAGGGCATGCATGACCTTGTAGCAATATATGGCGGAATCGGCCATGAAAGATGTCTTCTCCTGATCCTCCTCGGCCATGTGGATTTGGTGATATCCAGAGAATGCGTCCAGGAAGCTGTACAGCTTATGACCCGATGTCATGTCCACCAAGTTGTCTATTCGAGGTAGGGGGTAACTGTCCTTTGGGCATGCCCTGTTAAGATCGGTAAAGTCAATGCAAACTCTCCATTTGCCATTGGCCTTCTTTACAAGTACTACGTTGGCGAGCCAATCGGGATACTGGACTTCCCTTATAAACCCAGCTTTTATTAACTTGTCAACTTTTTCACGTATCACCTCCCGGCGTTCTGGTGCAAACTGTCTCTTCCTCTGCTTGACCGGTTTAGCACTTGGGTTGATATTTAGTTTGTGAACTGCCACGCTAGGGTCAACCCCTGGCATGTCTTCCACATTCCACGCGAAGACGTCCACATTCCGGGATAAGCAAACTACCAGCGCGGACTTGAGGCTAGTATCCAGACCCTGACCAACCGTCACCTTCTTACCCTGCTCGAGCTCGAGCTCTACCAGCCCTTCGACGGGAGCGAGTCTCCCTCTATGGTCGGGCTCGGGCTCAGATGATGATATATGCATGATATTGGACGTGATTCTCCGGACACTTGCGACATAGCAGTGCCTTGCAGCTGTCTGATCTCCGCGAACGACCCCTATTCCCTTACTGGTTGGGAACTTCATAGCGAGGTGGAAAGTAGAGACTATGGCCCTGATCTGATTGAGCAACGGCCTCCCCAAGATGGCATTATAAGCCATTGAAACACGTACAACCTGGAATGACGTAAGTTCGGTTACCTGTCTCTGATTTGCCCCCAATGTTAGCGGTAGACTGACAACGCCTTCTGGAATGATTGTGCCTCCCCCGAACCCTTGCAACGGGGTCTGGACTGTTTTTAGCTGGTCGGCCGAAATCCCCATTTGAGAGTACGCTTCAAGGGATAGTATGTTGGCCGCGCTCCCATTATCAATTAAAATTCTCTTCACATCAAAGTTAGCTATGATTGCTGATATAACTAGAGCATCATCGTGCGGGTGCGACAACCCTTCCATGTCCTGGGGCCCGAACGTGATCTCTTCCTTATCCTCAACTGCCCTCATGTTCGGGTTATACTGTCTCGCGTACTGCTTACGCACCCTATTGGAGTCTCCACCAGATGCTATCCCTCCAACTATGATGTTGATCGTTCCCGCGGTTGGTTGGTTATTCTCATTCCTTTCGGGGTCTTTCGCATTCTCCCTTCCGTTCTTTGGTCGCTTGTCACGACCAATGTGTGAGCCTAGGAACCCTCTCCTTATCAAAGTCTCGATCTCTTGCTGAAGGGCGTTACAGTTTTCGGTTGTGTGGCCGTGATCCCGATGGTAACCACATACTTACTCCTATCCCGAGTGTTTGGAGGTGTCTGCATCCGCGCAGGCCATTTGAACCCCTTCATATCCTTGATTTCCATAAGAATATTTGACCTTGAAGTGTTCAGGCGAGTGAGCGATGCCGGATGCACATCCCGGTTTTGCTTTCCCCTGTTCGCTTCCGACCGATGGTTCACTTCCGGCCGATGGTTCACTTCCGGCCGATGATTCATTTCCGGCCGATGATTGAAGTCGCGTTGCCTTCTGGGCTCAGGTTTATCAGAGCTCGGGTGAGAATTTCTCCTCGGGTTCAGTGTTTCTTCCATGTTGATATACTTTTCTGCTCGGGTAAGTAGCTCGGTCACGGTTCTTGGTGGATTCTTGGATAATGACATTTTGAAAACCTCGCACCTGATGGCATAGGTAAGGGCGGAGATTGATGCAGTGATGTGGAGGTCGGGTATCTGAAGTCTTTCCTTGTTGAACCTCGTCATGAAATTGCGTAGTGTCTCATTGGGCCCCTGCCTCAGCTGCATGAGGGAGGCCGCCGTCTTCCTTATACGCTTGCTACTAGTAAAGAAAGCGGAGAACTTATCAGCCAGATCGGAGAACGAGGCAATGGAGTTGGGCTCCAAGGTAGAGAACCAATCCCTGGCAGCATCAGTCAAGGTTTGGGGGAAAGCCTTGCACATCACGGGGTCTGGGGCCACCTGCAGATTCATGACGTCGGTGTACACGTTGAGATGGTTGATGGGATCTGTCGTTCCGTCATATTCCCTCATGCGGGGGAGCTTAAATCTGTTCGGTAGTGGGAATGAGAGAACTTCTGGCGTGAATGGAGTGTTCGGGGCAAATCCTGATATCCCCTGGGCCTTTTTCTGCAACCCAGCGGTGATTCCCTCCTTGACGATCCTGGCTAATTCGTTTGAGTCCATTGTTATCAACCCCGAGGCCTGGGCTTGTGGGACACCCGAGGCCCCGGACCCATCGTTGTAGTGTACTTCGGGCATATCCCGAGCACGAGCATCCTCCATGAAAACTCCTTGTTGTCCAACCGTCGGTTCCGGCGGAAGTTCAGTTGCCGGTCGGTCATTCCTCTGGCTCAGCAACTGGGTTAACATCGCCACTTGTTGGCGGAGTTCCTCAAACGCCTGCGCATTAGGCAATGCGGGTGGCTCCTCCTGCTGGATCATGGGATCTATGAACGGCGGCTGGTTTAGTGCAGATGAACTTGCTTGCGGAAGACCTGAACGTGTGTTGACCATGACCTTTGGTAGCGTTTCCCACAGACGGCGCCAATGATGCTACCAAAAATCGCACCTAATGAGATCCTAGCTTGACGACTGAAAGAGCACGAACAAGATCTTCCTTGTACCTGAAACAAAGGCGTCGAGGAGTGTCCTCGTTGCCCCTCCGATGCTTAAGTCAGAAAACGAATCACCTGAGAATATATGCTGTGAATTGTATGTAAAAAGCGTACCTGGCCAATGGAGTCGAATGGCCTATTTATAGGGGCAGGGGGCGTTCCGGAATGGCAAGGAAGTTCCAATACGCGGGACTTCTAGTGTTATTAGAATTGCATTATGGCAAGTCTTGTGGTCTTAGGTGTTTGGGTAGAAATAGGACTCTAGTGGTAGAAGTAGTGTGCTATTAACAGGATTCTACGAGGCAGATGTGGGTGAGCACTAGCGCGTGGGGGACACGACCCTCAAGCAAAGGGGCCAATGAGGTCGAAGGAAGGTCGGGGAAGTTATATACCCCGAGGAGACATTCCCGAGGAAGGTGTGCAGTTTGGTGCCAAAACGGTTTGAATCACGTCGGGCAAGGTCATCGGGTCGGGATCTAAAATTGGCATGATCACTTAGCCAACGTGATGTAGAGTATTGCTATTACTTTATCCAAAAACTATAGTTGATGATAGAGACTCAATTTATCCTATATTACCAAGAATCAAGCCCAATAATCCACGCCAATCTCAGTCTTTTGGGTTCACCTCATTTCAAATATGCTCCTACATTACATAAACATAGAGTCATAATGTTTGCTACGATGGAAGTGTCACTGGAAATATCTTCCCACAAAGCTACTGTACATAGTACAAATTATTATTAAATGATTAAATTTATCATATATCATCAAATTTATGCCTAAATTAAAAGGTTAGATGACACATGAAAAATATAATACCATTGTCAATTCTCTACGGCCTTATGCAGCTCCTCGTTACTTGAGAGCTATTTGGTAGGGGACTAAGGAGTTATTTGTTTCAGTCTTCTGGACCATCCATTTTCTCAATCTTCTCCTCCAATTGCTCATCCATCCCCTATTCTCCTTTACCTTATTCTGGACAGCTGCATCATCTTTCCCTCCTAATTTTCCTTCAGGGCTCCAATTTCTGCTTCTCTAAGGCCATGTTTGATTTGGCTTTCTTTTCCATGGAAGATGGAAATTAAATTTCTTTCCATTTTTTTACATGTTTGATGGACTAAAATTTTCATAGAATCGATTTTCCACATTTTCTTGGTTTTTGAAGAAAAGCTTTTTCCATGGGTTTGGTGGGAAAAACCTTTTTAGGCAACATTTTTTTTTTTTTTTTTTTTTTTTTTTGCAATGGAAACAAATTCTATCTTCAATTGTAACAAATTTTATCCCTTTAATGGACAATTTTCATGAAAAATAAAGTCAAACAAACACCAAAATGTTCAAAATTTCAATATTTTTCAGATGAAAAATTATACCAGTCAAACACAATTAATTGACAATTCTCAGTAAAACAAATTCTAGGCAACTCAATTTCCTGAAATTCATTTTCTTTCTATCCAATTTCATTCTTACAATTAAACGGATCTTAACAGAATACTTTCAAGCTTAAGAATCCTTTGTCGTGCTTCTCCTTCTCCCACTGCATTGATATCAAAGGCAAGTGGGTTCTATCGAGTTTATTAGCAAGACAACAGTTCATTTTAAGCATGTACGGTAATTTGTTTCCCAACTGAACAAACAAAAGGAGGGAATCACTGGGTTCTATCAAGTTTATTAGTTCGGTAACATGTTGCAAGTTCATCTTAAGATTTTGATTCCGGGTATCAAATGATAAACTACAACTCTGTTTCTAAGAGTTCAAAGAAGAAGCTAAGAAAGGAAGAGAGCCACCAGGGCAGAACCAACACCGGATGAGCTGGCGTGGCCGCCCGTTTCATAATACATTTGCAATAGATAAGATTCGAAGTTTGTACTCAATATGTAATAATTAAAAGATTGACCACCATGACAATTATAGATTAATAAACATAACGAGAAATATTGGTATATCAAACTAATAAATTATTTGTTTTGAAAATTTACTCTTTTTAACTAAAATTCATCACTGCAATGACCCATCGATCGAACTGCTAACCCGATAATTGTTTCAATTAACGGTGAATCAGGTATGAAAACTATGCATAATATATACTTTTATTCTTACATTTTATCAATTTATTTTGTAAAACTTAAATTTAGACGATCTAAGTAATGCTCTTTAGGAATTCGATTTTTTTTTTTGGTTAAAAATAGTTTTGCAAAAAGAAAATTAACAAGTCATTAGATCGAGGACAGTGCACGGGCAATTAAAATAAGTTAAAGGTGCTCGCTCCTACCCTCGACGCCTTTGACGTCGGCTAGATCGAGGATATCGTCCCCGAGGATATCATCCATGCTAAACGCTAGAGGCTCGAGCTCGACCAGTCTCTGCCTATCCCTCTCTAACACTTCAAAATAAGCCTGGCCCTCGTTAAAGCGCTCGGTGCTCGGAACAACCCATCGAGGACCAAATGGGTGGTCGGTATCCTGGGGGCTAACAAAGAAATACTTGGATTTCCACCCTTTCAGCGAGCTCGGCATTTTAGGAACTTTGAACTCTCCTCGGGAGGAAAAGTACACGAAGCAATTAAAGCCCGGGAGTGACTTTAATTCAAAGATCATCCTAAGCAGATCTAGCCTCGGGAGGATCGACAAATACCTACATGCTACGAAGAAGTAAACTAACATCCTCCACCCATTAGGGACTAACTGCCCAGGACACATGTCATGCTCGGTTAAGAACTCGAGGAAAAAAGGGTGGAGAGGCCACCTAAGTCCCCCCTTTAGTGACTCCCTATAAATAGCAATCTCCCCCTCCCGAACACTCATTACATTATCCTCGGGATCGGGGCGTCGCACATCACACACTGGCATCAGCCCAAACTCACGAGCTACACCTATGACCTCATGCTCTTTATACTTACAGCTAAGCTCGGGGTATGATAGGGCGGGGTGACTATCTAAGGGGATGGCGTATGGTATTAGGGGATGACCTTCCTCATTCAACGAGGCCGAGGCCGAAGAACTACTACTAGCAGACATATTTGATAAATAAAAGCTTAAATTAACTAACTAGAGGGCACGAGCTCTTTCCTTAAGTCCTAAAACCGAGGAGGTCCGAGGAGTTCTTGAAGGTTGAAAAGTACAAAATGTGGTGGGGCAGGGGGGTATTTATAGGATCCTGAGAATGCCAAGAGACTTTCAATCCTAGCCCTCCAACCCCTGCCACATGTCAATCATCCACCACTGGTAATAATTATCTCCCTTATCGAGGCCACGTGGCACACAGGCATGTGCCCAATTGTCTCCTCTTTCTACTGAAGCCCAGCTTTCTCCTCGCTTTATTGCCGAACAGGAAGAACAGCAACATGCTATCCCGAGCTATCCCGTACATCCCCCTAGCAACGGCCGACCAACCTGTGAACCGCTGATTCCACAGTATGGGTTTCCGTCCAGACCATTGTGCATCAAATCTCATCCCGACCCGAGGACCTTACCGTCCAAGCTCTGACATTGATGCACGGGGGCCTAAGTGATCATGCCAATTTTAGATCCCGACCCGATGACCTTGCCCGACGTGATTCAAACCGTTTTGGCACCAAACTGCACACCTTCCTCGGGAATGTCTCCTCGGGGTATATAACTTCCCCGACCTTCCTTCGACCTCATCGGCCCCTTTGCTTGAGAGTCGTGTCCCCCACGCGCTAGTGCTCACCCACATCTGCCTCGTAGAATCCTGTTAATAGCACACTACTTCTACCACTAGAGTCCTATTTCTACCCAAACACCTAAGACCACAAGACTTGCCATAATGCAATTCTAATAACACTAGAAGTCCCGCGTATTGGAACTTCCTTGCCATTCCGGAACACCCCCTGCCCCTATAAATAGGCCATTCGACTCCATCGGCCAGGTACGCTTTTTACATACAATTCACAGCATATATTCTCAGGTGATTCGTTTTCTGACTTAAGCATCGGAGGGGCAACGAGGACACTCCTCGACGCCTTTGTTTCAGGTACAAGGAAGATCTTGTTCGTGCTCTTTCAGTCGTCAAGCTCGGATCTCATCAGGTGCGATTTTTGGTAGCATCAGCGTCAAAGTTGGAGATTTTGCGTTTGATTCAATTGTAGAACATTGGAGCACGTTTGAAAATGGGGTGGGCTCAATGAATTGGGTATAGGGTAGATCCTTGACTTGATTTTGGTTGATATAGTGTGGATTGTATTGGTGTCATCAACTGTAGCTTCTGGACAGAATGATGAAAATATCATACATCATCATGGTATCAAAGTTGAAGGTCTCGTGTTGAATCGATATTGAACATTCCTGTGAAATAAGTTGATAAAGGTGTGCCCTTGAAATGGACAGTGAGTCCAACGGGAGTGGGCTTATGGTGGATTATTGGACTTGATTTTTGGTGATACATGATGTATTGCATTTATGCCTTGAGCTATATCATAAGAGTATGTATCGATTATGTTCAAAATATTTGATACTGGGTTGCTCATATGCTGATGTTTTTGGAATCTGAATCAAAGATAGAATTGACGAAGACGATAATATATTAGCAGATAAATCTATAATTTGATAATATTTGCACACATTTATGATATATAAAAATTCAACTTCAACTGCGAACTAGTATTTTGAATTGAGAATATATACAAGTTTTTCCCAAACACATATTGCAGCCTCTCAATTTGAGAGGGTTTAACCCCGTCATCGGCCTAAGTACCGACATCAGTAAGAACTGCACTATCAAAGAGTCGGTTCTTCTCGGGACATTTGGAATGGGCCCAGCAGGTGAAGTTGAGCCCATTGGGAAAATTGGAAAACCTAATTCGTAAATGGGAAAAAATCATAAATCAATTTTCAGGCCTTAAATTTAAAAATTGCAAAAATCAGGTATTTGTTAATTAATTAAATATATTAAAATCACAATTATACAATTCATGGTCACATATGCATATTTATTGGTCACATTTTATCAAATTAATTGGTCACAAATTATTTTTCGATCACAAATCAGAAAATTTATAAGTCACGGATTTTTTTACGGCTACAGATTAAAATTTTCATAGGTCACAAATAAAAAAATTTAATAGGTTACAAGTCACAAATTGCAAATATTATGAGTCACAACTTATTTATCGGCACAATTTATCAATTTTTTTAGGTCACGCGTAATTTCGTGGTCACAAATCATTATTTTCATTGATCACATATTATTTATTGGTCACAGATAAACTGGTTTAATGGTCACAGTGGACCAAATAATTGATGACCGCCACCAACACTTGCAACCTCCGACAGCACCACCATCATCG
The DNA here is from genome assembly GCA_019097785.1 of Fraxinus excelsior. Lineage (NCBI taxonomy): Eukaryota > Viridiplantae > Streptophyta > Magnoliopsida > Lamiales > Oleaceae > Fraxinus > Fraxinus excelsior. The sequence continues at coordinate 32,924,362 of CM032632.1, forward strand.
TCGTGCCAGAACCACCACCACTGTCGCCAAACCACCATAACCGCTATCGCTACCACAACAGCACCACCACCAACAAAATCGTCACCACCAGATCCAACAAAAAAAATCTCGAACCCACCACCACCTCCATCCTTGTCGCTACCACCAGTTCTACCACCATCATTATCGCCATCAACAACACAGACATCACCACACCACAAACCTGCGACCACCTCCATCGCCATCAATGCCAACACCACTATAGACATCGCCACCGCCACCACCAGATCGCACCAACTGATAGACATCACACCACCGTAACTGTCATATCCACCACATCAAAAAACAAAGAACCACCACTGTCATTCTCAATATATTTGTATATCGGTGACCTCACTCAATTGACTTCACCCACACAAAACAACAAAGATAAGTAGAATAAAGAAATATCACCATCGATTATTCCTAATTCGCTCAGGTAACCATCGTCGCTGCACATAATGATGGTTAACTGAGTGGCAGTTCATAGCGGCACAGATCGAGCCGTGCACACCAACGATTTGCACGCCCAAGTGATTTCTCCTTATGACTGGAGGGTCGATGATGTATCTAAAAAGGAGAAGAGAAATCGTGAGGTAGGAGATCGATGTCATCGTGAGTATTGGTTACCGGGTTGTGTGCCTGTTGCGGGAAGAATGGTGGAGCGAAAGTGGAAGATGAGCGAGTCTGTGGTTTGGAGTGACGACAGCGACACCGTTGCACAGTGAGCTGTCGGGCCATTCACAGGGGGCCGGGAGGAGACGGGAGGCGAGAGATGGAGGGGAGGGAGTAGTGTGTGTTAAAATTAGGATTTTAATATATATTACCCGATTTTTGAATAAATAAACTTTAGACCTGATTTTTAAAAAGTAATCTTTAAACACATGGATTTATGTAATTACCACATTTAGAATTGTCTTTTCATCATGGCCCAAATATGACATTGGCTCAAAGAGAATTTGTTAAATTAAAGTAGAATTATTAATTCTCTTAAGTTTTATTTGAAATGGCTTCTATTTTTACTTCGATTTCTTATAAAAATGTTTTCCAAGAAAATCATCGTACGTCAACTTACTTTAAAACTCTGTTAATCAGACAAATCGCTTAAAAGCAATCTCGAATATGTTTAAAAATAGTTTCTTAATCTTAAAATATCTTTTGACTTTCAAAATGTCCCACCAAACAGTCCCTTGCTCGTATGATGAACCCCAACATGAATAGAAAGTAGTTAAGGTGATAATTATAATTTGGCAAACATAATCTAATGATTTTGATATGCTATTGCTTTTGCCTATCATTATTAAAGATTTGATTATACCTTTCTCTTTGTATTTACCCTACTTGGCAATAATTTAAAGTACGAAGCATGTTTTGTCTAGACGGCATTTATGATAAGTTTTAGTACGAATAACTTACTAAAATTGAATTAGATTAAAGATGAGAGACATGTCAATCAAAATAAGCTACATAGGATTGGTTAAATATGAAAATTAAGAACAAGAAATATGTTGTAAAATTTGTCATTAATATACACAAGTCTCCAAGTGCACGCTTCCATAATCTAGAGGAAAAATTGTGAATGTGTGTTTTCATCTAATAAAATTATAAAAATCCTAGTTCGAGTGTTAATCCGGTTCCAGAAACAAGGTGTCTACACACTTGTGCAGTCATCCACGAATAATACTCAACCCCTATTTGTCTATCATTAAAGTAGAAAATGAGTTTTGGAATAATGAATTTTTAGAGAATGTGTGGTTAAAAGGTACCAAAAAATTTGATCGTGCAAAATATTGCATTGCGAGAATGTGTAGTTAAAAATGAGTTTGAAAAAAAAAATTTGAATAATGATAGACATTTGGGGGTTCAATAAGATTCATTAATGCGAAATGGTGAATTAACGCTAGTTTATAGAACTTATATTTTCCACATTTAATTTATTTGTGCAACATCACGACTCGTTCTATTGTTGTTCACGATGATTTTCTCACAATGAATTGAACAATACGATTAAGAAAAAAGACGACGATATTTAGAACAAGTTGTGTAAAAATATACTAAATAAGATTTTAAAATTGATAAAGAATAATATGTTTAAATAATTGTCGTCAACTCGGTTGAGATTTTTTTTTTCTTCCTTTTTTTCTTTTTCGAAAAATGATTGGTCAATAATTTTTTAACTCTATGAAAACAGCCATTTCTAATAACTAGTCAGAGTTGATCATGCATTGCACGTCATTTTGAAATATTTTATAAGTACTGCAAAAGTAATATTTGATATCAATTTGTTCGGAGGATTTGATGAGTACGATTTTTTTAAAAAAAAAATTATGATAGAAGTTTAAGCGAAGAAAATTGTACTCTCGAACCTCAACTCCTATAATTCAAATTTTTTGCGATGATCAAATACTACAAATGAGCAACATTTTTATACTACACTCGATACATAAAGATTAATTTCTAATACATGAATATAAACCCCCATCAAAACTCTCAGATACATGAATATAAATAAATTCATCTACAATAACTCCGGATTCATCTAGATCAGATTTATCAAGTCAAGACTCACATAATGTGATATTTAATATATTATAGATTAACAATATAATTATTTCCACCTTCAGCTTGTTTTTTAAACTGAAGCAGAGATCATATTGATGTTAAATGTGATTTAAGTTTGTTTACAAGAAATAATGATAAGTAGTAATTTTCAGGGAAGTGAAAAGTGTAAGAGTAAAGATTTTTTAATATAGCCTTATAAAATACGAGAGCTAATAAAATTTGAAAGTTATGAAAATACAAAAGAAACTGATGAGCGCAAATGTCAAGAATTCAACCCCACCTTGAAGGTCCGTTTGATTGCAAGGGTGGAAAATATGTAGAAAGAAAATGAATTTCAGGGAAAGTAATTGCTTAAAAATTATTTTACAGAGAATTGTTAATTGAGTGTGTTTGATTGGTATAATTTTTCACCCGGAAATTTTTTAAATTTTGTGTTCGTTTGACTTTGTTTTACATGAAAATTGTCCATTAAAGTGATAATTTTTTCTACAATTGGTTATAAAATTTGTTTTCATTGCCAAAAAGTTAAAAAAATGAAATTTTTTTCTCTAAATTTTTTTTTTTTATCAAAATTTAGTATTCGTTTGACTTTGTAGTCTTTGTTTTACATGTAAATTGTCCATTAAAAAAAAAATTACAATTGGTTCTGAAATTTGTTTCCATTGCCACAAAAAAAAAAAAAAAACCTGGAATCAGATTTTCCACCAAAAAGGTGGGAAATCCAATTTCTTGAAAATGAGGAAATGGTGCTCGTGTAGCCATAAAATGGAAAAGGAATTTCATGGGAAAAAAAATGGTATCAAACATGACAAATTTTCTATGGAATTTGAAGCCTATCAAACGCAGCCTAAATATGTTGAGTGCAAATAATATTGAAAGAATATCAAATAGTAATAGAAGAAGATTCCAAGTTTTATAATCATTCAAACAATTTTTTATCTACACATTTTAAGAGATCTACAAGTACTACTTTCTTATTCATCGCCAAGTTCTATCTATTCATAATTTAAGCACTTTCCAAACATTCAAGAAAATCCTAGAAAAGCCCTTCGATTAATTAATGCTAAAGTACCCTTACTTAAATTAAAAGACAAAATCGAGATAACAATTAAATGAATAAAATAAAACCAATTCAAACGCACGACACCCCCACAATGTCCTGATGTTCAAGTGTCCGATGTTTATTTTTTGTTACTATCCCAACATTCAATGAATGTTGTTTTAAGGCTCGATCCGCATTCGAAAATTTCCAACAATAAAAGTAATAATACACAGAGAATTACTTCTTCGGGGGTGACCGAGTTGGTGGAGCGGGTGGACGCGGAAATCGAATGTCACGAGTTCGAATCATCTGTCAACACTTCATCGGTTGAGCTCGTCACACTGGGTTTGCCTAGTTAGGTTTACATCTTATGTGTGGTTTGCGAATTACTGCATATGGAGCGAGATTTACCCAATGTGCACTCACGGATAGAAGCTGCAGATCCCTACGTAAAAGAAAAAAATAATAATACACAAAGAATTTTAAATAGTAACTCAATACTTTAAGCTGAATGGAAAAACTTGGAAATCAAGTAGTGCATATCCCTCTTTGTTGGTTGCCAAATTAATTTGTCTATCACACGCCACAATGGGGAAGAATTTCGATGGCTATCCATATCCTCCCCCACCACAGGAATTCAGCCAGGAAATGATGATTATTTGGGAATTAATGTAGAATTATAGAGTTAGTGGAGAGAATATTGTGTTGGGCCACCAGTTCTTCTAAAGGCTATATTAGAAGATATTACATTTTTGGTTCAACAACCTTTCAAATTGAGTAAATTAGTCACAAACTTTTATTATAATCGCGATCAACAGAAACCCTACAAATCTCGTCAAAATGATCACGTGTCCTTCAAGGACGCATACTTCCAGTCTCTCACTTCAAAGGAAATTGGGACGAGTTATGCCGTTGAAAGTGATCGTCCAGTTATAAATTTATAATAAATTAAGGATGGTGACAAACTAATCTTTAAGTTGGAGACCATCTTGTTACTTGAATAATAACTTGGGACCAAGTATGCATTTCCCCTAATATTATAAGATTCTGCCATTTGTACTTTATTCCCTTCATATCATTGTTGACATTGCCTTTGTTTTTCAGAAAAATGTCGGTAGAAAAACTATTTTTTTTTATAAAAAAATTTGGCAAATGACAATTTGCCATGTGGCAAATGTCAAACTTCAGTAAAATAAATTCAGTAATATTTATGATTTATACAAAAATCATATTAGAATTTGTTTATAAATTCAGTAAAATTTAAACATTAATTTCAATCAAATTGATTTATAAAAATCATTTCGTGGAATTACTACTATTCCTCTTTATAAATTGACTTATAATTTGTCCAATGAAGGCTAACTAATTTTATTACAAATAAGTTAACAAGACATGACCATACACAGGTTGGTAAACTATAGTGGGTGTTTGGCCCCCATTTTTTAATTAGTTTTTGAATAGTGATTGATAAGAGAATGTGTAGTGAAAAAGTGATGAAAAATTTTAAATTTGTGCGTAATATTATTTTATTTGAAGAATGTGTGGTTGAAAATGAATACTGTAAAAAAATAAATGAGAAAGAATGGGGCTCGGCCGCTCAAACAAGGGCATAAATTACTTAAAAGTAATTTGGCCAGCTTTTAATCTTAGCCAAACATAATCCATCCAATCTCGTGACAAATTCAAGGCGATTGACCTTATGCCAGTAACTTAGGCATTAAAATCTTGAAATTTTGGCTGAAAATCTGATAATTGAACAAAATTATGGATTTAATAATGAACATGTTGATGTGAAAATTCAATACCTTGCATGTGCACGGAGAGTTGATGTGACATTATTGGTTAAGTGGAGGATAAGAGGTTCCCAAGTAACTATCACTCAACCGTCACAATATAGAACGTACCACAGCAATCCAAGTAACATGGGCAATGGCGCATGGCTGTACCCTTTATTTAACGTGGTAAAGACTGTATGCTCTGACGGCCTGTTCGATATGTCGTTATTTTTCATGGAAAATTGGAATTTTCATTTTTGTCTTATTTGATACACTTTTTTTTTTTTTTTTCATGAAATTCATTTTCTTGGCTTGGCTCACGTGTTTACATTTTCCTTGATTTTGCGAAAAATCAAATTGATTTTTTTTTTTTTTTTTGCAATCGAAAAAAATTATAGACACAATGATAAAAAAAAATTTATCACTTTCATTGACAATTTCCATACAAAACAAAGACAAACGAATGGTATTTGGTATAATTTTTTTTAAATGGTTACAAAATTATCACTTTAATGGACAATTTTCATGACAAAGAAACCAAACAGATACCAAACTTTCAACATTTTTCAGGTGAAAAATTATATCAATCAAACATAATTAATTACAATTCTCAGTAAAACAAATTTTAAGCAATTCAAGTTCTGTAATTCATTTTTTTCACCCAAATTTCATATTTGCAATCAAACGAATCCTAAATTTTGTTGTTGACGTCTAAATTGCCTTTAGACTTTGATCAATAACAAAAAGATGAAAGCATGAAGATATCTACAAGATATTGATGTGTTAATGAGTAAGGCCATCGAAGTGAAATGATCAATTATACTTCAATACTCGAGTCATCACAACAATAAAAGAATTTTCACAAACTTTTGGTTAAGAGTAAATAGTTGCTTAATTTGAGCCAAAAACTACTTTTCAACTTGTAGGAGGATGTTGACACTCTTCCATCGAGGAAGTAGTTGTCCCTTCTCGTGAGTCATAGACAAACTCCTACTGAGGAAGGTGAATCACATCTCGTGAGTCTCATGCGATCTTGCCCTCGAGTTTAAGTTGCACGTTGCGTCAAGTAGCTTAAAACTTGCTCTTGATTTCAAATCTTTGTCACGTCAGTTTGATCTTTTACCAACCGTAATGTATCCATAAAAATAAATTAACAGTGATTAGAACGCGTTAAAAGGAGTCAAACTTATACGCAGAAGGACGTGTACAAGATATAAATATGTATCTGATATGATTCTACCCTATCTATCTCGCAAATCTTGAAAGCCATTGGTTATTGCAAAGAAGAAACGAGCAAATCTCCATGTGAGGGTGTAGGCGTAGCTTTCAAAGCGAAATCCACAAATCAGCTTAATTGATGCCTTTGATGGAGGCCAAGTGTCCCCCCAATGTACTGACATGTGTCATATAGGTTGCATCGCGCGTCAAATGTTATTATGGAGTTGCGGCGAGCTTTGCGGTACAAAAATTATAAATTAATTAAATCAAGATTTATTTAAAGTTTGATTTTTAGAGCAAAAGCATGTGGGGGTGAGGCATGGAATTTTTGGGTTCGACACGTCATCAATAATTTTTAGAATTGAAGTCAGAAATAGATAGAATTTGAAATAGTTAGTTAGAATAAAGTGTAACATTTTGAAGATTTGGTGGGATTCATGATTGTGTTTTTTTGTTCAATTGTGTTTGCCCTAGGCAGGTCTTCATCTTGTGTGCATATTTAATTTGGAATGTATGCGTGTCATATTATTTTGTTTATTATCTATATTTATTCACGGTATAATTCAGATAAATTTAGATTTTTAGTGAATTTTGATAAAAATTGATAAAATCCGTAGTTTTTTTTTTTAGTTGATAAAATGTATAGTTGAATGTTGTGGATATCATGAAACGTATTAATAAAATTAATTGTTATTTTGATCTAACTTTTAATCAGCTTTTTAATTGAACCAATCGTGGACTTAACGAATTAATTCTGAAAGTCGAGTTTGTGTCTTGCTCGTTACTTATGCTGAATTATTAACACAATGCATTATTTAAAACTCGTGAATTAAAAAAGAAAAAAAAATGTATAACGAAGATATAACTTAGTTAATTATATGTTTAATTGTCGATGGTTTGTATCATTTGCTTCTTGTCGAAGATAAATCAAGACAAATATAATCGAGGGTCCCATGAAATCTAAAAAGATTATTGTTGTAAAGAATGATTTGATTAATTAAGATTAAAAAAAATTATTTTTTCTATAATTAATTGGTTATAATATAATTTCCACTTTCTTTCGGGGTATTGAAAAATTATATAATAAGGCTTCGATAAATTATTAACTAAAAAGAAAAATAAGACAAGTCATCAACGTAATGTCACTGAACTATTTAATATTTGTGAAAGATCACAAATAGAAGAATCCCATGCCGAAACAGAGCAAATCATTTCCATCAATTTGTATGAAAACAAGAAGTTGTTATCAAGATGAATAGCCAATTGAATTTTTGTGTCGGTGATCTCTGTTTGATTTCCACTTTTTGAATTTCACTTTTTTCTCAAATTAATGTTTATTCACATATTCACAATTTTTATTAACTTTTCAACTACACATTTCATCAATTCTTATTAAAATCTACTAAAAATCTTAGGGCATGTTCTCTTTACTATTTTCAAGTTGTTTTCTGTTTTCGATTTTCAAAAACAGTGAAAACGCGGTCTCTTTCAAATTTTCGAAAATCCGTTTTTGAAAACAAGTTAAAAATTTACAAAGAAAATCCAATTTGTCGTTTTGAGTGTTTTATGTTATAATCAAGCAAAAATTTTCAAAACGCGTTTTGGGTGTCTTCAAAACAATTTTTCAAAATGTAAAAAAAGAACACATTTTCAACGATCTCAAAATAAATACTCAAAACACAAAACCCAAAATGAATTCAAAACTCAAAACACAAAGAGAATAACCCCTTAATTTTTCAGCTAAACCAAACAGGGACTAAATGTGAGTCGAAGAAACAAGTTCTAAATGGATACGGAGTTGCTTACAATATTTCCTAATCGAGATCTAGGTTTGATGTTACTCCACATCCATCTTTTCCTATATCCCTCCTTGAACTCAGCTACCTTTTGAATCTATAAACGAACTGACGATGTCGCTCCATTACAAGTTTTTTATCGTTTTAGTGAGGAAATACACTTGTATTAGCATGCTCAAAAGAAATAGCTATATAAAGTAAGTTTTAATTTATGCAATACATAGACAATTGTCACAATGTATTTAAAAATAATGTTTTACAACTATAGAGACTTCGAAACTAGAGATCATTCTCTCTCAACGCCTGCATAATTAATGACTTAGCCGATGATATGTATGGTGACGGTAATAATACATCATTTTCCTCGAATTCAAATTAAAAATCAATCCACCCTATTTTATTGTAATAGAATCGCTTTGACTCGATCCTTTGTGATTTTCGAGAATTGTATTTGAAGATACTCCAAACATTTGAAAGGCTTCATTTTCAAGAATTAAACTTTTCAGCAAAGCTAGATCTCCTTGACTGCTAATGCATGCGGGAGCTACCAATATACTTACTAGGTAAAACTTAAAAGACTGTGCTCTAGAAAACATAACTATCTGCATCGATTTTTTCAATAAAAATTAATTCCCAATTTATCGGATTTTAATTCAAAAATGGTTGAATCGACACGTCCAATTTAATTTTTATTGACGGATGATATATTTATTTCAACGGTGAAGACACGCCCAACGGCCAAAAACTACCGTAGGGGAATCTCCGTAAAATTAGTAATCACAAAGGAATTGTAGGCCCTACATGTTTGGTTTAATCACGCCTTCTTCCCCGGCTATTTTTTTCCTTTTATAAATCCCCCATTTCTCATTCATTTCCCTCACCCCTCCATTTCTTCTCACCAATTCACTTTACACTTTTGAGAGGCAAAATGGCATTCATTTCAATCTCTTTCATATCTCTCATTTTCTGTCTACTAATTCAATCCCTAGCTGCCTCTTCCTCTCCAGTTCGAGACCCCGAATTGGTCGTCCAAGAAGTTCATAGGTAAGCTCGACTATAAATTTGTCGAGAATAGTAGTACTTAGTTTGTTTTGTTTATGAGGTACATTATATTAAAACTTTGTCCATTTGTATCGTTCAATTTTGTCTAGTACTACCTACTACGCATAATGTCGTAGTTTTGACTAACAACGTGTGACATTTTTCCAATACAGACAACTAAATGCCTCGAGGAGAAAATTGGGATTTCTCTCTTGCAACACTGGGAATCCCATCGATGACTGTTGGCGGTGCGATGCAAATTGGCAGGAAAATCGCCAAAAGCTAGCGGATTGTGCGATAGGGTTTGGAAAGAATGCCATTGGTGGAAGAGATGGAAAGATATACGTTGTAACGGATTCTGGAGACTACGATGTGGTCAACCCGAAGCCAGGGACTCTCCGACATGCCGTCATCCAAGAGGAGCCATTATGGATCATATTTGCAAGAGATATGGTAATCCAATTGAAAGAAGAGCTTATTATGAATTCATTCAAGACAATTGATGGTAGAGGATCAAGTGTGCACATTGCTGGTGGTCCATGCATTACTATTCAATATGTGACTAACATTATCATACATGGAATACACTTACATGATTGTAAACAAGGAGGGAATGCTATGGTGAGGAGCTCTACAAAGCACTTTGGGTGGAGAACTCTATCAGATGGTGATGGTGTGTCGATCTTCGGTGGAAGTCACGTGTGGGTAGATCATTGCTCCTTGTCAAATTGCCGTGATGGATTGATTGATGCCGTTGAAGGGTCCACTGCTATTACAATTTCAAACAACTACATGACTCAACATGACAAGGTTATGCTCTTGGGACATAGTGATACTTACTATAAAGATAAGGACATGCAAGTTACTATTGCCTTTAACCACTTCGGAGAAGGGCTTGTCCAACGAATGCCGAGGTAAAGTTCGAAAACATTAATACATATTTGGTACCCAGTATTAAATCGTAGTCATGCCTTATATTGATGTAATGTGTTTTTTTTTTTTTTTTTTTTTTTACTGCAGGTGCAGACATGGTTACTTCCATGTAGTGAACAATGACTACACCCATTGGGAAATGTATGCAATAGGAGGAAGTGCTTCACCTACAATTAACAGCCAAGGCAACAGATTTCTTGCCCCTAATGACAGATTCAGCAAGGAGGTAAAATTCACATCACTTCTCTGGAAAGTTGCAATATTGGTATTTAACGTTTATCTAGTAATAAGTTGGTCTTCAATTTTTAGAAAAATGAACAAATTGATCCCGACATTCCATTATATTTTCGTAATCAATCCTTGGGTGAATTATCATGTGACGCTGGCATGTCCAACTTTATGAAGCTAATTTTATTTTCTATCATATCGTTTCAAGAAATTTGAAGTAAAATATGTTTTCGTGAATGCAATAAACAATTTGAAGAAATTTGGATGGTTTCTATTTCGATTCTAAAGTTACAGGAAATGAGAGTTTTAATTCATTTGCATGAATGTGCAGGTGACGAAACACGAGGATGCACCAGAGAGCGAGTGGAAGGGTTGGAATTGGAGATCCGAAGGCGACCTAATGTTGAATGGAGCATATTTTGTCCCTTCTGGTGCTGGAGCATCATCGAGTTATGCTAGAGCTTCAAGTTTAGGTGCAAAGCCATCTTCACTTATTAGTTCCATCACCTCAGGCGCCGGCGCACTCAACTGCCGAAAGAGCTCTCATTGCTGATAAATTATGAACTATAATTTAGGGAAAAGTGTAGGGACAAAAAAGAAGGCCTAGTTTCTACTATTTGGGAGTGGGGGGTGTAATTTGGTGGCTTTTTCTGTCCACCAATTTTTACTTTTTTTTTTCGTTTTTTTGCTTTTTGACTTGATTGTCAATTACAACCTAGCCCGCCGAATCTGAATCATTGGAAATTATACTTGTGACTTCTGATTGATTGCAGAGAAAGCAAGGGCAGAAGTGTTGATATATTTATTATATAAAATATTCCTATTTGTATCGTACAACGAAATTCTCTACTTTACACGTGCACACAAATAAATACGTAGATATAGAATGTACAATTTTCGACTCAGTTCTAATAGCTATGAAACTCGATATGGTCATCGATCTAGCGAAAGTAGCAACATTTGAAAAGTGAGAAATGTTTATCGAGAGCTGGACTTATTAGTGTAGCTTAAATTTGTCCAATTCAAATAAATTTTCATCGTTTTACAAGTCGACTCAATTTGATTTTTATGACACATAAAATGCTAAAGCAAAGAATTTTTTTTTTTTAAAATAAGAATGCGAAACAAAAGATCCAAGACAAGACAATTGTAAAGCTTCAAAATTTAGTTGAATTAACATTCTATAGAAGCATCCCAAGATTAATTGTTTTCCTGGAAATTGTCAATTAATTGTGTTTGATTGATATAGTTTTTCACTTGAAAAATATTGAAATTTCGAATCTTTTGATATTGGTTTTGACTTTGTTTTTCATGAGAATTGTTCATTAAAGGATTTTTTTTTTTTTTTTACAATTGTCCATAGAATTTGTTTTCATGGCAAAAAAAAAAAGTAACCCGGAAAACCAATTTCCTCCACAAAACCAAAGAAATGGTAACAGTGTGAGCCAAACCAAGAAAGATTTCCATTGAAAATTTTGGTTATCAAACAACACTTTTTGGAAAAAATGGAATTTTATTTCCAATTTCCATGAAAAATCCTCCAAATCTAACATGTCCTAAGAGTAAGTTATGCGGAATTGGAAATGAGACGGATCTATAACATCAAAGATACTAAAATTGGACAAAAAATGTTAATATACTATTCCAAACTTATAACCAATCTCTTTAACATCATATTTATGGTACATTTAGCAGAGCTTTTGAACAGTCAAAAAGCAAATTCTAAGACAAAGAAGTTGTTTTAAGATAAGTTTGAATATATTTTTCTAAAGCAATGGATAGACGAACTTTTAAAAGAAGTGGACATAAGATATTTTTATTAGAAAACCCTTCTACACGAAGTATAAACAAAAGCAAAAACTATGTTAAATGAGCCCTTAATTGAATTCAATGAGTTCTAGAAAAAACCCTAATGGCACGTCTAATTGTCTATCTTAGTTATAAATTCTTTCTCAAGGTTTGAAATTTTTTGGTGGAAAACTTGGTTTTGATGGGACCAAAGAAAGCAGCAAAAGCACATGGTGATTGATCTTCTTTTAATGGAGCTGTTGGGTGCACTTAGATTTTGATTAAAAGTTACAACTGCATCTTTGACAAAACTTAATTAAATTCAAAGACAGATGAATTCCTGACTAGTAAACTACAATGATAACATGATCGGACAACATAATACGAGATTTCGACCTTTGTCAAACGTGATTTAAGGTTTATACTCATACCAAATGAACATTTTAAAAATAATCCGCAAATTTTGATGTGTCAAATTTAAGAATGTTGGGCTGTTAAAAGAACAAAATATTATAGGCTTCAGCAAACATGCATGTTTCGGTAAACAAGAAAATGCCAAAAAAAACACAAATATTCCCTAGATGATTGAATTGAAATTCCATATATATATAAATTAAAAAAAAAAAAAAAGTGCAAGAAAATCTAGAGGGAAGTAAAGAATGCTGCAAATTATCCAGTTGCAGTCCAAAATCTTTGATTTTTAGCAGGCTTTACCCTAACCTTTAGTTTGAGCCATCAACGGTCCCATACTTTTGAAAAATTAGTACTTGAGGTCCAAATGGATGATTTCTGTCAGTTTAACCGTTAGTTGACTCATAAATTTGACTTAAACCAAATCTAAACCATTTTCTAAAAGATAAAATGGTAACTTTGAATTAAAACAAAAAATCAAGACCCAATCAATATTCTTCACACCCCACCTCCTCCTAAACCCATATCAAGTTGATTCCTTCTCACCCCTTGATAAGTGAATTTTTGTGCACTTATTCGAGCCATATTACTAAACTATTGTGTCGTTTTAATATTGAATTTTACTTAACTTGGGTTAATTTTAACTTATTTCAGTTTTAGACTCGTTTCTAAACAATTGGAAAAGAAAAAATGATCAATTGGCCAATGGATGAAAGTTTAGGGACTAATATGCATTTGAGCAAAAGTTGAAACACTAAAATTGAAATAATTTGATGTAGATGACTAATATGAAAGAACGAATGAATAAAAGGGTTAAATGAAAATTCGCAAAATTTTTATAACTGGATAGCCACCTAGTAATCCTCAATAATGAGGGTCGTTTGCTATGCCTGGGCGATAACCCTATTTTCTACTGGGCGCCCACCTGGGCTAAATCTGGAAAAAAAAATATGATTTTCTAATATGATTCCAACTCTTATGGAACAAATCTTGGGGCGTCTTTTGAAGACCTATGGTCGTCCAGAAGTAGTGATCACACATTATAACACATTCTAAGAGATTTGGGAGCATAGAATGAGGCAAGAAACACGAAAATCAATTTCAAGGCTCGAAACTTCAATTCAGACTTTATTTGGGTAATATCAATTCTTCAATTTTTCTTTTATTTTCTTCTCCATAACATGTTAGACTATATTTATTTGTGTTAGGAGAACGATAAATCTTGTAATATGAATTTTTAATCTTTAGTTTTACATATTTGATATTGAATTTTGGATCTTGAATGATTTACATGATTATCTTTCTATACGATTATTGTACACAATAATTGAATAAATTTGATGCCTTATTTTATGCATTCGAAATAAGGAAAATAAGTTCGACATGGTGTAAATTGTCATAAGACCTGATAGGGGATAAAAATATACCACTATACTCTATGTGAATTTTTAAGTGTTCATAAAAATTCATGCATTCTTGAATATTCGCACCTGTCATATAAATATAGGCGAGTCATATACGAAAATATATTTAACATTACTCGAGAGAGATTCTTAAATAAAATATGAACATTGATTCATCAAAATTCAATTGTGTTGTCAAAGTGTAGAACTAAGATTAAAAATGATTATTGCATGAGAATTCAGAATTATAGTGCATTTGCCATTTATTAAACACGTCAATTTGCATTTAAAATAATTTACATTTAATTTAGTTGATTTACTCCTAATTGCATAAGCTGCTTATTTTAGTTTTAATTTTGTCACGAACGAACACATCACATTAGTCTTGTTTCGGTTAAGGTCGCGATAATTAAAATTGAACTTAATCAATCTCCATTGGACGATACTTGGACTCAATTCCACTTTATTACTTGTCAACGAACCGTACACTTGCGGCGATTTTAATTCGAAGTATATTTTCGTAAAAAAGTTTTTTGGCGTCGTTGCCGGATGATTGAGTTTTAGTTTGATTTTAATTACCTTGGCAAAAATTCGGACTTCTATTTGTATTCTTGTATAAATAATTTCGTTCCATTTTGATTTTTTTCTTTTCTCTCTCTTTTTTCAGGATATATAGAAGAACAAAAATAGTTAGGATAAAAGATGAATGTTGTTGATTTTAACAAAATGCTCGTATACGACTTTATCATAAAGTAATAACAATTGGCAACTCAAGAAATTGATGAGAGAAATATGATTGTCGGAGATTTCATTATAGGACAACGACTACGCAATATAAAAGTAGAATGTGAACTTGATGAAACTGTCCTGGTTCACTTACCTATTGCCTCACCACATTTTGATGTGGGTCATTTACCTATGAGATTATTGCTTCCACCAGTTATTAATGAACATCAATTAAGAGAATCACATCAACCCACTTCTTACAAATACAATAAGAGGAGAAGACTCTCCATGATGATGTCATTGTTTCTTTGCCAAAAGTTCTCAACACAAACGTTGAACTCAAGAAAACTTCAATTAAAGAAGAGAAGCTTGAAAATATCGAGAAATTAATCATAACAGGCGAAAAAAACACTTGTAGCATTCAAAGAAGAGGAGATCCTCAACTTCATCTCTTGCTCAAAAATAAATTTTGTGATTAAATTTTATGAGGAGATTAAAGTGTTTATTGTCGAGTTCGAAACAGATGATGAAGGGAAGTCATACTATTTGGAGAATGACAAGATTAATATTTGGAAGAAAGTTGCAGTATGGAACAAAGTCAAATTAAGCAAGCTAAACAGGACTTCCAAAGCCATATTCAGAGTATCATGAAACACTAGTGAAAAAGACGAGATCTAGACTTTAAATTAAGCGTTTAATGGGGAGCAACTCATTTTCTTATCACTTACCTCTTATTTTGATTAAGTATTTGTATTGCAAGTAGATTTTTAGGGATTGTATTAATATTTTAGGGCCATATTTAGGAACTTATGTATTTGAATGGTTCGATTTAAGCACATTTTAGGTAGTATTTCAAGACTTGCACTAGTAATTTAGGCATACTTACTTATTGAGTTCAATGTACTTAGGCTCGTTGATAACATTTTAGCATTATATTGAGCTTACATTGATATGATATACATTCCTAATGTTGCACCTAGATTTCGCTCTCCAAACGAATTTGAAAAACTTATCATTTCCTAGCTATAAGATTTTTGTAGGGATATACACTTTGTTATATAGTTTTTCCAAAATTTAGAAGATTAAAATTCTTCTTAGCATGAATTCATTGCAAATATTTAAACCTTATTTACTATCACTAACATTTATTTTAAATTCTTCGTACAGAAAATTAAAATCTAGCAATAAGGAAAAGTACCGTTTGTCATGACGTCCACCAGCCGGACAAGCCCGATTCTTCCACTCATCCGCATCTACCCTGGGGAGTTTCTGATTCTTTACTCATTTATTGTGTTTATGTTTGTTTTTATATTGGGGACAATGTACTCTTTCTATTTGGGGATGGGGGTAAGTATTTGGAAATTAGGATATTTGTTGCTTGCTTTTCAACTGCTTTTGGGTTTGTATAACTAATTTAATCTTAAAAAAAACCAAAAATAGTGTCTAGTATTCCGTTGAACGACTTTTTTTTGTTTATGATGATATTTGTTTGAATTGAGTATAGCTTTAACTAGAATTGGACAACATCGTATCTTATGCTTTTACATGAGTGCTTATCCATGTTAGACTTGTTTACTTTAGCACACAATCATCGTTGACTTATCGCTTATGTTGGAGCATGACTTGATTATGTGGATTTAATTGTTGATGTGTTGACCTAAATTTGAATAAAATCCCCAAATCCTTTACATAGAAACCAAATTCCTAAAAAAAAAACAGTTTGGGGTGGGAAGGTTATTGCTCGTGTTCATAGAAGTTTGATAGTTTGACCTCTTGGATCAGATTTTTTGTTGAATGAGTTTGAGTTAAGGAGTCTAGAACGGCCATTGATCAATGTTAAAATTCAAATCTTATATCAAAAGAAATTGTGATACATATTACACTTTTTTTGTAAGCTTTATGACTTGAGTTATTAAACTTGTTAGAGTAAATAAAATCTGGTGTCCTATGATTATCTTACTCGAAAGTCGTCGACTTAAAATTCGCTACATGGGTCATTAGAAAATTTAATAGAGAGAAGTCTTGCACATAAGATGTCAAAAAAAAAAAGTGAGAGGTGCCCGTTAAATACGTTGAAGTCTGAACTCTAGAGATCGGTGGTGTGATTTTGAGAAATTCTTACCATCTTTCTTTTAAGTTTACAAGTATCTAATTATGATCGCTTTGTATGGAAAAACACATTTTAATGATTATTAGGAACCCACAGGAGCGATAAATATCTCGGGATTGGAAAGAAGAGCATAAGGAGTGATTTTGCATGAGATGTGTGAAGATAAAGTGACCACACAAGGATTGTGATTGTGATTAAATCAACAATACTTAATTGGTTGTGTTCTAGTATGAATATGAGTTCAATATTGACTAATCACGCACACACTAAGTCGAGCATCGGATAAGTAAAGATTTATTTTTGATATTATTTGGATCTTTCTAAAGTGTTGTTTCAATTCGAACTTGAGTTATATGGTAAGCCGTTTAACGTTGAGTTAGCTATTGGAGATTTGTTTAGGTTAGTAATATGGTTTTTTCCTAAGTTTCGTTGTGTTTTGTTTTGTTCAAGGATGAATAAAGGTTTTAGTTTGGAGGTGTTCGATAAGTGCACCCCTCTTTGTTGTCGCCACCACCACTGCCCTCCTACACCGACTTTGCCTTTGTTCCTGTCAATATCTCCTTCCTAATTTTTCCCTCATCTTCCTCACACTCCAACAAACCCTTTCTCATATTACTTTGAGCAAAGTGACAATAGCTTTGGCTAGTAGCCACCAAGAATTCACAGCAAAAAATGGCAGAAAATCCGAGATTAAATAGAAAATAATTGCCTCATTTTTTGCCATTGTTGTGTTGAAATTGGAATTGAAAAGTTACAATTTTCCCTTACTCGTGTTGGTTTATTGACCACCACTCGGGTTTGTTGAAGTCCCTTCCAATGGGTTACCTAATTATGGTGGTTGGTTGGTTTGGGTGTGGGGAATTGTGATGATGGTATGGGTCGGTGTGATTGGATATGTAAGGGGACAATTCTCTATTTTTGATTTGGTGGGGTGGGGATGGGTGAGTGGGGGGGGGGGGGGGTTGGCGATAGGCATAGGGAAGATAATGGGTTTATATGTGTTTTAATTTTTTTAATTTAATTTTTACTTTATTTTATGTATAAATTGTAAAGTTACTATTTTATCCTTTAAAAATAGTTTATATTTGGCCATAGTCAAATGTATGGGTCAACTAACAGTCAAATTAACAGAAATCATCCATTTGAAGCTCAGGTGCTAATTTTTTAAAAGTCTTAAATCGTTAGTGGCACCAATTGAAGGTTAATGTAAAGTTTGCGAAAATTCAAAAGTTTGGGATCGATGGTGCAATCATCCCACATAAGTATCATTAAGGATCCGTTTGATTGCAAATGTAAAAAATGAGTGGAAAGAAAATGTTTTACGAAGAATTGAATTGTTTAAAAATTGTTTGACTGAGAATTGTAATTAATTGGGGGGGGGGTTGGCGATAGGCATAGGGAAGATAATGGGTTTATATGTGTTTTAATTTTTTTAATTTAATTTTTACTTTATTTTATGTATAAATTGTAAAGTTACTATTTTATCCTTTAATGTTTAAAAATTGTTTGACTGAGAATTGTAATTAATTGTGTTTGATAGGTATAACTTTCCACCTGAAAAATGTTGAAAGTTTGGTTCCGTTTGACTTCATTTTTTATGAAAATTGTCTATTAAAGTGATAATTTTTCTACCATTGGGTCTAGAATTTGTTCTGATTGCAAAAAAAAAAAGGGAAAAAATTACCATACCGACTACTATTCTTTTGGTTTTATTTTACATGAAAATTGTCAATAAAAGTGATAATTTTTTTTACCATTGTGCTTAAAAAATTTTCCAATTGCAATAAAAAAAAAAAAAAAAAACCCGACCAAAACAACAAGCATTCTTTTTCCTCAAAAAGTTGAAAATGTGGAAAACTTTTTGCTATCAAACAAGTACAAAAGTTAAAAAATGAAAAATCATTCCTGTTGACGTTCAAAATTGTATTGACAAGGTTAAAGCCAACTTAGAATGCAGACAGTAGTCTAAAAGTTACAATAAGGAAGAATACAAGATCGTTCATCAAATAATCGCTCATTTTTACAACTATATGGGATCTTCAAGGGGATTTTTAGGGATTCTCTCCTTAGTATATTCCTTTAGATTTTCTGTCTGCCCCCCTTCACTCTTTGTATCCTGGGCCTTTTATAGTAGGAAGACAATAACGTCTAATCCTCCTGTCTTGTCAACTCAGAGGCCGAGCTGAGCTAACTTGTGTGTTGTCCTAACGGGATTGGGGCCCGAGCTCAATGTTGTACTGTTGACTGAGGATGATGGGACTTGCTGATCCTGGTAGTAAATGCATTGCCTATTAAAACAAGCTAAGACTTCTGATTGGAGGAATAAGTAGGCGCTGACACAAGACCTTTCCACGTGTATGTCTCTGGTTTGGTACTCAGAGATCTTGTCAGTGATCCATAATTATTAGCCACTGTAGCGTCTTGAAAGACTACAATGACTTGTTGGAAAAGCTACGCTCCTGCCGACCTGACCTCGCATAGCTGAACTCCCAAGTCCTTACCCTCATTGGGATACGACAGTCCGAGCTCAACGACCTCGGAGGTCGGTGTCAACAGTTACCCCCAGGTCAGGTCTAATTTTAAATAAGAGTCTGACCTTGCTGGAATGACATGGCACAAGTACCAACTCGCGTAATAATTACTCCTACAGCCGCCAGATGCACGTGTCGCCCAAAGGGTGGCTGGACGTCTTCACCTCTTTTTAGGCATTGATTGACAGCCGTTCATATTTATTGCCATCCTTGCCGGTTCATATCCCGCCTTTTGCATTTCCGAAACGTTCCCCTTCATCTTCCTTTAGCCTTTTGAATTTCGATCTTCCTTATTCCAAAATTCATAACTTTTCGGCATTCCTTTATTTTCCCTATACTCCCAAACGAGATAACTATCCAGGTACTCTCCTACCATTTCGGAACACCTTTTTCTTTTACGCATTATTTTCTCTTCAACTTGCTTGTATGAGCTCGGACGAATCTCGAGTGCACTCCTGGGGGAACCAACAGGAAGATCTTGCACCTTCTTCGTCTACTCAGCCGTATAGTCCTTCCACCGCTAGTTCCGACTGTCAGGAAATTTTCACGCCCGTTCCTCTAGCTTCGTTTTTCCCCCAACCTTCTCCCCCAAACCCATTGTCAAACTCACCTAGGAGTATGGAGCACAGGCGAAAATTGAGGGAGGAGAGGAAGCAAGACGAAAGCAGTAGTAGGGGGGCACCTGGGGGGCTAGCTCCCTTAAGTCGGTTATATCTGGAGGGTCCTTAGCTGCTGTTAGGGCTAAGTATAGTATTCCCTCGACGGTAGAGTTAGTTATACCATCTCCCTCCGACCGGGCTGACAGTCCTCCCATAGGATGCGTGGCTCTGAACGGCGCTATTCTCAGTGCCGGCCTCAGACTCCCGTTTCCCAAGATCATAAGGTCGTTCCTTGCCTCCTGGGGAATAGCCCCTACCCAGTTATGTCCTAACGGGTGGAGACCCCTCGTGGCTACCCTAATCTTGTGGAAACAGTTAGGTCACCCCGAGATAGACGTCGCCACATTCAATTCCCTTTTTACCTTTAAGGAGGATGGGAAAAATACGGGCTGGTGGTATACTAGTGCCAGACCTAGGACGGGGGGTTCGCTGGTATTAGATACTCCTTCTTCGATTAAGGGGTGGAAGGAGGAGTTTTTCTATGTCCTGGGAGAGTGGCAATTCCATCCTGATGAGGTGGATAGGGAGGATGTAGTTCCTACACTTTATCACCCCCTTTGTAAGTGAGAGTGCTCAATGCCATCTTCCAGTTCTGTTGTCGAATGAAGAGGCTAACTCTTTGCTTTGTCTGTGTTTTGCAGTTTATCGACCCTGTCACTTAAGTTCGGCAATCAAGAAGCGGGCTGACGCTATCCGAGCTCTGTCTCACAAGGAGCGATCCTGCAAGTTCGTGATTACAAACGACAACCTCTTCTCAGCGGGTTTACTCCGAGCTGTACCTCCGAGCTCGGCAGTCAGCAGGCAAAGGGCTTCAGCATCTGCTCCTTCCCGTAAGGGTTTACTAATTCTGGTTACTCTTGCCCGTCTTTGAGTTGTTCTTTACTTCTTTTCCTTTGTATCTCAGGTCAAGAACTAGAAATGCTGAACTTTCGCGCGGCTAAAGCGGCTAAGGTGGCTGAAGCTGCAAAAAGGAAGAGGGAGGAAATCGCTATTACCGAGAGAGGTCGGTCTGGGAGTCCAGAGGTGGATCCAGAAGACGAGCTGCCCCTGCAGAGGCGCCGTTCTGCCGACCTTCCCGTTGCTACCGCCCTGCCGGACTCTCCAGTCCCCGCGACGGTCCCAGTGGCTGCTGGTGCTTCTTCCTCCAAGCCCCAGGAGAAGTGTCCAGACCTTCAGAGGTCGGGTGTTGAAGATTTGGTTGGGCGCCGACCAGAGATTCTTCTAGATTTTCTCAGGGCTCCTTCCCCAGCAAAGGAGTCAGTTGTCGCCTTCCCCTCGCCCCTCAGAGAATCTGCCGTCCTAATGACGCGGAGCTGGAATGACAAGGAGCAGCGATTTCTGACTGAGATGCCTATCGGGGAGAACGTCCTCACAGCTCAGCTCCACTGTCACAGGGCCGTTCTCCACATGTCTTCTGTGGTGGATAAGGTAAAGAGCTCATTTTTAGCCTTTCATGCTTTGATCAGTAACCTCTCTATGCATCTTAATGGCCTTTGTGTTTTTCAGGTCAAGGCCGAGCTTGATTCCGTGCTGGAGTTTAAAGCTAAAGCTGACGAGCTTTTTACCGCAGTTGAACGGAGAGGTCGGCTTTTGCTGGGGAGAAGCAGAGGTATGAAGACCGTTTGAACAAGATGGGGGAGGAGCTTGACGCCTGCCTTGCCAAGGAGCACAAACTGCTTGACGAGAACAAGGCACTGCATCTCTGGGGGGAGAAAGCAAATTCTCGTGCTGAGCTGGAGAAAAGGCGTGCTGACGAGGCGGTAGCTCAGGCCAGGGCTTTAAAGGCGGAGACTGATCTGAAGGTTTCTAAAGCTGTGGAGGAATGGAGGGCTTCTCCGGCTTTTGATGCCATCGCCCAGGAAGCATACGTCCTGGCTATGGGTGAGATCGTCAAGTTCATTAATCAAAAAAGGCCGGACTGGGATACTGCCTTTTTGGTGGAGGCTCAGGAGGAGCAGGAAAAAGAGATGGAGCAGATGCTGAAAGCGGTTGAGGCCCAACAAACCGAAGCCCCTCCGATTGTTCTTGATGAGCTCGCTCCCAATCCCCCTAATCCTTAGCTTTATGTATTTCTTTAAGTTCTTCAACTCTTGTACCCTCTTATTTTATGAATGAAAACACTTTGTTTAATGTTTTACTTTTGCTTTTTCATAATTTGAATTCGCAACTCTCAAACGAACTAGCTGATAGAACTTTTCGCTTTTCGCCTATTTGCGGTAGAAGTCGTTTGAGGTTTGTATAGGGATTTTTGTAGGAATTTCTCGTACATTTTAAGCTAAGTATTGCAGCACTTGTAACATTAGCTCGGCCTACTTCATGAGTAGGGCTTACAGGAGATTCTGCCTACTTCATGAGTAGGGCTTAGGAATCTTGCTAAGTGTTGCAGCACTTGCAACATTAGCTCGGCCTACTTCATGAGTAGGGCTTACAGGAGATTCTGCCCACTTCATGAGTAGGGCTAGGAATCTTGCTAAGTGTTGCAGCACTTGCAACATTAGCTCGGCCTACTTCATGAGTAGGGCTTACAGGAGATTCTGCCAACTTCATCTGCAGACGGGTGATAATCAGCGTTCACAATGCAACAATTCGCACGGGCCTATCATACAAGCTTTATGCAACACCGTAGAATCAGCCAACTACATGAGTCGGTTCTACTGCCACAAGCAACGAGTAGGCAGAGTGCCCTTATGCAAGACCATTAGCTCGGCCTACTTCATGAGTAGGGCTTACAGGAGATTCTGCCTACTTCATGAGTAGGGCTTAGGAATCTTGCTAAGTGTTGCAGCACTTGCAACATTAGCTCGGCCTACTTCATGAGTAGGGCTTACAGGAGATTCTGCCCACTTCATGAGTAGGGCTAGGAATCTTGCTAAGTGTTGCAGCACTTGCAACATTAGCTCGGCCTACTTCATGAGTAGGGCTTACAGGAGATTCTGCCTACTTCATGAGTAGGGCTTAGGAATCTTGCTAAGTGTTGCAGCACTTGCAACATTAGCTCGGCCTACTTCAATCGACTTGCAAGCATGCGTGAATTCGGCGCCACCTGCAGAGCGTAAGGAGCTTAACATGTATAATTCAGCCTACAGCAAGTGAGACTGGCTATTAATCACGCCCTGTCACTCGAAATGCCTGCACAAACATCGTCAGAGTCCAATACTGGATAACCATTAAGGCTTTTATTCATAGAGATAGCGTATTACAGCGACCTATTGATAATACTTTTTTAGGTGTTCTGCGTTCCATGGGTGCGGTAGAGTCCTGCCGTCCATATCTTCCAGTTCGTAGGCCCCTTTAAGCAGTATCCTGCTTACCCGGTAAGGGCCCTCCCAGTTAGGTCCTAAAGATCCAGCATTTAGTTCTCTCGTTGCCAGGAAGACCTTCCTTAGGACAAGGTTGCCAACCTCGAATTCTCGTTTCTTCACCTTCTGGTTGTAGTACCTCGCGTTGCGCTGTTTGTATACCGCATTCCTCGCTTCGGCATCATTCCTTTTTTCTTCTATTAAATCCAACTCCTCTCGTAGCGTTTGCTCGTTTCTGTCTTCTTGATACGTCAGAGTTCTGATAGATGGGATTTCAATCTCAAGAGGAATTACGGCCTCTACCCCGAAGGCTAGGGAGAAGGGGGTTTCTCCGGTGCTGCTTCTAGCAGTAGTGCGATAAGACCACAGCATGCTGGGGAGTTCTTCCGCCCATCCTCCCTTAAGAGTGTCGAGCTTCGTTTTCAACGTATGCTTGATAATCTTATTGATGGCCTCAACTTGTCCGTTAGCCTGGGGGTGATTTGGCGTGGAGAAATGTTTCTGTATTCCCAATTCCTCGCAGAACTAGCGAAGCGGGTGTTGTCAAACTGTTTTCCGTTATCCGTCACTATGGAGTGAGGTATTCCAAACCTGCATATGATTGACTTCCATATGAACTCAGTAGTCTTGTGCTCGGTGATTTTCGCCATAGGTTCGGCTTCGGCCCACTTGGTGAAGTAGTCAACAGCCACAATTGCAAACTTTGTCCCCCCTTTTCCCGTTGGCATGGGGCCAATAAGATCGACCCCCCATTTTGCGAAAGGCCAAGGTGCCATTACATAGTGCAGCTCCCAGGGGGAAGTTTGATGTTAGGTGCGAACCGTTGGCATCTGTCGCACTTCACGGTGAATTCCAGAGTATCCTTTTTCATGGTCGGCCAAAAGTATCCTTGGCGCATGATTTTGTGTGCTAATGACCGTCCTCCTGCGTGATTTCCGCATAGTCCTTCGTGTATTTCTTTCATAGCGTGAAGGGCTTCTTCTTTATCCAGGCACCTCAATAGTGGCGTAGCATATCCTCGCTTATACAAGACGCCGTCGATCAATGTGTATCTTGCTGACCTTACTCTCAGCTTCCTTGCTGAGGTGGGATCCTCCGGGCATGTACCCGTTTGGAGGTACGTGACGAGTTCTTCCATCCAGGTGTGTCTGGGTTCCGTTATTATGTGGATCTTCTCAGCTTCTTCAATCACAGGGCGGCGTATTCTTCCAACAGGTATGCTATCAAACCTTTCAATTCCTTCACTGGTTGCTAGCCGAGCTAGTGCATCAGCGTGCCCGTTCTGAGTTCGAGGGACCTGTCTGACGCGGATATCTTTAAACTTCTGGAGTTCCTTTCTGACGAGCTGAAGATATTTGCCCATCCTTTCCTCTTTGGCTTGATAGGTTTCGTTGACTTGGTTCACTATCAGTTGGGAGTCACTGTACGCCATCAGCCAATCAATTTTCATTTTGCTTGCCATCCGGAGGCCGGCTATCAAGGCCTCGTACTCAGCTTCGTTGTTGGAAGCGCTGAAGTCAAAAGGTAACGCTTCACAGAACAGTTGTTGGTTAGGGCTTATTAGAACTATCCCAGCCCCTGCTTTCTCATCCGTGGAAGATCCGTCAACGAACAGTTTCCAAGGGGCATGGGGAGGTTATTGTTCCATAGGGTCCGAACTGAACTCAAGAATAAAATCGGCTAGCGCTTGAGATTTGATTGAGGTGCGGGGTTTATACTTTACATCGAACTGGCCGAGCTCAATTGACCATTTTACCAACCTCCCTGAAGTGTCTGGTTTCTGTAGTACCTGCCTCAAAGGTTGATTCGTCAGGATCTCGATGGAGTGCTCCAAGAAGTATGGCCTCAGTTTCCTAGCAGCAATTATAACGGCGTAGGCCAGCTTCTCCAGTGGGGAGTAGCGAACTTCGGCATCGTGCAGGGCCTTGGAAACATAGTAAACTGGATGCTGCACTCCGTCCTCCTCCCTGGCCAACACCGCGCTGACGGCGTGTTCAGAGACTGCCAAGTATAGCATAAGTGTTTCTCCTTCTCTAGTTTTGGACAGCACGGGTGGTTGTGATAGGTGTGATTTCAATTGTTTGAAAGCAACCTGACATTCTGGCGTCCATTCAAACTTCTTTCCTCCTCTTAGCACGTCAAAGAAGGGCTTACACTTGTCTGTCAATTTCGACATAAACCTGCTGAGGGCGGCTATCCGTCCTGTTAAGCTTTGAACTTCTTTAGGTCTGGATGGAGGACGCATCTCAATGATGGCCCTTATCTTCTCTGGGTTAGCTTCAATTCCTCTACGGTTTACCAGGTATCCAAGAAATTTCCCTGAGCTCACTCCAAATGCGCACTTACGGGGGTTTAGCTTCATCCCGTATGTTCTTAGGATTTCAAACATTTCGGCGAGATGTTGTTGATGTTCCCAAGCCTCTGCACTCTTAACCAATATGTCATCCACGTAGACCTCCATGGTTTTTCCAATCTGTTTGGCAAACATGGAGTTGACCAGACGTTGGTAGGTCGCTCCTGCATTCTTGAGCCCAAACGGCATAACTTTATAGCAGTACAGACCTCTGTCGGTGACGACTGCCGTGTGTTCTTGGTCCGGTTCATGCATGGGAATCTGATTGTAGCCTGAATATGCGTCCATGAAGCTAAGCAGGTCGTGCCCAGCAGTGGCGTCCACCATTTGATCGATTCGTGGCAAAGGGAACCCGTCTTTAGGGCATGCTTTGTTCAGGTCGGTGAAATCTATGCATACCCTCCAATCTCCGTTGCTCTTTTTCACCAAGACTGGGTTGGCGATCCATTTTGGATATCTTGCCTCACGAATGAATCCATTCTCGAGCAATTTTTGTACTTCCTTGTTGAGGGCTTCATATCGTTCTGGGTTTAAGGGTCTCCTTCTTTGCTGTTTGGGCCGTGCTGAGGGATCCACTCCTAACTCGTGGCACATGATTTTAGGGCTGATTCCCTTCATGTCCGCATGTTCCCAAGCAAACACGTCGAGGTTTTCCCGGAGGAAACAGATAATTTGATCCCTCACTGGTGGCTGGAGGTCGTGACCTATTTTCAGCTCCTTGGGCGGGACGCCTAGTCCAACTTTGATGATGTCCAGCTCTTCCATAGGTTCTCCACCTCGTATTTTTACTCTTGGGTCCAACGTGTCTAGGGGGGATTCTTTTGTACTTGTCATGCCGACCTCGTTTAGTTCGGTAACCATTGGATCTATGTGTTGGTTATCCAGCATTCCGACCAGGGGCTTGGGTAGGTCTACATTGCAGGCTCTTGCTTCAATTTGATTTCCACGTATTACCCCTGGTCCATTCGGAGTGGGGAACTTGAGACAATAGTGGTACATTGATGTGGCCGCCTGAAGTTCATGCAATAGGGGTCTTCCCAGTATAGCATTGTAGTTTGAAGGGATATCAACCACAACAAAATCCGCCAAAATTTTTCTGTAACATGGGGGTTCGCCGAACTCGACGCTGAGTACTATCTGCCCCCGAGCTTCGACCGGATCGCCGGAAAATCCTTGAAGTTTCCGGGGGTACGGTTGAAGGTATTGATCCTGTATGGCCATTTGTCTCAAAGTTTGGTAATAAAGCACATTTACCGAGCTCCCATTGTCCACTAGAGTTCGGTGTATGCGGACTCCTGTCACATCCATGGCGATGACCAGTGCATCACTTTGGTCTTGCAGAACTCCTTGTGCATCTCTCTCCGAAAACCCGAACCACTCAGAGCCCGGGACAGCAGCAGGTTCCGATGCGGGGTACCTTACACTAAAGTTTTGATGTACGTGGGCATCGCGCGCCAACTTGCGCCTAATTCTCCTTGAGCCCTCTAAATATTGGTTTCCACCTACCAACATTCGGATTTCAGCGCGGGGTTGTGGGTCGCGAGCTGGGAGTTCAGGTCGTGCCGGCTGTTTTTCTCCCCGCTGGTTAGGCTGTTGAAGTCCGGCTGGACCTGCTATTTGTGGCTTTGCTACAAACTCCTGTAGATGGCCTCTTTGAATGAGTGCTTCCACCTCTTCCTTTAGGTTTCGGCAGTTGTCAGTGTCATGTCCCATCATTCTATGGTACCGGCAATACTTTCCTAGATTCTTCCCAGCCATTTCTTTGCTTCCCAGCGGGGGTCGGCGAAAAGACTTCTTTGCTTCAGATTGAAGAAAGACCTCCTTCAGACTGGCATTTAAAGGGTGATAGCCACGGAATTTATCGGGGTACGGTCTAGTGCGGCCTTGATCCCTTCTATCTTTCCTTTTCTCCTGACCTCCGTCCCTCTCCGTTTGTTTCCCCTTTGCTCGCCGTGGGGACCGGGAGATTTGTTTAGCATCCTCGTGATCCGAAGTGGCTTCTTCTGCACTGATGTACTTTTCAGCTCGGCCTAGGAGTCCATGGTACGTTTGCGGGCCATCTTCATGGACTGACCACCAGAATCGTGTCTTGGGCCTCAGTCCAGACAAAACTGCCATGAGCGCAGCGTCATCAGAAACTTTATCGACTTCCATAGATTGCTTGTTAAATCTGTCCAGGTAGCTTTTAAGGGATTCCGTTTTCCCCTGCTTTATGCTCACCAGGCTTTCTTTAGGAGTGGTCCTTGCCTTTGAGCCCATGAACTGGGCGAGGAACGCTGTGGCGAGATCGTCCCAGCACTTTATAGATCTTTGATGCAATCTTCTAAACCATCTTTGAGCCTTGTCTCCCAATGTCAAGGGGAAAGCACGGCACATGATGGCTTCTCCTGCTCCTTGGAGCTCCATCCAAGAAGAATATTTGTCAAGATGACTGAGGGGGTCTCCTTCCCCGTCATATCCGGCTAGCTGGGGCATTTTCATTTTTTCGGGTAGTGGTTCTGCTAGGATATCCTCAGTAAATGGTGAATGGCGTTTGGTGAAGTACTCATCTGTGCTCCCCTTACTTTTGGCCTCCAGGTCTGCAATGCGCTTCTTCAGGGCGCTTACTTCGTTTTCTGGTCGCTCTCCAGGGTGGTCCCTTTGGTGTTCAGCTTGCTTTCTGGTGGGAGTTAAGGAACGCTGGGAGCCCGGCTTGTCCAATGCACCGTTCGTCCTTCTAGTTTTTGATTTAGTCGCCACAGGAGAGCTTCTAACTTCCTCAGTTTGATCCTTGGAAGATCCTTCGTCTGAAAAATGCAGGGTCCGCCTTGTGGGGAGCCGTTCGGTCCTTTCCTGGCGAAGGGATTCCCCTCTGTTTCCCTGTGGCAGGTATTGGGCTTGGTTTTGTTCCAACCTACCGACAATATTCGTTAGTTTCTCGATGGCTTCCTTCATTGTCGCCATTTGTGGGTCAGCGATTTCATCTCGACCCCCTTTTTCAGAGTTTCTGGGATTATTGCTTCGCCCGGGGTGGGTATGGCCCGCGTGGGACTGGTTCCCTGATGTTGACAATTCGTCCATAGGATTATTCTGATGAATTGTATGTGGAGATGGGGCTGCTATCAAGTAGGGGGCCCTCCTTCTAGCGCCAAACTGTTGACGTTCAAAATTGTATTGACAAGGTTAAAGCCAACTTAGAATGCAGACAGTGGTCTAAAAGTTACAATAAGGAAGAATACAAGATCGTTCATCAAATAATCGCTCCTTTTTACAACTATATGGGATCTTCAAGGGGATTTTTAGGGATTCTCTCCTTAGTATATTCCTTTAGATTTTCTGTCTGCCCCCCCCCTTCACTCTTTGTATCCTGGGCCTTTTATAGTAGGAAGACAATAACGTCTAATCCTCCTGTCTTGTCAACTCAGAGGCCGAGCTGAGCTAACTTGTGTGTTGTCCTAACGGGATTGGGGCCCGAGCTCAATGTTGTACTGTTGACTGAGGATGATGGGACTTGCTGATCCTGGTAGTAAATGCATTGCCTATTAAAACAAGCTAAGACTTCTGATTGGAGGAATAAGTAGGCGCTGACACAAGACCTTTCCACGTGTATGTCTCTGGTTTGGTACTCAGAGATCTTGTCAGTGATCCATAATTATTAGCCACTGTAGCGTCTTGAAAGACTACAATGGCTTGTTGGAAAAGCTACGCTCCTGCCGACCTGACCTCGCATAGCTGAACTCCCAAGTCCTTACCCTCATTGGGATACGACAGTCCGAGCTCAACGACCTCGGAGGTCGGTGTCAACAATTCCTATCAAAAGAGGTCTAGTATTTGTATCTGAAAAGATTTCCAAAATAAACGAATGGGTTAATTAAATTTTTTATTGTATTCAATTTGACCTATTACTTCTTTTACTGCACTTACAAACATTAGGGAGCTGTAAATTTTATAGTCCTCTCTAATTAGTGTGGGGCCCGCTAATTAATTAATTAGTGGGCCCACACTAATTAGAGAGGGCTGTAAAATTTACAGCCCCCTAATAGCTGTACAAGTAGCGTTTTAAAATTGTTAGGATTAGTTTGGCAAAATATCAACATCATTATCATTGATGTCTAAATGCATTTTTTGAATAATAATTTTTGTAGAATATATGGTTAAAAATTAAAAAAAAAAATATGATTTATATCTAATATTATTTTATTTGAAAATGTGATTGAAAATAAGTTTAAAAAAAAAGAATTTAAAAAATATGAGGTTAAAACTTACGCCTTGTTTGAGCCACATTATTCTCTCAAAAATGCATTTTAAATAATGTTTTGATGGAAAATATGTAGTTAAAAAATAAGAATTTTTTTTTTAGATTTACGTGTAATATTATTTTATTGAAGAATGTGATAAAAAAATAAGAGAGTGAGAAAAATGTATTTTAGAAGAATGTGCGTCAAACGTGGCGTTAATAAAAGTTGAGTTGATTAACTTGTTTACAACTCTAATTTCCGTGACATTACGCACTTATGTTAAATCAATGCTTCTAGAAGAAACGCGTCAAATCAATCAAAACTTTTATTTAAATCCTTTGGCGTGACTTTATTAATTTTTTATTTACTGTTGTGACATTCGATGTTTATGATTTGATTATTTTACCAAAAAAAAAAAAAGGAAAAGAAAAAAGAATTAATTCCTGGAAATTACCTAATTGGATATAATTAGGACTAATATATGGTGGAGAATTTGTCCTTGATTTGAGGCATACTTGATGGAATCATGTGCAATAAACAAGGATTAGACATAATGATTTCAAATAGCGAGGAAGAATTTTATTGCATTGACAAGATGTTTAACTAGACATTTTCACGGATTCTATTTAGAGCTTGTTTATCTCTCATTATTGAGAGAATAATGGAATTTTAAATAGTATTTTTAAAGAATGTGTGGTTGAAATTTAAAGTAAATTTATTGAGTGAATGTGTGTAGAAAATTTTACTGTACTAAATAGAGTTTTAGATTAAATGTTGACAAACATGGGCTTAATAACTGTCAAAATCGACTTCAATTTCAAAAGAAAATAAATGACAAAAATGCTACAAGTACAGAAAATTTCTACAGATTTTTCAACAAAATTGTGAATTTTACTCACATGGGAGTGGACCCCTTGTGAATAAAAAATTGATTTTTCTACTCACCCACCCCTGATGTGTCTATCTTGTATAGGTACATGAATTCAAATTCCTGCACCTATGGCAGAACTCAATAAATAAACGTTAGAAGAGTTTGATAAATAAGAAAATTATAAAATCCTGTCAAAATGATTAAAATAAAAAAAAGGAGAGTTTTAAACGTTGGAAGTATGCTTTGTGGATTCATTAAGAGATATAAAAGGGGTCGTCGCATTCATCTATGAAAAATGAGGTCTAAACCGACTTGTGTCAAGTCTTTATTGTGTTAAGTCGGCCGAGCAGCTAGACTCAATTTTATTTTTAATTTCGTTTTTTGAGTTTTCTAAGTTAGTTTAGGCTCTCCAAATAATTTTACTTTATCTTATATTTAAGGTTTGGATAGATCGTTCACTTCGTTACCTAGGCACAACTTATCTTGAAATATAGGTCGATTCACTAAAGTACGTTTTGACTGTAATTAATACAATTTTACTTTTAAATTACTGATTTTGTTAGACATGAATTCTAATTGCTTTGTCATTAACGGTAACCTTATGTAAGAAATAAATCTCAACTTAACATGCTCAAGTAGGATTCAATTTTGACCTAGGGTTACTTATTTCACACTTCAAACATTCTTTCATTATCTCTGTGTAATTGAAAGAACTTTAATTAGCGGGGCTTTAGTTTATAATAATAAATTTTATTGTAACGAATCAATGAAACAATTCGTTTTCTATTTTTAACTCCAAGAAGTTCTTCTAGAAGCAAAAGTATAACAATTAAGAAGGTAGATTGAAATGTAATTTTATGTTATCGGGTTTGAATATGATACGAACCGTCAAAAATCGAGAAATAACCTTTTGGAAGGTTGCCCAAGTATATATAATCTTCATTGTTGTGCATTTTTATTCAGATAAAAAAAAATGTGGTTCATGTTTTGATTCCACGTTGGTGATTGCATCTGTTAACTTTGTCGATGAACCAAATTTGTTGCATTTAATTTGAACAGTTGTGACTTCTACTGTCACTAGATTTGAAGTAAAGTGTTGCAATTTGCCAAAAATTACATAAACGCTATAATTTGTCCAAAAAAAAAAAAAAAAAATTTAATAATAATAAAAAATTACATATATATAAAAAATTGCAAAAACTGTAATTATCAAATTTTTCTTTAAACGTCAGTCGAAGTTGTTGTTTTGCAAAATTTAAATTACCCGATAATATTTTCCACGTTAGCCCATTAATAGGTTTAGAAATTTATGGGCTAGGGATTTGGGCCTACAAAGTTGAAATTAGGAAAATTTACACACAAACCTACTTTTGTACTTCTCATTTCAATAAGAAAAATTCTTGGTGTCATAATATATGTACATAAGGGTGTCAATAACCCTCACATGGGGTGGGGCTCACACCAAGCAAAGTCCTTTCAATAATCAGGTACACAAATTTTTCTTTCAAAAAATAATTGTACCCACCCCACTCTCTCCATCCACCATCACCACATCCCCACCCACGCGCCAACGCCCATGCCCAAAAATATGTGACGTTCCCTCTATCTGATCTCTCACTCCGTTCTCTTTCAATTCGCTCAGTCACCACCCACCAACACCGGCCACCGCTATGGAAAACCAACCACTGACTTCCCTTCTTAAAATCGCTATGGATCGGCACACAATTGAATCCCAATCGTAGGGGATGGAGAACCCTAACTCAAGCCCCAACAAAATGCCAATGAATCTTGAAAATGAACTTGCAATGGTGGCTGGTGAGAGTGTTTCTAGAGTGACACTGTATAAGCTAGTGGTAGAGATGACACTGTAGGGACAATGAATGCAGGTGGAATCTACTTTTGTTGTCGTAGTGGTGGAGGTGAGAAAATGAGTTATGGTGTAATGTTTGTAGTCAGTGGCCGACCTAGTATCCAAGTCCACCCGGACAGACGTTGACCAGTCAACGTCGACAATCAGCGATTGTAAAAGCAATGTCGTTTATTAATATTTAATTATAAAATATTAAAAATTATTCAATATATATGTAAACATACTAAAGAGATACGCAATACAACATACTCTATAGCTGTAATCCAAATTCATAAAGCAAATTCCAAATCCAAATTTCCAATTCCTCTCATTCCAAACCATAAACCCTAAATCCAATTCCAAATTCAATTTCAAACCCTAAACCTGAATTCCAATTCCAAATTCCAACCCTAAACCCTAATTGCAGTTTCAATTTATAAATCATATTTCAAAACAAACTGAAAACTATCACAAAATCATGATTTCAAAACTCATAAACAAATAATAACACCAAAAACAAAAAAAAACGATGGGCATAAAAAAAACTTACGAATGACGGGCCTCACTCAGGCGAGTCGACGAAGAACAGAACAAGACTGTTATCGGTGGTGGTGGAGAAGACGGTCAGTCTGTAGCGAAACTCAGCAGCTGCGATGGCACGATGACGGCAGGCGTGAGGCATAGCAACTAGCGAAGTCGTCTCTTGATCTTGATTCTTGAAGGCTGAAGAGGAGATGAGACCAAATATAGTTGCTGGGCTGGGATGTGTGTGTGTATATATATTAAGTATTGGGCCTAAGAATAAATGGCCCAACCCAACGAAAAAAAGAAAATAAAAGGGATGGTCTGGGCCAATATAAGTAACTATTAGGCTTAAAAAATGGCCCAACTGGCCAACCCAATAAAAAAAGAGTTGGGCTGGGCTGGCAAGTGGCAGCAACAGTCCAAACTTTAAGTTATAACAAAAAAAAACAAAAAACCAGCCAATAGTGAGAAGTCGGAGAAGACGAACGTTCCATTGAACTAACCAGGTCGGCATCTTCCTAAAAAAAATTTCGACGGAGCCAACACGCTAGACCGCCCCCTCGACCGGGTGATGGGTCTGTCACTGGTTGCGTTTGGTGGTGCAGATCGGCATGGTGATGATGTAGTGTAAAGATCTGCACGTGGTAGTGGTGCGATGCCAGTGGTGCAGTGTTGCAGGTGCACTGTTGTTTGTATGGTGTTGTGTGCGAATTTGCATGATGGTGGTATGTCGGTGGTGGTGTGGTGATTGTTGACCCGAAAAATGACACAAACACGTGGCCAATAGAATATTTGTTGTATTGTATTTCTAATAAATTGTTTAATAGTTGGATGTCAAATCCGTGCATTTCGTGTCATTGCTTGTCGACCTGCTTCGATTTGTCTAGATGTGATCCAAGCATGTTCAAGTGTCTGAAGAACATATTTACCGAAACAAATATGAATACCTCAATAAGATATTCCCCCCAGTCTTCCTCTATATTGTTTACGAAATCTAGTTCTTTTGGGGTTATAGTTGATGGTTGTTTTTTCCACATGAGCTCTTTCCTACACGTAATAACATACCATTAGTTGCTCGTGGCCTTTTCCAGTGGGGGTGGAAGCGACCGCGAGCATTCCAACGATCAAGTTAGTTAGTTGATAAATCGGAATTGGGACGTCCGGTGGTAGTGGTCACCGGGACGTGGTTTTGTTTTAATGGTGACGTGTGTGGACAGATCGTGTAAAAGTCTCATTTTCTCTCTGTTTTCAGGGACCAACCCCTTCCTATAGTACAAGTGTGGTTATCTATAGTGAAAGAAAAGAATCGTTGGATGTGGAACGCGTTGTCTTGAATATGGGGCAAACCATCCTCTCGTAGGTGTCAATTTGTTAATCTATAGGTAGGCAGTTCATTTAAAGCTCCCTGACACTGTAAGGCGTGACTTGACATTTTGGAGTCTGTCATACGTCCCACTAATCAGTCCTAAGGATTTGGTTATTGAGATCTTTCCATAAAAGATCTTCTTATACACATGGTTGAAATGGAGCGGTTGTGGCGGTAGTGATAATCGCATTTTGGATGTCATCACTTCGGACTTAGTTTCAGTTGTGACGAAGTGATGCGGAGTGCGGACCTCAGTATACACCGGGGTGGTAGATGAAATCAGTTCGTCCGTCTTGTGGTAAGATAAAATCAGTTTGTTCGACATGTGTTAGAGGGTGAAATTAGTTCATCGCCACATGAAGGATGAATTCAGTTCATCTGCAACGTGGCGGTCGTATTCAGTTTGGTCGTATTCAGTTCGTCCGCCTAACGTGACAGACGACGTGGGAGATGACTTGGAAAAACCCGCGACAGTGATAGTGGCGATGCATCTCTAGTTGTGTGTGATGGTGGTGGTACTGCATCTCTAATTATGCATGAGTGTTGGTGGTGCATGTGTGGTTGGTTGGAGGTGGTGGTAGTGAGGTGAAAACAACAATGGGTGGTGTCAATGGCGATAGAGTGGTGTGGGATGGGATGGAATGTGATGAATGGTATTTGTGAACAATTATTTGAATAATTGTGATCAATAAAATAAATAATTTGTGACATAATAAAATATATGATTTGCGACTAAATTTGTAATTGTGACCCCACAAATTTTGTGATCGTGATTATGACTTTGTGTGATTTGTGATTAATGTGTCACTGCAACATAAGTTGTGTATGATTGTGATCATGACCTGATTAGTTAAATTATATGTCAAAAACTTTTATCAGGGATTACAAAATGTGACAATCTGAACTTCTGAAGAAAAAAAATCACAAGTTTGTTACTTTTTAAAATGTATCTTTAAATCAAACCTTTGTAGTTCTGTAATTTTTCCTTGAAATAATGTCTTATAGTGTATAAAATATTTTTGATATAAATATAGGAAACAACGAAATCAAGGGACCATCATGTTCCAGCCATCACATAACGATTCCAAATGGAGTTGATTCACGATGGATTCAACAAGAGAACAATAATTCAGCAAATTGAACGGCATTGATTTATTAGCCAAGAACTGGAAGTGATCAACCGAACGGTCAATTTCTAACGATAAAATATCACGCGAGATGCTCAAGAATTTTTATTTTATTTTATTTATTTATTTGCAAATAATGTACCACTTGGCAAAAGACAAGATAAAAGGGGCTATAATTGATGACAAGGAAAGAGATATTTTGTGCAAAAAAATGGAGACCACTTGAACGATATGTTACTTTCTTTATCTTATGAGGATGGAGATGTTTATACTAGCCAACAATAGTTGGAGGACCAATTTGAAAGTGGAACCATTACATAACGAAAGAAGGTAGCGACAATGATGGGAAAAAATCTCTCTAGACTAATCATTTAGTTAGTTGAAGAACGACATGTTTGAAACCTTATCGAATGATCGAAAGGTAGAAGAGGATATCCACCTGGGTTTCCTTCTAGCTCCTTTAGTCTCAATCAAAATAGCACTCTAGAGACAGACGCAAAGGCTCATAATGGGATGTGACATTTTACCAAATCAAGTGACAAATTATTGCCAAATAGTGCTCCAATTTGTGTCACTGTTTTCCAACTCAAGGGAAATGCTTTTGCCCCTGTTTGAAACTATTTTGAGAAAAATAGAAATTTTGGAATAGTGGTTGATGTGAGAATGCGTGATGAAAAAGTGATGAATTTTTTTTGATTTGTGTAATATTATTTTGTTTGGAGAATGTGTGGTTGAAATGAAGAATAAGAATGAGAATAAAAAAGAGAAAGAGAAATTAATGGGTGTCAATAGGGACTTAATGTCATGTTTGAAATGCATTATTTTTTAGGGAAGTTGGATTTTTTTTTTTTTTTCCTTTTTCCAACAAATGTAGTGTTTGATATGATAAATTTTCTAGGGAATTGGTTTTCCCAATTGCTTCCTCACGCGCCTCTTTTCTAGGAAATTGATGAATTGGTTTTCTTGCCTTTTGGAAGTAAAAGTTTTTCCATTTTTTTTATTTTTTTTTTGCAATTGGAAAAAATTCTTGACACAATGATAATTTTTTTTCACTTTTATCGACAATTTCTATGCAAAACAAAGTCAAATGAATGATATTCGGTATGATATATATATATATATTTTATTTATTTATTTTTTTGCAATTGGAACAAATTTTAGACTCAATCGTAGAAAAAATTATCACTTTAAT
Source organism: Fraxinus excelsior (assembly GCA_019097785.1). NCBI lineage: Eukaryota > Viridiplantae > Streptophyta > Magnoliopsida > Lamiales > Oleaceae > Fraxinus > Fraxinus excelsior. The sequence goes on from CM032632.1 coordinate 32,961,402, forward strand.
GGACAATTTCCATAAAAAACGAAGTCAAACGAACACCACATTTCCAACATTTTTCAGGTGGGAAATTATACCAATCAAATATAATTAATTACAATTCTCAGTAAAACAATTTCTAGGCAATTCAATTCCGTGTAAAACATTTTCTTTCCACCCATTTTCCATATTTACAATCAAACATATCCTTAGTTTTTGCTGCATCCAAGAAACTAGTGATTCTTGGAGTTCATGTGCCTCCCTAACCCGACACAAATAGGATGGATCGGATAGTACTTAGTTGTGTTATTAAATAAAATCTCGATCACAGAGACCCAATTTTTGCTCGTTTGAGATCTAGCCAATTTACAGTGCATTTCATTAGTAAGGTTAGTGGTGAAGCCAAAGGAAAGTAGTGAAGAAATATTAATGAATGAAGCTCCGAAGAAAGGAAGCTAAAAATCATGATAGATTTAAAACGAGTGCGATATATCACAGTAAACATGTTACTCTTCACTATTTACGGTTCATTTTCACATACGAATACTCCATTTGAATTGGAATCCCATCTGTAGTATAAAATTTGTTATTTAATTAATCAAAAATTGTTAGATCTAAATACCATTAAAATAGATCAGTTTGCATTGAAAAACGTCAGTTCACCTCCATATCTTTTTTTTTTATCTAAGTTTACATTATATAGTCCAATTTGGCCAAAACTTGAAAGGATCCAATGCTTTGATATTATGGATAATTGCAGCAGAAGTCTCAAATCTTTGAAATACTAACAGACTTTCTTCAACCCTTTGATTTGTTGAAGTCGTCATCTCTAATCTTTCCAAACGTTGCAGATGAAGCTATTTTGGATGGTTTCCATCCACAATTTCATCCGTTAACAAAAAATTTAACTTTGACCACATTATAATCAACTTCAATGAGAGTAAAATGATACTTTTATATTTACCTCATTAAATAACAAAAAGAAAAAGAAAAATTGTACATTCTTCTTCCCAAATCCACCCAAGTCACCCGATCTCCAATGTGAATCAATAATCCTTGGATCACCCAGCTTGCTTAAGAGAAGTGGTATCAGATCAGTCTCTAGCATCAAAAGCACACTTGAAGGCAAGATAGAAAGATTGTGTAGTGCCTACATAGAGTCTTGTTTAGCTCGAGAACTAATTTCCTCTTTGAAATCTTTGAGAGTTTCCACCAAAAATGGGATAGCGCCCGAAAGATCAATATCAAGAATGGGGCTATAAAAACATTTGGGACAACAAATTAATGTAGACAACACACAAAAAATACTAGAAGTATCGAAAACGACAACACCAAACTTGCAAAAATTTTCTCAATACACAAAATTCATCCAAAGAATAATGTAGGTAAAATGAGCAGAAGGAAAAGGAAAACAGGTGAAATGTTAAGCAAAGAAAGTAAATGGTACCTACGCGTAATTGGAAATGGTGAGGTTAAACAACGAATAGAGGGCGACGATCTGAGTCCGAGAAGTGGGATCCTCCGCGTCAAGCGCCGCCACAAGCAGCGAAATGACGCCCAAAAGAACTAGAGCGATCCTTGCCTCAGAGTATTCTTTTGTAAACCTCCTAACATCCCTTGCCCATCCAACACATTTATCTTCAATTCTTCCTTTGAGTTTCTCTCTTGCTGAAGCTTCTTCGCTACTCGTTTCAGCTCCTCCAATCTGGTCGAGGAGTAGTGTCGGGGTAGGAAGAATATAACCGTTGGTAGTCGTGGCGTGGGGTGGGTGTACATTTTTTCTTTTTCCTTTTGTTTTTGTTTTGTTATTTAATGTGATAAATATAAAATTACCATTTTACCCTCATTGAAATTGATTATAATGTGGTTAAAAAAAAATTTGTCAACTGACAACCGTCCAAAGGGCTTCATCTGCAACGTTTGGAAAGATTAGGGGTGACAGCTACAACAAATCAAATATTTGAGGAAGTCTGATAGTGTTTCAAATGTTTGGAGCTTTTGCTGCAATTATTCCTTGATATTATTTCATTATGCCACGTTGAAGTGGAAAGCTTACTTGGCATTTCTTTTTAATTGGTACAAGTTGGAGGTGTGACAAGGATTAGGATGACACATAGGAAAGGGAAATGCCCTTTCTAACCTCCAAGGGCCATTTATTCCCTGGTTTTGGCAACCCCAACACACTCTGCGGGATACCAATGAAATAATACAAAACACCAAGGGCATACCTGTCATTTAATCTCATTTTCGACAGATTTAGAAGCCCATTCACATAGTGCGCGTTTATAAAACAACTCCAATTGATATTCGAAAATCATGGAGAGTGTAATACACTCTCTGTTGAAACGAGTGGCTTTTTTGGGCTTTCCTGTCTATAAATACTGCGACAAGCTTCAATGGTAGCTCAAAGACTCGATACAAAACAGCAAATTATCCGACGAAATGGTAGAGAAATTGAATCCTCAATTATCAGCCGATGGAGAAATGGCTGTACCCGACGTTCAAATCATCACTTCGGGTGGGCTTCATATCTCAGCACACTCGCGCATTCTGGTAATGAATTTAAATTTTCTGATTTTTTTTTTTTTTTTTTTCAGTTAGCATTAAAACCTTCGATAATTCATCTTTTTGTGAACAGTATCTGGATTTACGGTTTAGATTCGTCCGATGCTGTTGTATTAAGCAATTTTCACTTGGTTTTTCTTCATTTCAAATCAAGTTGCTTTCATCTCATGGTTTTAATTCAAAAATAGTCATTAAAAATGAATACATTTCAATGCATTGGTTAGATTTTTATTTCGAATTGTTTGTTTACTCTATTTTTTGGGGGCGCCGCGGAAAATATGTAGGCTTCAGCATCGCCGGTATTGGAGAGTATGATAGAAAGGCCGCAAAAGCACCGGAGCTCCCAAGGGAATATTCCGATACCTGGCGTTCCATGCGATGCCGTTTCCGTGTTCATCCAGTTTCTCTATTCCTCCAAGTCAGTCCCCATCCACACGCCAATCTTTATTCCTTTCATTTTTTTTAATCTAATTTAAACTTTTATTTGTAAATTATTATGATCCGATTGTTTGATAGACAATTATTTAAATAAGCGCATGAATTAAAATCTAGATTTTAATAAGTCAATAATTAATTTAAACAAAATATTTCATGGTCGCACAATTTTTCAACTACACATCTCATGAATTTCTATTAAAATTTCCTAAAAATCTAATTTTAATCTGCACTAAACATGGGCTTAATACTGTTTTAAATACAATTTGTAATAAATTCAAATACATAATAATAACTTTTAGATGATGTAATTCAGCGTACATCAAAATTCTAAAAAAGATTTAAAACTTAGCATTAATTTAAAAAATAATGATATCTAGCTCCAGTGGTGACTATCACCAGTTTATGTGGCATTGCGTGATAGTTTCAGTTATATGTGAATTATATAATTTATTTAATTGAATTCGTCATTTAATGTCATGCCACTGTCACCTAGTCTGGTATTAAATACTAGTGGTACTAAATATCACTAAATGATTTTCTTAAGTTCAACGAATTTACTAGCTTTAGAAATTTTTTTGCAATGTAAATCAAAATAAATCTAGATGATAAACTTATCATTACCCGTTTATAAATAATTAGACATGTCAAGTATTTACGAAAAAGATAATTTTGTATGTAAGAGGCATGTTAAACACACAAATTAAATAATTAGTTTATTCTCTATCTTAACTGATTTTTCAATGTTTTAACAAGAATTACATTATTTGAAATTTGACCAACTAAACATAGAAATTACAATTAAATACCATCATTATTTGAAATTTGACCAATTAAATATCAGCTGTAGCCACTTCTATTCACTATCACTGGCACGTGCCAGTCATTACTTGTTAATTAATTACTATTATCTGACGTGGCGAATTGTATTGATTCCAATATTGAAGGAATTCATTCTAGTGGTGTTATTTTCAATTTGGCCTTTATTCTGGTGCATATAAAATATTTCCAATAGTCAAAACTTCATTTTCACGTCCAAAGCATAATTTAAATAAATATGCCTCTTAATAAAATATCAGCCTTCACTGCACACGTGGCAGAAGCCACAAGTTACAATCATTTACATATTAAATTTCTGCGTGGCAAAATTTAATATTTCCAAAATCAGAGTAAAAAGGTTCCATTTTGGTTTTTATTCAGGTGCAGTGAGGAGCAGATGGAGAAGTATGGTATCCACCTGCTGGCGTTGTCACACGTGTACTTGGTACCACAGCTAAAGCAGAGATGTACAAGGGAGTTGGCAGGACGGTTGACTACTGAGAATGTGTTGGATGTACTTCAACTTGCTAGACTTTGTGATGCACCTGACCTTTACCTCAAGTGCATGAAAATGCTGTCTTGTAATTTCAAGGCCGTTGAGCAGACTGAAGGATGGAAGTTTTTGCAGAATTATGACCCTTGGCTTGAACTTGAAATTCTGCAGTTCATTGATGAAGCTGAAATGGTATACACTTCAACAAAACACTAATGTTCAAATATATATAAGGTTAAAAACACACTGGTCACCACTGAAACTTGACAGTATATTACGTTGACTATCAATCTCCCGTAGCCCTCCTTACGGGGATTAGGACCAGCTATGCGGGGGGGAAAAAAAAGATGGCGCTATAAGAGTGTAAATATGTTGAGAATTAAGCTTAGTTTGTTAATGTTTAAAAATTGGATTTATCATGTTCTAGACTAGTAAATGAAAGATCAATATTGAGTTTAATTGTTTATCAATGTAATATTGATTTAAATTCGTCCTTAATAGAGGAAAAAGAGGACAAGGAGGAATAGAGAGGAGCAGAAGATGTATCTACAGCTAAGTGAAGCAATGGATTGTCTGGAGCACATATGTACTGAAGGGTGCACGAGCGTTGGACCATATGACATGGATCCGAGCAAGAACAAGGGCCCATGTAGCAAGTTTTCAACATGCCACGGCCTCCAACTTCTGATCAAGCATTTTGCAGCGTGTAAGAAGAGGGTCAATGGGGGATGTTTGCGGTGTAAAAGAATGTGGCAGCTATTTCAATTGCACTCCTCAATTTGTGATAAGCCTGAGGAATGCAAGGTTCCCCTCTGCAGGTAAAAATGACTTTCTGACTCCCAATTTAATTTACAATTGTGCTACATATACATAATAATTTATATAATAGTTTACATATACACGATGTGGTGAGATATAATTGGTTCATAATTTCTTTAATAAAAAAACTTTCCCACTGCCTTTTTGACAACTCATCTGTATGTAATTCATTATGTACTAGTAGAATTATTCTTTAATTTATTCTTATGGATAATAACACTATTCTCGTGAATTTGGTGAAAACATAGCTATTCTTGTTTGTCATACACTCATACTGTCCAATATCACATACTAGCAGTTTGTCTATGAAAAACATATTGAATTGCATTAGGTGTCTATAATTGATTGCTTCTGTGTAAATACTAATCGATAGGATCTCATTGGCAAGTGCTACAAGATCTTTTGCATTGAAACCCATGATTATGGACTAGAATCCGTTAGTACGGAATATTTTCTTTTCCAAGTGAAATCCTTTAGTATATGAAAGAGTGAAAAATACTAATAATACTAGTAATTGCACTCGAGAAATATAGTGGTATATTACATCATTGAATGATTTTCCTATCCTTGCAATGGCAGTAACATATATTTTAGATCTAAGGAAAATCGCATGCTAATTAATTACGATTTTAGACATCGATGGAAGTTCTAATCACCTTTTGGATTTATGGGATTACATCTCAAATTGAATGATTAGAAAAGGAAACATCAGTCGGAAAAATAGAGGCGGCGAAATGGGATCTACATAGCATGTCCTTCCAAGAAAATCAGGAAATGAAAGTAGCCTTTCTTCTCTACTATTTTACGAAAGCAAAAAGTCGACTAGATGTGTTTCATGTCCAAATTTTAGGTCTTTTTCTATTAAGTTGTGCGAGTTGCAACATGCTTAAAAGAAAGAGGATCCTTCCTTGTAGGTGCTAGATTCTTGAGAATATTTAGGGGTCTTAAAAACAGGAACATCATTGCTTATTTTCTCGTTTGTTGATTTGTGTCCAAAATATATTTAATAAAGCACTTGCAGATACTGTCCGAAAGATACCCCGTCCAATGTAATGGCGCTCGTGTGACCATTTCGGGCTCTTGAGAATTGGAACATCATTGTCTAAATTCTTTTTCACTGTTTCTCGGCAAAACATGTTCAGAAAGGAGCCATCTTCTATTGTAGGAGAGCTCTATTCTTTAGACAATTTAGGTCCCTGAATAATATTAACACCGTTGTCCATCTTCTTCTTCTTGTTTCTGGCAAAAATATCTTCAGAAAGTGTTTGCAAGTAGCAATGTTCTTCTGAGAAAGAGACACCTGCAATTGTAAGGGCACTCAACGCTTGAGACAGTTTGCGGGCCCTTAACAATAGAAACGTCATCGACTGTGTCATAGTTTGTTGTTTTCTGTCCAAAATATCTCCATAAAGGAGCCCTATTGCCTAATTCCTTATCAGATCAGATGTAACGATTTGATTGATTATTTGCAATTGACAGCTGAAACGGACAAAATGCCTAAATCTTCTTTCTGCTAATAATTACACAGTACAAAATTTTTTATACATTTGATGTGTTATTTCAGACAATTCAAATTGAAGGTGCAGCAAAACAAACGAGGAGATGACGCAAGGTGGAGATTGCTTGTGAGAAAGGTGGTCTCAGCTAAAACTATATCGTCATTGTCTCTCCCCAAGAGGAAGAGAGAAGAGAAACCTCGGATTGCCCAAATGAAAATCTACCTAGAATATATGGATACTTGTCCAAAGTAGAAATTTTTGGTGAATTGCAATTAATTTTGTAAATGAAAGTTGGGTTTGTTGCTGTCACATTTTTTTTTTCTCTTTTTCCTGGTGGGATAGGGTGGGGTGAGGGTGAGGGTGAGGGTTTGAGCTATTAGCTTGTCCCCGACAACATTTACAAGTGGCTCGTTTCCTCATAGATAGGGTGGGGATGTACCATTCCGGCGTTCATTACTCAAGAATCAAGAAGCTTGGATAAACCTCAAGTAGATGATGGGGGTAGTAATTATAGTTTATGAATGGAGTGGTTGCTTGTCAATCTATCTTATCCATATATTTAAAGCTGTGCAAGTTGCTTATGAAAAGCGTTGTACATTACCAACTAGTTTCAATTCTGATATTTAAAATATTATTGAGATATTTTGTTTGCTCCTTCAGGATACATACGTGCAGTCAAAATAGAAAAATATATAAATGAAATGAAAAGAAAAAGAAAAAAATTGAAAGAACACACACACACACACACAAGAAAAAAGCAGCGGCAGCAGTTCACCTTCCATCATTACTTGAGGTATTTAGCAGACGGTAAAATGTCGTGCCCATGTCCTCCCCCACACTAATTCAAAGCGGGAGAAAGTGGTCCATGCCTCGAACCAGTTCCCATTATTTCTTATTTTATTTTTAAAGTTAATTTATATTTAAATTTCACACGGTGTATTCAGGCTACATCATGATGAAACGCCGATTGTGATCCTTATATCAATATTTAATGTCCACTTATGCATTTCAACTTAAAATTGAAATGTACACTTTCAAGGAACTTTTTCGGTCATAAGCACAGTTACTCCAAGCAATTCAATTTGAAGGTGCAACAATATAAATGAGACGATGCACGGCGAGAATTACTCATGAGAAATGTAGTCTCCGTAAAAAATATATCATCCTTGTCTCTCCACAAGAGTAATAGAGAAGATAAACCTCGGTTATCAAATGAGAATATCTAACTATAAAGATAAGCTCAAAATGTTTAATTTATGCTCACTTACTTTAATATAGATAGATATGCATTAAAAATAAGTGAAACACTTATTCCTTATCTATAAGATAAGTCAAACCAAACATGTTCTATAACAACTCACAAGTGTAATGCATATTGTGAGGTTGTTTTGTCGCTCTTCATAGAAAGAACAAAACGAATGAATAAAAAATATACTAAGAAATGTTATGAATCATGATCTTCCTTCTTGTATATTGCTGGACTGTATTTAGAAATTATTTTCTAAAATGTAAATTCTACCTTGGTCAAGAAAAAGTTAGTTGGGCTGTTAGAGAAATGGGCCAAGAAAGAAATAGTAGGCCCAAGAAACTCTTTAGCCACGTGATATACACATGCACCGAAAGAGCGAGAGACTAAAGAAAATGAGAGACGGCTGATGGAGTAAAATAATGCCTTTCACGCAGGGACGGACCCAGCACTTGACGAGGGGGCACGACTGTCTGTGGCCGATCCACCGGAGCCATCAATATCGTATGCGCTGCCATGACAATGTTGTAGAGAGAACAGAGAAGACGGGAAGAAGAAGACTGTCATGTGGGCCTTTTTTTTGGTTTTGGCCAATTTATTTTAGACGAAGATAGTTGGGGCCTTCTCTTAAAAATTAGGCCCAATAAAATGAAATAATATCCAAACCCTTCCCTTCTTCCTTCAATTCTCGCCTTCGCAGGTCTCCTTCTCCTTGTTCTACTGTCGGCATTTTACCAACACGACTGCCTGTCAGTTGCTGACTTGCTATGCTGCCGACTGTCGCCGCTGCTTGCTACCGCCCACCGATAAGCCTTCCTGGTTCTGTTTTTTTTCCTGCCTCTTCTTTTAGTTGATTAAGAAATAGATGTATTATGTTGCAATAATGCAAAACCAGTTTCTATAAGAATATGTTCAAAGAGATTGAAGGGGTTATTTGAGGATTTTGAGATAGATATTGTGATTTCTTGTAAAAATTTTGTTGACAAAGATGAGGATTTAGGAATTAGGATGATGAGGGAGGTTGTGTGAAGTATTGAGTTTGAATTGAAAGTGTGAAGAGTGTGGAGAGTTTCTTTTAAAGAAGGAAATGTGGTGATGGGGAGAGCGAGGAGGACAGTGCAGACGTGGAGTTCTTTTAAAATATCTCTCTTTTGGAGCGGTGATTTTGTAATTTGAATAATGTCATCTATTACTTGTTCTCGTAATATTTATATTTTAAAATTGCTTTTTACATAAATAAACTTACTTGTAAGTAAAAAAATTTAAGCTTAGTTTTTATTTTCAATGTTATTTAATTAAATATTAATAAACGATATCGCTCTTACGATCGCTGATTGTTGACGATTAATGGTCAACGTTCGCCCGGATTGAACTTTTGTGTTGGGTCTGCCCTTGCGTCCACGTATAGTCCTCGCTTTGTGCTATACAAACATGTTCAAAAATAGATTTACGAATAGAATAACACAGGTCGACACATAATTTAATAATTTGAAAAAAAATAAAAATTAAACACCAAACATATAAGTCCGTATTTGAGCCACATTAAAATTTTTATTTTCATTTTCATTCTTCTATTCATTTTCAACTATGCATTCTTCAATAAAATAATATTTTTCATCACATCAATAATTTTTCTTTCTTTTTTATTCACACATTCTTCATCAATCTACTATTCCAAAATACATTTTTTCAAAATAATATGTTTCAAACACGCACTAAGCCCCTGTTTGGTACACATTAAAATTTTGATTTTCATTCTTCTATTCATTTTCAATCATGCATTCTTCAATAAAATAATATTTTTCATCATATCAATAATTTTTTTTTTTCAACCGCACATTCTCCACCAATCTACTATTACAGAATACATTCTTTTAAAATAATATGGTTCAAAGTTCAAACATACCTAAGTCAGCCTATCCATTTTTCCCAATTTTTAAGTCTGTTTAATCATGATTATTCTTCTCAGTAATAGCGTATGATTGCCGCTACTGCTATCGTGCGCCTACACAGCTATCATTATCATATTAACTTCGCCATACCTCCATTCTCTACGCCGTCTCCCTTTATCTCAATAGCCTCCTATCTCCGCCCTCCACGCGACGGCTCTTTTACTTCGTCCTCGCATCCCGAATACTCGCATCTTCACGGGGAATTCTCTCTTCTCCCGCATGGAGGTAACCCCCAGTCTTTTTAATTTTCAAGCCTTCGAATATATTCGATTTATTTTCTTTCCGTTGTGTATTAAGTGAAATTAGGGAGAAATAGACGGTGTATAATTGAATTTTTAACTGAGATTTAAATGGGATATGAGAAATTTGGTACGGCGATAGCTCAGTGTGGAGCTGCCTTAAGAAACTATTGATTCTTGTATATATCGCAGTGGATATTGAAAGCGTGTCTGATTTTGTGGCGAGATCCTGGCTTGAAGTGATTGTGATTGGTTTGGGAACTGTATGAGCATGTCACTTTGGTATAGAAGTGCAAGTATGGCATTGGTTTAATCATGGGCGGACCCGGGGGTGGGGGGGGGGGGGGGCAGGTGCCCCCAACTTTTGAGTTTTTTTTTTAAAAAAATCATGTTTGGTATCGATTGAAATTTTAATTTTAATCTAAATTAAAGTTAATAATTAATTTTAATAATGTATTTCATGGAATTCATAACTGTTTAATTTTTATCAAAATTTACTAAAAAATTGATTTTAATCTCCACTAAACACGGACAATCAAAATAAATTTGAATTCCAATAATATACTAATTTTAAAATTTCTCTGACGATCGTAAGCAAATCAAATCTACAAATTGCTTATATCATTTCGAAGTTTATTTCAAGAACTACATTATGAGCATATCAAATAGTTCAAACATATATCGAAAATAGTTAAAAATGCGTTAAACGTGAGTCTTTAAAAAGACGTATAACTCATATTTAAAAAAAATCCAATTATTTCATTCACATTTATTATTTTTATGATACAAATTTCTCAATGTAATTTTCATCATTTTATTAGAAAATCTTCAAAATTTTTTGAAATTTTACATCCAAAAAAGTGATATCCCATGTAAATTTTCGGATATAAAATTACATGGGGTATGATTTTTTTGGACGTAAATTTTCGATTGTAAAATTTTTCTAACTTCTTTGCAAATTCGATTGTGCCCCCCAATGTTAAACTTCTGTGTCCGCCCCTGGGTTTAATTAGGGACTTATGTTGTTTTGTACTTAGGAATAGTCTCGTTTTCTTGAAGAAGAATGGATGAAATGATTATCAGAAGGAACGTGTTTGAGATAATATTGACTTGAACTAGAACTCTAATGCATTTTATTGGTAAAGTTAGTGTCTCAAAATTTATCAATTTGATTTTACCATTTGATTTCTTTACTTTCTGATGGACCTTAATGTTACGGCTTACTTCAATATTGTTTTTGTTTCTCAACAGCAATTGTGGACTGGAAGTAGAATCAATAAAAACAAAAAAATGGTAGAACATTTGCAGAGTTATGGAGTAATTAGATCAAAAAAGGTAGCCGAAGTAATGGAAACTATTGACAGGGCCTTGTTTGTGCCTGAGGATGCCTCTCCATATATGGACAGTCCCATGCAGATAGGCTATAATGCCACTATTTCTGCACCTCATATGCATGCCACATGCCTTGAATTGTTGGAAAACCATTTGAAGCCTGGCATGCATTCTTTGGATGTTGGTTCAGGTATTCTTTTGTCCAAGTTATTGCAATCCAAAGCTTGTTGTCCAGTGACTTCAGTTATACAGTAAAATGTACTGTCTTCTAGAAGTGTTAACATTTGAAGATGTTATATTGAATTACATTTCAAGTTCAATTTCATTGGTGTATCGAGCTAGTAAGTTTGCAATTGGAAACTGCAGTGAAGTTTGGGCTTATCTTCTTGGTGCCACTGAGGTTGTTGGGAGTAAGCGCTTTAGTCACATAATATTATGATTGTGGACTGCATATTTCCAGCTATGTAAAGAAAATTTCTTTGTGAAATGCTATTTTCTTGAGGTCTTTCGAACTTCACCACACTTTTTCAGATTTCTGGATTATATGAGATTCCTCTTTTTGTAGGCACGGGGTATTTGACAGCATGCCTTGCTATTATGGTTGGACCAGAAGGCCGTGCAGTTGGGGTGGAACATATTCCTGAGTTGGTCGAATCATCTCTTCAGAATATTCAGAAGAGTGCAGCAGCTCCGCTGTTGAAAGCAGGATCCCTCGTGCTGCACATTGGTGGTATGTTTCAAATTGCCTCTCAGTTTTTTATCTATATTAACATTGTGAGCATGCTCTTCATTTAGTTTGCAAAATGAGTGAGTTCCTTTCTGCAGCAGCTTTTCTATTTTTATTTAATGATGTGAGGGTGTTTTCATAGTTTAAAAGATGAGGATGCAGCACAAGATGATATGATTTCCATTTTTGTTTCCATGTCGTCGATGTAAATATTCCATACTTAGAATACTGAACTTTCAGAATGGTTACTACTTACTTGAATGGTGATGCATAATTCTTGTACGCTTGAATTGCTTATGTTATGGAAACCATATATGCATATTGCCAATAATTTATGAATATTTCAAGACGAAAGTGAATGTATTGAAGAAAAATATCAAGTTCATCGTTGACTATATGGCTAATTAATTATATCCTGCTTCGTTTGTGTCATTCTGGATATTCTCAAATTGCTATAATCCTCAGGGTAGTAGCCTAACTAGTGTACCAGTATTGTATGTGCATGTTTGGCCAAGTTTAAGAAGCTATACTGTATTTTGAAAGTAAAGAGTTACTTTTCAAAGCAACTAACTTATTTACCTCAAAGTAAGGAAATAAGTAACATATCAGGGAATTGTCCTAATGCTATTAAATTCAGTTATTTAGATATTTCCTTTCTGTTCACCACAAACTGTGGGAGCTCATTCACCCTGACACTGAGATATCTTCGAGGTTATAAGGTTATTGTACGAAATACTGTTATCTTTTTTTGTAGTGTATTGTCTTTTGTTGCATCCTGAAATATTAGTTGGCGACGGCAGTTTGTGTCACCCAACATTTATCGGTTGTATGGATTTGGTATGATAACAGATGGTAGACTGGGCTGGCCTGAGTATGCACCTTACGATGCTATTCATGTTGGAGCTGCAGCACCAGAAATTCCCCAAGCACTCATTGATCAGTTGAAGCCTGGCGGGAGGTTGGTGATCCCTGTGGGGAACATTTTCCAGGACTTGCAGGTTGTGGATAAGAATCCGGATGGTTCAGTAAGCATTCGAAGTGAGACTTCTGTTCGCTATGTACCATTGACAAGTCGAGAAGCTCAGTTACGGGGATAAGGGTTGTGGTATGAATTTGGTAGGAATCTGTGCTTCTGAACATGTAATAATGTAACTCTTTGTTCATATGTCTTCTATTTCAGTTTCTTGTAGAGAAAATGGTACACAGATTTGCACATAAGAATGGCCATTTAATGGTCCCCATCCCCACCCACCCATCAAAAGTAACAAGTGAAGGAAATTAAATATTCTTTTCTTATGCACTCTTGCATTCTTAGTAGGCTGTGCAAGGGAGGTATATTTGTTCAAGAGAGTTTAGCTACCCAACCATAAGAACCATTCGATCTCTTTTTAACGCAAACACTAAGGAAGCTGCATTTTGGTGACCCTTTGGAGCTTAAATTTTCGAACAGCTAAAGATTTGTAAGAGAATCTTCGACTTTGTTTTTGTCATTTAAGAGGAGAACAGACTTGTCCACAATTTTGACGTCAAAAAGGGAACGAAGCAAAAAGAGAAGCAACTTGGCCTAAAGAAACATAGTAGTGCCTTGCAAAAATCTTGCGTCAATATCCTCGTATCAACCAATTGAATGTTGATTAATACGTTGTCGGCTCCTGTTGAGAATGAAATGTTCCCAAGTATACCCTGAACCCTCGTACATATTAGGTTCCTATATATAGTCATGTTCATAGAACCCTCATGGATTTTAAGTGCCACTGAGTCTTCTTTTGAGTTATTGCGAGTCCATAGAGAGCTTTTGTTAGGAATAGAATTCCGATCCATCACCTCCCTGTAATCCATTCGAGCTGTAATTTTTACCTCAAATTAAATAGAAGCTTTTCCGAGTAAAATCCCAGTTCATTGTGTGTAAAAGAAGGTTTTGCCGAAGAAGAGCCTTCATAGGAGGTGAACAAGCAGCACTTTATATTTACAAATCCGGCTGGCGTAAGATTAAGTTTTAACACAAACATTTTCAAGTGAAAGCCAGCGAACATCCTGCGACCCTTTACCATTACCACACCTGATATGCAATATGACCAGTTCGAAGGATGGCTGTGCATCTAACGACATGTCTAGTTCACGTACCTATTTCATTCTTTCTTAGTATTGACCAAAGTCCTTCAGTGTATACGTGCACGAATCATATGCAAGTTCATGCTTTGTTCTTCTTGCATTGATATAGAGACGAAGAAAAAGGGAGGAAATAAAAAAGTAGCCACCCGGTTTTGTTAAGCAAATAAGGTATATCTAACCATATGCAGTCGGTAATATTTTCAAGAACCTAGCAAACATCGATAACTCCGTTTCAATCTATAAATGTAACAATGAATTAAATGTGACTTATATCTTCGACTCATGACAGGATATATATAAATAATAATCTTGAGACGACAAACACAGAACAAGAATCACTCGAGACCAAGAATTGAAATAATTGACAGTTTCTTGCATTTCAAAATCTAAGAAGACCAGCAGTTGTAAGCAATGTTCTAAAATTTATAATTCATGAAGACCTAGATATGGGTAATGTGAGTTTAGGCGAAACATACGCCTAAAAAGACATTTTCTTATTTTAATTTTTATTCAATCAAAAGATCATTTAATAATTAAAAATAATACCTATCAAACATCTAAAATAAATTTATATAAACTTTATACATTTTTTCAAAAGTTTTATAAGTTTCAAATATAAATCAACCTTTAAATTTTAACTTAAAAGAATTGTTAAAAACTAAGAAATCAATAATAAAAAGAAAAGATAATAATGTGCATCTAAGCACACATTAGCGGTCAACGATTGCCGTTGACCGTTAAATAAGGCCGTGCATCGTAATTAAACGATGCCTAAACGCGCCTTTTAGAACTAATCGACTTCCAACAAACGTTGATAACAGTAGAAAGGGTACCGAGTGACCTTAATAATAAATATATACGTAATCCTTAGATTGTACCTGAATTTGACTTTTTGTGTTCCTCTAACAAAGAGCCAATATTCAATAAAAATCTGAATATCATTTAAATATATTTTCTTAGCATATAACAAAAGATTGGTGTTAATTCTACTTCAAACTAGGAAAACTTAAAGAGGAACAAAAGGCAGGCAAATGAAATATAAGCTCCATAAATTACCAGCTTAAGAAACAAAATTAACAGGAACAGTGCAAAAAATGTAAAACTTAAAAGACTGGAAAAACAAGGTGTAAATCTCCGGATTTCCCAAGAATCAAACCACAAGCTCCATATATTACCAGCTTAAGCAATAAAATTAAGGGTAGTGCAAAATGGAGTTGACGACCAACAGAAACTTTTACCCATTGACAGCTGACTAAAATATGACTGCTACAATCCTCAATTCGAATACCTATGAAATACAGGTTACATGTTTCCTTAAACAAGTCAAAAGGAGTTGCGCCTAGCTCTTTCTTCAGCAATATTTACTCTGATAACTCTCCCGTCCAAACTCTGCAAAGCAAATGAAGTTATTATGACAATTTCAATCTCCCAATTCTAAACTATACAAAGGAGTGTTTTAACAAGGCTTCATCTCGAGGTGCAATCAGATAAGGCATTCGTTACGAGCTTCAAAGCCTATGATTTCAGTCCCTTTTTCAAGGCTCACACCATGAAATACTAAGGTCAACACCTCAATCTATAAGTCTCAGGGCGGCTGAGGAGCTTACCCTTGCACTTTCTAGCTATCTTTTTTTACCGACCTCATCCATTCAGGCTGGTTATTTACAGACAACATTTTAAGCATTTTTTTGTGTTGTTTAAGACACAACTTGGCCCTAGACACAAAAGAAAAAAATGTAAGAGATTAGAAAAGAAAACAGGTGAAGAGCTTGTGCATGCTTGTAACAAGACACAAGGTCCTCTACTTTACAAGACTTCCCCAAATGAAGTTTCCACTTTTTATGGCAAATGATTGTTGATTTTCTTTCTTTCATATATTTCTTGTTATTTTCGAATTTTTTCTTTTCTTTCGTGTGAGTTTAATTTCCTTTTAAAGTTAAAGCAACATAAGTCTTAAAACAGTTTTTAACTTGTTCTAGTTCTAGATTAGTACTCTTGTTAAGTGATTAGTACTTTCTTAAAATGATATTTGCTACTTTTTCTTATGCATTGTGTGTTTTCATTTGCAAATTAGACTTTTATCATTGAATTTCCCGACGTTTAAGGTTAAATATTAAGTATAATTTTGTACTTTTGTTCTTTTTGAATTATTTTATTGTTTTGTGTCAAGGCTTGGCTCATACCACTTGGAGACCAAGGTCTCCCCTTACATTGACAAAATGCCTATCACATTTAATCTTTTTAAACATGAACAAGCAATAGTTTCCCTCAATTCATATATAAAAAAGGTGTAATTTATTGTAAAAACTTACTTTGAGAGATATAAATGTTTGTATAGGCCTTATAAACTCTAATCCGATAAATAATATTTCAAAAATTTCAAGAATTGTATTTTCCAATGATGATATACCACAAATGCATTACCTGTCCATCAAGGTTAGAGATGGCATCATTCATTTCAGATTCACTTGACATTGTTATGAAGCCAAAACCACGCGATCGACCGCTCTCCCTATCATAAACTACACGAGCATTCACTACTTTACCGTGCTCACTGAAAACCTGTTCTAGTCGTCCATCATCAACACTCCATGGAAGGTTACCAACGTAAATTCTGTAAGCAGGTTCAAACACTCGAGGTGGACGTTCTGGTCGGGACCCTCTTGGGGCTGCCTTGTTAACAGTCAAGAACCTTCCATTTAGATCCTGTCCAAAAATAAAATGAACTTACATACACTTGGTTAAACTTGGATGTAGAAGGCACTTTGTCAAAGACGAGTGACGTTTTTCCTTATTATACTTTTTTCAAAAAGTTCATTCAAATTCAGCCAAAGGGTTTTTAGGCCAAGCTGCATAAACATGAATGAGGGGTTTGGCATTCCCCCTACCCTAGTATATTGGAAAAGACGAACGAAGTTGAGTACATATATAATAGGAAGAACATAGCAAAGCTGAGACATATTACATCCATTTAAACTGGCACAGAAAACTCTATTTAGAATAAGTAAAAAAAAGTAACTTTGAAAATCATCTAGGAAAATTAAGTTTGTTACAAAAAAGGTAACTACAAAACGTTAGTTTCGAAACATGCTGTATTGCAACTATATTACAACTACCGGGCTACCACCACGGCTTGCGACCACCTCCATCATTGGCACCATTCATGCCACTATGCTACTGTCTACAGTGACGGTATCTTACACAATGCTGGCAATGAAGGTGGCTGTGGTTGGCAGTAGTGATTATGCCACGCAATGGATGGAGTAGAAGAGGTTATTCTTTTGAAGCTAAAAATCTTCCATCTCTCGCACAAAAAATCTCATCACTGGGCATGTATAACAAACAAAAGGCATGAACAAGAGGAGATGGTGATACAATCTTAAAAAACAGAGAAGCAATAAAGCTAAGCTTTAGCATCAAAGCAAAATGTTTGTGTAATTGCTTAATTTTTACACTTAATTGTAATATGTTCCCAATATAATGGAGAAAGAAATGCAACCACGAACCCAAACTGAAGACACCCAAAACTATTTAAACCTAGGCATGATCCAGATAATACTTCAAACATTAATTTTTTTTTTTTTCCTACTACTTTAGCCTGTCCAATCTCTAATTTCAGAATCAACCGCTAGCCAGATTATTAGTCCATATATTCATAATTGAAGTTTCATCATAACTTGCGGGTTGTCAAAAGACAAACCACAACCGCCATTTCAAATAACAAACCAAAACAACATACATTTTTTCTTTCTTGAAAATGATTTTAAAGAGGTTGAAAACTTACATAACGATGGAACATTTCCACAGCTTTTTCAGCTTCTTCCACAGTACTCATCGTCACAAACCCGAACCCTCGACTCTGATCAGTCTCCCTATTGTAAATAACCTGCAAGTCACATAAAACAAGCGTTATAAAATCCCTAAAAAGTCCAATCTTTTCATTCAAAACCAGACATATAAACAATCTTCTCTAACCAAAATCCTTCTAAATTCAAGAACTCGCCTCAGAAATCTCAACAACACCAGCCTGTTCAAAAAGCTGAGCCAGCTTCTCACTGTCCACATCAAAGGGCAAATTCCCCACATATATTTTAGCTTCCTCAGGTGGCTCCACATAACTATCACTCTCACCAGTATCCCCAACAGCCTCCACAACCCCATCACTCTCTTCTCCTACTTCAACTTCTCCTTCAGTTGTTTCTTGGTTATCCCAGTTAAAATTTCCTTGAAATTCTTGTTCTTCAACAAGTACTGGGTTGTTCTCTTCTTGCAGAGCAGCTATTACGGAGAATCTCAGATGGGTTGTTTGCTTTTTGAGAGCGGACAAAGAGAGATGGCCTTTTACGGGTTTCAGTGGGATAGAGAAATTCGAATATGAAAATAAAGCTCTTTCTTTGGCGAAGAGTGATGGTACTGAAATTAGGCAACAATTTGTTGCCATTGTTATGGGCTTGGTAGCACAAAACATTTTATATATATGTATGGATGTGCGAGTGCAGTAAAGGAGGAGGAGAATGAAGAAAAATGGGGATTTTCCAGGGGTTCGTGGATAAGGAGTGGGGGTTACTGAGGGGAGAGGAGGGAAGTTTTGTTGAATGGTTTCGCTTTGATGGCTTTATGATATTTTTTCTTTTCTCGTCCCGTCTTTGGCAAGGGTGTGGTGTAAATCTCTTGTTTTCCCCCATTGAGACTTTGAATCGTGTTGAGACAAAATCAATCAAAAGAAGTAAGAGTGTAATAGTTTGTACTATCTAACTAACACGGCTCGAGTTTAATAATATTAGAGATAAGTTCAAATGACCTACTATATAATTGGTGGAGAAAATGATAGAATAATACAAGGTCACTCGGTTAGATAAATATTATGTCAAGTGAAGATAATTTCTAATAAATACGATTTGCTCTCTTTTCAATAATTTCAATTTTAGGTTTCATACTTGGTATGGTGCAAGTATGAAATGATTACTACCACAAAATTGAGTTGAAAAAAAAATACATAAAACATAAAAAAGACAAGTCATCACCTAATGAAAAGAATATTTACAATACAGTAAGTTAAGCAACAGTCGAACCTCATATACATTACATAACAAATACAATAAAGAAATTAAAGAAGAAAACGGAATACAATGCATGACAAGTACACAATACCAAAAAGAAACGTTCGAATTGCGAATAACCACCTTAATGTAGAGTTCAATGATAATTAAAAATATTTTCAAATTGGTTTAATACCAAACATCTATCTCCTTGACATTGCATTCACCTCCTAGTTTAACTATCAATAACCCATTATTCACATCATATGTAAATTCTTCTTTCTTCCCGTCTACCGTGCAATAGCTTGGTTTCCTGCTAGAATAGGCTCCAAATCGGCCACAACCTCGCACATCAACTCTTACTTTGCATCCCGAAGAATCCGGACAGGATAGATTTTCAGTCGCACCCCCCGAGTTGTACATATCAATCAATCCCAACGGGGCAAAGTGATTTTCATTCAAAATCTGTAATTTAATACTCGTTAGTACCCACAGATGCACAGGGATAACTATGTTGACAAATAAGGTGCCAGTTTACTTACCTGTATTGGAGAGATGGTAAATATTTCGCATTCAAGGGTGCGCAAGGACACTTCGAGCGTACCTTTTTTGGGAATTTTAGAAAGAGATCCTATGACATGAGAATGTAAACTGTTAAGAGTATCCGAAATAAAATAATAACATGTTCAATGAGTTGGATTAGAAATATCAAATCGGATAAAGAAATTAAAATGTTATCTATTACGATCTAATACAACAATACCAGCATGCACTTAAAAGATAATGAACCTACCGGAATGGAAAGCATAGACAGCACAATCCCCGCTCCAATTTTCACCGGCAACTTCACCAAGGAAATCAACATCAAGAGGACATACATGGCCCGATAAGACGAGAGATTTAAAGATGTTTTCCAATCCCTCTTTCAGTGGCCACTTTCCAGCCCCTTGGCAGTTGAAAACACCAATCACTCCAGATAACTTATTTAAGTTCCAAATTTTCAGTAAGCTGCAGAAATCCACGGAGTATAGATCATATAATGTAACATGCTACAGAATACAATATTCAACTTTTTACCCGTCGTGCTACCTTTTCCCATCCATTACCGGGTCTACAAACAAGCAATCCCGAGTAGGCCGACCAGCATATTTAGCTCTCAAGATTGAGCCATCAGGCAATACCAACTTCTTAAGTAATTTAAAGTCATGTATGGTTGGCTTGTCACTGTAGTAGTAATAGATATCACAAAAAATGTTCATTTTCATAACAAGTTGCAAATCGAAAACAGAATCTCTTCAGCAGGACAAGTGATATTCATAACTTACCTTGTGTATACTGCACATCCACCCACTGCTCGTGCTGCACCGTGGAACTCGGCCGTGTCATGATGGCTCTAAAACAAGACACAATGTCCATTCTCAGTTCGTAAGAACTTACATTTAATTTGAGGTCTTGATAACTCCAAATTAGTCTAGAACATAAGCAGCAAAACATAATCAGCCTTGTCCATTAAACCTTTCTTAGCTGTTCTGTAAATTTCAATTTTAGGGAAGGTCCTCGAGTTTAAGTCTTGTTGCCCGCCCATTTATAAAGTTAGAGCAATTGTGAAAAAATGAATTTGGCGTGCTCGTGAAGGGCCATGTTAAAGTTGAAGACGTAATTTAAATAAATATATTAATTGTCTTGTAACACCTCAAGATTTCAGACGAGGTGGTTCAAAAGAAGTGGCCTCTGAAGAGTGAAGACAATGCGATTCTTGAAACCATACCTGAAACATGTCCCAATCTGGCACCGTAATCTCCCCTAGAAGAAGGCTATTATAAGCCACTGAAGCAATATGTAAAGTCTGATACATAGGTTCCCACGGCATGAAATCTTCTGATGCTCTTGCAGTTGCACATCTCTTTGAGCTGAAAAAATTACAATCAATCAGTAACTTTGCTCCAACTTCATGAAATTGGCTGATCAAGGTCAGTAAAAAGAAGTGTACGAACCTGTAAATGGAGTCAGAGTTGTGACTCATGCAGCAAATCAGATTATTTTCTTTAAAATTTCTTGCAATGGAATCCTCAAGGGCTGCTTGATATTTTCTAGTGAGGACAACTCGTCCACCATAGCCCATGCCTAGTGCCTCTATGACATTTTGGACGTCCACCTTGACTCCGTCAATACCACAATGTGAGAGGTAGCTGTGGAAATCGGTATAGAAGTCATATATTTTCTGTGGATCGATTAAGCCAATTCCATATTTTTCCAAACTCTCCATGGCTATATCTCGAAGATTTCCAACATTGCCGGGAGACTGTATAGGATATGATATCTTCGGATTGTACTTTTTCATTTTCTCCGATGATGGAGAGAGTCCTCCCCAATAACCAACCAAGGCATGCCAAACGTAAACAAATCTACATGAATCAATAGTGTTAAAAAGTTTTCAGCAAGGAAACTGTTGTGAAGAAAACAACTTTCAAAACTAAATCGTACTTCAATCCATATTTTTCTTTAATGAATTCAACAAACTCATGCAGATCAGTGCACGAATCTGCTCCTAAGCCTATAAACTTGCTGTTTTCCTTGATGTCGATGAATCGACTAGCAAACCTGCATGTTACCAGAAAATACAACAAAGTTAAAATAAAAAGGGGGGAAATAACAACATTGTCTTAAAGAGGCATCAGACCATGAAAAGGATTTACTTACTCTGTTCCTCGAATAAATGGTTCCCCCTCCTTCTGGAATTCGTTAAATGTATCTTGCCATCCGTCATCAATTATCAAGAACTTTGGTGGGCAGCTTCCTTCTATAAAGCTGTTAGAAAGCATATATATTAGATATAATGGATAGAGACGTAAGGTACAGAAGATTGGATAATAAACAATATTATGAAAGAAAAGGAAGCAATAATATTAATTGTCATAGACTTGAGTTGAGTCGAGCACTGCATACCAAATATGTACTTGTAGTCTAATTTTATTAATTTTAGACCCTCTTGAGGTACCTTTCAAGACCTTCTTTAATGCCTTGCGGATTAACGTCTTTATAGAAAGCATCCCACGTGCACCATCCAAACCAGTCTAAATGTGCAGGTTTCTACAAATAGAAGCAAGTGATTCAGATTAAAACAATATTTCATATCATGACTACTAGGACCCTGTTAAAATTTCTTAAGGTTTATACCTTTTTGTGTTCAATGTGTGTGAAAGTACCCATGTGCTTCTCGAGTATCCTGCACACAGAAACATATATTATAAGAAGTCACTATGCATTCGCCTTGTTTAAGCAATTGGGTTTATAAATAGAGATAGATATCTAGCTTTATATCCAAACTTTGCATACTTGATGGAGTTCTTGATGAGTTCAAATGGGTCCTCCCCAGAATTTACTAGGACTGATTCTGATACCCGAGTAGTCTGGACATAAGCATCTCCTGAAGCAAAAATGAGTAAAAAAATCCCAAGATATGTGCAAAAGTACCAATATTTAGGTCGATATATTCAGGAAACGGCAGTGTGCTTATGGTATTAGAACTGAGACAACTTACCACTTTCAACGCAGAACTCAAGCTCATTTGCAGGCGTCCCTAGCAAGGATGCTCTGAATTGTCCTTCCAATACGGGCAATAACAAGATATAGAAAGTGTTGTCCACAGATTGTCGCGAAGAATCATTATCATGTACTGCAGATTCTTCCTTCACTTCCAACAGAAGCATCTGAGTTTCAATTGGGATTTCACTTCCCAATTTCCCAAAACGTGGTATCATCCACCAAATTTTGTGTCTGAAGAGACACATAAACTTGCATTCCCTGCAATTCTCATATTTTATCAACGATACTCTTTGAAAAACTAGTATCATGTAAACTTCCACTAAACCATCTAAAAATGCATCCTGGTGAATAAACATCTATGCAGCTAATATATATTTTAGCTTTCAAGGTCTACTAACACTATTCACTTATCAATCACTCATTTATATGATCAATTAATTTAAATAGTTTATAAATACATCCAAAACATGCTACAGTAAAAAAAGTAAATTTGAATATCTGACCTAATCCACCTAACGCTCTACGATTATCCAATGAAATTCAGATTTTTTTAAAGAAATAAAAACAATAATTAACATATATGTTTATTCCTTTTAACAAGGATTAACATAGACCCATTTGTACTTTGATCACTTTCATGTTGATCCTGGTATATCGTACTCAGAGCAGCCCATAAATGGAAATCTTCAATTGCATAAAACAAAAATTCAAAATGTTATCTTATTTTCTTAAGGTTTTGAACTCACTGAAGAACTCCAAGGGAGAAAACGTGTCTCGAACTGGGTATACATGAACTTGCACCAAGAAAAGCAGCAGATGAACAGGATGAAGAACCAGCTTCAGTTAAAGGATAAACGGTGACTTCTGACGGAACTCCAGACAACAAGACTTTCCCATTGATCACAAGTGAACTATCTTTAATGCATGGGGTGGCTGTGACAGTCATTTTAGCCTCTGTTTCTGATCGATCACTTTTACTACTTCCAGACCAGCGATTACGCAGACTCTTGGCGTGAACAGAAAGTTGAGCGTGAATTTTTTTTATGGGTGTGAAGTTAATAACTGAAAGAGGATTCTTTGGATGTGATGTTGAGGGATAAATACAGAAAGGGTAGTCCTGGTAGAAAGGATTCCTTTACAAACAGCTTGAAGATTGATCTGGTATTACTCGTCTGTGTAAAATAATGTCGGCCTGGTAGAAACTAGACACATTTTATTTTTGGACATTCCCGTGTGCGCCGAAAATTTGGCCAAAAGAAGTGTTGCTAAATCAATGTACAAAAATTTATCAACTTATTTGATGTCGAACTTGATGTACATGATCGAAAAAGAATTATATGTTTCTTGAAATATATTATTAAAATTAAAGTTTGATTTCGAAAAGAATTTTTTTAGTAAAAATGGAAACCCAAACATAGGTTAAGCATTGATTCTTGTTTGGCGTACTGGAGACATTAGTGCATTTTGAAGAGGACAGTAATGACGGGAATAAACAAATTATATGACAAGACGATCACATTATCTTCTTTTCTTTTACTTTTTTAACTCATAGTCACTCGACTTCTTTTAAGTTTAACTATAGAGAGAAGGTGAGGGCAAAATTCACCTCCTATTTTTTTTTTTTTCTTTTACTTACTTACAAATATTCCATCTTTTATTTTTGCTTGTTTTGGCCTTTACTATCCAACTATTTTTGAACTCGTGTCGTGTTGTTTGAAATGAAGGGTGACATTGTTTTGGGAACCACTATCGAATATACAGGAAACTGTTGTTAGTAATCTGGTTCTAGTCAAAACTGAATTGAATTCTTGATTCTATCAATTGGGCAAGCATTTCAGAAGTTCTTTCACAATTGAAATGGGAAAAGGTGCCCATCCAAGTTTGGATCCTCAAATCTTTTCATACATTTGCTTATGAATTTTGTATAAAACTTGGTATAATAAACTACACGACAAAAGATAATGTGTATTATATTTTGAGCTATGGTCACCATGCTGGAAATATAAATCTTATCCAAAACTCTAAAAACAATCTTAACGCCACCGAGTCACCGACGGAAGAATATTTTAAACAGAGATGTTGATCCTTGTAGTCCAGAAACAGAAGACAGCTGTAGGCTGCCATGGAATGTTCAAGAAGATTCATTTGACTGACAAAATGTCAAGTTGCAGAGTCGACAATTTTGAACTAAATTTGTCATGAATTATGATGTAGAATAATAGATGACCAAATGAATTGAAGAAAAATTGGACCACAAAGGGGAAAAAAAGGTAGTAGTGCATATGTGGCAGTCAAAATTTGATTTGAATCCGTAATACCATTACGAAAAGAGAACGATGAGATGTATAAAACTCACCACTCCGATATAACGCACGTTAAATTTTGACCATCAAAGTTCGTTTAAAACTCAAAAACTGCATTTAAAATTTTGGTACTATTTTTGTCATTTAATTTATTTTGAATTTTTTTTCTAATTTTAATTTATTTAAACTAGGTTTTCATGTAAACCCTTATTTATAAGGGTTAATTCATTGTTTTCATCACCTCCAATTAATAAAATTTGTGAGTTTATTTTTTTATAATTGGGTGGATTCCAAAATTTCGTGTTCTCAAGGTTTTCGCGCTACGACAAAACTACCTCTTCATGTTCAAACACTAGACAACATTGAACTGAACAACTAAATAACAATTTCATCAATTCGACAGTTCCTCAAATGTATAAATAATGACAAATTCAGTACACCATAACAGAATATGCGCACAAACAAAAACTCCGAATACAAAACTGTGATCCAAACAAAAATACGCGGTGTATGATTCAAAAGGCGAGCTACAAAAAGTTCGGTTTCCATAATCAATAGATATCTTTACCAAAGAGTTCGGTTATTCCCTTTGCAGGGTCTTTCTGTTTAACAATCGATTCCCCAACCAGCACCTGTAGAAATCACAAGGAACTATTGTTAGTTCAAATTTGCATAAACAAAATGTGTTACTCATAAGTGCTGAGCCCAAGCAGTAGATACAGAATCCATGCTCAGCCACATATGATAAAACTCTGGTTGTAATAAACTTCATAAGATAAATGATATTTTTGTGGTCAAGTGTGGAATGTCATGGCAACCAAGTCCTTTTAGTGGTACTGTTACATGAATCATTTAAAAGCTGGGTTTAAATGTGCATGTCAACACGCTTACTCGGGGCTCCATCCAAAGAAACCTCCTCTGGACTATTTACGACTTAGCAATGTTTTTAACCCCAACTCGAGCATTGACCCAAAAAAGGTAAAGAGTCGAGGGTAAAAAATTCAGCCAGAGTTGAAACGGATGTCTGAATATTAATAAATAGAGAAATACACACACGTCTGTATCAATAACCAAATATTGAAGTTGAAGTTCTAATGTTCTATAATGTTTAATAATATTCATAATAATACAGGAAGATATATATGTCAAGGTTGGATCACTCCTTAACAAACTTGAAAAAAAAGAAGGAAGAAATGCAACCAAGAATCTGATCAACCAATGCCCAATTCAATGAACTGGCCACTTGCTGACCAGGCTTCATCCCAATTTTGTAAGAGACGATTCTAAATCTATAATCGGTCTCATTCCTGAGCCTGTTCCCTTTTTGGGTAGAATCGATTCGATCAATCTGATTTTCGAGAAACAGCTATTTAATGGAGAGAATCAAATGAAATAAAACTGCAAGATAAGTCGGTTGTTTCTTAAAGTGTTGTCCTTCAAAAAAATAATTAGGAGTACCAAATATAAGATAACAGATGATTGAAAAGAAGGGTATATTTCCCAAAAAGATTCTGAACCAGCTGAGCAAAGTTACTAATTGTTACTACTTACAGCTTTAACGCCAGCTTCTTGTACATAGGAAATATCAGCCGGAGTGAAAAGTCCAGACTCCCCAACCACCTGAGAATTTGAATTTTAGAGTACACGATATTATCAAGGTGAAAATGATGTGGATTGAACATAATTAGCTAAGAAAGGAAAAGGAGATGATAAATGTTTGGCTAAGCTTAAAACGAATAAAAGTTGCTTTCTATAGCAACTTTTTGTTTCCAAACATTTTTGAATATGTTACATTTTCTTATTTTTTAAGTTTAAAAGGATGCTTACTAAGAGCTTGTTTGGTACAGCTTAAAATCCAATTAAAATTGAAAATATGACCGTTATTGGGTCCCACCCGTCTAATAAAAGTCAACAATAATGGCTATATTTTCAATTTTAATCTAATTTTAATCTCTACCAAACACCCTCTAATTATTATAAAGCCTATGTTTGACACCCTTTTTGGGTTAAAAATTGGTTTTTAAATAGTGATTGATAGAAGAATGTGTGGTTAAAAAGTAAGGAAAATTTTTGGGTTTATGTGTAATATTATTTTATTGATAGAATGTGTGGTTGAAATGAAAAAAGAGAATGAGAATGAGAAATAAAAAGGGTGTCAAACATAGGCAAAAACAATTGTGTCAAAATAAATAACTTACTCATTGATTTTAACTCTTAACCAATTCATAAAAAAATTACTTAAAGTTTACTCATTACTTGTGAGTAAACCATTTAAGCTTAGCCAAACAAGATCCATGTACTGATGATGCTAGGATAGTTTACTCACTGTTATGCCTTTCTGACGGATCCTTTCACCACGGTCTCCTTCGAGAAGCTTTTTGGTGATACTAATATCAACCTTAAATGTTTCTGCAAATTGCCCGAGGTGAACTCTCTTATCAACAAAGACAACAATGATTTGAACACACCACACTTTTAATATAATATAATAGATCTCTATCCTCATGAGTGGAGTCTACTGAACATCCAAAAGACTGAATGAGTTGTGATATCATTCCCAATTTGTTCACTGGTTACAAATTATCAACACTACCAAAAGACTAAAACCAAAATTCAATGCTACCAGCAAGGCAGTGCTAAATCATTAACACTACCAATGAATACTTCTCCCCCACAAGCTAAAACACAAATGCACTAAAACTATAAAATGGAGGTAAAGTAAGTAAATACTTTGGTCAACATATCACGAAGTTTCGTGTTAGTTACCGAACTTTAATTTGTTCTGAAGTGGCATTGAAGTTTGTTTTTTGTTTCAGTTTGGGCACTTAATTAAATTCTGATAATTTTTCTAAAAAAATGTATGGCATGGAAGACCTCCATATTAATGCCACGTTAGATGGTCATCTGCCATGTCACATATTCCGTTAGAAAAAAGTAAGCGACATTATTATGTAACCAAAATGAACTAAAAAGCCAATTTACGTCACTTTAAAACAATAAAGTTTGGTGTCTAACATGAAACTTGACTGTAAGTTGAGTGACTGACAGTGTCTTTAACCCAAAATACTTCATGTAGGTGCAGTATTAGAGGATAACTTTACACAATTAATTGAAGCCAGAAAGTACCGAGGTCTCGATTATTGATGCCAACAAGTTCAATCCCATCTATTTGGAGGACGCGATCCATCTCTTTCTCATCGTGTACCTAGAAAACAAAGTACTGGTCAAGAGTTGCAATTATTCAGATGATAACATATCATTTCACTCAGCCTTATATGGGTTAACAATAAACATCCAAGCAAGCATGTGCAGGACTCACCTAAGACGAAGAAAATTAGCATCATATAACGTAAGAAAGGTTTTTCTTGAATTTTGGAAGAGCATAGAAAAATAGACGATTTCTTTAGCAACTAGGATAATGTTTGGCTAAGCTTAAAAAAGTTACTTAAATGAGTAACTTTAATCTTTCTTATCGGTGATGTTGGAAATTATTAATTTACTCATTTTGACATAAAGGTAAGAGTTATGTTGAAAAGAAGTAACTTTTATACTTGAAGTTATCAAACATGTTATAGAAGTAACTTTTACCTTTTTATTTTAAAGCTTAGACAGACATGCTCACAAATCTAACTGGTGTGAGCATAAACATAGTCCCTGTTTGGTAGAGATCTTTTAAGAATAGATTTTGTGAAACGTGATATCTATTGAGAATGTGTGGTTAAAAAATTGGAAAATTTTTGGGTTTACGTATAAAACTATTTTATTGGGAGAATGTGTGGTTAATAATGGGTCTAGGAAAAAATTAGTTTTAAGAAATGGGCCCCAAACAACGGCATAATTTCAAAGATGGTCATATAACCAAAAAAAATATCAAGGATATTGATGATAATGCAATGAATTCAGTAACAAAATGGAAGATGAGGAATACTTTATTAGAGGCAACTTATAGGCCTTAAACATCATCAAGTGTTCTCAATCCCTAATCAAATGGGTGTTATGCTAGAGATACTAATGAGAAAAAGAGCAATAGCCAAACCTCAACCAGTGCAGCCAACCCAAGCAACTTGCATATCTTAGTCATGTATTTGATGTCAAGATCTGGTAAAACACCCGCAATTAACAGAACTGCATCTGCACCTTTGGTTCGAGCATAGTAGATTTGCCAAGCATCTATTATGAATTCTTTACACAGTAGAGGGCACTGCACATAAATTGTACAAAGTCAGTAAAGAAAATATGAAACAGAGATGTCAAGTTCGTAATTTGAGCTACAAGGCACAAAAAATATTGGAAGAGAGCATACCTTTACTCCAGAATTCCTTATAGCCTCTAAATTTTCAAAGCTTCCCTTAATTGGTACAGAAGAGCAAGGAAGTGAAAATGTTAATTTGCAGTGAAACAAGAACCAATAAACCTTGAAACAAATACCTTATCAACATAGCAATATTTCCTAGAAGCAAAAGTTCAAGAGTACTAAAAAGTTGATTTTTACCTGGAAATACTTCTGATCTGTCAAGACACTTAGGCATGCCGCCCCACCTTTTTCATAAGCTTTAGCAATATCAACCTGTAGAGAGAAAAATTCATAAGAATGATATAGTGGTAGAAATTTCCAACACTCTACAGAAAGATTTCTAGGAAAACTGTATAGAGGCTGAACAGCTTCTCCAGGATGTCTTCGAAGGTTGTGAAAGAACTGTTCAAAACGTATTATATATTTGGAGCAAATGCCTTCACCCTCCAGAAAGAAGAATCTTTATTATTATTTTTAAATGCCACTGTGTAAACAGTTCATGTTAAGAAACGTCCAAACATGCATCATAGAGGGAAAGAAAGGAAAATAGCATAGTTATAAATTTCTCTAAATTTATAAATAATCACACCAGAAGTGGGACTTAGGGTAATGAACATTCAAATTAACTTCTCAACAAATCATGACCTCCTCCCATCTCAGTATCCTTGAGCCCATCTAATGTATAAGCCAACACGCCCTTGATTACTTGTCCCTGACAGCAATTAGCACACTGAACTAGATTAAGTTGGAGGAGGAGGACCTAATGCTGTTAATTCATGTATTGAATTCAATACTGACACCCCACCCAGAATCATTATGCAATAAATACTTCAAGCACGTGTTTTTTGTTGCTCATACAGAGTAAAAGGAAGACAAAAAGTTTTTGCTGGAAGTTTGTCATACTAAAGATATTTCTCCCATTGCTGTGCAGTTTTTTCTTTCTTTTAAATTTCTTGATGTACACATGCAGAAATAAGTATTGCCTCATCTTTTTGCTTTTACTTTCTTAAGAAAGATAAGAAATTTCTTCTAAAACTATAGAAAGTCCTTGCACACAGAACACCCGCAATTATGATGCCACCGAGACAATAATTTAATGAAAGAATCAGTTATACCCCTTGTAACATAATTTTCTGCAATATTTACATCAGCTAGTACCCTGACCATGCTCATTGAAATATATGATATTCAATCTGAAAAAGGTACATCACTTCATCATAAATAAATCCTCCAAATTCCAGGGGCAAGGAAAGTAAATACATGTCCACATATAATGCCAGTTAACATTGCAAACTTACAGGATCAAAATCTTCTCTAAGAACTCCTCTACTTGGAGAGGCCTTTTTCACTTCAGCAATCAGACCAGGTAATCCAGTTCGTGAATTTGCTCCCTTAAGAGCTCCGATAAAATCATGAACAGGTGGAGCATTGTCAAGTGCTTTTTTCAACGTAAAAAGTGGTTTTCTCTCCTTCATCTACAAATAAATCCCCAAAATAAATACAAAAGAGAAAAGAAAACCTCCTTGTATAGCCAGTTCAACCGTACCTGTGCTACTTCCACGTCCTTATGCCATATAATTTCTTCAAGAATATTTCGTGGGGTGTTACCCTCATTCTGCAAACGAAACTCAAAAGGACCCACATAATGCTGAGGAGGTCCAGTTAGAGGCCGTCTCCTAATCCTTATCCCTTGGCTTGCAGCCACTTCATCTCGGAACATTCCCACTTCCCACTCTTTAACTTTGAGTGCATCTCCTTCAGAAATTTTAGATTCCGATACTGTGTCTGATCCATCTTTCAACTCAGACTAGAAGAGGCAATCAAAATGCATTTTAAATCTAACCATTCTTAATATTTAAAAAAAAAAAGTTTGTTGCTTTCAAGCATTTGACCAAATTTTGCAGCTAACTATCGCTTTAATAATTATTAAACAAATCACTTCAGCGATAAGATTAACTAAAACCCCACCAAAAAAAATCCAATACAATTTAAACTTTCCAGAACTTCCAATTCCATAAGACCCAAAAAATATTATACCCGTATGATAAAATTTCATGTCTATATGAATATAACAGGAGGCATAAAATTACCTGCTGGGCCTTCAAAATGGGGTGAGAGATTTTCCAATTGGAAGTGTGATGCGGAATTAGGGTCTGTGGTATAGGCCTCAAGAATGTTGATTTTTTGAGAAATTGTTGAAAATAAAATCTTGGTTTTACCGTTGAAGCCGATGATATAACATTTAGACTTTCCATGTATGTAAATCTCTCCCGAAAATGTTCAAGGCAAGGAAGGTTGAGTTTTTTTCTGCGGCGGAGGTTTGATGGTGTCGATGAATTACAGTCACATTCGTCTTGGAATTACGGTGGAAATAAATCCTTCCAATCAATCAGTGATGTTCCTTGCCGTTACAAATATTGACTCGCTAATTTCTCATTTGTAGATTACTTGATTCTTGATTTTGTTCAAGGTTGGTGATAATGGGCTTCCGAGTGAAGCCGATGGGGCTTATTTCCATTGAACCATTTTGTTCTCACAATGGGCTTGTTACATTGAAAGCCCATTATTATTTATTAGTATGGTCTATATTAAGACTTAATTACCTAAAACCCTAATTTTCAAGTTTACATTTCAAAAATAAGAGGATGAATTTTAATTTTCAAAAATCAGATGGTAATTACATTTTTTTATATTAATAAAAATAAATTTATTATATCAACTAAAATTACTGGCTTAATTAATCTGCACCGTCCACGTAAATAATTCAAATCCACGTCTCTCTCTCTCTCTCTCTCTCTCTCTCTCACACACACACAAAACAGCAGTACTCACGTTTTCTCCTTTTCTACCATTTTCAGCCTCACAACTCACAATCGTCGACATTATTGTGGGAGATTCAACTACAATAGTCATATTATATTTTAGTTTCAAGCATTGTGGTAGTTGAAATAGTTAGAACTCATAGTGTTGATGTGAAAATGAAGGAGACTAATAAATGTAAGATGAAAAAGGATGTCGAAGGTTCTTTTTCAGCAAGGAAGATCAAAAAGTCGACCTCTTGCGGGAAATCTATTAAGAAGGTGAAATCTGATTTTGTGAGTTTTGTGGTATATTTTCTTACAAATTTGTGACCTGGTTTGGGTATTTTGTGATCGAAATATGATTTTGTAACCTATTTTGAGTATTTTGTAATTTGAAGTTTGGTGTACTATTTGATCGATTATTATTTCTATGAAGTGAATATGTTTTTTAAAGTGAACTGAATATGTTTAATCTGATTTTGTGAACTAATTTGTGAGTTTTGTAGTATATTTTTGTACGAATTTGTGACCTAATTTGGGTATTTTGTGACCGAAATATGATTTTATGACCTATTTTGAGCAGGAATGGAGCTATTTAATAAGACCAACGGATTGGTTCCCTGGGAAGATAACTATAACACCCATACAGAGTGTCATCATACACTTTGTGATGAAATTCACTGCTGCTCATAGGACCATTCTGGAGAACACCTGTTTTCTTACTACATGCATTGTAGGAAGATAGTAGTGCAGCCATTTGATTCACTATATTTTACTACGGGAGGTAAAGCAACCCAACAAGCAGGAGATGTGGTTCAACTTAAATGGGAGATATATTCGGTTCTCTATTGTTGAATTATGTTTGGTCACTGGATTGCGGTATGATGGGGTAGATGATCGACCGATGTTGGATGATAAACCGTCTATGGTGAAGGATACTTATTTCGGTGATTTAAAAGTTGTCACAAGTGAAAATGTCAAGAGAGTATTTCTTTCACTGGATGATGCACCCGACCTTGACGTGGTTAAGATTGGGATTGTTTATCTTATCACCTCGTATCTATTTGTTACACTATGCCCGAAGGTCGTTGATCAATACATTTTTGCACTTGCCGACGATTTTGCCACTCTTGGAATGTTCCCTTGGGGCAGATATTTGTTTGAGATCACATTGCCTTCATTAAGGAATGAATTATCAAAACAAACAAGTCACTATAGATTGATGGGTTTTTTAGTGGCTTTCCAGGTGTGGTTGTACGAGTGCATACCTGCACTTGAGGGGAATGTGGCCACAAGAGTTTGTAAGAAACATCCACGAATTACGAATTGGAGTGCACACAAACATCCTTCTGGGGCAATGTTGGATGACAGAGTATTTGGAAGTGAGAATGTAAGTTCTGAAATCTGTTTGAATTGTTATGTACTCATTTGATTAGTTATACATAGTTAAAACGACATATGCTAAACTTTTTTCCATCTTATGTCAAACATGTTGTGATAAATGACATTGATCCATCTAAAGTAGAGCTTACAATGCCATATATGACAGGTTCTGAATATGAATTTTAGATATATTATGACATGTGACCTGAAATATGTTACTTGTGACTTATTGTGACCTAATTTGTATCATTGTGATAATTAATTTTGTTGTTCTGTACGTTGGGTACAATCGATAGGTGTGCAGTACTCGAAACCTAGACAATCGAATTAGAACATTACAAGCTCTAAAACTCCAGTAGTAAAAAATGAGTCTACTCTCCCGGTGTCAAAGGTATATGTTCAAGATTCAGATGATGATTTTGTTGATCCACCACCCCAAAAACAGATGGGGGTTGCTAGTTATAGCTCTCCTGCTCAGCCTCATTCTGCTTATCATCCTGATTGTTCATGTATCAGTGTAAGTTAGAAGCCATTATACGATCACAATTCTACTAACTACAATTTTTCTTTTCAGGAATGTGGTCGATTGAAGCAGTTGATGGATGAGGAAATAACTAAACTTTATATGGATAACAAAGGACTGAAAGAGGAGATTTTGTCAATGAAATCAGAACTGTCTGACATGAATGACAAAATGCGTCATTCAAAAAGTTTGTTGAAGCTCGATGAGGTCATTCGGAGTCAAAATGGGTTGAAAGATGACTTGAACGACATCGGGTTTTCTCTTAGATCTTTTGTTGAATCTGTGACTGACATTTTATCTTCGGTGATGGATGAAGTTCAGACGAAGTTGAGTGGTAAGGATGGTTCGAGGGAACAAGAGCCAAAAGTTGATGAGGTGGTTGACAGAAAGGGCAAGGGTCACATGGAACTTGAGCCAAAAGGTGATAATGTTGTTGAAGAAAAGGACAAAGGTCACATGGTACCTGAGTCTTCACATTGCTTTCATGATGACTACGTTCTCGACTCTCCTTCATTTAATCTTGGTGTTGGCCAGTCACAGAGTCCTAACAACTCTGATGATGCATTATTTGCTAGTAAAGAAGTGCAGGAGCATGTTGATGAGGCTATTGCGCGGGTGTTGGAGTCTACTTAATGTCAAATCGAAGATGTCAGTTTAACATAGTATTTCATATTATAAATTCAGACTGATTATCAGATTAGCATACACTAATTCAATAACATTTCTTTTTATATTTTTGAATCAGGAAAATACGTCTGCACATCCATCCTCTGGACTACTTGTGAAGAGAGCACAAAAGTCATCAAAAAATCTGCAGTCACATTTTGTTAAGGTTAATGCACGTCATGTTGCTACTGGCTTAAAATCTACATGTAGAAACATTGTGTTCCAAAATTATTCGAAGGGAGTTGAAAGTACAGACCTGAGTGCATTCTAAAATTGGTTTGACAGATGATACAAGCCGAAGAACAGGTACATGAAATGTGGTTATAAGTGTTTTTGTGTCTCTGTGTGATCTGTTATTATTTGTTTGATGACCTGTTATTGTGTAATATCTGTGTCAAAGTGTGGCCTGTTATTATTGGTTTGATGAGTGCATATATGTGTGTACAGGATAAAGTTCAGCGATGTAGATAATATGATAAGTCCTCAATTTGTTTGTGGCAATTTTCCCGTTCATCATAAAACTTGATGGCATACGTTGATCAATTCCGATTCATCATTGAGCAACACGGTATAATATTGCTGCCATTTTTTTACATATTCATAGTAGTTCATATTACTTATGTATGCTCTTTGTTATTACAGCACATGGATGTATGTTTTCATTACATAAGACAACTTGCCAAGTTTGGTGAAAGTATAAAGACGAAAGCAACAATGACAGACTTTATATTTGAGTTGAATTTGTGTTGATGCCTATTATGCCTACAAATCATGCTCATTGGATGTTGGGGCATCTTGACATTAATAACCGGACCATGTACGTATTCAAATCAAGCAACAAATCGTACGAGGATCATAAGGTTCGTGAAGGGGTCTTACCGCTTGTGAAGCCTCTTACACATTTGTTAAAAGTGGTCGGACTGTGGATGGAAACTACTGATTAAATATGTGACATCCAGTGACATGCATATTAACATTGTCAGTGGTTTACCTTAACAACAAAATGCGTAAGTTTCATTATGGGTATTACAAGTTTTGTCATTTTTCATCAATATTTTGAGGTTACTTATAGTTTGTCTATGTTAAATATTACAGGCACGACTGTGGTGTTTTTGTCATAAAGTATGCACAGTATTTGTTGTACAATGATCTTGCCAAAATGCCAATGTCATTTGATGCTACGAATGCCATGCTTGAAATTGCAGCATTGTTGTTCAAAAATAGACAACTGAGGCAGGTTGGAAGGGGGAAATCAAAGTCAGATGACTGAATTACTGTTGATGGAATTGTTTTGATGATAAATTAGGTTGATAGCTATTCAAAGTTAGACAAAACATGTGTTCAAAGTTAGATAGTATCTTTATATTTTGTAATATATTTTGAAATTGAATGGAGATTTATTTTTGTCAAGTAGTTTGGATAAAAGAGGTGAAAATATTTTTCTTTTATGTGTGGTTTTGTTAATATCATTCAAGTATGTTATGGAGGTGAATGTTTATATTTGTAGTCTGAACAGATTACAAATGATCACAAACGATCACAATTAGTCACACACACAGTTAATGTCTTACATAAGTCTAAGTCACAAATGTAAACAATTGTCACAAATGGTCACATATACTTAACATGTATGATTTATACATGTCATAAATAGTATACACAGAATTGGTCACATCTAGGCCAATATGACATTCAAACTCAGTTAAAACACTCAAATCAATTAACTTCGAATTTTATTTATAGTTGATCGCAGACGACCAAAGCCAAACAAAAAACCCATAGCTTGTTACTACCTTTTGTGCTAGAGATGGTCACAATCATTATAAACAGATTGACAATCAATGTCTGTTTACACTGTCATTCCCATAAATCAGTCAACTCATATAATCCAAACAATACATAGTTTGGCAATAAAATGAAACAATTTTGCAATTACAAAGAATATCATCGTGTAAAAAATAAAAAAATATTATGCTAAGCTATTTGAATATGTTTGGATTTTTCTTTGCTTTCAATTTGTCGTTGTTCAGGTTAAATGGCACCATGTTCCTGCATGTTCGACGATTGTGACCAGATTCATCGCATTTTTCACATTTCATAACTTGTGATCTCTCACAAGCTGGTTTCTTCCTTCTCTCAGTTGGCTGACCAGAGCTTCTTTTTTGGATTGGAGCAAGTACAACTCTACTATTCACATCTTCCGACAAACTCCATTCCGATTTATTACCTACAGGAAAGATTGTCTCTTTGTAGGTACTCAAATATGCATCTTTTATGTAATACATTGAGCAAAAGACGTACACATCCAGTTTTAATGTTGCTATTACCGCCAGTGCATGTGGACAGGGAAGTTGATCCACTTGAAACATTCTACAGCTACATGTACGTTGAGTTATATCAATCATGTACGATGAAGAATTGTCTCTTACTTCAAACAAAGTGTGACTTGCAGGTGAAACCTGAAAAATATATATTTAAAGTTATACATGTGATCAACATAATATACACAGTTTGTTGTTTTTACCTTTAGATTTCTCACGTCATTGCTCGTTTCCCTCAACAACTTCTCATATTTGGTTGCAAGTTTTGTGAAAGTGTCATGTGCATTATCTCTATTCTTGCAAAACCAAGATTGGATTGTTTGCCACAATGATTCTAGAAGTGCTTGAATTGGGTAATTCTTTGCCGCCTTCGTGACTACATTTACAGATTCTACTATGTTTGATGTCATAGTAGAGTATCTATTGTTTGACATGTGCAATCTTGACCATTTTTCACATCCAACATCCATCTAAAAAATAATTTTAGTTATTAGATAATATATTCAAGCATAAGTAACAAAATGGGTCACATATGGGCACATTTATAAAATATCACAGAACAAGTCACATGAAGTCATAATATATGTTACAGACAGTCACATACCAAATATCTCATGATCTCTTCATTAATTGAGTCTAATTACTGCATTTGGTATTCAAATTCATCCATTATATAGGCTCTAACAGCACAATTGAATGCATGTGTGACATTGTGACTTGATTTTGCGTAACGAGTTTTCAAGTTTTTAAGCAAATGGTATGAACAGATCCCATGCATTGCCTCTGGATATACAAATTCAATGGCATTATCCCCAACACCAAAAGCTAGTATGAAGATGTTATTGTTGGCATCTTGTGTCCAAGCAGTGAAGAATGTACCCCCATATTGGCCATTTAAATACGTGTCATCAACTACAATAACTGGCCTACGATATTTCCAAACAGCGATCGATGCACCCAAAGCCATAAAACAATATTTAAATCTATTTAAATGATATGTTTCTATTCCTGTGAGTGTTCCCATGTTCATCTGTTCTAGCATAAAAAAAAGAAGATGGTAGGAACTGAAACGATGTCGTTGGATCACATCTAATCAATTTTAATGTTTGTTCATGTGACCTCTACGCTTTCACATAATTCACTGATACTCCATACTCATGTAACATGTCATTCGAGATATCATTAGGAGTGTATACTGTACGTGAAGAGGTGTATTTGTACCTAATGCAGTTTGACATTGAGCTAGATGCTTGTCGATGAGATCCTAAAACAGTGTTCATCGAGCATGTGTGACCATTAGACATTTTCCTGCTCTTAAACATTTTCGTTTCTCCAAAGCGTGAAGATCTAAATACCCATTTGCAATGATTATGCACATACTTTACCATGTACTCCTTTTTGTCTGATCTGAACACCTTATATTCAAACTTATTTTGTGTAGCGTAGAAGGCCAAACTCATTTTTAATATGTCCTTGTTGCGAAAAATATTTCCCTCCACTACTGCTCTAACATATGCTTCAGATATCAATGTCACATCCTCTTCAATGTTTTCTCTGTCAACAGTCACAACTGAGTCACGAATTTCTTAAGCTATTTGTTCTAAAGAAAATACACTAGTTGATGACTCCGAAGTAGTCAACGAATCTAGGCATCGCGATGTATATCTTGACTGTCATGAAATTGTAGAGATAACATCAATCATAATAGGATAACTCGATACAACCCCATCCAAAGATTTTAACCTCAAATACGTTAAGACATTATTATTGCTCAAAATCCGGACATAAGGTAAACTAGAATCCAAAGAATGTGTTAATGTCACAGCTAAGTTTGCACCACTAAGCCCCAATTCTAAAAGAACAAGCTCAAGCAATTCATCATACTTACATGTATCATTCACTAGTATAAGCGATGTGTGACCTCTGTATAACAGGCAAACATGCAAAATTGGCATTCTTAATCATACCCAGAACATCCAATTCCTCTACGGTCGAACTTCATTTTCTCTCGAAAAATGAAAATCGGATGTATGTCCATAGAATTGTGACCTCATTCCTTGATTGTGACTTAAAATCGAGGATAAACAGTGATTATACGTTTACCTTCAAAATCAGACCACGGGAGTTCAGTTTTTGCTTTGGAAAAATCTAATTCCTCCACAGCGAGCTTCAACTTCTCCAAAGCAGTAAAAATCAGAGATATTTCGACGGGGTTGTGACCTTAATTCATTGATTTTGGCTTGAAATCGAGGATAAACGGTGAGTTTTTCTGAGTTTGGAGGTGTTCGCGTGTAACGAGTTTGTAGAGAGAGAAATGGATGTTTGGTTGTGGGAGGATTGTGCGAAAAATTTGTTAAATATAGTATATTAAAATTTGTAGGAGTTAGTTAGGTATATAATATTTAATCAAAAATTACAGTATATTATATTATATTATTATTAATTATCACCTTATTTTTGAAATTTTTTAGGGAGTGTGTGAAATTTGAAATGTATATTTATAATGTAGGAATTATGTATTGTTTCCCTATATTAAAGATTTGAGAAATTAAGTATCTATTTGGTAGAGATTAAAATCGAATTTTTAATAAGTTTTAATAAAAGTTGATTAAATGTGTGGTTAAAATTAATTATTGATTTTAACTTAAGATTTTAATTGAATTATAATTCAAACCAAACAGGGCTATATATCTACGAAATTTTCAACAGACATTTTCAAAAATAACAAACTTGTAGATTTTTTTCAAAAATCAAGTGATCACATTTTGTGACCCCTAATAAAAGTTTATAACCTATAATTTAATTAATCAGATCACAGTCACTATAACACAATTTTTTTGGCATAGTCACATTATAGTCATAAAGCAAACAATGGCGTGGTCACGAATATATGATTTGTAAATCACAATTACATATATTAATCACAAATAATACATTTTATTAAGTCACAAATTACCAAATTAATCAATCAACTCCGCTCTTTATGGAAGAGCCAACTCCACGGGATAAGGCTTCTGCTAGAGGATATGAGGCTTTCATTCGATACAAAAGATTCATCAAACAAGGGGGATACATATAGGTATCTACCTGACTCGAAAAAAAAAAAAAAAAACCTCTTTTTCGTTAAGATAAAGAGGTATCTGGCGAAAGCAAACTGAGATCTTGTAGGAAGTGTTGCTAGATCGATCGGTTTCGGGTCAAATAAGAAGAACTAGAAGATTCCACCTCTGGAAAGACAGAATAGTGGATTGGCTTGTCTTGCCTCTATCTTCCGGGGAATCCTAGGGGCCTTGTCTCAAAATTTCATCACACGCTTTCTTGTATGATATTTTTCTTGAATCTTTTGCTTCTATGTTTGTTCATATATGTGTTTCAATCGCTCAATTTGCTTACTCAAAAAATTTATTATCACGCCTTCGGTCTTTACAATCAATTTAGTTAACGTAAAAGTCTAGTGATGATCTATGTCATCTCTTTCGCTCTATTCATCCCAATAATGAATTTTACTAAACAAACTTGAGCCTCCTTGCTCGTGCTTCTCTCCTGCATGAGTCGATGGAAATGCCAGATATATATAACTCCCTTTGCAGATTGTAGACAGTTTAAATTCCCCTCTTTCCAACCCATGTTTCACTACTATGTTAGAGACAACTTATGGATCTTGAACATCATCAAGAATTCTAAATCTCTAATCAAATGGGTGTGTCATGCTAGAGATGCTAACTGCAAAAGGATCAGTAGCTGAACCTCAACATCAAAAAGAAAAGTACACAAATTAATCTAAGTAGTAATTGGTAAAACTTGTACACTTTTCTCATTACAAAACCAAACTCCATATTACTTGATAATTATACAATACATTACAATAGATCTAGTACAATGTATCAAACAATTGGTTCGTTTAGAAATAACATTTAGTTGCAACAGCCATAAGAGGAACTTTTCTATGGACTGAAACACCTGGGCGTTCACTCATGTCCAAATCATCTCCTTTTGCCCCATTAGGCAATTCCCAATCAAATTTCTGAATAATGTTTGCCAACACAAGTTCGTTAGTTGCCATTGCGAAAGAGATCCCTGGACAACCTCTCCGACCAGCCCCAAAAGGGATCAACTGGAAATCGAGTCCTTTGAAATCTATCGACGAATTCAAGAATCTCTCTGGCTGAAACTTTTCTGGTTCGTCCCAATAAAGAGGGTCTTGGCCAATGGCCCATGCATTTGTCATGACCATCGTCCCTGCTGCAATGTCATAGCCCATTACATTGACGTCTTTTCTTGCTTCTCGAGCAACTAATAATGGGATCGGCGTGTGGTATCGTAGAGTTTCTTTCACAACGGCTTTCAAATAATGCATTTTTTCTAAGTCAGCATTTGTTATGTCATGTTGGCCATTGAGAATTCCCCTCACCTCATTTTGTAACTTTTTCATAACTATTGGGTGCCTTAAAAGCTCTGTCATTCCCCACTCTAGAACTGTGGATGTGGTATCTGTTCCAGCAGAAAACACATCCTGAAACAATCAAGAAATTAAAAAAAAATGTAAGGCTGAGAAAATTAATAGTCACAAGCTTTCTAATGAATTTTTTTTCAAAGTAGGAAAAAAAATATCTTACTACCACCTATTTGTTCATGGAAATTATGCATGTTCATCGTATTGAAAAATACAAGTAATCTGAATTGGGCATGAGGGGATGTTGAAGATAAAGTTTAAGTAAATATGTGTACCATCTCTAGTAGCTTCAACTTTCATGAGTGGTACGATATGGTAATTAGCTGATTCAGATATAGCAAATATTTTGAGCTCAAGTCTCGATGAAACTCGTTATTATGGTAGTGCTTTGATAAAATAAATATGGTTAGCATGTGAAGATAAAATTTAAATGAATAAATGTCACCTACCAAAATGATTGATTTGATACTATCTCTATCAATGGAAACACCAGTATTATTGTCCTTGTAAATCCTAAGCAGAATATCCACAAAATTCTCTTTACTTTCATCCTTTCCACTTGGATTTTCCACACCATTTTCCAGGTGTTCTTCAATTACTCCTTCAAGAAATTCGTCAAGTTCTTTAGCAACATAATCCACTCTAGCATCAAAACCATTAACACGACTAATCCATGCCAGCCATGGAATGAATTCGCCAACATTAATACTCCCCAAAAGTACCAAAAATTCGCTAATCAGCTTCAGAAATTTCTCCCCAATCGCCCCGTCCCTGTACTTCCTTCCAAAAGCTGATCTACAAACAATATCATTCGAAATTGCCATAAACAAGTCAGTTAAATTCAATGGAGATGAAGAAAGACACGATTCCTTAATTTTTTCCATCATCAAGGCCGTTTCTTCTTCCCTTATAGCACAAAATGATTGTACCTGGAAAAATACACAATCAGAAAATTTATCATAAATAAGAGTATTCTACAAGTCAGTTAGCTCAACTTATTTACCAAGAGCACTTAGCTTAAAAGCCAAAAATTGGCTTTTCTTTTGCTTATTTCGACAGTATATCAAGTGAGTGTCAAAATAAGTCAGCTTCTTCCACAAAAGAAGCTTTGCCAAGCATGCTCTTAATACACATCCTTGTCTATTTATTGTTTAACTACTGTTATCAAATTACGATTAGTACCCTTTTGTTACTCAAAAGCTGGAGGACAAAAATGCTTTTCAATTGTCTCCAGTACTCTCCATATGGTGCGACTGCTAAATCCTTCATGTCGTAGAGAAGCCGCTTCAAAACGCTGGTTTCCGGCCGGTTCGCGAAGATAACATCATGTGTTTTCATAATTTCCCGCGCGGCGTCCGGCGATGAAACGACGAGTGTTGGAACTTTTCCGAAGTGTAGAAGCATTAAGGGTCCGTGTCTTTTAGCCAAGGATTGAAGAGAACGGTGAGGGAGTGTGCCGATTTGGTGGAGGTTTCCTAGTATTGGGATCTTTGCCGGCGACGGAGGGACGGTTTTCTTGGCCGTAGGAGGTGGTTGCCGCCGTTTGATGAGGAACCATATGAGAAAGAGAAACGTAGTTGCGAGAGTGAATAGAAATGGATTTTGTAACAGGGATTTAGTCATTTGTTGCTTACAACTCAACATGCTCTGTTCTTTCTCTTTAATGATTTTATACTTGTATTTGTGTTTTACTGTTGTGTACAATCCCACGAGGCTCTTATATATACACTCATGCAGGGATGGAGGCAAAAATGCAAGAAAGTTTTAAGGCAAATTTCACTTTGGTCCTCAAAACCTTTCATTTTTTTTGATTATGTTACATGGATATCACAACTTACGAATTCATTTATCAACAGATAATGTGACAAAATTTGATTTGATCAAAATTTCATCGACCAATTAAAAAGAATTCCACTTTCCTTTTTACATCTCATTAATTTGTTAAAAAAATGTATAAATGATGATATATAATAAACATTTTCCTTCATTTTTAACATTCAAAGTCCCCATCTTTTCAAAAGTTGCGCCTGAAGGGGAGGAGAGGTGTATATGTTTTTCCTTCCTTATTTTTTAATTTTAATTTTGTTTTTTTTTTACCCTTTCGTAATTTTCTTATAATTTGTTTTTAAAAAAAAAACTAAGGTTACAAATAGTGATGGCAACAGGGCAGGGGCGGCCGCCAAGAAATTTCCCACCACGTTACACGTTTAGGGCAGGGCGGGGCCCTTGCTCCATTTACCAACCCGTTTAATTTTTTTTTTTTTAAAGTTTTTGATAATTTATTTTATTTCCACCATTCATTATATTAAAACAAATAATTTTAATTCCCATTTTCTATAAAAGCTAATGAGTTTTTCTATTTAAAATATTGAATTCTAAAAAATTAAACGGGGCAGGGCACCCGTCCCCGTCCCGAACCCACCCAAGGCAAAATTTTCAGTCCCGAATACCCGATTAAGCGGGTAATCCTCTCCCCATTCGGGGGCAAGGCCCCGTGGGTATCGAATGTTTTTGTCATCCCTGGTTACGAAGGTGATTTTACTCAAAATTTGACTTTTTAACAATCAACCCAGTTGCGCCCATATTGGACAAAGCCCAATGGCCCAAAAGATAAAGAAATGACAGAAGCCCATTTAGCTGAGGCCATTGATGAAGCCCACATGCTTCCGATGTACAATTGTTGAAGCCCAATATATTTCTGAGGTCCACCATTACCGAGTACATATTACCAAAACGCCTCAAATGTCGAGACCCAAATGAAGGAAGAAGCATCGGAGCATTACTTATCCAAACTGAAGCTTCGAAGCCAATACCTTGAGATGAGGCTCAATAACATAGTATTTGAGGTTCAACCATGACAAATGATGACCTACGTTGGAAAATCTTGAAGTACCAAGGATTTTCTTGGAATGATTGATAGGACAATTGCAATGAATGAAAATGTTAGTGATGTCAA
The DNA here is from genome assembly GCA_019097785.1 of Fraxinus excelsior. Classification (NCBI taxonomy): domain Eukaryota; kingdom Viridiplantae; phylum Streptophyta; class Magnoliopsida; order Lamiales; family Oleaceae; genus Fraxinus; species Fraxinus excelsior. The sequence goes on from CM032632.1 coordinate 33,005,898, forward strand.
CACGAGGCATAGGTTAGCTACCCTCTTCAGAAACATTTAAGGCTCCAAAAGCTAAAATAGCTTGAAATGATGCCAATGAGATGATGTGTTAGTCAAGGAGATGATGCCACGTGTCCCCCATCCAACGGTCATCATTGTACATGTAGGAGGTTGGAAGAAAAAGAAAAAGGAAAGATGAAGAAAATCACAAATATGTTCTCTCTTTTCGATGCTATAATTTTGAAGATGAACGTTGTGTAATATCGGAGTTTATTCAGTTCCTTATTTAATCGTTTATTATCGTATCTTTTCTTTCTTATATTTACCGGATCCTTATCATATTTGTCTCGTGTCAAAAGTTTATCTTACGTTTTGACTCAACATTTTCGACTAGTAATTTGCCAACACGTGCTGGAATTAGCTTGTCAAAACACGAGTGGGCCCAGTATCTGTCGTCACATTTTTTATGGTCAACAAACCCCATGATTTATATCTCAGAAGGACTTCAGTCGGAGACGTTCGAATGGTTTGAAATTTTAGTTGCTAAAAAATCAAAGATTTAAGATCTCATCCTTACAATCTTCAAAAGTTTGGGACTCCGTGTACAATTCATCCATTTAATACACTATTTTCAAAGCAAAATTAAACATTTGACTGAATCACGAGACTCCATATCCAATCTATTGATTTTATGCAGTTAAAATATTTTTTTCTTATATGATATTTGTTTATGTGGCGTATTGAGAGAGGTTGAGGTTACCATCAACATGTGATGCTCGATTCGCAAATTGAATTAAAATGTTGATAATCTTTCCTTGTGAATCTTTCAAACATGGACAGATACTAATTTTATTATTGTACACATTAGTTGAGAGGTAATTTTATTTTCTTTTAAGCAAGATAATGTTGTATTTAAATTTTAATGTCGTGTTCTATAAACATAAAATAAATAAGAATGATGACTAACAAAATTAAAAATTAAAATACAAAACAGAGGTGGGCCATATTGATGAGTTTTGACGCGATATGCTATAAATTTAAGATATTTATGGGGTGTTTAAGTCACATTATTTTGGAAAAATATATTCTGAAATAGTAGATTGATGGAGAATGTGTGGTTGAAAAAAGAGGAAAAGTTATTGATGTGATGAAAAAATATTATTTTATTGAAAAATGTGTGGTTGAAAATTAGTAGAAGAATGATAATGAAAATTTTAAGGAAAAAATTCATGGATCGGGTATTATCTTTGCCAAAATAAAAAATCAGGTTCTAAGTTTCAAAATTGCAAAAATTAGGTTTTTATTAATTAATTAAATATTTAATTGTAATATAATATAATTAACCCCACCCGCCCCACCACTACTGCTCCTGTGACAGTTCCGGTAGCCACTCTACTCTGACGATTATTCCGGCGACCGGTGAGTACTCCGGTGACCGTTCCGCCGTCGCCTAGTTCTGGCGACTGCTCCGATTCCGACAATTGTTAAGATCACAGTTATATACAATTTGGTCACATATATCTAATTAATTAGATAAAAATTAATTTTCAGTCACAACTTATCAAATTATTGGTCACAGCTTATTTCGAGGTCACAAATAAAAAAATATTCGGGTCACAGTTGACGTCATTGGTGACTAATCAAAAAGATTATAGGTCACAACTTTAAAAAATTATAAATAACAGAGGTTACATATTTCCAAATTTTAAGGTTACAGTTTAATAGCTAATATAGTTGGTCACATACACTCAAACATCCGTCTCTAATCCCAATCCGCCATCAATAGATCGACCAAATAGTTGGTCATAGACACTCTTCGCCGCCACCTCTATCGCCCCGCCACCCACCAACAATAACACCAACAACAACCACCACCGTTGTCGCATGCGCAACATCACCAACATCGTCGCCCCAATCACAACACCACCACAACCGCATCCACAATGATAACAAAAAACAAACCATCACCATCGCCACATGCACCACAACTCTAAAAATCCCACCACCACCACAGTCGACCCCGCCATATCAATAAACAGATCTGCCACACACAGATCCGCCAATAAACAGGTCCACCATCGTGACCTCGCCACAACACACACATCCGCCACACACACATCCAGTTTATTTGAGTTCAGACCGATGCCGCTTTACTTGTATTCAGCTGATGAATCATAATTGGTTTTCACAATCGACATCACCAGTTAGGTCTACATAAAATCAGGTGTCGAGTGACGCCCAAACACCCACAGCAGCTTCGCGACGCCGACAGAGAGGAGAAGGGAGGGAGGGAGGCGGCAGACGGTGGTGCAGGTGAGAGAGTGGAGAGAATGGATTGTTTAAGGTTTGGATTAGATTTAGGAAATTTGGGGGTAGGGTGGGAGTGGATATATAGATTAATTTAATTTAAAATATCGTTATTAATATTAATTGTGAAATTAAAACTTGATTTTTAATTAAATAAAGTGTAAACCTGATTTTTAAAAACATCAAACTAAATACCTGGTTTTACGTAATTACCACAAATTTTAATGTTTACCAAACATGGGCTTAACTATTTCTATCGATGTATCCAAGTCTCTATGGGTACTAACAATATTTTTGGCACATTTGGTACGTGATGAATTGTACAATAATAATTAAAAAAAAAACAGTTGTGCTATATATACATTATAGTTTACAGATTTATTTATCAACAAATGACATGAGGACCTTTGATTGAGTTAAAATCTTATCAATAAAAAAAAATGTTCCTCCAATTTCTTTTTATTATTAACCCACATTACATAAACACCATCGTTTAACTAGTGAGGAGATTTTTGATAGTTTTAATTTAATTTAATTTATAGCCACTTCATCAATCTTTTCTATAAATGTAAATGATAATGCATAACAAGCATTTTCGAATATATATATATATTTCGCGTGTCATTCTTTTTTAACCAATTATACATTTCATTAACTTTTTATATTAAAGTCATCCAATCAAATCATTGGCTCGTGACTGGTGGTGGCTGACAACTATGGGTATGGTTAGGTGGGTCCGGGTCCAGGTCCAGGTCGGGTGATGTAAGAAAGACAATTCATGAAGTTTAAGAGTCGAAATTAGAATTTGGTAAAAGGAATTATTTTGAATTAATTTTTCAAATACAACATACAATGAAATTTCACATTACAAAACTAGAAAGCCCCTAGTCGCCTGCTCGGGCCCCATGCCTAAAGAGCAAGCCCCACCATAACCTATTGAAGAAAATGTGACAATATTTTTATTTAATTAATCCTTGTTGAATTTTAAGATTTTAAGCTTCTTAATTTTGTGGATTTTAAAAATTAAGGGGCTGTTCTCTTTGTGTTTCAATTTTGTGTTTTGTGTTTTGAGTGTCCGTTTTGAAATTTCTGAAAACGCGTTCTTTTTGTCATTCTGAAAAACTATTTTTGAAAACATAAAAATGAAAAACGCGTTTACTTTGAAATTTTGAGATTTTTTTTTTGTTTTTGATAACATTATTGTTTATGGGGAGAAAAATATATTTTTAAAGATTATGATTATATAAAGATATCAAAGTATGAAAATTCATAAAGAACAATTATAATGTATTTCATTTTTAGTATAATGATTGTGTTATAATGTTATTTTTTATACCTTTGCTAATATATATTGCCCGTACTCGGAAAACTTCATGGATCCATCCCTAAATGAGGAGCAGGAAGGCATGCGTCGTTTGCATGCATAGCTACATACAACATTGGATGTCCATTCAAGCCAAAAGTGATGCACCATAACAATTCGCACAAGCTCTCAACAAAGGCACATCCATCAAAATTCCACGAAAAAAGATATATTTGTAGGAAGAAGTATTAATATGTCACAAACAGAATAGCTAAAGAGTACAAATGAGAACTAATATTAAATGAGCAAACTATAGCAAATCCATCTAACATAAAAAAAAAATAAGCACCAAAAGTTTATTTCAGACGACAAAATGTACACAGACATAATATATGGGACTGCAAAGGGGTTGCACCAATGATTTCAGGAAGGTCAACAGCAGATGAACTTAGAGGAATCAATCCATAAGCTGCTTCCCATAGTGTTCATATTATCCATTCAACCTCAAGGCCATGAGCACAAAGCATTGATGCAATTCCCTAGGCAGTAGCTTCAACTGTTGCTTCTGTTGCATGCAGTTCTCTCTATGCCATCAACTTGTCTTAGGGGAGGAAAAAACAAGGCAGGTTGAGAAAGTATTCTGAAAAGCAAAGCATCTGCAGCAATATCTGCTCTCATGGACATTGCAATTCCAATTGCACGCAAGAAATGTAAGTGCATCCAATTCCTTGAAAGCTGCACATGGGATATCAAGAACACTGATTCTTCAACATTGTAGTATTAGATGCAATAACAAAGTATATAAAAACATAGAGATCATCAACATTAACATTTGGTGGAGAAGAACTTTGCGGTAAATTATTATCATTCATGAAGAACTATTAGCTGCACGATTCTTTGGTGGAGAAGAACTTTGCGGTAAATTATTATCATTCATGAACTGAAAAAATAAATGCAAAGCATATAAAAACATAGAGATCATCAACATTAATGTAAAGTGAATAACAACAAGCTAGCATGTATAAAAAGAGATCATGCAGGTATACATCGAGCAAGTGATGCAAAACTAATTCATATAATAGGAAACAGTTAAAATCATTTTCATCAGTGACTTAATCTATGTTGCAAAACTATCCAACTGATTGACAATTGGTCAATGATTAGCATCTCAAGGTAAAATATATCTCTTTATGTTTGAATTATTTGTTTATTTGATCTAATCTATTATTTCCTACATACTGTAGTGGACAGTACCAGTGCTTTACCATGTCAAGTGAAAGGAAGTAGTAGGAGATGTCACTGCTCTCACTAAGGCCATTCCGGTCCACCGCAAAATGTATTGAATGGTATAACCTTATAATCTAAATAGAGACAACACTTTGGGTACATTTACCTATGGTAAAATATGGTCTATGATCTAATAAGGTTCTATCCAAGTGATTGACATTTGAAAATAGACTAAGAAACTACAAAGTGAAATCCACAAATTCCAAAGGTCATTGCTCCTCTGTAGTTTCTTCTCAGCCTATCTTCCAATGTGAATGGCTCTTTCATTCCAATATATGTATATTCTAATTTTTGAATCTCAGTGGACAAACAAAAGAGACTATGGAAGACACTGATTCTGAACACAGCAAAGATGTGGCACAAAAAAAAAAAAATTCAGCGAAAGCATTTACCAGTAATGAAAAGATTTTCCAGTAGGCATACGAGTAAAAGGATGAGAATACAGACCTCAGTCGCTTTCAATTTTAGTTCATCATCAATTGAACAAATGTACTTCACATAATATCTTCAACTTGGAGACAAATGTAGAAATCAAAGTCTTATTTAGTCATTCCAATATATGTATATTCTAATTACTGAAACTCATTGGACAAACAAAAGGGACTATGGACGGATTACGTAAATCTCTCACTTCTCAACCAAAATAAGCAAATTAACGGTAAATTCCGAAACAAAACAAAACAAAAGGGACTATTACATACAGTTCTCAGAACATGCAAATTACCCAACAAATGAAGTCTATTATATCCAGTTCTCAACCAAAATAAGCAAAGTGAAAGGGGTAATTTGGGAAGACTATCTCGATACCTCGATTTGAAGATCCCATAGAGAACCCTTCGATTTGGGTTGTGGGTTTGAGAGAGACGAAATTGCCTTTCTAGTTCGTCTTCGTTACGGGAGAGCCGGAGAAGGGAGAGACAGAGAATTGAGAAACGAGAGCCGGAGAGGGGTGAGAGAGAGAGAATTGAAAAACACATGTTTCCCGTGTTTTGGCCATTTCCCTTGTTTTCCCTAGTTTTGTTGTTAAATTTTCAAAACGTAGTTTCAATCGTTTCCTATTTTCAGTGTTTTCTTTTTTTCCATTTTCGGAAATGCGTTTTTGAAAATGAGAAAGAGAACATGTTTTCAGTGTTTTGAAAATTTAAAAAAAAAGAAAACGAAAACGACAAAGAGAACAGGGCCTAAGCTTTCAAGTGACACAAGTTTGATGAACATAATTTGAATGGATAAAGTACCGATCGTGGCCATCAACTTGACCTTGAGATTGTACAAATCCTAGTATTGGAAAGTGAAAAATTTACGTTTGGATGAGTTACTCGCGTTCACATTCATTAGTCAACTGTGTTGGACGGACAACCGCTTATTATTTTTAGAGTAGTGCTATGGGTACATAAAGGTACCCATAGCACTTGACACCCACCCGGAAACCCTCCAATAGGGGGCAAACACTTGCCCATTATGTCAACCATTATGGGAAATGCTATGTACAAATAGCATTTCTCTTATTTTTAACTTCTCAAAATTTTCATATGTTTTTTCATTATATTTAAATTCACACTTGAATGAAATGAAGTGGGAGATATAGGTTGAGAACTACTTTGCACAGTTTCTTAGACTGGGGATGATATTGTACCAACCTCCTAAGGTTCGAGACCAGTGCTTCAATTTTCCCGATAAAACAAAATATGTTGAGTGGTTAGACAACGAAAACTAGAAAAATATAATAATTAATAAACATAATTGTCGCAAGAGTGGATCAGATGGCCCTCCACAACTATACGTGACAAATAGAAATTAGCCGTTCGGTAGAGATTAAAATCGGATTAAAATTGAAAAATTAGTCGTTATTATTAACTTTTATTAAACAAGTGAGACCCAATAACGACCATATTTTCAAATTTAATTGAATTTTAATCTCTATCGAACGATACCTAAATCTTCTCAGCCTTTGTTGACATAATGAGGATAAAGACGTATAATTTTATATCATCAATAATTGTATTGCTGAGTAAGATGAATTGAGCCTTGAGCATCATTTAAAATAAAATAAAAAAATTCATCCACATTTTTTTTAAATACAGTCTCACTACAGTAACATTAAAATTGACATTTTTTTTTTTAAAAGCGTATGATGTGGCAAACTTTCTTATCTTTGATTTCAATTCAACATAACTTCAAATAATTCATGGCATATATTTTTAGACCTCATACAATGCCAACCGTAATGCATACATGAAATGTACAAGTAGTATTTTCTTTCTCAATAATATAATTTCACACGTAAACTCAAAATTATTTTCTCACTTTTTAATTACAAATTCCTAAAAAAATCACTATTTCAAAATATATTAATACAAAACAAATGGAGCTCAAACAAGGGCCGAATGTGTGTATGCCTAATCAAAGATGGAGTTTATGTATGTGTATATGCTTTAAATATTTAGAATTTTGATATATCTTTGATTTTGTATGAGTATGCGCAACCTGCGAAGGTCGAATATAACAACAGTTTTCATATACTTCTTGTAACGATAAAGGGTAGAGCCAAATCCGTTATATAAAGTTCAAGTAAGTTGGCTCACATATGCTAATAGCTCGAGTAGAATAAGCGTTGGTTTGATTGACCTATCCATATGTTGTAAAATCACAACTTGTTATAGTAGTGTCAAGTGATCAAAATAAAAATAAAAATAAAAATTGGACATCTAACATGTGGTTCGCGTGAATTGTGCTGAGGAACCACCAGACAATAATTGACTAGGCACTACGACTTTGTCAAGTGCTAAACATAAAATAATAGCACCTATGAGTATGGATTCCCCCTTTCCATTGAAGTCAAGCTACCTTCCGTCCTTCCCCACCATTTTGAACTGTGTGTAACAATCAAGACTCTTCCAACTGTAGATTCCTTAGGAGATTTGAATAGTTGGCTCACAATGAATTAATCTAACTCGACAATTATAATTATTCATACAATTAAAATATTTTGTATGCGGTCTGACTCGATGAACGCACGAATAACCAAATTCGAAATAAAGTCTAGCCCTTGTTTGGTAGCCATTTTCATTTGTTTTGTAGAAAAAATATGTCCGTTAGGTAGTCATTATGATGTCTGCATCATTGATAAATCCAAGTGAAATTACATTTATACCCCCCTTTACATTTACTTCACTGTATGCTGATAGTGTCATTTTAGATAATTTGCTCTCTGCCGAGTCAAAAGGGACGGTTACAATGGGCACACGTTATAAATTTCTAAAAATGCAAAGAAAATTGCTACCAAGCTAATATGGAATAAAGAAATGTAGGTATGGTGATTCAATTTATACGTTATTGAAAGGTCAGCGCCAACAAGGCAACAATAGAATTGATTATTTGCTAGTCAATTAGTCATCGATTGATCTAGTCAAACACCACAATAATATACAAAAATTATCTCAAATAATCTATTAAAGAGGTTTGAATTATTTCACCACGAAAGTATAATAAATTAAAGAGTCTTAGTCGTGCACTTCTAGTAACTTTACTTTAGTCGGTGAATTTGATAAGGAAGTGAAAATATTATAATTGAACTTTAAAATATTCTAGTTTAATGTATCAGACAATATTTCATCAAACACATAATTTGACACAAGTAATACTTACACTTGCTAACAAATTTCCTTAACATAGATAAAGGTGAAAGATGTTTGTCTCAAGACACGTTCAATTTATCATAAGAAAAGAAACATGTTAGGAAAATGAAGTTTCATTATCATATAGAATGAGAGTCTCTTGTGTGGCAAAGGAATTGACATCTGTTATTCCATTTTAACATTTAACAACACCACGTTAAATTGGACTTACTTTCACTAAGAAGTGATCAAATTAAGCCCTCGTTTGGTTTGTATAAAAATCAATTTTTAGTAGATTTTGATAAAAGTTGATGAAATGTGTAGTTGAAAATTTTATAAAAACTGTGAATTTCATAAAATGTGCGGTTAAAGATAAGTTTGAGGAAAAATGAGGACCAAAATGGACTTCGATTTATATAATATTACAATACAATACAAGTTACATGGATATCAAAGCTGCTTATTTTCTTCAAGTTACATGGATATCAAAGCTTCTTATTTATTAGAAATAGCATTGAGTTGCAACAGCAAAAAGAGGAACTTTTCTTCGAATTGTGAGACCAGGATGTTCACTCATGTCCAAATCCTCCCCTTTTACTTCATTAGGCAATTCCCAATCAAATTTCTGCACAAGATTTGCTAACACAAGTTCATTGGTTGCCATTGCAAAAGCCATCCCTGGACAACCCCTTCGGCCAGCTCCAAATGGGATCAACTGGAAATTGAATCCTTTGAAATCTATCGAAGAATTTAAGAATCTCTCAGGTCGAAACATTTCTGGTTCGTCCCAAAGAGCAGGGTCTCGACCAATAGCCCATGCATTGATCATGACCATTGTCCCTGCTGCAATGTCATATCCCATTATATTAACATCTTTTCTTGCTTCACGAGGAACTAATAATGGGATTGGAGTATGGTACCGAAGAGTTTCCTTGATAACAAGTTTCAAATAATGCATTTTATCTAAGTCATCGTTAGTTATGTCCTGTCTGCCATTGAGAATTCCCCTAACCTCATTTTGCAACTTCTTCATGATGGGTGGGTGTCTTATGAGCTCGGACAGTGCCCACTCTAGAACTGTGGCTGTTGTATCAGTTCCACCAGCAAACATATCCTGAAAGCAAATCAAGAAAATTCAAGAAAAAGTAACATAAACAGAATTTATAGCTTCACACAAGAGTTTACATAGGTAGTTCAATTACGTTTTTAAGCCACCATCTTAAGCTTTTAAATGACGTGACAAAGTCCTGTATTCAAATCTAGTTGCTACCCATTGTTCGTGTGTCAGAAATTTAATAATATGAACCTGGTATGCACATTAAGAACGCGCAGACAAGACGTAAATTAGTATATATGTTTTCTCCCTAACTGCTTAAGCTCTTCGACAAAGTGGAGGGAGGGAAGGGGTAGGGATGGAAGAGAGAGAGAGAGAGGGAGAGGGAGAGGGAGAGGTCCTCACCAAAATTATTCCTTTGATACTATCTCTATCAATTGAAACGCCAGTGGTATTATCCTTGTAAATCTTGAGCAGAATATCAATAAAATCTTCTCTACTTTCATCTGTTCCACTTGAATTCTCCACGTCATTTTTCAATCGTCCTTCAATCACTGCTTCAAAGAATTCATCAAATTCTTTAGCAACAAAATTCATTCTAGCATCAAAACCATTAACACGATTAATCCACGCCAGCCATGGAATGAATTCTCCAACACTAAAGGTCCCCAAAATCTCCAAAAGTTCCCTTGTCAGCAATAGAAATTTCTCCCCAGTCGCCCCATCCCAGTATTTCCTCCCGAAGGCCGATCTACAGACCACATCAATTGTAAGCTCTGTAAACATATCACTCAAATTCAATTGCGATGAAGAAATATACGTTTTCTTAATCTTTTCCATCATCAAGGCAGTTTCTTCTTCCCTTATAGCTTGAAACGATTGCACCCTTTTATTACTCAGAAGCTGAAGTACAAATATGCTTTTCAACTGTCTCCAGTATTCTCCATATGGGGAAATTGACAAATTCTTCCCGTCGTAGAGAAGCCGCCGTGCAACGCTAGAATCTGGCCTGTTAGCAAAGTTGACATCGTGGGTTTTCATAATTTCTCTGGCGGCATCCGCCGATGAAACGATAAGCGCTGGCACACTTCCAAAGTGGAGAAGCATTAACGGGCCGTGTTTTCTGGCCAGGAATTGAAGAGAACGGTGAGGGAGTGAGCTCAGTTGGTGGAGGTTTCCGATGATCGGGAGCTTTGCCGGCGATGGCGGGACTCTTTTGTTGCCGGCCACCCTTTTGATGAAATGCCATAGAAGAAATATAGTGACGAGAGTGAGCGGACAAGGATGCACAAGGAAGTCAAAAATTTGTAGCTTAATACTCGACATGCTTTCTTTTTTGGTAGTATGTGGATCTTCTGAACTACCTGTATTTAATATGTCCATTTTGGCACCCTACGTACAAGAAAAATAACTCATTTAATATTTATAAATAAAAATAAATTACGGATAAGTAATTAAACCCCTGTTTGTGGCCTCTAGTTTGAAAAAACTACGGGTGTAAAATACTACGGGTGTGTTTGACTCCCATTTTTAGTGTATAATGTATTTTTGAATAATACATTAATAGAGAATGTGTGATTAAAAATGACGGAAAAGTTTTTGAATTGTGTGTAATATTATTTTATTGAATAATGTATGATTGAAAATAAGAGAAAGAAAAATGTATTTTGAAAAAAATGGGGATCAAATATATCCTATATTTTGAATAGTATTTTTTTTAGAACGTGTGGTTAAGAAGTAGGAAAAAAATTTGTGTTCATGTGTGGAATATTTTTATTGTATGAATCTATAATTGAAAATGAGTAAGAAAAAAAGATTAAATTAAATTCAAAGCTACCAAAGAGGGGAAAATTTCACATTGAACAATTGGTTGGGTGACAGTGAACGTGGTTCGATTTTGGCAATTCATGTCATATTTTCAACTCGAACTATTTTATTCAGTTTGAATTTTTTTCAAACCAAATCAAATCATTATTTGCGATTTGGTTCGATTCTAATCCGTAATTTACCTATCGATATTATAGTAATATATTTAAAACAAGTTAACATATAAATGTAAAAGAGAACTAGTAATGTTAAATGTTAAATTACATTCATATTTGTCTGAAAATTCGAAATACAAACAAAAAGGCAAAAAAACAATAGAATGCTAACATCTAGCAACGATCGATAACTTCCTTCCCCCCCACACTCAACCATGTTCAAAGGAGTATGCATTGCTTGCCAAATTTATAGGCATACAACTTTAGTGGTTCGCTTCCTAAACAGACTTACAAGATTTCCTGTGAAGCATGTGAATAAATTATTTTCAAAGTTTGATTATTAAATAAATTAATAGAACGAATAAATCTTTATTCCTTTTTATTTAATTTTTCTTATTTGCTTTTCATATTGTCACAAGATGGATCGTAAATGCAGAGTTACATTCAATTGTTATAGTTTGGTTAAAACTCCTCTCGTTTTGCTAGTGAGATGAAAAATATGGATTCAACACGATATATTTAGATGTACAAAGATTGATACACTTCAAGTTTATTGAGAATTAACGAATTTCATTATCGGACTACTTTTAAAAAGCGGAAGTTAGTTATACTAGTTAGGAGATTTTAACATTTCCACACGGTCGATACGTTACGTTCTTCGTTCTTTCCAAGCTAAAGACAATTTCATTAATCATCTAGGCACACAAACGATTATTTTTCGATCCAAACCACAACTCATAAGTGTGTAATAAGTTCGAAAACAACAAATATTTAAACCAATAGAGACAAAAAAAAGTAATGAATCAAAACGAGAGTAAAGAAACTAATAAACATTTAATGAAGAAAAAAATAATGAACACTTAATGAAGAAAATACAAATAATGAAAACTAGATGAACTATGAAAGAAACAATGAACACTTAATGGAGAAAAAATGGAAAGAATAATGAAGAAAATGGCTTGAATAAGAGTCTGAGATTGACCGAGAGAGAAGAGAGAAAGAGGAGACTTCGGCAAAAATTAGTAGACTAACAGGCAAAAGATGACTGAAATCGACGATTGGAAATTGCATTTTTGTTCAGCAGTGGAGGGTAGGCGTCAAATGTTAGAAAATGAGAGTTTCAATTAGGGTTTTTGAAGCTCCGAGCGTGATTTGCTGCCTGAGTTGAATTATGATTTGGATTGTTGAAAATATATGCATCTTTTGTTCATTTTTATATGATTTGGGGATAATTTTAAGAGCCTGTTTGGTACGACTTAAAATCCAATTAAAATTGAAAATATGACCGTTATTGGGTCCCACCCGTCTAATAAAAGTCAACAATAACGGCTATATTTTCAATTTTAATATGATTTTAATCTCTACCACATACCCTCTAAGATTAGTTTAAATATCAGATCATGACATGTGTAGTAGACTTGTAAAATCATGGGCCACTAATGATTAACCTAATTTATTCTATGCGATTATTTCAATGGGTTGATTGTAATTTGTATTGTTAAATTGGTTTTTTTTCTGAAAAGTGAAAACTGTAAAATTTATAATTTAATAAAATTAAATTTTAATTAGAAATGAAAAAAGTGGTTTTGGTTCGATTTTGTGTGATTTTTGAAAATCAAAACCTAACCGAATCATTTAAATGGTTTGGTTCGATTTGAGGGGAAAATCGGGAGTCCAAGTGGAATCGAACCAATAGTTTCAAACCAACGAGTTCAGTTCAATTTGCGGTTTCGTAGATTTTTTTGTACAGTCCTAGCAGGATTTGAAAGATCATAAAAGCGAAAAAGGGGAGGGGGAGGGAGAGGGAGAGAATTAGTTCCATAAATCATGGTGGCGGCTATGGTTGTGTAACGGTGGAGTTGGGGTGGATTATTGAAAACACCTGCATTTTTTAGAATTGTTTATAATAATATGTTAAAATTATTTATAGATAAAAATAGATTATGAATAAATAAATAATATTCATGAGTATCACGAAATGTGTAGATAAGTGTAATTTTGTTCGATTTTTTATGAATCATTAGATTTGAGGGAAAATTTCAAGTGGTAACAATTTGGATTTTTCTGGTTTGTTTTTAAATCAAAGCATTTTACTTTTCACTCATTTTAAGTTTAAAATTTTTCTTGAAATATTTCATGTTTAGCTCTAAGTTATCCCAATTCGAAGCCGCTTTGGTTTCCTAAGCAGGAGGGAAATGGGAAATGGGAAACGGGTTTAGAGCCTTTGTTTTCACTTTTCCCTTTTTCTTAGGTTGGATATATGCTGAGTAGATCGTTAAAAATATTTTTAATTAAAAATGGAAACTACATGACATTTTACCGAAAAGCTATTAAGTGGACCTTAATGCACTAAAAAAGTAAGGTTGAACATCATAATGTCAAAAATATTTGTGCGAAATTGGAATTCTTGAAATAGGAATAAAATTAAAAAACTAGAAAAAATCTAAAATCTAAAATGAAAGAAAACTAAATCCTAAATAAGAAAGGAAAAAGAAAATTATATTCTAAATAAGAAAAAAGAAGAAGAAAAAAAAAAGTTAGAATCAATTTTAGGATCTAAGGGTGCGTTTGATTGCATTTCCTATTTTGAAGCTTTTGATTGCTATTTTTTTCTATGGAAAATATTTTTCAAAATTTAAAAATATGTCTAATTTTCTTTATTTTTATGAAAACATTTCATTTGTCCTCAATACAAGAAAAATATTTTCTTTTTCTAAAATATACTTTCCATGCCAATCAAACACACTCTAATTGTTTGCGTAGAACCTCAGTTAAAAAAAAAAAAAAAACTCATCGTCGAATATAATTAAAGAAAATAAAATCAATCAATAGAGATGAAAATATTCAAAAATTAATGTCAATACTAATATAAAACGAAACATAGTTTGGCAGTAACAAGGATGTTAGAAAACGAAACATAGTTTTGTTGGAATTAATTGATTTTATTGGGTTTGATTAAATGTTGTATTTAATGAGTGGACCATTACAATTAATTTGAGTGAATTGGAAAAGTCTTCAATATAGGCCTGTAAGTTGATAAGCCAATTTCAAGTGTCTTATATATGGTAAGGAATTCCACATCGAAAATTTACAAGAAATAAGTCTTGTCTATATAGTGGGATATGTGTATAAGTTATAATTTAATAAGTGACCTAAAACTTGGCTACTTTCGGCTAGCCACCACTAGAGTGGTGCTTCGCACCACTCGCGCGCGCGCCACGCCCCTGTCCCTGCCTGCGCATGTCTCACGTACGCATCGTTGCGAGGAGTTGTGGAATCTTATAGTTTTCAAAAATTGACTCATGGTTCGATGATATGGCAACGGGAGGCTCGACGAGCTGGCATCCTATGTGACACACACGTAGCAAGTTGCGTCACTTGTCTTGCAGGCAGTTGGTTCAATTAGACGTACGTGTGGCATCTGCATGGTTGGTGACTGTTCAGAAATTGGTGAACATGCATGATGAATGGATTCTACAATTCATAGTTTAATCTAGGCCGTCGATTATGAAATAGTGCAATCCAATGGCTAAGACGAATCATACCAAGTGATGCACCAATTCATGAAATGTCACGTACACATTCAAGGAGACGCTTCAATATCTATAAATAGAGACCTCTAAATTCGTTTTTTGGACACACCAAATCAATTAAATTATATTGATTTCTAAATTCTCTCTCACTTACTCTCTCTCTCTCTCTCCATATTCTGTTCTTCATATATATTCCGTTCGAGTACAATTATTTCTTGGTTCGACTGACAATGTTAGTATTGTGCAGTATCGACTTTGGAAGAAGCGTTGTATCTTGGGAGACAGACGTCCATAATCTCGTTTGCACATTGTTGGGGGGCGAAATCTGTCTTAAGGAGATTTGCTTTGGCATATTTCGCTTCATCTTCAACTTTCCTTTTTCCGCTATTTTTATTTGTTCTTTCGATTGCAATAGTCGAATTTCCAACAACAAGTTTTGAAGGTTGTTTGGTTCAACTGCAAATAGATGGATTACAACAATTCGTCCTAAGTCTACATTCTTGCATGTACGACAAGCTCCAAGCAAGGCTCCATAAGCAACAACATTGGGCTCAATGGGGATATCTTAAATTGATATGCCTCCATTAAGCGACCTCCACGACTTGGAACGTCAACCATGCATGAATAGTGCTCCATTATCCATCGGTGTGTGTCGCGACGTCTGAAGCCTTTTACGAAGGTCACGAGATCCGCAAACCTTAGCGAAGGTAGCGAGGTAACACAAAAGCAAATTCAAATATCTCCTTCAATGGCTTGAGATTGAGGTGACTTCAAATACAAAAACAACAAAGGCAGCTTACTTAATTGCTAGTTGTTAAGATCAAGTGGATGCGAGCTATAGTATATATAGAGTTTTGCAAATCAATACGTATAGGTTCGTAATCAAGAGGTTACGTTTTGGAAGAATGCGTACACAACTTGTTGGATAAATGCCGGTTTTTTTTATACCCAATAAATCCCTAGCAATAATGTTAAACCGATGTTAGATAATTTTATATCGACACCTTAGTGATAGTTCGACTTGAAAATAACTTGGGGTCACTAGAAGCAACTTATTTGAGTTAATGTTGCTCGTGGTCCAACACTCATAAATGACCCAAATCGTGGTTATTAGTTGGATGGTGATATATGGTGGCCCATTTAGTGAAGTTTAACCTAATTGAGTGACCTAACTAGTGCTATATATATATTCATCTCTTTTCTGTCGTTGTATGGGGCGTGTGTGTGTGATAATGCAATAGAGAGGCACTCGAGAATATAGGTGATGTATTGAGTTTTCACCTTGCTTCCTTACATTTTTTCCTCCTTTTGTAATATCGCAACCACCACAACCCTTTGTAGGTGAGTAAACTTGCGGCAACTAAGTGTATAAAGTTGTAGGTCGAGCCTCCTCGGTTGGTGTTTGTTTGGTTGATTAAACTGAGCCCGGATTATGATTTCGCAAAGATTTCCGCAATAGCCTTGCCCAAAACTGGAGTTATTTGAGTCAGCGTCTAAGAGTCAATTGCTCAATAACCATTCTCTAAAAGGCGACAAGGAACCATTACGGCGGTGGTGGACGTGCTTGGTGAAGAGAAAGGGGATGCGGTAGGGGTTGGGGTTTGGAGGATAGATCATTTATTATTATTATTATTATTTGGTTTTTTATTCTTTTTTGGTTTATTTATTTATACTTTATTTAATCTCATTTTTTTTCAAAATACATTTTTATCCTCTTTTCAATCACACACGTTTCAATAAAATAATATTATAAGCAATCCAAAAAAATCTCTTTCATTTTTAATCACACATTCTCCATTAATCTACTATTTCAAAATGCATTTTATCTAAAAAAATGTGGCTCAATCATGCCATTAATGTATTAATTTAAAGTTATCATTTTATCCATTTTAACTTTAATTTAGGTGGAGTCTCAATTGTATTTTTGGGGAAAAAGATGAAGTGAAGTTGAATGTGGTGGAAAATAAAGTTTTAAAAATTTGAGATTGTAGGTGAGACATAAATAATTGAATTTATTTTGTAAAAAAATAAAAAAAGTTTGAGTATTGAAATTACAATTATTCCCTTTTAATTTTGGCATTTTTTACTGTTTTTAACTGCATATATGATTGATATGATGGTAAGGTGGTTTTTTGCACAACATGTTTCAAATAAGAGGCGTTTTCCGTGATTTTCAATAGATAAGAGAATATATCGCACATAGAAACGTTTCTAGATGATTTTTTGCTATTAATCATTTTCTTCTCATATTTAAAGTTTCACTAATGCTTTAGATACCAAATCCTCATTACTCATGATTTATTATTATGTCGCGTACTTTATTGTTGATTGTGAATTGTATTCTAATAGTCTCATCGAGCTTTAAAGTGCACTCCTTTATACATCATCTTTAAGAAATCCTTGATAGCTTGTGAGTTTCTGAAAACTTGTTGTAATACCAATTTTTGTGTGATAGTGAGATTGAAAACTTTGAAACAATAATAAATTTAAAAACCTAAACATGTGTAGAGAATATTTTGTTAGTATTGAAATGATTATGAAAAAGTATAAAAAAACATAAGTCATTGTTCAGCTCTCATTTTGGTGAATTTATAAATTTTGGAATAGTAGTTGAAAAATAATAAAAAGTTTTATATTTGTGCGTAATATTATTTTATTTGGAGAATATATGATTAAAATTAAGAAATAAAATTTTAAAAAAAAATTAATATGGACCAAAGAAGGGCAAATTAAATTCTAGGAGTAGAGAATTTAAAATCACAATCTTAAAAAGAAGAAATCATATTCGAAATAAGAAAGAAAAAAAGAACTCTATATATTTTACATAAGAAAGAATAAAAAAAAATATATATATATTTGGAATAGGAGTGTCCGGTATCAAATATTTATATTCTCGAGTGCTCAATTTGTCCAAAGTTTAGGAACGCCATTGCAATTTACTCTTTCTTAAAAGGTTTGGAGAATCTCAAACAAAGCCAAAGGTTATTAAAAAAGCATCCACGTGTACGGTCAGATATTGCCTTATGCCTTCAACGGATTCTTCACTGATAATTAGGTTTTTATTTATTGTGGGCTTTGCTTCGTGGGGCCCCCCTCTCGTGAGAAGGGTCTGGATACCCATGGCAAAATCCTTTTATTGTTCACATCGCAACGCACGTTATCTCATTCAACTACATACAATATTCTCTATCTAAAATTTTCGGACTCTCTAATGGAGACGGAGCGCGTGACGGAGTTGACAATGGACTGGCGGCCGAGGAAGAGGCCGCGGTTGGGCTGGGATGTTGGACCTGAGGCACCTAAGGTATTAAAGATCTGATCTTTAATTTTTTAGATTTATTTTGTGTTTTCTTTTGTTTTTGTAGATCTGATGAAAAAATAGAATTTTATTCGGTCAGGTATGATGAATTTTGAAAATTTTGCGTTGTATTTGTCGATATGTAAACTGAAAAGCAATTAATTAGATCTGTGTATTTTATGTGTATAATTTCACTGCGTGTTTTGCATAATCTATTAGATCTGTAAAGTTGGATAGTTATCCTTTTGTTTAGTTAAATAGCTATATATCAGATGCAAAAATTGAGATTTATGCTAACCCGAAATAGTTCGAAAATTTTCCCTTCTGATTTGTTGATATGTAAGGAGGAATTCAATTGGTCAGATGTGTGATTTTTCTAAATTTATTTGCACGACGTGTTTCGCATCATCTGTTAGACCTGTTAAGTTGTATAGTCATCTGACTCATCTCTGTGTCTTATAACTTATATAGGTTCACAATTGTCGGATTCATGGACACAATTCTATTTTGGTTTCAGCTTCTTGTTTTTTGGGCAACTTATTTTCATGGCTACATAGTTTTAATCATTTCTGATTTCTGCATGTACATCTGTTTATTACTTTATTTATACCCAGATCAGGTCTTTCAAAATAAATTTATGCAAATAGTTGTACATGTAAATGGTTTGTTTACATGATATTGGCTGCTTTATAGCTTCTTAGAGCATCATGAATATGGCAGAGCTTTTCTTTGGGCTTTGTTATGTTTGTTTTTTTGGACAAGTTATTTCTCACTATGATCAAGTGTGTGGTTTTCTTTGTTTTTATATTGAATTCTATGCACGTGCGATCTATTTCATGATAACCACGTTTTGGTCTTCTTCTCAATGCAATGAACGAAGTGTGTTTGGAAGGGTATGGAAGGTGGTGTCAAGGAGGTAAACTAAATTAATGATATTTGATATTTAAAAAACATGAATGGATGCATGTGTGTAGGCTCAGCTAGGATTCTTTTGTGGACAAGAGATTGGAAATGTGACAAGCTATGCACCTTCAAGCACAGAGTACACTAGTTCTCTGTTTGTTAAGGGCTTGGCTCGAAATGGTTCTCCACCGAGGCGAGAAGATGACAAAGATGGCCATTATATATTTGAGCTTGGAGAAAATTTAACTTCTCGCTGTAACTACCTTTTACTATCATCAAAACAGTTTACTGCTATTGTTTGAATATGTATTCATATAGGTTATGTTGATGTATTTCTTTCACAATTTTATATGCGAATTTTCCTTTTCAACTACTATCTCATTTTTACCTTTCGGTGACCCATTAATTTTTAACTTATTTTAGTTTTAATATACACATGGAATGAATTACTTAAAACATTATGGAAAATAAGTTAAGCTTGCCGGTGCAACAATTTTTTCATCTGATATGATTTAAGTCTTCAGCTTATGAAGTTTTTGAAGGAGAATTTTTTTCTTCTTCTGATTGAGAACTTGAAATGACCTTGTTTTTGTAACATTGGACCATTAGTGGGAGTTTAATATATAGTTTTTTTTTTTATGTCTATCACTTTCTCTTATGTTGCATTCTGTTATATATTTGCAGATAAAATACACAGCAAGATGGGTGAAGGTGAATCACTAAAACTGATAGAAAAGAATCCTGCTTGTATCAGGAGTGTGGCCTCTGTTCAGCTGTTTCCTAAACTGGAATGTTACATGCAGGCACTTTTGGTCAGGTCTTGGAGTGCTGGGATCGGGAAAAAGAAGAAATGGTTGCCATCAAAATTGTTCGCGGAATTAAGAAGTATCGTGATGCAGCTATGATTGAAGTGGAAGTGCTCCAACAACTTGGAAGACATGATAAAAGTGGCAATCGGTGAGTAAATTTTCCTACGAACTTGTCTTTTATGCCACTTCTATGGCTTTTGAAACCGTCAGTTGTTGAACTGGTTTATTCTCTGCAGTTGTGTACAAATACGGAACTGGTTTGACTATCGTAACCATATATGTATTGTAAGTATATAATCAATAATTTCGGTGGATTAATTTCCCCAACTAAATGTTTTTAAGGTTGAGATCGTGGATGAATTTAAATGGTCTTAACAGGTCTTTGAGAAGCTTGGACCAAGCTTATATGATTTTCTACAGAAAAACAATTACCGCTCATTTCCCATTGATCTTGTCCGTGAGATTGGCAGACAACTGTTGGAATGTATAGCATGTGTGTAATAGTTCTCTTCATCCATAATACACGTTTTAGATGCAACGTCTTTAATACTACAGAACGTCAAAATTCCTTGAAAAAAAATAATAATTTTGGAGGCTTTTATAAAGTAAAATATGAAATTGGTATCTCTTCTTAGTCATAATCTACAGTAGGGTAATTTATAATTGCTTGGTTCCCCATTAGCATTAATTTTTGCTCCAAATATTTTGCAGTCATGCATGATTTGCATCTCATCCATACCGATTTGAAGCCTGAGAATATTCTTCTTGTCTCCCCAGAATACATAAAAGTTCCTGATTACAAGGTAAAATCCTTTTTTTTTTTTTAATTATTATTTATGTCCTTCTGTAACAACTTCACGTTTTAATACACAAGCTACATTGGAAGACAGAATTGTGTAATTTTTGAGCTTCTGATGCTTATTTGCTGATGGTCTTGTTTTGTTCTTCTGGCCATACCGTATAATCAGGGTATTGCTTTCATTTGTTTGTATGCTCTATCTATATGCCCACTACTGACTTGATACATTTTTATTGCTTTTAGGGTTCTTCAAGGTCTCCAAAGGATGCCTCTTACTATAAAAGAATCCCCAAATCAAGCGCTATCAAAGTAATTGATTTTGGCAGTACGACTTGTGAAAGAAAAGATCAGAGCTACATTGTATCCACCAGGCATTACCGTGCACCTGAAGTCATCCTAGGTGAAAATTCATGAACTAAGATGTGTTGGTTTTCGTTACATACTCCTAATATTACATTATCTAGGTTCAAATTAATTTATTTGATTGTTACCATCACAGGACTTGGTTGGAGTTACCCGTGTGACATATGGAGCGTTGGTTGTATTTTAGTGGAGCTATGCTCGGTATGCTATCTAATTACCCCCATATTCGATGTATATTTTGGGACTGGCTGCCGAAGTAGTGATTATATCCAACTTTAGCATTATTAACAGTTTTTGCCTGCCATGGTGCAGGGAGAAGCATTGTTCCAAACTCATGAGAATTTGGAGCACCTTGCAATGATGGAGCAAGTTCTAGGACCACTGCCTCACCATATGTTAAAGAAGGCCGAGTAAGTTCTTGTTCTTGCTTTTTACATCGTGTGCAGTGCTTGGACATTGGCTAAGCTCATGATATGTCAAAAGTCGATTTTAAGTAACTTTTGTTTCCAAACATGTTAGAATACATTACCTTTGCTCACTTTACTTGGAGAGGTTACTTAATTTGATATTATGTCAAAATCAGCAAATTACTTCCCATCCGGATTGAGGATTATTTGGAGGTTTACTAAATCTCTATTCTATCTTACAGCCGCCAAGCTGAGAAATACGTTAGAAGAGGTAGGCTCGACTGGCCTGGAGGAGCAACATCGAGAGACAGTATCAAAGCTGTTCTAAAGTTGCCCCGCCTTCAGAACCTAATCATGCAGCACGTAGATCATTCAGCAGGAGATTTTATTCATCTATTACAAGGGCTTCTTAGATACGACCCATCGGAACGGTTTTCGGCTCGTGAGGCCCTTGGACATCCTTTTTTCACCAGGGATCATATTAGAAGATCTTGAAAATTAAGCAGATTTTAGACGTGCCAGGGAAGATGGTGCAATGCTCGTTAAGGTCAAGCCTTTGAGTACGTTTCGCCGTGCTAAAACACAAGCACACCAGGGAAGCTAGTGCAATGCTTGTTAAGGTCAAGCCTTTGAGTCCGTTTCCCCGAGCTAAACACAAGCAGGCTGGAGGTCAGATGAATCCAGTGGCTGATTTCTTCGTCGAAAGAAGTCAGATGAATTGCTTTGTTGCCTTGATGGTTTATGTTGTATAACCATTTTACACAAGTGTAAAATGCTTTTATTTATTTATTTGCCTTCTTCCATTTCTAAATGTGTTTGGTTAGTCTGGGCTGTTGCGGGTTCTCACTAATCTTATGAGTTTGTAATGATACGGTGGATCCAATGACGCCTTGACACTTGTCCTCTCTTGTATCGTAATGCAAAGTTGAATTCAACAACAGGGATGATTATTATCCAGTAATATTGTTGTTTTTCGAAGACGAGAAAGGAAAGGTCAAGCATATATAATAAGAGAGTCTAGTCCTAATCAACAAATACTAAAGCTCGACGACTTGAGCATGTATCGAGAGAAGGTCGAGGCTAAATCAAGACGCAACTTGTTGATACTGGCTAGTAGGAGTGGGTATTGAAACACGGTCTGAAAAATTGACCCGGTCCAACCTGAAAATGGGTCGGGTCGGGTCGGTTTAGGGATACATACGGGTCACGTAAATGTAAAATAACATTGGGTCGGGTCAGGTCGGTTCAACATAAAAACCCGATCCACTATATGCAAATCTCCTCTTTTTGTGTGAATTCATTACAAATCTCCTCTGCAAAACTACAAGTCCCACTATGCTCATCGACATTGCCTCCTTATGCTCAGGTCCAACTTCAACTTCACGGTGGAACACCACCACCACAACCACGAACTTGTCCCTTTTGACCACCTAATAGTTGACATCGAGCGCCACCGTGAGGACAAGTAATGGGAGCACAACTACTTTTAGATCCACCATCCTGAGTTGCTGATTCTAGCCCAGTCGACTCACCAGGGGGCTCCCGAACAAGGGTCCCAACCCCGAGTGGGAGGACTTCATGAATGCCGAGGACTGTGTGAATGACGAGGAACGATTTAATGTTACCATCAGGTTGGTGGTTTTGTTCCCCAAGATCGATGTGGGCCCTATAGATGGGTACGTGAGTGAGCACGAGCTGACTAGAGATGCCAATGGGTCGAGCCGAGCCGACTCGACCCATACTCGGGTGAGCTCGGCTCGCGGCCAACGACCAGAGCGGGTGTTCGGCTCGTGCCCGAGCTCGCCAAAAAAAAAAAAAATTTTTAGAAGGATTTTTTTTTTTTTTGGCCGAGCCGGCTCGGGCTCGTTTGCCACCTCTAGAGCTGGCTGAGTGGAACTTGCAGCAGAGCCAACGAGAGGTTTTGCATCAGACTGAAATGGAGATGGAGGTTCATGATAAGAATAAAGCTGAAAGTCAAACAAAATTGAAGGGTAATTTTGCTTCTATTAGGTTTAGGGTAGGAGACGAGTCGGGTGGGGTCAGTTTAGGGTAGGAGACGGGTCGGGTCGGTTTAGAGTAGGTCCAAAACCGGTTATAACAATTCAGGTCGGGTCGGTTTTGGGTCATTGGCTCATTGCCCACCCCTATTGGCTAGAAGAAAACAACATTATTGGCTAATATTACAATCTATATTAACGTCACTCTTATTGACAGATACTCACGTGGAGTGGAACCCATGTGAATAAAGAAAGAAAAAATCCTCCCAACCAAACCTGAAACCTTTCCAGGATTGTATTTTTTGGGTATGTAACTACAAATCTTTTGCAATCAATTTCTTTCCTGTCATCCACTAAAATTAATACTTTTTATATTAGTCAATTTAACCAATATAGAGCTATGTTCGGTAGTAATTTTTTTCGGAAAATATTGTTTTGAGTAATGAATTTTTAAAGAATGTGATTAAAAGGTAGAGTCAAATTTTGGATTTACTTGTATAATATTTTATTGCATAAAAATGTGCTTAATAATGAATACGTAGAAAACATAATTTTAAAAGAATGAAAGACAAATAGGAACAGAGCCAGGAAGTGATGAATTAAAAATTCAGAAATCAGATAAAATTTCCTACAATAAATAATACACCCTGTTGTATTTTAATTCTTTTTAATCATTTTAAAACTATTTAAACATTTTTATTAATCATAATGTTGCTCTAATACATTTCCAATTACATATTGGTAAAACTTTTGAAAGCTTAGCCAAATTCTGTTGCCCTAATAATACACGTGGCATCACATAACTTCAATAGCACAGAAACCCCATGCTCCCATGGGCAGCAATATACCTCTGTAGAAATGGATAGAACCCATTTGAGGCCGTCTTCTCTTCTCATAGAGTTATCCCTCCCACTCACCACACACACTCCCTCCCCCTCTCCGTCTCCCTCTCTTACACTTCATCTACAAACTCCGTTTTTGCTCTTCGATTCCTCAAAATAACCAGTCACCTATGGCTACAATTTCAGCCACAGCAGCTGCATCTACAAGACTTGCATACGCTTACACCCCGGCTTCTTCCTCTAGTCCCTCCCCTACACACAGTTCTTCAAAACCCACAAAAGTTGTATTTTCCTCTTCATTTACTCCTTCTTTATCTACCCTTTTTGTCAATCCCGCCGCCACCGCCACCGCCCATCGGTTCCACCGACGATTTACTGTCAGGGCCGCTAGGGGAAAATTCGAGCGGAAGAAACCGCATGTCAATATCGGAACCATTGGCCACGTCGACCATGGAAAGACCACTCTTACCGCTGCTCTGACTATGGCCTTGGCCTCCCTTGGAGGCTCCGCCCCTAAAAAGTACGACGAAATTGATGCCGCCCCAGAAGAACGCGCCCGTGGTATTACCATTAATACTGCCACTGTGGAATACGAGACTGAGAACCGCCACTACGCTCACGTGGATTGTCCTGGACATGCTGATTATGTTAAGAACATGATTACTGGTGCTGCACAAATGGATGGTGCTATTTTGGTGGTTTCAGGGGCGGATGGGCCTATGCCCCAGACCAAAGAACACATTCTGCTTGCTAAACAAGTTGGGGTGCCGAATATGGTGGTTTTCTTGAACAAACAAGACCAGGTTGATGATGAAGAGCTGCTTCAATTGGTTGAACTTGAGGTAAGGGAATTGTTGTCTTCATATGAATTTCCCGGTGATGACATTCCAATTGTTTCGGGCTCAGCTTTACTAGCTTTAGAGGCATTAATGGCGAATCCGGGGATCAAAAGGGGTGAACACGAATGGGTTGATAAAATTTATGCGTTGATGGATTCTGTTGATGAATATATTCCTATTCCTCAGAGGCAGACCGATTTACCATTCTTGATGGCTATTGAGGATGTTTTTACAATCACAGGTAGAGGTACCGTGGCTACCGGCAGGGTAGAGAGAGGGACGATTAGGATTGGGGAGACAGTGGATATTGTCGGATTAAGAGAGACTAGGAGTACTACTGTGACTGGTGTTGAGATGTTTCAAAAGACTTTGGACGAGGCGTTGGCTGGGGACAATGTGGGGTTGTTGTTGAGAGGTATTCAGAAGGTAGATATCCAGAGGGGGATGGTTTTGTCTAAGCCAGGGACTATCACTCCGCACACAAAGTTTACAGCCATTGTGTACGTGTTGAAGAAGGAGGAGGGTGGAAGGCATTCCCCATTTTTTGCTGGGTACAGGCCACAGTTTTACATGAGGACAACCGATGTTACAGGGAGGGTGTCTACGATCATGAATGACAAGGATGAAGAATCGAAGATGGTGATGCCCGGTGACAGAGTGAAGATGGTGGTTGAGCTTATTATGCCAATTGCTTGTGAGCAAGGGATGAGGTTCGCTATCCGAGAGGGAGGAAAGACAGTCGGTGCTGGTGTCATTCAGGAAATTGTTGAGTGAACTCTGAAAAACAGGAATCACCATGCTTCACTTGGTGATATATTCATGATTTTGTGAAATCAGTTCTCCTTTGGCTGCAAAGTCTTGAATTTAATTTCATATATGGACTTCTTTGGTAACTTTTGTTATGAACTAGTGTATCTGTTTAAGTTAATTGTTGTCATAATTCAATGAAAGTATCTTTCGTTTTGTTCATTGATTTTTGAGTAACTTATATATATAATAGCTGAATTATTATATTTTTCGGCTTTCTTGAAATAATTGAGAATTTTCTACTGTAAGTTTAATGATAAGGTGCCTTCAGAAAAAAAGCTGTTATCTTAAACTCATTTTTGCTATACTTTCATGGAGCCAATGTAGCTGTCTGAACATTGTTTTATTTTTGCTTATTTTCACCCGCTGAATTAGATGAATAACTTATTTGTTTCTTTTAATGATGTTGAGCAGCTAGTGGCCTTTTAAATGAGAACTACCTGCAGTTCTTGAAATTCATCAGCACTTTACTTCCCTGGAAATGTATATTTTGTTGCTTGTACTAATATTGCTTTAGAATTTGTCAATTTGTTGCTAGATATCATTTGATCATTTACTTCATTGATGCTAACTGCTTAATAAAATGTTGGCCTGTGGTGAATGCCATAATGATTGGAGAAGACATCCAACCATTTCTTTGTACATAGCTGGAAGAACTCTATGTTGTTCATCATGCTAGAAGTTGAATTTACCTTGAAGGCATGGTAATTTAACTCTGCATTTGAACTCATTGTATCATAGTGTTGTGGTTTGATCCAAATTCCATGTGATTTGGTATTTGGATGATTGGAGGAAGTCTAAGATATTTGGATTTGAAGATCCTAACTTATGGAGATCAAATTTCATTGATAATTATGAGTTTGGCTTAGAAAAGGATTCTTGGATGGCTTAAACAAGTTTTGGAAGTTTAATCCCGAGAAAGGGACGCTCAGGCGCCACAAACAAATTTGAGGCAGAAGTGAGCGCCAGCAGTGGGCGCCTTGGCGCCGGCCTTGGGCGCCTAGGCGCTCAGGCTGCGTGAACAACATGGATTGCTGGTTTTTTCTCGGTTTTTGGGTCTTCTACTCCATTTTGAACTCCAATAAGATGTTCTATATATATTACCACATTGTATCTCCATAATATAACATTCATATATTATTCTCTTGAGATTCAACAACATATTGAGAGATTGAGAGTTTAGATTTTAATTGAGATTATTGAAATCTTAATATTGTAAACACAAAACTATTGATTATAGTAGATTGTTCTCTTCTGCCCGTGGTAATATATATTGAACATTTTATTGGAGTCCAAAATGGAGTAGAAGACCCAAAAACTGAGGAAAAACCAGCAATCCCTGTTGTTCACGCAGCACCGCGCCCAATATCATAGAAAATTACTATTTCCAATTATTGTCTATGAAATGTGTAGAATCGATTCATTTTTCATATGCAACTAACTAGTTGCTAAGAAGCATATATTAGCTAGCCAACTTTAAAATTACTGCACTTTGTGTTTAGTTCTGACATGTTCACCCACACAGATGAAGTGTCAAAAAGAGAATGACGAGTTTTTTTTTTTAATTTTTTTTTTAGGTTTAACAAATTCTGACGTAGTCATATATCATCACATCATGTGTATGTAAATTCTTTTGTACATGTAATACAACCGTTGGAAAAATGGGTTGTGTTGTGTGCTGACATGTGGTTGAAGGTAGTGTTCAGGTTCGTGGCAGCTCAGCCTGACCAATTTTATCCTCCTAATAACTTCTTGTATTTTACATATTTTCGGGAAGCTCAATTATCCGAGCGGGTGGACATGGTTGTATATGCTTTGAATGATTTGCATTTTCATATAATCTCTCTTCCAAGAACGTTTAATGCCTACTAATTGGCCTATGGTAAGAAATAAATAAACCAACATACAAATTTTGGCTACAATTTGGCTGTGTGAAAATGGATGGATATAGAGTCAATTCTTTAGACTCAACGAAGATTGAGAAGTTATTGAACTTTATCGAGTGCGTCTTTGATTGAGTTTCATTTTGTAGAGAGTAAATTTTAGTTGAGTGAAGATTGATGATGGGATTTTGATAAAAAGTTGAGTACGTTAATGTCTATTCAACTAGTTTGGTGTTGATTTTAGAGCCTCTCCAATAAAACACCTGTGATGCAAAGCCTGACAGAGTAGAATTATTGTAAATTGTATTAATTGAAAAACTTGCTACTTTCTTAGCTGTATTATATTTTAAAAAATAAAAGTAAAACATTTACCATTGGAATTTTTTCAATTTTTACAAAAATAAAACTCATGTTTGGTTTAGATAAAAAGTCACATTTTAAGCTTGAGTTTGAGCCCCATTTTGGAGAAAAAATTAATTTTAAATAACGATTTTTAAAGAATGTATGGTTAAAAAGTAAGAAAAAAGTTTTCGAATTATTTGTAAAATTATTTTATATGTGAATGTGTAATTGAAATTGAGTTGAAAAAATGATTTTTTTGGAAAAATGGGGCTTAGATGAGCAATTACTAAATCTTGATAAAAGATGGTGAAATGTGGGTTGAAAAGTTATGTGCCATAAATGTGATTAAAATGAATTATTTACGTTGATTTAAATTTATTTCAAATTTTTTGGTGCACCAAATTGGGGCAAAGTCTTTTACTAAAATTTTTTCGGTTTTTGAAATTTCTCCTGTAACGGAGGAATTCAACTTGCGTCGGAACACCAAAAAAAAATAAAAAAAAAAATAAAAAGGGTTTTGAATCGGGTTCGGGTCTGTTCAACCCGTTTTTGAAAATCGTCTAAACCCTCGAGAGAACCCTTTTCTTTTTCACTCGCGCATATGCTGTAGCCAACATACAGCTGACATGAATCAAGCAAAGAGAATACTGAGTCATCTTCGGCTCGGCAACTCGCTGTACTCAACTCAATTCTCCAGATATCATTCATTCCACACTAAAGTGATTCGCTGCTTCCCCCTTTTCTCTCCCTCTCTTTTCACACAAAGCCACACTTCCATTACTACGAGTATTAATCTCAATGCGCACAATATAAAACTCTTCTATTCATCAAAACCTGATTCGATTTTAGAGCTTTTGTTGTCCACTGGCTGGTCCAAAGAACTAGAAAAAGAGTTGACAAAATCAAATTTAACACTGACCCATGAAGCTGTTATGTACGTTTTGAAGAAATTGGACAAAGACCCAGAAAAAGCTTCAAGATTTTTCAAATGGGTTATTGAGAAAAATGGGTTTGAACCCAGTTCTTCTATGTATAGCTTGATGCTAAGAATTTATGCTAATAAGGATTTATTGAAGGAATTTTGGGTCACAATTAAAGAAATGAAAGAGAAAGGGTGTTATATTGATGAGGAAACGTATAAGACTATTTCTGGGATTTTTCGGAATTTAAAGATGGAGAATGAGGCCACTGCTTTGAAACATTTTTGTGAAAGGATGATCAAAGAGAATGCTATGGATGATTTGGCAAAAGAGGTGGTTGAAGTAGTTAAAAGTGCAGAATGGGGAGAAGAAGTGGAGAGGAAATTAGAGGATATGAAAATTGCTGTTTCAGATAATTTTGTTTTGAGGGTTTTGAAAGAGCTTCGAGGAATAGGATTCCACTTGCACGCATTTCGCTTTTTTAAGTGGATTGGTGAAAGTTTGGGTTTCGAGCACAATGCTGTCACATATAATGGGATTTTGCGGGTTCTTTGTTGGGATGAATCGATCCAGGAGTTCTGGAGTATAGTTACAGAGATGAAAAGTGCTGGTTTTGAGATTGATCTCGATACATATATAAAAGTTTTGAGGCAATTTCAGAAGAATAAGATGTTGAGGGAGGCTGTGGAACTATACGAGCATATGATGGACAGCCCATTTAAGCCCTCAGTAAAAGAGTGTAGTATGCTTCTGCGTAGTATTTCAACATGTCATCCTCCAGATCTTGATTTGGTGTTTAGGGTTGTAAACAAATATGAGGCAGCAGGGCATTCCCTTTCAAAGACTCTATATGATGGGATTCATAGGTCGTTGACTAGTCTTGGAAGGTTTGATGAAGCGGAGAAGATTGTAGAAGCCATGAAGAATGCAGGATACAAACCCGATAATATTACCTACAGTCAATTGACATTCGGATTGTGCAAAGCAAGGAGGTTTGAAGAAGCGTGTGAGGTGCTCGATGTGATGGAAGAACATGGATGTAAACCAGATATCAAGACTTGGACGATTCTAATACAAGGGCATTGTGTAGGCAATGAGGTTGACAAGGCATTGCTCTGTTTTGCAAAAATGATGGAGAAGAACTTCGACGCTGATGCCGATCTCTTGGACGTGTTAATAAAGGGTTTCCTTAGTCAGCAGAGAACAGCAGGCGCGCATAAATTACTCGTTGAATTGGTGAATAAGGCTCGATTGAGACCTTGGCAAGCGACTTATAAGAATCTAATTCAGAAGCTACTAGGAGAGAGAAAACTTGAAGAGGCTTTGGACCTTCTTCGTCTGATGAAGAAACATAATTATCCACCTTTTGCCGAACCTTTTGTTCATTATATTTCGAAATTTGGTACAGTGGAGAATGCTTGGGAGTTCTTGATGGCCTTGAGTGTGAAAGAATATCCTTCTGTTTCAGCTTATAAGCATGTTTTTGAAACATTCTTTGATGAAGGTAGACATTCTGAGGCTAAGGATTTGCTCTATAAGTGCCCACATCATGTTCGTAAACATCCAGCAGTTTGCAGCCTTTTCGGCTCCGCAACATAGTAGCCAAGACACACTGGTATGCAATGGAAGCAGAAATTCAGTTAGCTGCATGTTTGGTATGCAATTAGCTGCAGTGGATGAAGCCGAAACCAGCCTCTTCAGTTCGTCCATGTTTGGCGTGCAATGCTAGACACGACTGGACCCTGTAATGATCAAGATTATAACTTCTTTTTCTTCATTAATATTGTCCAATATCATCCAATCCTCACTATCGAACCTGCCTTTCTAGTTTCCTTTGATATATTTTATATTAGGTTTCATCAGAGTTGTCCTCAAAATCACTTTTAAATTCTTTGTGCTGATGGTCAATCTCCATTGAAATGCTTTTGTGAAATTCTTTACGCTGTTCTCAGATCAATTTACATATTACACGTGGAGGAGGGTTCGAAGAAGAGGAGCAAAGATTTTCTGCTTTCAAACACGACACACAAAACAGCTCGTTGGATTCGAGCTTTACACTTGGGAGCCATCGTGCCCTTCCAATGGGAGAAAGAAACGAAGAATACTGTTATTCAACCATAATTGCAACCTTAACTTCTTTGTAGTTTTGTATATTATTCTTGGACTACTTTTTAATGGTTCTTGAAGTACTGGCGTTTGACCCACGTGACTGCCATTTTCCCAAAATGCATTTGGTTGCTGCAGTCTCAAACATTCTAAGAATTAATTTATCAAGGAGCTTTGACAATTATTTGATCTTATTTGCGTCCAAGGGAAATTTGCTACTAGTTCCAAGTTATTTCGTCAATTTGAAAATTCAATACAACTGGTCGGGAAAGTAGTGGGTGTATTCCTTCATATCAATGCCATAATGGACAGAACTGAACAATGCCATACATAGAATTTGAACTCTTTCGTATTTCATTCTCGTTGCTGGTAGAGGAGCGAAAAGTAAGGCTACAACTAGGCAGCCAATAGCACTTGGCCCAGTCTCAACATGAACCTCACCCATTAACGTGTTTTCTGAATCTTGCAATAAGAAGAGGAGCGGTGGAGGAAGGTTGAAAAAAAAGTAACCAACAAAATGGTGGATAAATAGATAAAACAGGACATATATAAACACCACTTGATAAGTTATACACAATACTAGAGTTCACCAAGATTCAGAAAAGGAACTACACCAAGAAACTAGGATTCAAAACATACCAAAATAAAGTTCCGACCCTCTTTAACTTATTGACAGCAGCAAGTATTTGTATGTTTATTAGGTTCTTGATCTTTACTAATCTATCTCTCTCCAGTAACAAGATCCATGACTACATGCTTGATACTTCCATTATTCTTCTTCAGCAGTTTCTTGTTCATTTCTGTATCCTGGAAACCCTGCATCATCGGACCAATTATTAAATAATTGTAAGTATTCACGGCCATAAGCAAAAATGGAATGGTAGAAAGAAACAGAGGACAGTTATAGCACATTGTGGGAATGTTTTACACTATATTGGACAGTGTTGGACAAAATAACAGAAGATTTGAACTTGAATTTATTCTTTAATTCAGTCCTATCCAATTCACCATAACGAAGATGCCATATTTTTAAAAGAGAAACAAGAAACAAACCATCTCCTGCAGCTCCTCCAGTATAGGATCCCATTCAGAAACTCCACAAAGATCATCCACGGATTGCTCCAAGTCATACTCGTTAGTCCTCAAGACCTCCTTGTTCAAATCAACCTGTTTGAAACCCATATCCTCAAGTTCCCAGAGGAGTTTTTCCTCGACTTCATTCTTTTCCGTAACTTCTTGAGCAGATGCATGAGCATTTACAACAACAGTCGATGCAGCAGAAGGCACAAAGGGAGCTGGAAGAGCCATTGTTGGTTTTAGATGGATAATAGGATGTAAATCAGAAGAACGTGGTGCCAATGGAACAGAGCTCGACTCACCACTGCCAACCAACAAGCTATTATTAATAGGGAATTTCACATCCTTTTCAATGTTCGGCTGCAACTTGACTACCGGTTGTGCCCTTTCAGCAGTCTTGTTGGAGCTGTCAGGCTCATGGCCCTTGTCCATTACAGGCTCAGCATCCTCATTTATAATTTCAGAGCCTGTTGGGCCATTGCTGACGGGAGGCAAGTTTAGGTTCAAGCCAGGAACAATTTCATATAATGGCTCCGTCAGAGAAGTATCCACCTTCATAAACACAAAGAGAAAATCAATATATATAGATAATATGGCAAATCATGATTGAACAGTGATACATGATGCCGACAATACTGGTAACCAACCTGGATAACAGCCCAAACACGTTGCCCAAACTTTTGGCCAGAATGTGAGGCCATCCTCCAATACGAGATATAGCGGCCAGGAAGTTCAGGAGCTACAAAGTCCACTGCAACATCAAGTTCCTGGTCTACAGCCAAACCAGCTGCCGGAATCTGCCATGGTAGAAATCTCATATGATATCTGCTTTTCTTTTAATGCGAACAATATTTAAACATACATGTAGACAGATAAATGCAGGAAAAAAAGTGCTCCTAGCAAGCGCGGACCTGAAGAAACAAGATTATACAAATAGTGTGTATCTCAAACAGTAAAAGAATTATAGTATTACAATTGGCCACCATTTAACACAATGTATGTAACCTAAGTTATCCCAACAACTTGCTCTTTCCGCTTTGAAGAAGAACCAAGAAGTGGACAAAAAGAAAATGGAGATAAAGGAATACATAAATGAACAGAAGGTAAGAATATGCACATATACACATAAATTGAAAGACCATCCACCTCAATCTCAACAGAACACGCATCAGTTAATCTGTCCCCTCCAATCCATACAAGTTTTGTGTTCTGTGGCCACACAAGAGTGCCACTGTTCCTCATCCGCCAAATCTTGGTAAATGGAGTCAAAGGCGCCATAATAGTACCATCCATGATATTCACATCCTGAATGAAACGACTGTCTAGCTTCAAAGGTGCACCAACCTTGCAGCCCCTGAAGACACGTATTTTTGGAGGATGCTCATGCTGCAATTGAGAATATCACATAAGCCAGTCATAGCTACATGAAAAGATAACCATGTGTGCTATAAGGAAAACTATAAAAATGAGGAGACACAGATGATAATGTATGTACAGAGTGACAAGGCCTGCTGAAAGATGAGTGCCGATAAACCACTGGACGGTCAATACTGATGTAGTCAGTGTCATTTCCCAGTTTTGCAAAGCAAATGCTGCACAGATCATAGTCCTCTTTCCTGTATAAACAACCAGAAAGGGTGAGTATCCAAAGTCGCCTCTTATGGATGAATTCATCAGAAAATATCTCTTACACTTTAGACTTGAACCTAATGCCGGTTATTGGATGAACCCCACAACCATCACAGTGAACACCTCTATGGAAGATAACTGAATTGCAGTCACTCTTACTATTGCTCCTTTTGAACGGGAATCCATGAGAACCAGATTGAGGTGGCATATCAAAGTAATTTCTCATAGGCATCCCAGCAAATGGACTTTCAAAAAAGAAGCTAGGATCAAGATGTGAGTCACGTGACTTCCCAATAACACTGTGAAATGCATTTTTAATCCCATCGGGACCGCGCCATTCCACAGAATCAGGATATTTGTTGGAACCACCCACATTGTTGGGCTTTAGTCCTAGGTGAGGAGCACCGGTCTTATTATCCTCCGGAGAATCTCTTTCCAGTATTGCCTTACCACGCTTTATTGCTTCAGCACGTTCTTGGACCAGCTCTGATTTATGTTTTGGTAAATCCTTGTGGCTTCTCAAGGACGGCTCTTCAGATATGGTTGGAAAGTCCTTAGATGTGACATGAGCAGCATTTGAACCATCTGCATCTTTAGTCTTTGTAGCATCTGTGGTGCTTACAGATATTTGGGAGTCTGAGAGTTGACTAATGAAGGACAATCCCATCTTTGAAAAGCCATCGACCAGCTCAGCTATCCCTGGTGCTCTAGATTCAAACTCAGTGGACAGCTTGGTGAGTGTTTCACAGAGAGGCTCTGGCATTGATTTCAAAATTTCAGAGATATTAGACTTCAAATTTTGGCCTGGTGGCTGCACATCAGAAGATCTTTGTGGAGTAGAACTTCCACTTGACCGAGCATATGGTCTGCTGCTCTTTTCAGCGTTCAGTTTCACAGTAATCCTCAAAGGGTTTAGGGCCTGCCTCACCACATCCCGGAGATCTTCATCATCCACAAGTGTCACCACTTCACCATCTTCGTCAATATAAGTTAGAGTGAGCTCAGTATCAAGAGCAAAATTAAAGAGGGAAAAAATCTTCTCTCTCAGTCCATTCATGTTAAGATCAAGTCCCTGATCCACAACAGTAGCATTGAAGCGCCTTAATGTAAGCCCGTACTTGACCTGTAAAAGAAGGTAGACATGCAAAAATTAGTGACAACAAGACACTACAGATCATTAACCACAAATGTCAAGTATAAGCTTTCTCTGTGGTTAGGCTTGAAGCCCGGAAATTATAATCTGAAAATAGAAAAATAGAACAGTATTTGAAGCTGAAAGACTAAAATCTGCGAACGAAAAACATTAAAACTTCTAAGGCATAGTTTAGTCAGTAATTAGAGAACGAGCGTAGTTATAATCAAATCTCAAAATTGAAACATAAGAACCATAAATGAAAACAAAAAATACGGCAATACGAATAGCGTCCGCAACATCAATTATATAAAAAAATCTAATCAAGTTTGGAAATTGGGAATTAGAGATCCTAAAAGGTCGCCCAATTTTACCTCATGCCTACTATAGAAGCATGAAAAACAAAGCAAGATAGGGTCTAAATAAAACCAGAACCTGCAAAATGGGCATGATATGCAATTTGGTAACACCATTTCTTCGAATTTCACTACTACGCACGCGAAAGAAAAATAATATACTCGACAAAACAGAGCACAATCAACACAAGCTATTAAATCATCATAAACACAGCACGAAAAGCCACTAAACCATTACAAATAGCATACAAAAGAAAATAAAACGAACCTTGATTACAACTGTTTCAGTCTCCATAGTTTTTACGTATTATCACCAAATTCTCCAAATAGCGTTCCAGGTAAGCCGCAGAAACTCTAATACGTAAAATTATAGAAAACCCCTGACTTGTAATAAACAGAAAATATGAAAGCGATAAAGCGAAATTGCGGTGATTAAAAACAGAAAATCGCGATTGTGATAAGATTAAATCTGCATACATGCAATCCACGCTTCAACGGAAGCCGCGTTACACTCTTTCTCTAACAGATATGGGAACGGAATTTATATCCATTTTATATTTTAATTTTCTTTCTTCTTTCCAAAGAAAACTTGGGAAGCACGTGAAAACTGAAAAGTTTTATGTGTTTATAAACTACGGTGGGGAAATCACCTGGTCGAGGGGTTATGGGATTCGATTGATGTAAATATGTTTAGAGGAAGTCTGAATCTACTGCCTTTTTACGCAATAATTTTGACAGTCTTCTACATAGGTATGGTGGTTAGAGGACTGTCAAAATGTACGTGTAAAAAAAAGCTACAGAATAGCATTCCTCGTATGTTTATAGGCTATTTGCTATTTTATAATGGTACTTTGTTATTATATTAAGCTAAATGACACAGTTTCTATGAAAAAAGAGTAAAAAAATTATATTACATAAATATTTTTTTTTACTTTAGCATATTATTGAAAAAATAATTGTTTTTTTAAAGTTTTAAACTATCTTGCTTTCAAAAAAAATTAAATCAATTAATTAAAATTAAACTATCTATTTTACCACCCCAATCCCAAATGTCACATTTACTTCATTAACCAATTACCAATCCAACAAGACAATAAACAACCTAAAATCCAAGTGATTAAAGTGAAGAGTGAAAAGCTCACCATAGATCATTTTTTACTATTTCCCTCTCTTACACCCTTTAATCCATGAAGAACGGTCAAATAGAAATAAAAAAAAAACTCTTAAATCTAGCAATGCACCAAATAGAAAGGCCAAAATAAAAAAAAAAAAAAAATGTAACCAACCACAAATTTATTGGGAGAAAGGCTATGTTGTTGTTCTGGTTATTTGGTGTTCTTGAGTAAGGGGGCATTGGCAGTAAGGTACAACAGCAATCAATTCCTGTACTCCAAGAGAAAGGGAAAAAAATTAATAATAAATAACATAAGTTTTTCTTGCTTGCACTACGATAGTACAATCTACATAATAATATCATCATTTTAATGATCGACACATTTTAGCGTCGCTTAAGGAACATGAAATGAATAGTGCACATATCGACAACGTGACTACTTGGATTGATTTAAGTAAGGATAATTGCTCCCACTAAATTTTATGGAAAAATTAGATACGAGATAATTGTTAAAAATGTTTCAATATTTGCTACATCTTTGTGATTGCAATTTGCATGCACAAGGGCTTTTGCTGAAAAGGTCGGGCTTAGCAGGTTATCGAGATTTACCATAGCTGTGCATGTGTACGTTTGTGCTTACGAGATTGTATTAAAATATTACGTGTAGGCATATTAATTTACAATAATCCTGCTTGCATATTCTTTTTTATCATCTTTTGTACGCGGTGTATTGTACAATACACATGTCCTCTTTTACTATATGTTTGATGTGCACTTTTTGACGTGCTACTGATTTTGCCAAAATGCCAACAAATTGCAATGCATGTTGATTCTTATTGGTTCATCTACTTACTGTAGTGTCACATATATAAATGATTCATAATTGTTGTGCTCAAAACGTAATGACTAAAAAATAACTTGAGTTCATCACATCAGCAAAAAAAAGATGACTCACAATCCTTAATTTTGGAGGAACCCTTCATCATGGCCTGGCTAGTAATTCCATGAACTAATTTGTAGGATGGTCAAGTCCATGTTATTTGCCACTATAAAAGTTTCACTATCTCAAAACAAGAAAAAGGTGAGATTTGACCAAATTGAAACATGTGGAAGTTGGAGGATCATATTGGAATAAATTAAAATTGAGCAACCAACCCAAAACAAACATATAAGTAAGGTGACTTCTAGTGAAAATTCTCCTATTCAAAATATAAGAGGAGAGAGCAGCTACAATATTAAAACCTAAAGGAAAAATGCTGCAGTACCCGGCTTTCATGACCCAGTACCCATTGTCGACCCGGATCATTCCGACGTCGCATTTGCTTCCACCGCAGTGGCCCCAACCCCAAAACGACGAGCTCCTTCTTGCTATGGAAGAATCCGATTACGAAGACAAGGTCATAATTTCTCTATTTTCCTGTTATTTATACTATTAACTTTGCTTTTATTGAATACTGTCATCTGATATACTGTGTTGATTTACACTGCAAAATTTCACATTCGTGATGGGTATCTGCGCGTAATCAATGAGTTGCAATGCATTTATGATTTTTTTATTTCTTTAATTGTTGGTTCAAACGAGCATGGAGCGTTGGAGCAATAATTCAGGTCTTCTTGTTTGGGACATGTTTGGTTAAGCCTAAAAAAGAAGTGAAATTAATTTTTGAATAACTTTTTGTTTTAGTTAACTTACTTTCAAGTCAAAGAAAATTGAAAATATGTACCTTGCAACCAAATGATGATTTACTTATTGCTAACTTTTGCTAATATAAAATTTACTCATTTTACTTATAACTATGTTTACTTAAAGAAAACTTTTTTAAATTAACCAAATGTGCTCTTGAATCTGATGGCTCCCATCATAGCATAATCAAGTTGATATTTGAAGAACACAAGGTTTCATAGAGGGCCTCTAATTTTCTTAAAAATGAAATGTTAGTAAATTCAGAGCGACAGAGCCATAACATAGCTAAAGTGAATTTGAGAAAAAGAAAAAATGGAAATAAGATGAACGCAGGGATTTTTCATGGAAACCCCTAATGTGGGGCATGGTTTAAAAAGGCGGCAGCGAGGCCCACCTCACCGTGAGGCGCATATAGTATGTCTCGAGGTGGTATTTTTGAGGCTAAAAATATGAAGCTCACGTTTCAAGGTGCGTGTCTCATTTAAAATTTGCCTTTTCAACTGTATTAAAAGAAGTCAGAAATGACCCTTCTTAAAAAAGAAAATGACCCATTTAAAAGGCATTTTGGGCCCAAATAAAACAATAAAATGATGTCACATTGCAATTAGTGGACGAGAAAGATGATTTTGTAGAAATTGAGAGTAGCGAAAAGGAAGATGATGAGAAAATTAGATTTGATGATGATTGTAATAGTGATGATAGTGCAGATTGTTAGACTTTTTTTTAGTTTAAGCTACTTCTTTTTTTCCATTGCAAATAAAGTGATTTCTAATTTCTGCAATGCTTTTTTTTATTGCTAAACATCTTTTTTTAGGTGGACTAAATCTTAATATGCTAATGGCTATCTCTGATGCTTGGACTCTTTGAAATGGACTAAGTACCCGTGTCGGACACGACACGACATGGGTATGGGATATGTGTCGGATCCTCCAAATTTCAACTGGACACTTCGCCATTTTTGCTTCTTTCTTTTTTTTCTTCCCATTTTCTTTTTTGGCAACGGCACAAGGTTTTCCCTTCTTTTTCTTCTCTTTTTTTTCCTTCTTTCCTCTTTGTATTGATGGTTTAGGGTTTTCTTTGTATCAAGTGAAAATGGGTTCCATATAGTGCAACTTAGTATTCCATTAAGTTTAAATCGTAATCAAGTCCTTCATTTTCTATTTTATATAACATTTAGTAATTAACTTTTCATAATTGAAAACTAAACCCTAAAATTCTATTTTATCTGTTTTAACCCCTTATTTAATACTCATTTACTTCTTTGTGAAGGATTGATTTTGGTCTATTTAAAATGACATCTTGGGTTAATAAAAAAAAAATTTGAAGTTTGAAAGACGTACCCGTGTCCAAAATCTGAACTCTTTTTAACCATGTCCCCGTATCCTATATTTTAGAAAATAATGAATCCGACATTTAGATACATAACCGTACTCGATACCCGTACCCGAGTCCGAGCATCATAGATGGCTATATATCCTATTTACTATATGCTTCAACTTTGATTTTTTTGTATTTTTGTATTATTTTATAATTCTTTTACTTATATTTTTTGTTTTTTGTGAGGCCTACGCTTCAATCCGCCTCAAGGCTTACGCCTCGCCTCATAAAGAAAAACCGCTTCAGTACTTAGTTTTGCCTTTTTAAACCTTGATATGGGGTAAAAGCCATGGGCAACGGGGCAAGTATAGAAGGATAAGGATTTTAATGTAGTAAGAAAATCACAATAACCTCTCTCCTTTCTCTCCACCGTACAACAGATAACTCAGTACTTCTCTATGTTGTGCATTTTCTCCTAAATTGCATTCCCTATTTATAGTGAATTGGCATCACATACCTAATTATCAAAAGTTAGTTACATTGGGTGGTTAGAGGCTCTATCATCAATGGAAAATTCAAGGAACTCCATATTTCCAGCTTACGTGCCTTACTGATTTTGCAATCATACTAAATGGATAAGATAAAAAAGGATTAATCTATGTGTACCACTCACATTATGTCAACCCTTATGTACACATCTATGTACACATAGCATGGCCCGATAAAAAATAAGAATGTATGCTAACAGGTGGAGCTAGTGCCAGTTTAAGTCAAGGACGAATTAATTGGTTGGTGTCATATTTTTGCATCATCCTTAAAGAGGCTCCCTTCCTAAGAGTGACCCACCCGATTTTTGTAGAGCGAGATTGAAGACAAAGGGGTAGATCAAAATTACCATGGCCTGATATAGTTGCTAAATATCTAGTTGATCTGACCTATTGGATCTTTCAATGAATAGTGCAGAATTGCTAAGAAAGAGTTCATGAAACGTGCCCTAAATTTACTGGAAATAATGATTATTTTGTTATTTTTGTTGTGTCCACCAATTTTTTACCTGAGATAAATTGATTAAGGAGCATGAATTCTGAACAATCCACATATTGGATGGGATGGCTTGTAGGGATCTCTGTATGTGCATTTATTGTGAGCTAGATTCCAATTATTTGGAATGAATGTATGAAATTGAAGAGCTAAAATGAATTCTTTCGAAGAAAACTAAGGCCTTGTTTGATTGCAACAAATTCTATGGAAAATGTCACATAGAAAAACGAATTTCACTTTGGCCGTTTGATTGCAACGTGGAAATGGAAAACAAATTCCAAGGCACAACCATTTTAAACTGCATTTTTTTTTTTTTCATGGAAAACGAATTCCTATGGGTTTGGTGGATTTTTATTTTCCATCTAACATGGAATTAGAATTTCTTTCCACCTTTGCCTATCAAACGGACCCCAATGGAATGTTAATAATAGATCTGGAAATTCTTGAGGAAAAGGCAGAGAAGATCCGTGAGATCTTTTGAGGCTTTTTGTCTAGATATCACCATGATGCCATCGATTTAGTGGGATGAGAAAATTGTTTCCACTAAAGGTGAATGAAATATCTCAACTATTTAATGGTTAATCATCACAGATCTTTAAAGAGGTGTAGTACTTAATATACAGCATCATGAAATTAGTTTGGAGCCTAAAACTTAATGATAGATTGTTGATAAGATTATTCAAATTCATAGAGTAGTTAATATATGGACATAAGCCTGTAGAGATTCTCAGGTTCTCTAGGGATTTAACGAGTCTCTTTGGGTTATGATTGTTTGCTTGAAGATGGCTTTATGTCTTTCCTTGACAAACGAAGACAACTGTTTCTATTAATTAAATCATGAGCATTTGCTGAAATATGTTACATCATTCAGTCACATTTATTTCTTACCATAGGCCAATTAGTAGGCATTAAACGTTCTTGGAAGAGAAATTATCTGAAAATGCAAATCATTCAAAGCATATACAACCATGTCCACCCGCTCGGATAATTGAGCTGGTCCAGGATCATGTTTTGAAGAAATCAGTTGCTTTTACCATATCTGTAACATTTTTTTTTCCGTTTTGCACTCTACATTTTAAATTAGAAGTCGACCCATCTTCATTTTGGTTTATTCATAACTATTTCATGTTGCTTTGCAGTGTAATGAAATCAGAAAGGCAAATAACAATTTAATCATAATTGGGAAGACTACTGTCGACAACGATAAGGAAGATATTGACAATGATGCAGATGACGACGATCCTGACAATGTGGAAGAGTCTGAGGGTGATGAATTTGAACAGGAAACTGGTTGAATTTGAGAAATGTTTTAGTATGCATTATGCCAATATACTTTAGCCATTTGATTTACTTGTAATGCACGAGAAAGGTACTGTCAATTTATTATGCTTTATCCAGCATACTGATACGTAGCCGACCTCGACTGTATTAGAAATAAGGGGTAGTTTGTTGTATTCAATGTGCTGGCTTAAAGTATGTGCGCATCTTGGCAACTACATGGGACAAGACGAGTTTTGCTTCTTTTGTTTCATATTGTGAAAGATCACTTCAGTTTCGTAAAGACGCCTTTAAAGCGCATTTTTTTTTTTAATTTCTTCTAAAAAAGCATG
Organism: Fraxinus excelsior; assembly: GCA_019097785.1. Taxonomy (NCBI): domain Eukaryota; kingdom Viridiplantae; phylum Streptophyta; class Magnoliopsida; order Lamiales; family Oleaceae; genus Fraxinus; species Fraxinus excelsior. Next base: position 33,048,232 of record CM032632.1, read on the forward strand.
TTCCTTCCAGGGCGTGAAGTAAAAATTGTTTCCAGACATAAGTAAAAAAAAAAAAAGTATTCCCTTCGTCACATTTATATATGCTTGTTTTATTTTTTACACGGATTAAGAAACCTTATTTAATGTTATTGGTGAAACAATTTTCGCAAAAAGATTTCTTAGTTTACCCTTATTTAATTATCAATATCTAGCAGTAAATTATTATTGGAAGTAGTAAAGAATTAATTGTATATTATTAAACGAACAAAACAAAACATTTTTAATAAATAAACAATACTATATAATTGAGACTAGAAAATAAGGAAAGAGCCTATATATATGCGACAGAGTGAGTAACTCCTTTTGACATTAAACTTATTTATGTAGTTTCTCATGAAAGTTAATTGTTCTTCTCAAAATTTGTGATAAATTGAAAAAGGGGGAAAAAAAGTTTCATTTTTCATTGAAGGTATAATAGACAATTTGGTACCAAAGTTCGCCATTTTTGCAAGAGTTATCAAAATTAGACAATTTTCAATTGACAAGTATGGAATTGGCCATTTTTGTAAATTTTTCTAAAATAATATTACACACAAATTTAGAATTTTTCTCGTTATATTTCAAATACACATTTTCTCGTCAATTATTATTCCAAAATTTATAAATTCTCCAAAATGGGGCCAACAATCTTGCCAACCATTTTGACAACCAAAATTTGATAGTTTGAATGTACTTTCCTAATTCATTTGACTCTGTATAACACTTGCTTATTGAGCAAGTAGAATATGAAAATGACTTGTCATACTAGAAGAATATTCTTATTCACATTCATGTATCAATCGTGTCTAAAATGAAAAGAGAATTATTTTGTTTGTGTTGGCATGTAGGCTTTTATCAATAGGGTTTGAAATGTTTTATGGGACATTCTACGTGTACATAATTTTTGGTACATAGGATTCACATCCTGATATGTTATGTACACCAAGAACTATTCATGTGTTATCTAACTTGAAGAATTCTCAAGAAGTGACAAGTTTGGCTATAAATTTTAACATCCCTTGATTATTATTTTTTGAATATTATTATTGAATTTACTAAAATTTACTTTTCTATTTGAACTAAATGTGCTAACCAAGTTATTACAACGTTTTAGTACCTAACCATATGTCCTTTCAAATACTGCAAGAGTTCTAACTTAGAAGGATGTTCTTTCTATAAGATCGTCAATGTCCTAATCAATGTCTATACCTTACACTTAACCTTAAAACTCTAGCTGCCCAACTTAATTTCTAAATTATTGGGTTAACCTTACCATTTTCATATAATGGATTCAACTTTCAATCTGTGAACTATATCAACTCTCCCTTAAAATAACAATTTCACTTTAATTATCTTTCCACAAGTCACTAACGATTATTTTCCAAGGCTACAAAAATCATAAGATTCCATAATTCCAACCTTCGAATAACTTCTCCCAGTGTTGGGAACTTTCTATTATTTGTCCTTTTTTTTTTTTCAATTTAAGATTGATATTGTTCTTTGTCCCAATATTCAAGATTTAAACCTTACACTTATATTGATATTTATAGCTGATCCTGTTGACCTCAATAAACGTGATGCTTATGTGGACAACAAATGTCGGGTTCACTCGTACCAACTCAAGCAAATTTCGGCGTGTTTTGATCGGAGTGTCGATAAGAAGAGAGATGAACGTGAAAGCGAGAGATACTTCACGGCGTAAGATAAAAGTGTTCAAGCACTGATGGATGGAACAGAGATGATTGCGCTGACAACAATCACCAATCGAATACCAAAGTAAACCTATAAAAAGATCAACTAATGTATATGAAGAAAGAAAAACTAGATAATATGTATTTTGCAATATCATTTTTATTATCAAGGATTCAAAAAGTCTATAGTGCTGGAATCTAATCTTTTTTCAGTTACAAGGAGAGCCTATTTATGGTACTTTGGCGGACGTAGTGTCTGTTGAATCATAACCACAGTCTCATCTCTTTGACCGATGCTTTACATCATTGTCTATCATACAATAAATACATTGAAAATAAGTCAGTCGCCTTATACAATATGTTGACACACTTGACATTCTTTATCATAGACGTTACATCAATCATTTCTAAAGATTGTCTAAGGATCCTGTAAAAGACAACTTCAACTTCATGAGCATCAGGTGAATTAGGGGCCTTTGAGGAAGGTTCTTCGCCTGAAGAGTTTCGACTTCTTCCATCTTTTAAACAGCGTTTCGGATTACGCACTTAAGCCATTTGGACAATGCTCCGACTTAAGAGTTTCGGTCATTCATATAATTTTTTCACTTTTGACCATTGAGTCTTTGTTGATTTTTCTGCCCGCGTGATTTGTTACGTGACACTTTGACTTGAGCTTTATAGGCGAGGCGTAATAGAGCCAACTTGCATAATTCCAAATTGTCGATCGCACTGGTCGATTATTTAGGTTTTATTAGCTTAATTTGATTATCCCAACAAAGAATCCATTTTAGTATTAGCATTTAGTGGTCTTAAAATACAATCTCCTTACTTTGGACCCAAGGGATTTGAGCGTTTGTTGACCTGCAGAAGCGCCCCCCCCCCCCCCCCCCCCCCCCCCCCCCCACCCACCCAAAAAAAAAAAACTGTTAGAATTCATAAATAAATTAACTAGGAATGCAAATTGGTTAAAATTATTAATAGTAACAGTAATGAATAAATAGATATTTGAACCCAAAATAAATACGTGCCGAACTCACGTGCAGCGCAGGTACGTGTAACCAAATCCCACGTAAACACCAGACGATAACGGAGGCTAACAGAATATAACTCTGCGACACCCCATTTGACGTAACGTGAAATCCACCCAGCGGATGGTGGCCAAAAACAGGGCAGTTGTTCAATACGTCAATAAATAGCGGATGCATGTAACGGCGGCGGTTAATGGAATTTCTAATTCTTGTTATCACAGCAACTTCTGAGAATCACGAATTGACCACACCTTTAGAACAATTCGCAGAAATCATATATTAATAATCCAGTTTTAAGGTTTACTTTAGCCAAAAAAAACTTGTACTTAATTTCTGTTTTCAGTTCTAAATTCACTGATTATTTCTACCGCCAAATTTATAGTAATTCTAAAAGGTTTTGGGAAAAGGGAAGAAAACCGATTAATTTTGGCTTTCAATTTTTCTCCGCTTTTGCTCCTACTATGGACGAGAAAGGGAATATTTCCCGTTCGGCGCGTGGCAGAAATGCCTAGGGTTCCTTTCCCGAGAGCAATTGTATTTCCTCGCCATCGCTGGAAATCTAACCACCGGAGAAAAACGTCGGTACGTCGGAGGAGCTTGATAACATGCGATGGCTTCAGGTACTGGTTTACGTAGAGCGGACGGGAAATCAAAACAAGACATCGGATAACGCGGAGGAGAGATTTTGTTTGGTGGTTTGATTGGAAATAGCACGGCTGTGATTTTCGTCTCCGGTGAAAGTCGATCGTATTCTTCGATCGCAGCCTTCAGATCCTCGTCACAAGTGATCGAAACTAAAACATCTAAATCTTCGCTCGGTAGCTTAAACTTCAACTTCATCGAGTCTCCACATGACTTTTCAAATTTCACCATCAGCTCTGCATGAATTCCAAAAATATTTCAGTTTCACCCAGAAATATCAAAAACTTCTACTAAATCAAACAGAAAATAAAAAATTAACAAACCTTCGAAAGTTGTCAATCGATCGACGGACATCACTCGGGTGAAACCTCCGGCGTAATGAAGCTTGCCGTCAATGGGACTAGGGACGATTTTACCTCCATAATTGTAGAGAAATTTGATTGTTTTACAGTTTGAATTCAAGTTTAGAGTCATGGTATGAGCTTTAGTGAGAGAAAGGAAAGCTTAGAGAGAGAATTTACTGGCACCTTCAAACCAAAAGAGGCGTCAGTGCGAGACCTATTTATAGAATTTGTGATTGTTTTTGGAATAAAATATATAACATTAAGTCAACGCACTGAAGGAAGGTAATTAACCTTCCAATTGATTCCGAATCCTGATATCCGCTATTGGGGCGTGTTTGGTACTCGTAATAAATATTATGCCATTGAGTAGATTAAAATCAATTTTTTAATAAATTTTGATAAAAATTGATTAAATATGTGATTTAAAAGTTGTGAGTAAAGTAAAATACGTGATTAAAATTAATCATTGATTTTAATTTTAATTAATATATAGATTTTAATTCTTACCACAAGCGGGGATTTTACATGGAACTTGAGAAACACTAAAAGTCACCCAAAGTTCAAATTCTTTCCAATTTATTCTTATTACAAAATGTAGCACCCTTTTTGCATGGCATATAGACAAACAAATTTCTTAAGCCATTATAAACATTAACAAGACATTGTCGAGTAATGCAATGATTAGTTGTTTCATACTACGTGACTTATTGGGAGCGATCTAGACATTCGAAGACTTTTTACGCCATGTGGTGATGGGATCAATACTACGTGTAAAAATACCGTTACAATGCAAACGAACTTAAATATGATCAAATTGTGACAACGATCGAATCATGAGTAGTTGACATGCATCCGAAACGTATTAAAAGATCATAAGTACACTCCATGTCATTTTCCCATAAATATTTCATTCATAATCAATGTTAAAGTCTTGTTTGATGGATATTAAAATCAAAATTTTAATAGATTTTGATAAAAGTTATTGAAGTGACAATTAAAAAATTGTGGATCTCATGAAATATGTGGTTAAATAAATTAGCATCAAACCTAATGGAATAAGCTAACAGAAATACGGATGGGGAACATCAATTTTAGCCATTATAAATTGCCTCGTGCCAAACATGACCTTATGAAGAGTGCGGTGCGTGGCAGACTGAAATGTGGATTTGTGGCATCATGAGGTGGGCCTGTAAAGGTTTGCCACGTGGCCGGCCAAAAAATTCTATCTTCTCTGTTTGACAATTATACTTTTCCAACTTTTTTTCACTCATTCTCATTTTTAAACTATATATTCATAAAATAAAGTATTCTGCACGTAATTTCAAAAAAAATTCTTACTTTTTAACCACACATTCTTTTTTTTTTTTTTTTTTTGAAAAGTACGAATAAGGCTGAAATTGATTGGCCGTTTTCTGGCTGTGTTTTGATGATATGACCAATATAGTTGGTCACATTATATAATTAAAACGCCATTCATGATCCAAACATGGCCTTATGATTTATCGATTGTGCTACATCAACATTTATATAATGATTAATATACACATGTTTTGAGATATGATTAAATCAAAATTTCTTCAATCAAATAAAAAATAAATAAATTCATCACTCTATGTTTGACACCCCCTGTCCATACAAACCATTTATTACTCTTTGCCTTTGGGCCTCGATGAACAACTATGTACTTTTTCTGCATTTTTGGTGGCCCCACTTGGTGTTAGGCAGTTTCTTTCTCCAAATTTATTGAATTAAGGGTCGTTGATAGCCTAGAAAAAGGGTGGAAAAGGAAAATATTTTCTAACTTTAGTCAATTAAGGGTGTTTGATAGCACAAATTTTCCTGACAAAATGTTTTTCATCATTTTTTAGGTACAATCCTTTAATGTACAAAAGCTTGATTTTGTTTTCCCACCTATTTGGTGGGAAAACATTTTCCACCTTTTTTTTGTTTTTGCAATGGAAACAATTTCTAGATACAATGGTAAACAAAAATTTCACTTTCATTGACAACTTCCATACAAAACAAAGTCAAACGAATGATATTCGGTATGATAAATTTTTTTTTTTCAAATTTTTTTTTACAATTGGAATAAATTTTATACTCAATAGTAGAAAAAATTATCACTTTAATGGACAAATTTCATAAAAAACGAAGCCAAATGGATACCAAACTTTCAACATTTTTTTATGGAAAATTATACCAATCAAACACAATTAATTACAATTTTCAGTAAAATATTTTCTAGAAAAATCAATTTCTTGTAAAACATTTTCTTTTCATCCATTTTCCACACTTGCAATCAAACGGACCCTAATAAAAGAGTTTATATTAAGTCTCTCTTTGGTGATTTTGATAAAAATTGAAAAAATATTTGATTAAAAAATTGTGAATCTTATGAAATATGTGATAAAAAATCAATTCTTGATTTTGACTTAAATTAAAATTTAAAATATAATTTTCACCAAAAAAGGACTAAGATGAGACAATCAAAATAATAAAAAATCAAATAGAGTGATTATTAAAAAACCTAAACCGAAATGAAGTAGAGTATGTCGTGATAGAACTCGAACATTGCATTGTGTTAACTTGAAAATACAATACAAGTTTTTGAATCATGCTTGATTGTTATCTTCTCAATTGGGATAACTACAAATACGATGGTTTAAAAATCGAAATTTGAATTTATCTCTAAAAATCATACGTTGAAGCTTTTTGTTAGATTTATTGACTCGTTTTCTATAATATTTATTTATTTATTTTCATAGTTTTTACAATTGGTTCAACATCAGTTCGATGCAGTTTGACATTTTGACTCTCGATCCTTTTTCTTTCACCTGGTTAATGCCCAGATTGGTTTTAAAAAAACATAGTTCAATGCCACCTAATTGGTAGTTCAATGACCATTAAAATTTAATGAGAAAAAATCTCTTTAAAATGAATCTCGTACCCTACACTGAGTGCTAATAGCCATAGGATGCCATTTGTATTCCAAAATACAACACACATATTTGAATAAAGCTTAATTGTAATATTCTTAATCTCAATGGTTTAGAAAATTGAATGCTAATAATTCGAAGAACGTTTGAATTTATTTTCAATTCAAATAACTACAAATCCAATGGTCTAGAAAACCGAACTCTAATAGTTCAAAGAAAGTTCGAATTTATTCCGAACAAAATCTCTCGAAACTTATTTTAATTCAAATAATTTAATGAACAGTTCGTATCAAACTTGATCGAAATCTTCTTAACCAAGATAAACTACAAACTGATATTGCTCATAAAATTGAACACTAAGGGTCCGTTTGATTACAAGAGTGAAATTTAGGTGGAAAGAAAAAAAATTCAGAGAATTGAATTGCCTATAACTGTTTTCATGGGAATTGTCAATTAATTGTATTTGACTGGTATAATTTTCCACTTGAAAAATGTTGAAATTTTGGATTTTTTGTGTTCGTTTGACTTTGTTTTTAATGAAGATTGTCCATTAAAGAAATTTTTTTTTTTTACAATTGTGAATAAAATTTGTTTCCATTGCAAAAAAAAAAAAAAAAAAAAACTGGTGGGAATTGGTTTTCCTCAAAACCATGGAAAATGCAAGTGTGTGAGTCAAACCAAGAAAATGAATTGCATGAAAAATTTAGTGTATCAAACAAGCCAAAAGTGGAAGATGAAATTCTTTTTCCATTTGCCGTGGAAAACTTTGTGAATCAAACCGGCCCTTAGTTCAAAGTACATTATTTCGGCCAAAATCTCTAAACACTTATTTTAATCATGTACATATTTGTTTGACTAAACTTAATATACCGTTGTAATTAGCTGGTGAAACATATTAATTACCACCTAATTAATAGTCAATAATAGTTAAATTTAATCCGGACAAAATCTCAAGAGACTTATTTTAGTTCAAATACAATTTGACTAATTTAATAGACCAATGTAATTACCTCGTGAAACTGATTAATTAATACGTACGTTAGACATGGGACCACCTAAGTATTAGACGAGGAACCCACCTTAAAATGTAATTACGCACCTTCAAAATCAAAGAGTAACACTAATGTGTTTGGTTAGGTGACCCGACATTAACTCATATGTTCATAATAATTTATTATCCATTTAATATGACCTACAACGTGCTATCACTTAAATTAAATTAAACATCATAGGTGGTTTGCGAGCTACTGCACATAAAGCGAGATTTATTCATTGCGCATAGCGACTGCGGATTCCTGCGTCAAAAAAGAAAAAAAAACATCATAGGCATTATTAAAAACTAAATAGATTAATTATGAATTTTGTATTTAAAGATTGATTCTCAGCACAAATAGCAGAAACTGTCTATCTTGTTATAATTGCGTAAAAGGTTTGGTTTGGTTTAAAACTGAAATAATTTAACTGTTTCAAGACTACTATTCCGATGGTTCTCAAAGAGATGTTGGGGGTCGACTCTATGAGCCTCACCGAGGAACTTTTCTTGGCTCGTTCAGTAGTAGTATAATTTTATTCGACTGCCTTCTCCATTCTCCATCACTAGTCTAAACATGACCCATTGTGTATTTCACCCACGAAGCATGCTTTTGTGCCCTACAATTGGTGCCAAGGCATTTGCCTATTGTTGATTCCGACTTAGCCAACTTGACTACATGCTCATGCACAACATTCAATCCTCTCGAAGCATATTCGAGGGTCATTCACATGCCCATATACAATACCATCATTGCTCTTGTCACTATGCATATTTTTTTATCTCACTGCGTACCACAATACCCTTTGTCGACGCCTTGTCCAAATAGGTTCACCCACAGTATCCCACTCGTTCTTACGATATCGACATCTTGCCTCATTCACCTAATTAAACGAAGTCACCATGTAACTACAATTCTAGCCAATTGACTTCGTGACAAGGCTATAACCTCTTTCAGACTACGGGTGTTAAAATATCCTTATCGTAGTCCTTGGAGCATAGCAGTGCTATATCAGCAACATCACGCCCTTTCATGTACCCAGCAAAGGCCACAAATGCCTAATACCACCTGATGGTTTCGGCCCATGCGAGTACTTTAGCCATCCTTAGATGTGCCAGAATATGGCCTTATAGGATTACTCATCCCGTGCATAATGATATCTCTCATGCTGCCCTTCCGTGGAGATGGAAGTACAAGGAGGATTGACTGATGCTCACCAAGTATGCACCTTTATAATAGATGTAGAAAGAAAATAAAAATAGATGTCATCTGATTCAGGAATCATAATTTTCACAACTCATGTTTTTTACCAAAGGTTTTAAAAACCGACCCAACGACCTGGAAAAAGGAAAGGGTAAAAATGTTGAATCGGAGTCGAACCAAGTCTTTTTTTTGAAATTTTAAAAATATGCATTTGACATTTACCTAAGTTGAACTGATTAAACCGAGAACATGTCACGGGTTTTCCAAAAAAACTGGCCAATTTAACAGGTTTTAGGGTGGAGTTTTTATTTAGAAGTTTTACAAGCCTAACATGATCGGTTTTGGTCCCGATTCTAGGTTGAACCAACCTGGCCAGTCCGATTTTTAAAACACTGCTTTTTACCTCCAAATGACGCTTCATTTGATTTGTAGAGAAGCTAACATATTCATTGTCATTTCCACAAAGTTTTAGCTCTATCGGATATATGGCCATCGAGATATTGTCATCAAATCTACTGAAAATATAACAATGTATCCGACGTCGTCGCCTTCGACCGCTATGTTTCATAACCAAGCACTCTGATCGTCGTCCACCTTGGTGCAAGCTTTCTAACTCCTAAGAAAAGATCTTCATAAAGCGGATTTCCAAAACTCTATCATTAAGATTTTCTACTCATCGCGAGAACACGCTGATGTTATAACCAACTTTAAACTCATGAGAAGTCAGATTATCTCATCGTCCCCAATGATCACAATTCAAGGACATTAATGTTGAGCTATGTTGCGGCCTGTAACATCAAGGCTGGAAATTGGGACTTCATCAAATTTTAAAGGATTTATCTACTTGTACATAAAATGTTGTCCACCTGCATTGTAGATGTAGACATGTAGTGTTGGCAGCACATAATGGGCTGTCAAAACTGTTTTTCACACATTTTTCGGTACATATAGCAAGGCTGAGTTTTAAAACCTTGGGCTCAGTAGATGGGCTACTGATCTACAAGTCTACAACTCATGATGGGATAGTAATCTAACGTGAAGATAGGCCGAATAATGAGGAGCCCATCCAGCCCAATATAATAGCTATGTCACTGAAAACCCTGTTCCACATTTTCCTTTAGTACAGGCAGCTCCCCTGCCACACCCTCCGTGCCAGAAGTACAGCGCCACCCAAAATGACAACTCGATTCAAGAAGCATCGGAAGAAGCGCGGCCACGTGAGCGCCGGCCACGGGCTTATCGGAAAGCACCGGAAGCATCCCGGAGGACGCGGAAACGCCGGAGGAATGCACCACCACCGGATCCTCTTTGACAAGTACCACACAGGATACTTCGTAAAGTAGGAATGCGCTATTTCCACAAGCTCCGGAACAAGTTTTTCTGCCCCACCGTCAACATCGACAAGCTTTGGTCCCTTGTACCTCCCGAAGTCAAGGCACAAGCTCATGCTCAAAAGGGCTCTGCTGTGCCCATGATTGATGTGACCAACTTTGGGTACTTCAAGGTTTTAGGCAAGGGGAAGCTGCCGCCGGCCCAGCCTGTTGTTGTCAAGGCGAAGTTCGTGTCTAAGATTGCAGAGAAGAAGATTAAGGAGGCTGGTGGTGCAGTTTTGCTTACAGCCTAAGTAGGATTTTTGAACTCTTACTTTAATTGATATTTTCGAACCTTAAAGCTATATTATCACTGGAAAAAGCTTTAAAGTAATTTTCAGTTAAAATCTTTTTGATTAATTTGGGAATCTGCATTGGTGTTCTATCACTTTGAATCTATGACTTTGGTGATATATTATGTGCTCAGATTATTTGAATTCTTGATGTGCATTCCTAGATTATGCTATTTTGAATGTGCTACTGAGCGAGATCATGCTGAAGTGCATAAGCTTGTTTCATAATTTCTATCAACTCGGGATAACAGTTGTACCATAAAGATTGTAAAATCTTGTGACATAAACAAGTTGAACTCTCAACTTATTGAAAACACAACTTTAAGTTTATTTTTCTCTAGATAGCTTAATTTTGTTTGTGTGGAGCCATTCTATATGTTATGATATAAATCTGTATGGCAAGCAATTTGTCTCTATGAGGTTTGATTGTTTTACCTTTGGGAATTATTACAATTATGACTTAATCAAATGGATTCACGAAAAGGGCAAACACCCAATTTGTTGACTACAAGACTTTAGTAGAGGTCAAGATCCCAATTCCAAACTTATGAAACTGTAATGTGGAGTTTGATGCATTAATTTAAAGCTTACGCTGCACAGTTCATGAAAAATCATATCTTGTTGCTTTCGGAACATGGAATTCACTCTGAAAATGCTTCAATAATATTTTACCACTCGTTCCTCTGTCGTGCTGTGAAGAATTCAAAGTATTCAGATGTAGTTATAAATAACCTTGAAGACTCTGGATACACAGCTTAGAATAACTCATTAATATGAGTTGGTGCCTTTTTGTTTAGGGTTATGCTACACTTATAAAAAATTTGACATAATGTTTTACCAACTTGACACATGATAGGGGGCGCCATGTGTCAAGTTGGTAAAATATTATGTAAAATTTTTGGTACAACTAGATTTATCATTTTGTTTATGTTGATTGTATAAGCCTGTCTGGCGCCTGTCGCATGCAAAATGCCAAAATCTTTGTATCAACCACCAAAGTGGTTTGGCAAGATGGTGGTCTTTTGATTTAATACGGCTTTGGGATCATGTCTGTTGAAATCGGTCATCTGGAGAAAAGGACTTTCGGTTCACGGTCCTGTAAGCCTTGAGTGTTCTCTAGGTTCACAGTCCACTTTGGTAGTCTGATTCCTGGAGAGGAGGTGGTGGTCGTTTGGTTGAATTATGTCTGCTGTCTTATCATAGCTTGATCACAGTCCTTGAAAAGTTGGATGTACATTCAAAGACATCTCAAGGAAAGGAGTGTCTTCTGATGTTGTTTGAGTATTGGTGGTTCGCATATGTTGAGCGGCTTGAGCCATAACTTGCCTCAGAAAGATCATGGTAAATGTTGGTTATAATTCTTCTGGTAACTTGTGCCTTAAGTATATTTTAAATTTTTAAGAGCTTGACAATGTACTTATCAATGTGGGCCATGCTGGACTTGTAGCGGGCAGTCGCCCAGAACTGATTTTGCTATAAAGCTCACTTACAAATATGGATTGTAACAAAAACGTTGCCACAAGCTGTCTTTGAAAGTTCTCTTGAATGTAACATGTTAGGATGTCTAGTTGATGTTGCAAGAATAAAATAGACATCGTCTTGTAGATGTTTTTCAAGATGAGCGAATCACTTTAATATATTTTCCTTTTTCTCCCTACGGCATTCATTGGTGATGAAATTTAAACTAGACTTCTTCAAGCACCATGTAAGTTACTATTTTACTCTTCGCGTGTCTTAAAATATTCCATCAGAAATCATAATTTACTGTAATTTGAACATATTTTAGCCACAATAACGAGTCCATCCTTAATTTCTGATCAAGTCGATGAATTGCAGGATGAAAACAGTCTTTTCTATTATTATTTTTTTATTTTAGAAAAGCTATTTTTCATTTTCTCGTACTCCGTGAAATTTCCTCATCCATAACAATACCGTTAGGTCCACATTTCATTCTCTAGAATCACAGGGAAAAAGAGCGCCTGCAGAAAAGTCTTACCATGAAACTAGCAGTTGCCCAAAGCTTCATCAACATCCAACCCGTAATAATAAACCTTCATCAAACCGCCGTATACCGTCCTCCGCCACCACTTTCCACCCGTTATCGCCATACCTTCTCTCTCAAATCCCACCGGATCCAAACCCCCAATCCTCAAACCACCACCACCCAGTACGAAGACGACGGCATCCCAATCGAACACGTAAAAACCTTAGTCAAATTCAAATCCCGACATAACTACATCCGAGTCCTCGAAGTTTCAAGGAGAGCAGACCATCCATTGGCTGGTTCCAGACTCCTCTTACTCGATGCTCCCGGCAACATCCACAGCATATCTTACCTTTTCAAGTCAATCACCAACACTTATTTTGATGTATTCGCAACATTGCCTCCTCTTCTGCCTCCTGGACCATTGGGAATTCTCGGTTTTGGGGCCGGGTCTGCCGCGAAATTGATCCTCGAAACTTACCCACAAATCATCATCCATGGATGGGAACTGGACTCATCTGTGATTTCGGTCGCAAGAGAGTACTTTGGACTTGCGAAGATGGAAGCAAAATACCCAGATCGGCTTTTCATTCACATTGGGAATGCTCTGAATGCGACTATCAAAGACGGCTTTTCAGGTATCCTAATCGACCTATTCAGTAAAGGCGTTGTGATACCCGAGCTTCAGAATCCACAAACATGGTATAATTTGAGGAAGAATTTGAAGAAGGGTGGGAGAATAATGGTAAATGTGGGTGGGAATTGTGTGGAGCCTGATGATATTAGCAAAGATGGGAGTGTAATAATGGAAGAGACATTGAACGCAATGCACGAAGTTTTTCCTAACGAACTGTTTGTGTTGAGTCTTGAAAGTAGAAAAGATGACAGTTCTCTTGCACTTACAGGTAAATTTCCTGATGATAATGAATGGAAAAAGACATTGAAAAAGCCTCTTAATTTTTATGTAAATATGTGGGCACCGTATAAGGGGTCATGTTGATCAAGGCTGATGTGGCTCTTCGGTAGAATTGAAGTTGAAATTATTGGTCATGTATGCATTTAAAGCGTTTGATAATATTCCTTAGAGAGAATATGTTCTCTGTTTCGCATGGCTTGGAGCATCCCATTATATGTAATTTGAATATTATCCTAAAAACTATTTAATTTATGTTGACAGTCACATGGCATTATCCTAAAAATAATATAGTAACAAATTTTCGAGCCATATCGTCAATTTTGTAGAAGAAATTCTTGAGTTGAAATAAAATAAAAGTATAGTGACTCATTTGTAACAATAAAAGAAGTCTATGACGAAATTGAAACAATAGTATAAGTTGGGTGACTAGCAAATGCTTCTAGCAAAAAAGGGAAATTCAAAAATATCCCCAACCATAATTAACAACCTATGTAAATCCCCAGTTTGCTGTTCCATACATATCGAGGTAATTCGTAAAATTAATTTTATCCATTTGAGAATTATTATTTATTAATGTTAATAATTGAAACAGACAAGGATTAAGCACCAGACCAGCGGCATTGGGTGGTAATTCTGATGAAATTCAGTTGCCAATTGATCCGATTCGTGCCGACTTCGATGAAAGCTGATAAAAGTTCATGGTAACCACACATTTCATGAATTCAGAATTTTTATTAATATTCTTACTACAACAAAAACTACTAAATTTTAGAAAAACAAATAAACTCCAAGAGCGCGTCATTCTACCCAGAAAATGTGTTACGTCTATGCAGCTGGAGCATAATCGTAACCACTATCATTGTCATCGTCATCGTCATCACCCTCTGAAGACACTAAACGAGCATAGTTGTTGTCACTGCCATGAATGCCACTGTGGCCGCCTTGCATAAACACAGCAGAAACGCCACTACAACCACCCCCAAGGTACTTGTACACTGAGCAGCCAATAGTAGACATGGAAACCAGGGACATTTTACAAGATTCAAATAAAACGTTTGAGTTTTAATAGTGGCTTGAATGTTGATTGTGGGAGGCGGCGTTGGATTATATAGGTGGTCTACATGGGGCTAGCACAGGGTTGGCACGTGGTGAACGTGGTGTTTATGTGCTAAACTCGACTCAGATCACATTTGGCGCCACCATGGTCCGCCGTGGACCACCCACAAAGAAGCCATAGATGACAGGTCAGATTGTACATTTGGAATTACAAGTGGTACACCCAAATATTGTGTGAGAAAGTTGCCTTTTTGAATAGAGAGAACGTGTGTATAATGTGTGGGGGTTGGGGTATATTTCTTCTGTGTATCGTGGAACAAAAATCTCTAAAAATTGGCACTTTATGCGATTTTATGGACTAGTAGCGAGTGCTATATGTGCAATTCTTACGCCATGAAACAAGCAATATTGATATCAGCTGCCAAAAAACCTCAAATAAGCTACTTATAAATTTATCCGAATGTTGTATAATTGTGATGTTTGATACGCGTTATTAAATAAATTGTACATGATAATTATTAGAATTTTAGGTTATTTTTTTGCTTTAATACCATCTAATAAAACTTGGTCCTCCCCCATCAAACGTGTGGTTCGATAATTTTATGTTCTTTTTTGAAAAATGATATGGCCAAAAAAAAAAAAAAAAAAAGGCCAAATGACCAGATGATGCTACTAAAAGATGTACCCTGCCCGACTTGAGGAAGCCAAGAACTGAAGAAGCACTTCTACAAACTAGAATGACCTTGAAATGACCAAGGTGCAAATTCCAAGGAATCTCACAAGCCACTTCCTAATACCTGCAAAAAGGCGGCGAAGTTTAACATCGTCTCTCATCCAGTGCAAGAATTAGTCGAGGAGAAAAGGCAACTATAAAGAGAGTTGTAAAGTGCACAATGAAAAGTATTGACATAATGAATCAAAGGCACGTGCTAGTACTAGTTTGTAGGGGAGTCACGATACCATTAGGATTCTTAGAGGCCCTTCACGACCCATTGGCTTATAAGCCCGGCTAGGAGTAGGAACCATGGACCTACGCCAGGTTAGCTTAGATTTCCGTCTTACATGTCAACATTAATTGAGACGGCAGCCACCCAGTGTGTAATGGAGTATAACATATCAAATTTTAGTGGGTGATGAGACGATTTTGAAAGGTCAGTGGGTAAATCGTGACATGGTGTGAAGTACGGTGGGTAATAAAACATTTAACTGAAGTTATTGCAGTGCCCTGAAACTAAAAGGACCAGACCTTTGAATAAAACAGGGTTAACTAGGCCCAGTACTATTCTGGGACTGTTTAAAAGAGCACGATTTGTATTTTGCATAAATTCTGTATTAACTATATTAACCTTAATTGCCTTTCACCATCGCCTTTGTCTGCATCTTTCTTGATACCCTCCTCCTTAGTACTCACTCGATTGGATAAACTTGAGACAATGGCAAAATAATGGGAGTAGTGGAGTGGTGATGGATGGGCTTCGAGCCTATCTTTTTGTTTGGATTGAGAATTGTCGTGCACATGATTGATTGTGAATTTTACAAAATGTGTGGATGATAACGAGTAGTAGTTATGACTGCATGATAGAAATTAATGATTTTGACTGAATTTGTGAAATATTTATAAATTTGACTAAATTGAATGTATTTTTATAAGCGACATTAAGCGTAAATTTATGTGACAATTGATGTAATTAATTCACGTACACATCAATTAAATAATGAAAACGTTAACACCACGTAAGAAATTTCCATTAGAAAATAGATGGCAACTAATGTGATTGTATAATTAAACGAATATTAAAGTTCGATAAGGTAATTCAAGTTATTTAAAGTTCAACGGTATAAGTGAAACTAAATGTATAGTTCGGTGACAATTAATATAATTATCCCTATTTAGTTTTTAATTATGAAAATAAATCCATGAATAATCACTTTGCCAATTTCCTTTGAAAAAATGTCCATTATTCAAAAGGGTAATCATAATGACGCCATAGTTTGTTACAAGTACACCATATTTTAGTTGAATTGAATGTCTTTAATATTTATTTATTAGCATTTCCACCAGCATCTTACTTCGCCCCTATTTGACACACATTCTTTCAAAGTATATTTTTTCAGAACTTATTTTCAGCCAGACATTTTTCAATAAAATAATATTTTTTTATCAATAACTTTTCCTTACTTTTTAACCACATATTTCTCATCATATCACTGTTTAAAATATATTCTTTACTCAATAATATCCATCAAACACGCTCTTATTGAGTGTCTTTTTTGACTGCTAGCATATAGAAATCCATTGAAAACGGTCCACGGTGCAAACACAACATTTTGTTTGATGGTGAATAAAATACTTCTATTATTTACATCTTTGTTAGGGGCGTCAATGTGGTCTTTGGTTTGGGGTGACTCGTGGCTTGGTCCGGAAATTTGAGCCAGCTCGTGGCTCGATAGGACCGAGCTGGTCCATTTTGGGGGTGTCACGAGCCATTTTCGGCCCATAACAAGTCGAGCTCTAAAAATATAGTAATCTACAAAACTCAAAAAAAAAAAAAAAACAAGTTTGAAAAAATAAAAAACATTACAACTACCCGTTGCCTTTGACAAGGCTGCTCAAGAATTTATATATATAAAAATAAAAATAAAAAAATCGAGCCGGCTCGACTCGCTAAAGTCCGAGCCAAAAACTTAGATCGAGCCTAAATTTTTCAGCAGAGCAAAAGTTCGGCTCGAACCAAAAAAAGTCCGAATTATTTTTACTCAAGCCAAGCTTGAGCTTCGAGTTTTGCCTTGGCTCGACTCAACTCGTAATGTCCATGCACATTTGAAACTAACCCAATTCGAAAAGTTACACGTGATTTTGTCTTTGGTAGGTTTGTAATTTTTTGAATTCACAATCTAGATATCCAATTCAAATTTTTAAAAAAAATTGGAAATTTAAAAGAAACAAACTCATCTCGAAAATTTCGAGTTCAAGTGTAACAATCACCTTCCTCCATATTTTTGCACATGGTGATTGAGTTCTATCTTTTAGCTTTGATATACACGCGGTGGTGGAAAAAGGGACGAGGAACTAGAAGATGAATGGGTAGTTGGTAACATTGACGGTGATTGTGATGCATCTGACGACAACAGGGTGGCTGAGATAGTGGAGGTAAGGTCGGGTGGTTCGAAAAAAATGTAAGAGTTTTTTTTTTTCCATGACTTTCTAGCGGTACTAAAATGGGCGGAATCCATAGTGTGATACTAGCGCCAAATCCGTCGCTAATGGTATAAGGATCGTGTTGTCAAGTAACATACATTGAGGGTGAAGGTGCTATAATGTCGATAGGTTGGCGACAGATTCTGCAATTTTCCCTACAATAGATTGACTGGTCCCACAAAATTTCAGTGATTGGATCTCTGGATATAGGCAGCATATATGACATGTCGCCCCACGGATAGCATGTAGCACGTGAGGCTACTCCTTATTGATATGATTAAATTATGTAATAATATTTCTTGATCTTCATGGATAACAAATAACTGTACAAGGTATCATTAATCCAAAATAATGTTATCTTTTGTCGGGTTGGTGTTTTGGCCCTTTTGGACTTTGTTAATTTTCATTAATTAAAGTTTGAAACTTGTTGCTAAGGAGACAAATTAGTGTCATTATTTTGGGTTTATATCTATATATATCTGTTGCCGGTTGGCATTCGACCTCCGAGGTCGACAAATTAGAGTTTGGTGTATGTCGTAAGTCTATGCTAATGTGAGTTCGGATGTATGAGATCAGTTCGGATATGTAGTTTATCGAGGTCGAAAGGGAACATAATGATTAAAAATTTCTTACATATTGTACTAACCGTTCACAAACAAGTGACGCCTAGCAAGCCTTACATCAGTGTCCACTATTCACACCAATAGAATGCTCAAGCTTCCCTCTATAAGAAATTCATTAATTGTTGGGGACCACATATAAGACTAACTCATAATGATCTAACATGTCATCTCTTTAACCAATCCAAACACGCCAATATGTGTACTTTCTCAGCAAAAACATGACACTGTAGCCCATAAGATGGGTAAATAAAAGATGCATGCAGAATCTTTCCTATAAAGAGAAGAAGGAGAAAGAAGAGGAGCATAACGGAGCTTGCCATTACAATCTTTTTCTACATTGTCATATTTCAAATATTTCCTTCAATGGGAGAAAGGAATTATTGTATCAACACTTGTAACCCTTGATTTACAATCAATCAAGTTCTTATATCCATTTTAAGTTAGCTTGAATTTTGTTTATGTAATTTTCAACGTCAACAATGTCGTTGGTTAGTTAATTTCTTATTTTAACAAGTCTCTATTTGATCTTATTTTTTAAAATTCATTTCAAACACGTATTTCAAGAATGGTTGTGTTACATGTATATAATGATTTGCATATACAAGATGTAGTGATATATGATTGTATCGAAATATTTTCAACCAAATAAAAAAGAAAAACTTCTCTTTCTTTTTGACATATCATCTGTATGTAAATCATTATGTACAGACAACATTATTCTATCACAAAATCCACAACTTTTATTAATTTTTCAACCATATATATTTTTTATTCTTTTTTTTTTTTTTCAAAATTTACTAAAAATCCGAGGGATTAAGTTTTACTTATATTGTTATATGTTGGGTAGAGGTATGATTCTCCAACAATTTTCAAATTCTCGTGTTTCTTTTATTCTCATATATTGAAGATCGAAGTTTGTGTTTCCTTATATATATATTATCAATCAAATGGAACGATTTCATACCAAACTTTCCACCTTGTAGATCAAAAGACGATTTATTTAGTTAGAGAAAATAAGACACATATTATGGTAAAGTTCATAACAAATTATACTATTTGAGAACTTTTTAGAATTAAGTTACATATATATTCTCCCTTATGTTAATGAAATCTGTGCAATGATGTGATGGATGAGTTGAAAATTAAGAATGTAAATCTCGTCTTATGAAAAAGTGTAAAAGAAGATATAAGAGAGAATGTACATGTAGCATGATTGAACTTTTTATTACTAGAAATAAATCAACACCTTTGATTGAATCAGATTATTCGTGTCCAATTATGCTTAAAAATGTGTAAGCATATTGAAAAAAGTTGTTCTCTTTTTCATTGATTAGGTAGCTTAGATAGTACAAATGGTTGGATATTAGGTATTATCTTATGTCATTTGCATCTAATTTGATGTGATTTGTCCCAAATTAGTGGGTTATAATTAAAACTTAAAAGCAAAACAATTGTCGAAAAGTGAGTGAAAGGGGATAGAGAAAATTGTGTGAAATTTTGAATTTCCGTTTGTGAATGCTCTCGACTACCTTCCCAACATATATAAATTTCTCCAAATATTCCAATTTAAAGATAATTTTAATAATTTTGGTTTTCCTTTTTCCTTTAAGTACATAAAGTTTAATCGATAGTAAGAAAATATTAATTCATTTGTATTATATCATGACTTGACTCGTATAGAGTGTCTTATGTAGAAGTAATATTGACGTTTTTAACACAAACGATCTCACCTCGTTATCTTAGAGACTTTTTCACAGGAAGAGAGCTTGATGTTCCGTCGAGCAAAAACAACAGTTTTGACCGTCTCCACGAGCAACAATCTTAGGGTTGTTTCTTGAACATAACGACACAAAGAAGTAAGTTTTACACAATAACCAACACCTAATTAGCTTTTTCTCTAAATAGGGGTAAAAACAGTAAATTTTAGGTAATGGTTTCTTTTTCAATTTTGCCTTTTGTTTCTGTCAAGCTTTGTATATGTATGCACGACAAACATACACAAAGCTTTTGTTTCTATCAAGCTTTCTAGGTAATTAATTTGCCTTTGGTTTCCATCAAGCTTTTATAGGGATAATTAATTTGTCTTTTGTTTCCTAAAGATCAGGTAACATGCAATCACTTCACTTGGTTAGAGGTTGAGCCAATTCTGTTGTAACTATACTTGCGTCGGCTCAGGTCACAATCTAAAAAGGGAAAGAATTCAAAGGGTGTAAGGTATTTTGACTCAATCTGAAGAATTTACTGCAACCATCTTTACCCACATTTATGAATTCTAACTCAAACCATCCACGGTAAGGCTGTAAAGTATGTTCGGATCGATAATAAGGTCAGTTTCAATGAGGTGAGCATGTCCAGAGTGACGTGAGCCTGATGCAAAGGAGTACGTATGGGTTAAATGAACTGATCGTTCGATGATTGATTTAACGATTTTGAAATTTTCTCAATACCCTATTTTTCAATCGCATCAAGTGGTTCGGTATGATGTTAACAAGATTGATATATACATTGTGCCATCCATTTTGATGAATACATTGTATGAGAAAAAAATGTGAATGCAAACTAGAGCATAATATCACATGTGAAACCACGAGAAGTGCTTGTAAAACTTGTAGCATGTTAATGGAGTTTGTATAGGAAATGGGGGACAAATGGGACCAATATGCATGGAAAATTCAAAACTCCATTGTTGAGTAGTCAACCTCAGTGTCTTTTCTAGTCCAACATTAGCCATCATTTCCCATATTGAAAAAAAAATGGGTTTCAAAAGTTTCAATGGATACATGAAGAACACTTTCACACGCATGCAAAAAAAGCACTTTTTGTTGAAATAAAGCAGTTTGTCCTCACTTTTTTAGCCTAATTTCTCGTGATTGTTTTGGTTTGTTTGTCTGTCTTAATTTTGGGACTGGTTGAAATTTTGGTTCAACGAAAAAATGATATAGAAGGTTTTTATTATTTGAATTATTAAGGTATTTACCGTCGACATTGCAACCAAATTATTATTATACACATTATGTCCTTGTCTTTTTTTTTTTTTGATGACTCAGGCGTCCAAGTTTCGCCACCCGAGTAAATTCAGATGTGGTCACAGCTTATACATACTTGAGCCGGACATTCGACCGTTCTCCTCCCTGTGAACTTCTGCCTTCCAACATAAAATGTTGTCTTACACATGTCGCGGAGATTCGAACCTCCGATGCTCCGTAGAGAACCATCCTGTTTTCCAACTGCGCCATGCCCGTGGGGGCACGTTATGTCCTTATCTTTTATGATATTGGATGTTGACTCTTGTTTGTTTGGTGCTAAATACTAAAGACATTAATAAAACTTTTTTATTATATAACCGTGGATGTTCGGGCCAGTTTACGCGTGTCTCGACTAATTCCACGGGATCCTGGAGTTTACGATCGGATACTCACCTCAGTAGTCTTGAGGGGACTCGAACTAGTGACCATTGGGTAGCAAACTCAAAATCTGACCAATTGAGCAACCTCTAATAATTAGCATAAAAAACGCACCATATATAGCAATTCAATTTTACAAATGACATTCCAAAGAAAAGAAAAATCAACTAGTCAATGGACCACTTATTGAATGAGGTCTAATTGTAATTTTGAGACTGATTGGAATTTTGGTTCAGGACTTCGTATAATATGTTTTTAACATAGGGCAAGTTACCTATTCAAAATTGAGTCATGCTACGTGTATCGAACTTTTTACATAATATTTGATCGAATTGACAAGTGACTGTCACTTATTGGGGGGCTCCTGACTTATTCGTGATTGCTGTTTGGAACATTTCAGTGTATATAAAGCCGATTGCTGATTTACTGAAAACAATGCTTAATTTGTTATAATTATCATTGCAGAAAATCAAAATCTAGCTGCATGACATCTTTTAATCTATTAGCTTCAAAGTAAAATTCAAATCAATTTTATTTCGTTACTAAACATTAAATTTACAATATTATTATTGTTCATGTTTGGTGCTAATTATTTAATAGAAAAACAGACACAATAATTATGGATTATCTAGATGAACACGTGTGAGGACCCTTTCTTTTTCCTGTAGCCATATCCCCACAAGTCTTTCACATAATTAAAATATTAAATTCTAATATTTTGTAAAGAAAACAATTAAAGACTTTTTTCTAGTTACCAATAGCTTTTTTTTTTTTTTTTTTTTTTTTCTTTTAACAAAATAATCTACTCTTTACATTTCTTTACAAAATACACATGCAAAAAGACCAATTAAATTTTAGGGATGTGCTATGGGTACATAATTGTACCCATAGGAGTGTCCATAATGAACGTCTGACACCCCCCTATTGGTGGAGGTGACTGGTAGTCACCCTCTTTTTTTTTTTTTTTTTTTCAATCATTTTTCTTTTTCGAGTCGATGTTCGAATTTTTTTGAAAATAATCACAATTTATTACACTCAATGGAAAGACAACATTAATGATTTTTAAATACATATATGTTTTTAATCATCATGCAAGAAAATATTTTCCACATAGCTTGATGACTAATACTTGGAACAGCAAAATAATAATCTCTACAGCCCACCAAAAGAAGAAAGACTCCTATTGTGTCGAGACATTAATAATTAGCCGTAGAAAACGGACCACGTATAGCGATTTGCATGCTAAAATTAAAAATTCAGCTAGTCAATGGACCGACCACCTAATCTTAAATGTGTGTTTTACAAGCAATATTGAATAGAATCAAATTCTCTACATAATGCTAGCACAAAAAGTTTGTTCGCAAAATAATAAATAGTTGAAGCACCACATATAAAAGGTTAAACTTTTGGAGAGGAGATAAGTTTATATCTTTAATCGTGTATTCAATATGTCCATTCACGTGCATATTGAATTTTTTTTTATTTTTTTTATAGTAACCCTAATATGCACACATTTTTCATGAATGGACGGCGATATATTCGAACTCACAACATCGATCTACTCTAATACCACGTTGAAACAACACTATAAACAAGTAAACTCGTCTCATCTCATCTCTAATATTTTGAAATTTAGAAAATGAAGTAATTCAACATACACAATTATCGTGTATGATCATAAGTAAACATTAATTAAGGTATATTTAGTATATATTGTCTGTCAAGCAGAGCTTTTGAATTAAGTCAAAAAATTGCATCTTGAACTAAAGGGTTGCTTTTTGTCATGTTTGTTAAGTTTTCTGAAAATACTTTATCTAATTAGAAGAGGTTCTAAAGAAAGTTGACTCAAAATGACTTAACATGAAAATCATCCACATTATTATCTAGTTTACCGTATCAAACACGGTGCCAATGTACATGTAGTGCTAAAACCTAGTTAATTAATCAATTTGTCTCAATTATTCATTTAAGTCAGAATATGCCAGTCACTCAAAACTTTCTACGGGCAGTTTTACGCACAATTCTAATTGAGACAACTTAACAGATTTGAATTCTACAAGATATAATCTATTGCGAAATCAAATAAAGATGAACACCAGATATAACGAGATAAACCCCTAACAGAAATATAAAAATAAGATATTTTCGGTTTAGTAATTTCACAAAATTAACTAAAATAATCAAAAGCAAATAAAGAACAATTCCCTCGTTTTATTTTTAATTTTGACTTGTTGGTGAAATGGAATCAAACCCTCGGATCTTGACTTTATCGCCACTTCACTATTGTATTCGACTGTAACCACCACTTGGATTAAAATTCGCCAATCTTAACTCACGCCAAGTAACTTGATATTTAAGCGGGATTATATGATTTACGCATAGGTGCGTTCTCTTCAAATTCGATTGAAAAATACGATTTTTGCTTTGAGATACTTCAACAAAATATCAGTCGATCAAAACTCACTAGAGATGGATAAAAGATTTTAGAACATGCCGCTACATGTTCATTGTACATAGGCAGATTTTTCTCGAAGCATTTGTTCGTCCCTTAATGATTTTTTTTCTTTTTTAAATGTAAGGACCCTCCCAAGGCACGAACGTGTCTAAAAATTTTGCACGATAAGAATAATATAAAATATGTTTGACATGGTGAATAATTAAATTAAGAAAGATTTTAATTTTTTAAAATAATCTTTCATTCTTTTAGTTATTTGATCAATCAAATCAGTCCAATAAGGCAAATATATATTTTACTATATTTATAAAATATGTTTGATATAGTCAATAATTAAATTAAGAAAAATTTTGATTTTTTAAAATAATATTTCTTTCTTTTAATTATTGGACCAATCAAATCGATTCAAGATGGTATAATGTATATGGTGCTAAAATATTGTATCTCGTCTAAGGTTTGGAAATCCTAAAAAATCGTATCCAATAATCTATTAACCTATAGCATCCAGTCAGTCTTGACGGTCTGACTTACCTTTTTTGGATTGCATAAATTGAACATTTTTTTGACATATGTTTTAACATTTAAAAATAATTTTAATTTAAGCAAGCCAATAAATAAGTAAGTAAAAATATAAAATATATTTTACTTACAACATATATAGAGACTTAAATAACTAGGACAAATATTGAAAACATGTCTAGTACGCAAAACTTGACATGATAACGCGTCGGGTCGTAATAATTTCTGAAGAAAGTGGGGTGCATGGAATTACCATAAAGTTACATATATGTCCCCTATATATTTACGTGGTTGGTTGTCAACAAAAGTTAATACTCTTGCAGTGTAAGGCTTCTAACTTGGGAATTCCTGATGAAGATGAAGGCAGCACTGAAATACTTGGCAGGAATTGCAGGCCCAAGTGGATATGGTTCAAAATCCACTGCTGAACAAGTAACTCAAGATTGTTTGTTATCCGGGTCTTCTCCTCTCACTGCAATTATCACTGGTTAGTCCTCTGAACATAGAAAAAGGAGATTTTTTTATTCTTTTTTTTTTTCCAGATTATAAGCATTTTGAATCATAAGTGATTATCATCTAAATCTTCTAAAACTAGAGAGAATATACGGTATGAAATCTTTTTCAAGTTTTTCTTTCTTCTTTCATAAGTTTTTGTAAACAATCCGGTGAAAGTCAGATTCATTTTTCATCAAAAGACTGACAGACAATTAACTTTTATAAATGAGCCTCAAATCTAGAAGTCGCGTTTGCTCTGATACCATATCGAGCAAATTTTCTTTTAGACAAGGGTGCATATGAAGGGTGTCATTTTTCTTTTCGCTTTTTAGGATAATTTTCAAGAATCGGCCCTAAAATAAAATTTTATATTCAAAATCAGATTTTATATCTATCTAAAAATGATGGAATTGAAATGCATATATAAAAACATTAAAGAGCTCTTCTTTGGTAATGTAAATATACAGTTTAATTCTTCATAATTTAATTTTATTATTGAATAGGATTTTCTCAAACCAATAAGATCAACGGAGTTTTAATACTGTGAGGGCATTAACTATTCATTTGAAGAAATTTCTCAAGAATTTTTTAATATAATTTTCAGAATTCCTTTGAAGAAAATATTATCTTATGATAAATCTATGGATTTTCTTCCAATCAATAAAGCTACGCTGCATTTTTGTATTGATACTTTCTAATCTTCTTGTTTCAACAAGATATGGTTTTGTCTTTACTCAATTGATCATTTCATTCTGGACAGCATTGATTACTGCTAATCATTCTTTCTTTAGTGTAAAAAGTCTCATATGAATTATTGTAATTATATATAAAATCCACTAACTTAAATTATTCAATTAACTTGTTCACATGGAATCTAACTATTTATTTTAACTTTTGTCTTCAACATGTCTACCGTATAAATGTTAATTTTCTTTTTAGAAATAATCGAAAGAGAAACTCGATAATATGACCTTTGTGTGGTCGATATTCTATTGAACCACGTCGTCTAAAAATTATTGTTTTGCATGATACAAGGGGCTACATCTGGCATAGGTGCTGAAACAGCAAAAGTTCTTGCAAAGAGGGGTGTAAGAATAATTATTCCTGCAAGGGATTTGAAAAAGGCAACTAAAGTGAAGGAAATTATACAAAAGGAGTGTCCAAATGCTGAGATAATCTTATTAGAGATAGATTTGAGTTCATTTGCCTCAATCCAGAGATTTTGTTCTGAGTTCTTATCTTTGGGAATGCCACTTCATATCCTCATGTATGTATGTATGTATTATTATTATTTATTTGCCTTTTCTTTTCATTTATTTTGTTGTCTTTTCAAAGAGTGGTTTGGTGGGCACAAAATTAAAGGGTGTACATGAAACTGATGGTAGATATCAAACTTGTACAGAAACAATGCGGGCAAATATTCACAAAAGTTGGAGTTTTCTGAAGACAAAATTGAGATGAGTTTTGCCACAAATTACTTAGGTAGTCTTCTTGTCTCTCATCCACTGCACACTCAGCGCATGCTTGCTGTGCATTCATTACAATAATGAACCAGATTTTAACTTTTTTTTTTCTTACCTTCGTATTGCTTATTATTATCAAATTATTCCTACCTAACATGTCATTAGGGTAGATTTATACGCAATAACGGAGATGACTAAACAATATATGATTTTTCTTACTTATCTCCCATTTAAAAATAGTATTAGGGTTATGTCCAGTACAAAGAATATACACTATTAAAAGTACATAAAAAAATTTGGACGAGTTTTGCCACAAATCACTTGAATAGTAAGGTTGTCAAAATATCTGTAGTTTACTTGAATGCAGAAAAGCCACCATGGTGTACCATTAGATGTGGCTAAGTGGTGGAGGGAATTCTTTTTGACTTGTTCCCACTAGCATATCTAAGTGGTACTGGTATCATTTGTCGGCATGGGTTTTCCTTTTCTTTTCTACTCCTTCTAGAATGAAGTATGGAAAAGTCGCACTTGCACTCGTGCACACACATATATTTTTGTATGAACATTTTCTCTAAAAGTTTAGGTAGGAAAAAATGAAAAGAAAATAACAATTTAGTGGGAAGATTAGGATTAACTCTTTGTTCCTTGTGTTTTTTTTTTTTTTTTTGCAGGTCATTTTCTTTTAACAGAAATGCTGTTAGGAAAAATGATAGAGACTGCATCAGAAACTGGCATCCAAGGAAGAATAGTGAACGTGTCTTCTGTAATTCACAACTGGGTTAAAAGAGAGAACTTTTGCTTCAACAAAATGCTCAATCCAAAAAGGTGAATAAACAATGTATTCATTTCTATTAGCTTAAACCTTAAGACGAGATGGTCGAATAATTAATTAGTAATCCTTATAGATATTCTGCAGTTTCTTTTGTCCAGTTGAATTTAGGAAAAGAATTCTTACATTGATATGATTAAAAAGGCAGATTTGATGAAAATATCACTTATAATTTACTTATTTCATATTTTGTTAATTACTTTTTTCTGGTTCATACAGTTATAATGGTACTCTTGCTTATGCTCAAACTAAACTGGCCAACATATTGCATGCCAAGGAATTGTCCAAACAGCTAGAGGTAAAATGTTTAAAAGTTTTATTTGAATTATAGGATAGTCAAATTTGTTCATTTAAATTTCAAAAAAGCAACACATTCCCTCGTGTGTATACTGAATATATTATTTACTAAAGACTTGACACGTTCAAAATTTTCATAAATTTGTAGCAGAAAGTTGAATTGTCTCGACTACCGGCTTAAACTTCTAAAGAAGCGAAATGTGCATAGGTTGTGTTAAGTCTTACAAATGTGGAAAACAGTTCTAATAAATAACTTTGCTCCTTCTTTAATTAATGGCTTGAGTAGATTCAAGATTTGATGCTACTTTTTTACAATTTTATGAACAAGGTGTGATCAAACCTTTACTTTCTGGGAATCTTACAGGCAAGAAAAGCAAATGTTACTATCAACTCAGTACATCCAGGAATTGTGAAGACTGGCATCATCAGGGATCACAAAGGCTTTATCACAGGTACGCATGCAAGCATAATCACTTTTTTTTTCCATTTAATTGCTTTTTTGCTTGTCAAGAAAAATAAGTTCAATCCAATGCCTTACTAGAAACTTGATGTTCAGATTCATTATACTTTATGGCATCCAAGTTGCTGAAATCAACATCACAGGTTTGTCCACACATGCCTGTCTCTTTTCTTTAACTGAAGATTCATTTTTGACAGATAAAATGGTTCAACCGAGTAAATATTTGTGCGTAATTTACAGGGTGCAGCGACGACATGTTATGTAGCTTTAAGCGGACAGGTGGCAGAGGCGAGTGGCCGGTACTTTGCAGACTGCAATGAGAGCCATTGCTCCGCCATAGCAAATGATGAAATTGAAGCACGGAACTTGTGGAACCAGACGCGTGCTTTGATACACAAACAATTCGTTCAACCATGAATTAAAATTAGAACCCTGGTATTGGGCCCGGCTCAAAGCCAGGCCCAAGAACAAGGCGCCAACGTCCAATAGGGGGGTGCCATGTTGGCGCCCTGTTCTTGAGCCGGGCCAAGAAGGGTTTTCCTTAAAATTAAGGGAGCGTTGGCTACACAGTACGGTATAGTGCATGTAAATAAGTAGCTATACATATACATTTAAATCCATGGCAAAGGGCAATTCATCACACAAGTAGGTTTATTTCTAGCCTTAGATTATATATGCAGAAATTCATGATAATAAAGAGTTGAACTGTCAACACCTTGTTACGTAATTATTTATGTAATCAAAATTTTCATGTTATACTTGGTATATCCCCACCCCACCCCACCCCACACCTACCCTATTCTATAAGAAACTTTTTATTTTTGAAACTTTAGTTTATAAGATATATTATTAGTTAATTGTAAGTAAAATATTATCAAAATTATACTCACACCACATTCCAATTTCATTGAAGGTCCTTGATCATTTTTAGTGGTAGTAATTATGTCCCAATTTTTTTCTATTGTGTTCTTATCTTCAAGTTTCTAGCGATTAGCAGACGTCGTCTTTAATGACAGTTTTCGTCAAAAAACGTCCATAAGTTTTTTTTTTTTTTATAAAAAATAATGAATTCAAAAGTGCTACAAAATATTTTTTTTCTCATTTTAAATCTCGTAAATATAACATTTTGACAAAAACCATCATCAATGGTTGAAGATAAGAATTGGATGGATATTTAAAAAATCTATAACAAGGTCAACAATTAATTTAACTTAAATTCGCAGCTTTTATTAACTTTTAAGCACCACATTTTATCTACTTTATCAAAATCTACTAAATTTTTTTTATTTTTAAATATACACCAAACCTGGGCTAGATAACTCGGGCAGAAGTTTATAAGCCCAATACCCAACATCATAAGCCCTAACCACTATACTGTCCAGTAAGTAATCCAAAAGAGCAAAATATTAGCCTCCATAGTGAGGTTTCCCAAGCCCAAACATTAGGGTGAACTATATAACTCAAATACTCAATTACTAAATGTCTAAATCTATGATCCGTTTAAGTACGTAGGTAATTATAAATTTATTAAGGAAACAATACATAAATCCTATATTTAAGAATTACATTTCAAAAAAAACAAACTCCAAAAATCTTTTAAAAAATCAGGTGTTAAATCAATTTATTAAATATAATACAATTATGAATTATCCAAATTTATTAAATTTCAAATCCAAATCATTCTCTCTCTACTCTCTATCCTCTCCCTACCCCTTCTCTCCATTGGAGGCGGTCATCTACTCCGGAGACTATTCTGCGATCACTCTGACAACAGTTCCGGTGATCACTCTGGTCAGCCGCTCCGACGACTTAAAAATTTCTAGAAAATTAAAAAATTGGAAATCGCACCCCACCTCATGTATCCACCTACCACCACTCAATCTCTGCCTCCATCTTCTAAAAAATTACTTGAAAAAATATTTGTGCAGTGTGACTATTTGTGACTAATTATGACCAAGTTTGTATTCAATGTGACTAAATGTGACCAAATTTGTGTTTGTGTGTGACCAATTGAATCTTAATTGTGACCATATATGATCAAGTCACAATCGATAACAATTAACACAATTGCTCACAATCAGTCACAGTACACACATATTTGGTCACAAAATGGTCATTACAAACAAATCCACTTACACCATGAATAAGCACCACAAAACACCACCAACCATTACCACCATCACCTCCAATGCACCGCCACTACCACCTTCCACTACCATCTTCAACTCAAATTGACAGTGGCTTTCAAGTATGAGCTCATGTTGAGTAAGCTGGTTATATAACAAACCAGTATGAGTTATAACATCAGCTTCTATTACCACCAAACATCATTCAATTTCATCCAAAAATGAGGGAGAAATCAACATTGAAAAAAACTGCTTGAAAATGCAAAAACTGCCGGAATAGCGCCGTCCGACGAGACCCATGGTCGAAGACACATGCTGGCCACTTCCCCACACCTAGACGAGTCTTTCTATGTTGGCAATTCATCCATAACAACTCCTAAGCAAATTGGATTGAATTTGGAAAATCGTCCAGTAGCGAAGCTTGCGATTTCGCTTGCGAAAAAACCTAATTATGGCGCCGTCGCTACACCCATAGAGGCAGACCACATGGGCTACATTCGTCCTCACCGGCGCACCTAGCCCAGTAATGGGTCTCCATCAATTTGACTCCAAGCACCCTGAATTTGATTATGAAATTCTCGAAGGGCCGAACTCCCGAACACAGAACCTGATTTTTGTCAATTCAGGCGCGCGTCCGACCAAACCAAGGTGGTGGACCACCTGGGCTCTGGGCATTGACGCACTCCTCGAGTAAATTGGAGAGAGGTAGAGAGGAGAGGAGAGCAGCGAGAAAGAGAGGAGAGGTAGAGAGAGAACGAGTTCGGGGGAAATGAGGTGGGTGGAGGGAGGTCGGGCTAATTTCTAAATTAATTGAATTTAATAATATATTAATTAAAACACCTGATTTTTGAAAGATTAAACTTTTCACCTGATTTTTGAATATGAATCATGAAAAGTAGGGTTTGAGGTAATTTTCTCATTTATTAAGCTTTTGATAAAAATTGATAAAGTTCGTGGTTAAAAAATTGCGGGACAAATGAAGCATTAAAATTGACATTTGATCGGTAAAAAAATTAATAAATTTTTAGCAAAGTTTTTCAAACTAGCACTAAAAAGAATTTGACTAAATTTGTTTATTTACATTACGATTAATTATGTTAATGTTCGGATAATTGTAAGGGAAAGGACAGAAGCCAAGAAAGAGAAGAAGGCCCAAAAATTATTAGATACGTTTTTGTCACTTAAAAATGTATAAATCCTGTCTTTGGTGCCGAAAGAAAAAAAAAAAAAAAGAAGGAACTTTCTATAATATTAATGCTTGTTACTCTTTCTACTTAAAAAAATAAATAAAATAGTTTTCACTTTATAATTGCGCGCGCAACGATTTATACACAAATAAATATATTTAGTTCATTTCACCTTCATTTATTTATTAACATTCTATGCATCAAACATATTATGAAACCTAATTCGGCTAATAAATAATTCATTCAACTTTTTGAAAGTTTAAGATTTTAAATGAGTTGGCGTGTGATAATTGTATGAATGATATAAATTTTTTGTGTCGCCGACCTTGCTTGTTTTTGGCATTTATAGCTGAAGTTAAGTCACGCCAATCAATATAGCTTCTGTTTGACAATCATTATTTGGAAAAAAAAAAAATATATTTTAAATATTGATTTTTTGGAGAATGTATTATTAAAAAGTAAATAAATTTTTTGGATTTATGTGCCGAATATTTTATTGTGTGAATGTTTGGTTAAAAATGAATATGTAAAAAAAGAAGAGTTTTCAAATAATAATTGTCAAACTATGGCATAATTATTGAACATGCTATTTATTTTTTGAAGAGCCTTTAACATTGGGATTGTTTCAAGATTTGTAAAAAGCGTTGTAATAATTAGGGACGTAGCCAGAATTTCAATTAGTGATGGTAATGGGTCGGGCCGAGCCGAGCCGGCTCGACCAATGCCCGGACGAGCTCGGCTGCCACGAGCCGAGCGGGTGCTCGGCTCGTGGCATCTTGGGCGAGCTCGGCTCGTGCCCGAGCTTGCCCAAGACGAGCCGAGCTTCGGCTCGCCAATTTTTTTTTTTTTATAGGGTAATAAGCCTGTAAAGATGGGAGGAAGAAAAAAAAAATTCGACGAGCCAACGAGCCATCTCGTGCTCGGGCTCGAGCCGCTCGAGCTCATCTAAAATGAGCCGGCTCAGCTCGTTTGCCACCCCTAATTTCAATTTTGGAGGGGCGAAAATACGGGGGGTGGAAGGGGGCGGGCCCCCGAATTTTTTTTTAACTAAGAGAATTGAAAACGACGATTTTGAGTAGCAAAATAGTATTGAAATTCAATGTTCAATTCAATCACTACTAACTATTCTATTACTTAATTCTTAAATTCAAATATTCAATAACTAACACAATTAGACAAACAAACAGCAATTACTCTACTTCATTCTTAAATTCAAATATTTAAAAATAAGATTTATTATGATTGAACACACAAAATGACGAAATCAACTTCTGGTCTTCTCACTTCTGTCATTCACAATGCACCAGTCACAAATCACAATCCCAACATCTTCCTTTCAATGAGAAATCAAAATTATACACTAGACAAAACAAGTAAACATGTATTATGCATAAACCAGCTTGAGAATTGAGTTTTAATTAGTTGGGTTTGGGAATTGAGAACTTATGTTTTGGATTGGATTGGACTATTTATTCATTTAAGTAACTATTAGATCTTTTGTTTAGATCTAAGATTTTTGTATTGTTGAATTTTAAAGTGTAAATTATTTACTCAATATTTATTAATGGAAAAAAAAAAAATTTCAAAATTTTGGAGCGAGTTAAAATCTTTCGGGAGCGAAACTAAAAAATACATTACAAATTAACTAGAAATAGTATATCAGCGGAGAATGTTGGGGGGAGGGGGAGGGGAGGGTCTTCCTCTCCCGCCTCCCTAGCTCCGTCTCTGGTAATAATTGATAAAAGGAAAAACTAAAGTGCATACTTTAGCACCCTCTTATTTCTAATGACTAAAATTAATGTTGTGCACAGAAGTGTCATACTTTTCCTCTTTACTATGCAAGAAATGAGAATACATATCAATAAGTGAACGTGATGTCAATTGAACAGTATTCAAACAATGACGACTTAAATTCTCGAGACTTGACTCGGAAAAGCTCACATGCAAAAGAGTTATCGATTTCAATACAATATGATAAAAGGAGCGGTGCACTAGTAAAGAAAAAAGAAGTTAAAATCTTAATTACTGTAGTCATGTCCGACTCTGTATAACGAACACGAATAATAACTAGACTTAATCCTTTCCAATCAAATGTAGCCAAACTTATCAAACATTTTCAAAGGACTCGAAACTCGACTCCCGTTTAGTTTAAAGTTCTTCGGAGTGGTTTGTTCAAAAGAAAATGTGATAATATTCAAAATTGAAAAGTTGGTAATTAAAATATTACTTAATTATATTTTTGTGTTAATTAATAAGATGAACGAGAGGATGAATCCCGATCGTGAGACCATAAAAAGTAACATTACTTATTTTTCACGTATATAAATATTAGAAAAATAAAATTAAGACAATAATATCTTTGTTAACCATCTTTTTTAACTATTATACGACAATTATATATATTCATTTAAAATTTCCCTTCATATATGCATGGTTTTCATAAATACTCAGAATTTATCCTCGTTTTATGTAATACACAATTTTTATCAACTTTTCAAACACATGTTTTATCAATTTTTATCAAAATTTACTAATAAAGCCGATTTTTAGCTAAACCAAACAGGGGCTTAAGGTAGCTAATCTTTTGAATTCATCGTCGATTTAGTGCGGAAGGAGTTGAAATAATAGGAAAGCAATCATAATAAGATTATAGAAGGATCATAAACCCCTAAATTTTAGTTTGGCGGGTTCCTCCATCCAACACATGATGTGTTTCTGGACAAGAGAAGTGATTAGTATAGGATTTGGATTTTATATTTCATTCTGATGATTAAATCATATTTCAATAATTATCTAGATTTTCAAAATCTATCGCAGTGTCTTAACTTGCTACAAGTAGTAGGGTTTAAACTAGAGCATGATATGATGTTGGCGAAAAAAAAAAAAAAAAAAAACTTTTAGGGTACATTTGATTGTCAATATTTTTCATGAAAAATGTGTTTTTTCCACCTAATTTCTTACTTTTGTTCTGTTTGACTGATAAATTTTCCTACAGAAATTTCTTTCTCATACTTTTGGTTACGTGATCATATTTTTTTTAAAAACAAGGAAAATATTTTATTTAAAGGGAGGTGATTTTTATTTTCCAGGTAATTCACTCCCTTTCTCCCTCTGATCTATCCCGCCTCTCTCATTTACACACCAATAAAAAATAGAAAAGTATAATATTTTATAAGTTGAAAATTAAATCAATCAAACATATTTAATTAATAATTTTCATACAAATAATTTATAGGCAATTTATTTTGTCTATGCAAATTTCATACTGGCAATTAAGCGCAGTTATTTTAAACACGATGATATTTAGATGTGATGGTACGAATATAAATCACAAAACTAGATAGAATCTAGCATTAATTAAAGAAGTTCTAAAAAGCCATTGTCTTTGCTATTCTTGACATGAGCATGTTGTTGATTAGATAGGCAATTACTTTTTTTTCTTAATATCAAGA
The DNA here is from genome assembly GCA_019097785.1 of Fraxinus excelsior. Taxonomy (NCBI): domain Eukaryota; kingdom Viridiplantae; phylum Streptophyta; class Magnoliopsida; order Lamiales; family Oleaceae; genus Fraxinus; species Fraxinus excelsior. Next base: position 33,083,253 of record CM032632.1, read on the forward strand.
AAACTCATTTGTATCTGTTAAGACACTCTTTGAATGATTAAAATTCGGTTATTAAGAAAAGTCAAATTGCTACAATGATGGTAACAACGTTGTGTTTGTCTCATTCTTTATGCTATTGAGATAAAGATTACTCAAAACTTCTTTTACGATATGATTGGTTAAAAAATAAAACTTCGCTACGTTTAGAATCCTCATTAAAAATCGTCTTCCTCGAATATTTATAAAATTCCTATTCAAAATGGTACGTGAGATGAAATTCATCCAAAAAAATATCATCGTAAGACTTATCGGTCATTGCCTTTGATATATAATTGCCTGTAAAAAATGCTCGAGGTTAGCAAATACGTTAAAAGTTATATATTGAAAGTTCATACGATAGCCTGATATAAAAAAAATATGACTTGTTTCATAAAGTGGATTATACCATACAAAAACTCGACTAAATTGATATACGAACACGTAATATAATAACGTTAAATAAAAATATTCTCTCTCATGTGCATCCCCTAGTCTCGTATCGTGCTTGGATCCCTAATCAACTTCCTTATAAGATAATTTAAGTAAAATAATATCAATTCCATACCAAAGTCACAACACAAGCAACATGTGGATCAAAAAGTTAGCCTTCTGTCACGCGACATCACGTGATTATTGGTTTTATTTATTAAGCCTTGTTTGGTAAAAATTAAAATTTAGATTTTAATCTAAATAAAAATTAACAATTAATTTGAACCGCATTATTTATGGATCTTACAATTTTTCAACTACACATTTCATCAATTTCTATTAAAAATCTGATTTTAATCTCCACCAACGGGCCAAGAGAAAAACCTAAGTCTTATTTTATATTATAATGAAGTTCTTATTTTATGGGTTGATTATAAGTCAAATTAGCACCCCCATTCTCTCGGAAAAAATAAAATTTTGTGCAGGTTTTTCTCAGAAATTATGTACCAAAATATGATTTCTAATGGTGTCATAGATCTGTCTTGCTATGGATCAAGAATAAGATGTATTTATTCTGTGGTCTGCTGATTTAGATCTAGATCCAAACTTGAATTGTGATAAGTAATTTTAATTAAAATTTTGCTATTTGTACATTGGGATTGACACTCGAATACACAACACCCTTACAATAGAGGGGTTCACGATTTTTTTATTGGTCAGTGAGTCCCCCTGAGGTATATAAATAGCAAAACCCTTTTAATTATTCTGTACGATATTCCCCAGAAAGTTCTTCCTTTTTTATGGCACATACAATTATTTTGGTAAATTGTAACTTCATTTCTAGTCTTCTAAAAACAATTTAACATAGAATATAAATTATATATTTTGCTAAGAGAAATAATTTTGCTCTAATATCTCAAACTTAACCTTCGTCAGGCAAATTTTTTTAATTGATGTATAAAGATGAATAGTAGCGTGTCTTGCAAAATGAGACGATAATAATGAACAATAATCACAAATATATGATTGAAATTAATGTTTAATTTTGATTAAATTTATAAATTATGTGTACATCCAATAGTAAAAATCTCTATAATAAAGACATTGAGGAATTTGGACCAAGATCCAAATTAGGGACCAATCTTTTTAGGAGTTATTATCCAAGAAAAAGACCACTCACTTCGTGGATTAAGAACGACAAAATTTGATAAATTTGTAAATGGTTTATAAATGGGAATTTTGAGACGAATAGTAGTTTTCAACGAAATGTGTGGATAATAATGAATGATTATGATTTATAAATTTGTGGTTGAAATTAATTTTTGATTTTGATTTTATTTATAAACTAATTTATAAATTGTATCGAAACGATGACTTCTAGATTAAAAAAAAAATAAATTAAAATTAATATAAAATTGAATTTCGAAATGACTTTTTATTCACTAGAAAAATAGAATCCACCTTCCTAAGCCGGTGACAATTTTCACAGGTCGAACGTCTATTAACAAAGGAAAACTATACTTGTACCTAATAATTTACCCAATCTTTTACCGAATCCACAAGCACCCCCAATAAGGGGGCCGCCATTTGTCGATTCGGTAATCCATTAGGTAAATTATTATGTATGTGTAGCTTGGTCCATTAACAAAACGTTATAAATATATAAAATACTTTTTGTGCTCCTTGTTAGTTACCCAAGAAAAAACACAACTGAAGACAAGTCCCAGCGCATACTCCTCGAAAGCAATGGGCTGAAAATGATAGAAGAGCAAAAATTCAAAAATCCCAATAAAAATAAAAGATTTAACGGATGTAAAGGTCACAGGCAAAGTGATAAAAAGTTGATACTAAAAAATTTCCAGTGCCTACTCACCAGTCATTCACTTGTCTATACCTTTCTCATTTTAAGCCATTTCTCTGTCTACAAAAAAAAAATACAAAAAATTAGCCATCTAAAATTCCATCTCTCTGCAAAAAAATAATGGCTTAGCTGTTCTTGGATCCGGAGATTCTGGTTTCTTTAAACTAATTATATAAACCCTAACTTAATCCATAGCCCACAAGACATGATTTTCTATTTCTCCCATTTGTTTCTCCCTAGGCTCAAATCTTCTTCCTATTATCCGTGTTTGCAGACATTCGAGTTTGTAGCATAGGTCTAATGCCTTTTAATGCATGTACCCTTTTCTTGGCTCTCTCTTTTTTCGTTTTATCACCTCCTGTTTCGGGTTTGAATCCACAGGGAGAAGCGCTTCTCGCGTGGAAGGAATCGTTGAATGGGTCCCTCGAGGCGTTAAGCAATTGGGATCCTACGGATGATACCTCTTGTGAATGGTTCGGGTTGACTTGCAACTTGAATAAAGAAGTTGTGGAGCTGAATTTGAAGTACATGGACTTGCTTGGAAATGTACCGAGTAATTTCAGTTCATTGGCGTCGTTGAAGAAGCTAGTCTTGTCCGGGACAAACCTGACGGGATCAATCCCAAAGGAGATTGGAACTCTTCAAGAATTGGTGTACTTGGATTTGAGTGACAATGCCTTGACAGGTGAAATTCCAGGTGAGATTTGTCACTTGCCTAAGCTTGAACAACTTGTTTTGAACACGAATCGAGTTGAAGGATCCATTCCAGCTGCAATTGGGAATTTAACGTCCCTTATGTCATTGATTATCTACGATAATCAACTCAGTGGGCTGATTCCAAGCAGCATTGGAAGCCTGAAAAGGCTTGAAGTTATTAGAGCTGGAGGCAACAAAAACCTGGCAGGCTCAATCCCACAAGAAATTGGCAATTGTACCAATTTGATCATGTTAGGCCTGGCAGAAACCACCATTTCAGGGTTCCTCCCTCCGTCCCTCGGCCTCCTGGAAAAACTCGAGACTATTGCTGTCTACACAACTCTTCTCTCCGGCCAAATGCCACCTGAATTAGGCGCCTGCACCGCCCTGGAAAACATCTACCTCTATGAAAACTCCCTCTCTGGCTCAATCCCGACAAATCTTGGCAACCTTCGTAATCTGAAAAACCTCCTTCTCTGGCAAAATAATTTGGTGGGCACCATTCCTCCCGAGCTTGGAAACTGCCATCAACTACTCGTAATTGATATTTCCATGAATTCGTTAACTGGAAGCATACCGGAAAGTTTTGGGAACCTTGCCTTATTGGAAGAGCTGCAGCTGAGTGTAAACCAAGTATCTGGCAAAATTCCCGCACTACTTGGGAACTGCACGGCCCTCACTCACATCGAACTCGACAACAATCAAATCACAGGTACTATTCCATCAGAATTTGGGAATCTGCCAAATCTGACGCTGTTATTCTTATGGCAAAATCGGTTAGAGGGAAATATTCCGCCATCTTTATCTGCGTGTCATAAATTGGAGGCGATTGATATGTCACAGAATACATTGACAGGTCCAATTCCAAAAGGTATTTTTGAATTGCAGAAACTGAACAAGCTTTTATTATTATCTAACAATCTTTCTGGAACCATACCGCCGGAAATCGGGAACTGCTCGTCCTTGATACGATTCCGGGCCTGTAATAATATGCTTACAGGGCCAGTTCCGCCGGAAATCGGGAGGTTAAAGAATATAAATTTCTTGGATCTGGGTTCAAACCGGTTAACCGGAATTATACCAATGGAGATCGCTGGATGCCAAAATCTGTCGTTTCTTGATCTGCATTCAAATTCTCTCTCTGGACAGTTGCCAGGGAATCTGAACCAGCTTGCCACTCTCGAGTTCCTTGATGTATCTGAAAATTTCATTGAAGGTACGCTGAATCTGAGTCTTGGCTCATTGAGTTCATTGACAAAACTTATTCTCGGGAAGAACAGGCTATCTGGTTCAATCCCGAGCCAACTCGGTTCGTGTTCCCGGCTTCAGTTACTTGATTTAAGTAGCAATAGGCTTGAGGGACAGATTCCGGCGAGTTTGGGGAAGATTCCGGCCTTGGAAATTGCTCTAAATTTGAGCTGGAATAAACTTTCCGGTGAGATCCCGTCGGAGTTTACCGCATTGGATAAGCTTGGAGTTTTGGACCTTTCTTACAACCAGCTATCTGGGGACCTCCATTATCTGACCGAACTTCAAAATCTTGTGGTGTTGAATGTATCACATAATCAGTTATCGGGACATGTGCCCGACACGTCATTCTTTGCTAAGCTGCCACTTAGCGTCCTAGCTGGCAATCCCGACCTGTGCTTTTCCGGTAATGAGTGCTCTGCCAACGAGGGTGGAGCGGCTAAGCACGGCAAGGCAGCGAGAGTGGCAATGGTGGTGTTGCTCTCTACTGCATGTGTCCTACTATTTGCTGCACTCTACATTATCGTCGGAGGCAAAATGCTGGTATGTGGGACCCACAATTCTGATTTGGACAGCAACGGGGATGTAGAGTTGGGTCCACCATGGGAGGTCACGTTGTACCAAAAGCTCGACTTGTCAATTGTTGATGTAATCAAATGCTTGACAGCAGTCAATTTTATTGGTTGTGGGAGATCCGGCATAGTTTATCGAGCAAACATTTCATCGGGATTAGTTATAGCTGTCAAAAGATTCCGAACATCGGAAACGTGCTCCTCGTCGACATTTTCGTCGGAGATTACGACGTTGGCACGCATTAGACACAGGAACATTGTTAGACTATTGGGTTGGGCAGCTAACCGGAAGACTAAGCTATTGTTCTATGACTACATGCCTAATGGTACATTAGGTTCATTGTTGCATGAGGGATGCGGAAGCGTAGTCGAGTGGGAAACTCGTTTCAAGATTGCTTTAGGAGTGGCCGAGGGCTTGGCCTACTTACACCACGACTGTGTGCCCCCGATCCTCCACCGAGATGTCAAGGCCCACAACATACTCTTAGGGGATCGGTATGAACCATATTTAGCTGATTTTGGGCTTGCCAGGCTTGTCGAGGAAGAAAATACTTCATTTTCAGCGAACCCTCAATTTGCTGGATCATACGGCTACTTCGCTCCCGGTAAGTTTTCATTAACTATACAACTTCGGTTTCTTGTCTAAATCCATGTTTACATCTGGCATGAAATGACTAAGATTTGATTCTTTTGGTTGTAGAATATGCTTGCATGCTAAAAATTACTGAGAAGAGCGATGTCTATAGTTATGGAGTCGTGCTGCTAGAAATCATTACCGGGAAGAAACCAGTTGATCCGTCATTCCCTGATGGACAACACGTGATTCAATGGGTTCGGGATCACCTAAAGAGCAAAAAGAACCCTGTCGATATCATTGACCAAAAGCTTCAAGGCAATCCAGACACACAAATTCAAGAAATGCTCCAAGGCCTCGGAATAGCTATACTCTGCACCAGTAACCGGGTAGAGGATCGCCCTACAATGAAAGATGTCGTGGCTTTATTGAAGGAAATCCAGCACGAGCATGCACCAGCAAGTGAATCCCAAAAAACAGCCAGCAAATCATCAAAAATATCTGAAGTTTCATCGAATTCATCCACATCTGTGACCCCAGCTCAGTTGCTCATTCAAGGGTCGTCTAATTACTCGCTCACTTACTCCTCTTCCTCAGCAAGTTACAATACAAGACATCAATAATGTGTGCAATGTAACATTATTCTTTAGGAGTAGAACAACATTGTAAAAAGTACTTGTTAGTGTTTAGGTTAAGCTGAGTATATAGCAACCTAACAAAATTAGATGAGGTTGTGTTTTAATTACAACAATCCAACTCTTCTATTGCCTAAGCATTTGTTCAACATATGCTAGCATTAGTTCTTGTGTGAAAACTCAATTGTTTTCTTAACCACATCGGCTGAACTAAAATATATATATATATATACCTAATCTAACCTGAACGAGATTCTTTCTTAAGTCGATCTTATTCGAAGAAGAAAATATTTCCAAAAAATTCAATTCACAATTAATGCTTTGTAGCTGAAATACATGTGCCTCTAGCAATCCACCCCATATTGCAAGTCAGTACAAAAACTTCCATCTGAAAAGACTAGTCCATGTGCATGTCCAGCGTGCATGAATGAAAGATAATCAACCTTTTATAGGTTGTTTTTTGCACAAGTTCTTTTCTATCATTTCATATGAAAAGGGACCCCAAGATGATGTCTTAATGGGGCATTTGTACCCTCGTTCTCTCTTCTCAAAACTGTTGGAAGGATTTCGAAGATGATTTCTCTCTCTATTTGAGGTAGAGGGAGAAGTTTACATGTGGTTGTCTGTCAGGGTGGGGGCGGACCATAATAAAAGAAATTTGGACTCTAGCCATGTCTCAAGTTCGTCCCCTTTTTTCTTTTCTTCAACCTCATTATTATATTGCTTCAATTTATTTATTTTTTACTTGATAGAAATGTTAAAGCTAATTATAAATTTTAGTCCACCTATAAAAATGCAATTCCGATCGATTGTGGGGGAGGGGACGGGAATGACAGAATGATTGATTGAACAAATCAACCTCTCCCTCACCCCATTGTATGTCACATTTCTTGTTTCATAATGATGCAAGGACGAGAAGAAGCTTCTTTCATTTCATGTAAAGGTGGAGGACCCCCACCGCATAACAAAGGTGCATACAAACTAGTACCTATAAAAAATGATGAACTTATTTATTTGGTCGTGTAAGATTTTTTGTTGTTTAAAATCTAATGACTACATGGATGGGTGTAGTATTGCAGGTCGAACTTAATTTTTAACCATATATTTCATTGAACTCACAAATTTTCATCAACTTTTAGCAAACGTCACACGGTTCCTAAAATCAAGAGATTGTAAGTTGGGTGATATCGGATAAAATTTTCAGGGCCCGCTTTGCTTTTTACGCACGATTGGTCCTAAAAGAATTCAGCCAGTACATGCACCGTGTTTTAGGGCAAGACATAAAGGTCCGTTATTGCATAGTGCAGATGATACAATACTGTTATGGAACAAAATATTGGTTTGGCCTCACGTGAGGGACATACGTTTAGTCCTTTTTAAGTGTAAATGGAAGCCCACATGCCTAAGATCTGGATCTACTGCTTTTTGATGCTATAATATTTGCAAAGAGACAACAAAGTATGTGCAAAAGATTCCCAACTTGGATTTCAATGACATTATCCCACTCAAATTCAAAGGGTGAATTGATTCCCACTTGCCTCCTCTTTACCATAAAATTTTGTTTCACACTCGAGTCATTTCGTATCGTTTTATGTGATTCGTGTTTTAGTGCTTGTTGGTCAAGTTTATAATGGCCCAAAAATGTGGTTCGACTGAATTAAGATTGATTGTGCAGCAATAACGAAAAACTAAAGATCAATTTGTTGAGAAATTTTCGAGATTTGGTTGCAAGTGGGAAGGAAACGAGGAAAGCTGAATTCTTTACAAAAAAGTTCACTGAAATTCAGATATTGGAATAGTCCTTTACATAAGCCCTGAATTTTGTCTACTTTTTTGGGTCTTTTCTGCATGTAAAAATGGTTAACTACGGACTTTTAATGTGTGTGGAATTGGAAATATTGTCCAAACTTGTCCAAGTTGGTGGGCCTTTCACGGTTAGAGAAGAGAACAATTTACAATTCTTGAATTCAGTTTACTTTTAATCAAAAACATGACAAAGAAAATGACACGTAAAAAATGTATTCGACTTTGATTACCGCAAGTGTACGGATCGCTCAAGTAATAAAATGGGTTTTTAAGTCCAAGTATCGTTCCCACGGAGATTGAATTAGTTTGAGTTTCACCTATCTTGACCTTAATCGAAACTAAAGAAATTCAATGAGATGATTAAACTATGGAATTATCTAAATTAGACTACGAATGCAAGTTTAAATGAAAATAAATAACTAAATGCAAATTACGATGTGAATGCAAATGTTTGAAAAAATCCATGAATGAGAAGCGTACTAGGATCCCGAATCGCCAAGTAAGTTCACTTTTAACCTTTATTTTACAATTTCATAGCACGATGAATCTATTGAAGAGTCAATGTTCCTAAAATATTCAACAATCTCTCTCGAGTAGAGTTAAACTTATTCTCACATACCATTTGACTATATTTCTATGACAAATGTCAATATACAAGAATGCATAACGTTTTATGAACACTTGAAGACTCACGTAAAGCATAGCGGTATATTTCTATCCCCTATCGAACCTTATGATGATTTATACCTTGTAGAATCTATTCCCTTTCTTTCGAATGCATGAAATAGACAACACAAACTCACATAACCATTGCGCATATAATTATGGAGACAATAAAATGAATATAAATCATTCAACATCCAACATTCGTGTTTAAAATCAAATTGCAAAATAAAGAATTAAAAGTTCACATTACGAGGTTCATCGTTCATCTAGTACAATTAAAAAACTAGTCTAGCATGAATAAATTAAAATAACAAATAAAATATTTAGGAGAAGACATCGCCCAATTCTTGAATGTAAAGTTTGAAATCTTGGATCTTGGAATGAAATTCTTCGTCCTTGCCTTCGTTCTTGCTCAAAAATGTTGTTTTTCTCTCCAAGAAGGTGTAACCCTAGTTTCTGGACGTATTTTAGCTTTTATAGTTGCCCTAAAATTATTACCATACAAGTTGGAGTCAGATAAGGAAACCAGAAAATTCGTGCCGATTTTCTTCCTTGCGGCCGCAAAGACAAATTCCTTGCACCCGCAAGGAACAACTTTTTTTCCCTATATCCTTGCTTGTGGCCGCATGGAAGATTATACCTTGCGGCCGCAAGGTATAAGCAACTATCACATATCTTCATTTTGGTCCTCCAACTTCATTCTTCTCTTGTCTTGACCTCTTTTGTTCATTCTTTTCCTCCACTCATCTCATGCATTTCTCAATGTATGATTAAGCTCATGTCCGCTCTTGAGTTGGCCCTGAGCCATCTTTTGATTATTTGCATTTTGGTCCCTGAACTTTTGTTTTCCTTCGTTTTGGCCCATTTTCTCTATTTTTCCTCTAATTTCTACCATAATCTTCATTGTTGCCCTACAGACACAATTTACACAAATTAAGCTCTATTCCGAATGTTAATCGACAATTATTCATGTTTGTGAACCAAAATAAACGTATAAAAACGCCCTTATCAGAAAACTTTTACAAATGAATAGAACTATAGAAGTGATACTTAAATCAAGACGACCTTCGTAAAAGACTGTCGTAGTAGTTCATATACCATTTATCAAAATACTCAGGATATACATGTTTTTAAGTTTAAGAACTTCTGGAGTTCGCAAGATAGATTACACTCATTACATTATTAAAAACGAAAACGAAAACGAAAACTTATTTATTTATTTATTTTTATCATATTACACTCTTCAACTATACAAATCATCGTCGTCCCCAGCTGCAGTGGCAGAAGAAAACGGGTCTGAAGCTCCAGCAACAGGTGCATTCTCAGCGTGATCTGCAAACCGGAACTCAGATCCAAATCCGCGAGATTGTTGTAGCGTCTGGGAAAAGAGCTGGTACTTCCTAATGTCAGCATCACTCACGCTTCTTCGAGCATATTTCATCGACTCCTCGAAGTGCGTTGGCTTGATCTCGGAGACATCATCAAAATTGTCTTCTTCCATTGCTTCGGGGTTCCCCATCATCTTCCTTTCCCTCTCGATATCCTGTCATTCCAATGTATCAAATAAATCAATCAATCAAGAAGAGCAGCAATCAGACTATATCCCAATTACTTTAAGGAACTAGGCCCTTATCCAAATTAGGGGATTAAAAACGACATCAGAAAGAGGCAAAAACACGCACATATTTATAGTAGTCACCCTCAAAGTGAAAACTACATCCAATCGATGTATAATTTTTCATTATATTAACAAACTCCTCCCAAAATCATTTATATAATATTAATAAGAATATTGTGGTGACCTTATGACTACACATTATAGCCAACACAGAGGTTAGCAAGGCAGTCGAAAGGATAAGTAAACACTCCGACTAGGCTCCAACAGTCGAACAATTACCATAACAGATCTTGTTGGTATTTACGGTGACAACAATGCAAAGAACCTACATATTTATGAGTTGATACTGACAAGAATCAAGCCCCAACTCCAGTCGACAAAAAATATGGATTTTTAGGAAAACGAGTGGGAGCAAGGGGGGAAACAGACACAACTAAGGAGATTTTTTAAGGACAAAGTACTTCATGATGCTAAACTGAGAACATAAGTAAGACAATTTGATGTCATTTCACTTCAGTATTCTTGTCTATCTTTCGTGTTATTGAATTATTAAGCAAACAAAAATTGAATCAATACAGGCCAAAAAAACCGCCTAGTCTTCAATAATGTTTTTAAATAAAATTTTTAAAAAAAGACCGTATCGGTGCTTCATGCCATACTTTGATACTACCATTGCAATTACAGGCCAGAATGTAATGTATGCCATGAAGAAAAAATAATTACCTGTTCAATATTTTCTCGAATTGCATATTTGCATGCACGCTGACAAATTTCCGTTACGTCAGCACCACTAAACCCACGAGTGTACCTAGCAAGGGCAGCTAGATCAACATCCTTTGATAATGGGGACTTCCGTAAACACGTTTTGAATATCTGAAGACGAGACACATCGTCTGGAAGTGGGATATAAATCAACTGATCCAGACGTCCTGGCCGGAGTAAGGCTGGATCAATGATATCCGGCCTGTTTGTTGCTCCTATGATAAATACAGTTTTCTTTGCAGTCATTCCATCCATCTCTGTTAATAGTTGATTAAGAACTCTATCTGCAGCACCACCACCATCTCCTACTGATCTACCTCGCTGGAAAAGGGGACAAAGGGAAGCAGAACATAAGGATTGAACTGACAACTCCATGGACATAATATAGGGGGAATAAAATAAAACTTCATTTTGTTCCAAGCTAGTCGACGAACTAAAATATTTTTACAATTCGTTCATAAATCGTCTACGTCCATTGGTTTGGCTAACAGATGCTGACATAGCATTCTAGCGACCAGCCTAGTTGGCAGATAAGTAGGCTGCCATGTCACTCTTCCGGATATGGACACAGGTACTAATTTAATTCAAAATTTATTTACAGTCAGCAACTTGAAGCGAAACGAAGTTCATTGACCAACATGGATTTTTGCTATAGAGAAAACATAACTCAGTGCATTTCACAGAGTTCAGACAGTCTTTAAAATATACCTGAGTGGCAATTGAATCGAGTTCATCAAAGAAAAGCACACAAGGCGCAGATTGCCTTGCCTTATCAAATATTTCACGAACATTAGCCTCACTTTCTCCAAACCACATAGTCAGCAACTCGGGTCCCTTAACACTAATGAAATTGGCTTGACACTCGTTAGCAATGGCTTTGGCAAGCAAGGTTTTGCCACAACCAGGAGGTCCATAGAAGAGAACCCCTTTAGAGGGTGACATGCCAAACTTCTCGAATTTCTCTGGATGCTCCACTGGATACTGGACAGTCTGTGACAAGCCAATTTTTTTAATTCAATCAGAATTAATTATGAGCAAAATCAAACTACAAACCACGTACAAGCTTGAGAGGAAAGTGACGAATAAATATTAAAAGAAACTGAGAACTCAAAATGAAATAATTAAACTGCCACTACACAAGATTCAAAAATTTAATACGTGAATTTCTATTGGAAGAAACTTTCAAGTCTTGAACTGATTTGGACAAAACGAACCACAATTTTCCATACCTCTTGAAGTTCGCGTTTCACAGTTTCTAACCCACCAATATCATCCCAGGACACATTAGGAACCTCCACAACCTGCCATCCAATAGAATCAATGCTTATAAATTTTAAGTAGCATGAAAATGAATTTATTCAAGAAGAAGAAGAAGAAGAAGATGATGACGATAAGAAAGTATTCCGTCTTACTATTGTAAAAAACAAAGAACTCTCAGGCTTTAAGGGACTTCTAATACAATATAAGTCTAAGAAAATTCAATGAACATACAGTTTCACGTAATGCCGATGGGTTTGAGGCACCCAATGCAGTTTGGAAGTGTTCATTTGTCACGGCCATTGAATTTAACACTTCAGCATCAATCGTCTCATCTTCTAAGTCAATTACGTCCATTTTCTCTCTAATGCACTGAAGAGCAGCTTCAGTGCAAAGAGCAGCAAGATCGGAACCAACATAACCGTGGGTATCCTTTGCAACTCTTTCAAGGTCAACCTGAAAAATTATTAACAAATTTATAGCCGTGGAGTTGAGATAAGATATAAATAGAGTATATTAAAAAAAACTCACATCTTCTGCAAGTTTCATATTTTTGGTTAAGATATAAATAGAGTATATTAAAAAAAACTCACATCTTCTGCAAGTTTCATATTTTTGGTATGAATTCGAACAACTTCCAATCTCCCAACTTCATCTGGCACACCAATGTCAATCTCTCGATCAAATCTCCCGAATCTACGGAGAGCAGGATCAATGCTATTTGGCCTGTTGGTGGCACCCATTACAATGACATGAGCCCGAGATTTTAAGCCATCCATCAAAGTAAGAAGCTGGGAAACTATACGCCTCTCCACTTCGCCATGCGTTTTTTCCCTCTTCGGAGCAATAGAATCTAACTCGTCGATGAATATGATCGATGGTGCATTCTTCTCGGCTTCCTCGAATGCCTTCCTCAAGTTACTTTCACTCTCTCCAGCCATTTTTGACATTATTTCAGGCCCATTGATCAAGAAGAAAAATGCACCAGTTTCATTAGCGACAGCTCGTGCAATCAGGGTTTTCCCTGATCCAGGAGGCCCATACAGCAAAATGCCTTTCGGTGGTTTCACACCGATAGACTTAAAGAGTTGTGGGTGCCTCAGAGGAAGCTCGACTAGCTCACGAATCTGAGCCATTTGCTTTCGTACACCACCAACGTCATCATACCCAACTTCATTCAATTTTTCCTCTTCTTCACGTCTTATTGGTTCTCCATCACAAAATATCTCAGTATCCGGTGCAACAATGCAGTACTCACCAGGATCTGTTTCAACTACTTTAAATTCAACACTTCGCATGCCACCTCTAACTTGAAAAAGATCACCCTTCCTTGCAGGACGATAAGCATCCATGAAGTATGCTGGCATGTGAGAAAGATGTGATGAAATATATTAAAAACAATGAGAAGATACTCCCAATGAAAACACCAAAAAGCTTTTAAAAGAGTTTTAGTTAACAAACTTTTAGCGGAACTTGATAATGATCACTAAATTTCATTATGGTCTAAGTGGTCAATAAGCTTAAATGTTCATTAAAGATTAATCATTTCCATCTATGTCCGTCAACTTGGTTATCGTGACAGCCTAGTTGGGAGCTTAGTTGACAATAACCATTTTTCGTTGGTCAAACTAAAGAAAATGGATAGAGTGACCAAATCATAACAAAATCCAAGTTCAATGACCACCTCGAAACAAAATGAAATTTAATGAGCGACATGAATCTTGCTAAAATAGCGATCGCCGGTAAATTTAACAAAAAATGTTAACGGTGGACTTACGCTTCAAGTAGACGTCAAAAAGGTTGCCTGTGAGACCCTCAACTGAGTCGTCAAAGGGAAGGATATGCACACTTTTTCCATACTTGACATCAGGGCACTGGTGTATTGATACTACATCTCCAAGATGCACCCTAAGGTTAGCTCGAACGACTTTATTCATTTTTATTTTTGATTCTTCACATTGCTCATCAGCAAGAAGTATACAAACTGTGTCCTTCCGTCTCTTTCCCTGTACCAGATGCAGATTTAGTAAACTCCACAAAATAAAAGGCAAAGCCAAATTTTTTAAAAATACCTTGATCAAAATAGTGTCTCCTCGAAAGAGACTAAGTGCTTCCATGTTAGCAGGATTCATCGAGACCGCTGAATTGTCATCATTAACGGCCTCGTCTACAACAAGCCGATTAGGGGCCTTTTTCCGCTCCAAAATTGCCATAGAATAGTCTTTCGTTTTCCTAGATTTTAATAAACAAAATTTAACATAAGATTCTTGACATTAAGATGAACAAAAGTTGAACACGTAAATATAAACAAGTAAATTACAGAGTAACATGAATTTCAATTACCAGAAATACAGAAAGTTAACCAAAAAAGAACATTTTTTTATAAAAACAATCACAAAACCAAACTACAAATCAGTTTCTATAGGGACGAAAACGCAGAGCGAAAGGTGCTTAAAATTCTAATAAAAGTAAGTCACAAAGATTTAATTTTAGAAAAGTAAGTGCTAAGTATAAAAAGTAATTCTAAAATTTAATTTAAACGTAGCAAAAAATAACTTTTTGAAGCTTAAGAAATCAAAATTAAGGTCCATAAATATCAAACAGCAACATATGAATACAAGGTATGAAAAAACGTACGAGTCGGAAGAGGTTGCGTCCGCCATGGTTTTAAACTTCAAAAATTCAAGGATTAAAACTTCAAATTCCGAGTACCTGACTAAGTTTATTCAGAGAGATGAGAGTGCGTCAGTGTGTGCGCTTATGTATAGAAGGAGAAAGGAGGGGATTGGACGAAACCGACTCCAAGTCAAATTAGAGACTACTTACCTTAGATGATTAGGATGACTGTTTTTTTTTATTTTTTTGGATATCTTTTTCTTCAAGATATTTCCAAAAAACGACATTTAAATAATATTTCTAACATTAAAATTAGAAACAAATAATGAAACTATTCGAACATGGGTAAGATAGAAATTATGTATATGTAACTCTTGTTGATGATCAATTTTTTAAATTCAATTTTTGTTTCACTTCACACGTCGAATATCAAACTTGCTACATGTACTCTTTGGGGTACATATTAGTTTACCCGACTCGACCCAACCCTCCCTCACAAGGGGGTCGGGTCCCACGCATTTATTGGATGTGAGACCCAACCCCCATGGGAGGGAGGGAGGGAGGGAGAGAGAGGGGGTAAACCAAAGTGTACCCTAAAGGGTACAAATAACATAATTTCGTTGAATATAAAGAAATCGAGATACGACGTGATGAAATAATACAATTTGATAAAATTTTGATTGTTAGATTACCTTTTGTTGTTAGCAGTGTAGTCTCAAAGCTTCTCTCAATCACTGAATTTTAAAAATCAGAGGACCCATATTAGATAAATTATAATTTAAGTTAATAAATTAATTCCAAATAGACTCTTAATGTTAAATTTAATCATTGAACTTTAATTTATTCCAGATTTGTCACTAAAGTCTATTGACCAATGTGGCACAACTACAAAGTTTAATGACCGTTAATGAAATTAATCCTACAGCGCTACGCACTAAAAATTAAAGGGAAAACTTCAATACTACCCTACAATGTGTTTACATGAATGAATAATACCATTTAGTACCAGTCTGCGTGACATGTAAATAGTATTGAATGATAAGTTTAATTAAAAATGTGCGTTTATAAGATTCATTTAATTAGATTTATCATGTATTTAATATTTAGACCAGTGTTTAGCATTAATGGTAATAAGTAATGATACTCTACTTGAATACATTATATATAATCTCATGATTTTCGAAAAGCATATACTCATAATTAACATAATATATTATCGAACAACGACAAAAAACCAAGAATGTTCGTTCTTGTGGTTTTTTTCTAGTATGAAACGAAACAATTGTTTTTTTTTGTTTCAAAATATTGGATTCCATGCTTTAATATAGTTTGCACTTATCTTAGTTATTAATGTTCGTTTTGGAAGTGGCAAACCGTTACATTTTACCCATTTTATTTTTTCTTTAAAGAAATGAAGTAAAAATTGGAATAAAGACAATTTAATAAATAATATAAATTTACTTTCACTAAAAAAAAAATAACAATTATAATTATGTAGTAGAAATTTTATAATTATGTAATTTTCTTAAATGGAATTAAATAAAGTTAATTTTAAGTAACTTTTTTTTTTTTCCGAAAAAAGTTAAAATTAGCTTCTAGGTCAAAAACTTACTTCTTTAAAAGTAAGTAACGAGCAATAAGCTGCATATTACAACTAAAGGGGTGAAGCTTTGTTTTATAGACAACTTCTCTTTCTTGTTACTTCTTTCCGTTGACTAGCTTCTTAACTTACTTCCCTTGTAAGTACTTTGTCCAAACATGCTCTAGATAGCTCATCCGAAGTTTATTAAAAAGAAGAGCATTTCATACGGGTTCTTCTCGCTTGCTTCTCCATGTTAATGACTTTTAAAGATTTTTATTTTTGTCTCCAGTTACTAGTGATTTCTAATATTTTTTCAAAAAAAGTTTTCAAAAGTCATACTACTGCAAAAGTCTGTAAAATTGTAAAATGAAAGTCTATAGAGATTTTACTATTTCATACAAATCCTATAAAAGTCCACTTATCACTTTTTTTTTAAAAAAAAAGGTCTTCAAAAGTCTCAATTGAATACACCCCTTAGTACCATCTAATCCTTCTGACCGAGCATGCCAAGATAAGGGAAAACTTCTATGTAAAGCTTCATCAAGGAGAAAGACTTCAACTTCAATCCACCTTAAAAGGGCAAATATTATTTAAATGCTAGCTTTCGCCTTAAAATTTGTCAATTTTATCCTGTCAATACATTCCACCATGGTCTGGAGGTAACTTTTTTCACTAATTACTACATGGAAAAAGCATAGCCAAACGCATTCTTAGTTAGGCTGACGTTTGGGATATAAATACGAAGGCAATGATACGTTGGCAGCAGCAACCTTTCTGCCAAGCATGGGAACCTTAATCTGACTGTAATAAACTATGAAGAGAAGGATTAAAAACACAGCAAATACAAGTATAGGGGAAGATATCATTTCCTTGATTTTCAATGTTAAAATGCCATTTTTGGATTTGTTGTTATTCAGCCACAAGAATTCTCCTTCAATTAGTGCAGCTCCTAATGTCCAAGAAACGTCTCCGGGTCCAAAAATTATTTCCATACCGCTTACACACAGTGCATTTTTGACGAGAGATGCCAAATAGGGGACTTGGAAACAATACTGTACGTTGATGCTTGTTTGATCAGCCCATGATTTAGAACATAATGGCTGGCCTGATTCCAACATCTTTGTAAAGTTTGCTCTCTGGCTCATATTTAATGACTTGGTGACGGCAAAAAACCCTGATAATGCGTGATAACGCCGGACTGTGTGCAAGCTTTTTGTTAAATTGAGAGATTCTTTCCCTGAAGAAGATTAATTGGAAAAATGACTTCACATATGGGAAATGCGAGAATTGATTGATAATAAAAAGGACCATATAATAAAATAATAAATGCTGATTACTGAGAAAGAAGAAATCATGATGGGGAGATAATCCAGTAGGATTTTACCACATTTTGTCTTGAAGAGAGCACTTTTCTTCATTTTTCTACTGAAGTATATACACAAATCAGTTCAATCATGTCTTTAGAAAATAGCAAATCTGAAAGTACCAACAAATCATGTCCAAGGGTTCCCACTTACCAATAGAATCAGTGCCACTACATGTGTTACAATAACATTCGGTAACCTCACATCCTAGATACATCCCTCAGAGCTTATTTATGAGTTTAAACTATGAATTTTACTGTTCTATTTAGAAATGCTAAAATGCTGGGTCGAGCTGAACAAAAGAATGTTCAAGTTTCACACAGTTTCTCGAAAGTAGTATATACAATTCAACTAAAAGGTGTCAAGCTTTGGCTTCTCAATCTAGTAAACCAGCCAATCTTAAGGCAAACTTCAAGTAGACTAGTTCTTTATCATCCTTAGTAAATCAGCCAATCTTACAAAAAAATAAGGAAAACCGAAAACCTAAAAAAGGCTATACATGAGGGAGATAACAATGATAAAAATAAATAGAAATGCATAATTTATTAGCAACCTGTCAAGAGTTCGGGGAACAATACATGACAGGTTTGATAAAGAGCTAATTTATTTGGACAAGGATATAAAACTTTAATGGAAGTCGCCCAAACACTGTCCTGATAGGAATTTCAGAAGCCATCTTTCTAACATCATGTTTTTAAGGATGAGGAAATTTTCAATCAACAAATTCGACTTCAAGTATAAACTGTTTCTGGGGGTTCTACAATTTCTAGATTCTACAATTCCATTAATAGAAACATGATAGATGTCTATCCTCATGTTGAATATGGTTCCAAGTTACATTGCATATTTCCTTAGTACTTTTGGGGCATAGTATTGTCTAATATTATAGTATAATAGAGAAGATTTTAACTACTTCTTCCTTCTTTAATATTGCCAAGAAGCGTCTTGTCCACCTTACCAAACATGTCAATATGGTTCCAAGTTACATTGCATATTTCATATCATAATCCACTTCAATATCACAGGTTTTAAAATTTTCAAATCAAGAAATGAAGAAAACAAAGAATTACAAGTACATTATTGACATGCTTGGTAAGATGGACAAGACGCCTCTTGGCAATATTAAAGAAGGAAAAAGTAGTTAAAATACTGTCTATTATACTATAATATTAGCCTAAAGTACCCTAAGGACTTCCAAAGCATTAGGATAAGGGATATCCCAATAAATAAACAAGAGTGGAGAATTAACACCAACGAGGAAGGCAAAATGCAAACTCTCAAACTTCTTGTATGTGAAATAGAGAAAAAATAAAACGGAGACAATAGCAAAAAAATAAAAAAATTAGGGGCGAGTAAATCAGCAACATGCTCTATACTAGTTTCATTTCATGGAAGTATCCTCATCGTGAAAGAGTCATATTCTATATACCTGATAACTTACACAATGATCATCAGCAACAACGAATACTATTCTCAAATTTCAATGACCAATTTTTTTTCCAAGACTAGACAAGTCAATATAAATGTTAATGCAACTGTGAGTCTGCCAACAGAAAAATTCAATCACAAATCCCACTGGAATATACTGAACATATGCAATACATGCCTGACATAGACCCCATGGAAAAGTTGTAAAGTAACTACATAAAAGGGAGACAGTAAAAAGCATGCACATGAAAGAAGCAATTATTAGTGATCAAAGATATACATACTGTATTTCATATTTTACAACCATTCCATTTAGTGGTGGCAAACAGGCCAACCAAGGCGGAAGGTATATCCTTTTTTTTTTTTTTAAAAAAAAAGGTTTATCTTTAACGAGCCACGAGCCGCTCGGCCCATTGCCACATCTAATTCCATTATGATGGCTTTCATGCAAATAATAATAATAATAATAATATCTATTTATTAAGGAATTTGATATTGGTTTGCCACATTTCACGTGGCAGTACAGATAATAACGGCTGCGACAATTTCTTTGCTCCAATTCCATGTTTTACCCAAAATGTGGGATAATAGCTTACACGCCTCATTACTACCTTTGACAAGACGAATTAGTATAATTTTTTTCTTTGCAGATTATCTAAAAGAGAGTTGATAAAAATTGAAAGTATCAAGAACATTCCTGTATCTAACTTGTACACAAAGTTTACAGAACTTTTAAAAGAATTCTCAACATCAGCATCAAGAACATTCCTGTATCTAACTCATACACACATTCCTGCAAAGAGTGTTCACAGCATATTTAACCAACCACGAAATGCCCATAAAAGTTCAAATTTTGAAAATTATAATGCAAGATATATAGTTCAACTCACCTCCAAAATCAATAAGGCCTATGCAGTTTGAATGATATGCTTGGTGTAACCACTCTGAATTGCTTGAATTGATTGCAGCTGCTTGGGTAAGTACTTTGCACTGCTCCCAGTTCGGTTCCCCAACCAGGAGGATAGTTTTCAACTCATTCTCTTGAACCCGAATGCTCAAGTTTCCCAACTCTCTGGAATCTAGCCTAAAGCATCCATGGCATGTATAATTTTGCAAGAAACCAGCCCCAAGACATGGATGTCTGACTTCAAACCTACCGCCGATACTTTCTCCGTGCTCCTGAGTATGACTGAGCATAACAACAGTTCGATCAAATGCTTCATTCAATCCAAATGACGGTAATGAGAACGCAATAATATCATGTTCAACAAACCCAATCTTTGATCTAAAAACATGGTCGTTCTCAACCATATTATCTACTTCTGCCACCACCTGCAATGATGAGCCTCCTAAATCAAGAAGTCCCAACGTGGAAGATCTAGATGAATTCCCGAACACACCCATTTTATAATTCAACGCAGCCCAACCATAATATGCCTCTTCCTTCCCGCTCAACACCTTGATCCATTTTCTTCCATACAGAAAACCATGTTCTTTCACTACATTCTTGTTGGAATATATGGAAATTAAGCACAGCAGATCAGCAGCCATACCAGCAAACCAATTAACAAACCAGCATCTCACGTTCCAGTTCACCAGCCTCTCCAGTTCAAGCTTCTCTCCAATTCACAGCATCAAACCAGTTCACCAGAATTCAGCTCCTTCTTCCAGCAGATTCTACCATATTCTAGTTCCTTCCTTAGTTTGTTATCTTTTTAGTTTGTTAGATAATTAGTTAGCTATTTTCTCTATAAATAGAATAGATTGCAATGTAATTTCTCAAGTTGATTGAATGAATGGTTCATCATCTTCCCTGCTTATCAGCAGGCTCTATCCCTTTATTTTCCCTATTAATTTCGTTCTTTAAATTCAGCTTCCGTTTAGCTTAATTCCTTGATTTTATCATGGTATCAGAGCAGGTTTCTGATCCTGCCATCTGAAATTCATCTTCTTCTCTATCTTTTCTCAATTGAATCTATCAAAAAAAAAAAACCAAAATCAACAACACAAATTACCAGAAAACAGGAAAGTGACTTAGCTCACTAAATGCTCGACGAAATGTCGGAACGGACATGAGATGAACATCAGCAGAAAACGAACCAGTCACCAGCAAACCATTCTCTCCAGTTCACTCTAGCCCATGCTCTTCGGTTCACCAGACGTGCACAGCAAACCATGTTCAACAGCTCCTCAACAGATCACCAGTTCATCAGTTAACTCAACTTCCAGATTTATCAGCAAACCAGAGAACCATGCAACATCAGCACATTCCAGTCTCTGCTTCCAGCTTACAGATATTCTACCTTACTTTTCTCAGTTATCCTTCTGAGAAATGGAACTCCATGAAGACTGAAGAGATGTTCTTCCTCTTCACCAAACTGAACCAGAAATTGAAGATAGAATCTTCACAAAATGATTGATTGATTCCTAGATAGGGAATCGAAACGAAATTGAAACATGAAATTGAAGATAGAACCTGCTAGAATGGCAGCTTCTCAAAAACGATTGATTTTATCTTCTGAATGAAGATATGAAAGATTTGAAGATTTCCTTCTCAAAAGAGAAGGAAGATAAACCATGAAAAGGCAGACAAAGTGTCTGTGATGAAGATTTTTGAAGATATTCCTTCTCAAAAGAGAAGGAAGATTGACCGAGAAAAGTAGCTCAAAATGGAGCTTTAAACCACAAATGGAATTGAAGAAAATTGAAATTGATTTGAAACAAGATGCTCCTTGATTGCATCTCTACTCTCCTTCTCTACGGTTCAAGATGTTCCATCTTGAGGGGGGAGTGTTGGAATATATGAAAATTAAGCACAGCAGATCAGCAGCCATACCAGCAAACCAATTAACAAACCAGCATCTCACGTTCCAGTTCACCAGCCTCTCCAGTTCAAGCTTCTCTCCAGTTGACAGCATCAAACCGGTTCACCAGAATTCAACTCCTTCTTCCAGCAGATTCTACCATATTCTAGTTCCTTCCTTAGTTTGTTATCTTGTTAGTTTGTTAGATAATTAGTTAGCTATTTTCTCTATAAATAGAATAGATTGCAATGTAATTTCTCAGGTTGATTGAATGAATGGTTCATCATCTTCCCTGCTTATCAGCAGGCTCTATCCCTTTATTTTCCCTGTTAATTTCGTTCTTTAAATTCAGCTTCCGTTTAGCTTAATTCCTTGATTTTATCAATTCTCCACGTCCTCCATAACCCGGTGGGCATCCTCCACTGCCAAGCTCCTCATCCCGGCTGTAGCCATAACATATATTGGAGTAATGCCACGTCTCTCTGAAGGCACCCATTGTTTAGCATCATTAATCAATGGCTCCAAAGATGCCCTTACTCCTGAAGCATTACCAACAAAATTATGCAACCCTGGCTCTGTTTGCATACAATGATACTGACAACTCTTATTCTTCGTTAAATTCTCCGGGAAACTATGCAATAAAATAGGCAATTCTCCATTGTTCTCACTGGAAGTCTTCACCATCCATTCATACACATTTACTCTAGTGCCAGCACTTCCACAATCAAAGACAACAGTAAAATATGAACTCCTACTAAATCGCACAATACTGGGTTGTCTAAAACTAAAATATCCACCAATGATTATTACGATCAAGATGACCACAAGGGTAGTGGCTATACTGATTTTTGGCATTCTGGGATTATGAATAAATCCCATAATTTGAAGCTTCGATTTTGAAGGAGATTCGGATTCCATCTACCATTCTAAAACCACAACCTTGAGAGGAAATCAAAGATTCTTGACAACCTTATAGGCTTTCTTCACTGGAATTTGACCAAAAGGACATTGGCTATAATTGTGAATAATCCCATAACTTGAATCTTCAATTTTGAAGGCTATATGAGTTCCATGCTATCATTCTAAAACAACAATATCGAAAGAAAATAACAGATTTTTGAATAGCCTAGAGTCTTTCTTCACTGGAATTTAGGGTTTACAAACTGACAGAATTTTTGAGAAAATGTTGATCTACATTTGGTAGTGGGGATTCAGACGATGAGAAATGGAGATGCGAGTGCACAGATCCAGGAAGCCGGTGGATTACCATGTTTTCACTTTTGGGTGTGTTTGAGCCAATTTATTTTGAAAAAGTGTACTCTAGAATAGTAAATAGTTGAGAAAAAAGAAAAATTATTAATGTGATAAAAAATATTATTTTATTGAAGATTGTGTGGTCAAAAATGAATGAAAAAAATCAAAATGAAAATTTTAATATGGACCAAAGGAGGGTTTAATCACACCTCACCCCTAAAATAAATTTACGCACTTTTTTTTTTTTTAAACTAATATACTCTTGAAAAAAGGGAAAATTACCATTAATCAGGTGTTTAGTTTTGTATTTTAAAAAATCAGGTTTATACTTTATTTAATCAAAAATCAGCTTTTAATTTTTAAAATTAATATTAATAATGATATTTTAAATTCAATTAATATATATACCCACCCCTACCCCCAAATTTCAATACAATCTATCCAAACCCTAAATCTATCCATCTCTCTCCACCCTTCCATTTCTCTCCACAACCCCGCCTCCTCCCACCACCACTGCCCGCCGCCTCCACCACCGCGTCGACTCATCCACCACCACCGTCCGTCGCTTTCCCCTCCTCCCCTTCTTTCTCCTCCCTCCTTTCTCCCCACTGCCGGTGTCGCGAACCACCCCATCGCCTGCCGCCTCATCTCTCCTGCCAGCGTCGCGACGCTGCCGTTCGCCTCCTCCACACCTGCTTCTCCCCTCTTCTCTTTCTCACCACCCCCGTCCGTCGTCGCTTCATCCAGTTCATCGATGGGATCACTCCAGTAAGTTCATCCTCTCCGTCCGTTTCCCTCTCTCTCTCTCCCATCCGTCTTCTCTCTCTTTCTCTCACACCGTTTTCTCTCTCCCAAGTTCTGCAGATCTGTTTTTGGGGTGGGGTGGGGTGCGGCGGTGGCAGGTTGGTAGTGAGTGATGTGCGTGGAATGAATGTCGGTTTTGCTGTGTGTGCGGATGGTAGTGGGTGCGTGCGTGTTAGTGGTGGTGGTTTTGGAGGTGGTAACTGGTGCGGGGAGGTTGTGGTGTTGGCGGATCTGTGGCGAGGGTTGGCTGTGCGTGCGTGTTGGTGGTGGTAGTGGGTGCGTGCGTGTTGGCGGTGGTTGTGGGGCGGATATGTGGGTATGTGTTGGTGGTTGGGCTAATATGTGGTGTTGGTTGGTGGATGGTTGTGGCGGCGAAGAGGGCATGTGACCAACTATTTGGTCGTTCCGTGACCAAGTATTGGTGGTGGATACGGATCGGGGACTGGTGTTTGGATGTTTGTGACCTACTTTGCAGTTCTCTGTGACCCACTATTAAATCGTGACCTTAAAATTCAATAATATGTGACCTATAGTTTTGTTTTTCAGTGACCAATAAAGTCGATAAATATGATCTGTGACCAACAATATATGATTTGTGACTAACAAATTTGGAAATATGTGACCTCTGTTATCTATAATTTTTTTAAAACTTGTGACTAAATTAAAAAACTGTGACCTATACTAATTTTAATTTGTGACTAAATTAAAAATCTGTGACCCCATACTAAATCTGTGACCGACAAATTTTAAAAATTTGTAACATATACTGGTCGGAATTTGACCAATCGCCGGAATTAAGTGGCGGCGGAACGATCATCGAAGTAGTCGCCGTCGTCGGAACAGTCACGGCCACCGGAGCAGTGGGGGTGGGGCTGGAGGTGGTGGATGTGGGGTGGGTGGGTTAATTATATTATATTATAGTTAAATATTCAATTTAATATAATTGTAAAATATAATTAATTAATTTTTGAAAAACCTGATTTTTGCAAAATTAAGGCCCTGTTTGAGCCACCTTTTTTCCTTACTAAAATGAAAAATATGACCGTTATCCACCACATCAACATTTAAATTCAAATTCTCTATCTCTTGTGTGGGCCCCAATAACGGCTATATTTTTCATTCTCATTTTCAAAAAAGGTGGCTCAAACAGGGGCTAAAACTTGGGACCTGATTTATGATTTTGGGAAAGAAAAAATATGATCTATGCATTTTTCCTTTAAAAAAACCACTATTCTAAAATATACTAACCAAAATGGGCCTCAAATGGGGAATTACACAAGCCAAATGTCCGAAACAACCCCGTTAAGTTTTTCTACTTAAAAAAATAATAAAACATCTAAACATATAGCCTCTTTGTCTTTGGTATGGCTACTAATTCGATTAAAATTGAAAATATGGTCGTTGTCGAGTCTCACTCATCTAATAAAAGTCAACAATAACTGCTAGTTTTTCAATTTTAATCCGATTTTAATCTCTACCAAACACCTTTATAATATTGAACTTATATTTGTGTATTCGATTGTTCGTTGAAACTTAAAATATCGAGTTTTGATCATTAAACTTATGAATTTTAAATCTTTAACGGAATTGATTACGCGATTGACGAAGTGCAAAAGAAACTTTCATCGTTGACTAAACTTTAGAAAACGTTTTCGATTGCTCATTATATTTAAAAAATATATCTTTAAGTGCTCACTAAATTTTGAGATGGTCAAATTTTTGTGTTTAAGAGTGTGTTTGAGCCACGTTATTTGGGAAGAATGTATTCTGGAATAGTAAATTGATGGAGAATGTGTGATTGAAAAAGAAGGAAAGTTTATTGATGCGATAGAAAATATTGTTTTATTAAAAAATATGTGATTGAAAATGAGTAGAATAATTATAGTGAAAATTTTAACGTGCACTAAACACGGGCTAAAATTATGAAAATGATGTGGACTTGTTGTCTGCGGAAAAAACATGTACAATATTCGTTTACAAGTAATAAAGTAGATAAATGGATCCAAATTTTCGAATCCAATAATTACTCAATTACAAAATTAATGGAAGATTGAAGATGAGAATTGATAAAAAAGTTAAAAGAAAGTAATTGCTATTGAAGAGTTTAATTATAATTAAAACATGGTTTACCAGATAAAAATTGTGAAGATAATATAACCATCCAACCGAAAAAAAATAGAAAAAGGCCCTCGGAAACCCTAATTTCACCATATTGACCCTTGCCCCTGTTCTTCTATTCAAATCTTCATCCTCTCTGCAATTCTGCCAACCAAACAAATAAAGCTATCAGAAGAATTCCATCTTCACGCGCTTCCTAATAACATTTGCTCAGTCACTTCTCAAGCTGTCATATGGTCCCCTCTCTGTATGCCTCTTACTGTCTTACATACGTGTGTCTGTGTGTCTATACGTTTGTATTTATGCGCGTTTGTTTGTGAATTTGAAACTTCTTCGAATTGGGTTGTAATAATATGCCCACGTTTTGTTTTTCCTGAATACATGATATGACGTGTGATAATCTGGTGGGGAATTATTTGTGTGTGGATTTTCTGAAATTTTACGAATTGGGTAGTTGGATTTGAACCATCTTTTCTCTCTCTTTTTCGGAATTAATGAGGTTCCGTGGGGGTAATCTGGTGAGGGAAGTGATTTCCTGCAAATTTGCTAAAATGTATTTCCAGGAGTGTTACTTTGTTATATATATTTTCCCCTTGACATTTTGGTTTGTTTTATGGAATTATAACACCGTGATTTTATGTATAAACTGGTACATAAGTTGTATGGCGTGTCGGCTGTGATTGCTTTTAGGGACATTTGTAATTTAATTTTTTAGATGAGTTTTTGTTTACTTGAATGAGTGTTTTTAAGTTTTTCCTAATCTTCCTTTTGGGATTACAGGTCTTGGGGAAAAGATTAACTTAGTGTAAATGAGTGCGCCCAGACAGTGTAGACAATGGCACAATGGCACTAACGACCCATCAGTTGCAGGTAATTAGAAAATTGACAATTTCCCTTTGATGGAAGCTGATAATATATTGCCTTTTCTAAAGATGCTCGAGTAAACCTGACTTACTGCAATCGTATTGTAAATGATCTTATGATGCTTTAGTTTGGTTAGGCAGAAACAGTTGTTTTATTGGTTTATGAAGTATCGTATAGTTTTTAACTTTCTTGTATTTTTTATCTCAAGAAATTGTTTATGAAGTGTTTGCCATGCATATCATAAATTCCTTCGGTTTATTCTTTTTATTTTTCTTCTCAATTCTATTATGCTATCAAGGTTTAGGCTTGAAATGTAATACAGTTCTCACCACTGCGGTGGTGGAAAAAGGCTCTTACCAGCCCGTCCTAACTGGAACAACTCCAATTGATTCTGACAGCTTGAAAATTCTCTCTCCTCTCCCAGCTTGAAAATTCTATAGATCTAAGATCGATTGGCGTGGTGATATGATAAGGTCTTTGAACACACACATGGGAAAGAGCTGCTGTTGTGTCTGAAAATCAATAGTGTTCTGACTTTCATCCCAAACAAAAACAAAAACAAAACATGTTTCTGAATTAGCAGAATAAGTCCTCAGAATCACCCGTGTTTCTAGTGAAATTTGCAGGAACTGCATGCAAAATTTCCGGTAGTTGTAGATTGTGCAATTGAGTTTAAGCTTGTTCTCTTTTACCTCTGAATATCTTACAATGCAGTGCTTGCTAGATTTGAATCATGATAAAATGACATTTACTGACTCTTATTATCTCGTCTGTGCATCATTGTCTATTCCCAGTTGCATCAGCCACATCTTGTATTCTCATTCTGTAAAAGTTCCCAAGTTTTCATTTCCATAACATAAATACCAACTGTTATTGTGCACTGTATTCAGGGTCCTTACAGCGCTTTTCCATTAAGGCATTCACCATGGAGCAGAGGGAACAAGTTGATAAATTTTCTATCCATCCATGCAGCTGGGCAAAACAATAGATTTACCTCCTTGAAATGCAAATATTGTTTGAGGTGAAACTACATGCAAATATTTATGTGTTTTTTTTTTTTTTTTTTTTCAAACTTGTATTTTCTCCTCTCTATATGCTCATGCACATTTTTATTTATGTGGAAAAAAATTCTTATCTGTACGTCGAAACATGTATAATTCCTAATTCCACTGCTGAAAGATTACAGCTTACTGAAGCTGTTTTTCTGGAACCCAGGTGACTGTTAGGGTTCAGAATGAGCTCTTGCACTCATTTTTCCTTTTCTCATTTGACAGGACAAAAAAGGTAAAACAGCAAGCAAGAAAAAAAGCTCTACATTAAAACCCATTGTACTTATTATTTGTTGTTTGCTGCTGCTAACCCCATTCTCTCTGCTATTCTCGTTTTACAGTTGTTTTTGTCATTTTCCCCCTGATCTTGCCTTTGTCAACTTGTTTTATTCGTCAACATAAAGAACAGCCTAGACGTCCCTCCCTCCTTCTTCCTCCCCTTTTACATTTCAGTTACCAAATTGTATGGAGAATCTATGATATCAGTTTCAAACCACGACCTTTAAACATTTTTACACCTATCAGTCTTTATCACTGTCGTACCCCCAATTTTTACTGGACAATTTATGATATTTTGGAGTGCAAACTATGACAATGATAAATACCCTTGGGGCATTGCTCTCTCTCTCTCATATTGTCATTTCATTGATGGAAAGATGAAAAGACCACCTCTCATGGATTTTGTAACTTACGGCATGCTCTTTTGATTATTTATTTTACTAAAAGATAGAACGTGTTCGTTGAACTGTTCTTTAGTAAACAATTTTTCTAGATAAGTATTGGGTCTCTAAGGGTGTAATAAGAGCCAATTAGCCAAGTCATTTCAAGCTATATGATGCTCTAAGGTCAGCTTGGTGTCATAAACAGGCCTAAAAAAATGCTCAAGCTTGGCTCTGTTGATCGAGTCAAGGTTGAATATACACTCCTATGCCTAAACAAATGTCTCAAGCACTCTAGGTTTGATATACAGTGTATTTAATATTTTATTGTCTTAGAGACCCAAGCCAAAAATGTGTTTGATGATGTACAATCTAAGTTTATTCGTAATAAGAAGGAACTGAAAAGCTTAACTTCTAGTAGGGGGAAGCAATAAAAGGAGTATAATATCAATTCCTGGACATTAAGTGAAATAGTGGATAAAGAAGAAGCTCGATTCTCTAGTGCATGGCTAATTGGCTATTCCCCTTGTCTAGTCTTTGTGTGTTTTTTTTTTTTTTAGCTAAGCTTTGCTAATTTATGAGCATAAATTTTGTTTTAAATTGATGTTTATTTTCATGTGGAGTTTGAATAAAAAACAAGCCTACACTGGTGTGTGTAAATGACCTGCTGGAATATTGAAACTTTTCGTTCATTTCTGATGTTTATTGCATTATTAAATTGTATGTTATTTATGTTGTTACTGTATATTAGGTTATATTACATCCTATTCCTATCTATGGTTTAATCAAATGGCCCATCCCAGTGTAGGAGTTACTTTTGTCCTTGGACCAAAGACAAAGTTATTTAAAATATCAGCTTTCAAAGGTAGCAGTTGTGGTGATGCTGGAAGTAGAGTTAATGGGTCAAAGACCCTGAAGAATCATGTTAAAGTTTCGTATATACATTCTGAGAGTGAAGAATCTTCTGTGAAATCTACAGTTCAGAATATTCCTGTTTCTTGTACATCAACTGCAGATGAGACAACAACCCAGTCACTGGCTATACAAAGTCTATTTAAGAACTGGCTAACGTTATTGCTTGCTACATCACAAAACCAAAAAGTGAATGAAGTTCTTGAAGAACCTTCATCAATAGAAACCTTGGAAATGCAAAACAGTTTGCAAAAGCAAGAAAGAGCTGAAATAGTTAAGGCTGCTTGGTGCTCCTTTTTGGTTCTGGATGCGACAATAAAGATACCACTATTGATATTGTAAGTTTGATGGTTCATCTCTCTCTCTCTCTCTCTCCCTCCCTCCCCATGTGTGTGTGTATAATCCTGCATGGTGCACATGCCTTCTTATTTGTGATAATTTCCTTGTTTTCAAAAACTAAGGAGATAAAAATTTCATACGAGAAAAAGGTAATAGAGGTGCTGTTTTGATTGAGAGCTGATGTACCAATATGGTTTTCTGATTGGGATGAGAAGTTTTTCCCAACTCCTCTACCGTATGCCATTGTATAGAAGTTTTGCAATTGTATACACGAGTGTGTATTTATATATATATTATTCATTTCAATGGATATTTGGAGCTATTTTACTCTAGAGCGAGTTGATTAAATTATTGTCTTCAAACACGTATTGCTGGACGTATAATATATTATTCATTTCAATGGATATTTGGAGCTGTTTTACTCTAGAGTGAGTTGATTAAATTTTTGTCTTCAACATATATTGCTGGTAATTTCACAGGGGAAATAGTTGAATGAATCCAAAGTGTGTAGCTTAAAAACTCTTTTGAGTGATAAAAGAAGTTGCATAGTATAAATTGTTATATGCATGCACTGTAGTTAAAATGCATCTTAGTAGCTTCTGCTTGAGCCTATGTTTGGGCTCCATTTTTGTCAGAACACATTTTTTTTTTTTTTTTCAGAACTCATTTTCAATCATACAATTCTCCCATAAAAATAATTTTTCGTGTAAACTGGAAATTTTTCCTTATTTTTTAACCTCACATTTTCCAAGAAATCACTATTCCAAAACTCATTTTTAACCAAAAATGGGACTCGAACAAGGGCTAAATATGTTCTCATTATTGCATCTGAACTGTCAAAGCATGAGTCCAACATATATTCTTTGTAGCATGCAGTTATAGTATATAAGATGATTCAGACAGACTTGCAGAGACCTATAATGGATATGAATGTTGCTGCTGACTTATTGTCTTGCCTTTTGTTCTATTTGCAGCGTCCCTTCATACCTGGGAGTTAATTTAGTATATGGATCTGTAGTTTCCAGAGAATTGACCCCTTTATGGGTTCTCGGACCAGTAATTGTTGTTCTCTACATTAAGATGGTCCGGTTCATTTGTGGGCTCTATTTATTCAGTTTCAAGCAGACTGTTAAAACAGTAAAGAACCTGCCGGTATAGTACCTCGTGCTTCATTATTATATTGTGCGTGGGAAGTTTAAAGAAGGCATACGTGTGCATATATGGCAACCCATGGTGGACATAAGAAACATGGACTACAAGGAGGTTACGAGGCAAAAGGTGAAAGATTTGGAAATCTGGTTGGTGGAGAAATATCAGGACTATATGGAATTGATATGGCCATATTACTGTAGAACGATCGGGGTTTTGAAGAGGGCAAATCTAATATAGATTTGCGGGCTTGTATTCTGGATTGAGATCGTTGCAAGGCTTTAAAAAAATGGGATTCGTTGTTCTTTATTTTCTTGTTTTGGGTTGAAAATATTCCCACGGGCACAAATCCTGAACCCCTTTTTGGAATATGGGGTTCTTAATCCCTTTGAGCAATTAGAGAATTGGGACCAAATGGCTGCTTGTAGATGGTTTGTCAAATTTTGAATTTATAATCTTGAATGAGTATGTTTCCATCTCACTGCTTAATGATGTTTCCGTGGGTTCATAGCGGTGGGTAAATTTCTTATTATAGTATCAACATTAGTGAGATCACACATGGAACTTTTCTTGGTTTTATGGAATTTGGAGAGGGAAATCGGAAGAATGATTGTATGCTCCTTTTATGTGATATTCGGAGAGGGTAATTTTCGTGCTTATCTTCTCCTCTGCCTCCCATTATCCTTGACGAGCTCCTCTTGAGCTTTTGTTAGGGAGATTGGAAGTCTCAACTATAAACTATGTAATTTAAATGAAAATGAGTCAAAGAAGTTGGATGTTTTTCACCTTACCTATTGCAATATTGTACTGTTTTTGAAAAATTCTCTAGACGAGTCGGTCGAGTAGAAAATCCAATTCCATAAACTTGTTCGCGAAAGAAACAACGAATGGATAAAAGAGAGAAAAAAAATATCCTGTTGTTCTTCTGGCCTGCCTTTAAAGAAAAATCATCGTTAAAACAATTAGCAAATATCAACATCTGTATAAAGTGTTGGATTGTCAAAAAAATCAGCTGCTTCGAATCTCACTCAAAAACACAAACTAAACCAGGCAAATTAAATTCATTCAAGAAAGAACAAAAGAAGCCGCTTTCCATACCTCAGATTCTCCGAAGGGTCACCATTTCTCCACCAACCTCCATCCATCCGACTTGCCATCAATTTTCTCAAATTGGTTCCTCAAATTCGCCCCGAATTCAAATGGGTTCGTCTTAATATCCTCAATCATGCAGTCCTTTTACTAGCTAAAGTTTTACCTCTGTTTATTTGCTTGTGGAAAAAAGATAAAAAGAATGGCAGTTAAAGCAAAAATCGGTTCTTCATTTTCCTGTGTTTCCACCTCTCTTTGTCCACCTTTTCAAAGTAAAGCGGCTCCAAAGGTATGTATATTTTTTTCACCACTTTACAAATTTTTGCTCTGTGAGTTTATTGGAAAGGATTGTTATTATTTGTCTTCTAAATGATTGAAATTCTAGTGGAGTTTCTGATTTGGTGGTTAAGCAATGCACAAATGTGCTTTTGAATTTCTTAACTTCTGATATACTCGGCTGTTAATGTTGGGTTTAAGTCCCTGAAGTTTTTCTTCGAAGCAATCAAGGAATCATAAGTTTTTTTGGGTCATTAGGAGTCCGATCCTATATTTTCATCCCCTGGCAATGTTATGGTTATATGTCTTCTATCTACCCCTTATAAGAAGAAAAACAAGATTTCGGATGGTCACAAAGACGCCACCGTAGCTGCAGGAAGTCTCAGAGCATGTTTGGCTAATCCTAAAAAAAAAGTTTGTTGTGATACGTCAGTTTTTTTCTTAAAAATAGTTACTTTTTGAACGTAACTCTTTACCCCGCTCGTATTTCTAAGTGACTAATGAGAAAAAGGTTATTTATTTTAGAACTTACTTATTTACTTATATAAGTGAATTTTTTAAGCTTAGCCGAGCATGCTCTTAGTCCATGTAGAAGCCTATTCTTTGAGGTCCTTCCAAAATTACATTCTTGGGTTGAAGCATCAAGAAATTCTCCTGCACCTTTTTGAGTAGCTCTACTTGAATCTCCCTCTGAGGTATTGGCCTTGCCTTGAGCCTCTTTCATAAATAGCCAACAAAGCAAGTTACAATTCTGGATACTTATAATTTATTGGGGGATGACATACATATTGATATGACAGTATCTGTGGGGGAATGTCAAACATATCTTTTTAGCTTCTGGTATGCGCAAATCTGGCCATTTTGGACTCTGTATTAATAGCTCAAGGCTTAAAAATAGATGCCTATAATTGAGTGATGTGATTATTTATACATTAATAAAGCATTGTTAGTGAGGGCATAGTAATCTCTGAATATTAGCCTTGGGTATGCATAATACTAGCCTTTCTGGACTCTTGTATCAATAGGACAGTCAAGGGTCAACTGTGGATAGGCTTATAAATCAGTGATACAATGGCATGCTTATCAATATAACTACAAAAAAGTTAAGTTACCATGTCAACTCTAGTATCAATAGCTTAGGGTCGAACTATGGAATATGGATATCTATCATTCAGTGATGCCAGGATATGCTTATTTATACAACTATGTTAATTAGGATAAGCGAGGTTTGAATATTGATATCATGAAGATGACCCCTAATTTGGAATTTTTGGAGTCAAAAGTTGAGATGAATGCATATGAGTTGCTTGGTATGCAGGATTTTGTAATATTAAGGGGAAACTTATTCGTGAATTATTACCTTTTATAATTATGATCTTCAAAACAACTTATCTTGTTACTTTTTACCTCCAACTTATTTATGCTATTTTAGTGGAGAACATTTTATCTCTTCAGTCAGCTTTTATTTCATTGATGGAGTAGATAATGCCTGTCAACCCAAATCGATAGCATTGTTAGTATCTTCCTACTTTTCTTAGCACTTTTAGTTTGAAGTGTATGCATATATGCGTAGGTTTCTCCTTTCTGTTAATTTATTTTTTCCCTTAATTATTTCTAATGTTAATCATAAAATATTATTTAAAAAGAATTCCTGACTCCTGCCTGTTGGTCTTCAGTTGATCTCAAGGCTAGGATTGTTTGAGAGCCAGCAATACAATACAGACCAGTTAAGAAATGCTAAAGGTAGCTATTTTATCATGTTAGAATTGCCTTACGAATCATTTTAATATAAGATGCAACTTACTCTTCCCAACCTTCTGAGAAGGATTCAATGTTGCAGTTTAGTTTACCCAAAATTTAGTGATATTTTCTGATAAATAAACCACATATAATTATAGCCTTTTAAGAGTTTCTTCTCCAGTGGACCATCACTGTAAGGTCTGCTTTCATTTGTTCGAGAATTAATGTGTTCAAATTGGTCGATTTTAACATATAGTTAAATTTTTATATTGTGATGGGACTAGTAACCATTACTCTAAGAATCCTCTCTTTTGTTCTGCAAGTTGTTAAATCATGCCAGCTCATAGATGGAAAGTTAGCAGTGAAACAAAGGTTATCAAATAGGCGATGTATTCTCTTTGCTACAACTGACGATCAGCTATCATACAGTGAGCTAGAACCAGATGATTTCGAGCAGGAAATTCAAGTCCCTCCTGCTGAAGATGCCTCCCCCACAAACAATTCATACTTCCATATTGAAGGATCTGAAGGAAAACCAGGCTTCATTTCATTTTATAATCGTCCTCGCCAAAGAGAGAACAAAATCTTGGCATCTACCACTGGGAAAAATCACAATAGTCTACTGTGGTTCATCGGTCCCACTGTCCTTGTAGCCTCTTTCATATTTCCTTCACTTTATTTGCGCAAGATACTCTCCACTATATTTGAGGACTCTCTATTAACCGGTAGGCAAAACTTGTGCTACTTTGAGCTACTTCTTTGGTACCTGACCTGCTGATATGTTATTTGCTTGTTTTGTTCCACCTGCATCATTGTCATCATTTTCTTTATTCCTCCTTTTGAGGAAAAAACCAAATTTATGGCGATACATAAGTACTTTACAAAGTTTGATGTAGCTTACTTGCTATGCTTAATTCCATGTATCTTGATCTCATTTTTTATTATTTAAATGCTAATAGTGTTGTAGATGTTTTGATTTCACTTGAATGCTACTGAAGGCATTTGATGGTCAAAATACCTGTCACAAGCGTTCGCTTACTGCGTAATAGAACATTGATGGTCTGCTGTTTGATAGTATCATTAAATGCAACATTGGTACTACTTGTTTCTTGGTTACCATTCTATATTGTTTTGCCTTGAAAATTCTGGAATTATTTGCTAGTCTTTCAGAGCTTTGGCCCGTCTGAAGCTTCTTTGTCATCTGTTATTAGATATTCAAAACTGGAGTTGAAATTGTTGATGTCATTCAATTTGAATTGAGGAAAAAAGTTGAGTGAAGGGTAATGATAACAGATGGATGATGATAAATCTTTAGATACACTATTGAGTGAAGTTAGTTGATTCCTGTTGTTTGAACTAAAAACATATGTTGGCTTAAAAGTGTAGGAGCAGTTGAATTCAATTCAGACATGGTCTGAGGAGTGTTAGATATGTGTTCAAGTATGTCTGGATATATATTGTTGGCGCCAACATATCAGCTTAAAGCATATTTGCCTTCCAGTGTGACCGCACCTCTTTGGGTAGAAGAAACACTATTCACTCATTAAATGAAAATAGCCGTCATATACACAGTTCATTTTGATGATCTTACACTAAAAAATCTGCAGTGGCATGGAAAACAAAATTTACTGATTGCAAAGTTATCTTTGTTGACATCAGATAAGTTTATATGCATGTAAATAGAGCATAAAACTTTTATCACACTTAGTATCATAATTCTTGTAACCAGATAGACTTTGTTATATTAAATAGTAAACTACTACTGATTTCGGCTAGGTCAGGAAAAGGAGAACAAATTATTGCAGTGATTATTATGTCGTGTGGTTGATCTATCACAACATTATTTGTTGATTAGGAGCCATTAAAATTATTTGCTTGTTTTGGCAGACTTTCTAATATTATTCTTCACGGAGGCACTCTTTTACTGTGGAGTTGCTGTGTTTCTTCTCCTAATAGACCATTTGAGGAGACCTATTATGCCCTCATCTGCAGCTAATAACATGAACCTTACACCGCATTTGGGACACAGAATCTCTTCTGTTGCTGTCTTGGTTCTTAGTCTTACAATTCCAATGGTAACTATGGGTTTTGTTTGGCCGTGGACTGGCCCTGCAGCTTCGGCTACTCTAGCTCCCTACCTTGTTGGTCTTGTTGTCCAGTTTGCATTTGAGCAGTATGCAAGACATATTATGTCTCCTTCAGGGCCTACCATTCCCATTATCTTTCAGGTAACAACACTGGCCTTTCATTTCAACTCATTTAGTTCAGAATCATTCAAAACTTTTCGTAGAATTGAATGTACTATTGTTACTTTGCACGTAAACTTGTTTCAAGAATATATAATGGGCAATGTTATCTATTTCTCTAAATCTATAATATATTAAGCCCCTGTTTATTGTAGATTAAAATCAGATTTTTAGTAGATTTTGATAAAAATTGGTGAAGTGTGTAGTTGAAAAGTTGTGGACCCTATTAAATGTGTTATTAAAATTAATTGTTGACTTTGACTTAAAATTAAAATAAGATTTTAATCAGAAACAAACAGGGCTAAATATCACATCAAGTGAGAATCATTTTTTGTACGAATATAGCCCTACTACAATTCAATTATTTCAACAATATCTTCTTTTTCGTTTTTCAATATGAATTTAATTTATAAATTGTAATAAATACTATAATTAAGTCTCAGTTTATTAACATTCATATTCACCTATAATATATTAAATATCAATTGAGAATTATTTCTTTGACGATTATAGTCATACTACAATTCAATTATTTCAATAATATCTTACTTTTCGTTTTTCAATATGTATTTAATTTAAAAACTGTAATAAATACTTTAAATACAAATTGTAATAAATACTATAATTAATAATTAATTCTCAATTAATTAATATTCACATTCATTTAATTAATATTAATTAGAATTTCACATTCACATTCACATTGACGTTTAATGTCCTTTTTATTAATTTTCAATTAATTAACATTCACATTTATTTAATTAATATTAATTAGAATTTCACATAAAATGCACTTCATTATTCACTTCATATATGCTAATTAGAATCCAGTTTAACTTAATTAGAAATTAAATTATATTCATTTAATATAAATGATTTAAAATTCATTGTCACATATATTTATTAGTATTAATTCTAAATTAATTAACATTTACGTTAATTCATGTATCGTATTTGCCTTTCATCGCCTATCAAAAAAAAAAAAAAAGTATTTGCCGTTCATCATCTTCATTTATGCATTTAGTTGTATCACTCATCTTCAAGTATGCATTTCACTATTTACGTGCATGTATAAAAACAAACATTTATTTTCAAGGGCTTGCATTTCAATCATATTTAGATCAAAAGGGTAAATGGAATGTCAAATATTACTTTCACATCATTTTAAAGCATTTCAGAATAACTTGCAACACATGTTCAACTCTGATTAGTAAATAGAAAAGGGACAAACACATCTTCTTCCCACATCCCACCTGCCCCTGCTCCTGCTCCTGCTCCCTCTCCTTCCCACTTCACCAGTCTCTTCCCCCTGCTGTCCCCCCTCATCCCGCCTCCAACCCTCTTGCAAAACTTAAGTCTTTTTAATTTGTAGTTACCTACCACACCTTCCCACTGGAGAAAAATGTTAACTTTCCAGTCCTGGCAACAGGTGCTAATTTTACATAACTGAGAGCTATTAAATAGTTAAATTGAGGGGTATCTACTTGTGTCCAAAATTTATGGTCGTCCATCTCTTTGTTTTGACACACAATTGTGGAAAAGCAAGAAAAAATGGTACTGTGAATGAAATGAAGATTGTTAAACTAGGACCTTAAACTGAGGGGGTCGGGAGGTGGGGGGGAGGATGACTGGAGTTGGGGGTCAGGTCCGGGGAGGAAAAAGATGAGGTTTTTTTTTAAAATATATTTTATTTTAAAAAAAATGAAACGAGGTAGAAAAGTATTTTCAATCAAAATCCCTATCATGTCCAAGACGTGATGTTTTAACTGCTAAATTTTACGAATTCATCTTATGGGTCCAACTTGCTACAAAGATTGAAAGTTGGACCCAAATACTAATTTGCATATGCTATAGAATCCACAAAAACTTCCTTTCTTTTTAAGACAGTGCAATTCATTATGGAGAATTCCATTTGTACAGAAGATTTTTCTTCTGTAAAATTTACCGACAGACACAATGGCGGGGTGGGTGTATGTTATGGCATTTTTTTTATTGATGCGGGACCCACCAATGTGTGTGTAGGTAAGTTTTTTGTAAAAACATTTTCTATACACCAAGTATTGCTCGTACATTATATACATGGATCAGTCTAGAAATCTGTGCCTATTGATTGATCTTTCTCATGGATGTCATTAAACCGGTGTAATGCCAGGTGCCATTTCAAAATTAACACCCTTCCATATCATATTAAATGCCCTATTTTCATATTTAGGTTGTTCCAAATTCCAACATAAGTCACTTGCCAAAAATATACATAATTTTGTTCCTATAGTCTTTCTTTATTGATTTTGGTTCAATTGTTTGGTGGCAGTACTTTGGCATTGGAGGCTTGAATGCTGGTTGTTGTAGAAGTTTTGGCTGTTTGATTTTGTAGATGTGAAATTTTGGTGACTGGCTTACGATGTTTGTTTTTCCGGACTGATTTAATGATTCTTTAGTTTTGTTGCTGGAAATAGGGATGATGTCATTCTCATGTTCCCCCTACCCCCACCCCAAAAAAATCTAAACAAATGTGGTTTTCTTTAAAGTTTTGACTCTAGTTCATCTAAGGTTTATCAGAATTTCTCTCTTCTATATCAAAATTTAAGCCTTGGGATCAGTTATATTTTGATTTTAACACGGTTTATGACCATTTGGGTTTATTTTAGGTTCAGTAGAATGCATAGAATGATAAGCTTGGGAAAGTAATTTCTGCTGCACTGCATTTAACTATTTTCAGGTCGGAAGCTCACCATGATCAATGATACATTTGCCTTTTCCTTTCGACACTCTTGCAGGTTTATAGATTACACCAGCTAAATAGGGCTGCACAACTGGTGACGGCTCTCTCTTTCACGGTGAGAGGAGCTGAGATGACGTCACACAACCTGGCAATAAACGGCTCATTAAGTACACTTCTGAATGTCCTCCAGTTTCTTGGCGTCATTTGTATTTGGTCACTTGCAAGTTTTATCATGAGATATTTCCCATCTGCCACCTCACCAGAACGGTAAGTAGTGAAAAAAACCTGAAGTTCGACATATTATCGCCATTCTATAAGTGACTCTGGACGTGGTGAGATTGAAGAAGTTAGAAATCTTGACAGTTGGATTAGCCATTTGAGCAAGTTACTTCATCATTTTATTGGTTGCTATTGGTTTCAGATGAATACTAAAGAACATCAACCTAGAAAATTAGGATAAAATGCGATAAAAAATGCTTAATAAAGTTACTGTGTGAACAGTAATGTTCGTCGAACATTTTCTGAGAGCCACTCCGAGGAGAAGCTGTAACTCTCCGAGTGCTTCATTGCTTGTATTTCGCTGTTTTGTTCTTCCATTTGACTGTAGACTTCAGTTTTCAGGTTTTTACGTTTTTTTCTATTATAATGAGTAGTGGGTCTCGGAAATGTGTGAATAATAAGTGAGTAGTAGTTGTGAATGTTTGGTTAAATTAATGTTTGCCTATGGCTTCAAATTATAATGAGCTTGTAATTTTACCCCCAACAAATAAACGTGAAATTTTGATATCAGCCCTTGATATCGTCCTCTCTACCTACATTTAGTTCTTCTTTGGCAACTTTCATTCCCGTGTGTATCGATTTGCTTAGATGGTGAAAGCTGAATAAATAGTAAATATAGCATTTGTCTGTATCAAAAGCATAATCTCTGTATCGGAAGCAAGATTATGCTTAATTCTTGATTGTTCTCATCATTTCTTCTTTGGGGAGCCAAAATTAGCTTTTATGGATTCTTCTTTTTGCTTATTCCGAAGTTGAACACGTTTGACTAAGCTTTTTGAGCTACTTCTTTCTTCTCAATTATGTGTCAAAGCTGCTTTCCCATCTGGGGGAGAATAACTTATTTTGTAGCATGGAGTTTCATCTTTGAAATTATACACCTAATAATTTGTACGAGGTCATTCCATCTGGACCCACCCTGTTTCCAGCATACTTCTGCATTATTAAATCATCCGAAGAAAATTACACCCCATTTAATTTAGTTAATTTAGTACTTGATAGAAATTTTAAAAAACCCGTATAGTTAAAAAGTTGATAAAAGTTGTAAATTCTATAAAATGTATAGTTAAAAATGAGTTTTAGAAGCTGAAAGCCAAACAGGGATTAAATATTATGAGCATGAAAAAATTGGGTATAAACCAGGTATATTATTCTTAAGTATTGCAGGTAATTTAGAATTGTCTTGAATAATTCTCCATGGTCTTCACAATGTTGGGGAATAGTGTACAGGTTGTTTTGTATGTGGACAAAGGTTTGGCACAAGTTTAAAGGCGAAAATGATGCTAAACCACAAAAGAAATGATAGAAATCAAAGAAGGAAACAAGAAAAGAATGTTATGAAAACGTCATGAGGAAGTATTTAACACTTTATGTTTGAGACAAAATTGCTCCACAACGGTGTTAACGGCTGATGGTAATTGTCTCCCAATATATAACGGAAAATATCTTTGTGGTAGAAGCACTTCAACTTTCAAGATCAAGTGAACTAAATCAAAATTTTCTCTCGACAAAGATGGTTTTGATATGCAATTTTCCAAAGTAATTTGGACTATCGAATCTGAAATTGATACAAAACTCACTTTCTCATTTTTCATGATTTTATACTTGACCACTTTTTTTTTTTTTTTTCATTTTAACCCAATTCCAACACACTATGGCCAAGATTTTTATAACTCACGCATTGTTAAATAAATTATACAAGTAACATT
Source organism: Fraxinus excelsior (assembly GCA_019097785.1). Lineage (NCBI taxonomy): Eukaryota > Viridiplantae > Streptophyta > Magnoliopsida > Lamiales > Oleaceae > Fraxinus > Fraxinus excelsior. Next base: position 33,124,395 of record CM032632.1, read on the forward strand.
ATTGAAATTTGTAATGATGTTGAGGGATCTAATTTCTTGTTCAAATAAAATTATATCATTATAATTTCAAGTTAAAAATCAAATATTAATTTTAATTGTATGTCTCAATTATTATCCAATTTATTATTCACCAATTTCGTTAAAGTTTACTATTCTTTTTTATAATAATTACATTATAATTTAAATGTGACAAAAATAATACAACCCATGATCCTCTAGAGATCTAGATCAAGTTTGGCAACCTATAACTTAAAACAACAAAAAAATTGACTTTTTAAAATAGCACGACTTTACCTGCTGTCGAAAAAATTCCCACAAAAGTAGAATTTTTAAGCTCGAAATTATCTGGACCGACCACACTGTAGAGTTTAGGTCTCATCGAGTATGATAATACTCACGCTTGTTTGGAAAATCAAAAAATTGACACAAATAAATTAAGTTTCAGATAGTAAAAATGTCTGCTAAGAGATCTAATAGGGTATAACTAACTTCATATTTAAAGTCAACCCTTCAGAAAATAGCCCAAAACACACAGTTGAAGGTGTTTCGCACTTTCACTATGTGCAAATATATGGCCGCTTTGCTCATTAGATGTCACAAGCGGATGGAAGTTTCTTGCACATTATATACATAGAGATATATACACACACACAAATTTACCACATTCTACTTCAAGAAATATGGTCCCCGTTCATTAGATAGAGAAGATGACAAAGATTTCGTGATTCGCTGTCGAACTTATTCCAATTCTTTACATATAACTCTCGAATGGAAAATACGTAACAAATTCTTTTCCAACGGTAGTAAGCTATACGAAAAAACAAATACCGAGACTCGAATGGACAATCAATCTCAATGTGCTTAAGCTGGAAAACACAAACAAAGACTTGGTAGCCACACTTGAAAGCTCAAACAAATGTATACTAAAAATGGAAAGAAAAGGAGAAGCTGCGCAATGAAGAAATTTAGTAGGGTTTATTGCCTTTTTATAGTGGTTTCTACAATAATATATTCTTAGATGCTAATGTTATGGGCAGGCGGGCAGGGCACGGGCTTGTAGGGCAGACATGCAAGTTGGCTTGCCCGAACATTAAACAAATGAATAAATATAGTTGTGCGGTTCGGTGGAATTTGAATTATCCAGAATAGAATAGGATAGTGGTGATGAGTCACGAAGTGTGCATGCATGATAAGTGATGAACGTTCACCGTTGGTTCGATGGTACCATGACTAGGAGCCGTTGGATAGTGTATTCTTCTATATATATAGTCAAAACAATCTATACATATGATATGAGTATGACATGTTGTTTTACTTCTTAATATTAAAATTCTCACTTTAATGTGTATCTTGTTTTACATTCTCCATATAGCCTTTATTTAATTCTCATTATTTGCGAATACATTTTTATATCTATTATTTTTAATCACATTTTCTTCAATAAAATAATATTATATATAAACCCAATTTTTTTATTTTTTTTTAAATCACACATTCTCCGTCAAATCACTATTTCAAAATACATTTTTGGTAGAAAATGAGGCTCAAACATGTTCATAACATTTTTAATTCAACAAAATATTCAAATTAAAATAATCTTGGAAATACGACCACAATCCCAACCAACCACGCGCACCACTAACCCGATGCCACGACGACCACCACCACCTTATCCTCCCTCCCCGTCCATAAACCATCTCCACCACAACGTATCAATCGCCAATATGATCACCAACAACCAACAGTACCACTATCCAAATATCTAATATGAGACCACCTACGACCCGTTAGCAACACGAAATCCATTTTAAATCTTATTACAAGTTCCATGGAAAACAAAATCAATCAAATACCAAAAGATGGAAAATCTCAATGTTTTCCAGGTGAAAAATTATACCAATCAAACACAATTAATTGACAATTCCCACCAAAACAATTTCTAGGCAATTCATATTCCATGGAATTCATATTCTTTCCACCCAAATTCCACTCTCGCAATCAAACGGACCCTTAGTGTCATGTGAACTGGAAGGTCGTCTATTTTCTTGACATGCAAACTCCAATCCATTGATTTTAATTCAAACTAAAATGACCAAAATACATGGACACAGAAGATTGACCACCTCAAGTGTAAATTTCTTGCTATGTTCACGTGTTTTGATCATTTAAGTTTGAATTAAAATCATAACGATACTTCAATGACCGTTTATGAAACAAATTAAAACATCAATTACCGTTTGTGAAAGCGCATGAAACTCCAGCAACCATTTCTGTAAGTTTTAAACTTCAGTGACCGTTTTGTTATTTTTAGGTAAGTTTGTTTGTGAAATTAACCCAAAGAAAAAAAGCAAGCCAAGCGCCAAAAAAAAACATAACTAAAAAGCGTGAAAAAACCCGAGACGGGATGTTTTGTGTCTACTCGGCGTCTTGATGCCAATCTTTAAAACACCGGATAAAAGTATAAAAGCAATGAGGAATAAAGAAAGAAAGAGGAGATTTAGCCCGTGTTTGAGCTCCATTTTATCAAAAATTCTATTTTTTCAAAGTTCTTTTTCAACCATACATTCTCTAATAAAATAATATTACATGTAAATCGAAATTTTTTCTTCATTTTTACTCCCACGTTCTCCAAAAAATTATTATTCAAAAATACAATTTTTCTCTCAAAATGACGCTCAAACAAGGGCATCGTAACAAAGAATCTTCATCGCCAATTCTTTAAATTACCCAAAATGAAAAAGAAAGCAAGAAAAAGGACAAAATATTGGGATAGGATAATTTGTCTAGACGTTGTTTTTTAGAATGCTGAATAAAAATATAAAAGCAACGAGGAATAAATAAAGAAAGAGGAACTTTTGTAAAAAAGAATCTTCATTACCAATTGCTTTAAATTGCCCTAAATGAAAAAAAAAAAAAAAAAAAAAAAAAGGGCAGGAGGAAGGTCAAAATATTGGGATAGGATAATTTTATCTATGGGGTCTTTATACTAAGCCCATGTTTGACATCCATTAATTTATCTTTATCTTTCTCATTCTCATTCTTCATTTCAACTACACATTCTCCAAATAAAATAATATCACACACAAATCAAAAACTTTTCATCACTTTTTCACCACACATTCTCACATCAATCACTATTCCAAAATTTCTATTTCTCCCAAAATGGGTTTCAAACAGGGGCTAAATTTCATTTTGACCATCAAAATTTAAATTTTTCATTTACGTATTAAATTTTAAAAAATTTATTTCTATTACCCCAAGCAAGTGTTTAGAAAGAAATAAGAATGAGTGATCGGTAAGTAAATAATACTTGTAAATCCCACGAAAAGTAGATTGATGATTTATAAACATATTTATAAATACTTGTCAAACATATAGTCTCATTTCCCTTTGAAAGTTCATTGGCCTTCCTTAACAAATTTTAAAATGTCTATAAAGAGGATAATAGTGAGTAATAGTAATGAATGTGATTCAAATTAATATTTGATTTAATAATTTATTTATAAATTTCTATTCAAATGAAATATTAATATCAAATTTTAAATAATAAGTAAATGAATAGTACTATGTGGGGTTAATATTTTGATTGAAGATTGAACTTTGCACAAAGTTTTAAATGGGTCATTGAGCTTTGTAATATGTAAAACTATTCATCACTTAATCAACGGTCATTAGTTGCATATTTCTGCACTATGTTCCATGTGTGAAGTGGTTGATGATAGGGAGTGAGTGTGATTTAAAAACACGTTTTTTACACTATTAAATAAAATAATTAAAATAATTGCAAGAATTTGAAATTCTGCAATAATATAGCGTGACGTCCGTGTGATGGTTGGTTGCTGAGGATGAATCAATATTAATGATTGGAGTACGAAGAACCCTAAGTAATTTTGGAGATTTTGCTAAGTTGGAAAAGATTGGGAGAAATAATTTTGGGAAGATGATTTTGAGAAGCAACTTTGGATAAATAGATTTCGGAGAAGGGAAGATGGATATAGAGGAGATTTCGGCCTAAGGGAAATGCAAGGTGCTGGGCAAAGGAGGTTTGGAAGCATTTCATCACTCCGAAACACTCATTCATGTTATGGTTGAGAGCTCAATCCAAATTACTCACTAAAGATAAATTGCATTACTTGGATATTGATCGGAATTGCATTTTTTGTGCTTCACATGAGGAGACATGTCATCACATATTTTTTGAATTTTTTTTTTTTTTTGTCCGAATGTTTGGAAGAACATTAAGGCGTGGTTGGGCATCACAAAAGCTATAAATATCATGGCTGGTGCACTTAAGTGGATGAAGAAGGAGGCTAAAGTTACATCATGGCGCAACAAAGCTAAAAGGATTGCGTTAGCTAGTTCCGTATACTACATTTGGATGGCAAGAAATATGATGATTTTTAAAAATTTGAGACCTCATGTTGAAAGTATTATATGATGAATCAAAACACACGTGTATATAAAGTGGTGTTCTCTTTATATACTAATATTTTAATGCAAATTTTTTTTTACCGATAAAAAAAAAAAAATGGTAAATGGATTACAATAAAGTAGCCACACAAATTCGCGTCAAAGTAAACTTTTTCGCAGAGTTCAATCACGAAAGGATATGCACCAGAGTCCAGACACCGAATCAAGATTTTTGTCGTCTTGAATTCGAATTTCGGCAAGAGCCCATCGGTGATTTTATTCAAGACACTAAGCAGAACCAAATTTTCAACACCTGTTAACATTTTTCTCTCTCTGGAAGTATATATAGCAACAAAGAGAGTTAAGATGGGTTCAGTGTTCAGTTCAAGCAAGAACAGAGAGCAAATTGAGATGGCTCTTGCCAAAGCCAAGCAGATCGTTAACTCCAACCCTGCTGTTATTTTTAGGTCAATCCTCTTGTTCTTAATCATTCTTGAAATTATATTATTTTTGTCAAATCTTGATGAATTGATTTATCAACTTAATGAAAGGTTAATGGAGTTACTGCTTTTTTACCTGGAAAATTAGCTCAAAATTGAGAAGGGGTTTTTGCAATTTTCTTGATGAACTTCTAATTCTTAGAGATTTTTCTGGGTATATTTGCTGTAGAATTCATATATATTACTTCTTTATCTTGTTAGTGCATTTTTTTATTGATTTTCAGTCTTGTTCGTTCTTGATGTTACCTCTAAAAGCTTCATAATTTCTAGTAAAATTGTTTCGTGTGTGCCTATCAATATCTTTCGAGGGATATGAGACTCTCTTATGCATAGATAGGTATAGAGTATTTTTTTTTTTTTTGTACATTCTATGCTCTTTATTTTGTCTCTTCCTTTTCATTTATCAAGCAACATTTATTGATCTATCATCTTTTAATTGAAATAATTTTATTATATGTCAATGATCCATCAATTTAAATAATAATTTGAATAATTTAAAAGGTATTATATTGAATGTATTGGAGTTTTAAGCATTGAATCTATAAAATAGAGATTATCCGATGCTGTTATTTGAGTTAAAAGTTTGAACCATCTATAAGAGGTGACACCAGTAAGAAATTTGACCTTCCTATTTTCTTAAATTTAACGAATTTGTAACTGGATATAGGCAAAAACTGATGGAAAAACACACAATAGTTAGGAAATGATGCCTTTTCAATATAATGCACACACTTTTCTTATGAACAATTCAAAAATCTGATTACTTGCTGGAGTACTGTATTATTGTCATGCTTCACTGATACTTCCTTTCGTGCAGTAAAACTTACTGTGCATATTGCAAGAGGGTTAAGCAGCTGTTTTCCCAGTTGAATGCAAAGTACAAAGTCATCGAACTTGATGAGGAAAGTGAGTGTGTACTGCTCAACTTTGTTATAGGAATGAACATTCGGCATTTTGATTCTTTACGTATCACTGCATCTGATTTGATAATCAGTTGCATATTTCTGCACCGTGTTCCATGTGTTGGTCATTTGGCAGTTCTTGAGCTTTCTGAAATAAATGTATACAACAATCTACATGCTTGGATTGCCTAAAATATGTAAAAGTTACTTTGTTTCCAAACGTGTATATTTGCTACAGTTCTCTTATTTTTATGTAATAAAGATATTGTTTTCTTACCTTACTATCAATTCTTTTTTGCTGTATATTTGCTACAGTTCTCTTATTTTTATGTAATAAAGATATTGTTTTCTTACCTTACTATCAATTCTTTTTTGCTTTTCATAAGTTTTACGCTGTTGTCATCTTCCAGACCACACAAGTTTCTTTCTTCTCCTGCTTTATTATATTTGGGTTTTGTGCCATTGTCGAAGCTGATTAGTGTTTTATTGTGTTCCATGTGAAGGTGACGGACACGAGATTCAAATGGCTCTAGCTGAGTTGACTGGGCAGAGTACTGTGCCAAATGTGTTCATTGGTGGCAAACAAATTGGTGGATGTGACTGTAAGTTCCTATCTGTTATTGAGAAGATTTAGCCAAACCAGTATGTTGACAAAGTCCCACTGCGTATTGCACCACTAATTTCCATCGTTTTTCACTTGCAGCGGTCCTGGAAAAACATAATGAAGGAAAACTTGTTCCCTTGCTTGCCGATGCTGGTGCAATTGCTAAACTTTCTGTTCAGTCGTAAATTTATGTGAAGAAGAAAGAAAATTATGCGAAAAATTAAGTTGTGTTGAATAAGTACTATGCATTGTGTATTCAATAAACAATCTTGGCGGTCCAAGTTATTAATGTTTTCTGTACTATTGGCTTGGCATAACCTTTCTTTTGGTGTTTTTCTGTAACAATATGTATGAGCCACCAGAGTAGCATGCCCAACACCTTTCTGCCATAATGTTAAGCAAGTGGGCTCGTGTAGAAAATTTTGAGAACTAAAAGGGGTTGATCTGGGGGATCGGCCCCAGCACTTAACTTTGAACTGAACCAGGAGTCAGAAGAAATGCTAGAAATCTCAGAATAGATGCAATTTTGTATGTCAAAACTCAAGATTCTTTTCATTGTGTTGGATATAGTGTAACTGGAGTACAAATATGATCTCAATGAATCTTCAGACCAATTGGACACAAATTTACTACCAGCTACATAACGTCTACAAGATTACAGCCATCTCTACGTATTGAAGGCTGTAAATTTATCAAATCTTCATCTCCTGTGGATATCTCCAGCCATTAAATTAACAGTTTATGCTATTATAACTCATGTCCTTACAGGGACACCCCTTGATGCATCTTCTTTCACTTTCTGAAACACAAGACAGTGGCTATTAGCTTGGGATAAATGAACAGAACCTAAACATTCACAAGGAACAGTCCCCATACATTGGAGAAATTTTTCCATAGCTCAAGGGTCTCGGTAGCTTTCCCGGATAGGTGAGTTTCACGAGCCAGTTCCACTCCTTCGGTTAGATTGGTTACACGTCCACTGACCAAGAGAGCTGCTGCTGCATTTAGCACCTGTGCGACGATTCAAGATGAAAAATATCTCCCTTAAGTGCAGACAGACTAGATGAAGAGATCTTTTATATGAAAATCTAACTGTCTTTCCAAGTTTAAGTAGTTCAATTTTAATGAATAGACATCCTATACTAACAAAATCTGCCTACTAATTATTAACAATAGAAACAAAAAAAGAAAGAAAGAAACACTAACCAACGCATCAGCTATGGACCCCTTTTCTCCTGAAAGCACACGCTTTAATACATTTGCGTTGAATTCTGGATCTCCGCCTCTCAGATCGTCTATAGTGCAGCGAGGGATCCCGAAATCCACTAGCAAATGACTGATTTTGTAAGACTACAAATCTGATATAATACTTAATGACCTAATGAAATTCAATTAAACTTTCGCAATATCCCCTCTAAGCAAAAATGCATTCAAGAAATTAAAGAAATACTTGGGAGAGTCCAACTGAAATTTGTGAAAATTTGTTCCAAACCGTCAAAGATGTAAAACTACACGACCATTTGTATGAAGCAACAAAGTTAAATATTAGATCTTGTCAGGAACAAAATTACTAAATCATAGGAGGGAGTGGAAAGATTCTTACATGGATCAAATGAGAACTTTTCTATCTTATCTGGGGTAACATCGAGGACTAGTCCAGGACCTGTTCACATTCATTAGGGGAATTTAATTCATATTGTTGAGAACAGAGCATAAGCTCTCTAAGATAAATACGGATGGTCAAGATTCCTTTCCAATATAGAGATCCAGTCTCCATATCTGTTTGAACTATTTTCTGATAACAGAAAGGATTCTTACCAAGGGGACTGATCTCATCGAGGCCCTCAGAGTGAACAATTAATGCTCGCTTCATACCAAACCGTTGAAGTGCTTTTGCCATCTTATGAACCTAGTCAAGGACAATTTTTTATTTTTTTTAAACCATGAAACTTCTTTAGGAGGACAAAAGTGTCAAACCAATATGAAAAGAAATGATGGAAAAGATGCAGTGGAGAAGGTATTGCAGAAAAGGGCTGCATGTTTGGCTAAGCACAAAAGTAAGTCAGTTATTTTCAAGTAGCTTCTTGTTCCCAAACATTTGAATTCTCTCTTATTCAGAAGTTAAAATGGTTTTGTTGGACATTAAGGTAGGGGATACTTTCAAAGTAACTTATTTCCAATTTGACTTTGAAAAATAATATTTAATCTAAAATTTACTTATTTTCTTATAAGTAAATCGTTTTAAGCTTAGACAAACATGCACTAATTATGCAACTTCTTAAAGTTCTATACGATGAGTTTGTTATGGCTCTAGAAGGTTAAATCAATACCATAGGCGAGAAGATACATGTAATGCTGAAAGCGTCATTAAAACATATTAAGAAAAGATGTTCTATCAACAAGTTCAACTAATCAGAGATTAAATTTCACAATTACACAATTGAGAGTCAAGGTACTCACTAGATTTTCTTCGTATACCCCAACTACAGCGAAAGGAACTCCTGCAGGATTTAACATTGGGCCCAAGATATTGAATACAGTCTTTACTTTCAGCTTTTTTCTGATAGGTCTAACGATTTTCATTGCCGGGTGATATATCGGAGCCATCATGAAACCAATCCCAGTTTCAATCACACACCTCGATACCCCCTGAACAAATAATATTAGGCATGTTGAGGGACAGGCTGAATATAAATTATGCACGTATAAGATTTGAGATTATTTCTGTAGTCAACTCACATCACAGGCACAACTACATGCTAATCCAATTTTATGTATCTTATAAGGTGTGGAGGCTAATGGCATATTAGGTACATAATACTTGACAATAAAACAAACAAGATTTTTAGCATATTGTTTTTCATTAATGCTGATATACTATTCAATCCTCTCGCCAAACATGCCGTATGAGTATTGTACAGCATATAGGAAGATGAAAATGCCATTAAGTCTTCTTGTATAACTGAAGGTTCAAAAAGATATATAAGATGCCCTGATTTTGGAAGAAAATATTCTATTTAAAAGTTATGTTTACATGTAAAAGCCCTAGAATATTCTGTTTCTGTTAATACTTCTCTCCGGATACTAAAAGTTTAAACAGAAACAAGAAAAAGGGTCAATCAAATCTTATTGAGATACAACATTGGCAGTTCTCATGGAATTCCAATGGGTTGAGCCATATAATGACAGGATGAGAAAGCATAACAGATATAAAGCTCATTCAGAAAATAATCTGTGTTTATCATCCCTCATTGGATTTTTTTTTTAACAACAAAATCAGTTAGCATAGGAAGTAAGAGAAACATATACTTCAAATTCTGGTATAACAGTAAGACAGTACAATTCTTTTCGGTCAGATTGCTTTTTCTGCTTTGGACAAACTAATTAAATTGCTACTGAAGTATGCTATGGCAATTGATCCAAAACAATAAGAAGAAACAAAATCACCATATAATCTCCAAGGAAAGGGTGGGGGGATGATGAAAATACTATTCGGGTGTACATATAAAGTTTATTATAGAGAATGTTCAATTGAATTCAGATTTTAATTTATTAATTTTTTTAGGATAAAAAAAAAAAAAAGTGAAAACAATCTCTCTTCCATTAGGTCCATCTATTACTTGATTTCACACACATTTAAATCAAATGTCAAATGATCACGAAATTAAGATATAATAATAACTCATTAACCTCTGGGTCCAAGTCGATTGCGACCCCCAATGCTTCCAGTACGTCAGCGCTTCCACAAGCAGACGAACTTGACCGATTCCCTTGCTGCAATACAACCCTCAATGTGAACATCGTCTCACCACGTCATTAAAATTAATAAAACGGATTATCTGGAAGCAAATCATCCACCTTAGCAACTTTTGCACCACAAGCTGCAGCAAGTATCGAAGCTCCAGTTGATATGTTCACCGTGTTTGCACCATCACCACCCGTCCCAACAATGTCAACCACGTCATTCAATCCTGTCACTTTGGTACAATGTTTTATCATCGCCCTAGCCAGTCCAACCACCTGCTTGGTAGATACGTTAGAAAAACATAATGTTGTGTGGTACCAGAAAGGTAGTTTATTGTACAATAAATGCACTTAATACCTAAACATATAAACCCTTGTGAATGAACTCCTGTTCCAACTGCATTTCAGGGTCATTCCCTTACTTTTGGGCCCATGGGATTACAGAAAAGTACACGTTTGCTAGGATTAGAATACGTAGGTTTTCTTGAGTAACGCGATGGCTACAAGCCACATAACGTTTATGAAAAATTACTACGGTCATTCAGGGCTAAGCTTAAGAAAGGTAGTAACTTTTAGGTAAGAGTAACTCCTATTATTTCAACTTTGACCAATCCAAAAAAATATTTATTTTAAAACACACTTATTTAATTATAAGTAAACTTTTTAAACTTATTCATATCTTCATATTAGATATTATCTTCTTCTACTCTTTTCCATTTTTTTTAATTAGTCACAGCTACAATTATTTGTAGATATATGTCACAACATGATGTGTAAGGTTAAATTCACCAATGTCCACCCAACTCAGTGTCATCATGCCACTCAATTTGATTTTGTTTCATCATGGCCATCCAACTTTATATTTAGTATCACCGTAGCCAACCAATTTGATTTTATTTCACCATGGCTACTCAATTTCATATGACGTTTCATTTCACCATTTTCACTAGTTTTAAAAGTGTAAAACAGTAACTTTTGTATTATATATATAAAATAATTTTTTTTTAAAAAAAGTTCCTTTTTTTTTTTAAAACGTTTATTTTAAAATAAGTTTTTATTTTATTTTACAATTTTTTAAAATAAGTTTTTTTTTAAGGACCGTTTTTTTAAAATAACTTTTTTATTTTATTTTATTTTTTAAGTAAGTTTTTATTTTATTTTAAATACGTTTTTTAAATAAGTTTTTATTTTATTTTACTTTTCTAAGTATTTATTTTTAAATAAGTTTTTATTTAATTTTTTAAAAAATTATTTATATATAATGCATAGTTATCGTTTTACCTCTTTTAAATGAACGAAAATGATGAGAAGAAGTTAAGTGGTGAAACTGTTCACACACTAAAATGCAGCCCAAAATCAAAGGGAAGTCCAATTGAGAAATCCAAGATAAAGACCCAACGGAAGCCAATTAAAAGGCCCAAGAAGAAAAGCCCAAGCTAGAGGCCTGTGGAAAAGCCTGAATATTGGAAGCCCAAGAGCAAAGGAATACCATCGCCCAAGATTGTGGGACGCCCAGAGGCCGAACGAGGGTAGTACTGCACAATCGCCCAGGACGACAGCCTCATTGTCGCCCAGAACCCCAAGTCGCCCAGAATCAGACAAGTCTAAAGGATATAGTCTGGAAGCGGTTGGCAAGTGAACCCGGCACGATCCCACGATCCAGGAAGCAGCAAGGGTAGTGGCAACGGTTACTAAGCAACTACTCCCCAAACAAGCGGTTCCTCACTAAAAGAGTGGACGGTTGCGAAGGATATGGAACAAGTCTGAGCAGTTTCGATAACCAAAGGATGCTCAAGAAGTATAAAAGGAAGTAACATCATAGAAGAAAGGACCCCAGATCAAAAACTCTCTACAAGAGATCATGTAACTTTTATTCCTTAGTTTAAATTTAATCATTTTTCAGTACTCGTGTGCTTGCGTCCCTTGGAGGCGTTTTGTCTACTTTCCAGTTGTAATTCTTCACTAGTAAACGCACCCTTTTTTGGGACTTTGTCTCAAGAGGTCTATTCCTTACACAATCGTCTGACCCCTCTTTCTCGTAATTGTTGGCGGGTTGCAAAAACGCGCGAAAACAGAAACATTATATGAAATTAGATGATAATGATGGCACTAGGTATAATGTGGGGTGGCTATTGATGGATTTAACCATGTCACCGATTTTCTTCTCTAGAAATCATAAATTCATCATGGAAGATATGAGAACATAAAAAATCACTTACTTCTTCATAAGTTTCTCCCTTTGCTCTCAACAACACAAGAAATGCACTAATCAAAGCTTCATCAGCACCATTCAGCAAGAAATCGAGAGAAGCCTCTGCTTCAACTTCCGATAAATCCACCCCACTTATCAAATCCTCTATCAACTGTTAAATAAAAAAATTCACAACATATAAGTCTTGGCTACACCACTTATAGGATAAAGCTCAAACAAGCAGTCGAAACAGATTCTAAAATGACATATCCCTCGAATATAAAAACAATAATCAAAATACAACAAATCCCCATTCCCACAAATTAAGGAGAAAAAATAAATGAAATCCATAACTATACCCCAGAAAATAATAATAAAAAAAAGGATAGAATAGAAGAAGAAGCTTTTAGCATTACCTGACTAAAAGACGACACGGGTGCGTGATTATTTGAATTGGGCAAAGCAAAAGGTACAAACACTGAGCAATTAATATTAACTGGCGAATAAAGGAATGAATTTTTGATATTTGTCGATACAATTTGGCGAGTAAATGATGAACAGCGAGTCCGAGGTGGGAAAAAACTAAGATGATGATGAACAACAGCCATTTTGCAGGGTGCCCAATTCAGATGCTGTAAATGCATCAATTAATGTGGTGAAAAGTGTGTGCTCACCAAACACCGTGTACTGGGGTTGGGTAGACCGTAGACGTCAATGGTTTGGATGGAGATTGGTAGCATTAATTAGGGTTTCTGACTTTTGGAAGCTTGTTTCAAATCTTTCTCGTGCGATAATGCTATATGTAACGGCTTACCTAAGGGTTTAGGTCCCTCAAACTGCACAAGTATCATTTCCCTCGTTGGAGGGTCAGAGATTTAATTTGCTTTTTATTGAGTGATAGAGATGGCAAAATTATCCATTCCTATATTATCTTCATAGAACTCAACCAGAATCTTTTTATTATATTTCGATGTTTTTTAAAATCAAACAATACATATCTTTTTATATTGAAATTGTGATTTTTTGAAAAATGTGTGGTTAAAAAAGAAAAAAAATAGAATTATATGTAATATTATTTTATTGAAAAATGTGTTATTAAAAAGAGGAAACGGAAAAATGCATTAAAATTTAGAGTTATGTTATTTATTAATTATTATGACAATGGAATATCGATGATGTGACAATCCGTTATTTCTCACATTTTTCTTCCTCCCTTTATCTCATAAAAATTGAACTATTCAATTCCATTAATTCGCATAGACTGTCATATCATCAATATTCTATCATTATAACGATAAATAACATCATTCAAATTAAAATGAAGTCCAAACAAGGCTAAGTGAATGTTCTATGTTGGACCATATTGTTCGTAGGCAACGCTAGTATGGAACAAATAAATAAGATTTTCTCTTGCAACCTTCCATATCAAACTCCCTTTTTTTTATGGGAATGATTGAAAAAGTAGAATTCATCTTTCTTAGAGATTCGAAACTCTTAGCTAGGGTTGTCAATTCGACTTGCCAACTTAGGTGACCTGTGGTTCCATCTGAGAAAAGCTCTAGCCAGCCCTACTCATGGCTTGATAGAATCTAGTCGAAGCTTGGGTCGAACCCCATTTTGGGATGTTGGCTCAAGCCATTTTCGAGCAAAGCCAAAAAAAAAAATTAAAAAACGGCAAACTAACTTGGCCCGATTCAACTTGATAACGCCAGAATTGAAAGCTCGAGTCGAGCCTAGATTTTTTTTTTGCCAAGCAAAAGCTCGACTCTGCTCGAGTCAAAAAAAGTTCGAACCATTTTTAATCGAGTCAAATCTAAGTTGCGAGTTTCGGCTGATGAGCCGACTCAACTCATTGGCATCCCTACTTTTAGCACATGTTTGATTTTACTAGAAATCATATTCTTAATAAAGATTTTAATAAAAAAAAATTGATAAAAAGTGTGGTTGAAAAATTAATAAAAGTTATAAGACTAATAAAATGTATAATTGAAAATAAGTTTATAAGAAAATAAATTAAAAAAATGACTATCAAATATGAACTTGGTATATAAAATGAGACAAAAAATCTGGCACGGAAATATATGAATGCCCTTAGCATTTTTGGCTCTTATCTCTATCCATGGTTGAAATAAAAATCGCTTCAAGTTGCCCCGGGGCACATCCGAGATGGCAAAGATAGTGCAAGGCTGGACTTGCAACCCCAGGGTAGGGAGTTCGAATCACGGAAGGAGCAGTCAAGTGTTGTAATACCCAAACCATGTGGTGGAGCAGCTTGGTGTTGTAATAACCAGTTGTAGGAGGGCTCCCTTGAGGCCAGGAGTATAAAGCTTGCATGGACACTGGCTTGATTGGGCATAACCCGCGATTTACCTCCGCCCAGAGTTGAGGCACCGGTGATGGGCGGTCCAGGAAATAGTCTAGTGTTAGCTGGAATACCTAGGTATCAAAAAAATAAAAAAAAATAAAAAATCGCTTCAAGTTGTGCAAATTGTTGACCAACTTGCTATAAATAGCTGTAGATGACTCTTGCCGACGTAATCCTTGTTGATGTTTTTCCTTAATAATAAAAAAGAGTTCGATAAATATATTAAACGTGCATGATTTTTAACGGATTAAATTATAACGGATTAAGTTGTGCAAATTCATTGACTGATCATGCGAAAAGAATAGCTTTCAAAATGAATCTTTTACGTCTTTAGTTCTCTCAAATTGAAATATGCAATGAGTGATTATGCTCACGTTTGATACACATTAAAATATTCATTTTCATTATTCTACTCATTTTCAATCACACGTTTTTTAATAAAATAATATTTTCTATCAAATCAATAATTTTTTCTTATTTTTCAATCACGCATTTTTTATCAATCTATTAATCCAGAATACATTTTTTCAAAAAAAATGTGATTCAAACACACCCTATATACACATATTCAATTTAGAGAGAACTTTGTTACGTGCACGTCTCGTACAAACTCTTAAAAGAACTTTAGATTATTGAAATTGATCTATGTTTTGAGTGATTTTAGATGCATAGCCATTTTGAGAATGACTTGTTATGTGCACGTCTTGCGAATAAGTCATCCGATAAAGTCTTTAGATTATGGAAATGGAACCCTGCATTGATAGACTAAACAAATATAGTCAATATGGAAATGAATTTGAAACGTGCGCGATTTATATCTGTACATGCCTTTCACCTTTTGATTTCATCACGAATTTGTCGTGAAGGACTTAGGGGTGTCCAAAAGTTCTGAACTGAACCGAACCCGGAGCGAATCGAACCGAACGATTTTTCGTAAGTTAAATACCCGAACGGATACCCGAATCGAGAACCGATGAGTATGGGTCGGATCTCGGGTCTAGACCAAGAACCGAAGAACCAAATAAGAACTGAAACTAAATAATTTTTTTATTTTTTTATTGAATTAATTAAATTATTTTACTTTTTCTAAATAAAACAAATTAATTAAATAAATCAGATCATTTCATAATTTTAAGCATTGGGCCTCAATTTTTTTAATATGGATCACCGACATTTTAATATTAATATCTACTTTTTGGTATTTGTATGCATTGAATTAATGTTATTCGACAGCTAGTTATTTATATATTTTTGAATTGAGCTACGTTAATTTGTAAAAGTTACGAATAATATGTCATTATTTATATTTATGTAACGTTGTTGTAAATGTTAAAAAATTTCATTCTGGTATGGAACCGAAAGAAACCAAACCGAACCGAACTCGAACGGTTCCATAATTATATTTAGACCCGACGGGTCCATTTATTAAATACCCCGAGAATTTTGGAATCGAGCAGAATCGAATCGAACCGAACCGAACCGAACCGACAGCCCTAGCAAGGGTATCTACATGCATATATTTTATTAAATAATTAATTATTTTTCTTAACAATTCTTTTTCGTCCCGTCTACACGCTAGAATGCAACCCAGCCTATCCAAAAGCCAAATAAATGCTTATAGAGGATTTATAGATCTTTTAAACAATGGATATTAAATGCCCAGCAATTTATAGATAGTAACGATATTTAGCATCACTCATTTATAAGTGGGCCACGTTGTCCTTCATTTCTTGTTCAATCAAAAATAATTTTTTTTTCCTTCAAACAGCAATAAAAATAACTTTAAACACGTAAAATAATTACAATAATCTACTCACGAAATAAATATTATTCCAAATGAGTACAAAAAGCTCACAACAAACACTACATTGTACTAAAAATAATCTAATCTAATATTATCCATGCTTCAAAATACGATTGATTTCAACGATCAAAACAAGTGAAAAATGTAACAATCTTACGGCAAGTCCCGACACCATTTGTCTACTCCACGTTTAGGCACGAGATAGCACACTCTTCAAGCTCTATATGTTTAAAATTATAATTCTTCATGCAAGTGTAGTGGGATATCCCGAAATAGCTTTACATATAGCAAATCCTACAAGATTTTCAATCAAGTTACAATGCTTATCCCAATATATTGTAAGTATGATAAGTGGATCGAACTCAACAAATATTAAATAAGTCTTTCATTTAAAAATTGAAATTTGACCAACTTAAAATATGAAAAAACGAGAGCTAACACTAACTAAATATACCTGCTATTGCAACCATTAAAGACCATTTTCTTCTGCCCGATGCTGAGTGGACTGCATTTTAAAGTCTAATCGTTAAAATTTGCGAAAAAAAGAAATATAAATAAATAATATATCCACACGAATTTAAAGAATTCCAAAAAAGCTTATAGCATGGTACGATCAAATTGACATCTCTACTCATCTTCTCTCTCCCGCGTGAGAGGGGAAATAAGAGGAGAATGCACCCAAGTATATGTTCTAATTTCTAAAAGCCTAATTGTTAAATCAGCAAAAAATATTGACATCGACACAAAAAAGGAGAGAGTTCTGTATAAGGTCATATGCCCGACATGGCATGACAGTCCAAAATCGGGCATTTCTACCTGACCTCAATATAAAACAGGAATCTAAAAGAGGGTGCACCAAAGAATATTTCTTGGAATGAATGGACAAATTCAATTTCTAACCTGTATCACAATTAGATGTAGAATTCCAGCTCCCACACATGCACAAATCACTATTATGTTCAATGTCATAACCACAAGATCCGCCAGTGGCCCCACATGTTTGACAAAATGACTCTTTGCCTTGTACAGAGTACTTAACCTGTATCCCATAAGACCATTCATTAGGCCCTGCCACTCTCAGGGGAGCTAGACTGTATGCACTACTATAACCCTGGCAATCAAGTTTCGAAAGATTCACAGCCTTAATGGCTTCAAATGGCAGTGCACAACACTCGAGCGGCCCAGACCCTGACCTCAATCCGACATGTTTAGGTCCGAACATTTCCCAAGCTGGGCAGCCATAGTACTCTTGGCAGCTCATCCCTGATACATTTTGACAGGGCAAGTGTTTCCCGGGGAAACCTTGGAACAATGGGGACTCGGGCGAGCACTTAAGTAGCATGAACATGTTTTCAGGTGTCGGGTTCAAATATGGTGCACGCCATTCCTCGACCACAAATCCATTGCCTCGGCCTTGTAGCACCATTGTGTCACAAGTCGACATGTGAGGGTCGTCTAG
Organism: Fraxinus excelsior; assembly: GCA_019097785.1. NCBI lineage: Eukaryota > Viridiplantae > Streptophyta > Magnoliopsida > Lamiales > Oleaceae > Fraxinus > Fraxinus excelsior. The sequence continues at coordinate 33,142,374 of CM032632.1, forward strand.
TATGAGGAATTGATAGGTATAGTCTATGTCTAGAACGCGATACGATCCAGAACTAATGTGGAACATGAGGACGTCGTTGATGCAAAATAAGAGTTCTCGGAAGCCTGGATGCCCGCATCCAGTTTGAAGTGTAAAAGGGTAATCGACCGTAAGGTTGCCACAGAATGATCTACACGCATTAACGTGGCTAGAGCTATAACCTACCGAGACTAATGTGTGAAGTACGATAAACAATAAGGCCAGAAGGAAGCAATCCATTGCTGAAAATCAGAGATTTGGAAGAGAAAATGTATCAAAATTGCGATGGCTGATTCTTTTCTTTGCTTGGGAATACATGATGATGTGTGTTAGGAATACATAATTTAATGGGACCTTTATTAAAGATTCTGACTGAATTGTTTTAGGTTTTTCTTATCCTTTTAGGAGACAAATATAGTTTCTTTAAGAAGATTTGGCTTACTTTTTGGGCTGTGTAATTGCTTTAGTTTGCTTTTAGCCACTGCAGCCTGGTAAGATTTTTGAAAAAAACTATGATGGTTGTTGAATTTGCTTTATGGTCAAGTGTGAACCATGATTGAAAGTGATTTGCTGTGCAAAACTTGAACATTTAAATAGAAAAGAAAAGAAAAGAAAGAATAAAATCAAGTTATTCGATAATGTGTCTATGTTAATTGTTGTATGGCGCAAAATAACCCACTAAGTTCAAATAGGATTACAATATGTTGTTTATATAAAACCATAATTCCAAAATTAACCTTACAATCTTGTACCATGGGGGTGAGCTCGTGCACCCCCAACTCATATGCTTCTAACCTAATGGGCTCGTTGATTCCTCTACGAGTCCGGGTCTGCTCCATCAACTAGCTTCCATGTACAAAAATATGAGCCACCTAATTAATAAATACCGTCCTCGCCATTGAGGTCTGTTTGGTAATTGTGTGTCATCACCAAACCTGATTTGTACTGAGAAATCTGTAAAATGGGCTTGAAATGTGTTGAAAGACCTATAAGAAACATATTTTGGAAGTAAAAAATACTATGAAAATTAATTGTCACTTTTTTTAATAGGAAAAGTGACACAATAAATAAAAAGTGACACGCTATCACTTTTTAAAGTTAAGTGTCACTTTTTTATTAAAAAATAACATACAATTTCACTTTTATTTAAAAAATGATGTTTGTCACTAAAAAAAGTGACAAGTTGACAATTTTCATGCTGGTGTAACACAATTGAGTTATTATTTGACATAATGTCACTTTTTTATAAAAAAAGAAAAAAGTTAAGTATCACTTTTTTATTAAAAATTGACATACTTTGTTAAAAAGTGGTGTTTGTCATTCAAAAAAGTGACAAAAATATCAAGAAAGTGAGAGAAAAAAAAATAGTGATAAACATTAAACAAAAGTGTCAAAGATTCAAAAAAGTGACAAAACAACAATTAGAATATTATAATCAATTCAATAAAGTAACAAAAAATTGACACGACCACCGTCCCTCCTCTTTCTCCGTTCACTACCAAACATCTTTAAGTCGGTTCACTAACAAAAACCAATCAAAATGTCTCACATCTTTAAGTCAATTCATTGTCACCGTCATCAACCAACTCAATTAACCCATTAATCATATAAAAAAAACTTATGAAAGTAAAAAATACTCTATAAAGTTAAATTTCACTTTTATTAAAGAGTAATATTTGTCACTCAAAAAGCGATAGAAATTAAAAAATAATAATAAAATAAGTGACAAACGCTATTAAAAAATTGACGTACTCAAAAAAATGACTTAAACTATTTTTTTTTTTAAAAAGTGATAAAATATAAATCAAAACCTTAAAATATATTAGTTTATGCAAATTCAACCCCTAACAATTAAGGTTACACACATTATGAAAAATGAAAAATTCATATTTTAGGTGTATGATTTACACCAATTCAAAAGTCAGATAAATAGTTTAACAATTCAAAACCTAGGTATTAAGTAATTAATTAAAAATGTTTATTAATTAGGTCACAATTATACAATTAATGGTCACATACACATAATTATGGGTCACAATTTATTATTGGTCACATATTATCAAATTAATTAATCAATGATGATTTCAAGATCACAAATTCAAAAAATTATAGGTCACGGTTAATTTCATTGGTCACATATTTTCAAATTTGTTGGTCACGGATTATTTTTAAGTCACATATTGTCAAGTTTTAAGGTCACAGATAACCAAATAATTGGTCACATAACACTAGCACTACCAGTTCAGACATTTTTGACCACCCTCACCACCACGGTCTCACGACAACCAGTACCAACACCACCATCGCAACAACAACCACCACCACACACAAAACACTACCACCATCGCCGCATCTAATCATGCAACACACCACCACCACGATCCCAATTGTTATCCAGCGACGGAAATCCAGAATCTGAAAATTTGGAAAACTGAACAGCTATTTTTCATTGTAAATAGCTCCGTTTTCGGTGAGGTTCCTCAATACAACTTTTTCTCCAATACGACGCTGTCTGTTGCTGAATCTGATGTCATCTTCCCTTAGCTACCCGACCTCCTCTCTATTGAGCTGCCTTAACACAAGCATTTTCAACTTGTTGCTTCCTCACCATCTAACTTAGTTGAACCGCAACAACGTCACGACGTTCGCGCAACGCTGTTGCACGAACGACAGCGTCATGAACTGAGCAACATCGCGACACTGCTATCCAGCGGAGAGAGGAGAGGGAGATAGGGGTAACGAAAGGAGAGAGAATGGAGGAGGAGAAGGAAAAGGGGAAGGGAAGATGCGATGAGAGAAGGCGAGAGAGAGAGAGATGTGAGGGAGTTGAGAGTGATAAATTAGGGTTAGGGTTTTAATATATTACCTGATTTTTTGAATAATGAAACTTGATCCCTGATTTTTGAATTCTAATCTTCAAACACCTGAATTATTGTAATTTCTCTTATGAAAATTTCAAAATCCACAAGAAGCACAATACCAGAGAAAGGGAAAGAGTTGGCGTGCAAGTTTGGAATATTACACAAGGAGGGAGCAGGGAGGAGGAGGAAAGTAGGGGGAAGGGGAGAGGAGGCAAGAGAGAGTTGAGAGTGATAAATTAGGGTTAGAGTTTTAATATATTACTTGATTTTTGAATAATGAAACTTGGTCCCTGATTTTTTAATTTTAATCTTCAAACACCTGAATTATTGTAATTTCCCTTATGAAAAATTCAAAAGCTACAAGAAGCACAATACAAGAAAAAGGGAAAGAGTTGGCGTGCGAGTTTGGAATATTACACAAAGGGCGGTCTCTTTCATCTTATTTACCAAACCTGCAAATGCAATCATCCACCTCTGTAGAATTCAATCCGATTTTTCTTCTCAAAATTCACACTACACAGAACACAACCAACAAATTAGAATATTATTTGAATCAAACAAATAAATCAGAAAACATTCAGAAAAATGATTTTTTTTAGAGAAAATGGCGAGAGCTAATCAAGGGGAAATCGAGACTTTCATGAGCATCATCGATGTTTCTGAGGTCACTGCTATTCAGAAACTTGAGGTAATTTTTACTATTAAATTAGATTTTTGGATTGAAATATTAATATTAATACTAAATTGAGTGATTTTTTTTAGCACGGTTAATTGTTGAATATGTGGTCTCTAATATGTTATATTCGTAACTGTTAAAGGTGTAATTAATTAGCTAGTGAATTTCGGTGTCGGCGTTGGGGACAATGATTTAGGTGCAAGCACTGGCGAGGAATTTAGGGGTGCATAGTCGTGTGGTCTTACTTTCCTTCGACGATGGTGCAACTTTATGGGAAGATGATTTAGATACAGGTGATGAGGATGGAGAGATGCTTGATAAGGAATTGGTAGCCACCGCTCCTATGACGGCGAGAAAAATGAGTGCAAGAACAAACAATAGTTATGAACCAAATCAAACAATATAGATGGCAGTGAACCAAAATTAAAATTTCTGGTGGTGGGAGTTTCAATCGGATTTATGGGTTCTGATTTGGGGCTTTCTAAGGTTTTGAGGGTTGGGGAGGTTTTGAGCATATTAATTTCGGGGTAAAAGTTTTAATTAGTTTTAAGGGTATTAATCTAAGTGGAAATTACGTAAAACCAGGCTTTAAGTTTGGGATTTTTAAAAATCAGGTTTATACTTTATTTAATAAAAAAAACAGGTTTTAATTTCACAATTAATAATATTAATAATGATATTTTAAATTAAATTAATCTATATACTACCTCCACCAGATTTCAACCCTAAACCCACACCCTCCTCTCTCTTTCGCCGCTTTTCTCTCTTCCGTCTCCTCTTTTGTCCCTTCTCTCTTTGTCACACACATCATCGGAGGTGACCAAACCACCCACCCCTACCAGATTTCAACCCTAACCTAAACCATCCTCTATCTTTCGTCGTCCACACGCTCGTGGATTTGGTGGATAGTGGATTTCATCTTACTGGTTTAAGGTCACCGTCGTGCATGAATGTTCCAGCCCGCGACCACTCACAACGCCTAGCCACATGAGGCACTCTGAGATCGGCGTCGGCACGTCGCTCAAACGCCGCTGCGACCGATGGTGAACTATGTACACTCCCAACGGCTGTAGTAAATGGCAAATTTTTTTATTTATCTCACTGAATATGAATCGCGAGGCGTTCATCTTCAGGTGGTAATTTTTGTCAATAGCTTTTTTGTAAATAGTCGTCTATTTCTCATCCAACGGCTTAGGCTGCAAGCGTGACACAAATTCTGAGTTAGTAATGTTTAGGTTTAGCTTCGATGAAGTTTGTAGGTTGTGATTTGTGGCGGTTGTAATTGCGCCGATGGATTTGGGGATTTTTTTTTGGGATTTAAGGCGATGGTTTTGTTGGTAACTGATTTTTGTTGTGTGCGTGGCGGTGGGGTGGTCGTGGCAGTGGTCTTGGTTAGCTATGTCAACGAGTCGAGCCCGAGCCTAAAAAAAAACTTGAGCTTTTTTTTACCGAACTTTTTTAGGCCCGAGCCGAGCAAAGCCTGGTAAAAAAAATGAGGCTCGGCCCGGGCTTTTGCATCGAGCCTTAGCGGGCTAAGCCGGCTCGAGTTTTTGAATTTTTTTTAATAATAATATTGGTAACTTGCTGCCCGTAAAGGCAGCTTTGTAGAAAAGCTGCATGCAGAAAAGCTGCCCCTTATAAAAAAAATTATTATTATTATTATTTTTTAAATGGTGGGGCTGGCCGGCCCGGGCTCGAGCCAACGCCCCAAAATGGGGCTTTGCCCGAGCCTTGGCTCGGTTACACCGAGTCCGAGCTGAGCCCGATTCGGGCTTTTTTCTAGTCGATCCCGAATCGTCCGAGCTACCGAGCTTTTTTGCCATCCCTAATCTTAGTTGGATGAGATGAGATTGGGGTGTATCTGTGACCAATGATTTAGTTGATTGTGACCAATGATTGATTAATTCTTGACAAATAAATAGTATGTGACCTACAAATTCTGATTATCACTCATAATTTTTAAAGTTGTAATCGAGTTGTGGCCAATAAAAGTTTTGATTTTTTCAATCTGTGACCTGTAAAAAATTTTAATTCGTGTTGTGACCTTAAAAAAATTTTAATTCGTGGCTATGGTCGTGGGTGGGATGGGATGAGATGGGGCGTGTATCTGTGACCAATGATTTAGTTGACTGTGACCATCTATATAGTAACTGCGACCTTAAAATTCGTTACTCTGTGACTGAAAATATAACATGTGACCAACAAATATGGAATAATTTTTTCATTAGCGACGAATGAAGTCAATTGTGACCTATAAATTTTTGGATATGTGACCTCGAAATAATCCGTGATCAATTAATTTAATAAGTTGTGACTGAAAATTAAATTTTTAACTACTTAATAAGATATATGTGACCTCGGAATCGAAGCAGTCGTCGAAATTAAACGTCGACAAAACGAGTACCGAAGTAGTTACCGAAATTAAGCGTGATCGGATAACAGTCGCCAGAGCAGTGGGGGAGGTGGAGGTGGGGTGAGTGAGTCAATTATATTATATTACAATTAAATATTTAATTCAATAGATTGATTGTAAAATATAATTAATTAATTCATGGAAAAAGTTGAATTTTGTAAATTTAAACATTGAAACCTGATTTTTTATTTCGTGAAAGATAATCACTGTCCCATGAATTTTTCCCTTATTCTAATTTGTTAGTTTTTGAGTGTATTGAGTCTAATTATCCCTAAGATAAAGGTCAGTTAGCCCATCGGCCCACCGAATTAAACTCACTTATTTAACAGAATTGCTCACATGAAACGCGAGTTTAGTTCAAGTTCATTGAAACAAATCTGAAAAACATATTAGGAAAAAAAAATAAAGAAATAGACTGATTGGACCGAGTTTTAAAGTAGGGTTTATAACTGTGCTTTTCTCTTTCATTTTCTTTTGATCATGGAAGCCATTGAAAACGAAGATCAAACCGTCAGTAATGTAAATCTCTTTCTCTACTCTGTGTGTAAATTCTGCTACTTGATTTCTATCATTTGCTTCTTCTATAAATCTGTTATCCCTTTTAACTGTTGCAGGTACTTACCATTTTTATTGATTAGGAATGATTAACTCTATTAACTTGATTTAAATTCAATTCTGCATACTTCAAGTTATTTTCTAATTGATCATTTTTCCAATAAATGGACCAAGAACTAAAAGGGGTTTAGGTGTGAAGCTTGAGCTTATTTTGAATTAAATTGAAAGATATGGTTGAAAATTATAAAAAATTTATGGAGCTAAACAGATTGATCCACAATGAATTCATATTAAGTCCATGTTTGGTGGAGATTAAAATCAGTTTTTTAGGAGATTTTGATAAGAATTGATGAAATGTGTGGTTAAAAAGTTGTAGTACCCATAAAATATATGATTAAAATTAATTGTTGACTTTTACTTGGATGAAAATCTAAATTTTAATTCCTACCAAACAGTTATGGTTGATGTAAAACAATTTAAAAATATATTAGAAAGTAAGAAGGTAAAATGTAAGAACAGGTAATTATCTTTTCTTGCTAATAAAGGTTACTGATTACTTCCAATTATTTCAGCAGAGGTGTCAATTTTTTACTTGGTTAATTTTTATCTTGGGAAGTTTCATTTTTTTTTTTTTAAGTTCTGTTTCTGTTCGTCTTCTCCAATCATTTTCGTCAATTTCTTTTTTTATCCAAGTATCGTAATGAAAAAAATGGTTTTATTTTAGTCATAGCACGGAATCAGGCTTAGGATTGGAATTCATGAAAAATCAAGTGAATATGAATTCAACTGGCCGATTGCCACCGACTATAATGTAAGTTTCTGGAATACGAATGAATCTTGATCAGCTTTCTTGAAGTACTCAAATGAAGCTATTTTGGGGTAGTTTATTTTCCATATTTATTGATCTTGCGGCCCTCGGAGTCACTGCTGATGGAATATTCTGAATATAATGAGTAGTACGAATATATACATTATATGATATCATGGCGACTCTTTTTGATGCTGAAGAGATTGTGAAATTTCTGTGTGGAAGTCGTGGCGTGTAATATGACAGGCTAATCTGATCTTCTTAAATAGGGATCACACAGGATGCCTGGGATGGTCAACTGGGGTACAGCAACTGTAATTGGAGTATTTGCTGGAATGTTATATGGAGGTAGCAAAGAGGCATCTGCTTCTGTTGTAAGTATGCATCCTGAAAATGATGGTCTTTGTTTAATGAAAGCTTCCATTTTTGCTCACATGATTTCAATGGAAAAGATAGTGTAATTTCTTTTCCTGAAAGAAGTAACATGAATATAGTAGGAAGTTTGGTGACCACTGTATACTGATAACAAAATTCAATCCTGTGTAGATGAGGTAGTGTAGAAGCATATGCTTCTGTAACAAGCACACTCGGCTAAATTTATTATCTGGATATACAGCATCATATTTGTAGGAATCTAGGAGAGGATTTTACTCTACCTAGGGATCCAATTTCTAGGGCCGGCTGCCCATCCTGACATGCAGAATACAATTGAAGATTGGTTCTACTTCAGGCACATGGTTATAAGTCGGTGAAAAAAAATTGAATTTTTAATATACATTATTAGCAAGAGGGGGAGAAAACCATCTCAATAGGAGCTTTATTACTTAGAGTGTGGATGGTAACAAGCCATTGCATAGGAAATCTATCACATTTCACGATCATCCGCGCGTAAAAATGAGGCTGCATTCAGGATTTAGAATGTAATGAGAACCATAATGTAACAGAACATCTTTTTGCGATTTCTAGAATATCACCAAAAACATAAAGCCACCCTGGTTGCTTCTAGCCTTTTATTTTAACCAGCTCAAGAGAAGTAATGCTTGACATGTTCAAGCTATACATGTGATTTCCAAGCTAAAAGTTTCAAAATTGGATAAAACAGTCCCGACTCCTGCACCATAGTGATTTTGCTTTTACGCCTCATTAAGTAAAAAATTACTTATAAGAGGCACATTTATGTGTTTATTAGTATATTTGTACACATAGCCCATGTTTGGTTTAGATAAAAATAAGATTCTTAGTAAATTTTGATAAACGTTGATGGAATGTATGGATGAGAAGTTGTGGGTTCCATAAAATGTATAGTTAACAATTATTGTTGACTTTGACTTATATTCTAATAAGTTTTTTTAGCTGAACCAAACAGAGTCATAATATCATTGATGTTCAAAATTTTAAGAGAAGAATTTTACATCTTCATTTCTCAGAGCAAAGATGCAGAAGTAATGTTGAAGCTTGGGAGCACACCCGATAAGCGCGAACAGTATCGACTAATGAGAGATGCAATGGAGAAAAGATTTATTCGGGTGACTCGTGGTTCAATAGTTGGTGGTGTGCGCCTTGGAATGTTTACGGCTGCCTTTTGTGGATTACAAAACTTGCTTGCTGAAAAGCGAGGTGTCCATGACGTTTATAACGTAGTTGGAGCTGGTTCTGCAACTGCTGCTACATTTGGTTTAATTTGTAAGAGAACAAATTCTTGTCACCACACATTTTAAAATTCTCTTCTTTCGGATTGAAATTACTTTTTGTTTGCTCTGTTTTTCCAGTGCCAGGTTCACTTCGTTGGCGTGTAAGGAATATGATGCTGGGTTCAGTTATGGGTGCTGTGATTTGCTTCCCCCTTGGTAAGTATATCGGGCCCTTCATCTAATCATCTAGTGGCATACCATTTTACATGAAGTTAATTGCATTGTTTCACAAATTTCCTATTACAATATATGCGTGGTCTAGGTTGAGCATAACTTGGCAACTCTTTCCTGGAAAACTGTCTGCCCGTGTCATTTTGTTCGAATGTTCTCTAGCTTTGCATTGAAATGAAGAAAATTCCATTTGATTTCTGGAAACTGCTTAGATAAGGAAGAAAGGAAAACTCGGTACTGTTTTCATAAAATTGGGCTCAAGCTTATTTTGCTCCACAAGAATGTTGAATTGTAGTAGTAATGATCTACGAAACTACCTTGGCTTTGAACTTTTTTTTTTTTTAATCTTTGTCTGTGCTCTTCTTTAGTGTTTCAGTTTGAAAAAGTTTTGGGTCAATTCATTGGTCGTCCCTACTAGATTTGTTGGCAGAGAGTTTTTTTTGGTTTAATCTTAACTATTTCTAAGAAGACTAGATTTCTTTTGTCAACATGTTGAAAATTGTGGAAAACAAGAAGATTAGATACCTACAAACAATTAAAAATATAAGTTTAAACACGCTAAGTGAATCAAGAAAGAAATTCATGAATGCATTTTCTTTCAGGTTGGCTTCAACTAAAGCTTGTAGAGAAAGCAAATGAACAAAGGGCATTGGCTGCTTCTGAAGTTAGGGATGGTACAGAATAAAATGGTTTTGTTAGTCCTGCAAACTGAGAAGCTCGACACGAAAACAAATAGAATGCGACAAGGAACGGGACAGACATTCTTGCTGTGGTAGTACTTACAAACAGAATATAACATTGGGTGTGGTTACCCGGAAGCATGCACGTGTATTAATAATATTTATCATTTTTGTTAGTTATTTTCTTTTGTTCCTCTTCTGTTTTTGCTCATTTATAACCAATCTTAACAAGAGAACATAGTATGTATGTTGTTATGGACATTTATCTGAATACTCAACTCCAAAATTTGAGGCTCGAAGTTTTGATTTAGACAGAGCATTACCAATCCTATTTGTCAATTTTATGATGGGTTTAGATCTGTTTCTATTATGTCAAAAAGAATGTTATTTTGAATTTCTTATTCAATAAGTAACTTTGAGAAGTACTGAGGAATTTCAGGGTAGTGTTATTCCTGCAAACTAAGAAATATAGAAGTTTATGCTCAGAGATCCATAATAAAAGATTAGCTAATGATACAAATTTTATCAATCTGGATGACAAAATCAATTTAATAATGGGATTTTCAGCTGCATATCATATAATTAAGCAATTTCGTTACCATTGAAAGAAACACAGGGGTAGTTGGGGCAAGTCGTTGGTTTGTCCCACAAACAAGTCGAGGGCTCGGCTTGTGCTAAAGGTGAGCTGTGGCAATGAGCGCGGGCCAAACAGCGAAAATCACGTGCAATCGTTTATTGGTTCGTATGAGTTGGCCAGCCCGTCGTACGAGAATAAAAATGCAATTTTTAGTTAAAGACAAAACACGAGCCTCGAGTAGCTGTGTTAATTGAAACAAAAGTAAAAGTTCAATGACTAGTTAGAAATAATAAGTTATTGGAAATTATATGCAAAATGAGTAATCTTCTTAAGAATATTTACAATTTTCAACCTGTAGATTTGGTACTAATTTTCTTGCTCTCTAAAGGTACGCCACTTTTCAATATAGGCTGCTTGATCAGGATCAAAGCTTGGTGTTTTATGCTGCTGAAGAATTTGAAGAATTTCTTGACTTTCACCCAAAAGGAGAGCTGCTTGCCGGACGGCTTTCGCCCCATGGTTTATGGCATTCCGGTGACACTTGATCGTTATAACACGGGGTAAATTGGTAAGACAAGCTGCGAGTATATCTGCAATCATGACCGTTAATCGTTCGAACATTCTCTCGTCTGTCAAAGGACGATCATCTTCAAAGTCGAGCAAAATAGTTTGACAGATCCTGTACATCGAGTTAGCTGCTATAACCTTAACAGGCCAATTAAGAGGATCCTCCATATGTAAATCTTTCACATCTCTCTTGAACTCCAAAACAGTCTTCTCGGCTTTATCAGAGAGTTCTTGTAGTGTTTCCTTCGACTTTCTTCCTTTAAGGGACATTTCTTTGAGATCATTGTCGTGCCATTTCCTATAAAGTTCGACTCCTACCCAGACAACGTTGGCTGCATTTCTGATGTTTACTAAATCACGATTGCTGTCCAGGCATTTCTCGATAAATTTTACGAAGAACAGGCCTTCATTCACGCTGCTCAGTAACCAGTTAGCGTTGCGAGTCGAGATGTTGGGAAGTGCAACGGCAATACTTGTTAGCGTCACCAGAGGCAGAGACCAGCAATTAGGAGGTTCTTGCATATGCAGACTTGGAACTTTGTTGCTGTCAAATTCACTCACCCCACGAAAATCGCCAAATAACTTAAGAAGGTTTATGAGTTTTTTAGGTTGCTGCATTTCACCTATTTGGATCACTTTATCCACCTGATTGCAGATGTTTTGCAGGGTCTTTTGAGGCAACTGTACCTCACCTTCTAGTAGCAGAACATAACGGCTAAGGTCCGGCTCTTTATTCATCCCTAATTCTGAAACACGCGATCCACTAGAGTAGGACGCATTCTCCAACTTTCCGATAATGTGGAAGAACGAGATGATTGGACTCATGACGAAGACAGAGATGATTCGAACAAGTTTGCTGGCTAGAACAACCAGTATCTGAACTCTAACAAAGAAACTCAGAATTGGCCTTTTTATATTGTGAAGAAGTTTTCTCCACTTACGATCACGAATGTGCCAAGGTAACGGGCTTTCTTTCCACTCAACGAGCATCTGTGTCCAATACTTCTCAATTTTGAGTTCATCTTTGAAGGCGCTTCTTTTGCCTTCTTCTGAGCATTTGAAATTTATGGCAGTGTACCATCTCAATGCTGGGGCAATAGTACCTAAAGTCACTCCGATAGAATGAATGAGCAGAATCCCAATGGTTGACGAGTCATAGTAAGAAGCAGTTCGCCTAAATGTTTTATACACTATTAGCATACGAAGCAGAGCTTCTGCCAAAACGAGAGCAATCAGCAAACAGATCACACCTGAAGCAGTACACGTTGCAGAACGCGCAATCACAAACTGAGGACAGCTAGTTTCTGCCATCACCCAATATTTCTTAACCATCGCTCTCAACTGATCAACTGTAAGTTTTTTCATCTCCACTTTTTCTTCATCAGAAGCCATTTTAAGCATTTCTCGGTATTTGGATTTGAGATTTTTTTTCATGATGGGGACCATTATAGCCAAAGAAACCAACATTACAAGCTCAAGAAACATGAAAATCAATGCTACTATTTCCTCGACAAACATTATTCGGCGATGAAGAAAACGACGCATTTGGACAATTTGAATGCAGACATTCACAATCACAGTAAGTACCAAGATAACTAAAGCAGTTACATTCATTAATATCTCTTTATCATTCATGGATCCCAAAGATGGCATGAAATTACCAATTGCAGTTGACACCAAAATCAGACTGCTCACCTTAGCAAGCCTGTCTATACCAGCCCACATCCGTGCCGTTAGGTCAACTGGCAGCTTCACAGAGATAGCTAAAAATGTCAAGAAAGTAGCATTTAGGGAGAAATAATTTGATGGGAGCCAGAATTTGTTGCTTCGGAATCCATGGAAGGCGTCAGCTGCCATTGCCAGAGAACAGATTAGAGAGGCTGCGGCAATATACATGCCTATCCATGGCATCGGTGAATCAAGATGATTTTGCACATCCTTATCGAAATTATATTCTGCACAGGCCATTAGAGGCTACTTTTCTTTGAAAAGAAAAAAACAGCTCGAATGGTTGGATCCCTACGCACCCCAGAATGAAAAAGGTGATCTCGTAGTTCTTGTACGTAAGGATGTATCGACTTTTGTCTAAATCCGGACTTATGCAGGTAATGGTGATGTAAAGGCCTATGTCTAGTGAGAGGGTACTGATTGGTCAATATTCGTCCATGAACAGTGCTGTGACCAGTGGGAACTCTGCCTCTTTTTCACGCCAATCTTTGATGGGAAATACACAAAGATGTTCAATTCCATGCTTCTCGGTTGAGTAATATCTAATTTTGATAACTCTTGCGAAAATGATCAAATTTGGTACCAAATTATCTGTTATACTCTCAATGAAAAATGAAGCAATTTTTTTCAATTTGTCACGAATTTCGAGAAGAACGAGTAGCTTACACGTGAAGTTACATTAATGCTAGCTAATACCTAATGAATTCATTTGATTTTATTATCTACCATGAATTTTGAGGAAAATGAAGAAGATAAAGTAGAAAAATCATTAACACTGAAAAATAATTATATGCTTCCAATTCATAAAAAAATATATAATTTCATTTCGAAAAATTTAATCTCATCCAAATTTACAGTTGATTAGGATTTTCGCATTTCCCGGTATAAATTAATTTTTTTTTTGAAATTTTGTTTTGTTAATAAGTCGTGTTAAACGATTTGAATAACAAGACTACAGGATTGATTGACTTCTTTATAGATTGATTTTTTATTGTTCAATGAACTTGATGAACAAGACTCCATGGACTAATTGATTTTCAAGAGGTTTGAATTATTTTTCTACTTTCCAACTGGCTTTGGCGTGTCGCAAATATGTGTTGTAGAGGTAGGTCGATTCGGTTTTAATAACTTCTTGATTTGATATAGGTCGTGTTGAATCTAGTTAGCTAGGCAAATACTTGGTTGGGGGAAATTCACCTTTTTTTTTCTTTTTCTTTTTTTAACATTGCTTCTTTGACTAACATCAATGATTGTCCTATTTTTTTTATTTTTATTTTTTTGTAAAAATCAATTTAAATAATAAAAAAAATTCGATTTGGACTTCAAAATTCTTGAGTCCACAGCAGCAGCAGATTCTTTATTTTTAATTTTAAAGAAATCAGGACTGGACCCAAGAACGTAGCCTGGATTTCAATTTTGGGGAGGCTAAAATACGAGGGATGGAGGGGGCGGAGCCCCAGATTTATTTTTTTTAACTAAGAAAATTGAAAACGACGATTTTGAGTACTAAAATAGTACTGAAATTCAATGTTCAATTCAATCAGTACTGATTATTCTACTACTTAATTCTTAAATTCAAATATTCAATAACTAACACGATTACACAAACTAACAGCAACTACTCTACTTAATTCTTAAATTCAAATATTCAAGAATAAAACTTTCTAGGATTGAACACACAAAATGACGAAAATAACTTATGGTCTTCTCACTTCTGTCATTCACAATGCACCAGTCACAAATCACAATCCCAACATTTTCCTTTCAATGAAAAATCAAAATTATACACTAGACAAAACAAGTAAATATGCATTATGCATAAACCAGTTTGGGAATTAGGTTTTAATTAGTTGGGTTTGAGAATTGAGGACTTAGGTTTTGGATTGGATTGAATTTGGACTATTTATTTATTTAAATAACTATTGGATATTTTGTTTAGATATAAAATTTTTGTATAGTTAAACCATTACCATATGAGTTTTTTGAATATTTGCAAAAATCCAAAAACATGTCGAATTCATCCCCCCCCCCCCCCCCCCCCCCCTCTCAATCCTTTTTTCTCTGTGGGGTGAAAAAGAAAAAGCAATCATTTTCCAAAACCTAACTTAAAAATTGCATATATACACAACTTTTTTCCTATTGATTTACTTCTCACCAACCTCCCATCAACAATAATTTTAAGGAAAATTACATCTTTGGTCCTCAACATATTGCTTCATTAATAAATTGATCATCAATTTTTTAAAAGAAACAAATTAGTCCCAACTTTTGACCGTAGTTGCTCACACATGACCCTTGTAGAAACTTGTCGCACTTCAAATTCTCAACTACCATCCCAAATTGTAAAGAAAAATGTAATTTCATCAAATAGAATATAGATAATTCACGTGACGATTTAACAAAGGTTTTAACAGGTTTGGAAATCCTTCTTTTCCTAGAACAATAGATGAGTAACCAACGGTGCAATTATTCGTAAAAGTGGGAACATACATGTGAAATCCCCAAAATACCCCTCAAATATACTGCTGAATTCTTGTCCACCTGTCTTCCACTGTTCAATCTCACTCTCCCAGTTCGCCTTGCTCCCGTAGGGAGCCACCAACTTTACCCACCCCCACTCTCCCTACTACTATATATACATACAATTATAGAAAGTTTCCGTCTCTATATTTTTCCTGATCTGCATCTTCAAAAATGCAGAGCACTGCGATTTCGATCTGCCCTTCCATTTCTTTTTCTACCAAACTCCAAAAGCCTTGCACATCTTTTCTCTACAAATTCAACCCCATCCCACCAAAACGGCTTTTTTGCAAGAATGGGTCGGTTTCTGGCCGTGGAGTGAACCCAATTAGCTGTTCTTTGAGACAAAATGGATGGATTTCGGGCCCACTTGCGGAACCCGAATCCGAAGGGCTTGTTGTTCGGGCCACATCAGTACCCGAAAGCGCGGGTGCTGGGGAAAGCCCAAAGTCTAAGGGCATTAGAGATACTTTGGTGCTAGGAACGCTTTTTGGGCTTTGGTACCTGTTTAATATCTACTTCAATATCTACAACAAGCAGGTTGTTATTTCTTTTTCTTTTGATGATATGGTGTCCAATATATTTGTATATGTTGGAGGTATGCATAATGCATGTAGTTTGGTTTCGGTTTTAATTATTTTGGTAATTCAAGTGTAATTTTGTGGCGGATGGATTTTTTTTTTTTTTTTTTTTGGCTAAATTCCTAGAACTTGAGCAGAAATTTGCGTTTCTGGTGATTTGCTAATAATATTTCATTGATGCCATGGTTTGTGCAATTTCAAAGTTTTATACATGCTGAGAATTGTTAATTGATGTACAAGTATCGTTTTTCCTCACAATATTGGATTTAAGAGGTAATTGTTGGATGTACATTCATTTAATGGTTAATTTTTATATTTTATCTGTAAAGACTATAATTTGCTTTGCTTTCATTTTTCGGACGGGTAACATTTGTTTGGTTTGTGGATTTGGACTGAAACGGAAATTATATATGTTGCATCTTGTTTCCTGCCACAAGAAGGAATCCTATTATTCTTTCTATCTGCTTTCTGAGCTTTACAGTTCCATCATCTAGAATTATTTTAAATTACTTTTGACCGTGAAGAAAGATGGATAAGCATTGTCGTTATTTATTAATAAATTTATATGGATCATTTGGTGAGTAATTTAAGGTTGTTTTGAAATTAGGTCCTTTGAATTGGAAATAGAAACAACTATCATGTATTTCAATTGCGAGGAATAAGTTGCATTATGAAATTTGTTATAGAAATTTCTAACCTTGATTACTGAAAGTTAATATGATTATAATTTGTCTCAGGTGCTCAAAGTATACCCATATCCTGTAACCGTCACTTTAGCTCAATTTGCTGTTGGGACTGTGCTTGTTATTCTCATGTGGACGACCAATCTTTATAAAAGGCCAAAAATTAGTGGCGCACAGGTAATGTTACAGCAGTGATTCTACACTTTGTAGTTTTGACAATTATAAGTGGGAAAAATTATCTTGAATTTACATTGACAGCTTGCAGCTATTCTGCCACTGGCAGTGGTGCACACCTTAGGCAACCTTTTCACCAACATGAGTCTTGGGAAAGTTGCTGTTTCATTCACTCACACAATAAAAGCCATGGAGCCCTTCTTCTCGGTTGTACTCTCAGCTATGTTCCTGGGAGAGGTGGTTAATTCTTTTTTTTTTTTTTTTAAATTCTCCTTCCTTCTATCCATGTAAATAAAAGATGATTAAAATATTTCCATATCCCATGAAAGCCATCCTGAATTTTTATGGAGGTATAGACTTCAGGCCAGGACCCTGGTTGAGCATGCGATGGTATTGTGTATTTTGGTGTCTAATTTACTCTCCTCTTTTGAGCAGTTCCCTACAATATGGGTTGTTTCTTCCCTTTTACCAATTGTTGGTGGAGTGGCATTGGCATCAATGACTGAGGCCTCTTTTAATTGGTGAGAAATAGGAATGGATTCGATGGCAATAACTCTTACTGCCTCTTCTGTTTAATGTGTGGTAAATGTGTTTATTTGAGATATTCTCACAGACGTTTTTTTTTTGTGCGTGTGATTTTGAAGGCCTGGTTTTTGGAGTGCAATGGCCTCAAATTTGAGCAATCAATCTAGAAATGTCCTTAGCAAAAAGTTCATGGTCAAGAAGGAGGTATATTTCACTCTCAATTTTGTATCATTCCAACGGTAAACAGTGGAGTTCTGGTCATTTTTTTATCCACTTTAATCACTTTTGCCGAAATCAGTTGCGGTAAATCTGTTATTTAATATTGTCCAGTTGTGACGTATTGGTTTCCAAATTACGCCTAAGTTTGAATTGCTTGCTTGGAATACGTACATGATCTGTTTGGTTTTCATGCAGGAATCTTTGGACAACATTACTCTCTTCTCGATAATCACAATTATGTCATTTTTCTTGCTGGCCCCTGCAGCTATATTCATGGAAGGAATTAAGTTTACCCCTGCTTTCATTGAAACTGCTGTAAGTAAATCTCAAGAGTGAAAATGCTTATAATTCATTTTTGTTATGCCTTTGATATTGAGCATATTTCATATGTTTCTTCAACGGGTTTGTTCATAAGAAACAGGAAAAGGTAGAAATTGATTATCGTATTGTTTTCTTGACAGGGGTTGAATGTTAAGCAGATTTACACTAGATCCCTCATTGCTGCTCTCTGCTTCCATGCATATCAGCAAGTAAGTTGTTCAGATTCTCAGTTAATGCTGAATGCTGATTTAGGAACACTTATCTGAGGCAATGATATTGTCATGTGCATTGTTAAAGTGAATGCTTAAACCCCAAAGCAAAATGCAAAATAGTATATATTTGCTAACCTTTTCATAATGAAAATGGTCTCTGCCATATTTGCTAATCTTTTCATCCTGAGATTTCTCACAAGAGTTTCTCTGCAGGTTTCATACATGATATTGCAGAGGGTATCTCCTGTCACACATTCTGTGGGTAACTGCGTGAAGCGGGTGGTGGTCATCGTTACCTCTGTTCTTTTCTTCCGCACTCCAGTTTCACCCATTAACTCTTTTGGTATTATTACTTTTCTCCCACACTCCAGTTTCACTCGTTGATTGTTTTGGTATTACTCTTATAAATAACGAACTTTAGCGGCATGTTTGTTCTTATGGACTAGACAAGCTAAAATTTTGTTCATTCTATTGTCCAATACTATCTAATCTTACGCACTAAACATGCTTTCCTGGATAAAGAAAAAAAGAATTCGAGTTGCCGAGTACTGACTGTTTTCCTTTCACCTTTGGTTCAGGAACTGGAATTGCTCTTGCTGGAGTGTTTCTGTATTCGAGGGTGAAGCGTATTAAGCCAAAGCCGAAGACAGCTTGAAATAATTTGTTGGTTAATTGTGGTGTTAGAGTAGAACATCATCAACTTTGGTTGTATTTTAGGAACCTTTTTGGTTATAGCCACCCTTATTCTTTTCCTGGATATTAATAATTAGCATTTGCAAATCATATTCTCACCCACCAAATAATATAAATGCATAATTCTTGGAAGAAATGTATACATGTCTATCAAGTATCTGGAACTGACAAACATTTTTTCTTTGCTTCATATCAATGTTTTAAAGCCCCCGTTCGGTGGGGATAGAAATTAACTTTTTAGTAGATTTTAATAAAAATTGATAAAATGTGTGGTTAAAAAATTGTAGAACCTATAAAATATGTAATTAAAATTAACTATTGACTTTGAGTTAGATTAAAATCAGGCAAAAAGTAATTAGGATATCGACTCGACAAAGGAAAAGATAAAGTAATTTGATCTGCATTGACTTGAAAGTCAATAATTAATAAATAAAGTGGTAAATTTATATATAAGAGAAAAACTGGTCACCCAAAAACGTCCAAGCGGCACGCTTTCGAGCACAAAAAATTAGAAACTCGAACCCTCGAGTGTTGATGTTGCCATTCCCTGGTTTTCCCCATAATGGCTTAGTCGTTAGCTCCAAAATATAGTGGCAGCAACAAGAGGTGTCGCAGATCCCTGCCAATGACTCGTAAGATATCCCCAGAATGAATTTAAATGCATAGAAAGAGATATAATCATGTAAACATATGAACCAACATTGATAAAGATCAATGAAGAAAAACTCCATTGATGAACATGAACGTCTGCAATAAGAAATGACAAAAATATGTGAATATTAGGACAGATTACCTCAGGGAAAAGGTGTTCCAACAAGGGTAAAGCCCTCCTGGTGTTGTATCCACTGTAACTACGTAGCAACACATCAGCCTGCAAAATCACAGGTAAATTTATGCATACAAATACCTTATTTGGAGTGTGTGATGAAATATAAAAAAATCAAAACCTTGCAAGAATAAGTATTAGCAAGAGCAGCGCCCTAACCGCTTGATGAGAAAGATTGCTTGGTTATGTAAACATTGCTCGGTTACGGAGTCCCCAAACAACTCCATTTGAGGCCTCATTCTGAAAATCTAACTTGTGGGGCTGTCTCGTTTGATCCATTTAAATACTAAAACCGAAATTTAGGCGAATGGTAATGTTTGTGTGTTTCGTTAGAGTTATTAAGAATGTTTCAACATTTATTGTCAAGTAGATTCATTAATTTGTCTCAGAAGTTTAGAAGCTATTGAATGAGTTGTGCATTTCTATTATAAACAATTTTGAGTTCATCTATTAAGTAAGCTAAGGCTAGGTTACAACTAGATTATTAGTGTCTTTATGTTGATTGTGTATTTGTAAAGAATAAAACAGATGTCGAAAATGTAAAGATGCGAACCTCAGACGAGCAATTGCCTTGCACATTTTATTGGTATTCATACATTTTCATGCTTTCGTACGTTCAATGTTCCGACTAGCTTACAGCCCCCCAAGAGGCATACTTCAACCACATGGTTTATGGTTCAACGAGAAACGAGCTCATTTTAACCATAACATGTTCTCCGTTAGTTAGAAAATGGATCAAGGGCCAGAAGAACATGTCATCGACCAGATGCCCAACTCAATTTGCACCACTAGCATGAATTAGCGATTGGAATTTAAGAGTCTCAAACATATAGAAAGCATGATACAATGGATAATCCAAAACACGAGATCTATATATTTGCCTTGCTTCAGATAAAAAGAATATAACTGAGTTCTGATTGTTTTTAGGAGGGAGGGCGGGAGGGGAGGGGGGGGAGGGGGGGGAGGGAGAGAGAGAGAGAGAGAGAGGGATTTATTACAAAACTGCATTATACCCCAGGGCATAAATTCTGGAAAGCCTTTTCAGGATTTTTCCCATCAATTGCTGAATGGTGGGGGAAATCATATGGCATCTTCGGAGCCGAAAGCCCGGCTTCATTAAAAACTTTCACTACTTCTTCATGGACAACTGCATTACCGTCTGCTGTCAGGTGCAAGCCATCGCTGTAAATGAAAAACGTGATTAAAATAAAGTTTGAGTTGCAATACTTTGGTTACTAAGAAGTAATCCTGTTATCCCATCCCAGAAGCGTTGAGAAATTCTGTCACTAGTAAATAAAATAACAAACCTTAAGAACTTTTTCTGCCAGCCCTCAGTTTCCTGCATCTTCGACCATAGATTGATTGATGGAAGACCAAGTTCATTAGCTAATTCAACACACTGCTTCGCATAAACTGCAGTCATTTCATTTGTCCTCTCAGGAAACTTTGTTGCGTTGTCACCATACAAAGACCTGCTCGAGTAACAGAAAAATATTGCCGAAGTATTATGGTTACGTTTCCTCTGACAAAATGATTTATCGTGTAAATTGATTGTGATAGACTCTGAAAATCGTATGCCCTTAATAGAGAATAGATTTTGATGTCTGAATTTAGAAGAATGTGCACCTGGTTGGCGCCTCTGTAGCACGGGACACTCAATTAGGGTAAGCGTGTCCGTGTCCGGACACTGTGTCGACACTCTACCGTAATCATTTTTTTTTTATATTATAAATGTTATATTATTGTTAATTCAAAGTTATTAGCAAAGCAAAAAATATGTACTATGTTAAAAGATTTCACAAGAAAATAATAATAACAAATATAAAAACTAAATTTATATATATAAATTGAAGAATTTTGAAGATTTAATCAAGTGTCGTGTGTGTACTTTTTTTAAAATCGCTTGTCGACGTATCCGACACTAACCCACGACACGTATCGTGTCGGAGACACATTGTACCGTGTCGGTGCATCATAGGTTGGCTCTAAGTAGGCGTGCACAGTATGAGCCAAGTAATAGAAACAAAACACATGCAGGGATAATGAAATATCACACGGAACACGGAACAGATGATTAGAGAATGCTTGTGCCAATTTTCTAAGGCTCTAAGATCTCCTCCTTGTGGTTTGTATAAAAATGCAGTTGCTTTATGCAAAGAATACAATATTTCCATAATGCTTTTGAAAATAATATAGAAAAAAAAAAAATTCAAAATTATTAATTTGAGTTTTATTTTAAAAAAAAAAAAAAAAAAAACACAATTAAAAATTAAAAAAATAAAATAAAATAAAAAATATATATATATTATATATTCAAATTAATTAAAATTTTCTTGGAATTAGAACCAAATGAAACCATAAAAAAAAAAAAAAAGATGGATTAATTTGGATTAGCTTATTTCAATTTATTACAGTTTTCCCAATTTGACTAGAATTAAGATTTTAGTTATAGATTTCGAGCTTGACGTAATTTAGGCTTTATTACCTTTGTTTCCTTCTAAGTCCTGTTTGATCCACCATCTTCTCAAAATTCGTTCTTTTCAAACTCATTTTTTCAATCATATATCTTCAATACAATAATATTACGCGCAAATCCAAAAGTTTTCCTTATTTTTTAACCACATATTTTCCATCACGTCATATCATAAAATGCATTATTTTCTCAATAATGTGCATCAAACACGTCCTAAAATTAAATTTGCTTAATCTCTATATAAAGAGGTCTATCCATTGTAATACCTAGAGTCAATTATTGAATAAATGCATATTTCTCACTCTAATTTCTTTTGATTCTCTTCCTTTCTTCTCTCTCTCTCTCTCCCCCTTTCTTCTCAAGTCTCATTCTTGTTCATCTGAGTCCTACCTCACACAACATCTATAATCGATGACGAAAGCAATCAAACAAGAACTAGAATTGTAGAAGGGAAATGGAGAGAAGAATAGAAGAGAAAGGAGGGGATAGTAGAAGTTGTAGTTTTATCCAATAATCAATGAAAAACCATTCATAACCATATTAAAAGTCCCTATCAAGGATCTCCGAAAATAATTCTTTTCGAAAACAATTAAAAAAAAAAGAAAAAAAAAAGGAAGAAAAGATTGAAAGCGTGTTTGGGAAGTGTTAATAAACAGTTTAAATTATCTAATATATGGAAATGAGTAGTGGATAAGTGTATAGAGTACTTGTGGGTCCCTCGAAATGTGGGTGTATAAAAAGTGACTCGAGCGTTTATAAACAGATTATAAACATTAGCAATCTCTCTCTTTTACATCTTAGTCCATAACTCAAAAAAGAAAGTATCTTTAATCCTTAAGAAATGAACGCATGTACTAAATTTAATTCATTTTCTCAAAAAAGTTCCATATTCAACTTTTAACTCAAAGAAAATCGTTCTTACATAATTCTTCATAAGAGAAAATGAATCTTAGCAAAGTAATTAATGTTTTTTTTCCTTGAATGTTTACATTTAAAGTTGATTACCTGAGAATAAAGAACAGCTTCAACTGTTGGCATTTATATTGAAATTGATCATACAGAAACAGGTGAACCTATTTCTCCAGGCTCATCTAATTGCATCAAATATAAATGCCGTGTTACAAAGAGCAGCATGTGTTAAAAGCAAAAGACTGATACCGTGCATATTCTAGGCGCCCATGCTCATCTATGGGAGGTGGAGTTATAAGTACAACTAGCACGGTAGGGGAACAATTCTGCATTCATAATTTACAAAAATTAGAATTGATACAAGGTGCTTAGAACAATGCAAACATAGGACTTTAAGTATATAGAATCAAGAATATGACCTTATCTGCACACTTTAAAGACAGGTAAAATGAAAAGGGGAGAAGAATAAGATCCATTAAATCAAATACATGTCTAAAAATCATAAAGAAAGAAGATCTACTGCAAAATAAAAATCCACAAGTTATACAAACTATATCACCTCACACATAGTCAGCACACACTGTGTATATATGTACACTGTAAGATCATAAAGTTAACAAATTTTGGTATAGGAAGCCACTGCACTACTATTATTTATCATAATAGTATGAACGCAATATTATGAAAAAAAGAAAATAAGAAAGTGTTTGAAGACCATCAAGAATATTTTATGCTTATGAAAATAACAGTACACTATATAATAGGAAATCCAATTATGCGATAAGGTTTTGTTTCAACTTTGGATCAAGTAACACGCGAATGTTGAGCACAAATTTACAAATTTGAACCTTCAAGTGTTGAACAATTCTTCTTAGATTTTCCTTGTATTCTTCAACAGGCACATGTTGCCTTTCACCAGTTCCCCCCAAAAGAGCCGCATCATTAGCCCCAAAAAATATAGTGGCAGCGACAAGAGGCATTGCAGATCCCTGCCAATCGATCGTAAAAGATCCAACATTGTGTTTTAAAACGTCAAATAAAGTATTTAAAAAAAAAAAAAAAAACTGAACAAACAACAAAAACAAAAAAAAAGTCCCCCCCCCCCCAAAATTAAGAACAAAAAATAAACTCTCTAAATGGTATTTAGTTAATCACTACATCCTCTGTACAATTAGGTGCTTAAAATCAGGAAAACGAAAACATTAACTCTATATTTATTTCCCCAATGTCCAAATTATTAAACAAACACACAAATCAAATGTTTAACATTGATAAAAAAACAGTCCGAAGGAAATCTACGCATTGTGCAATGCTAATAGTTGAGAACACATCAATATACTTTTCAAATTGAGTAAAACATTTTTATCGAAAAAATTACAATCCATAAACACCACAAATCAAATTGTACAATTGCCCACTAGATCTTATGTTCCATCTCCTCTCACGTATTAGAATCAGAAAACTTGTAAATCTAAAAACAATCAAGAATGGTTAAAAAAAACAATCATTATAAACCCAATAACGAAAGAAAATAAAATGAGAAAATAATTAGAGAAATTTTTTTTTTTTTTCCTGGGGGGGGGGGGACCCCAAATTACCACAGGAAAAATGTGATGCAACAAGAATAAAGCCCACCTGGTATTGTATCCACCATAACCCCGTACCAAAACATCAGCCTACAACATCGAACAGGTAAATTAAGCATATTAACTTATATATATATATATATATATATAAACCAATTGATTTAAAAATATATTGCAATTTAAAAAAAAAAAATTTAAACCTTGCGAGAGTAATCATCAGCAAGAGCAGCACCCCAACCACCTGTTCTGAAAGATTGCTCTGTAATTGAGTCCCCAAACAACACTATTTGAGGCCTCATTCTGTAACTTGGATTCACGATACCGTTTGAATGGATATGGTTAAATACTAACGAATCTGAAATTTGGGCTAATTGCATTAGCAATGTTTGCTTATTTCGTTGATTGTGGACTGTAAAGAGGGAGATTTTAGCGAAGCTTAAGAATTTAGGTTTGATTGCAAGGTTGGAAAAAAAATGTTTTACTGGAAATCAGGGGGGCAGCTGGGGGGGGGGGGGGGTCCCAAGGGGGACCCGGGGACCCCCCATTTTATAAAAAAAAAATTAATTTTGAAAATTTTTTTTTTTTTTTTGTATCTCCATTTTTTATGTGTTGGATTAGAACCCCACTAATCGTACTACATTAATCCTAATTATAGAGCAGAATATCTATGAAAAAATTATGATAAAATAATTAACAAAGTTATACAACAATGTTGTTATAAAACGTTATTAAAGTGTGAGAACTTTGAAGGAACGCTTGTAATAAGGTCTGATTTTGCTAAATTAAAGATTGGTATTTTCTTTTATACGTTTCTTGATTTATTTTTTTTTGTTAATAAACACATCCAAAAAAAAAATTTTCGGGGCGCTGCCCCCGAACCCCGTGGCCTCCCCACCCTTTCACCTCTGGGATCCCCTAATCCAATGGGCTGGCTCGGCCCCTGACTGAATTGATTTACTAGAAAGTGTTTTATGGGAGAGGCGTAATTAATTATGTATCTTGATTAGTATAATTTTTCAGGTTTCATTCATTTGGCTCTGTTTTTGATGGAATGTTCACCTAAGTGATAATGTTTTTTATTATTGATCTAGAATTATTTCAATACAAAAAATATATATATTGAAAACAATATCATAACCAAATTCATTGTTTGGACTTTTTTGTGCATGAAAATTATCAATTTAAAAATAAAAAAATATTTCATTGCGTCTGAAATTTTTTTCAATTGCCAAAAATTAAAAAAACAAAGATAAAAAGAACAAATGAAGGAAGAAAACATCAAAAATTGTATTCTCCTAAAAAACGTAAGAGGAATTGGCATGAAATGGTTAGTTACATTTGCACAAATAGCATTTTTGGTTCAGATCTTTCGACTATTGCGCATATAGTTACAGACTTTTTTTTTTTTTGCTTAAAGATCCATTCCAAAAAGGGCAGTTGTTTCGTGTGTGAGCAATGCATTTGCCCTTCTTTTTTTTTTTGGATACTCAGGTGGATATTTTAGATGACTAATCCTGAAGTCTACGCTTAGCCCCTCAAGACACAGACTAGTAAACTGCGAGGTGTCAAGAACCTTCTCCCCCAATCTGTCAAAGTATCGAACGAGTCAACATATGTTACATCTTGCCTTTCAGGAGAACTCGTGTCTTTCAGGATAAATCCTGTTTTTCAGGAGAGACTCTGCCTTCCAAGAGCCCCAAGAATCGAACCCGCGACCTCTGGACTGCCAGCAACTAAAAGCTTATTCCTTTACCAGTTGGGATATGCCCTCGGGAGCACATTTGCCCTTATTTTATTTTTATTTCAAGTGGTGATTTCGGAAAATGACTTTCCTTACATAAAAATTCAAAAAAGAATAAAAAAATGTTCATCTTCTTCCACGCACTACCAAATCGCCACCATTGAACGATTGAAAATAGGGTGCGACGTGATTTGTTTTGGTTTGATTTGATTTAGTTCGGTTCTTTTTAAAATCAGATCAAACAGACTTTTTTGATAGTCAATAAGTGAAATCGTCAATTTGACTCCATTTGGTTATGTACCATAATTAAATTTTCTAACATTTATAACAACACTACATTAATTCAATTAATATTTTAGCTCAATTAATTAGTTAACAAATGAAACGGAAAAATGATACTTTTGGGCTCAATTAATTAGTTGACAATTTTATTTTAGAAAAAAATTAAATAATTTGGTTTATTTACTATAAAAAAAAAAGGTAAAAATTAGGGATATTTGGTTCTTGGTTTAAAATCAAAAATCAAATCAAGCCAGTCGACTTTCAATTTTGATATACATTCGAATATTTAACTTAAGATGAACCGCTCGATTCTACTAAGTAGGAAGTTTTGTCCAACTCTAGTCGAAAAATCGAAAAAGTTATTTTCCATTCCCTTGTATCTTTGCTTTTACGAACAATAAGGCCATCTCCATCCCTACACTAAAATTTAAGGTAAGTTTTGTCTATTTTACACTAAATTTTGCATCAAACTAAAAATTATCTCCAACCACTACACCAGAACTTACACCAAATGAAAAGTATTTAATTTTTTCTTCATTTTTTCATTCTTAACTATTTATTTGTTTGAAAATTTATTTCTTCATTTATTTTACGACTATATAAATTACTAAATAAATAATTATGTAAAATTAAAGAAAATATTAAATTCATTAATAATCGTGTTTACTTTAAATAATCGTGTTTGCTATATTTTAATTTTTTTTTGCATTTTTATTTTAATTAATTCATTAACTATTATTTTTTACATTATTAAAATTTATTATAAATGCACATAATAATAATGATGATGATGATTTATTGTAACTAAAAATATATGGATACCCTTAATCAATTTGTTTGGAAAATGAAAATAAATGGCAAAATTGACTTTGCACCATGCAATGTTTGGTACTACATTAAAAGCATTTTGCACCGTTTTTTGATGTGTTTTGATGTCGCTTTTTTGAGA
The DNA here is from genome assembly GCA_019097785.1 of Fraxinus excelsior. NCBI lineage: Eukaryota > Viridiplantae > Streptophyta > Magnoliopsida > Lamiales > Oleaceae > Fraxinus > Fraxinus excelsior. The sequence continues at coordinate 33,169,813 of CM032632.1, forward strand.
TGGCCTAAGATCCCATTACTACAAAATCAAACTTCGAATTCAATTCATAATAATTATTTTTATGGATGAAATTTGAAAATATGTGGGCCTACCTGTTGTCACACCTAAGTATAATACCATTGCATCTTTCAACGTAGTTAAGAAGTGATAATCAAAATTGACATTATGGTGGTGGGGAAAGCAGAATTGGAGAATTCCGTACGTTTGCTATTTGCAGGAAGGAGTTAGGTTACTTTTAGAAAGTTACGTTATAAAATTGGTTTACAAAACATGTGTTGACAATTTCTTAGCCAATAATTTAAAAAATAATTTTTGAAATTAATGACGTAAATCTTGCCACATTATTTTATCAATATACTTTCGTAAACCACTTAGGGTCCGTTTGATAGAAAGATGGAAAATTGGTGGAAATAAAATGTTTTATAGGGAAAATATTTTCCTAGAAATTGTTTTGTTGGGAATTGTAATTAATTGTGTTTGATTGACATAATTTTTCATGGAAAATATTGAAAGTTTAGTGTCTGTTTGACTTCATTTTTTATGAAAATTGTTCATTAAAGTAATAATGTTTTCTACCATTGGATCTAGAATTTGTTCCAGTTGCCAAAAAAACAAAAAAAAATTTAAAAAAAATCATACTGAATATCATTCGTTTGGCTTTGTTTTACATGGAAATTGTCAATAAAAGTGAATTTTTTCCAATTGCAAAAAAAAAAAAAAAATATATATATATATATATATATATATATATATATTTGAAAAGTTGGAAAATATTTTCTCACCAAAATATCAAGAATTTATTTTCCTCAAAAAGGTGGAAAATTTAGAAAGTTAGAAAATATTTTCCCGAGAAATTTTCGCCAATAAAACACTACAAAAGTTGGAAAAGGGAAAAAAATTTCCTACTTCCCTAAAAAACTCTGTTAATCAAACGGGGCTTTAGAGTTAATTAAGATGTTGTCAATACGTATTTTGTAAATTAATGTTGTAACATAATTTTGTACAAGTAACATGACTATTTCAGAATAGATTAGTACGACACGCACCATTCAAATCCATTACTAAACTTCCAATTAAAATCAACATTTACGTCAAGGAGTCTATTTTAATATTTTGTAGGTCAATGGTGGGTTAATTACCCCAATAGTCACTGAACTTTATCGAAAGTTTCCACCAAGTCACTGAACTTTGAAAATTACGTCGTTAGTCACTGAACTTTTTAAAATGCAACCTCATCCATTATTGAACTTTAAAAATTACCCCATTAGTCACTGAACTTTGCAAAAGTTTCCCTGATGGTCACTGAATCCAATGATCATTTGGGAAACTTTTGCAAAGTTCAGTGACGAATGTGGTGATTTTTAAAGTTCAGTGATGGATGAGGTTGCATTTTAGAAAGTTTAGTGACCAACCATGTAGTTTTCAAAGTTCAGTGACCTGGTGAAAACTTTCGGTAAAGTTCAATGACTATTGGGGTAATTAACCCGTCAACGGTCAGTCCCGCACAGATGAGGAACAGTGAAGCAACCTCCGACAGTGTATAAATCATTACACATTTTATGCTGATCGAATCTTACCTAAAAGAAATTTCGCTATTAGGATTTTGATCGTCCATGCCCCTATCATTTAAGTCACCAATTTTCTCGAACCTTCCATACCAAGGATTGAAAATCTTTATATTTCAAAAACAAAGTCACCCGACCTAGTATTTGCAAACCCTAAGAGGCACCCGTTCTTTCGAGGTGCGGGACTATTTTCCCGAGTCTATTTTGTTGGAGAGTTTGTATAGAAATAGAGGTTTCTTGAATGTTATTTGTCCCACATAAGATAGGAATAAAAATAAAGACTTGTTTATAAATGTGAAAATTATATGCTCAATAAGTTGGATAAAAGACCACACAAATGAATTTTGGGCCTGAGCCATATAATTTGGGCTTGATTGGGATATATATATATATATATATATATATATATATATATATATATATATATATAAGCAACGTGCAATGCACGTTTGCTTAGTTTATATATAATTTTTTTGGTTCATTAAATAATTAATGTTGTAATGTTTATGTAATTGATAAATAATTACACATTGTGATATATTATTTTGTACATAATAAAATAATAGATAACATTATAATACAAAATTAAATAAATAAATATGTTTTCTTCATTGAGTTCAATTTACCTTACCAAATAAATTATTAGCATTTTTAAATTGATAATCTCCACATCCATTTTATTTTTTTTAGTTTCATTTTTTCTAGTGACTAAAATGTAGTAGTACAAAGTTTTTTTGCATTTCCCATTCATTTATTAATAATGTTCTAAAAGGCGTAATGCGTTACAAGAGTCGATGTTGAGAATCAAGAATCACAAGTTTCGACGTGTCAATGCGAAGAATAAGCGTCATAATGCGTTTCGTATTTTTAATATTATTTTAATTATTTTTAAGACATTAAATATATTTTTATTTTAAAAAATAGTTTTTTTCTATATTATAAAAAAATAGATTTTTTACTATATCATAAAATCATTTAATATTTAAAAATAATAATTACTAAATATTTAATATAATACTATAATATTGTTAATTAGTGTTAAAAGATTTTTTTTTTATTAATTAAGGAACTAAACATGCGGATTAATCATATGATTTATACGAAAAGTCTGCGGATTTGATAATTTCGATATCTGAAAGTGGAGATGAATGGTTTTGGTTCACAATCGAGAATGATTCCGATGTGAAGTCCATGAGAATTCAATTGGGGTCGAACCGAGTGCAATAAATACATAAAAATAATTCAAAGTAAATCTATCTTTACTAATTAGATTCATATTCTACAATTAGTCCCAACACTAAAAATTAAAAATAAATATGTTAAAATAGTTTACTTTGTTAAATTAAAATATTTTAAACTTATAGAAAATAATATCTAATAATATATTAATAATCAAGTGCAATTTAAGTTAAATTTGAAAATTAAATAAATGAAAGTGAATATTACAATTTAATTAGTTGTAATTCAAAATCAAATTAGTCAATTAGACATACATTTGAAAATGATTTTAATGAGCATTTTAACAATTTTTTTTTTTTTTTTTGTCACTATCCCATATTAGAAGTTTATAAAACTATTGGAATTAAGAGCATATATAAAATGCGTAATCTCACATTGGAAGTTTATGAAACATCTGGGGAGAAGTGTATCTATAAAATAAGCATGACATCCAATACTTCTTAATGTGTCTTAGAATTGTAAATTTTGAACCCCAATAATGGAGTTAAAAATTTTTAAACTAAAAAAAAAAATCTTGAAAACCTGTCAAAACCGTGTTCGGTTCTCCGGGTCACAGTTGAACTGGCCGTTCGATGAGTTTTAACCAATTTTGTAAATAATCAAAGTTAACCGATTTTGACGGGTTTTAACCAGATTTAATCAGGTTTTAACCGGTTTTGTAAACTTAAATGTTTTGACCCGATTCTTGGTTTCACCGGTCAAACCGATCAGGTCGGGCTGAGTTTGACAACATTGAGTAGTACAAAGTCTTTTGCATTTCTCATTCATTTATTATTAAATAATGAAATTCCAACGACACAACATCAATGATCATGGCTTAATTGATATTTAATGGAAACAATAACACAAACGGTGAAAATAGATTTTCCATTAAAACGACAAATTCCGTTAAATTTTTCGTTATATATATATATATACACACTAGGTGCAAGCAACGTGCAATGCACGTTTGCTTAGTTTATATTTAATAGTTTTGTTTAAGAATTAATTTGTTATTAATAAAGATGTAATTTTTTTGGTTAATTAAATAATTAATGATGTAATGTTTATGTAATTGATAAATAATTAAATAAAGTGCTTCTCTCTATCATCTTCAACCCAAAATTATAAACAGAAAACTCAATGTATGTTAAGTGGTAAGAAGATGAGTTTACTTAGGTTCCGTTTGATTCTCTCATTAATGCAGAATGAGAATGAAAAATATAGCCGTTATTAGACCCCACACAAGAGATAGAAATTCAAAATTGATAGATTGATTTGTTGGATAACGGTCATATTTTTCATTTTTATGGGTTTTTAATGATAAACAAACGGAAGTTTAAACTTTTTGCATGGTTTAAGTCTTTACTCTTTTTTAAGTAATAATACAATTCATTTTATCGTTAAAGTATGATATGTATTACGATAATATATGTATATCATGTATTAGACTTAGTATTGGTAAGTGACAGGTAAATTTTCGAGGACGAAAATATTTTAAGGGGGTGAGAATGTAATACCCCGAAAATTTTCATAAAATATAATTCAATTTTTATATACTATATTTTAATATTTTGAAAGTTAGGGACTAAATGATACATTTATCAAATTGTATTTTATTTGTGTCAAATATTTAGATATTGATGGAGTTATCGTAAATATATGAATATTGGTCTCGTTGGATAAATCGTAATTAGATACATAAATCAGATTCGAGAAAAAGTTGATTCGAATAAGTTAGCTCCAAGATATTTTAGTTTGAAGGAATTATCAAAAGCTAATTATTTTTATTATTATTTAATTATAATTTGGAAAGTAATGTGTGGTGAAAAAAGATATTCCGTTAAAATAAGAAATTCCGTTAGTTTTTTCCGTTAAATCAAGAAATTCCGTTAGTTTTTCCGTTAAACCAACAAATTTTGTTTAATAGCCACTTTTTATATATAGAAAGATATATATATATAGAGAGAGAGTCAAAAGATGGGCCTTGGGGCCCTATGGGTCTTGGGTCTTGTGATTTCCAAAAGATGAGCCTTGGGGCCCTGTCGGTTTTGGGTCTTGTGATTTCCAAATGTCGGTTTTAGCATTTATATTTTCTTTATTTTTCGATTTTGTTTGAATGGTTGTGTCTGATCAACTCAACTGCTTACCACAACCGACACAAAGGATAAGGATGTTCGTTTTCTATATGTAGAGAAAACGTTTGATTCAAGGAAGGATAATCTTGCATTTCAATCATTCGAAAACATTCTGTCTGGGAGAAGAAAACACTTAGTATAATCGCCAGAACCAAAAATCGCATGCTTGAATTTTGGGAATAGATTGTTGAATCCTGGTGGCAGACGCTTATCAAACTACAAGTACAAGAGTATGGGCAAATTTCTGCAATAGGACATAGCATTACGCTAGCCTCAATCTGAAATTCAAGTCAGTATCATTTATATTAATGGTGTTATTTATCTGTATATTACTATAATAGTTGTTTGTTTATTATTTTCGTTCTGTCTAGTTCCTGATTGATTTCCAACATATTTTTGGATAACGCTCTAGGATATGCAGGATAGGTGGTCATTCTCACCATACTCGAATACCTCTCCTCGTGACACCATAATCTTTGCCTATCTCAAATCCCTTCATGTTAGACTAGAATCTGTAACACAAATGTCCATTTTGCAGGAGAAAGATTCAAATTTTACAAGGCTGCTCCTTCAAAAAGCTCAGCCTTTACCACTATGAGCAAAAAATGCACCAACTCGACACTGAGATGGAGACCACTGACAAATTCATCTTTTTCCTCAAGTGTCATCTATGAAGTTGCAATGCTTTCCTACTCAGCCATTTAGGTACAAGAATCTCAGGCAACAAGATAAGTCCCGATAAACAAGAGACAGAGAGATCTTTGATCATATGCATGATGGTCAAATCGCCCCACTCATCATCCATTTAAACATGGTGGAGAGCATATTCCACATATAAGTTAATTATTTTGACACTTTTAACATTATTTTAAAAAGCCAATTTTTTACTTACTTTTCATTTTTAGAACTTAGAAGTAACGACAATAACAAACTTAACCTCAATGTTGTTTCTAACAAAGTGGTGAGATGACTTCAGAACTAACAATCTGGGAACCTAAATTTTCACATTCATTTCTTTCTTCTCTGCTCATTCTCTGCTTCTGCAGAAAATCAAGAATGTAAAGCTCTGCGTAGGAGAAACTTCTTTCACAAATATATTTTCATTGTCAAGAAAGCACGAACCCACTTAGAAAATACTTCTGTAAAACGTAAAACTTATAACGACCAAATTACCTCACAAATATGTTACTTTCACATATGACCTCTATTGTCCAATAAACTATTAAACTGAATGACGCAGTTCGGTGTTATCAGCTCGAAGACGAAGCATGATTGGTTTGACCTAGTATTGATGGACCGGGACTTGGAGTTTGCTTTATTTCGAGACCTTGATTAGATCTCGGGCTTCTTTCGCTCCTTATCTCATTCAACTGGGGGCTATATGCTTTCTGTGTCAAACATGGGATGTACTTGGGCCTCATTTCCTCCAATGGAGCTTGGGTGGAACTCGTGACTTTTGGGCTAGAGGCATGCCGTATCTCACCCCGACTTCTTGTCATAATATCGTCAAATATCTCACCACTATCAATATTATTGGTGGCTCTTGCCTGATTTACTGGATCCTGCAAGGAAAAGAGCAGAATGAAGTAGTAGAAAAGAATTCACCTAGTCGACCCCGAATTTATTTGGAAATAATTTCCCCAAGCTTAAAAATAAGTAGAAGTTGTAACTTTTTGTTTCCGAACTTGAATGACCAAAGTCACCAAACCAATAAATCCACTTCAGGGCAGACAATTTCAAAGCAAATTTTCCACTTCACTTTGCTTCTATTTTAACACGAGATAAATTGAATAGCAACTTACTTCAAAGGTTAGGTTGTAAGTTATAGCCGGATATTCTTCATATTCTGCAGCATCCAAGTCCTGTAGATGGGCTCCTTTGAAAAACTTGGGAAGCAAATACTGACGCACCGGAACAAGAAGCATAATCAACAGTGGAAAAAGGACACCGGCAATTGGGATCCAAGTTATTCCAAAGCATAGGAGCAAGTAAGCCGTTTGAAACAGTGTGAAAAAGGCAATTGTTTTAAAAGGAACCGTCTCCACAAAGGATGCATGATACTCCTCTAACACCCTGACAAAGTTCAAGATTCAAAGAAGATATGCAGTTGCTCAACGAATAGCAATAAGATTATAAGAAAAAAGAAAAATAATAAAAAAAGTATAACACTGTTTAAAAGATTCTTTCTTTTTTCTACGGGCATCTTTTGTCTAGGTTTTTCACCAAATATGTTTGAGGTTTTCTGAAAGTGACCTATATTTGAATTTTTGATAAAATCTTACTTTTCCGACAATAAATCACTACCAAAAAAAGTAGATTTACCTTTTTAAGCTTAGCCAAACATCTTGCAAGAAAAACAGGTATATTCTAAATTATTCATAACATAAAGTTTCACAAAAAGCCACGAAAGAGAGCCATTTCACGTTTGGAAAGGGGAAAAAGCAGCATTTCCTGAGTTCAAACTCACTTGAGCCATAAAAGTATGATTCAGTTTCAAAACTAAAGAACACAACTAAAATCGAACTTTCAACCACAAAAATTAAAGTATACTGACTTGTATCTTCGACTTGGAGCAGTAAAAAGCAATAATATCCTTTCCCAGAATTGATTTCCTGGCAAGCTTTCTATTGCCATGAAAGCAAAGTACCCCCAGAGGACTGAAGTTGGAATCTTCTTCAGAAGGGGCATAGCAGCAACACAAGCACCAACCATGAATGCTTGAAGAAGATTGCTGATGCGTTGTTCTTTAACTTCTACAGGTAAAAGATCATCGATATCCTTATCCACGTCAAAAACAGACTCGTCAACTGGTGCATCTATGTAGCCACCACTCGAGGCTCGTTGAACTGTGGAGTCTTTCAGTTCTTTCAGTCCCTGATCATAGGTTTAAAATATGAAGAAATATGTGAATCTACAAAGATAGAAATAATTGTTATGAAGACATTTAAAATACAAAAGTGTCCCATCTCTAACAGTTTAAGATCTTAAATGAGAGTTCAACATAGTATCAGAGTGCAAAGGTTCTGGGTTCAAAGCCTTTGACAGAATCCAGGCTGCACATGACGGAGGATGTTGAAGACTAAGCCTCTGTTTGGCTGCCAATTTATAAATGGTTTATAAATTCAATCAAAGTTAAAACAAAGTCAAACATTAATTTCAACCACACATTTATAAATACTACTCATTCATTATTCACACATTTCATGGGACCCACTATTATTCCTCTTACTATTCATCTTTAATGATTTATAAATTTGCCAAACGGATGATAAATTTAAGCAAGTAAATGTGTATCATATGTAACAGCTCAACTTTTAGGTGGGTCAACTATTTGTATCCACTCAAGAAACAAAGTTACACAAATCTTTTTCCACAACATACCAGAGTAGCAGGAGTTTGGTAAACAAGTGGAGTCTGCATTTCATTGTAAGCTTCTTGCATATTCCTATACAACTGAGATAAATTTGCATTTCTCCGCATACTGTTTCGAGCAGTCGATACAAGCTTATTCCGCAAGAGCTGTTGAAAAGGGAAAAGAAATGAAAAATTGTGATAGGGCTCTTGTTTTGGGAAGCAATACACGCCAATACGAAGCAAGGCAAGAACTAACAATCAAAAAAAAAGGGGGGGGGGGGGGGGGGGGGCGGGACCCTAATGGCATGTTTGGTTGGAAGGATTACCCGAACACTGAACAATATTATGAAGAAAAATGAAACTAATATCAAGTTCAGTATTGGTCTAGTCCTATCCATTTCTGAGGCATAGCTTATACCAAACATGCGTTGAATGTTTGCACCTAGGTTCTCTTACTGTACCTGATGTTTCAGAGTGGCCAAGCTTTTTGTATGCATTGGAGATTGTGGAATGACTCCATTGGATGGAGGAATTCCAATAAGACCACATAATATGACCTGATCAGAGTATAAAGATATAGTTAGATTTGAGGGGGGGAAAAAACTGCACCAAGTGTATGCATATACATGTACGTGTTTGTATGCATGTATATATGAGGCAAATTCAATTTTATAATTATGCACTTTGCAACTAAATCATTGGTTAAATCCAAATTCTGTTATCACATAGCTTACCAAGAAGCCCAATAGAAGAAGATCATAGTGGTAAGAAGAAGGCTTCTTTAGATTGAACTCCTTTTGTTGGGAAAGTTGAGATGCGACACTATGATCAAAGTAGTAAAGTACAGCAATCATTGTGGCAGGAATAAATGCTCCAACAATATACAGAGGAGGAACATCCAACATTTCCTGTCAAAATCATCGGGATCATAATATTGAACAGTTTTCAAATTTCAAACCACGCTTCCCGTTCATTCAATAGAGAATATCACCATATTTTATAATATATTGATTAACTTGTTAAATTCCACGATCTCAGATAGCATCAATATACTAATACTGATTCTATTTGAGTTCGCTTGTTGTGCTGCTTTTCAAATGAGTGTTCTCAGCAAAGTAAATAATCAGGCAAAAACATTCCATTTGAGATATTCACGGTAGAAAGTTAAGTTGAAGCACCTTTATGACAGTCCAATTTGAGTATGCACCAGGAGACCATGGATTTGGGCTAAAAAGTCGCCGTGGTATCCCTTGGGGAACATCATTAACTGGGATGTAAGATACTCCTGTCCACACAAGCACCATAAATGGGACACCGTAGTCGGCAATGAATCCCCGTAGCCATCCTTCAAATTACATTGAAGAGACAAAACTCAGCATAAAGAGAGAAAAACTGAGTTTTAACTGTTTATAGACAGTAAATAATCTGACAAACGTTAGCATTCAAAATACATGAATTAGAATACAATTCAACCATACATATGAATTGTAATTAATATCCTATTTTTCCTTTTGTAATTATTTTACCTTACTACTAAACTAAAATTTCCCGCACCTGTTCCATAGCGCCAGGATCTAGCTTTACGGCTCCTCAATGCAGTTAAAAGAAGGCCAAATGACAGAACCAAAGCAAACATTCCATTTCCGAAGCGCCAGGAAGGAAGCAAAACAGTCTGGCTAGAATTTCCTCTCCGAGGGATGCCAAACTCTTCCACAACGCCCTAGCAAACAATTGAGCTAGTTTTATGATGTTTCTCAAGAAATTAGATGGCAGAAACTAGTAGAAATATTCACCCGCTAGGATTCCTAGTTAATCATTGACATAATCAAACAAAATGTACTTATCCCTTTGATATGGAGGTTAATGCAATTGTTATTAGCTAAACGTCTCAATAGTACAAAGTTTTAGAACAATGATCAGGGAGGTTGACTCTTAAGTAAGATTTTCAGAAAATCGTGGCAAGCAAGATAATAGACGAAACTGAATTAGTGCATGATAATGTGAATCCTTTGGGCTATCGAACATTCATAATGGCACCGTAACAGAGAAAACGAAGGCTAAGTTTTTCAGTTATACTCACTCGAATAGCCTCCTGCATAAAGAGCATTGCAATTAGAAGACCAAACAATTCACCGGCCAAGCGGGTAAAACGATTGATGAGAGAGCATGCACCCAAGATGGCCAGCAAGAAAAGCAAAAGTGATGTCCATACGCAAACCCTAAGTACCGCAGTGTTTAACACAATAGTTGACATCAGATCTCAAGAGCATGTTTGGCTAAGACTAGAAAAGGTAAATGTACTTTTGTAGAGATTAAAGGCTCAGTTTTAAGAAAGTGAGTTTTTGAACTAAAAATCTCCAGGAAAAGTGTAAATTCTAAAAAAACTCAAATATGTTTGGCCCAAAAAGTTAATTTTAAAGTAATTTTGGCCAGATATATACTTGATCAATGTTTCAAGAAAACAGAGAGAATACCATCCAGTCCATGCCAAGAATAGCTTATGTCCCAAATCTTTTCGATCTTTTGCAAAATTGAACATGAAAGTGTACATTATAACTGTTGGTTCTGCTACGCCTAATATGAGGAGTGGTTGTCCGCCAACAATTGAGTGGATCACACCACAAAGTGCTGTTGATGCAAGCGTTTGCACTGCAGTTAAGGTTCCATCTGCAATAATGGATCATTAATTAGCATATCTAAGCAAAATATCATATTAAAAGCATGTTTGGTAGGGAGGATTGAGTAACTTTTCAACCATACATTTCATCAACTTTTATGAATATCTTCTAAATTTTTTTATAAAAACTTTGTAAAACAAACCCTGAATAAAAAAAAGCTAAAATCTTGTTCATATATCCCAGTGCATACCAAACATAAACTAAAGAAGAGACAACAAAAATGTAAAAATTCAAGAAATAGAAGTCCTACCAGTATCTCTTTCAAGTTGCTCTCCGAAAGATATAACAGGAATTGCTGATGCAAAGAATATATATGTTGTTGGAGCCAGGATCCTTCAAAACAACAAAATGATTTTAATTACACATTCAAGCTAGGATAAATAAAAGCTAAAGAATTCTGCACTTAGCTATTTATTTTGAGTACCAAGATAATTCACTAGAATGATGTTAAGAAGGAAGAGCATCGAGATCAAATACTTCTTATCATACTAGTTCTACAAGAACGAGATAAATCATTTACATACAATAAAACATCTATCTGAATTTACATTTGACGTAAGGTAAAAATCACAAACCTTATACCTGCACGCAGTCCACCGCTCCAGTCTTGTTTGTAACATAGAAGCCTTCTTTTAAGATCATTATTAATTCCACGGAAGGGGACAAATGTTTCTTCCATTTTAACCCGAAACACAGGCTTTTTTTAATTGTTTCTTTTTTTCGGACAAATGAGAAATTGGAATGACGCTAAACTTGGAAACAAATTCAAAGGGACTGAGGCCAAACTCAATATAGCTAGATATGCATATGAAAGAAGTATGGAAGTGTGGGCAGAAAGACAAAAGCTACTTGATCATTCATAAAAATTCATAAGAACGCTTGAGTAAATATTCATAAATTATCTATACTTTGAGACCATTTTATTAGGTCAATGAATAAATTTGAATGTGTAGTTTAAGAACTTTACATTTTAATGAATCTAAAAAGAATAATTTCAGTGTCCGGAAAAAGAAAAATAGGACAGGTTAGCAATGAATTACAATCAGATTAAGGATAGAATTCTTGGTTCAACCCTCCAAAATTTTTTGTTTGCCTAGTTGGATTCATGGTATATGTTGAAAAAGGCAACATTCTAACGAAGTGAATCCAATCCAAATCCAGAATTTTTTTTACATCTGCCAAGAACTGAACTAACGGTTGATTTCGAAAAAGGTCAGATCCATCACTTTTTAACACCTTTCTTACATTATCCCAAAAAGCTTCCTACTTATTAACAGCTTTTCACAAAAATCAAAGAGAAAAATTCAAAAAGAAGGCTCGAGATCAATTACATGATAAGGTGTTAGAATATCAAAACTTTCAAGATTTTAGTAGAGTTTCAAAGTTTAAAATCTAAGAAGCTAATGATTTAACGAGATCCCATTTTTCAAAAACTATATTTCACTACTTCAGAACAAGTTCAAGAAAATGGGCATGTCCAAAACGCAAAGAAAACAAGAAATGCGAATAAATTAGTTTTGAGCAAATGGGCATAAAATATGAGCAGAAAACCTACAAAAGATTGTACCTTTTTTGAAAAGTTACATTACTGCTAATGAGAACAGGACTTTTATTCAAGAAACAGACAGTTCACATTACACACTGCAAATCTTACAATGGCTAAGAAAATTTGCAAGAATGAAAGTTGAAAGGGATTTGCTGGACAGGTTGCAGAGAGAGAGAGAGAGACGGGGGGATGATTGGCGTGAGCGAGAGATGTTGGATTGATGAGTATGCATAAATAACTCTTTCTGCGGCCCATAAGACCACAATAAAATAATAAAATAATAAAGAAGGTGATGTACTGAGAAACAGAATTGAAATTATTATTTTAGGTCAATGTGTAAATGACTTATTCGCCCAAAATCTCCCTATCCTTGCTATACTGTGAAATATCCTTTTAAATTAGTTGAAAGTCCCAGTTATATGACTTTTGATGTGCGAAAGATCTCATTTTGTTTTATTTTCTCAATAAATTCTTTATATCCTCCCATTTAAATAGTAGAATAGAAATATAGAGCTCATTCTTTGGCTTTTCTTTTTGAGTTTTTAGGTCTACGATTGAAAATTAGTTCCTTTTTTTGTTTGTTTTATTTAAATAGAATGATATATTTGTCATTTCATGAGGTTTGTTGAGAAAAATGGAAGAAAATTGGGTGTTCTGCACATCCAATGTCATAGTCGTATGAACCGGATTTCGTAATAGGTCCAAAGGATGAAGAGTTTTGCGCCAATAAGCCTGTGTAAGTTTGTAGTTGTGTTTACAAGTAACCTATGTAGAGAAACTATACACACTGAACAGATGCCACTTACCAGTAGCTAACCTTGGTTGGTTCCAGCGAGGCCAAGCCAGGCCAGGCCGGATTCTACTTTATTACACTTCAATAATTGAATTTATGAACCTTAATTTTCCCACAAACTAATTAGGTCCGTTTGATAGGAAGGGAGAAAAATGAGTGGAAAGAAATGAATTCCAAGGACCTAGAAATTATTTTGTAGGGAATTGTTAATTATGTGTATTCGATTGGTATAATTTTCCACCAGAATTTTTTTTTAATTTTTTGTTCGTTTGGCTTTCGTTTGCATCAAAATTATCCATTAAAGTGATAATTTTTTCCACACTTGGTTATAAAATTTGTTTCTATTGCCAAAAAGTAAAAAACAAATGTTTCCTAAAAAATCATTTTTTTTATCAAAGTTTAGTGTTCGTTTAACTTTCGTTTGCATCAAAATTGTCCATGAAAGTGAAATTCTTTTTTACACTTGATTATGAAATTTGTTTTTATTGCTAAAAAACAAAAAAAAAAAAAGTCAAAAATGACGGCAAGTTGGAAAATGTGAGAATTGGTTTTCACCAATTTGGAGGAAAAGGGCGCATGGAGGCTGTCTCAAGAAAATAATTTTCCAGCCATTTTATACCAGTCAAACATGATTTTTGTTGAAAAATGGAATTCTTTTTTCATGAAAAAAAGAAGGTAATCAAACACAGCCATAATTCCAAATGTTCTTATATTTTGAGGGAACTTAAACTCTTACCATGTCGACTACATAGGTTGTTTCTTATAATAAAATTATTTAATTCCAAATTAAACAGAAATTTAATTATGGTAATCGTGTATTTATATTGTTGTTCTCTTTTCTTTAGTCAACTACGAACGTCCTTTTTGTTACGTATGCACTAAAATTTAAAAAACAATTTTGAGCAATATTCGATAAAAAAAAAAAAATGATAGCCATGGACTCGGTTTTGTTTTTAACAAGCGGAGTCAATATCCAATGCACCTCCTTTCCATCACCCCACGGCTAGATGCGTGGGAGCCAATAATTATCTAAGGGGTTTTTGTTAAATTAAAAGGTTATAAATCGATTTAATTTTATACGTGAGTATTTTAGTTATAGTCCACATAGACGAGCATCTTTGCACTACATCAGGATGTCGTTGTAGTCTTCATATCGTCCCCGGTTAAGTTGTTTGATTATCATAGACGTACTGAAAAATCAGGTAGACCGACAATTCAAGAAAATGTGAATATAGGAATAATTATTAATTCATTGGGTTTGTAGCTAGACGAATGCAATGTGGACCATTATATCAAAAGAATCTTACGTGTTGGATTGATGAATCGTTGTATTCCTCTTAAAGGACGAGACCGATAAACAATGTATTGATTTTTATCAAAAGAAGACAAAATTAATTGAACTATTCAAATGGTTATATGTCAACATAATAGTTTTCACGTAACAATTGATGTTACAAATTTTTAATTTATGAGGGTAGAATAGGATCAATAGTCGGGAAGAAAATTGTCCATTCGATTCGCTATCAATAAATTTCTACATCTCGTTATAATGTGTGCAACTAATATTTTGTCAGTAGTAATTCTTGAATTTTAAAACATTGAGATAGATGCTCGGGTGGTCACTTGAGAACCGACGGTTAACTGTTCCATTATTTCATCTCCGAAATCAATACTAAAGTCGCACGATGATGATGATAATGTTATCATACTGTATTATTTTATTGCATATAGCACTTTTAAAGATTTAATTAACTAATCCATAAACGTCCCGCAGAGGATTTCTCTTTATTTTAGTTTTTTACTTCCTTTATTTTATGAATTGATAGGACGAGTGATGAAATTGAAAATTTAACAAAATAAATATTGGAAATTACATCAAATGTCATTTTGCCATTATATATGTACCAAAATGTCACATTTTTAAAGAAGTTGCAAGAATGTCAAAATTGAACATTTTTACCCCTCTGCATAATTTAAATACCTTCCATGTCTTGCATTGATTGTGATTTAACTACACATAAAAATTGTCCAATTTGTCCAATTCTCCCACCTAGTCTCCAGAACTTCCCGTTTCTCTCTCCAAAAATAAGTGATCTCTCTCCCTCCATTCTCTTACTATTAATTTTCTTGAAATTGGGTTTTGTAGACCTTTTTTTTTTCTCTGTCAAAGTTCCTATAAAAATGAGTAGCAGTGCTCCTGTGCTTGAAATAAAGAAGTGTCGCATGTGCTCCTATGCCTGAAATGAAAGAATGAAGAAGACAGAGACATTGAACTTGAATTTTTTTCCCTTTGTGATTGTTTCATTGTTTGGGCATTTTCAATGAATGGACCCAATGCACGGTTGTTGGTTTGGTCCACTGGTGGATTTGATATATGGGTTCATTAGCCTAAAAATCTAATTTAATTCCAAAATGAAAACGGGGAAGAGAAGACGAACGACCAGAAGAGGAGAAAAGCGAAAGTTGCGGAGGTGCGGACATGCTATTAGACACTGGGGGTACACTTGCAATTAGCGAAGCCAGTTGATGAAGAAATGTACGTGACAATTGGCCAAAAGTATGGTCGAATTTCAGCCTCCATTTATATTAATCTATATGCTTTAACTATTTGAGGTTTAAGGATTGTTGTAAATCCTGGAAATGTTGTTCAATTCAATGAATTTGTTGCCCTCTGCAAGTTTAAAAGTAACAATAGCTGATATAAAGCAAGGTTTTAAAAGAGCCTTTTCGGCTCCAGCCTCCATGGCCTGAAAAACACCGAGACCGAGTTTGATGGAAGTTTTATAATTTTATAACACATTAGGATATCAAAATTAATTCTTTTTATGAATCGGGTATATCACCACTTCATGTGCAATGATTTACGTCATAAATTATCTACATATGGGTGACTTGTGAACTAGTATTCTATCGTTCCCGACAGTTAGCTGCGTTCGACGAGTAAAATAGAGATACGCGAACTGCAGTTCCCGATAATTAGTCTCAGAATTCTCGGCAGTTGAGTACATTTGGTACAAGTCAATTGTCGATCCCGACAGTTAGACACAATAATTCTCGACGGATGGTTGCCTTATGAAATAATGTGAAGCGCGTATGTTCCATTTATTGTTAAATTTTCGTCACATGTTCTTTTACAGATTGTTCATGTTGCAATGGGTAGTATTTTCGTGTCGTTATATGTCCTTTCACTTCTTCGCACTACACTTCTGCCCACCCAAATTGTCCAAACGCCTCTTATGTAGATGAGGACACACACAAATTTCATTACCTTATTTCGATCTAATTATTTGTCTATGGTTGTTGTTTCTTAGGTGGTGCAACCGAAGACCCCGGTAAGCCTACAATGGTCCTTATTCGCAGGCGGCATTCTACGCGCCTTTGAATGCTTGCAGCATCGTCCAGGATGTCGTACACTAGGGTAGGAGGCAAACACGAAAGAAATAGTTGAGATGAATTTTGTACATTTCATTTCTTTTGTTCCGATGACTACCAAGTAACTCTGGTTTTGTGAACGTCTACATAACGTGACTTCGATTTTCTGGTTTTGTGAATGTTTCATTTCATTTTTCAAGAATCTGCGTGAAATGTTGTTTTGTAATGTTGATCCTGGTTAATGACACATTAAATGTTGTGTTTAAGTAAATTTAAATTTTTTGTAATTTTATGAATTGTTTCAAACATTTCGTCGCATTGATGTACAATGGGTCATTTGTGTTGCATCGATTACTTTATGGTCCACTTAGGTAATTATAGATTGTTCGAATTGCGAGTCATAAAGGATAGGGCAACTTGTAATTACGATAATGACAATTCAATCGTATATTATGAAAATAATGACATCGAGAAGAATAACTTATTAATTATGGAGTAATAAATTTCACATCTATAACTTATCACGGGTGACAAAAGCAATGGTAATTAATTATGGAGTACATTTTAATTATAAATTTCAGCACACTTCGATTACTGGTAACATCACGCCAATTCTCGTTCACATTTAAGTTTGACATTGGATTCGGTAGTTGGCAACTTGAGCATCGTAAATGTTCTATCACTCCACTTACATTTATCGTCCACATTTGCGAAATTTCCCCCGTAAGAGATGGTGAATCTCAAATCATCACTCATATCTGAAATGTTGGGATTGTAACTGTAAGAAATCGACACAATCAATATATCGAGATTGAATACCATCAAATGTGGAAACAACTAATCAAGGTTTTCAACAGTTCTTAAGTGTCAAAATCGATAGTTGAATTATACATCCCGACAGTTCGTAAAATGTCAAATTTGACAGATTAACTGTCAGGGTCGACAGTTTGAAACACTATATTCGATTATTTCAGTACGAACTATCGGGTTGGTTTCAAAGCATTTATTTCAGAAATTTTTAGGAGGACATTGTTGTAAAACATTAATGAGTAATAGCTTCAAAAATTGGAACTTATTATCACCATGTTTTATTTTACATTTACGACATAATGAGTTAAGAGATGAAAATATAAACAATTTTTAATAGCTAACATCTCGAAATGGATGATCAATTAAATACTCACGTGTTCTTGATGAATGAATGAATGAAGAAGATAAATGAAGAAAATGAAGTTCTTGGAAGAAAATATGTGTTAATGGATGATGATTTATGACTTGGGGTTTGTTTATGTTAAATTTTGAATTTCTTTTATTTATTTTTAGGAAGAAAATAAGTTTTATTCAATATAATATTTATATTTATAATGAATAAAATAATAAAAATTTAATCATCAAATCAAATCATTAATGACATTCCAATCAAGCATTAATTGCTCTTACAAATGTCAAAGGTGACCTCAAGGGTCATTTGGACATTTTACAACAAAAAGTGACATTTTTGAACAAATTTAGTGCACATCCAAATTTTTTGTGGATTTTTAAATTTAGTGACATTTATGAAAATCTCCCTATTCTATATAAAAAAAAAAAAAAAAAGAGTCAAAAACAGTGACAGCATTACACAATTATGTTCATAAATTTTTCAGTTACAAACATTGCATCTGTATATTCGCAAACGTTGGCAAAAGTTGAGTACTTGATATTTTTAAATTTGATGTGATTGGAATTCTGAAATTTTATTTATAAAAGATTTATCGTCATCTATTTGGACAAGTCAAACTCTCTATTTTGTTAGAGGTGGGCCCCACAAGTATATATAAAAAAGAAGAAAAAAAGGTGGGGTCCACCCTTTGTGAGGGGCCTATAAGGCCCATGTGAAGTAATGGGCATTACTCATTTTGTTAACTATCATGTCTCTGCCTAATTTTTCATAATTGAGCAACCACGAAACTTGAATTCAACATATTTTAAACATTCATAGTAAATAGATATTAAAGGGTCGAGCCAAGCAGACTCGACTTTTCCACGCCCAGCCTTCAGGCTAAGTCTCCCCATCAGCTCATCATATGAATTGACTATTGAATTGAGCTGAGTCATTCGTCCCATTGACTATTTTAATTTTAATATTTGAATTTAAAAAAATAAAAAGAGAGAGAGAGATAGAGAAGGTAAATTTCAAATCCATCAAAGCAGCCACATATAACCAAGGTGGTTGCTTTTATCAATTTGAATCAAACCCATAATTGGCCCACGAGACAACTGTCTGAACCAACATTCTACTTGCATCAAAAAACCGTGGTTCGACTTGATCCGATCCGATCCCCGGTTGGTGCAAGTTGAGTCGCATACAACTCATACCACTTAACCTTCTTGTGATTGATTAGACATTTGTCAAATCAAAATATTGTTCAATAGATTAATTTTAAAGTACTATAGCCGGTGACCCTTTTGTCTCAAGTTAGGTATAGGAATTGCCTGAAAGACATATATATCACTTCATTAAAAAATATGCATTGTACGGATTTTAAGCCCCTAGACACCATCACGTTCTAACATGTCATTTAAAGTGTCATTATTCATCAGAAATCGATTATATTTTTAATAATGATATTTAAACATGCCAACTTTCCAAATCATTAAACATTAATGTAGTTGGGTTTTGAACAAACTGAACTAAAACCTTAAAAGAAATCTAGAGTCACCAAAAAGTTATTTTCCATTACTCTGTTTTACGACTAGTTAACAGACAGAAGTTTATCTGTTATAGCAAAGTAACCGCACAACTTACAACTCAGAAATTATCTGCAATGGGAACGCCATTGTACAAGTCATACAATGACAGACAGAGAGAGGGGATTCGAGGGAGGAGGTAGTCCCTATAGTACAAGTTTGAAACGATTTCAATGGCGAATCTGTCTGCTCTGCTCCGTAGATGCACAAACAATAGTTCATTCTCGATATTATTCCATGGGGGATGTTGCTGAGCTAGGTATTCATGCAAAATAAGGCATGAATAAGAATCTACCTTCGGAACTTGTGCTTATTGTTTCCGACTACTTTTCTCTTCGATGCCTGATTTCACAAATCTCTCTCTGAGGACTTGAAGAACATCTTCAACTTTTACTCCTCTACAAGCCAATAAAACCATGGCATGATAAAGCAAGTCTGCCATTTCTGAGGCAGTCCTTGATTTGTCCTCGTTTTCCTCAAGGGTTCGGCATAACTCGTCAGCCTCTTCCCTGTACGAAAGGCGTCAATAACTAGTGTTGGGAAAAATTGCTCCTGCTTCTACACTAATCTTCCACGTTAAAACAAAAAAATTATTATGTCATGTTAATTGTTTCTGACTTTTTAGTAACAAAAGTAGATTATTTTCAAGGTAACCCTAAACTTACCCTTAAAATAGTTTGGACAAACATGCTCTGAGACACAAGTATTTACTCTTCATATTGATACGAATATAACAAGTGGAAACATAAAAATCAAAACAAAACAAAATTAAACCATGTTCAAGGCACAATTTCGTGAAAAAGTAACTAATGTACCCCTTCATTTCAGTTGTAACTTAAAAGAAACTCATTTATAAAGTGATATAGAAAAATGGTTGAGAAAATCATGACACCTGATTTTCGAGCTGAGTAACTTGTCATCAAGCAACAAGCGTTTAGTCCAGGAGGGTTTGCCACTTGGAGAACTTGATATTTCTTCTTTCCGTTGGTGTATTGTAGATTCTAACGAGTATAGAGTTGTCAATGCAAGCTTATTTACATCGACCTAGCAATAAATAAGGCAATATAAATAGGTCACCCTCCATTCACTCATCCAAAAAAATTTTAAAAAGGCAATTTAGGGAAGGTTCAAATTAATGAGACAATCAAGAGTAAGCCAGAAGAAGACAAATGTGTTACCTCTGGATTATTTAGGATATCATCAACTGAGGTGTAATAGCAGGTCTCAGAGCCCGTGTGGCAAGTTGGCCCATCAGGCTTCCCAAGGTAAATTATCTGACAAACAGTTCAAACTTGTGCTTTACATAATAATAAACCAAAAGTCACCAGATAATTATATAGAAAATTTCTGTGCCGATATTTCTTAAAAACTAACCGAATCACGATCACAATCAAGAAAAATATCTGAAACATTGATGAAATTATTGGATGTCTCTCCCTTTGTCCATAAAGTTGACCGCGACCTACTATAGAATGTTGCCTTTCGGGAGGAAATGGTTGTTAAAAGTGCATCTCTATTGACAAACCCTTGCATTAAAACGGCTCCTGTGTCGACATTTTGAGCTATGGCCACCGCCAAACCTTTGTCATCCCATTTGACACTATCTAACAATGGATCAACCTAAATTAATCTTGTTAGATGGAAAATCCAAAGGTCAACAAAAAATAAGAAACAAATTATTGCACTAAAAGATTTCAGAATGATCCAGAAAAACATGCAGGATGCCTACAATAAAAGTTATTAAGTTACTCAACATACATCCTAATTGATTTTAATTAACCAATAAATATTGATTGTTGATCAAGATATTAATTGGCTATTGAGAAGATAGCAATCAAACTAAAATATTTAAAGAAAAGGAAAAAAAAGGAAATATGTTCACAAGGTTCATGACAAATAAAACGCCCAAAGTTTGGTAAACAAGTATTAAACAGTCATTTTGTAGATAATTGGTTAATACAGACATTAAATCTTCTTTTCCAGCCAAGTATGTTTGTTTCCATAAAATGTGTTGTCCAGATGTAGCTCATCTAATCATTAAGAATTGACTATCAGCAACGATGAACAACTTCTTTTCTGTACCAGACATTCAACGGACACTGCAATCATGACTGCAGGGACACCTGCCTATGTCTGATAAACTAAATGGTTAAAACAAGTCTTAAATCACTTTTTCCAGTCATCTGTCTCTTTTCAAAAAAATATGGTGTTCGTAAGTAACTTATTTAATCATTACAAATAGACTAGCAGAAACTACAAAAAAGTAATTACTCTTTTCATAGAATGTGGTGTTCAGATGTAGCTCGCTGCATCATTAGAAATTGACTAGTGGCAACGATGAACACTTTCATTTTTATGCCAGACATTCAACGGTCCCCACAAACATGACTGTGGAAACACCTGCCTATGTTTGATGAAATCCACGATGAAGAACAAAAAACAAGCAAGCAAATACAGAGGTAAATATATTAAAACCACAGTTCATATTCATGATAATAGCAGGAATCAAGCAGCTGGCAATCAAGATAGTTGTGAGAAAGACTAAATGTCCACAAAAACCTAATTGGATTACCAAAGACGTGCTAGTTTGAATTCTTGATCTGCAATCAGTCGAAGGTTTCAAAAATAGGAGAGTGAAAAGAAATTGCACTGTTCCCAATTATAGAAGGAATCCATCCCTTTCTCTCGTGTTTGGAATATTGCTATAAAATCTATTAGAGACTTACTCCTTGAGGTGTGCCTCAAGTGCGGCTTTCATCAAATGCCTCAGTTTCAGCCTTGAGTGTCACTAGTCAAGGCTTATGCCACTAGGACAACTGAGATGTGAACTCCATTGTCCTATCTGAGGTTTCAGAGCTGCTGTTTCTATAACCTTTTATGGTTTGTTTTGATTTCCACTAACTAACTTTTCATGGATGGCAAAGAAGAAAGCACGTGCCAGGACGACACATTAGAAGAAACCAACAAAGGAGGTTCGATAAGTAAAATGGTTGACTGATTCATAATCTCACCGGGAGAACAAATGATATTTTCCTTATACAAAACCAACTAAAAACAAGCTCAACTGAGTCAACTCAAATGCCACTCGACCCAAGCTCAAAACCTCAACATCTGCAAATGATGGCAAGCTGGAGTGTATTTATCTTTATAACGAGCATGAAAGTTCTCTAACATTCAACTTAGTTGGTTTACATGCCACACAGGCATTGGCTGTGGTCATAACAAAGCTTGCAAAAATATCAAAGAGCAAAAATAAATAAATAACCATCCTCCCCCTAACACAAAAGTTATTTCTTTATCCCAGGGTAAATAGTAATGTGAAGTCCAGATGTAGCTCAAATAATTAGACAAAAAACTATTGAGCAACGATGGACACCTTCAAGAGATATCAAAATGACTGACAGAAACCCATCAGTCATCTCTTCTTCTCTGTCTTTTGTTTCCCAGACATGTAACAGCATTAACCATACAAAGTGGTAAACACCTGACTAATCTCTGGAATTTCAGGCTTAAATGTGAAAATGAAGGGATAAAATAGATCGATAGTATGCTAAGCTTATACGTGTAATCTCAGGTACAGGTCAATTCAAAGTAGATGTTTATATAATTACTTTATGCTTTTCTTGCATACTCATGGCCCATCATACTGGAATTATCTGAAATCCAAACTAACACAACATGTACAAAACATTATTATTATAATTATTAAGAACAATAAAACAAGATATTATAATCTGCTGAACCCATGTTTATTCTGCAAGATTTCACAGTTTAACACAATGATGGAGCATGTTTGTGTATAATTTGAAGAGTTCTCAATTATTCCACCATAAACTATAAACGTACAAAATTATCATTGGCAATATTTAATAAGGAAATATATGCTTCAAATTGACCAGATATATTGATATATTACACCAAACGAAAAGTTATTCAATAAATGTAGATTAAAAAATGCAAGGCAGGTGAAGTTCAGAGACTGTAGAACAATGAGGGAATCCAAATCAAAACATATAATGAGTGAAAATTGGTGAATGTACCTTGGCTCCTGTGCTCAAACCTGGATCTGAATTTTTAAGACAAGCAAATACAGGGGACACCCTGCACCTGAGCCCGATGGAAGAGTTAAAAGGATGGCGTTTGGAAGAAATTTTCAGAAATTGAATGCAGTTAGGATTCGAAACTGCCATCTACGTTCCACCAATCCTGGAAAAAGAAGAAACTCGTCGTTTCAGACGCTGGAATGGCAATATCAACTAGCAATCTAGAACAACAATTAATCAATGAAAAGGTAATATACCAAAAAGGTAAAAATGTCTGCATTCTGCAGAAATGATTATTCTTGCTGAATTGAAAATCCTTAACGACATTACATTATTCAAATGTAAACAAAGAACGAACCGGGTAATGCGATCAACGTGAATTTCTCAGAAAAGGAACAAGGGTTACATATCATATCAATAAGAATGAATTGATGACAAGGATCTCTATCTTTTTTGTAACCGTAAATAAAGTAAACTGTTTCCTACACTTGACTTTAAAACAAAATCTTGAAACTAAAATGCCAAGAAACCCAAATGTGCCAATGAAAAAAAGCGAAAAAATAAAATAAAAAAATTGAAGCTTCTCGCACAGAGATCTTACCCAAGCGCCAAATGCTAAGCCTCTGTATTCTATTCTTCTTGTTCTTCTTTGCAGAATTAGGAGTACAAAACGAATAAGTATACCAAGCATATACAATGATACAAAAACAGGCTTCTGATAGATGAGTGCTTGTGTTCATATGTTTGGTGCTTACGCAGTTACGCGAATTCTTATAGGTGGGATTGCGGCGCTAGGGTTTGGATTGAACTTTGAGATGTATTTCGGATCCAGAAAAAGAAAAACAATGGCCCAACATCATCTATTATTTTGGGCAAACAGTCAGTCCATATATTATTCTTCAAAAATCAATTTTTTCCTGAAATTTATTTTCGTCGAAATTACACTATTCCTTACTTTTCAAGATTTATATTCTAAAATCAGATTTGAAATGTTAATTTTCAAAAATCAGATAGTTTTTTAATTAGGTACATTATAATTACACAAACCCTAATCAAAACGGTGTAATACAACGCTAGATTTTTTATTATGCTCATGTTTGATAGAGATTAAAATCAGATTTTTAATAAATTTTGATAAAAGTTGATGGGATACGTGGTTACAAAGTTGTGAGTTTTATAAACTACGTGATTAAAATTAATTGTTGACCGTAACTTCGATTTTAATCAGATTTTTTAACAGTACCAAACATGAGCTAAATCTATATGCAATCTTGTAGATTTTTATGAATGAAGCTCAAAATAAAACAAAAATGAAAACTATATATCAAGCACAACGAAAATGTCTACGACGGTGCAACCCTTATTCAAAATCTAGGTGTTGGTGGTACAAATGTTGAATAATGGCATTAACTTTGTGGGTTAAGGCGGCGACGGTGTTTGGCAATTTTGTAGGGGTTTTTTTTTTTTTGGCTATATATCCGACGTAGGGTGTGGTGATTTTTGGGTTTATTGTATTATTTATCTTATTGGTCGTCTTCTCTTGTGTTTCTAGAGCTAAAAGAAATTTTCAAAATCTCAAAATATACTTTTGTTATCAAAATAGAGTAAAACGTTGCAATAAAAGAAAGCACAACAAGGTATTGTCTACACCATCAATGAAACTGGACAAAACAATAGATAAACCAACAACAATATCAGCTTTTGATTGGAAATAAATGTTTTTTTTTTTCTTTCTTGGTATTAGTTTAATGGATAAATCTATATGTACATAATCATTGTACATAATGGATTACATAAGCCCATGTGGAAGAAATCTGACCGTGAATGTGAAGTGTGGAAGAGTCAAAAATTGTAGACTGCCAACGGCTGCGCGTCACATGTCCATTATGTAATGTATTATGTAAGTGATTATGTACTTGTAGCATAGTCCTAATTTAATTTGTAAGCATTTGAGAAATAATTTGGAGAATCCGGTTTGTTGTGCTATAATTTTAGGACCCCCCTTCCTTGTCAGAAAAGGGGTGCCCGGGTCAAATCCAGGCACCCCCCTATTGGCTGGGGGCGCCCGGATTTGACCCACTGTCAGGCCCCAGCCAAGTGGGGGTGCCCGGGTTTGACCTTGGCACCCCCCTTCTAGCAAGGGGATTTACCCATAATTTTATGGGATTTTATAAGAAATTTCTTTGACAATTGTTAAGTTAATAGGTTTCCTTTAAAATATTGACACGTGATTTTTGGAGGCGTGTTGTAAATTACTTGCTCTTCTTTTGCTTGTGTAATCTGATTAGTAGTCCATGTATGAAGTCTTGGTAATGATTGTAGTTCCTTGATATTTTTTTTGGCTAAATGTATATTCTATTCGTATGACAGTTTGTTATTCGATGAATTAACGGGTCAATTTTTTATTGCCTCATACATCAAATAACAAACTACCACGTGTGTTGTCACATAGAACGATTATCGATGATTTTCACTATAAATAGAGTTACTCATTCTCCACACACACACACAAATAAAAAAAAAAAATACATATTAGAATTCTCCGTCAAGCTTCTAATGGGGTTTTCAACCCTTATAAATTTTGCGTTTGTTTGACCCACATTGTAACGAGAGAAATAACAATTTTTTAGGGAATGTGTAATTAAAAAAATTGAATTTGTGTATAATATTACTTAATTGGAGAATGCGCAATTGATAAAAAATGAAAGAGAAACGAGTTATAATTCAATTGGGAATAATGTGGGCCAACGGAGAGGCTGCTTTTTTATTTTATATTCAAAATAAGGATATTATCTATTTCAATAGATTATTTTTTGTTATTTTTTTAATTCTGGTCTTTATTTGGTGGTGATTAAAGTCAATAAAAAAGTTGATGAATTATGTTGTTGAAAAATTGTGAATTTTTTATAAAATGTGTGATTAAAATTAATTATTAATTATTAATTTATATTAAAATCTTATGTGGTTGTTTCATCCTCATTATTGTTAAAATTCATTTTTTTTTCAAACACATGTCTTTCAATAAAATTATAATATACGTAAATTCAAAAAAAAAAAATCTTATTTTTTAATTATATATTCTCTGTCAATAAGGGCCCGTTCGGTAGGAATTAAAATCAGATTAAAATTGAAAAATTAGTCGTTATTATTGACTTTTATTAGATGAGTGAGACCTAATAATGATCATATTTTCAATTTTTATTGAATTTTATCAATATTCCAAAACGTATTTTCTTTATAAAAGAAAAGAAAAAGAGTCGGTATGCAACTTGCCTTAAAAACGGTTTAAAGTTTAAACCCAATAGTTGACACTTGACAGACTCACAAGAGTCAAAAGTCAACCGCTAAATTCTAAATCCGTCAATCTCTCAAAGGACCCACCAATAAAAGCACTAATTAAGCTGCACCTCATCCCACTGGATCTCACCCCTCTCCATGGCGCGCCTACTTTTTCTTGCTTTTTTTGCTATTCACTCAATCTCTCTTTTTCGCTTTCGTTTTCGAATTTCTCTGTAAATCCAACCCCTTTAACCATTTGCGCCTCTAAAATCTCTCTCCACTAGTTTACCATAGCTGGATTTTTCGGTTCTCTTCCTTGCATCAGATACCAAAAGTATTTTCCTTTCATACAGCGACTTGTAGTGTTTACAACGCAATTTCGAATAAGATTTCAGCCGTATTTTTTGCTCATAGCAAATTATAGAGTTCAAAAGGCAATTTGCAAGAAGTTCTCAACTGGGTTTAGCTTAGAAATGCATACGGGTCCAGACCTCTCGCTTTCGTCGAGCTTCAATAGCTACTCTAACTATAACCTTGCAGAAATCGCAGCTCGAGTTGTCGAAGAATTCAGTAGTTATGAAGAATTTTATGATGAATTTTGTGTAGAAAACAAAGAAAGTCCATCAACCCAAAAAGTCGAAGAAGAAGCGAATTCTGAAAGTGTAGAAAAAGGAGATAAAAATGATGATGAAGATGAAGAATTTGAATTCGCATTTGTTGCAAAAGAGGCTGAATTTTCTTCTCCAATTTCAGCCGATGAAATCTTCTGCAACGGTCAGATCCGACCAGTTTTCCCCATTTCCAATAGAGATTTACGGCTCGGAAATGTTGAAATTGAGAATGGAAATAAGATTACTGAAAATTCGGGTTCTTCGAAGGCTCCAAGAATTCGAGTTCCATTGAGGAAACTTTTTATTGAGGAAAGGGAAACGACGACGTCAAGTTCGTCGTCGGAGACGGACGAGCTAGAAAACCTTCCTCCAGGAACGTACTGCGTGTGGAAGCCAAAAGCAGCGGAGGCGACGGCGAGGCAGTGTAAAAAGAGCAGTTCCGCCGGTTCTTCCAAGCGGTGGAAATTTAGTGACCTTTTACGCAGGACGAATAGTGATGGCAGAAAGGACAGTTTTGTCTTTTTGAATCCAAGAAACAAACAGGAGAGTGAGAAAACTGAAACGGCTAAAGTAACGCCGCCCGCGGTGGCAGCGGTCGCGCGGGGTACAAGGAAAGGCGACGAACGGCGGCGGATGCGATGGGGTTTTTTGATATTGTAAATGGGTTGAGTAGGAATCTTCAGCCATTTTAAGATTGTTGTTAATTGATTTTTATTAATGGTTTTAAGTTTTTAACTTTTAAGCTCATTATTTGTAAGTACTTTGAGCAAGAAAAAGAATGGATTGTCTGAACTTTCGCTACAGAAAATTGAAGAGTATGAATGTTATGTATAATCAGGGGATACCATATTATGAAAATTAATTTTTTTGAATCTTTCAAGAATTAAAAACAATACTGTTGAAAAATGCAACGAGATATAGATTTTTAAGTATTGTTATAATTAACCAAAATCGACTAGAGGGATGTCTTACTTAAAAATATCGACTTTAAAACTCTTATCAAATTATATGCATATCAATGTCCGTTATCCAGATTCAATCATTTCATGTGAATACAATTTTTTTTAACCAAAAAAAAAAAAAAAAAAAAGGATAAAAAGGAAGTGTGGGACCTTGATTAGATACAAGAATTATCTATGTCACTTTCAAGGTTGAATTGGCTTTGGTCATTCCTTCAATCAAAATTTCCATGTCAAATCCCACTCCCTAGGAAATTGGCCAAAAGGTAACATTATCATTTCCACAAGGTCCAAATTTTATTTATTTTTTAAATCAACTTATTCAACTAACAATACATAAAAAGTTATATAAAACATCAATAAAAAAGCCTACGAATATCACAATGTGACGATCTGTAATGAAATCAGTGTTCTAAAAAACGCGCTTTGGTGTGAGGCGTGACCAAAACGCCAAGCCAAGTAGGTTAGCTTCTTATTTAGCGGTCAACGACAATTGTTGACCACTAAAACGCGCCTATGAGCAATTACGCTCGCCAAGGCGTGCATTACTTTTTTATTTTATTTTTTTAAAGTTAAAAAATTATTAAATGCTAATTTCTTCAGTTTGCCCTAATTTAAAATCAAAACAGCCATTTGAACCCAAAAGTCAAGTGACCAATGAATCTTATTTACGGTATATAATTTTTTAAGACACCCGGGTTATTAAAAGAAAAAGTATTTACTTATCGAATTTGAACCAAAGCTCAAAAATAAAAATGTACACTATCACTCTCGTCTAGTGTTCAAAAATAAAGCCTGTGCTATTTAGATAAAGAGTTAAATAAAATTTAAGTTCATATGCTATTTACTTACTATTTTGTATTTAAATTTGAAATTTATATATTTTTTGGAAACTTTGAAAAAAATGTATAAAGTTCCTATAAATCTGTTTTAAATGTTTAGTAAATATTATTTTTAATTGATTAAAAATTAAAATAAGAAAACGCATTTTTACGCATATGCCTCGCCTAAGCCATAGCTCGACCTCCATGCATCGCCACACATTACGCCTTTTAGAACCTTGAATGAAATAGAGTATACTAAGTCCACTTCCTTTAATGGCAGACCAAAGTGTGTACATGAGGTGTTACATCGCAAATGCTAGTCTCAATCAACATTCAAAACTAGTTGAGTTTTATACATAGTGATTTGTGTGCATTGCCTGTTACTTTTTTAAAAAGTGCTACAAAATTAAAAAGTTAAAAATTTTATTCGTGATTTTTTCAACAAAAATCATTTGTTATAAGCATTCTTTTACATAAATATATAATTCACTGGACTCAGGAAACATATAATTTTGTAACCTGTATATGGAGGTACCATTAACATTTCACTTCCTACCATGATACAGTTGAATTCACCAACTCCAGTATTTTAATTTCTCCTCATCACCAGCAGCTCATACAAGAGCAGGACTTAAACCGGCCGAGGGCTGCAAACTGGTGGCATAGTCACGCGCCCACAAGTCGTAATGTACGATTTCTTCGAGGGATGGTGAGGATACCAATTCTTCTTGATGCTTATCACAAGTTAGCTCCACTACTTTGAAAATTTCCAGGTAGCTAATTCTGCAACAGGAAAACAGATCATAAGCAGCAATTTCATAGCAAATGTAGGGCAGTGTTTGCAGAGTCCAGAGTAGATGACGAATATGTCAAGCTTGAAGTGCAGAATTGCATAACATCAGCAGTAAAAATGGAAAATAAATAAATAAATAAAATCTATATATGCTTGGTCAGTACAGGCATAATCTAGTTTTTTGTTTGATGATTTGGAAGCTATGAGTCGAACAATTTAAATTATGTGGTTGTCACGCAGTGCAAAAGTTGTAACTATTATGGATTTAAACCTTAATCTGAACCACGAAAGACGAAATTAATGAACAAAACAAAATAGAGATGCAAAGATTGAAAATGGTTCAACCACAGTATGAGAGCTATGTCTGCTCACCAATGCAAATTTTTTCCTATAATCGAGAAAGAAGTTTTAAAATGATGAATCTCACATACTGAAAAGAAGGCTCCCCTAAGTTCCTATTTATACTGTAGGAAACTCGAGCAACTTAATACAAACACGTGAATGATTGAAGGACAACTATCCCCAAAGATTTGTTTCGAGTTTCTATAGGTAACTACAGATAGAGACTTGAAGCAACGCACGGGCTAGAGAATGAAGATAAGCACAACAGCTGCTCAGAGTTCTCAACTGCAGCATCTCTCAATGAGACTCGAGTTGGTTTGAGTAAGGGATACCACAAGGGTGACAATTAGATGACAAAAATGATCTGTTTTAACATGATATCAATCTTTCGAATTTTTGTACAACGTTTCCAGATACCACACAACCCTGCTTTTGACCATAAACATCTCGACTCATTAGTTTCAGCGAAGACTAGTACCATTGTCCTCAGTTTTCCACTCTTGCCCATCCAAATGGGTGGCTCATTGTATGGATGGTGCCATACAAAACTCACCAGTAACTAATATAAACAGAAATTTACAGCCAGCAAATAAAGCAAGGACTCAAACTACTTACTTTTCATCAATAAACATTTCTACAGCCTTCTCATTAGCTGCACTAAGAACTCCGGTCATGGTCCCTCCAGCTCGACCAGCAGCATAGGCCAGATCCATGGACGGGTACTTCACATTATCCGGAGTCTTAAATGTAAGAGAACCAACCCTAAATGAACATTCAAACTTAATCTACTGAACCAAAAATAAGTTGAAAATGATTGTGTATCATCTTTATAATTCTAATGAAAAGAAAAGAAGAGAAAATTGAAAATTAAGTAATTTCAAATCTGTTTTTCATGAAAGGGGCATGCATGCTATTTACTTGCAAAGATCAAGACGAGGCCAAGTAATCTCAGAACAGTAAATTCTGTCAGGCCAAGATAAAGTGTAGAGAATAGGCAAGCGCATATCAGGCCATCCCAACTGAGCTAATACAGATGAATCCTGTAAAGATTAAGATGATGAGAATGTGTGTCGTCACATTCAACATACTAAGCACAAAAGAAATAGAAGCATATAGCTTATAGTACATGTTAAATTATTCCAATTTCCAAGAGATTGGGAAGCTTGAAAGAGGACTGATAGTGCTTTACCTGAGTCTCTATCATTGAATGTATGATTGACTGGGGATGAATGACAATCTCAATGTCATCATATTCGGCCCCGAAAAGATAGTGAGCTTCAATAACTTCTAAACCCTGTCAAAATGAAAATGATCAAAATTACCCCTTTTCCATCAGAAGAGGCTTGCTGATTGTAGTTCAAGACTCGAAATGAACGTCAAATATATCACAAAAAGCTAGTGTTCTCGATTTGCTTTTAGTGAATGTTTGGTCCATGGAACTGAACTCTACAGTTTACAAGTTTTCTATTTTATTTTCCTCCTCAATAAAATCCCCTGCTGTAGAGTCCACCTTACGAAACAAGTCTTTACCTTGTTGAAGAGGGTGGCAGAGTCCACAGTTATCTTTTTACCCATATTCCAGTTAGGATGTTTCAAAGCATCGGCTACTTTTACTTCTTTCAATTTATCAACAGGCCAATCCCTATCATTGACAATATTACGAATGGTTAGCTTCGATTTAACACAACTGAGCTACAGATATAAATGGACAGAAGAAAATTACAGTGGAAGTATAAGAATGATTTTAACGATAGCAATAAATTTACATGTTAATATTTCATACCTAAAAGCACCACCTGATGCAGTCAAAATAATGCGCCTGAGGGCACCCTCTGGCAAGCCTTGTATACACTGAAGAATGAACAGATACTTCTTAGCAATAATAAACGAAAAATAAATTACAAAAACAAGCAAACAAATTGTTCATGCTAATCCATTATCCATATGCTAACGAACTAGTTATACCTGAAATATAGCAGAATGTTCGGAATCTGCAGGAAGAATTTTTACTTTATACTTGTGTGCAAGAGGAAGTACAAATGGACCTCCAGCAATTAGTGTCTCTTTATTGGCCAAGGCAATGTCTTTTCCTGCTTCTATGGCAGCCACTGTAGGCTAACAAGATAATATACACGTAAAGATCTATGAGAGAAACTTCTTAATGATTTAATTTATGAACTTGGAACTTAGGAAAGGAACATGAGAAACAAGGTCACAAGAAGTAATAGTTGGTATTTGTCTCTCTGTCTCTGTGTAAATACTTGTTCGGCTGAGGGCTTCCAACTACATTGTAAGCTTAACTATTAGTTACCAAAACCAACCCACCACAAATAGGGAAGGTACAGTAATGCTATGAATGACCTGGTATTAATACCAACAAAATATGGTTCTCGTGTGTTTCGAGACATGCTGATGTCCACACACTCTTGCCCTTAAATATGCTAGCTGAGTAAAGTAAAAAATTCTAAGTATAAATTTCAAGGAAAGAAAATGCAGTTACCTTCAATCCTGCGCAGCCAACTATTCCTGTAACTACGGTGACAGCGTCAGGATGCCGGGCAACCTTAAACACAAATATCAGTAATCAATGTCTACCAGCTAAATAAGAAGCTACTGTGAGAAATGATAGCTAACCTCAATAACTCCTTGCTCTCCAGGAATTATTTCAGGCTTTTCTTTCACTTCGGCTAAAGCCTCCTTGAGTTCACCAACTAATGACTCATTTCTAACGGCAACTAATTGAGGTTTGAATCGCTTCACCTGCATAATGAGGCACCTCATGTTTGGCTAAAATTAATAATAAGAAAAAAAAAAAGTAAAAGTGCTTTTGGAGAGCAAGTAAATACTCGTTTTTAATTTCAGAATAGACTTTTTAATTAGTCGTTGAACTGAAAATCTCAAAAAAAAAACTATGTAGTTTCTAATAAAGCTCAAATAAGTTTAGTGATTTTTTTTTAGTTAAATGTCACTTTAAGCATAGACAAACAGGTTCTATCACATAGCTTAAACTGAAGTCATGCAGTTGGCATGGTCTTAATAGCCTAGCAGCCTTGTCTAATACGGCAGTGGTTGTAATGATGAACAAAAGCTATTTCCTTGATTTCATGACATATGGTTTTGCACACCAATTAAGTTGAGTGGTCGTGAAACACAAACACTAGGCATTTCTCAAATATAGCCTCCAAAATTAATTGATTATCGACCTGATCGGCAAGAAGAGTCACATTCGAACCAGCAGCAAGTGCCACAACTCTGAACTTATCTGGATTCTCTGCAACTATGTCCAATGTCTGCAGCATATAAACTTGACATCGTTAGCAACCGAAGGTTGTCATCATATAAACACATATGCGAAGTGATAAATTAAAAATCACCGGTTCTGAACAAATGCGCCTACTTCCACAGTCACAGACAAGCACTCAAGCACACAGATAAAAGCTTCATCTCAGCGTAAGCAGTTACTTTAATCAGATATTTCACCTGGGTACCAATGGAGCCAGTAGATCCAACAATTGAGATAGGCTTTGGACCATCCCAACTTTTACAGCCCGGTTCTGCAACGGCCCGTCCTGGCCAAGCCGGAGGAGGTGGCTGAGCTATACACTGGACTCTCTTTGCAGCAGTTCTTCCACATTCCTTCTTTTTCAAAGCAAAGCCACCTGAAGGAATTCACCAAAATACACAAAAAGCTAAAAATAGAAAAAGAATCATCCTTAAAAAATCTCTCAAACCAAAAGACAGAAAGGTAATTAAAGTTTCAGATTTTAGAACTGTCTTGGATAAATACTCTAGGCAGATAAAGATAGCAAAGAAGAATCAGACTTTTAAACTAACAAATCAAAATTGCACCAAGAAATACTATAAGTCAACTCGCATACAGAAATACAGACAGCCCACAAAGACGAGAAACCCAAAAAAAAAAAAAAAAACTTAGAGCAATTATAATATGATGATAATTGCAAAAATTAAAAATATAACCAACCCTGCACCTTATCAATTTCTTTTCTGTCATACAGAACAAAATTATACATGATATACATGGAACAGAAAAACACAATTAAGCTCTCCAATCGAGTTCCACTCAACAATTCAAACATGCCAAAAACATTAATAAACCAATGAGACACACAAACACACGAATATGTATGTATAGGAGGAGAACCTCGGAATTTGAGGAGATTAAGGTTATGATTGGATTTAGAGATGTCGAGGAAAGAGAAGGACTTGATATCTGTCGGCGAGAGCAAATTCAGAGCCATGGTGTGTCACTCTACTACCAGTCAAATACTCTTGCGCAGTGTATTGAAATTTGAAAATGGAAGGTTTGCGTTAATTCAAGAATATGAAATCTTCACAAGGAGAGAGAGAGAGAGAGTGAGTTGTGAGATTTAAGTACTGTATGGATTAATTTGTCGAGTACCGTGTGTGTCACGAGGTGCAACCTACGAGAAGTATAAAATCAAGAAAATAATGGATCATGAACAATTTTTCATAATTTATTTATTTTATTTTTTGTTGACTTTTTAATTCTCTTATTTGTACAAATGTTCCTGAAGTATGACTCTCGTGTATAATCAGAACTTATCATTTCGATTCTGAGTGCGAAATCGATCTTTTATGCAACTTTCATCCACCTTGTCCCTATAATGGGCCCGTGCTTCACTAGCATAATTTAAAAAATAGTAATATCTAATATAAGTGGTATTACATTACCAATCTAATTGTCAACATGTAATGTCTTAATAAATAAATTATAAATATTTGTATTTAATTAAACATATAATATAATTACGCTCGTAATGTCACCTAAACTCGTGTTCAATCCACCTAGTACTAACTAACAGTACTCTAATTTAAAAGGT
This sequence comes from Fraxinus excelsior, assembly GCA_019097785.1. NCBI lineage: Eukaryota > Viridiplantae > Streptophyta > Magnoliopsida > Lamiales > Oleaceae > Fraxinus > Fraxinus excelsior. The sequence continues at coordinate 33,204,920 of CM032632.1, forward strand.
TCGTGTATTGTTGATCGACTTATTTAAAGATTAAACAACATCAATTTCAACCACAATGTGTGAATAACTATTAGTCTCTGTTTGAGCCACATTAATTTTCTCATTTTTATTTTTCTACTCATTTTCAGCCACACATTCTTCAATAAAATAATATTTTTCATCACATCAATAACTTTTCTTTCATTTTCAATCACATATTCACCATCACATCAACAGTAAAAATTCATTCCATTGCAACTCTTTAAAATATACTATGAAACAATTTATATTATAATAATCTCATTAATTAGCCATTGACAGGGATTAAAACAAGATTTTTAGTAGATTTTGATAAAATTTGATGAAATACGTGATTCAAAAATTTTGGATTCCGTAAAATATGTAATTAAAATTAATTGCTAACTTTGACTTAAATTAAACCTTATTATATAACCACCACTAATTCCATGAACTATTTGAAATAAACGCATTAGAATTAATCTAAACGTGTATGCTTCCTATTCAGTGAGAGAAATGGTCGGCCAAAGGTGCGCACCTGCATAAAGCGCCCCTTTATGTGAAAAATAAATAAAAAGAATTCGGACGTGTTAAACTTTAATTGCATACGTGTCAAATATTTGTTGGTCCAAACATACAAGAATCTTAAAATATTAATTTTATAAATTGAGTTTATGAACAAGCTTGTGTGTATCACCGGCAAATAAATAGTTAAGACAGGTAAAACATGTACTCAAGAAGGTCCACGACCTAGATTGATGATCTCCATTGCACTTAAGAGTGATTTCGGCCTAAGGCCCCTCAAATAAGAGAGCTCGATTCATAATTTGTGAAGGTTTAATGTTCAGGAACACGTATTTGCTCGAGTTTATAATTTATAGACAACTATAGTAAGTTTTAAAAAAAATAAAATTGTTTTTAGTCAAAATTAAAAATAAGTGACTTATTCTGTCATATCAAAATAGATGACTATGTTAACTAATAAATAATTAAAGTAATAACTTTTAAGCTTAGCGAAACCTATCCTATTCATGAATCTAGTCCTAAATAATATGACAATGATATAAATGTGGCCCATGTGAAAAACACCTAACATGCAAATGGTCAATGGAAGTACAGTGAAGCAGTCTCTTTTCTTCCCAATAAATAAGAAGGCAGTTGTCAACAAGATGACACAAAAATATTCATGTAGTTGAGTTGTTGTCAATCTCGAGTGAAAAATATTGAAAAGTAACATTCATATGTTATTCGGAACAGTATTGTACACTGAATATGTACTATCCATCCATTTGCCAAAGCAACAAGGTTTTCCCCAGCACTTAAGAAATAAATTATTTATTTGGCAGTACTCATTCTTTAGGTTTAGCCAAACAAGATCTAAGATAAGAAACAAATAGTCAATCACAAGATAAGATACAGGTTATATAATCAACTTATTTTACCATATAATCTCAAGTTACTGTAGATCATCTCCATAGTGTATTTGATCTTTTCCAACTAAATAATACAAATGTACAAAAAGACGTAAAATTTCTTCGCAATCTCTTCGATTATTGTCATAATATGTATTACCAAGTGACATACGTACCTGATATCAATGTAAAATAGTGTCCTCAGTTAATCATGTTTCGAAATACGAGTTGTCTTCTTCTCTTTGTATCTCACTTGAGTAAAGCCCTGAAGTTCCTCCATTGGCATTCGCTACACCACCTGATTCAGAGATTCTTGTGATCTGGTGCAACTCATCTGTTACATCTGAAGAACGAGCCAGCAATTGGTCATCAGTCAATTGTTCTTTCGAATGAAATGTCTTCTTTGGCTGACGAATGGCTGCAGCGGCTTCTTGCATAGCAACAGGTGGTGGCTGGGGAGGAACCCACGACCGCTGAACTGGTCGCTCATTGCTAACTACATTGGAAGATCCAAACCTTTCTTCATCACCAGCTTCAATTTCAGTGATTCGGGCATTTTTCTGTTCCCACCAAGGTACTTTATTGTCTGCAATTGACTGATTATCATTGAACTCATGATATAAGGCATCGCCACTTCCTTGCGACTGAAGAAAATTGCTGGAGCTGTTCAGAGCTTGACCAACCTCCCAAGGCTGTTCGCAGGACAGGATGGTGTACTGTTAGTAAATATCTGTGGAGCTGACAAATTATCTCGACATTACCTTATTCATATTATCATTTATCAGTCAACAAGGCAAACTCGAAAAACTAGTAAAAAAATTAATTTTTTACTCGTTTCCCTAGTCCTGCTTAATAAATTAAACGAACTTCTCTTTTCTTCTATAATTATTCCAGAAGGTGGAAGGGCGGAAGTAATGTTCAAAAGAATGATTGACTGGTTGAACAAATTAGCCAACTTGAAGCCAAAAGAATAGGAAAAACAAGACAAATAGAAATGTTAAAAGACGAACCTTAGCCCTTGGTGCTAAATGAGGATTTGGTACTGGTTGATTAGGATTTGGAGGTGCATCATTGATCTCCTGAGACAGATAATAAACATGAAAATTTCAAAACTATAAACAAGAAATGTCAAACTACTAGGTTAACGCAGTGGACTAACTCTAATGTTGGATGGCTTCTCCCCTCTCTGAATCATAGCCATAATCTGTAAAGTCGTTCTGTTTATTAGGGAAAATTCATGATCACGAACACATAAATCTTCTTATCTAGAAAACTTCAGGTAGCAACTGGGAGTGAAATATTTACCTCCATATATGATTTTGGGTGTGGAGCAACAGACGGTTCCACAGAAGCAGGCGGAGAAAAAGATCTCACTGATTAAAGAATATTCAATATATCACGGATATTAAAGAGCAAGTAAAACCTGAACAAGGAAAATCAACAATTGATCGAAAAATATACCCAAACGTGGACCATCATTCTTCTTGCCATTGGCGTAAGGTACCTGGAAAACCATGAAAAATATGGAATAAAACAACAGGCAGACTCATTCATAAAAGTTAGCTTCAAATATTTTCATAAATTTTATGCTGATAAATGATAATCAGCTCACCCTCAAACTCCTCTGTGAGACCCTTTCATCATCTTGTTCTTCAACAGTAATTCTTCCATGCATAGTACTTTGCCCTGATATTAATAGAGAAAACGGACCACCAACCAGAAATTCATTGATGAGACGATCCGTGGGAAAAACACTGATGTAAAGAAGACGATAAGAAAGAAATCAAGAATCATATTACCCCCCAAAAAAAAGGTAGATAAAAAGAGGATGTGAATGGTTAAGGGAGGTGAATAAATAGGGTCTCTTGTCTTTGGTCTCCGTTACTTAGCTCCATGCTAGCATGATGCAGCTCATTCTCCGTCCATCGAAGAAGATGCCATGTGTCCCTGGCACCTTTTTTAATTAATTTAAATACACAGTATCACAGATTCAAATCAAATATCTATTCCCATCGTGGAAAAGAAAGTTTATCCATAGGCGTCGAAATAATTTTTTTAGACTGAAGTGGGAAGAGAAGGAGAGAGCTAATAGGGATCATGAAGTTCCAAAAGAAAAATAAGGGTCATGATGAACATGTGCTCAGGACACATGGTCCACGAAAAATGGCACTTCATGAGTTAGGAGGAAGTTACAGGTGTAGAGCTAAGTATCATATGCTTAATGAATCATTCTTTTTACTTGGCCAATTGATAGAAACATGAAAGGCCTCAAAAGAAACACGTTGATATCAACTATATTGAAGAAAATTCCAATTTGCAAAGAATGTTGAACACACACAAATGACACAAAGGCCACTGAAACTGGAAGCGAGCTCTCAAGTGATGTATCCGGATAATTCTTGATAACTGTCTACACATCTGCACGCTACTTGACTTGAGGTAAGAAATAAAATAAGTCAAATCCCAACAAGGGGGAAAAAAGCACATACACAAAAATCTCAAACATGTGCACAGAAAGCAATTTCTCTACTAACCTTCCAGTTTATGTATGGCATTGCTCATTGACTTCATCTCACCAACTTGTGCATTTAACATATTGATAAGCTCCTCAAAGCATCTCTTCTCTGCCAAGAATGTGAATAATGACAAACATGAGTACTGCTTAAGAGTCACTCTCAAGAGCAACTAAAAAGCTGTAGAATAGGAAACATGAAAATGGTAATAGTCCAGGACAAATTGGCAGGAATCCATTACAAACCCACCTTCAGTTTTTGACATCAACATCTCCTGGCTTGTACGGGCTACATCAGAAGCTGCAGCAGCTGCAGCTTTTGCAGCAGCAGCAGCTTCTTCTGCCGCACTTGTTTTTGTGTTGTTTTTCTTAGGTAGGCCCTCTTCTTCTTCCAATACAACCTTGTGTACCCAAGCTTTCAACCTTGGAACGATTGAATTCTGACATGATCATGTACCGCATAATTATGAGATCATATTAGGAATAGTATACCGTTCGGATGTAAGTTATTTCCTCATGAAAGAGTAACAGTCCAGCAAATGACGACATATCATGTTAAATTCTAAGTTTTCAAAATTATACCTTGAAAAGTACTACTGTTCCAGCTCCTGAAACAGCAAGAAACCCTACAGCAAAAAGCGCATGAGACCAGTGGAATCGAGCGAATGTCCCCATTTTTGAAATGTTTCCTGCAGGTGTAACTTGTCCAGGCTGCAGAGTTTGTGTCGGGGCTTGCAATGGAATATTTGACAAAGATTTTAGTTGCCCATCTGCTATCAATGTGGAAGCAGAGAGATAGAAACATATTAGGTAGGTCAAGTTCGTATTGTTAAGACGATGAGAATCTCAATCAAACATTAAAATTTGTTACCTTGATTAGTGGCAACTGGGTCTGAAGCTGTAACAGCTGGGGTTGGATCCTGTAATTTACAAAAATCAGTAAGGCCATACACTTACCTTCCCCTCTCACAATCACCCACCAGAGTGCAAATAGATGCATACTTCACATAATTTGTTTACCCAAGAGTGGGAATGGGGAAGGGTTACTTACTGGAACACGACTGAAGGCTTCATCTATCTCCTCTTTCGTGAGTCCCTTCCTTTCAAGAAATGATCTTCTATAAACCACTGGAGATCCCCTAACTTTAGGATGTGAAAGAAACTTTACAGCATTTTGCACTTGATCCTCTCTAATTGGTTCTGAGTTTACAAATACAGAAGTTGGAGAACTCTCCTTTGCAGTCTCTGCCTTGGCATTTTGACGATCATCTACTGCTGCTTGTGTAACCTGCGAAACTGTAATTCAAATTGGATACTATTATCATCAGCAGCCAGATTTTGACACAAGCATATCTGGGAAAACTGAGGGAAAGACTGATTACAATTTCTACGTTACTTCCATCAGCTTGTAGCTTATAATATTTGCTCTGTAGGCCAAGGTTATAAATATAAAAGCTGGCTCACATTGGATAATGTGCAAACATCACGCGGATTGTTGGTACACAGAATAATCAGAACAGAAGACAAATACTATGGATGATGGACAGGAAGCACGAAACTGGTAATATCTCGTGTGTTTAAAACTGATTAGCATAAAAAGCGCCTTCTTTAGAATAGTTCTTGCCTCAAAAAGAAGCAAAAAGAAAAAAAAAAGGCAGAATCATTCATCAGAAACGAAAGCAATTTAAAGTCAAATGCCCAGAAGCTTAAATTCCGTGGGTTTTCAAGACCATAAATTGAGAATGTAACTGGAAACTGGTTCAGAAAATAACCTTTCATAAAATTGGAATCAGAAATCAATTTGGCGATCATGTGCACTTGTCATTCTCACAAAATGTACAGATATTTAAACCTTGATGTGGAAAATGCAGGTTCATTATATCAAATTTACTCATTAATTCATTGAATAATGCTAGTTAACACCACTAGCGTTTAGCACTGGCCTAGGTGTCCATTGAATGTCCTTTAATTATAGGACATCTTAAATGCAGATATGACTTATATTTAAGAATAAAAAAAGGCACCTTATTTAACTTTTCCAATTACAACCCTGCCTTGGTTCAAAATTTATCTGGTAATGAACTAAAAAATCCACTTTTTGCAAATATAAGTATACTCCATAAAACTAGTTTTGCCTCTTTTCACCAAGGTGGGCTTTAAAAACACACCAAATTCGTAAATTACATGGAACTTTATATGTATGTTCCCTTGTAACAACCAACATAAAAAATAGGCTAAAATGCCATAGATACTTATTGGGTTATGGAAGTGAAGCGGTCAAATTATACTGCAAACATGTAATCTGTAGAATCAGCAAATCGTGTATTTCTCATCGACATCCACTACACTAAAGCAACTAGAATTTCCTTTTACTAAAATGCAGCATGTCTAGCTAAGCTTAAAAACTTTACTTATAAACAAATATACTTATTAGTAAATAAGTAATTTTTTTTATTTGGTAAAATTAATAAAAGCAAGATACATATATTACAGTATAGTAAGTAAGAAAGAAGTAATTGAAAAGTTATTCGTGCTTGATTAAATTTCATATTTTTAAACTTTCCCAAAAGTAAAACGTACATTAAAGCATAAAAAAGAAAAAGAAATATTTAATTTCACCAATAAAGATACAATTAAAGAGAAAACAAACCTGGGTTTTGGGGCTTTTCATCTATGGGATTTGGCGGAGAATCAGATTGACTCGCCATCTACTGTTCAACTCTTTTTCCCGCACGAAAAAAAAAAAACCATAAATTCAGTACCAAAAAGAACTAAATTTTTTGAACCCAGATACGAAAAACAGAATAAAAGGGCAATAATTACCGAGGTAGAACAAACGAGACGATTGGTGCTCAGAATTATTGGAAGAGGAAGTGGGGTATGATTATGGAATTTGGTTTTTGCTCATCTCTATGCAACAACTGAAACTAGTAGCTAAGGTCTGTGTGGACCCTTTCTAGATAAACGAAAAAAAAAAAACTCCAAAATCTTTCCACATAATTTCATCAGCTACGATCCAATATTTATCCTCTATAGTTTTTTATATCCTTTTGGTGCTCTTTATTTATTTTATGGGTTACAAGTTACAAGTTACAATTCACAATGTACTAGCTCTGTTTTCTAATGTTCTTTAAATGTCTTAAATATCATGCACGTAAAAAATAATTATTACACTAATCATATCTCAGTCTATTGAATTGACCAACTTGATTGAAATCAACCTTAACTAATACAAAGTTATCTCCTCATTTGGCCAAACCAATAGAGGAGAAGGCGACGAGAAGGGAGAAAAAACGTGGGAATGCATTGGGAGAGTGAGAAGGAGATTTAGGACGGCCGAAATGCAATAAAAGGAAGTGCAATGAGACCGAAGTATAATAGGAGATGAGGTGGGCAGGGATTTAAGGGGCTTAGGTTGGTTGAAATGTAAAGCGAAGATTGAGACAAAACATAAATAACGTAGGGTGTATTTTAAAATACAAGAAGTTTGTATACATGAGATGATTTCTCAAAATGTGCCTTATTTTATCTTTACACCCTGTATTTTTTTTTAATTTTTTTTTTCACTTCTGCTCAAAATGAACTTTTTGTATCATATTTTAGGGGTAATTGTGGCAAATGTTTCAAACATTTGAAACATTAGCAGATTTTCTTCAAATCTTTAATTTGTAGCAGCCGCCACCTCTAACATATTCAAACGTTGCAGGTAAGACCATTATGGACGATTTCATCCACGATCCAAAAATTTAACTTTGATCATATTTTTAATATTTAAAATAGAACAAAAGAGCAACTTTCTATTTATCACATTAAATAATTAAATTATAAAATGACAAATAAGACAAAACAAAACAATCCTCCTCTTTCGCTCACCCCTACCCCCACCTCAAACCCAAAATCAGCCACCGTCATCGCCACCTCGACCTCGACCTCGACCTCAACCTCCACCAACCACATTCCATCGGCCACCACCATCCGCCCCATCACAATCGCCACCAAACAAACTTCACCACCCAACCCCAAATTCCAAATTAGAACCAAAATACAAGTCATGTAAAACCAAAATTTGGTAAACAAAACCCCAACGAGCAGTAAAGAAGCTTCGTTGGGGTTTTGTTTACCAAATTTTGGTTTTACATGACTTGTATTTTGATTTTAATTTGAGATTTGGGGTTGGGTGGAAATTATAAAGGGGTGGATGATGGAGGTTGATATCAAGTGGTTGGTAGAGGTGACGGTGGTCGGTGGCGGAGGTTGGGTGGTTGATTCTAGGGGATGAGAGGAAGAAGGTAATTGTTTTGTTGTGTTTTATTTCTTATTTTCAAATTTAATTATTTAACGTGATGAATAGAAAATTAATCTTTTGCCATTTTTTTAAATATCAAAAATGTTGTCAAAATTAAATATTTGGTCAATTGACGGAATAGTGGATGAAAACCGTCCAAAAAAGCTTCACCTATAATATTTGGAAAGGTTAGGGGTGACACTGCAATAAATAAAAAATGTGGGGAAAGTGTGCTAATATTTTAAACGCTTGAGACTTTTGCTGATTTATTCTCAAATTTTATTCTAAGTATAAAAAAATTGACAGCTGTGGGATTTGAACCCACGCCCTTTCGGACCAGAGCCTAAATCTGGCGCCTTAGACCACTCGGCCAAACTGTCACAATGGTTATCCCTAGCAAAATGTTATTATAGTATAATAAATTATCCTGAATTAAGAGTTAAGAAGAAATAAATAGAAAAGATCTGTGACTGCACCACCACAGCCGCAGCCTCCCCTCAGCGGCTCAGTCCCTGCCTTCAGAAAACTCAGTTTATCCTTCTCCTTGACCGGTGGTCCCTTTGGGTTAAGCGTCATTACTTCAATTTCTATCTTTCCACCTGGTAAACCATCTCCTTTTTAATTCTTCCGGTATCGCTCATTTTCTTGTTCTTCTCTAGTTTACGTTCTTAATAATTCTTGATGAAAAATTTGTAGTAGACCTATTTTAGTGATTAAGTAATAAATAAAAACACTATTCAAAATAGTAATTAATGATGGGAAATTTTGAAATAGAGCTTTTTTTTTTGTGAATAATTAATTAAAACACTATTCAAAATTATATTTTGGATTATATTTCATATTATAAATATAATAATATTGTGGGAATACATTAATTTCCCATTAAATGGCAAGCATACTTCAAAGATTGTGACTTAATTTCTAAAATAATGTAATCTGTTATTGATCGAAGATCAATTTACTAGAAATGTATGTTGATTGTTATGACATCAATTCTTTTGAAAATCAAAAGATTTTTAGACAAAATATTATTTCAAGTTAGCTAGAAGTTATTTTGGTTGTATTAATGTGTAATTCTAGTTGAAAGTATGCTACAAAATAATATTAAGAAGTATTTCCTGCAGTGTACTGGAGTTTAAGGTGGAATTATCACTTAAGAATTGTTTTTTACGATATTGGACTGGGTATTAATTAATTTCTGTGTTTAAAGCCAGTGTAGAGTCCCAGAATCCTATTAACATTATAGAGAACGAAAAAGATGACTCCAGCCGCATCTAAGCTTTACACAGGTCCCTTCTTCTCTCTGTACGCACGTGTAATTATGTATATATGCATCTTCATCACAGAAGTGTCAACTAACTTCTTTGTTATTTTTCAGATGATGTTAGCCTATTGATGGTGCTAATCGACACCAACCCATTTTTCTGGAACTCCATCAATTCCACTCTCTCCTTCTCCAAATTCCTCTCCAACGTAATTCCCCTTTTTGGCTCCTACCCTCTAATTCCTGCATATTATGTTCGTTTCCATAACTAAAAATTAATATTTATTTCTACTCCATAGGTACTGGCATTTTTGAACTCTATACTTTTACTAAATCAGCTAAACCAAGTTGTATTGATTGCGACGGGGTACAATTCCTGCGACTACATTTTTGATTCCTCAGCCTCACATAATCAGAACCTAAGAGCAGAGAGTCTGCTGCAGAAATTGGAGGAGTTTGTGGAGAAAGACGAGTCACTGTGTCGCGAAGACTCAGTTGATGGCCCTGGATTTTCTCTTCTTTCAGGCTCCCTTTCCATGGCTCTCTGCTGTATCCTTTTATTTCTAATAAGATAATATACCTTCATCTTTATTATTTCTGTAGTATAATGTTTACTTGGGTATATGTGGATTGTTCAGAAACGTTGTTTGATATGACTTGAATGAACGAATCAGATATACAGAAGGTGTTTCGGTCAGGGCCACTTCATCCACGGCCTCGGGTAAGTTCAATTATTCACACACACACGCACACACATATTTTTTTTTTTTTGTTCAGAATAAAATTTGGAATTTAAGTTATTTAGGCACTTCAGATTAATTGCGAGAAACAAAGAGAATTAAAGTTATACTTTGCAACTTGTCGCAAATATTGTCATCTTACATGCACAGTCCTCGTCCTGTAAACAATTAGAAGTATTGTTTTCCATAAAGGATATACTATTGATGTTTGTTTGCTGTAATTCACTCTTTCTTATTACTGTTTATAGTACAAATGTTCTAGCACTCGATATGATACCCTGTTATGTTGGATAGTAAATCTCTGATGAAGTACTGTCCAATAATTACAGATTCTATGCTTGCATGGATCTCCAGATGGACCTGGACAGTATGTTATTTAAGATATTTTGGAACAGCTATGATTTAATCCATCTGCTTTTGGCTAAAGGTTTTCTTTGCAGATATGTGGCAATTATGAATGCTATTTTCTCTGCTCAACGCTCGATGGTAAATTGTGTACATTTAAAATTAATTATTTCTGGTACTAAATGTGTTAAAATGATTCTTATTTTGTGATAATTTTAATGTATTATTACGTTATCAATGTGAATGTGCGACTTGATTGCCACTTTGACATAGACTTCATAAAGACCAATTGCTTTTCTCACGTTATGAGATATATCAAAAATAATATAAGAAATATCGAAAAATACAATTGGGACCCTATACTTACATTGTTACACCTCAATAAAAGATCCTGGTGTTAACATGATATTCTTTTTTCTCTCTGCTCAAATTCATCACTACAACTGACTGATAAAATATATCAAACGACGAAGAAACCAATGTAAAGAACATTTAATTTGAGTGGAACAGTGAAATAATTCGATTATGTAATATAAGTCTGATAATAGAATAGGTCGAGCTTTTCACTTGATCCCTATCTGGTTTTGCATCTATTGTAATTTCGACATGCCCTCACCTTAGGATGAGAGGAGCTGTTGGAGAAATAAAAAGGATGATCTCTACACTCTTTACTCTGTAACAAACTTCACATGTTATAATCTAGAGGAGTTACTCAATTGGTCAGGCATTGAGTTTGCTCCCTAATAGTCATCAGTTTGAGTCCCCTCAGAGCCACTGAAGTGAGTATCCGGCCGTAAATTTCAGGGCCCCATGGGATTAGTCGAGGTGTGCGTAAGCTGGCTTGGACATCCACGGTTATCTCAAAAAAAAAAAAAAAAACTTCACATGTTATGCAAACTTATTATTTCCATTGAGCCTCATCAGCTTGACTGTTTACTCTTCTAGCGTTCCGTTGTTTATGGACATTTTCACTCTTTCAGCTCCACTTGCAGCTCTGAATCATCGTTTTCCTCCCCCCCAAGAATACCTGTAATGGTAGTTGAATCACCCTCCAGGACTATCCTCCGTGTAATAAGCTGGAGTGCAACCTTTAATTTCTTGCTCCCCTGCAAACAGCTTAAACATACTAAATATACACATTGAACAAACTGAAACAGGCAATGGTTGTAGACTTAAAAATGTATGCACTAATAAAGTATGATAGAGAATGGTGGAACCAATATTTTAGGTGCCTCTAAAATTGATATGTATTGTGAAGTGAAGTGTTCTAGTGAAAAACATCGGCTTAACTGCAGAACCTACAATAGGTCTGTAGTATAACTAATTTTATCAATACTAGTCTTTGCCCTTGCAATGCACGGGCTTTATTATTTTTAAGGTAATGTTAACGTGTGTGCAAACTAGATTTAGATATGTCAAATATTCTCAATAAAATACTCGATACCCCTCTTTGTGAGAGGTTCTCTCATTAAATAGGATTAAAATAACAACTAAATATGGAAGCAATCAATTACAATATTAATTAGTAGTAAAAACAATTTATCCATATCTAATACAATTATAATAATATAATCGTAATTTTCGATGATTTTCGGAATCTTATTCAATATTCGACGATCTTCAGAATCTTATTCAAACTCCTTGACAAGACAATCATCAAATTCACCATTCACCGGATATTGGACCCTTCAATTTGCAAGATGGAGTTACTCATGAAACCAGAAGGGAACAAAAAAATGTCGTGCAAAAGAGACGTGTGAACACTTGAGTATAAGGAAGGCTAAATCATTCAATTTCTTACTGTAATATATAGTACCTAACATGACTATTTTTTCAACTAAGTTCATAGGCCTGCTGAAAGGAGCAATCTAAAGAGAATTAGTTGCATATGCTCTAGACATATTCAAAGCATAAGAAAATCAATTTTAGTTGTATAGTCTAGTGAGTAATAAGACGTCAGATAATAACAGAAGAACATATTTTAACAGAACTCTCATGTGAATACAAGTACAACCATGAACAAACTTTTGCCAAAATAATTAATCATAGTTGGTAAATTCGGTTGCTTATTTAATTAAAATAGAAAGGGGCAAATTTATTTGCTAAGGATGTGTATCAACATATAGAAAGTAAAACAGTATGAAACTAAGTATACAAATTGAAGTGATCCAAAAGACTCGGTATTTTTTACCTCAAGGCTCTTAGAACTTTTTAGTACCGAGGTGAATGAAGCAACACAAACGTGTTCGCATCTTCCCTCTATGGCTTTCCTCTTACCAGCTACATCAAGAATGACAGTGTCGTCCTTATAAATTGTAACCTACAACATATAAAAGCGGAAAGAAACTTCAATCAAGGAAAAAAAAGTCTTTCGATGAATCACTAAAAGCTCAAAAGCATATTTATAACAAGAGAATGAAATGTGTTATTAGCAATACAGTATACCTTTTTCCATGGGCCAGTCATATCTAACTCCACATTTTCTAGATTCAATCGAAGCTCCTGTTGTAATAATAAGACTAAAAACAACAAGAACATGAGAAAGATTAAAACCTGATAAGATGTCAACTATAGAGCTAAAGCTTAAATCTAAATTAAAGAAATCACCAAACTACCTCAAGTTTTGATAATCTCACAAGTGCATCCATTCGAGTATTATTATGTTTCTGCTTCTCTAAATCAGCACCTTCCATAATCTCCATCATTGTTGTCAGCAATTCTGAAGCCTGGAAAAATTACCCATAGTTTGAAAAAACGTAAATGGGTACTGAGGCCTTTTTTTTTCACGAGGCGAGGCGTAAGCCTCAAAACGTTTTGAGGCGTAAGCCTCACCACAAACAAAAAAACTTCAATTGAAAAGTTAGAAAACGACATAAAAATATATAACTAATTGTTCCAATGAACAGTAAACAATCATGAATATTTTTTAACAAAAAAAAAAAAAAAGCAAAATCCAAAATATAATAATAAAGTTGAAAAAAACAAGACTTTAATCTAACAAGGAAAAAAATTACTGTCACAGCTTCCATACATCACAATCCTATACGTGGCATAAATCCATAATGTGTCAAACACTCACGTCGCCACCTTTCTCTCCCAGTCCTCCTTATAACATTCAATAGTCGTAGCAGTCGGTGGATTTGTAGATCAGTTATCTGGAAAAATGGCTGCAAGTTCTTTCGTGAAAAACACAATTTTTAAACTTTCAAAGGGTTTTTCTCATACCCCTTCTCGACTTCTGCCTCGCAAAGTCTCTAGGGTTTGCTTCACTTTTGCCTCTAAATATTCTGAGGTATGCAACGTCACCCCGCAAAAGGACCAGGTCTGAGGCGTACAAGAGGCGTACAACAGATTCAATTGAGGCGTAAGCCTCTCAAGATTAGCCTCAAAAATACCGCCTCGAGGCATACAACATGAGTCTCACAGCGAGGCGGGCCTCAAGAGGGTTTTTTAATACCATGAAATTACCAAACAAGTGTTGACTGTGGAATTGGTATTACAAAGGCATAGCAACTAAAGGTATCATAACAACAATCAAGGAAATAAATATATTCAACAAACAGAAGAATGAAAAGGAAAGATGGACGGGCGCTAGAAAGTGTTTAGAACTTATGAACAAAAATGGGTAAAAGTTTCGCAAACAAGTAGCTCCTAGTTGATCAGAGAATATAACAACTGGTAAGCATGTTTAAATTAGAGAACAATTCCTATGATTAGTATTATAAAGAATACCTACATCATTGAATCACAAACAATTTAGTAAGACAAATTATTGTAGCACAGTTCATAACACTGGTGTTAAGAATGGAACAAGTGAAAAGAGTGGAGAGTTTAAGCTTGTTACTCATGGAGGACAATTAAGTCCCAAACATCTTGAGGCTCTATCAAGACCTTTCTGGACTTATGTATCGCATAATAATAAGAGTAACCATCTTGATTCACTTGCTCTAGAATGACTTGTATTTTATCTCTAAATGTGCACTTCTCACAGTAAGAAATGAATATTCATTGTTTGGCTTTATCTAGATTAACAATAGTCACAAAGGAAAAAAAAAATGCAAGAACTCATTTTACAACAATGTATAAACATGGACTTAAAAAAATAAAAATAGACCAGCTATCTCCTATATAATTAAATACATCTACATGTCTTGAGGTTCACATAACAGAAAACCCATTGTCAAGTCTTAAAAAATAGCTAGAGCATAGAATACTTACAATGAGTTTACACCAGCGAATAGAGTGACATGGTTTTGAAGTAACTTTATTAATCACTTTAATAATTATTTCAATAATAGTACATCAAAATAACATGGAATAGCGCTGAAGTATTGACATCTTGTACTTGTTGTTTGGCATGCTCTTCAAGTATTTTCTCTAAACTCTGTTTCTTCCCTTCCAATTTAGCAACATGATTCTCTCGATCTTTGATAGCCTCAGCTGCTTTCGCAGTCACCCTTTCTGCGCTGTCTCGTTCTCTCTCTAAATCTGAAGATGAAGTTGAATCTGTCTCAGAATCAGACTCACCATCGCTTCAGGAAGAAGGACCCTTCTTCATAGAACTCGAACTTCTGGAAACTACTTTCGACTTATTGATCTTTAACATTGCACTCTTAAACCTCTCGCTATCCTTTAATTGACACTTCATATCGGATTTCCTATCAAGAGAAGCTGGGACCATCTCCATGGGACAATTGTCATTTGTCAAACCATCTGTAGGACGTAGCTTTTCTCCATCTCCAATGCTATTCACCTCTTCATTTTTTCTTATATTTGTCTCATTCTTGTTATCAGGTACAAATGCATCACTCATGTCCTTTCGAACTGATTCACCTCCCTCACTCTGCAACTCAGTAATTGAAGTTCTTGCCCTCCACTATCCGAACTACCACCACCAATTGCGTTATTCTCCAACTCAACATTAGATTTTCTCGAGTTAATTTAAAGTTCTAGATAATCAGGAAATTTAATCTATTGAAACTACTTTTGATGGCTAAAAGTGCTGTTTCATTATCACAGTAGGTAGATGTTAATTGAGTTGATAAAAGGAAACGAAAGGGAATTATGTACACAGCCTTCTCCATATATAATTGAAGCACAAAAACCAAATATATATTTCCTTGCCAACGAACTTGAGAAATGTAACAAACGATTTTCTTGGGTACGAGTGTGTTTCCATTTTTATTCCATAGCGATTTTTAGTTCTTTTTTGGTGATGTATCAAGAACACAAGTAAAACCCTATATATCATTTTTGTAAATCATGGAGCAAAGATGAAATGGTTCAAATCTTGAAAATTCCTATATATCATTTTTGTAAATTAAACTCATATCGTCTAACTTCTCTGTGACAATTTTACAAACACATACAACTCTTTAACTCCCATCACTCTTTAATGTGTTTCTCAGCTTTATTACTTTTTCCAACTCCACAAAACATTTAACTCATAGAGGAAATTTCATCCAAATTAAAATTTCTAACTTACCTTAGATTATATTATTCTAAGAATAAAGATAAAATGGTTCCAACTTCAAAATTGTTAGTCTTTCATTTTCCTTTCTCTGTTTCATGAAAAGAATGCTAGAAAACCTTCAAAATTCAATCAGTTCAAAAATCCAACAAAACCTTATTTCTTAAATTCGACAAATTATAAAGCCATGTGAACAAAAGCATCCATCATATAATGCCCAAAACACCCAAATGCATTTTTAGTAAGATCCCACATCCACAACCCAATTATTATTTTTTTTTTTCAAAATTATACTATAATTTGAAATCAAATCTACAAAAAATGTCAAACCATCAAAATTAAAACCTAAATAATCACGAATTTTAATTATATTCACTGTAATCCAACAAGAAAATAGAAAAAAAAAATCCATTTCAAACACAATAGAATTATCCATCTGATGCACTCCATTTATAACTGTAAAAATGCATAAAAGAATTGGAAATTAAATAGTCATTCGATTCTCCTCTAAAAAGATAGCGACAAAATAAAGGAAACGGAGACACCGACCTGGGTTTGCTTATTTAGAGAATCTACTTCTCCAGAAGATTTATTATGATAGGAAGTAGAGTTGGAGGACTGGGTTCCGGGCAATTCCATCATTGGAGATTCTTGGTCTCGGGCTCCTAGATGTAAAATATTTGGGGTTGTTTAGCAATTGCTTGGAAGACATGTTTGGAATATAGGGTGGGTTAGGGCTACCTAAATTCAGTCGGTGAATGCATAAATCTGATGATTCTCTTTCTGATATTTCATATACAAGATATTTATCATAGAACCAGATAATGAACAGTAAGTGTGAAAACGAAGGTGCGGAAATGAATAGTACACGCCCCCATCCCTTCTTTTATAGTAGTAGTGATCTTCCAATGACACTGTTTTGTAAGCTATGGAAAATATTCATTGATCTTGTCGTATATTTACTTAAATGATTCTTCGTAAATTGTTTGTATTAAATGCAAATGGTTCTTGCAGGTACCTGTGGATTCATGTATACTGGGAGCCCAACATTCTGCTTTCCTGCAGCAGGTAGCATTTTGTTAGCATTCTGCAGATTATCACTAATTTCTTTTGTTCCTGATAACAAGTTTTACATTGGTCTGGTGATTTCTAAGGATGCATATTGTATGCAGGCTTCTTATATAACTGGTGGTGTATATCTGAAGCCTCAACTTTTGGATGGGCTTTTTCAATATCTGTCGGTAGGTACCTCTCGTGATGGCACCATTAAGCCCCTGTTTGATGGAGATTTAAATTAGATTTTTAGTAGATTTTGATAAAATAGATGGTTGAAAAGTTGTGGAACCCTGTTAAAATTAAAATCTAGATTTTAATCAGTACCGAGCAGGAGCTAAAGTAATATATACCTCCCCCATCATAAGATCGTTCTTGTTGCAGCCAAATATAAAATCTTTAGCATTCAAAGGTGATGTGAATGGTAAATGGCTACCAGATAAGTGTCCGGTTAGATTTTTTTTGGCAATTTAGTTCTTTTATTTTTGGAAAATAAAAGGTCGTGATCGAAATTATAGAATTCATAAAGGTGTAATGTAGTGTAAATTTCATTACTAGGAAAATGAATATTATAAAAAATATTCGAAAGTTGAAATAATTTAATTTGAAAGAAGAGGTTTGACCTATAAATGTTATTAGTCCACATGTTTTTTTTTTGGTCAAGAACTTAGAATTTCTAAATACCAGTGTGCGTGCGTGAGAAAAACATGAACATACACTCTGTGTGTGGGGGGCTGGTTCAGTGGCTCGCATTGGCTTGTTGGGGAGCTGAGAAACTAAAAAAAAA
Source organism: Fraxinus excelsior (assembly GCA_019097785.1). Taxonomy (NCBI): domain Eukaryota; kingdom Viridiplantae; phylum Streptophyta; class Magnoliopsida; order Lamiales; family Oleaceae; genus Fraxinus; species Fraxinus excelsior. The sequence continues at coordinate 33,222,785 of CM032632.1, forward strand.
AAATTGTTTTTTCAAAAGAAAAATAAAAAATTGTTGGTGAGCACGAGTGGCTCGTGAGTTGGCTCAACTCGCCCCACCAATGGGCGAACTGGTGGGCCGAGCCGAGTTGACGTTTTTTTGAAGTGAGCTAGCTCATGTTTGCTCGCCCCAATTACGAGCACGAGCTAGCTCGCCAAGTGGGATGATCCGAGCTCGACGGATCCCTAAGTTGGTGGGAGGAAGCAGAGTGATGTCCTTTCTTTTCTTTCTTCTTTTCAAGGAATCCTTCCTCCATCCATACGGGGTTGTTTTCTTCTTTGGGAAATCTCACTTTGTTTGAACATGGTTTTCATGGACACTATGGTTGCTGTACCAGTCACTTCTTTATTTTATTTGGAATTACATTGCATTTCATTAGTACCAATAATTTTATTATTATTATTATTATTTTTATTTCAATATGAATTTTGCACAGAGTATATATTGTGGACTTAATGCGTTTTTCAAAAGTTAGAATTTACCTTCTGGTCCTTATGATAGTGATCATTCTTCACTTTGATTCGACTAGCATTCCAGAGATTTGCATGGAGTTAGTAGTAATCCTGCTTTCATAACAAGTTTCCTATTTTATTGAATTAGTTGCCTTCTTATCATTGGTTTATGTGCTGTCGATATAATGTAGGAAGAATCTTGTTTTTGTGTCATCAAAATTTGCGTGTTGCAACTGCTTCCCTTCCTCTGCAACACTATCGGGTATTAATTTATGATTATTGTCACATGCAGACAGTTTTTGCAACAGATTTGCATTCTCGCAGCTTTTTACAACTTCCTAAGCCTGTGGGGGTGGACTTTCGTGCGTCGTAAGTTGCTTCAGGAACCTGTGCATAATGGCATTATTATTATTGTCTTCCCTTCTTATCTATGCATAATTTTCTTCTTTATATATTATCACTGTTTACTAAAACTCAATAATGTTTTTCCACTACACCTGCGCTGCTATCTTTTTATTTATTTTTACATATTTTTTTCTCTTGTATACACCAATCAGAACAGGATTCTCTCCAATTTTATCAAATAAGCTTCTCAGTGGCCTATAGCGTACAATTAATGTCTTGCTGTTTAAGTAGCTTTGAAGCAATAATTGTAGTTAAAAACCTCTCAAGTCTTAAGTGACGAGTGAATTATTAAATCTGGCATTTATTTTGATTTATATATATATCCTATAATGGTACAGGTGGTGCATGGTTGAATTTTTGGAAAACTGATTTCCAAGCTCGTCCACAAAATTGTGTTTGTTAACTTGCATGAGGACAGCTACACACTTTTTTAAACTGCAAGCATGAATTGGAATGGATTATCGAGTGAAGAGAAAAGTAAAAAAGATTCTAGGTGCTTTAAATTGTTGATTTTTGATACTTTAAAATCTGCAGGTGCTTTTGCCACAAAAACACAATTGACATGGGCTACATATGCTCTGTTTGTTTGTCAATATTCTGCAAGCATCACAAGAAATGTTCAACCTGTGGGTGAGCTCCATTTCTCTTACTACTTCCATTTCACGTTGTGTTGCATTACATATTGGTTTCAGTGTCATAATCTTTATGCCAGGGTTTAAAATACTGTTGTTACCTCTTAAAATATACTGGTTTCAGACAGCTGGCAAAAAAGAGATACACAAGCAACGCAAGAAAAAGCTTGACTGATGTCTATCTGATAAGTTGGGGAGTTGCCTCAAAATAACGAAAAATAGTATGAAATATGGTTTAGACTTAATTACATGAAAATTAGTTACTTTTTCACAAGGGTCAAAGCATTGCATACCTCCAATTCTGATGACTCATCATAGGCACAAGTGGGTCACGTTGAGACATATTTCTTTGTTTCTCTATTTCTATTTCTATTTTTATACAGAATGAATAACAAAAATTAAAAATGAATCTTATCGTAGCAGCAAAAAGAAAAATAGAGTGGTATCTCCAATTTACTGGAAGACTGGAAGCATGGCAATGAAAAGAATTCGAAAAATGTGTTTTATGCTCTCTTTTTCGTCAAATAAAATACATTTTCTTGATTACTCCACTCAAACTGATTTTAGAATTTAGATAAAATCATCAAGCATATCTGGAGTGGTTTTTATGTTTTTTAATCTCAAATACTTGTCACTGATATCGAATTTCTCAAATTGAATCTTAGTTATGAGTACAATGTACCTCATTTGGATTTTGATGCTTTTTTTTGATATTTTTGTAATGAAGACATGCATAGTTAGAATTTTATAGCAGACGGGGAACATTCCTGTTCGTCTATCCTGCTTTTACCTGTGTTGTGTTAATAAAAGAGAGTAAGCACGAAGAGAACAATCAAAGAAAGACACGGGAATCCCATGAAGAAGAGATGCACTAAAAGCTTATATTTTACACGATCATTTAAAGTTTACTTCTGTCTGCCTTGAAACACAGGTCAGTCTTTGGTCAGTCTCAATCACAGGATTCCTCCACACCTGATCGGAAGAGAAAGACTTCAGTCGATAAGTGAAATAAGTTTTGAATGCGCCTCATCAAATTTTATGAACTACGCAGTTCACACAAATTGGGTTATTGGCTGTCCTTTTTGTTAGTTCAAGTCAATTGCTGGTTCAGGGCATCATCTTTTGATAATACTGTTTGGCTTTAAATTCTTTAGCCATTGGCAGATACCATGTTGTTTCTGTTGTGAAGTAATAGTGTGAACATTTTTACATTCTTTCTTCTAATATGATGGCATTTCATATACTGTGGTCAGATAAAAACATTGAACTGAGGTTTTGATAGTTCAGTACTCAGACACACTATTCTTGAACAGCTTGAAATAAGGTCCTCTCTTGGCACTATTATGCATATGAAAATATTAGTCAAGAATCGAATTCAATTGTCAACGATATTGGAGGAATTAAAATTACATAGATTTCCTACTCCATTCAATTGTTTTAATTCATTTCATGCCTTGCCAATCTGGGAAAACAACGTTTTTTTTATACACTGCATACAATATTTCATTACAAGAATGTGTGGTCTAATGGGCTCTGTTTTTTAAAGGATAAAAGTTTTGTCAGGTACTCGATGCCTTTTGAATTGAAATTTTCCTCCGAGGGACGCTATTGATCTCCAGCGGTGATGAACAATAGTTTGTTGGCAGTGTCTATCATCGCATTGTCCAATATTGAACATATTTTTATTTATTTAATAATATGACAGTAGTCTGGTTTGTTTTCCTCCCACTACATTTATCTTTGATAGATGACCTACTCAATCACTCAGCACGGCCTGGATGGACATACCCTGCAGTCAGACTGGGCACACAGCACGAGCCATTCTGTGAACTGGACCGTGCTTTTTTACAAGCTTGGTGGTCTGGGTCTAGACGGTCTTAACAGATTTATACACGTACATATTTTTGCTAAATGCAGAGGAACTTGATGATTTATTTGTCCATATAATACCAATGTTAAAACTGCACAACAATCCTAACCACAAAAAGACAATGCTGTTAATCTATCAGTCTGTACAACTCAAGAAATTATCTGCAGTCATATTTCGGCGCAGAATGTTCTAAGAATTGTTCAAAAAAAATATTGACCGAAGGTGAAGAGATTAAACTGCTTCTCGGTTGAAGAGGTTGTAGCCAGATATAATAGAGCTCAAGGCAAAGGTAATGAAAGCAAGAAAAGACATTGCGATGGATGCACTTGCCCTTATCATGAACTCATCTTTCCCCCAAGTAGATGTCCATCCGTCCACCCTTGTTGCTGCTGAAGATGATGCCGACATTATAAGATATGCCAGAATCTGCCAGACAAGAAATGCAATGTTTCTTTGAGCAAGTATCCGAGGAACCAAACTATAATGTAAAATCTATAGTACAAGTATCCAAGGAACCAGACTATGGGTGTGTTTGAGCCACGTTATTTTGGAAGAATGTATTCTGAAATAGTAGATTGATAGAAAATGTGTGGTTGAAAAGGAAGGAAAAATTATTGATGTGATGGAAAATATTATTTAATTGAAAAATGTGTGGTTGAAAATGAGTAAAAGAATGAAAATGAAAATTTTAATGTGTACCAAACATGGGCTATAATGTAAAAACTATAGTGGATTGTATGGTAGAGCGGATTGACTAGATAGTATCCCGAGAGAAAAAAAGATACTAAAATCTAGTTCTTTATACTGTCTATTCTAGTTTGGAGCATTACTATGTACCTTTGTCGAACTATAGGTGTTGCCGCTGCTCCTTCATGAAAATTGTGCTTGTGAAACTCACATCTTTGACAAAAAATGAATTCAGTTTGCATACAAGGGGCGGTTTGAAATACAAAATTTAAATAAATACACATGCCCTTCTCTTACTGTGACCTAGTTTTTGAAATTTGTGAATGTGTAAGGCTTTCAATGAAAAACGCGAATTTGACATGCATGTGAGGGTGGGTGTGTCAAAAACTGAAGTAAAACAAGAATATACGTCAACTCTCTAAGACTTTAAGCTTGATCAGACGGTTCAACAACTAGTTCTAATAAAAGTGATCAATTGTAAATAAAAATGATGATATAACTCAATCTCTAGCAGCTGCATTTTAGAGTGACACTACAACCTGTTCAGAGGGTCACCAAACACTACCAAAATCTAATATACTACACGCATGTATTTTTTTTTATGAGAAGTACAATACAATAGAAGTTTGCATCAGCTGAAGAATACAGAAGGAAACTGCTTACCTGATCCATTGAGAAATTAAAATGGTAATGTAGATAGTGAGAGAAAACATGTTTCCCTGAGACCAAATGGTAGGTAAGATCATACGCTTGAAATCCCGAATATCCAAATCCAATGACATTCACTGCTACACAATACCTGTGCAACGATGAGACATAATTATAATCATAACATGGTCGTCGGGCAAATCTACTTTAAGAAACAAATGAATCACAATTCAATTAGAGGTCAGCAACTTGATTATATATGATATAAAATTTCATCTATGAATTCTTTCCTTCATCTGTATTCTCTCCTTAAATCCATATAACAGTAAACAAATTAATCTAAGAAATTTCAACTGCATGATATACACTTTGATGATACAGAATACACACCAATCCCGATGTCACCATAAAAGCCGAGCCCTACACCTAACGACGATACTTCAATCACACCTGGTTTGATAGCACAGCAGGAATTATTCCCAAAGATCATGGATCTCGATTAAATCCCCCCAATACTCCAACAATCATGTTAACTCCGCCCACAAAATTTTCATCCCCATTTTGCCTTTAAAATGCCTCTGACCTCACTTGCATAATTTACGAAAGCAAAACTAGCCTCAATTTAAAGTTATCCTCTCCTACACCTCTCAGCTTAATTAGAACATGATGGATCAAGATAATTATTTTATCTAACTTGATTTTCAAATTACTCTTCGTACTAATAAACTTAACTTTTTTGCAAGCAAGTAAATTTTAAGCAACATCGAAACATGCTCTCTAACACGAGAGAAGAATCAGAAACTTCAAACTTCTATTCTGCCTTTTTGCAGGTAAGGTTCGAGGAATCCAAGCATCAATTTTGTAAAAAAAATTGAAATGCGCATTTTTGTACTGGATCACACACATAAGCAATTTATGCAGAAGCAAAAGAAAGAATGCAAACCTGTACTCTTTGTATCGATCAAAGGAATCACCACTCCATCCTCGAGTTCTATCAGCAGCCATAACAGAAAATGAAATCAAACACACTATCACTTCACATACTCTGAACCCCAAAGCTGCCTTCGTCACCGTCACCTTTCTTTTCGATCTCCTCAATATTGATGCCACTGCTGCCCGCGACGGCCTCTCTCCTCCCACCTCATCCTCTCCACCGCCACCCACCGGCCCCATTTTCGTCACCGGCTCCTCCCTTCCAGACCGGTTGAATGCCACGACTGACATTGGCCCCCGTCCGCCCTTCCCTGAAAACTCACGATTCACAGTCGTGAAGGGAGAAAAGGTTCTCCAGACCTTACCTTCAGTGGCCGGAGGACTTGCCCTTAAATCAACATTTTCGGATGTGGGCTTTTCCAATTGTGGCTCGGGCAGCCTGCCTTTTCCTCCATTGGCCTGAGAACTCGACGGAAAAATGGATTGTCCCGGAGATGGTAAAGGGGAGTAGTAATTATCAACAGGAACAAGGGCTTTACAATCAGACGATGATATTTTACCACCATTACCACTTTTGTAAACATCATTTTCTGGGTAGAAAACTGGACCCTTGGAGTGGAGAAGAGAGTTTGATCGGAGGGGGAGTTGAAACGAATCAACTTGACTCCCTTGTGACTCGGTATCCGACATTGATATGTGACTGTTACTGCTTGTTCTCAGAGTTTTCTTGTGAGTAATGGGTTCTGGATTTTCCATAGAAATTCCTATGCTCGTTTATTGAGAATCTTGGTATAAAGAAGAAAAGAAAAGTGATAGCGAACTGTACAGCGTGAGCTTTTCAAAGATCTGATATTCTAAATTGTTGAATTTGTCGATTTTTAGATTAGATAGACAGGAGGATGTGGAACATGCAACAGTCCAACAGCTTATGATTTTGGATGATGACGAGAATGGTGATGTGATACATCACCTGCTACATCTCGCATGATCATTTACTCTTTGATAAGATAAAATAATTGCTCTTTCTTAACTTTGTTTTAATTAGGGTCGTTTAGTTGCAAGGTTGGAAAATTGGTTAAAAAAAAATGAATTCCAAAAAAAGTATTTGTCTAGAAATTGATTTTTAGGGAATTGTTAATTAAGTGTGTTTGATTGATATAATTTTTCACTCGAAAAATTTTAAAATTTTATGTTCGTTTAACTTTGTTTTACATGGAAATTGTCTATTAAAGTGATAATTTTTTCCACAATTGGTTATAAATTTATTTCCATCGCCAAAAAGTAAAAAAAAAAAAAGAAAAAAACTTTTTTTCATCAAAGTTTATTATTCGTTCGGCTTTATTTTATATGTAAATTGTCTATTAAAGTAATTTTTTTTTACAATTGGTTATGAAAATGGTTTCTATTGCATTAAAAAAAAAACTTGGAATTCCAACTTCCCACCAAAATGGTGGGAAAATCAATTCTATCATTTCCTAGAAAATGTGCACGTGGGAGCCATTTTGGGAAAACCAATTCCATGGCAAATTTATGGTATCAAACAAGGCAAATGTTGGAAAATGAAATTTGAATTCCATTTTTCATGGGAAATTTTTGATTTCAAATAGGGCCTTAGTGTTCTAAAAGGCGCGATTAAACGATCTTTACGTGATCTTTCACGGGTAACTTTTTCTTAGCACAGAAAGGGGACACCGTGCGGCAGTAGTCTGCTCCGCTAGACTACCTTCCGCCTATTCCTCGGTCGCGTCGGGTCAAAAGTAAATTTGATTACAATTTTAAGAAAGTTTGCAACATGAAATTGAACGCAATGGAAATAACTTCTTCATTGATTGCTATAAAGCTGAAAATTACAATAGATGAAAGTAGGAAATTACAAATGGTTAGTGCAGGAGGAAAACACTAGTAAGCTTGAAAATATTCGAAAGACCAATACCCCCTATAATAGACTTAGCAACAAAAACTCAAATGATGGGAGTAGACATCATTTGACTCTAGAATCATACTTTTTATTTTCTATTTTCTAACTATTTTACGAATTAAATAAATATTTACAACACGGGGCTTAAGCAAAGCTGCAGCCCGTGACATTCTCCCCCATTTGTTTTGGCGATGTCTTCGGAGCAATTGAGTATTCTTCTCGTTGTTGCATTCGCTCCATTTGATCAAGTATTCTTGAAGATGTTTCCTAGAAGCTCGAGTAGTTTGGTAGCTAAGAATCTTTTCAGCAACCTTCATATCTGCTAGTTTCACTTTAAGAACTGGTTGCTTCAAATATGCAGACTTCTTACACTGATTCTGATCGGTATCTGCAGTATGGAGGAGTAAAGGCTGCTGGCTAGTAGTAATTTCGAAAGGACTCTCGTTGAGAGGAGAGCTCTTTTGAACATTTGAACACGTCTGAGCCACATCCGAAAGTTTCACCCGAATTTCATGCGAAGCAGAGGTAAAGTGCTGAAAATAGTCTCACAGCATAGAATTGAACTACTCTGTCTGTCCGTCTGATCTTCGGTGAATGGTAGCATTTGCGCTCAAAGTTGAACCAAGAAGTTTGAACAACTCGGTCCAAAATGTGTCAATAAATCGAGAATCTCGATCATTGACGATAGGTGATCCCCAGTATTTGACAATAGGCTTGAAGAAGAGTTGAACTGTCTCTTCGGCTGATACATACTTGGGCGCTATGTTGTGCGCTGGATCTTTAGATAAACAATCCATCCCGATGATGATAGTGCTAAAGTCTTCAACCCTTGGCAATCCACTGATGTAGTTCGTCGATCCACTTTCGACTGATTCATTCAGGATGGAAAGGGGCTCCAGTGAGCCTGCATGTTGTGGTAGTGCGAAAGTATGCTCCACGATAGTCCCACTTCCCAACACTTCTCTCTCTTGCTTCCGAAGCTCTTCAAGCTCCGGTTGAGCCATACAGCATAGTGCCTTAGTGGGAAGTTTGGCGCTCGAAACAAGTCTAACCCCATAATCAATTGCCCTCCTCGTTGGCAATTTTCTTTGTAACTCATCTGGCATGTCTTCAACTTCCTCAAGCCTTGTGATAGGCGTTGGAATAGAGCCAATTGTTTTTTCGATATCCTCTATTCGAAGAAAACACAAGAATGAGGGTCCGTTCCTCTCGAAACCCTTACTGTATTGCATAGCCGAGATGTCTTTCTCGCCAGTTTTCCCAACTTGTGTGGGAATAATGAATGGTTTGTTTCTCATCATTATTAATGAGTCAGAATGCAGCAACACTGCTGTCTTTGTATCCTGCAGATATTCCAATCCGAGAATCAGCTTAAAATCATCCATCTGAACTACCGACAAATTTGTCCTTCATTCGAATGGACCTACTTTGATCGGCACCGATTGTTGACCGTAAGGCGCACATTATCATTATTTAAAAAAAAATTTACAATTCTTTAAAATTAAAAATTATTATATGATAAGAATGAAATAAGGGAGCCCGACGAAGATGATTTTGTATTAGAAAACCCAGATGACAAATTAGATGAAGAAAATGTTATTGAATTGAAGTCAGATAGAGAATTAGATAATATTTAAGTTTCTATGATATTTACTTACTATTTTGTATTTAAATTTGAAACTTATATATTTTTTTTGAAAACTTTGAAAAAATGTATAAAGTTCATATAAATTTGTTTTAAATGTTTAGTAAGTATTATTTTTAATTGATTAAAAATTAAAATAATATTAAAATAAGAAAACGCATTTTTACTCATATGCATCGCTTAATCCATAGCTTGACTTTCACGCATTATGCGTTTTATAACACTGATTTTAATACTTTCTAACTTGATGTAGTGGTAGCAATTGGGCCGAACGACTCGTCGGCTCGAGTGCTCGACTCGTACTATTCATATACACGAACCGCTCGGGCTCGTAAAAAAATGAGCCCGAGCACGAGCTGAGCCAAACGAGCGAGTCGTCTGAATGAGATCGTGGGCTCAGGTTTTCACGAGCCTCGTGGCTCGTGTAATTATATAAAAATAAATAAAATTAAACTTCAGTGACTAGAACGGTCACTGACAAAGTTCAGTGACCGTTTGGTCACAATTTTTTTTCAATTTCACATACATTTTTTTCTTCTATAAATACACACTATAATCAATCATTTTTTCTACCAATATCAATCTCTTATTATTTACTATACAATACTCACTACAATTTATATTCTTCATAATTCTATTTATCAATTATCAACAATATCTTTCTCATTCATTTTCATTCATTCTATAATCATCTTCTACTCTTTTTTTTACATTATTTTTTACTATTTTACAATTATGTTCGACAACTACTACATAATCTTCATTCATTTCTCATTTCTCAATTCTATATTTTTAAATTCAATTTCTATTATTCATAACAAATGGATTCACGATCAGTTGTTGAAAACTTGTTCGGTATGAAGAACGAAACACAAACACCTGCCCAAAATCAATTTGAGAATGAATTCTCCGGTCTTAATAAATTACCAATCCCAGAAAATATTGAAGATTTCGACGTTCGTGATAGTCATCTAATTGATTTGGATGATATTGATGTTCCAGCTAGTGTTCCAATTGATTTGGAACAAGATGAAGAATCGACATTAAATATTCTCGATGCAACCGAGAAGAGAAAGGGGAAAAGGCAGGCAAAATGTTGAGATAATTTCAAATTGGTTCCCATTGATCGTGTGGTCGATGGACTTCGAGAAACCAAAGCAGTATGTAAATACTGCCAACAACGACTGGCATGACAAAAAGGCATTGGAACCACCCATCTCAACCGTCACTACAAATCATGTTCAGCCAAACACGGGCTTCTTCCAGTTGGTCAAACACAACTACAATTTGGCACTCCACAAGCCAGTGCTGCTACTACACCACTTTCTACATGGATGTTTTCAGAGGATGAAGCTCGAACGGGAATTGTGAAGTTCGTTGCCTCGGCGGAGTTGCCACTAGCAATAGCGGACATCCAACATTTCGTTAACTACGTCAAAAGATATCTTCAACCGAGATACCAAGGAGTAAGTCGAAATACTCTTCGTTCTGATACAATTACATATTTTCTTAATGTAAAGTAACTATTGATTTCGGATTTGGAAAAATATGGGGGTGTGATATCTTTAACTTCAGATATGTGGGAAATGATTAATAAGATGGTTATATGGCTGCAACTGCACACTACATAGACCCACTTTGGGTCATGCATAAAAAATTATTGTTTTTAAAATTGTTGAGTATCCGCACAACGCTCAAACTATATTTAATGCTATTATGTTAGTAATTCGAGAATATAAAGGTGAGAGTAAAATTCGTTCTTTTACGTTCGACAACATTACTGTAAATAAAGTTGTTATCGATAAATTGCATAGAGTTCTTAATCCTGATTTCGGTGGCTATTTATTTTCATATTCGATGTGTATGCCATATTTTTAATTTAATAGTACAAGACAGTTTAAAACATGTTAATGATGAAATTAATTGAATTAGGAATGCACTTATTTATATCACGTGTACACCTAGTAGAAAACAAGAATTTGAGGATTTTTGTGCAGAATTTGGAATGACGAATACAAAAACTTTTATTACTGATGTAGGCCATAGATGGAACTTCACGTACTTATTACTAAAATAATGTAAAGATTATGAAGCGTATATTACTGAATTTTATAACAATAGGCACGTTAGAGACGAAAACGATACTATTTTGAGTGAATCCGATTGGAATATAGTTATTAAAATAAAATAAAATTTTGATAACTTTTTATGAGTCTACAAATATATTATCTGGTGTTTATTATCCCACTAGTTGTTTGGTTCTTGAACGTCTTTATATAACTGCTAGAGCTTTTGCTAGATTTCAAAATAATCCCGATTTTCATGCTGTAATATATTCTATGGAATTGAAATTTAGAAAATATTGGGAAGAATTACTTATGTTAATTCCTTTAGCATGTGTCATGGACTCCCGATATAATTTATTGGGTACTAAATTTATAATTGATCAAATGCCAAATGCTTTAACTTTTACTACACATATTACTTATAGAAATTTGGAAACGATGTTCCGTGAAATGTATGAATTATATGTTTCACGAATGGGTACACATATTAATCGTGTACCTGCACACACTTATCCTACCAATTTAACAGATGACAACGCTGAAATTTTGAATTTATTTGAAAATATGCACTCGTATAGATTTGATGCAACTGCATATGCATGTGGTTCCTCTAGTAGTAGTAGTTTGACTTCCACTGCATGACTCAAACTTCCAGTCGTAGTCAAAATTCAAATGCGTGCCATATGAATTAATTGATTACTTTAGTCAACATTTGCCTACTAACAAAGTAATTAGTAAAAGTTCAGAAAATGTCCTTAAACTCTGGCGAAATAACGAACGCCGATGGTCAGTAGTTTTTGCAATGGCAAAAGATCTACTAACACCTCCGGTTAGCACTGTAGCTTCGGAATCTGCTTTTAGTGCATGGAAAAGAGTTCTCTCTGAGGTCAGAAGTCGACTAAAAGAAGATATTTTAGAGGCGTTAATGCGTGAAGGATTAGGAAGACGCTAATTATCAAATTCAAGATAAATATGTCGAAATTGCATGTAACCAAGTAAGTGATATTTAATTTCACCACACTCATCACATTATTTTATTTTCATACATTTATAATTTTTTTTTCAAAAAAATTATACACGTAACAAGTTGTTCGTGTACAATTTTTAACTCCGCCTACTCAAAATTGAAATAGCCGGTTCCAAACCCGGATAAAGGAGGAGAGTTTATCTTTTTTTTTTTTTTTTTTTTTGAATTGGAAAAAATAAAAATGTTAGTAGGAAAAAGTATATTTAAAAAATTGTTTACAAAACGTGTTTATATATATCTTTCTTTAGGTTCTTATTTATTAACAAATAAAATTTTGTTCTTATTATTTTAAAAATAAAAATGTTTTAAAAAATGTATATTTTAAAAAAAAATTTGTTATTTAGATAATGTTTATATATATAAGTTTAGTGATTTAATAGTTATAAATTTATAACTTAAAAAACAAAAACAAAAAAAAATAAAAAAATGATCAGCCGAGCCGCTCGGCTCATCTTTGGGCGAGCTCGGGCACGAGCCGGTGCTCGGCTCGGCCCATTGCCACCACTAACTTGATGGTTGAAGTCAGAATAGATCAACAACTCAAATCAGTGCGGCCGGACTTATTAACAGTGGTTGATCAAGATATCTAACAAAATTTTAAGGTCAATATATTTAGAGCGTGTTCGGTATGAATTATAATTCAATTAAAATTGAAAATATAGTCGTTATTGGGTCTCACTCGTCTAATAAAAGTTAACAATAACGGCTAGTTTTTCAATTTTAATCTGATTTTAATCCATACCAAACATACTCTTAGTACGATTTACTAGTTTGTGTGTATCACTATGGATTGACAAGAAAGAGAATAAAAGAATTGTTTTCGTTTCAACTCAATCCGGTTGAGTAGAGAGACGAGTTGATCAAGTAGCATTTTATGAGTGTGTTTGGTAGAACTCAAAATTCAATTAATATTGAAAATATAAGTCTCATTCGTCTAATAAAAATCAACAATAACGGCTAATTTTTCAATTTTAATTCGATTTCAATCTCTACCAAACACACACTAAATGAAAGTATCCTTGGTTTTGTGCTTCATAAAGAGGAACTTTCTGATAAAAATAAAAATAAATAAATAATCTTTTTACAGAAACCATATTTTGGTTATGACGCTTCGGAAAAAAATGCTTACAACAAAAATAAAACCAACTTTTCCCTTCTTTCATCGGTAAGTAATCCACATGCCCTAACTTGCATGGGGTTGTAATTCACAAAAAAAATTCTTACACATCTATAATTCTGCCTTTTTTTTTTTTTTTTTTTTTTTTTGCGACGTAGTAACCCGTATTCGCTACTTGTAAGTGCGTACTGGGGTAAACTTCGCTCCATGTGTTGTATCCCCCAAACCACACAAAAGAGATAAACCGCAGACAGGCTCAACCGAGGAAGTGTTGACGGAGGATTTGAACTCGTGACTTTAGATCTCTGCGTACACATGCTCCATCCAATTCTCCCTAATTTTGTACATACTGAACACAAGCTAAGTTTTCAGCTTAAATCCATTGACTAAAAAATAAAAATAAGAGTGAAAAATCATGGAATTTCAATTAGAGGTGTCAATTGATTGGATTTCGATCCGAATCCGACGAAATTAATGGGAGATAAATTTAAGGTTTCAATCCGATAATTCAATCAATATCTGAATCCGATAATCCGTTAACTAAATGGATCAAATATGAATAGGTCAATCCGATCTGATTTGTTATAAATAATTAAGTCGGTAAAATATTTGTATGACATATTATTTATCACTAAAATAAATAAATTTAGAATAAAAAAGTATTCAAGTTCAAAACATAAAAAAGAATTGAAAAATTTGAAAAAAAAAAAAATTGATTTCAACCAATATTTTGAAAACCGACCCAGGCATCGACCTGAAAAAGGAAGAGGGTCAAGGGTAAAAAAGGTCGAATCGGTATCCAACTGATTGTCAAATTAAATAAATAACTATACACATTTATGTAAAATATTATAAAAACAAGATTTTTTAATTTTATTTTACTAATTTAAAGTAAATAAATATCTTAAATTTATTATTGTAATTTATTTTACAACTTTAAAAACTAATAATTAATATGTAACAAATAATTTGATTTGTTAATGAAAATAATGAAATATAATATTTATATTTAGAATCGAAATTCAATTTTACCTTATCCCACGTCGAATGTCAATAGAAAACTAAAAAAGAGTTCTACTTTAAAATGAAATATCATGATGGTAGAAAACACTATTGAACTTGCTAGTAAAAATAGGTGGGCCTCAAGTTGGTTCAAATTTTTTTAAAGAACATAAAATCTTTTTTTTTTTTTTAAATCGGATTCGATTTATGGTTAATCGATGGTTCAACGATTTATTTGACGATTTTTAATTTTTCGTTTAATATGATGATTTGATTTCAACATTGATTTTTTCCTAATTTTTATTAATTTCGGATCGGATATCTGATAACATAGCAAATCGAATATGGATTTAACAATCAAATATCCGTTGGATTATCGGATCGAATCGAATATAGACAGATCTGATCCATATCCGATCTATTTACAGTCCTAATTTCAATAGCCCAAAACTTCGAATCCTCGAAAATTATTACAAAATAAAGGAACAGATTAAGAAAAAAATAATAATAAATAGTTGCATAAAAACATAAAAGGTACAGTCTCTACGTGGCACTGGGTTTATCAAAATATGAGAGTAAAAATTCAACAAAAAGAACGGGGTGCAGCGCACCTGCCGTTTACAATCTATTAAAGTAGCAAGTTACCAATCAACCTTCACCAACTCACACCGTCAAAATCTGTGTTAATTCATTGCATAATTCTCATGTTTCCAACTTTATGAACACAAGTTTTGTTTATCAACTTGCAAGAGCCAGAACTTCGAAGTGAGGGAGGCATAATTTCCTGAGCACCACATGATAAAATAAAGAAAATTTGTGCAATTTAGCATGAAGGTCGAGGACCACCATGCTCCTTTTGAAAGGTTAGGGATCAAATTGCTAGTCGGATAATAGGTTGGGTATCAAAGGTGCAATTTTTCCTGAAAGATAACCCAAAAGTATGGGCAATGTATTCTATTCATTGCAATTGGATTAAAGAGAGACTACAAAGAGGAAGTGTAAGAGGGGTTAGAGATTAGAATCTTCCAAGAGATCACAAAAATTATGTCAAGATCGAGGGGTTATTGACTGTTCAACCACTACCTGTACAGGCTCTGTAGTAGCTCGACCAGGAGTTGCAATTGGTAGGCCTCTGTTTTCAGTTGTTTCCACACTGTTTGCTTCACTGAGAGACCCGGTATTCTCTGCATGAACTGGACGAAGCAATCCCTGTAGTCTCAATAGATAGCTCTGGCTAGGAGGTTGGGCTCTCACATATTGTGTTGTAGTCAGTACATTGGACGATAGCCGCTCTGGATCGGCACGAATATTGGATAAGGCACTTAAGTCGAGGTTTGGAAAGACAGAACAACGGCATCTAGGGCATTTTACATTCAGCCGAAGCCACTCATCAATGCACTCAACATGGAAATTATGAGCACATGGAAGACCACGAACCTGCATCAAGTCAAGTGATGTCTATTGCTAAGTACCAGTGCCTTAATTCAAGTCAAAAATGGTTTCTAGATTTCTTTCCCTCTTCCCCCTCTTGCACACCCGGGGATAATAAGTAATAAAAAGCAGAAAAAATATTTCATTGGGTCTGGAATATAAAGATGAAGCTCACTCCACCCACTTCTGTACATTATTATTGAAGTTTCTTATCTTTTAGATTCCACGACTCATTTAATTATCTATATTGAAGGGGTCCATCTATCTTGAAGGGGAATGGAGACTGTGATACATTAACTGTCTAAATAAACTAATCTGCCTTACACTTTTAGCTCTCTGAGTTGTTCTACATTGTTCAACCGAATGGCAGACGAACGTGACTTATAAATATAGCGTTAATAATTCTATGATACCTCAAACTTTAAACGCTTTTTTGACAAGCATCTTTCTCCTTCCATCTAGAGTGCATGTATATGTTTTTGGTCTTTGCATTTCTGTCCGTGAGATTAAAAGGGAGGCTAGCAAAGCAAAGAGGTGGGAAATGAAACACAGAATTTAAGGAGTGGAACAATTAGGCCTTTCCGTAGTATGTGGTCTAGTATATTGGAGGTAGGACCCCCAATTTGAACTCTCCCAACAAAGCCATCTTCTAGAAATTTGTTCACTCTTGGGGAAGCAAAATAATGCAAAGCCCAATGGGATACTTTTATGGGGTTGACAATCACGAATGGTTACAAGTGTTTTAAAAAGTTGTATGAGGCTTATACCTTGAGGCGCAGCTCGCATTTTACACCTCGAGTGCCATTTGTCAAGGCTTGTGCCTCGAGACTAGGCATCAAGATGGCTGAGGTATGCACTTGTTCGTCTAGCATTTTAAGAGCTTCTTATTCCTGGCATGGCCAAATTACAATTGCTAATTTAAGTTGGTGTGTGGAGATTTTTACTAGATAATCTCAATTGCTTAGAATGGAAAGGTGTGTTAAACCAGTTTGGACTTCAACCTTTGACTTATAAACTGATCAATGAAGATATTTACCTCATTTCCAACACGAAACTCTTCCAAACAGATTGGACACTCACTGCAATCAACAGGAACAGTCTTAAGCGTGAACTTTGGAAGTTCTTGAATTAGAGCCTCCACCGCTTCTCTCTGTATGGGAAAACAGGTCCCGCCAATTCAAATGGGAGCGGGTAATAAGTGTAAATCAAGGACAATGATTCTGAATAGGGGCGGATCCAACACCCGGCGAGCCAGTGCGGTCGCCCATGCTAGATCCGCTGGGAAAAAAATTAATTAAGATTTATGAAATATATATATATATATATATATATATATATATATATATATATATATCCATTAAAGAAATGGCCTATAGATCATTTGGAATAGAAGATGTAATTCCACGTGAGATACTTGGGTTCGATTCCCTTCAACAACATTCTCTTTTTTATTTTTAAACACGGTAAGCAATAACTAAATATTAATTAATAATTGTAACAATGTTCAACAAAAGAAGTATAGCTCATATGGTAGAAGGACCATTTTGTGCAATAGAGGTATGGGGTTCAATTCTTTGTTTTTCTACTTTTTGTTTAATTTTTTAATACAATTAATAATAACTAAACAATTATATATTATTAGTTTTCATTTTTGAAATAATTTTTTTAAAAACAAATTATTGACTCAAATTATTACTCTATGATATACGTACTTTATTGTTAAGTTTTATTAATTTATTTTATAAAATTCAAATTTGAACAATCTATGGGTTGTTCTTTATTCTTTTAAAAGTTGGAAAAATATTTTTTCTTTTGAGGTCAAAAATAGTTTTAGTTTTAAAAATCATCGTTTTCAAAATCTTGCATAACCTTCACCCAAACTCGGAGCTTGCTTGCCTTTACCATTTAATCATGCTTTATGTATAAACTGTTTCGTTTGAATTTGTAAAAAAACTTGAAACAAGATCGTACATGTATAATTGAAAAATATATTTTGTTTTCTTATTATTTTATATTGTATTGGATTATATTTTCAAATGTATATGATTTTTTCATGTTTTAGTGCATCTATATATTGATTGAATTTTTTTTAACATTATTTAATTAAATATTAGTAAACAAATTTATTATTGCAGTCATCAGAGACCGTCCTAGCTCACTTAATATCCTGGATTCGCCAATGATTCTGAAATGAGATGATATAGCCATATAGGAGTAATGCATGTGGAAGAAGAGAATATGACTTTAGGTAGCAATGAGAAAAAGCGTGAAATGCTTCATAAGTTCTAGAAGGATTTTAATCAAAATGTCAACTTCATCTAAGGAAAATTAACCAGATATTAAACTGTGGTTCCAGACAATTTTCTATTAACGCCTCTTGCAAAATCAGTTCAAATGCCTGAATCACCAAAAGTTAGTAACTTTGTATATTTTAACGAGTCATAAGCATCAGGGAATTACCAAGATTAAGATTGAACGAAATTAATTGAGCACCAACTATAGTCCTTCAAAGAAAATTTCATTTTACCTGTGCTGTTGTCAAGTAAATTCCTGGCTGGTAGTCAGCCATCCCTCTCATTTCTTGGCCAGCAGCTTCGAAAGCCCAATCTGGCACTCTAATCAAGTCAACAAAAACCTGAAATAAGAAGTGTTATTTCAGCACGTCACGCAGAAACAAAATCATTACACAGATATTAAAAAAAAAAATGGAAATGGATAATATAGTTGAGCTGTTCATCATTCTTACCAAAGTGCTAATAAATATAAGCTTTTGAATAAGACTAGCATTCACTAAGAAAAGTTGTGTCAATAATGGTTTTGCTACATCAGTATAACTGAACCCTTGACGTCGACTGTTTGACATGTATTTTCTTATGCAGTGCATTATCTAACCTCTGATGCCATAGAAGATTTAGAGAGGGTTAATATCATAGTCAATTCCCTTGTCTGGCTAATAATAGAACAGAGCCAGACAATTTCCACTAGCAAAAGGCAAGTTATCCGCTACCAATCAAGTGATACCTATTGCCCACTTTGATTATCTGACATTCTTTTTTTAACGCATTACAGAATATCCAGAAACATCATTTGAGGTTGCCCTGTTATGCAAGCGATACTTTGAGAATCACCTTAATAAGTAAAACATCTTTGGGCGTCTACTGTAACATGTGGAAAATCCTCGATGACAATATTTCACAATCAATTTCAAGATAAATATTTTGATTGGCATCTGTTGGACGTGTGGAAAATTCTCAATGACAAGATTTCAAAATCAATTGCAAGATTAATATTTGTAAAAAATCCAGCGAATCTAATGTGTACATACTGTCCACTAGTTGATGAATATTGAGTTCTTAGAGCTTACCCCATATTCTGATATAGGGATTCCTTGCTGTGCACGCAATTGGTGTGCTTGTCTTCTTGTTAGCCACTGCAAAAAGAAGGGTAAACAAGCTAAAATCAAAGAATTTTGGTTAAAGATAGCATTACAAACAAATAAGAAAAGGAAACATTATACAGGTGATTGCAATTCGCAAGTACCCCATTAAAGGCAAAAGGAGAAGAATGGAAGCTGTGAGGTCAGGACATTTGTTTTTTTTTTTGTTCGTATCCTCTTCTTTTCTTTTCTTTTTTTTGGCTGGTGTAAGGTAGAGGGTGATTCTGTCCTGGTCAACCAATATTGAAAAATGAACAGAAAAGCAGTACTCGTAACTGTACTACTAGAAGCATGAAGGAGTGAAAGAGAACCACAACGAACCTTTCCAGTAGAAAAGCAAGCAATGCATATGAGCCCACAATAGCTGATGAGTAACCAAATAAGAAAACCCCATTTCTGACCTTCTTTTGGCAACTGAAAAAATGTGTACTTGTTATATCTACTCCAAGCTTGCAGTACATGATGTACTAGCTCACTTACAAGAAGAAAGCAAAAAAAACATACGCAGTTTCTCGCACTAGTGAACCATAGTGTACCAATAATGGTCCAAGCCCAAAGGAATGGGTAAATCAGTAGAGCTAGAATGGATAATACAACTATCCTTCCACAGAAGCGGGCATATCTTTGTTGCCAACCAAAATCTCTAAGACCATTCATTGGGAAATAAATTAGTTGGCTGTTATATCAAGAAACGAAACGAAACGAACAGAGAAAACACTATATAACTGTGAGAGAAGACTGAAGCACCAAAATTTCTCATGTAATGAAGTATATTGGATGGTTACTTTAATATGACAGCAAATTAACATAACAAACTTTATTTTAAACAATCATAGCATGTTCGTTAGGGAGGATTGAATAGTATTAGAAAACTAAAAAAGGAAAAAAAAAAAAAAAAGTTTGACATGTTCATTATACTAACTCCTGTTTGATGACGCCATTTTTCAAAAAATGGGGTTTTGAATAATGATTTTTTGGAGAGTATGTAGTTAAAAAGTAAGGAAAAGTTTTGGGGTTACGAGCAAAATATTTTATTGTGTAAATATGTGGTTGAAAATGAGTGTTGAGAATTAAAGAATTCTATTTTAAAATGAGACGAATGGGGGCTAAGAAGGTTAAAATCAGTGTCTAGCCCCCATATGATTTCCCAGCAATGCCTGCAAAATTTTGTGAATGCATAGCCTCTACTATCTACAGCTAGTAAACTATACATCTCACTCGTAAAATGTCGGCAGTAAATGAAGAATTGCATGGGTCATAATAGACTCAATAGTGTGAGTGGCAGAAGTATTAGTTTTGCCACATATTATAAATATAACATCAACATCTCAAGAAAAGGGAAAAGGGAGGCCTTACAATCCCATTCCAGCAGCAAGTCCATTGTCCACAAACATCAAGAGGCGGAAAACAAACACTGTAGTGTAGTCAACCTAATAAAAGCAATAAACAAACAACTCCAGAAAATCAGAAATTGTCAATGAAATATCGGCATATTCAGTCCTCCTTCAAAAGATTCATGATACATACCACAATCCATATGTGCAATGGGTGTGTACAAAGATGGTATCTCCTCCAGTTGATTGCCACAATAATTCTAATAATCAATTAGTTATAGGAAAACTGCGAGTCCTTTCATAGTTCATACAAACAAATAATAAATCGACTGCTTGAAAGTACATTTAAAATCCCCACCAGAGCAAACAGAAAAAGAAAATTAAATATAAATTGATTCATCAAACTATCATGATATCATCCACCATAAACCAATTTTTTAAAAATTAAATCCTAAACATTCTAATAATCCATTAGTTAAGCATATCATCCTAAAACTTTTCTCCCAACTATATTAAACAAACTTGAAAATATATTAAGTCTCCAATTTAAAAAATTCAAAAATAATAGTCAACCATAAGATTATCACCCAGAATAAAACAATTACTCAAGAAACGAAATCTTACTGTAATTGATCATTCATTAAAAGGATACATACTTGTCGCGAGCATCGACAGGAAGAACCCATCATACCTGCAATAACCCCCATTCAAACTCATGTTTATGACTATATGCTAAGAATTTAAACCCTTCACATTTATTTTATTTTTTTAAATCTAAACGTACGTGATTTTTTTAATTTTTTTTTTAAATCATGATTTTGTACTCAATTATCAAGAGGGGTGGGGGGAGCAATTAAAAGAAACTGACCATTTGAAATTGACGCCTTTGATAGCCATTCAAGATCCTAGCTTTAAATGCAAGATTTGATTATCATAATCACCACTCAAATGCTTCCAATTAATACTCTATAAAATCTGAATCAGCTCCATTGTAAAAAATTTGAAAAAAATCCGCAAACAATTATGAACTGTACACTGTGTGCGGGTGAGTTTTTTGATCAAACTAGAGGCAGAGAGATTTGGGGGAAAAAATTGTACTTGCTAGAAAGCAAAATGAGAAATTGGCTTTTTTGTTTATATATAAAAATATTTGGGGACTGGTAAATAAAAAGTGGTAAACTGAGCAGTGCACAAGCGGAGATGAGTAACGGAGAGTTAACGGACGTCTATTCCACGGAGAGCAATAGCCAATAAGCCCCAATTTTTAAAAGAACAAGTTGGTTATAACTTATTATACGTTCGTATTCTAATTGATAAAAAATATTTAAAATTTTGTTGAATTTCCATAAGAATTTTGGGCTCATCAGGTGCTGGATCGAATGAACATTCAACTGTTTCAAAAATTATGAATTAATTTTCACATTTTTAAAGATATGTACCAATCTAATACTGATGAAAAGGTTGGGGACCATTGTGCAACTTTCCTAATAAATTTTTAAGAATCTATATTCTATTTAATTTACTTCTGAATCAACTTAATATTCAATCATTTAGTCCAACTATGCTTTTAACACACATATATTAGACTCACGAATTTAGGACCTAATAATAATAATAATTAGGCGTTACTTCACGGTGTTCAAAACTTTTCAACCATTTGGTAGTTCTCATGTGCACGCATTAGGTTCGGTATAGTGTGAGTCTTTTGTGGACTTCTTTATTTATCCGATTCCTCTCATTATTTAATTTTATTATTATTATTTTATGCTGATACTAAAATTATAGAATCATGCTTCACGTACAGGAATCTGTTTTACAAGTCCCTTATAGGGCAATCACGCATGTGAGCCTCACACATAATTTTTTTTTAATACATTGTTGGGCTCACTGTGTGAGTGGTCCGGTGAGCCCCTGTGAATTAATCCACGTGTACGTGGGGATTAATTATATTATAAATATGTTTGATATTATCGTGTCATCAAAGTATACAAGAAACACGAGCACCAAAGAAATTTGGTCACGAGATATATAGATAATGATCTAATTCGTTCAATGCATAAATTAAGGCTTTATAGAAACTGAAAACAAAATACTAGATAAAAATATGGATTGTGAGTGCATGCTAACCTATGATTTGGGGACGAAGGAATCAATTAGCCGATTTTGAAAATGTAAAAAAATGTAGAGAAAAATATTTGAGTTATATATGTGTGTAATATTATTTTATTTGGAGAATGTATGGTTGAAATGAAGAATGAAAATAAAAATAAAAAAGAGAAAGAGAAATTAATGGGGGACAATGGAGCTTTTTTCCCTTGAAATTTTGTAAATGGGTTGTCCACTCTTTTTTCACGGGCTTCATGTTGGGCCATTCTATAGGGGTCCTAAGTCTTTCGAATCAAAGAAGTGCAGCGGTCCAAATTTGCTAATGGGTTTTCCACTATTTCTACATGCATTAGGTTTTAATTGTGAAATTGCATTTGGAAAATAGTAGGATGACCAAATTGGAGTTTCCTAATAGTTGAAGGATGAAAGTGACTTTAAATAATCGTTGGATGACCCAATTGAATTTTGTAAAAAGTTGAAGGATGAAATTCGCTTTAATATAATAGTTGGATGACCAAATTGGAGTTTCATAATAGTTGAAGGATGAAAGTGCCTTTAAATAATAGTTGGATGACCAAATTGAAGTTTAGAAAAAACCTATTTTTTTTTTTAATTTCAATTATTAGTTTTTGGTTCAATTTTTAGTAATCTGCTAAATTAAGTTCAAGCTTTGTACACATAAATATATGTACGACCAGTTAATTTATTATTATTAATTTTCTGCATATAATAAATTCGCGTAAAAAAAAAAACTTTTACGAGAGTTACAATCATTAAATATTTATTTCTTTTAAATCATAAAATTTCATCGTACAAACCTTTTTACTCGACTGCGATCTATTGTCGAAAGTCTCGTACATTTTCACAACGTTTACGAGTTCCAAATTTTTATAATTATTTTCATTACTGGCTGAAGTAAATATATTTGTTTTATTACATACTATTTATTAAAAAAAAAAGTTGAATTATCCGTGATGTTGATTGCTTATCTTCTCATAACCACTTGGATTAATTTATTATAAATAACAAGGAACAATATTGAAAAATAAATTAGGTTTCCAAAACACTGATGCTTGTAATTTAAAGATTTGGTTTCTATCTTCTAATAGAAGTAGAAATGATCGCATGACATGATGGGAAAAAACTCATTCGGCCAACCCCGAATATATTAGTTTTTAAGACTTAATTTATTGTTGTTTGAACTTTGAAGACATAGTTACAAAAAATAATAATAAAAAATATCGTAACGTGTTAAATATTCAATTATCTTATTTTCAAATAAGTTCAAATCTCATCTGCATCCACTTACCAAAATTTCATTTGTCGAGCATTTGATAAGAGAAATTGTTTGGATTGTGATCCCAAAATTCAAACATTTGGCCTATGATGAAGTTTGGGCTAAGCCCACTTGCTAGTATTACACATAGGGGTGTCCAAAATATCCGAACTCAAATCGAATCGAGCGGTTCTTCATAAGTTAAAGACTCGAACGGGCACCCGAATCGAGAACCGAAAGGTTTGGGTCGGGTCTCGGGTTTAGACCAAGAACCGAATGAGATCGGAAACTAAATAATTTTTTATTGAATTAATTAAATTATTTTATTTTTTCTAAATAAATTAACAAATTAATTAAATAAATAAAATCATTTCATAATTTTAAGAGGCAAAAAAAGAAAAAAAAAAAGAAAATTATCTAAAACCCTTTTTGTCAAGATTATAATTCAAAAATAAGGGGATAAAGTTTAAAATTCAAAAATCGGGTGATAAATAAGATTATCAATTTAATTAATAAAATGTTAATGCCTAATAACCTCCACTCCCCTCCCCCCCCATTAATCCCAAACTCAGCCCCAACTCTTTCTCTCTCTACCTAGCCCCAACTCTTTCTCCGTCAACCCAGTCTCTCTCTACCTCTTCCTTCATTCTCTTTCTAGTCTCTACCGTCATTCTATCCATCCCCACCTAACCCCCTAGGGCAGAGCACAATCGTCGGAGAAAGCAGATGTTGTGGAGAACGTTGTGAGAGAGCCGGGAGGTTATGGAGGAAGAGGCGGAGGTGGTGGCGGTGGAGGATATGGCCGCCGTGAGGGAGGTTATGGTGGTGACCGTGGCTATTGAGGCGGACATGACCATGGCTATGGAGGACGTTAGGAGATCAATGGACTTAGGATTCATGACCTTCCAGGATAAGCAATCAATGAGAGATGCGATTGAGGGGATGAATGGCCAAGACCTTGATGGCCGTAACATCACCGTAAACAAGGCTCAGTCCTGCGGCAGTGGCGGATGCAGAGGCGGCGATGGATTTCGTGGCTATGGAGGCGGACGTGACATTGGCTATGGAGGCGGTGGTCTTGGTGGATATGGTGGTAGTGACTGTGGCTACTGAAGTGTTAGTGGTTCTGATGGAAACTGAAATTAAGTCTATGATTAGTGTATTTTAATTAGTAATTTCAATTATAGCTTTTTAGGGTTTATGGTTTCTTGGCACCGTGTTTATTGAATTCTCCATTGCAGTTTTACTTTGTCATCTGTATAAATCAATATTTACTAGAGTTCTGTGGAATAAAGTAAATTGAGATTTTTTCCAAAAAGAAAAAAGCAGATGCTCGTAGCAACCTAGGCGAGTTCCCCATCTCTCTCTCTACCTACTCTTCATTCATTCTCTCTCTAGTCTTTACAACCACTTTGTCCCTTTGCTGTTCATTTCACAGCTTGCCCAGTTAACTTTGAGTTCCAGAGCTACACTATCATCACTAGCAAATGCAAGAGACCACTCTACCTTCCCAAGCTCTGTTGTGCTGCTCTCATAGATGAATTGTGCAATGAGATTTCCATTGGACAGAAATTGGAACTTCCTATTTCCGCTAACGTGATTTTTCTTCTTTTTTTGTGTTTCAATAAAAATAATAGTAGTTACTTTCTGGTGTTATACTGTTGTTGTAACTTTTTGGATGAATCAATTGTATTCAGAAATTTGTAAACAATTTCCGTATCTTCTTTAGCTTCAATGGTGTTGAATTATTGGAATACTTTGTTTGTAATTGTAGTTATAATATTTCGACTTCAATGTGTTGAGTTATTGCAATACTTCGTAGCATAATCTGTAATCATATGCTACCATATTTTGTCTATGTTTGATCGAAGTTGATCTTTCTGATTTTTGTGTTTATTGTGACTGGTTGTGACAAATTCTGTGTTAATTGTGACCGATTGTGACTGATTGTTAACGGAGATACGACTCGTGTCGCACAGAGACACAGATACACGCTCGTCTCCATGTCACATGGAGGTCGTGTATCCGTGCTTTATTGTGATTGATTGTGAATGGTTGCAACCAATTCTGTGCTTAATTGTGACCGATTGTGACTGTTGTGATCAATTCTGTGTTAATTGTGACTTGTTGTGACAAATTCTGTGTTGGGGTATGGTTTCCCATTTTTAATATTTGGAAATTTTTTGGAAGTTAAGGTTGGGTGGGTCGGTGGGGTAGGGCAATTTTCATATTTGAATTTTTGAAAATTTTGAGGTAGGGTGGGGTGGGTCCGGGTGCGTGTGAATTTCAGATTTGAATTTTTGAAAAAAAAAATTTATGTGGGTTGGGTTGGGTTGGGTTGGGTGGGGTGGGTGTGAATTTCAGATTTGAATTTCTGTAAAAAAAAAAAAAAAAAAAAATTGTGGGTCGGGTGCGTAGGGTAGGGTGGGGTGGGGTGGGGTGGGGTATGGATAATTAATTATATATTTAATTGGAATTAACACCTGAATTTTGAAATAATTTAACAAATTAGTTAGTTTTGAAATGTAATTTTAATATATAGGATTTATGTATTGTTCCAAAAAAAAAAAAAAATCAACTTCGTTGGGTCGAAAATATTTTATGGCCTAAACCAAAAAACCTCAGCCCCTTCTAAGTTAGCATTTAGTACTGAATGAAGCATTCTTGATTCATTTATGAGTTCTTTAACTCCTAAACAGTTGAAACCTTAATTTGTACACAAAGTTGGCTAAGAGAATATTCTAGACTCTTGAAAGTTTCTCAAGATAGAATTTGCATTGAAGAAACAGAGTTCTATGAGGGCATTGAGACGGGTAATAGATATATATTATATTTTTTTTTATCAAATCTTATTGGTTGAATATGTTTTAGTTTATTTGTTTGTTAATTGTGTGTTTTTCAATTCTTGTAGAGTTTTTTGCTATGGCAAGTCAAGCAGTAGCAGTTGATGATTAAATCAAATAGTTGGTAAGTATTAATATCTACTTTTTGGTATTTGTATGCATTGAATTAATTTTATTCAACAGCTAGTTATTTTTATATTTTTGAATTTGGTTACGTTAATTTGTAAAAGTTACAAATGAAATGACATTAGTTATATTTATGTAGTGTTGCTGTAAATGTTAAAAAATTTAATTATGGAACGGAACGGAACGGAACCGAACTTGAACGATTTCATAATTATATTTGGACCCGACGGTCCATTTATTAAATACCTGAAAATTCTGAAACTGAGCAGAACCGAATCCAACCGACCCACGGACACCCCTAATTACACATTCCATTGCCTGATAACTCAAAGTGAAAAAGGCCCAAACCCCGAGCCCAAAAGATGAGACACGTGTGCTGCTCTGGATCGTTGATCACCAACTAAAAATCCACTGTGATGACGGTTTGTATTTAAGTGATTTGTTTGGTTGCCCTAATTGATTTTTTCATCTGGTCTTCGTTGGGCTTTTGGAATATATCTCTTGGTATCTTTTCTTGTTCCTTTTTCATCTACTTTGCGTAACGCTAAAATCTCTTATTTTTGGGGTGAATATGTGTGTATTGAATCTATGTGATTCTACGATTAGAGGTTTAGAATTGAGATTAGTGTGTTTGTTCTTGGTCCATTGAAATAGCTGTATTTGTTCGTCCTATTTTAGGGTTAGAGTTCTGTTGATTTTTTCTTTTTATACAGAAGGGTACAACCCAAGATCGATGATATATTGATACTCATGATCTTTTATGTTTCCCATCCATATTTGGAGTGTAAATTTGAAATACTCATATAGATGACCTTTGGGTTATTTTTGATTTTTTGGTGTAATAGAAATGAATGTGACATTTTATGCCTGAGACGTCTTGAATTTATAAGCATGTGAAAGCAAATTTATGTCACTCTTATAACTCAAAACTTTTCGAATTAGATAGTTGTTCAAGTATTCACTATTTAAACTCAAAGTCATCAACTTAATAAGTCAAATGCAGTGGATACAACATGGTTCAATTGTTTTTGAAAGGAATCGAATACGAATGAAAATCTTAGAAATGGAACCATTGGTTCCATATCCAACTATAGAATCGAATCGGAACCAAACCAATTGATTTCGATCTGATCTAATTCTTTATGTTGAAAAATTATAATAATAAAGTATTAAATTATTTGTCAAATTGAAAATAGACCAAGATAGACTATGAAATCATTTTTGTGATCTAACAAAACAAAACCAAAAACAAAAACAAAAACAAAAACAAAAAATTACTCTAGAATTCAAGATCAACTCACAAATGCAGAAAAAATATAAACTATTAAACACATCATGATTGATAAAATTTGGATCAGATATTAATTCTTAAAAAAATCCATAAAATAATATATATTTACAAATAAATGTAGTATTATAACCCGATTATATTTAATAATCATTGATGATCTTCATTGTTGATGGCCAACCATTTTGAAAATAATAAGAAATTTGAGTTTTTTTTTCAGAGGTTGAACAAAAAATATTTTTTTTCCCTATTGGGGTTGCATTGAAACTATGAATTCATAAAATATCTGTAAAATTATTTAAATTTTGTTTTTTTTTATTACAAATTAGGTTTTCTCGCAAAAGAAAGAAGAAAAACGTATGGAAAGTGAAATTATGGGGTGAGATAATTTTAAAATTAGTGTTCAAATGTTTGGTGTATCTTGATACAAAGCACTAACAAAAAGAGAAACTCGGAATAATTGAATTCACTATTGATTGTCAAAATAGTACCTTGAATCGGATCGAAATCAATCGATTCTTGATGCATGATCCTAAAACTGACTCGTTTAGTAGAAGAATCGAAGCAGAACCGATCAGCTCTAACCGATTCCAAGAATAAAAATGTTCACCCATGAAGATGGGTGAACCAGCCCACCTTTGTACGATTTAGTCTGACAATTAATTATTTAACTAGTACGATACATCGAAAACTTTATACAAGGCGTCGATATATCCGTGCATAACTCGACAGAGAGAGCCAAAACATCTCATCTTAAACTTCTTTCAATTCTTGTTAGGCTAAATGGTTAGGTAATCGATTCAGAAATCAGAGGACAACGATCACAAATTTGTTACAAATACAAAGAAAATTTAATAGAATTCTTACAGAAAAACACTTGACAGTTTTTCATTGGTTTTTGACACAACACACATAGAAAATGTACCATACGGGTGTTGAATGTACCATACGGGTGTTGCCATCATTTCTATCAATAATTTATTGTACCTATGAAAATTTTCTAACAATCATGATGCAAAAAAACACAAGCATAGCTGGGTCCCTAAATAATATAATGCAAATAGCACTATCAAAACTTCGTCCAAACTTCAAATTTCCAATCAAAACTTTGTTAAAATTGAATTTTCCAATCAATCACCAAGTAAAGTTTAAACCACTGACGTATTGAATTTAAAATATCATGTCAGGTTGACTTGAGATTTCAACGTTAACCACTTATAAATTAATTTGTTTTATGAAAATTTCAACATCATCTGTCTTCTTCAACTTAGGATGCTTTCAGAATTATTGTTGCACAAGAACCCTAATCTATATGCTGGGTTAAAAATATGTCACTAAACTTTTAGTGAAATTTTAGATGGTCGTTAAATTTCATTTTATGATAAATTTATTACTAAAACTAAAATATTTGTTATTAGTTTTATCAAGGTATTTTGCTTCGGAAAAGAATTTCTTAAAGGAGATAAAGCCTTAATTTTATGGCACGTGTGCTCTAGTGTGCGTGTCCATTAGTCAGACTAATGAAAAGTTGACTAAGTAATTTACTTGAAAAAGAACTAGATCGTCGTGTTGCCAATTTGAGTTACATAACGAATATGGATAGAACGATCAATTTGAAATAATGTTTTAAGTTCAGTGACCAATCTAGGACAAAATAAAGTTTAGTGACTAATGTAAAAATATGTTAAAAGTTTAGTGATTCCTAGTATTTAATTAAGCCACTTGAAGCTCAATGCCATTTTTTCAGCTCTTCTTCCACAGAGTTTCTCACCAAGAAAACAAATTCTTTAAATAGAATTTCAGATTTCCACTCAAATCACATGATCCTGAAGCATAGTTCATGCCCATGCAAATCATCATATCTGTACTTCTATTAGTTATAGGCATAACAATTCTGATTGTGATTCATGTTTGTATTGTTGGGAGAGCTTTCAGAGGAAACTACATCAATCATCGGAATTCTGTTCCCATTCGAATCAGTCGAGTCCCGGGCTTGTCGTCCGATGACATAAAACAGCTGCCGTGTTTCGACTACAAAGTGGAGGAGAAAGGGAATAGTCCAGTAGAATGTGTTGTGTGTTTGGAGAATTTCAAGGCAGGTGAAAAGTGCAGGATGCTGCCTATTTGCCATCACAGTTTTCATGTTCAATGCGTAGATTCTTGGCTGTTGAAAACTGCTGCTTGTCCAATCTGTAGAACAAGAGCTAATGCACCACAAACTGGTGAAGAAACTAGTTATTCAAGTGAAGTTGGAGTTGAATTGGTATAGAGATCAAGAATTGTTTTCGATCCAATCCACACGACTCTACAGAAAAGACCAATCCGTTCTGGTACACGAGATTCTCCTCAATTATTGATAGAGTGAATAAATTTGACATATTTAGCTATTGATTTGTGATTCATATTCTCTTGTTAAAAAAAAAAAAAAAAACAGAATTTCTCAAATCTGTAATTGGTGTATAAGGTTAATTTGTTTGACAATTAAAGATCATGCAGATGTATTCAAAATAGTGTCGGACACTTTTTGTCGTTTTTTTTTTAAATTTTCTGTCGGTTAACTGGTCCTCCATTTTTTATTTTCTTTCGTTGAATTGGTCCTCGAGAAATTTCAACATTAGTTTTCAATCAAGGACGTCCATGTCAAAGTATGCATCCTTAGCTACTCTATCACTGCTATCTAATTTCAAAAGTGAAAGTGTATGAGGTAGAAGAAAAGGCCAAAAGAACCCTAACCTCCAATAATTTAATCAATTTCATAGATTGGTGGTTGAAGAGAAAAAAAATCGACTCTAAGATTCGTGAATCCTCGCGATTTCAAGCAAAACATTACAATGACACGGACCCAATTCTTCGTCTCCGCCCTACCGAGATTCCCCCACCTCATCTCCGCTTGTGCGGGGTGGGGTGGATCCCATTCTTCTTGTCCGTTCTTAATCACATAGCACTACATATATAATTAGTTATATATGTTTTTATATTTTTAATTGAAAGATTTTTGTCTAGTTAGCGGGTACGGTATTTATCAGGGGAGGGCACAAAAATTATAAATATTATATTGATACTTTTTTTAACTTGACGTATTGTTGAGAAAAAAAGTTAATAATTTTAATTTTTTTTTCTAATTATTTGATTCTTCCTGGTAAAGTTTTTATGAAAAAAAAATAAATTGGAAAAAATATTAATTAAATGGACGAGGAACACACACTTAAATTTCGAACATGACACTCAAAATCTCAGGTTTGATCAAGTTTATGCTAGATGTGAAAATATATTTATTTTTATGAGAATTTTTTTTTTTCTAGTAATTCTGTTTATACTATTTTGAATATGTAATTATTATTGATTTTTTTTTTTTTTTTGGTTATAATTATCTGAAAATCTATAGCTAAAGTATCTCTTAAGTTACGCATCTCGTGTCTGACATGGTAGTAAAGTCATCATCGTGTTTAAAATTAGATTTAATACAAAATATGAAATTACCTATTAAAATTACGTCTGACAATGTCTTATAAAATAAAATTTACCTACCGTTGAATCTAAATCAATTTTGTCGATAAGATCAATCTCAATGCTTCATATAATTATCATTTTTCATTGTCAAACTCTATAAGCGTGCTACTATCAACTTGACCGTAAAATAATAGGGTGAAATATGTCTACATTTATTAGCTAAATTTTAATTTCATGAATTATAATAGGGTAATTAGCGCAAAACGTCCTTATCTTTACACGATTTTGTGCAAAACGTTCATACCTTTCGTTTTTTGGTGCAGAACGTCCTTACCTTTCCAATTTTTGGCGCAAAACATCCTTTTTGACCATTTTACCCTTCTATTGAAATAAGACAAACACAAAAGAAAACAAAAATAAAGAATAATTTTCAATCTTACTTCTAAACTTCTAAATCAATCCAAAATTTATAAAAATATTAAAAAAAACAAAAAAAATCTCTTTTGCCCATTTTTAGCCAAATACATGAGCTCATTTTTTCGACGACTCCCGACCGTCCAAACCGTCAGATATTGGTCCCAACATGTTATCATCATTACCCTCTACAACTACATATCAAGAAATTCAGATCTTATCATTGCTATTTGGGCTAAATTGTTTACGAGGTCGAGGTCTTCTTGAGTAGGGGAGTTGGCCGGTGGTATGTTCCGACCAGGAAGGTGACTGGATAGCGTGATTCCAGCGTTTGACCGCATTTCATGCGGTGAAGTTTGTAGCTCGATTCCGATCAAATCTATCGGAGTAGGGGCTGGTGGTTGGGTGTGTTGTGAAGAGGGCAATGAAGGCTTCAAAGTGGTATGTTAGTCCGACGACCAAGGTGATCGGAGGTTGGGGATTTTGCCTTCAAATGTAGCGACTTAGGGGATGATGATTTTTTCATATTTGTGACTAATTTGCACCTTTTTAAAAGTTTGAACCCATAATTGTAATTTATTCTTTATTTTTCTTTTTTTTTGTATTTGTTTTATTTCAATAGAATGGTAAAATGGTCAAAAAGGACGTTTCACACCAAAAATTGGAAAGGTAAGGACGTTCTGCACCAAGAAACAAAAGGTATGGACGTTTTGCACAAAATCGTATAAAGGTAGGGACGTTTTGCGCTAATTACCCAATTATAATATTATTATTTAATTAAATACCAAATGTACGAATATGATAAGTTTTAACAAAGAAAAGTTGGAAAATATGTTTATGCCGTTACATATCTTGTCATCGATAACTATTTCTGTCCAAATATTTTGTTATCATACTTTGAATTGAATGACCTTTTCTAGTTAAAAATTTTTATTTGTTATTTTCGCTTATTTGAAGAGAAAATAAGTGTTTTTATGGCATTCTAATGGAATTTTTGAACGAAATCCCGTAATATACAGAAATGGAAAGTTTCATTGAAATTTAAAATTGGTTCATCAAAGAAAAATTGCGATGTGAATATAATTAATCTTAAAACAATTAAGGGCACATTTGAGCCACATTATTTTGAAAAAATGTATTCTAAAATAGTAGATTGATAGAGAATGTATGGTTGAAAAAGAATGAAAAGTTATTGATGTGATGGAAAATATTATTTTATTGAAAATAAGTAGAAGAATGATAATGAAAATTTTAATGTGTACCAAACAGGGGCTAAGAGAATAAACTCAAGGGCAAATTTCAGTTGGGTCCCTAACTTTTTTCACAAAGTAAAAA
The DNA here is from genome assembly GCA_019097785.1 of Fraxinus excelsior. NCBI lineage: Eukaryota > Viridiplantae > Streptophyta > Magnoliopsida > Lamiales > Oleaceae > Fraxinus > Fraxinus excelsior. The sequence continues at coordinate 33,256,244 of CM032632.1, forward strand.
TGAACCATGAACCTTTTTTTTTTTTTTTGGGCACTGAAGTCCCAAATCTTTGGATAAAGGGTTTATTACAGTATAGGTCCCCAACCTATAAACTCTGTCCAAAATTTCATCCTATCTAGGCCCCCGTTTGGCCTCATTATCCCAAAAATTTATTCTTCTATCTTTTATTTTCAACAACACAATCTTCCATAAAATAATATTACACGTAAATAATTTTTTTTTTTTTTTTTTCAATCACACATTCTACAAAAATACTATTTCAAAAATTATAATTTGAAATAACCGGGGCCAAACTGGGGCTTAACTTTTTATAGCACTCTCATCCCCAGTCTTATATATTTGATTTTGATTGAGAACTTATGTTGCACTAAATGAAGCTCATTTTAACTTTCCCACCTGCTAAATGTAATTCATTAATTTCTTTGAATTCTATCATGGGTAGTAAAAGATAGGGGCGGAGTCAGGTGGACAAAAAAAAGGTTATAATAGATTGATACATTAAGAATTTTAAAAAAAAATACGAAAAATTTTGCCATAAAAAATTAAATGGACTTGGGACAGCATTGGACAATGCTGGCCCCCCTCCCTACATCGGGTAGCCTTCACGAAAGTCCGTTCATAAATTATTGTACAAATGACTATTCATGATATAAAAAGAATATATTTTGAAGTGACTACTTACAATATTTAGCGAATGCATATAATCAGCAATTATAGCCTTCGGCATTACTGTCATTCATCTGGTCTTCGTAGAGCCTCGCATGTCGATGAAGACATCACCAACCAAATAAACGTCTGGATGATGAATGGCAGTTGCTAAGCATTTAGGTAACTAACGAGCATGGCATTCAAATGTGGTCTGGGACAGGGATATGCTTTATGGAGAGAGTATTGGATAATGAATTCAATCCCTTAAAATCAGTGCACGAATCATTGAATATCAAGGAAAATCTTATGGAATCAATCTCTACAATGCAGCAGAGACAAAAAAAAAAATATTTCCTGCCTTTCCCCTCTCTCGCTACGCCCCTGATGAAAACTATACGGTCAAGAAAACAAATTTAAGGAGGGAAACCTGTCCTGTCGTAACTCAACAAAGAGTCACACGAGCTAATGGTAGCACAATACGTGGAATTAGGCTAAATGCCTAATCTTTACACCACACAGATTCATTCCTTGTAAATATCCATGCACAGCCAGCACTGGCACAGGTACATTAAACATGTGCAATTTATAAAACTCTTGCCAAATATCTTGTCTCTCCCGTATTCAAACTCCAATATAACATTGTACCAACAGTTGATTTGATTGTTGGATTACTAATGATCGCTCGCTCGTTTTCTTTTGTCTCATGATCTTGGTGCTAACAATTTTTGTCCAAGTATACAGATAACACACAAGCAGGTAGAGGTTTAGCTCGAGATTTGTTTACTATAAGATCTTAGGGATGTCAATAAATTTGTCTTGTTTGTTGAAAATACAAATACAAATAAGTAGGGGTGTCCGTGGGTCGGTTCGGTTCGGTTCGGTTTCAGAATTTTCGGGTATTTAATAAATGAAATATAATTATGGAACCGTTCGGGTTTGGTTCCGTTCGGTTCCGTACCATAATTAAATTTTTTAACATTTACAGCAACACTACATAAATATAACTAATGACATTTATTTGTAACTTTTACAAATTGACGTAACCAAATTCAAAAATATAAAAATAACTAGTTGTCGAATAACATTAATTCAATACATACAAATACCAAAAAGTAGATATTAATACTTACCAACTATTTTATTTAATCATCAACTGCTACTGCTTGACTTGTCATGACAAAAAACTCTACAAGAATTGAAAAAACACAATTAACAAACAAATAAACTAAAAAATATTCAACTAATAAGATTTGATAAAAAAATATAATATATATCTATTATATGTCTCGATACCCTCATAGAACTCTGTTTTTTCAATACAAATTTCATCTTGGGAAACTTTCAAGAGTCTAAAATATTTTCTTAGCTAGTTTTGTGTACAAATTAAGGCTTCAACTGTTTTAGAAGTTAAAGAACTCCTAAATGGATAAAAAATGCGTCATCCAGTACTAAATGCTGACTCAGAAGCAACTGTAGATACAGGAATGGCAAGAACATCCCTTACAACCTCAGATAAAAATTCAAATATTGATTTATTAATCTTCCACCAATGTAAAATGTTAGAAAAAATAAAATAATTTAATTAATTCAATAAAAAATATAAAAAAAATTATTTAGTTTCGGATCTCATTCGGTTCTTCGATTCTTGGTCGAGACCCAAGACCCGACCCAAACCTTTCGGTTCTCGATTCGGGTACCCGTTCGGGTCTTTAACTTATGAAGAACCGCTCGGTTCGGTTCGGATATTTTGAACACCCCTACAAATAAGTCCATGTTTCACTACCATTATTTAAAAATTATTTATTCTATATACTCATTTTCAACTACACAATTACTTAAAAGAATATTTTGCACGTAAACCCAAAAACTTTCCATATTTTTTAATAATACATTATTTTAAAAATCACTATTCAAAATATTATTTTTCCCATATAATAGTTTCTTGTTTAATTGCTTTTAACTTTTAGACTTATTCTTTACGATAAGAAACAACAAATCTCTTGAATCCGTGACTTACAAGATTTAGCCATAGGAATTAAAATAAAATTTTTAGTAGGTTTTAATAGAATTTGATGAAATGTGTGGTTGAAATGTTGTGGAACCAATAAAATGTGATTAAAATTTGTTGTTGACTTTGATTTAAATTAAAATCTAGATTTTAATCAGTACCAAACATGAGCTCAACGTGTTTTGTATACATGCAAGGTGTCACGCTCACGGAAGTTCATCCGCGAGGTGTCAAAAGCACAATTAATGTTATGTGACTAAAGATTAGCTTTTAATTTTTTTTGTCCAATTCTTTTTCTCAAGTTAATCATGCAATCCCTAATCGTGTAGGTTCTTAAATGAAATCCAATTGCGGTTGTTGAATGTCTACATCTTTTAACGAAATATGGATTTTATCATGAAAAGAGAATCAATTAATGGCTTCTTCTTGAAATACAACTAATTGCTTCTTTTGACATTAATAAAAACATTTAAAGGTTCGTTTGATTGCAAATGTGGAAAATAGGTGGAAAGAAAACATTTTACTGAGAATGGAATTGCCTCGAATTTGTTTTACTGGGAATTGTAATTAATTGTGTTTGATTGGTATAGTTTTCCACACGGAAAATATTGGAAGTTTGGTATCCGTTTGACTTTGTTTTTCATGAAAATTGTCCATTAAAATGATAATTTTTTCTACCATGGGTCTAGAATTTGTTCTCATTGCGAAAGATAAAAATAAAATAAAAAAATTACAATACCGAATACCATTTTGTTTGACTTCGTTTTACACGAAAATTGTCCACTAAAGAGAAAAAAAAAATTTTAATTTTTTCAAAAAAAAAAAAAAAAATCCTACCTGGAAAATGAATTCAATGAAATGAGGGAAAATGTGACCGTGTGAAGCAAAGTTGGAATTTCAATTCTCTAGAAAAAAAGCCTACCTAACAATGAAAAAGTGGAAAATGGGAACTATCAAACACACCCTTAGAGCTAAAAATTTTAGAGAAATTTGCAAGTGAGGTCCCGAAACATTGACCCCAGTTGCACTTGGGTTCACATTCTTCATTATTTTGTCACTTGAATCCTCGAACGCAGGCAGTGGGTTGCATTTGGGTCCCTCCCTGATGGACAACTACCCTCCATCCTGCCATCAAATTCCCATATGCGACTCACGTTGCGAACTGATTAATATAAATGAATTTAATTTATTCATTTCTTTCAATTCTACCCTGAGCTCCGTACATGAGTAGGGTGAAAAATAATCCATGCAACTTATTCTAAATTACTAGAAATAATGCATAAATGTTGTCATTGTTTGTTGGAAATACATACACAAATGAATAAATTTCTTGCTTGTTTAATTGCTTTAACCTCTCGACTCGTTCGTTATGATAATGAAAGACTAATGTCTTAAATTCGTGACTTTTCAGACTTGATGCATTTTTCATACATGCGAGGTGTCACGCTCACGCTAGTTCATACACGAGATGTCACAAGCACCTTGCGTGAGCGTGAAGGATAAGCCAACCGCTAAATATTGAAGTTATGGAATAAATGGAAGCTTTTAAATGAAATTCCTCTTTGATAGTTGAATAACAAAAAATGATCTAATGAGTATCGATGCTCATTTTATACTAAACATCAGTGACATGTCATACCTTCATTGGTGGATACACTTATTCTATCCACAAAATTAATGATATGACATATTACCGATATTCATTAAACCATTCCTCATTGAATAACTATTTATTTGAATAGATTATGGATCTTATCTTAAAAGAAGATCAAATTATTGAGAAGTACACATAATTAATTATGCAAATAAGGAACCATATCTACATCATTATAACCAAGCTCCAAAATTTGCAACATGAGATTACCCATGGTTATCTAAAGTTTATGAATTAAGTTCTTAGCTATTAGAAATACGAAGTTTAGGCGTCTTTAAATGATGGGTCATCCTAAATGGTACTAAATTGTTATGTTTAAGATTATTTAATCAAGTATTACAAGCATATACAAAGTATATGGGTAATTATGCATTTTTCAATTTCTAATATTATGTCGAATATTTTCAACTAATAAAAAAATAATAATGTATTCTTTGAACTTTATACATATTCTTCAAATTCAAAAGAAAAAAAAAGAAATGTTGCACAAAATCGTTAATACTATAATTGCTTGATTTTATATATATTCTTCAAATTTTCAACAAAAACATATTTTTTAAAATCATAAAATACTACAATTACTTGACAATCAATTTATACAATTAGATTTGACACTAACACCTATTCTAAAAAAACCTAAATTTTATTTAATTTGGCACAATTTTTAACACAAATGCATGCGCATTTTGACGTTTAAGCCCATATGTGCGGTCAACGAAATGAGTTGACTACATTATCACGAACATACCCCATATGCGGGCATTTCAACCTGAGCATATGCTACACATATGTGCGCATTTTAGAACACTGATCTTTAAGTAATGCCGAAGCTTCTTGCTTCTACTGAAAAAAAAAACATTGAGCTCAGTCTTTACGGAATTGATTTCCTTTTTGCGCCATATACGCTTAGACTTTTACTTTTTGCCCCTTTTTAAACCCACATATGAATATTTAAAAGAGACTATCTAAAATGGACATCCAAATTATCATTTCTGCAATTCTAATAATTGTAGTTACAGCAATTTTGGTTCCAACTTACCTTTACTTTGTTTGGAAGGCTTTTAGGATGAACAACGTCAATGATGCGACTTCTGCTGCTCGAATCCTAATGATGAACAACGTCAATGGAGGGACTTCTGTTGCGAGTCGAACCAGTGAAATCCCGAGCATGTCGTCTGACGATATAAAAGAGCTTCCATGTTTTGATTATGAGGTGGGGGAGAAAGAGAATATACCAGTAGAATGTGTTGTGTGTTTGGAGAATTTCAAGGGAGGTGAAAAGTGCAGGATGCTGCCTATTTGCCATCATACTTTTCATGTTCAATGCATAGATGCATGGCTTCTAAAGACTGCTGCTTGTCCAATCTGCAGAACAAGGGCAAGTGAACTACAAACTGGTGATTCAAGCGAAGTTGGAGTTTAATTGACATGACATGAAGATCAATAATTGTTTTTTATCCAGTTTGTACCCATCAATAGAAAATTAGAGTTCATACTCATTTAATTTATCCAAAAGAAGTACAACTGGACCGTTGGTCGATTTCATGGAGTTAGGAGACTATAACATATCTCGGTCGACCAAAGATTTTATACTTTAAGAACAGATGTTCAACACTCGTCTAGATTGACCAAAGTTTTTACATTAGTTTTGTCTATGACTCCACAATAAATCCAAGTGAAATAATCGAGGCAACTTATTCAATGTACTCCAACAAAAACAAACTAGCTCACCCGATATTTTTTTTTTCTTAACGAAGACGTGTTCTAATTGACCGTATAGCGAGTTGATCAAACTAATACACGCTCACATCAACCATTTTGTCTAGTTAATCAAGTTTATATGCATTTATTTTATAGAACGAAAGTTCTCAATCAGCTAGACCATTGGTTGAGTTCATTGAATTACTATACTTAAATGAGGAAGATGCAATGTATTTGTACATATAGTTGTACCCTTCCTTCTTTGTGTTTTTGACATTGTTCTCTAATAGCTATTCTCCTTCATAAAAAAAATGAGTTATCGCCTAAGTACAGAGAATAACTCACACAATTTGTAGCAGCATCCTGTGCATCTGTGTGTGTGTGTGTTTCATCTTTGAAATCATGCTGTCCATTTCAAATTTCTGTATCAATTCTTACCAATTTCCAGTACTTATAGACTGATTCTAAAAAAATTAATAGTGTGGACAGAAAGGCTGATGTTCCAATAAATTTAGATCTGTTTGATATGACTTTTTAAAAGTCGAATGTTGCTTTTAAGATTAAGAAATTATTTTTGGACAATTTTTTTTTTAAGAAGTGCTTTTAGAGTAAAATCGGTCCAAAGAGCAAAAGTAGAAACTGCCCAGATAGACCCTCAAGTAAGTGAAATAATCACCGCTACAACTTATTCAATGTACTCCAACAACAAAGTTAAAATATGCGAGTCAATTAGATTAATTCCAAAAATAACAAGAAATAACCTACTTTCAACTTGTCAAATATTGAACATTGATATAAATCCTTGAATTTATTAAATTTTTGGATAGGAAAGCCAACTGCCCAATAAATAGGGCTATGACATGGACCGAATCAAGCTGGCCCTTAAAATGTGGTGAGGTATAGGTTAGAAACGGCCCCGTCCCTATCCAGCCCGTGGTGAGCCCGGCAAGCAGGCAGGCTGGTTACAAATTAATTTCAAATTGATTTTTATTTTTTGGAAATATGACAAGGAAAATGTCAAATTGATTGAATAAATCAATTAATTAATTAATTTGCAAATAATTTGAAATTAAGCATGAAATAACAATACAATTTCCTTATCTTTAACTTACTTAAAATTAAGAATGTGTAATCAGAAATACCCTTAATTCAAGGGACCAAAATGATAAATAATATTATCTAGATAAAATCACGCTGTATTATCAATTAGTAGATTCAATCATACACGTCTAAAAGTATTCGAAACCCTATTCGCCATAAGAATGCTCTTCCCAAATCTTCAATTTGATCCATGATTCTATTCAATATATTTCTTCATACCCGACTAAATTTCGAGAAAAGTGAGTCTCCATTTTAATCCCCTTTTTACTACTTAAATCAAATGTATTTAATTTCAATATATCTATCTTCAATGGTGTTCAAATTCCTGTCATTCATTTTTGCCACATATAAATTCATAGTTGTTTCATTCAACAACTTTACTCAATAATTTCGTCTGAGGCTCCAACATTTGTCATTCGTTTATTAGTAAATTGACATACAATTTTTATCGTTAAATAGAGTAATAAAAATTGAAATATTACCTTCAGGAAATTTTGTAGATAATCAAATACCAACTAAAAAAACAATTTAAGATGAAGAATGGAGTATCAGTCACTAAAAGAGTTTTTTTTTTTTCCCGTGTTTGGTATCGATTGAAATTTTAATTTTAATTTAAATCAAAGTTAACAATAAATCTTAATAATATATTTCATAGAATCCATAACTATTTTAACTTTTATCAAAATTTACTACTAATTTGATTTTAATTTCCACCAAACAGGGGCAAAATCACAATAAATTTGAATTTCGATAACATGCTAATTTTAAAAATTCACAGACGATTGTACGCTAATCAAATCTACAAATTGCTTATGTAATCTCAAAACTTATTTCGATAACTACATTATGGGTATATCGAATAGTTCAAATAAATATCGAAAATAATTAAAAATACATTAAACGTGAGTCTTAAATAAAAACATTTAACTCACATTTTTTTAAAAAAAATTCAATTATTTCATTAACATTTACTATTTTTGCGATACATCTCAATATAATTTTCATCATTTTATTAGGAAACTTTATATGGAATATGACATCAAAAAATTTCGAAATTTTACATCCGAAAAAGTCATATCCCATATAAATTTTCATATGCAAAATTACATGAGATATTATTTTTTTTTTACGTAAATTTTCGAGTATAAAATTTATCCCAACTTCTTTGCAAGTTCGAGTGTGTCCCCCTAACTTTTATCTTCTGCGTCCGCCCCTGAAAGAGTATGATTATATATAATTGATTAATAGTCAATTTAAAGTTGTCACCTTAACAAATAATTAAAATTGCCACGATTACCTTTCAAGGTGATCGAATCGACGTCCCATGCACAAAACACGTATGTTCGATGATTTTAGTTTACAATTTTCCCTAGCTACATTCTTTTCTATCTCATAATTACTTTAAATGGAAGTAAAAGAAACATCCTTAAAAAAAATACTTTGCATTATTCAAGTAAAGTCTCTAATAAAAACAAATAAAATTATGTGGACTTTATTTTTCTTGATTGATTACCAACCTAACATAATTACATGTCACAACGGGACTAAGTTCAACGCCTATTTATCACTTCCAAGGTGGTTGGTTCAATAGATCAACGACACCATGATTAAGCGAGTAAAAAATTCACTCTTTGTCATATACCTCACAATTAGATAATAATATAATAAATAAACTCGAGAAGAAAAAGGTATAAATAATCAAGGCGAGTGACACTCTCTTGATCATCGAAACTTTTTTAAAGTATTTATCTATATATCGTGATAAACATCAAGCCTCGAAATATAGCCCAAAGTTTAATTATTTTATCAATATCTGTCCGTATTCGATTTGAATCTTAAGAGGAAATGCCAAATAGTTTAAATGATATTGTGACATTTCCCATACGGCTGTTGCCTGCTGGCTGAGGGCATGTGCTGACATACTCGTTCTATATCCTACACTTTTTCTTATTTTTTTTGTTGGAATTTTTTTCAACTACCAGTCTACCACCCAAACTTGTCTTTAGGGTTGGACAAAACTCCCGAATCGAACTAAATCGAGCGATTCTTCATAAGTTAAATACCTGAAGGGATAACTGAATTGAGAACCGATGGATTTTTATTTTTTATATTGAGTTAATTAAATTATTTTAATTTTTTATAAATAAATTAGCAAATTAATTAAACAAACCAGTCACTCCAGCCAAATTAATTTTTTGTTAGCCCAGCATTTGGGCCTTATCATTTCCTTTTTCATTCTAATTTCATTTGGTAAGCAGCAGTACGACCACTCCCGTATAAACTCAATTTTTTATGCAGGCTGCTTGAAACAAATGAATTATTGATATGGATTATCAATGTTTTAATAGTAGTATTTACTTTTTTATATTTATATACATTGAATTAATCTTATTCAACAACTTGTTATTTATATATTTTTAAATTAAACTACGTTAATTTGTAAAAGTTACAATGAACATGTCATTAGTTGTATTTATATAGTGTTGCTGTAAATATTAAAAAAAATTAATTATGGTACGAAACCGAACCGAACCAAATCCGAACAGTTCCATAATTATATTTGGACCCGACAGTTCCATTTATTAAATACTCAAAAATTTTGGATCGATTCGAATTTAAAGAGAATCGAACCGAACCGAACCGACCAATGTCCAACCCTACTTGTCTTTCACTTTTCTGTTTTCCTAGATTTTGGGTTAACAAATAATTTACATAAGACTAGTGATCAGTGACTCTTCATGCAATTATCTTTTCAAGAATGTAGTATATTAAAAATATGTTAAGATAGAGACAAGCAGTCTCGACAAAATGATGAGTTCAGTGTTATTTGGATGTAGATGAGGCGGAGTTGGTGCGATGTTTTTCTTTTTTATTTACAGTGTTGTCAACAAAAAATTAATAATTATTAACTACTAAAACGAGAAAAAAAAAAAAAAAATTAGTCGTGCAAGTACTAATGACGTGTTGCCACGTGACAAAATGTAAATAATGATATAAAATATAATATACATATAGCATGATTGTAATGTCAAAAGAAAAGTTGTGTCGATATTCCATCGTGGTCGAGACCAATTGTTTATTTTTTTCTCCAAACAACAAATGACATCTAGAATATATAAAGAGATTGGGATTAGTTGAGTGTTAAGTGGAGTGCTTGTTTAAACTTAATAAAATAAAATTAAATTCTTAAATTAACTTTTTAAACTTTTAAAAAGATTATAAGTCGCATTCGAAAACAAAACAAAACAAAACAAAAGATAAAGTCAAACGTGCTATGAATACGTATTTTATGATAACTATACCATTTGCTCTTTCTCCATAGTTCCTCCCATCAGCTTCTGATATAAATACAAGAAGAAGAAGTAGCTATTGAGATCATCAAAGCCATGGCAGCTCGTAGATTTTCCTATTTTCTCTCACGTTCTCTCTCCCTTACTCCTGCTTCTTTTGGTGATCTCTCTGTCTCTCTGCACACACACACACACACACACACACACACACACACACACATATATATATATTCAAACACATGTATATAACTCTGCATGAGTCACTGTATCGTTTTGAGTATTGATGTGTGGTTTTTCTATATGCATAATGCATGTGATGTGGATATACATATTAGCCTCTGTTTATAAAGTTCATCTATATAAAGAATTCTTGAAGATGATGTTCATTTGAGAGGTGACCGACACTCAATTCTTGTTTAGAATTAGTGAATCTGTTTAAAGATTCAATTTCTTGTTTTAGAAGTAGAGTCAAGGCAGAACCAGCACCCGATGAGTAAGGGCGGACTCTGCAAGAAAAAAAATGAATATATATATTGGATGGCCACTCGCTTGGGTTGTATTTGTTATTGCATATTTTCTTATTATTTTGGGTTGCATCATGATTCATATGTATATGATTTTTTACGTTTTAGTGCATTTATATATTGATTGAAGAATTTTTTAATATTATTTAATTAAATATTAATAAACGATCTCGTTATTCCTCCAGTCAACAATCTCGTCAACTTTTTTCTTCTTTTCTTAATACTGTCTAATTCGACTATTATCTAATGCACCTTACATAAAATGTCGAAATTTCCAAAGGGGCTTAGGAAACATCTGCAGTCTCTCATTTTTTATTAGTACTTGTATGTTTGTCCTCACATGTTCTGGAATACTACCTACCTCCAGACAGAAGAATATGGTCCCTCAAGGCCTAAGTATATGTATGTACGAAACTATGTAATAGGATATAGGACATTGTTTAATTGAGGACAAATTGCACACGATGTTCTTGATCTATATACTCTTTTGCACTTTTAGTCCAAACTTTTTTGTTGGCTGCGACTCGTGCAATTTATCCATTATTTGACAATAATTATATGCAGGGATAAATTATGGTTTTGGAAGGGGCATGCACAGGTTTAGTACTACTGCAATTCTTGAGGAACCAATTACCCCACCAGTACAGATTAATTACACCAAGCTTTTGATCAATGGAGAGTTTGTTGATTCAGCATCAGGTAATCATGATCTAGCATTTTCACCTTTTTTTTGTCGAATCAAATGTCTTGTTTTCCATATGAATAAATGTACATCAGCACGAATTTAACTCGAGCCTTATCGCGGAACAGGGAAAACATTTCCCACTTTGGATCCTCGGACTGGAGAAGTTATTGCACATGTTGCTGAAGGAGATGCTGAGGATATCAATCGTGCAGTATCTGCAGCCCGCAAAGCGTTTGATGAAGGGCCGTGGCCAAAAATGAGTGCTTATGTAAGCACTCCATTTTTTTAGTTTTCCTCTGTTTTTCTCTTATGATCGTTACGACTTTTCGTTTATTGTCTCCATTGGATATCATTTCGTACTAATTATGCTATGGTTTTTTTGGGGGGTGGGTGGGGTGGATAATGGTTTAGGAAAGGGCACGGATAATGCTACGGTTTGCTGATTTGGTTGAAAAACACACGGACGAGATTGCTGCACTTGAGACGTGGGACAACGGGAAACCTTACAAGCAAGCTCTCAAAACTGAACTACCAATATTTGTTCGTCTATTTCATTATTATGCTGGTATAACTTCTATTAAGTGTTGATATCGTTGAAGACTCAATTTAATTATATAAATATCTATCCTCGCTAAAAGATTGAGTTTTTAGATGAGGTGATTCAATGTACTGTTAAGATAACTAGATATACTGAGTTCGAGTCTCGTCGTTACTCATTTGTAAATTGTAATCATGCCTAACCTCTAATAAAAATTATTAGTCTTTAATCTGAGGGGACATGTTGAAGGCTAAATTTAATTAGATCAACGTGTTCCCTCCCTAAAAGGCTTAAGCTTTTAAAAGAGGTATTTGGATACTACAGTTGCTTCTAGTGTTTGGAAATGCTATAACACTCAAAATCTTATACCTATTTTCTGGAATTTCCTAACATGAATTCGCCAATAATGTAGGCTGGGCAGATAAAATTCACGGTCTAACAGTTCCAGCCGATGGACCGTATCACGTACAAACTTTGCACGAACCAATTGGTGTTGCAGGTCAAATTATTCCTTGGAACTTTCCCCTGCTTATGTTCGCCTGGAAAGTTGGTCCGGCACTGGCATGTGGGAACACCATTGTGCTAAAAACTGCAGAGCAAACACCGCTGACTGGTTTATATGTAGCAAAATTGTTCCATGAGGTAGTTTTGCAGTCTTATATTTATTGTTTTTTTATCTTTTTTCTTTCTTTGATGTTCGTGTTTTCTTAGTTCTTGGTATGGAATTCATACTCCAACTCCAAGAAAATACTAGAGAGTTTAGACGATTTGTAAACAACGTGAACAGGTTAATATGATTAGATGTGCAGGGTTTATTTCCGGCATGCTTGTTTTGAATGTAAATGAGTCAATTTAGGATTAACTTATATTTTGGTCATTCATTAGTCCTTAAATATTGCACACTTTTTATAAGTTATGACTAATTTGATTTTTTTTTTTTTTTTTGTTGATCTTTGATTGTATGACGATAATAAGCAACGAGTCACATAATGTTCTGTCTCTTTCTGTCTGCTATTGCTTTCTGGTCTAATCCATATCGCATTTGGAATCTTGATAGGCAGGTCTTCCCCCTGGTGTACTAAATGTGGTATCTGGATATGGTCCATCTGCTGGTGCAGCTCTTGCTAGTCACATGGATGTGGATAAGGTGTTTAAGAACTTCCATATGAACTTATAACGATTTATCAGATCATATTATCAGGGATTCTTAACTACATTGTCTTGCTTACTTTATGGTATTTGAGCCAAATTTTAGTCCCAAATCAGTTCTGCTGCTCTTTTCCAGCTTGCTTTCACGGGATCAACCGACACTGGTAAAATTGTACTTGAGCTTGCTGCAAGAAGCAACCTGAAATCAGTTACCCTAGAACTTGGAGGGAAATCCCCATTTATCATATGTGAGGATGCTGATATTGATAATGCCGTAGAGCAAGCACATTTTGCTCTGTTCTTTAACCAGGTTTGTGCAATATTTTTCGTCTAGAATTTGAGGATGGAATCCATGATTCAACGCATTTGTTATTTGTTAACTGTAGGGCCAATGTTGCTGTGCTGGTTCTCGTACTTATGTCCATGAACGTGTATATGATGAGTTTTTAGAGAAGGCAAAGGCACGTGCTATCAGACGTACAGTCGGTGACCCCTTCAAGAAAGGTATTGAACAAGGTCCTCAGGTACTACCTCACTTTCTCCCAATCTTATATCCATGTGTGTGACTGTGTGAGTTTCATTCACCTGAACTCTTTTGTTGCAACCATATTGGGTAGAACTTACCCTTAAAACTGACTTATAGTAGTGAGTGTCCCAAGTTGTTATTAGCCCATAAACTAAGTTTTAGCTTGGCAATGCGGGACACGATTAGACTTGTTACATCCACCCCTCAGAACCAACATCCAAGAAGGTTCATATTCATGTACAGGGTCACTTCACTACACAGAACTAGTCTTCTATTAAAAGTAGCCTTCCCCAAGCTGGCCCATCTGCAACCAAGGTCATGCCTGGAAGGCTGTTTGCACATGAAAATTCAACATCAGATTTTTTATTTTAATCCCTTCTACCCTCCTACCAGTTGCCTAAAACAATTATACAACTGTTTTTTCTGTCCTTTGATTCACTATTAAATTGAACTTATTAGAACTGCGAAGCTGATATTCCTCTTAACGACTTTGGTAGATTGACTCCGAGCAATTTGAGAAGGTTCTTCGGTACGTAAGATCTGGCATTGAGAGCAATGCCACCCTTGAATGTGGAGGCGAAAGAATCGGGTCCAAAGGTTTCTTTATTCAGCCCACTGTATTTTCAAGTGTTGAGGTACTCCATATTCCTATTTTACAGGCAGATAAAATGTGTTAAACATCTGTAGTGACTGTAATAATGGACTTTTCCATTTCTGTTGAATCAGGATGATATGTTAATAGCAAAAGATGAGATTTTTGGCCCTGTGCAGACCATCCTAAAATTCAAGTAAGTTCATGAACTTTCAGCTATTTGTGAATATTAACAGTCAGTGCATTAAGAACTTAGCTGACTCTATATTTCTTAAGAATAAGGCTTAGATTGTTGTGTCAATTATTCATTTTGACGTTTACAACTCATAAAATTACTAGAAAGCAAAAGCGAAAAGGGAGAAGAAGGTGGTTTAGGATACTTACTTTTCACTTTGTTTCAGGGACAATGATGAAGTGATAAAAAGGGCTAACACAACAAAATACGGTCTAGCAGCAGGTGTTTTCACGAGGAGTTTGGATACTGCTAACACATTGTCGCGAGGATTGAGGGCTGGCACCGTTTGGGTTAACTGCTACAATGTTTTTGATGCTGCGATTCCATTCGGTGGATATAAAATGAGTGGTATAGGCAGGGAAAAAGGAATTTACAGCCTCAACAACTATCTGCAGGCGAAGGCTGTTGTTACTCCCTTAAAGAATCCAGCATGGTTATAAAATGTCCGTTGCCGTGGTGTTGTGCATAGTTGTCTCGCTTGCTTGTATCTAATCTGTTAATGCTACAGCTTACGGTCTGAACTGAGTTTTATTATGTACATTTGACATGATATCATGCTCGTTCCGTCTTTATTAATCATTCAGGTTCGTATATGTTACTTTTTGGAAACCAGGATTAAAAAAAAAATTCACTGTTAGTGACGTGAGTCACGTGACTATGCTGAATCAACAAATGTAATGACATATAAATTGAAAATATAATGTGGTACTGGAAATCTATTAGTACATTATTTTTATCTTCCAATTGAGTAGAACTCATTAATAATTTTTTTTTTCAATTCCTTTTTTATCTATTTTTAAAAGTGCCAATTTCAAAAGCACGACCATTTGTATGTCCGCAGGGGTAGAGCCACCTCGTGTTCAGTGCGAGCAACCTACCAAAATAGCTACAATATATAATATTCAAAAAAGTAATAATGTTATTCATCCCTACTGGGGTTACAATCTCAGTTTAGGTGACTTTAAATGATAGGTTAAATGAAATGTGAAATTAAAGCATTTCATTTCACATTTCATTTAACCTATCATTTAAAGCCACTTAGAGTGAGGTTGTAACTCTAGTGGGAATGAATATCATTATACTATAGTTTTTGTCAATTTATGACACTATTTTTGCAATTTTTGCGAAAAAGATTTTTATTTCTCATAATGTAATGTTAATAACGTGGAGTTATCAATTTTTATATAACTAGTTTGATGCACGTGCAATGCACGTGCTATCAGCGTAATTGGCTATTTAATAGCGTGGTTGTGAAAACTTAATGAAACAAACATGAAGCACCCAATTTCTGCTATGCTTGGATATCTGAAACGACTATTTTAACAGTTAAGAATTTGTATCAAAATGAAAATAAAAATTTTATATATAAGTTGATATACCTTCAAATTTAAAAGCTCGTGTACAGTGGCAGCAAAAGGAATTGACGATACCTACATAATAAGACATGGGATCAACATAACCAAATACATTTAAAATATATAATTTAATCTGGTTGTTGATGGATAATGGGTTTTACTTAGTGCCAATAGAAATCAATTCCTCTTGTTTTTCAATCAAATGAAGAGATATGCGAAGCCTTCCCTGAGGCTACTGGGACTTCGATTGTAGGCGCTATTTTCCATTATTTCAACTTTTTCCTCTTTCAGTGCTCCTGCTTGGTGGTGTGCATCCTGTAAAACATTTGAAGTGAGATAGCAAGATAATAAAGTCAATTTGCATTAAAGCACAGACGGACAATTTGCTAAATCAGCAATACGACAGTTAAAAGCATATACCAACATTAAGATATCAACAACACGCCAACAAAATATTGCATCAAAGCTCATAGCTGTACGAAGCAGCTTATGTATTATTAAGAGGCGTACAACGTCGAAATAACTTCTAACTTGATAGACGCATAATGTCACATATGAAATAATCAAGATGAGCTTTCTATCTAAGAGTAAGATAATGTCACCCATGCCTATAATAACTCTATATTGCCACTGTTTAAAGACAATATTGAAAAAAAGTATTAGAAGACTAAAGACACAGAGACTACCAAACAAACTTATGACAGAAAAGTTAAGAAACTACCTTCAACTGCTCAAAAAGTCTAGCTGATTCTTCCTTCACAACTGCCAACTCTTCTCTAAGACGCTCCTGAACACACAAAGTTTTGTAAATATGCTATTCAAATATCCTTCTCCTTCCTTATATTATGTTATACGTGAAAAGAGAGGGAGATTAACCTTAGCTTCAATTTCAGCATAATACTGGCCAAGAGCAGTTTGCAGATTAACAACTTCCATATTCTTAGCCTCTATTGTGCTCATACAGCTAGCCAATTTTCTATTAAGCTCGTCAATTGTTTCCTTAGACATTCCAATTGAGAAATAAAATTTAGTTAAAGTTCGACATGTAAATATCATATAACTATTTAGCAAGGTTTTCTCCTGGTTGCGTTGTCAAATATTACTTATAAAACTATAACGAAAAGTTAATCATCAAATTTTCCTCTTTAGGATTCAATTGGTACTTTCAATAAGTAGGACAAATGTTAAATTTTCCATTTAAATAATGTATTTCTAACGTCAACTTTTTTATTATAATTACTCAATTCCCGCTAATGAAAATCGTCCACAATTTTGTTAAATCGTATGTAGCTCTCAAATTCTCATAGAAAACAAGCATCACTGTAAATTATTTTTTAACATCGTCCCAATTGTGAAACAAAACTTGGTTTCTTAAAAGTTAGACATGTCTTTATAGCATCGTTGGACATTGATCTTGAAACTATAGCGAAAGATTAACCATCAACGTGCACCTTTTTACTGATTAGGAATACTTCCTCGAGCAATAAGTTTTAAAAAAAGCCATCATTGAATATAGTAATGTGTCAATATCCAAAGAGTGGATACAAATAATTGAAAATCTAAAACAAATATGAAAGCACAAAATCATCCCAAAATAGACAAGAAAAAATGGAACAAACATACGGAAGGATTCATCTAATCATGTTTACCTTAATTATTCCAACAAGCTGGTCCACTCAACTTTCACCGGGAAAGAGGGGCTGAAATTCCCAAGGAAATTCTCAATTCAGTACACGATCATAACAACTTCCCTAAATATTAAAGGAATTTAAAATACACAAGTTCTATTACCTGTCCTAGCAATAATTCAGCCAACACACATCCGGTTGACCAGATATCCATGGCAGTAGTGTACTCTGTGACGCCGAATATCATCTCGGGAGCCCGATAGTACCTAGAGCATATATAAGAAATGTTTGGCTCTCCTTTTACCTATAAATTATGCCATATAGTCAAACAACAGAGGAAATAAAAAAGAAAAGCAAACAATATATTGAACAAGAAAAAAGATGACACGTACCAGTACATTTAGTATCAAACATAACAATGGTGAAACAATGGTGAAAAGATGCAAGTAAAACTCAAGGACTTTTCAAAAATTTTAAAACCCAATTTGCATTTCACAATATTTCCCTAAAAATCAATCAGTGCAGGTAGTAATAAAGATCAATAAATCATACCTCTACACTGTCTCTGACTCTCTGGCTCTAATTTTTGCAGGGATCCGTCCGACAAGAGATGAGTTTGTTGTTGATTTTGCTAGTTTTGAAGTGGCCAGAAAAGAAGGGGTAAAGGCTAGGACACGAAAATGACGACAGTGACGCCGAAGGCATGAGAAGCCGGACGTGCGGAGACCGGCGCTGAGCGGCTGCTGGAGCCTGTCTTCCGATTTGGGAAAATCGATTTACGGAGAGAGAGAGAGAGAGAACCGGAAATTTAGAGAAATTTTGAGAGAAATTAACGGGAGAGAGAGATCACAACAAGAGTATGGCCGTTTGCGTGTAAATATGGAGAAAGGAATAAAAAAATCGAGAAAGCGGCTCGGCTACAGCGACTCCCTCAACTCGGCTCGACTTCATTGGCCAAACGGCTTAGCTACAGTAACTGAAAAACTCACTCTTTTATTATAGTAGGATAGGATAGGAAACAAACACATTGTATGGGCCACTTGCCTCCACCAACTTCTGGATGGGTCACATTTTTCAGTAAATTTAGAGCCCAATTTGGTCCAACCCACTGGATGCTTTCTTTTGTTTTTTTATCTCCTCCCCTGGATTATCAACCCCGTTCAAAACAAGAAATTAATTAATTAATAATAACAATAAAAGTAACCTTGTACAGATTGAGAAAATTATTATTTTCAAACTTCTCCTATAATAATATTTTGTGCGAAATAAAATTTGTAAGATATATATATATATATATAAAATTGTCTACAGCCCCCAATACAAATCAATCCTTTAAATTGAGGTGGCTGAAACACTTTATTGAAATATTATTGTTCTCGCCAGCTTATGCATGATCAATTTGACTCTTTATGCCCCCATGGTACATCTCCAAGTGGTAAAAGGGGAAGGTAGAAAAACTACAACTTTGCTTGAAACTACCATATTAAGGGTTCGAACCCTGAAATATGAATTTGGTCTTTGAGTAAGTGTAAGTATACAAACAGCCTTCCACACTGTACCCTTGGAGACATAACCTGTGATTTACCTCCTTCACCGAGGCTCAGGGCAGGACAGGTGGAGGCTGTCAAGGATGCGGTTCACCCTTTAATTTATGACTCTTTATTTCTTTAAGAAATGTTTGGAAGCATTAAGTCAGCCTCTAATTCCATGTCCTTTTGATAGTACTAAACAAGCACTTTTCTTGATCTTTTGATGTGCCCTTTTATCATATTGCTTAATCTTTACTTGTGCATTTAGCCAACCCACTAAAGTATTTAATTATTGATCTTTCTTGACATTTCTTTTGCTTTAGAGCTGTCTAAACTTTTCAATTTAGTTATTGAACTATTTATTTGAACAATGATTTTGTAATACTCGATTCAACACGTGTTTTTATTGGCTTTCAAGATTTCATGCTTATTGCTCGATAGAATAGAAAAACAGGGTTGCTTGCTTCCTGAAATGAGTTATTTACTGCCAATCGAAAAATGGGAGATCAACGAGAAGCATAAAGAAATGAATTCAAAACCAAATAACCTATATAATTATAGAGATTTTCATCATATTTATTATATTGTAATTATTTACTTTCCTAGATTAGTTATTTACCAAATACTATAGGGTTGTCTTCCATTGTTATACACACACACGATTGTATAATTCAATAAATCAATGAAAGCAAATTCATTCCATATCAAACTCTAAATTCTATCAAATATTTTGACCATCTCTATCAATGTGGGCCCTCATTTCATGGCACAACATACTAAACTTTGTGGTGTCCTTGATTAATTCTTAGGATCAAACATTCTTAAAACTGCACCTGCGATTAGTAGCTGCTGTTGATCAGTTGTTTTCTTGAGTTAGAACTTGATATTCCTGTAGTGGTTCAGTACAAAATAAAAATGCCAACAAATGAAGTAGCCACTAAATGCCATGTGCAGACTCGTCTGTTTGCATATATTTGTATAAAGAACATCCCAAGTACTTGAAAGCCCTAATCTCCATTGCATATATCTAAAGCTAGCTCGAATAATTGTTAGGACCATTGCATTGGGAGGAGTGTTACTATTATCATGGTAGTTGATGTTGACATGTCCGACTTCAACTTTCGTAAATATTCTCTATTAAAGTGCAGAAAATTACTCTCAGAGTCGAATAACACTTACAAAAAAGTATTGAAGTATGTAATGATATAATGCTTATAGATAAAATCTACCCTCAAAATTTTTGTCAAAATTCTGCATAATCGAATTGAGAAAACCTATTAATTATTTAAAAAATTAAATGTAAACATTTAAAATCAGATCCGGTTGGCACACTGGCTGATCAACGATAAAAAATAAAAAATAAAAATAAAAATAAAAATATCATTAATGAATCCCAACAATATTTGTAAGTTACACCCACTTACTCTGGGACAATTAAATGCAGATGTGTCCTTTGTCGAAAAACAGGAAAAAGCCACACAATAAATATGCCACTGTACACCGTCTATGAACGCATAAATAGGAAACGATTTGATAAATTTTGTAGTAGTAATACAGTATCAGAACCGACACTTTATCTGTTGGATACCAATCGACGGTAATTCATTATGTCCACCAATTTCACGGCAACAAAAATATATATAGTTATCATCGGGTTTAATCGACTATAGAATATACTTGTAATTTTGAAATTGATTTGATCATTCGATTTTAAGTTCATAACCCTAACTCATTCATTTATATTTTAAAGGTTTTTATGAGTATATTAAGATAAAAAAAAAATAAGAAACAGTTCGTTTAAAATAAATAAACACCTGCATATTTTACTTCAATTTGCTTGACTCGTTAAGTTTATCGAAATAAGATAATAAATAGTTTGTTCTATTTTATTGAAAAAAAAAGAGGGATTTTTTTGACAAAAAAAATATTCTAGGGGTGTGTTTGAGCCACATTATTTTTGAAGGATATATTCTGAAATAGTAGATTGATGGAGAATGTGTGATTGAAAAAAGAAGGAAAAATTATTGATGTGATGAAAAATATTATTTTATTGAAAAATATGTGATTAAAAATGAGTAGAAGAATGATAATAAAAATTTTAACGTGTACGAAGCATGGGCTAAAATAAAAAGTAATAAAGATCCAATTTTTATGCGCCAAAATTACTGTGTTTATGAATTAAGAATCATGTGACATATTCACCAATGGGCTTCTCTCTCTCTCTCTCTCTCTCTCTCTCCTGCCTGCTTTTACAACCATTTCAACCACCAAATACCTCACAAACTTCGGATTTTTTACTCTATTTCTATATTAAAAAAGTATATAATTTTTGTAGTCTCCAAAGTTTTCTTGGATAGTATTCTGATGTTAGGATGGCTTCAAGATTCATCAAGTGTGTAACTGTTGGTGATGGGGCTGTTGGCAAGACTTGTATGCTCATTTGCTACACCAGTAACAAGTTCCCCACAGTCAGTCTCCTAACCCTTTTTTTTTTCATCTTTTAAGGAAAAGATTTGTTGTTTTCTTGGACAATTTGGGTTTATCTGTTTATAATTTATATAAACAGTTATTTTGTATGATGCCTTCTTGGCCAATTTCATCGAATACCTAGTGCAATCATGCAGTTCTTTTCCATTTTTTAATCGTCCTTGACCTTAGGCATCTGGATTTTGCAGCTTTTCTCTGTTTTCTCTTGGTTTTGTAGGTAGAAAGGGTTTTTTGCTTTTATATGTTTCTGGGTTTTTTGTCCTTTTCGTTTAGCAGTATCCTCCTTGGACTCTGTAATTTGTGATTATCTCCCTCTGATGTTTCCTTATGTGCTTTTGTGCATTTATGGCCTGTTTGGTAGCACGGATTAGACATTATAGTGGAAGAAAAAGAGTCCTGTTTACCAAACATTTACTAAATGATTAGTATTTTATTTATTGCAACTTCAGGACTATGTACCAACAGTGTTTGATAACTTCAGTGCAAATGTGGTAGTTGAAGGAACTACAGTTAACTTGGGGCTTTGGGACACAGCTGGTGAGCTTATTCTCACTATTGAAATCAGTTTATTTTCTAATTGATATTTCACTGCTATTTTCTAATTTAAGAATGAAATTCTCCTAACAATTATATTCTTCCCAATAAAAAGTTCCCTTCTCTGAATCAAATTTATGGTTTTTTTGGTGTTGTGATTCCATCTACAGGTCAAGAAGATTACAATAGATTAAGACCTTTGAGCTACAGAGGAGCAGACGTGTTTGTCTTAGCGTTTTCATTAGTTAGTCGGGCAAGCTATGAGAACATAGTTAAAAAGGTGCATAATGCATGAAAGCTGTGTATTTCAAATAATTATTTGGTACCAAATTTTATTTTATACGGAGTTTTAAGTGTTTAATATGATTTTAATAGTACTTCTTGCGCAGTGGATCCCTGAACTTCAGCATTTTGCTCCTGGGATCCCGGTGGTACTAGTTGGCACCAAATCAGGTATGTTATATCATCTGAGGCTACAATTATCCTTGCCTTTTCTTTTGTAAATTGTCGTTTTTCTTCATTCATCTCCTGTTATATCATGGTTAATCAATTGACTTGACTGTCAAGTTTGGTAATACGGTACCACCTCATATTTTCCTAATAAGTTTGTCTTTGTCACATAATATGGCTAAATTTAATAATATGAGGCAATTCTTAATATAACCTCCCCTTTTCTCTTTACCTTATTAAGATTTGGGGTTCCATTTTAAAAGGTCAACCTTATTAAAAGGAGTATCCCAAACTCTTATAAATTGGTCTATGTTTTTATCTTTATTGGATGTAGGATTCTATCTCTTAACATGTACCGCAAGATGGTAGCTCGTTTGAGCAGAGCAATCTTAAAATCCGTGTGCTCAATTTTTTTAAGTCTTAATCGGATCGAATTGCTCGTTGGAGTTTAACATACTCTGATATCATATTAAGATTTTGAGTTCCGTCTTAAAAGGTCAACCTTAATAAGAGAAGTAGTCCAAACTCTTATAAATTGGTCTATAATTTCATCTTTATTCGATGTGGGATTCTGTAAAGAATTGTGATTCCATCTTAAAAGGTCAATCTTACTAAGAGAAGTAACCTAATTCCTTATAAGTTGGTCTATGTTTTCATCTTTATTCGATGTGAGATTTTATCCCTTAACATACCTTCTTCTAGCTTGCACGAAAATAAGCGGTGAAATAAAATGCACTTAGTAAGCACATTGATGTTTTAAAAAATGTCATTGGTTTTGTTGATCACGGATAAAAAATTTAATAATTTAGGTGTGAGAAGTTCTGGATTTCCATTCCTGGAATTCGTTGAATATTTTGAGTTAATATTTAGATTCAACAAATTGAATGCAAAAGTGCAGAGAGTTGAATCCTATTTTTGATCTGGTAATTTCTTCATGTGGTTTTCCGCATATGCAATAGACAGTCCGTAACCTTTTGGCATCTCAAACTCAATGTGAGAATTTTAACGTTATGCCTTTCAATGGGCAAACCACTAGGTCAAGTATCTGACATGTTATTAAAGGTTCCTTTTTCTTCCAAAATTGTCATAATTTCTCAATGATGATCTGATAACTGAGATTTTGTGTTAAAACCCCACAATTAGAAACCGTCCTTATGGTTTGAACTCAAAGGTTATACCTTTTTCAGTTTTAATGCTAGTCCTTTATGACCCCCCGGAACAGAAACTATCTGACCACAATTCCTCCATAATATCAATGAAATTTTTTCAAGGGGTCAATCATACATTTTACAGTTTTAATGCTAGGCCTTTTTTTTTGTTACCTTTCAAAAGAAACTGTTTTATTGTTTAAGTCATGTTATATCTGTAGCATTTACATCATATTTGAATTAATGATTTACTCTTTTTCACTATGGTTCTCCAGTTTTTTTTTTTTTTTTAATAATTATGCAATCTAACAATTGTTTTAAAATAGACCTTCGCGAGGATAAGCACTACTTAGCTGATCATCCGGGGTTAGTTCCTGTGACCACTGTACAGGCATGGATTCTCATCATTGGCTGCTGCGAGCTCTTTGGTTTTTATCTCTCTTTTAAAATAACTGCTTTGTCTATGTCTAATCAATCAGGGAGAGGAGCTCCGTAAACAAATTGGTGCTGCTTACTATATTGAATGCAGTTCTAAAACTCAACAGGTAATGTTTGGATCGGCTATTAATTTTGCAACAAGTGGTTTTTTTGTAAGTTGCATAGTGAAAACTTGTAGAATCATATAAAGGATCCCCATGGATTTCCACCCATAGCATTTTACAAATTCATATGATTAGTCTGTCTAAAAAGACTATTTCTCTTTACAGAACGATTTTTTGCAGCCTTAGTCATTCTTCATATGGTTATATCTGATTTTTCTGTCAAATCTGGAGTCAAATCATAATTCAAGTATTCAATTAAACAGTTCATATAAGGCTGAATATCTAGGAGGGAATTATGAGAAGTTGGCGACGAAAAAATCAAGTTTTGACATAAGATGTGTAAACATAATGAGAGTCATCCACACTTGATCGATCAACAACCAATTAGTAGTATCTCATCCAAAACTTTTTTCTAAAACTAAAAGTCTACTAAGTGATAATTGGGTCCTCAGAAGAGCATTACCTGACAATCTGCCCACAGGGTACTATATACCCATGAAGATGGGCTATTTCTCAGAATGGTCCATTCCTAGTAGGAAACATAATGGTTGATTTTAAAAGAAATTACATTTACAGGCCGATATCATTGTGTTTTGTGTGTGTGAATGTTTGCCTGAATGTATAGGCAATAGTTGGATCATGCTGCTTGTTACACGTGAGCCAGATTCTGTGATTCATTTTCTTTTGTAATTCCATATGATTTTGCTCAACGGGTGTCTTGGATTTGTTATGGAATTTATAATGTAAATGACTTTCTGCCTTTTCAATGCAATATGCAGAATGTAAAAGCAGTTTTTGATGCTGCTATCAGGGTAGTTATCAAGCCACCACAAAAACAAAGGGAGAAGAAGAAGCCGCGTCCAGGATGCTTTGCGTTAGTAACTCTATTATTATGCTGTTCTCACTAGTTCTGTCCAAACAACACGACCACCACATTACTTTATTTGATTTACTTCCAATGCTTGCTATAATCTTCATAAATCCCAAGTTAATGTTTACTATAGAGACTGACAGGATTGAATAGTATAATGAAAAATATTCTAGTTATATATTTCTTCTTTAACACTGTCCAGTACTAACAATTCTCCCTAACAAATGTACCACAATGGAGAAAAACTTCACTGACACTAGCTACTGTCATGTTGCATTGTCATCATTGCCTTTTTGAAGGGCGGTATTTGTAGACCAAGGAATCATAAGGATAAAGAATCAAACATCGACTTTGTTGGTGTCAAAAGGAGAGTTTAAGAAGGTTGACTGGATCAGTCCTTTCCTTTCCTAATAGCATATTGGCGTCTGCTATTTTCAAACAGTTGAGTTTAACAGGTTATCGAAGAGTCCCAGCTAGTCTAGTTAGCTAGGGAAGTGTTATTGTTGTCAAATTAGATACTTGCAATCAAATGCTACCTTCAACTGGAGGAGACTCACATTTGTTGTTGTTAAATTCCCAAGAAATTGCAATAACAGAACTAACATGTTTAGAAGTTCCGGTTAAACAGCTGTCAGCTGGAAAATATCTAATGTTGAACGCTTCTCTGATAGCTTAAACTTCTATATTACGTGGTTCAACATGATATTAGAGTTAACACAGAACCTAAGAACCTGAGTTCAAGTCCTACCACCACCCCCTTACGAAAATTGTTCAAGTGTTAGGCTATTGGTGAAAAAATGCACCTGGCATTCTGGCCTGCATGTGACATGTTGGTTTGAAGACATAAATTTTAGTAACTAAGTTTATCCACGCTATGACAACTTAAGTTTTTAGGTGATGTGGTTCAATACAAATAGTTATATTAGGTGCCTAGAGTCAAATCCTGCCTTCACCCAAGTACACGTGCAGAGGCTTGGAAGCTACCCCACTTTTACAGGCCCAGCCATCGTGTAAGGATTTATAATAGGAAAGTGAAAGGAGAACATGGAGCTCGGCTTCCGAAGTATGAGTAAAACCATATAGAGAAACTTCAAACCTTCAGATATGTTATTCAGAAATTGGTAGTCATCAATTATCAAAATCACTTAATTCTTTGAACAAAAGGAAGTAAGGTGGTGAAAGGGTTGAATTTGATCAAATGGAATTTTTTAGGGATTATCTGTTAATAATGTCATTAAGTAACTTCTCAGTATCATCAAATTTGGTTTTCTGATTGTTCTACTACAATATGCTTGTATCTTGCAGCATCAGCTTGATCAGTATTAGCTGGATGCTATTTCAATTTTTAACCAACTCATATATGGATCATGATTGCCCCTTGACCCACCAAACTTTACGCAGAATGTTCCGTTTAAGCTAACTTTCAGGTCTTTTAATTTAACGAGTCCATTCCGCAGATTTTATAAAAATTCCTATGATCAATACCTGCAATCTTGTTATACATTGGCAACTTGATATTACTTTACTGGCAGCACGACGCTCAGAAAATATTGAAAGCAAATGCAAGACCATCAACATGACTTAGATAGTGTGCACATGTTTATTGTGAGTTCGAGCACCATCAATATGAATTTCATAAACCCACAATTGTGAATTCACCCTATATAGTTACATCTGCTTAATTTACATATTTATTTCTCTTTTTTCTTTGAACTTTCTGCGTTGGGTTCGACCTGTTAAATGCACATGTTTCCTTCTGTTGGCTGACATTCTTCGTGCTTGCAATTGCAGAAATCTCTTCTGTGGGAGAAGAATAACCCGCTTGGAATGAGGAACCGTTTCAAATGCTCCTTGTTCAATATCTCGACTACTTGAGAAGTTGGACTAATTGCTCTTCCTGACTCAGAAAAGTAGTATATTTCATCATGTTTAACATGCTAGTATCATGCTCTGTTACTTTCCTCTTAATCCTAAGATTTGTATTTAGCCTATATTATTTGTCCAAGTGCAGCGATTTCAGGAAGATCATTTTATTTGAATTGCTGGTTGTTTATTTTGAGGTTTGTTGTAAAGCTAGAAGTCAACAACTGTTCTTCTCTACACATATATAGGTTTGTGGGCTTAAACACATGATGGGTTAAGTCAAGGATGTGTAAAATCAAAACTTCAAAAGCTTTGGCTTGTTAGAGATGATTTGAAATATTTACACGAACATTAATTTTTACCCATTTTCTCGAGGGTGGTATAATTTTTGTATAGGAACTTGTCTATTTTGGTTTAGCTAAAAAAACTTGATTAAAAAAAAAAAAGAGGGGTTAAAGTCAACAATTAATTTTACCCACACATTATCGGTGGAATTGATGAAAAAAAAATGACAAAAATCAAGCTTTGATTGTTGGGGGGTAAGTTCTGAAGCCAGAATTTAATTTGTTTTCAACTCATGCGACTCGAAATAGTATACTCCTGTTTTGTGTGATTGTGTGAGTATTTCCTAACTAACTGATGCACTTAGTTATATCGGCATTTACATTTAAATAGATTTAATTTTACAGGAGGGACTGTTAATTAAATTAATGAATTGATCTATTTGCCTGACTATTGCAAAGGATATCGACCAATGACGGTGGTTATGCCTCTATATTCTTCAAGTACAATTCAAGCAAGTTCCGGCCGGGTAGTCGTACGGCAGTCACTTGAGATTTTCAGACGGAAAACTTCTAAATTGCAGCACATTCACTCGCTAAAACGTCTGTCTTTGTCTAGGAACGAAAACGTGATTTTAACCAGCTGTAGAGAATACTTTTATTACTCTCGAAATTTGCACCACATTGCACTCGAATGGTAACAAAGTAGCGCCGACCTGGAGCAAATTGTGTATTAGTATCAATAGTACATTCCTAGTAGGATTAAGTGGTGCACGCCTAGTAGGATAGATCAATTAAGTATCCTTATTTGATTAAAGAGATGTGAAATATTTGGGAGTATTTCCATAATTAGGAGTTGTAGATTGATTGGAGTTGTGAGATGGTGTGTTTAGATAAGTACAAAGCTCTAATGGTAGAGTCCTACTATACTAGAAGCCTGATAGATAGACAAGGAAAACGATAGTGAGGGACACCAGATGTCCAAGAGCTTCAAGCCCGAACTCACTCATACGAGCCTGGTGATGACCTCAAGCCCGACCACATAAACTCGAGGATGTTCTGGCCTTAGGAGAGTGCTCAGGGTTATCCATGAGGTCCTAGGTGGTCGGGTCATAAAAAAAAATGGACACATCAGTAGCAAATGCAAAAATAGTAAGTACTCCGAAGAACGCGCTGCTCCTGTTCTATGCTGCTCATGGCGTACTCGGAAAATCTCTAGCTACATTGTACAAGAATGATAATATTTGCATTAGCAACACGCGTTTATTCATGGGAAGTCGCCCCTTGTCTAGTGGTTATGAAAGACAGTAGAAATCTTTGAGGAATTCTTTCGATGCGAGACATGAATTAAGAAGTAATTTCATTCTCAAAGGTTGATCTCTCAAAGAATTTGATATTCCAATTAACGTTTGATTTTGAAAAAACGAATCCTCATTTTTAATGCGGATAAATCTAGTTTCTACTGTAAATAAACTATCTAAACGAGAAAATAAGTTTGACAAACATACATGATTTCTTGTTATGTGATGAAACTATCCTTCTTGAGCAAAACATACATTGGCAGGCAGTACATCTAATGTTGGACAGAAAATCCAAACTGAAAACCACACAAGACATAAGAACTGAACGGCTAGGGATTAAAGGCTTTTGCTTCCAAAATTCGGCGCCAACCTGGATACAAGTATACAACAGTGGAAAGGGAGAATCAAGTGAATCGAAAAGAACAAGCCGCAACTAGATAAAATTAAAACAAATACTCATAAAAGGGGGCTTCCACGACTATCAGTTCAGTTCCAATCACATTTCCAGAATGGTTCCCCGGGACAATGCCGAATCAGTGTGGCCATCGATCTTCAGTATTTGAGCATAGAACAATGCATGCTTTCCAACAGTTAAATATCTACAGACAGGAAAGTTATCTCCATCCTCCCAGAAACTAGCAAATTCCATGAAACTTTTGTCACATCTGACACACTTTAAGAGATGGGGGTCGGAGACCATGAACACATCTACTCACTCACCACCCAATTTCCAAGGACGATCCATCCTGGTGATAATTCAGGATCAGGCTTGTGCGACCACTGGAGAAAAAATGAGAAGGAAAAGCACACGTTAAAGAAATGCAAAATATAACCTCAATTCATGCACACTACATCTAGAAGAAGGAGAAGAAGAAAAAGAAAGACGAGGAGGCGGAGACCTGTTTGGTGGCCATTTTTTTGGAAAAACGTTGTAGTGAATAGTGAATTTAGGAGAATGTGTGGTTAAAAAGTAAGGAAAAGTTTTGGGTTATTCAACTTTAGTGCTACACTGCCTACACATGCATACTAGGTATTATACTAGGTATCGCAACAGATAATTTTTGACACTAACAATTATGCAGATAAATTTCCCTAAAACATATCAATAAGAACTTTAACTTATTATCATGCCTAAGGAATCAAGTTAGTTTCTCCAAAATCTGTTACCTGTTATTCCACAATTCAAAGTAGAAATACTTACAAGACTAGAAAAGGGCACCAGATTCCCATATACTGTTCCTACTGCCACGAAGATTGCTTGTATCTGAAGCTCCCATTATCCCAACATCCTTCAGGCTCCTTCCTCTTCAAAATACCACCCGAAACAGAGAGCATCCTTGCTTGCTCCTCTGCTAGAGCTTGTGAACTGGCAACAGAAAGTTGCCTTGGCGCCAGAGGCAACATCTCCTCTCTACCCTCCATATCAACGGCACCGGGGCCAGAATTGAGATCCAGACCTGGCCTGCCCCACTTTCTGTTGTTATCCAAACTACCATTACCACTACCATCAGGAAGGCTAACCAGATAAGGTCTTGGAAATTGGGATGAGACTGCACCCACATTGCCTAGAAACTGTGAATTTACAGGAGCAGTAAATAGCCTTCCACCAGGTGAGGAATCTGCATATGAGGCTGTTCCCACAGAGAATGTTGCAGACGATAAAGGAAAAGTAGTTCCAAAAGGAAACACGGGGTATTGTAAAGAGCTAGATGGGAAAGGGATCGCAGGAGATGATGACAAAACCGGTCCCCGATAAACATCAGGTGCAAATGGGGTACCACCAGCAGGAGAAAATATTCTTTGTGGTGCACCGGGAGTTATGACGGGAAAGGGCTGGTCCACTCGGTCCGGTAACATTGACGGAATTGTCACAGTTGAGTATGTATTACCATGGCCAGGGGGAAACCAAGACGAGAAGTTGCCAAGTTCTAAATTATTCATTCTCAGGCCAGAAGTAGGAAGTTGAGAAAGCATACCACCCTTGCCCAGATGACTTG
Source organism: Fraxinus excelsior (assembly GCA_019097785.1). NCBI lineage: Eukaryota > Viridiplantae > Streptophyta > Magnoliopsida > Lamiales > Oleaceae > Fraxinus > Fraxinus excelsior. Next base: position 33,286,881 of record CM032632.1, read on the forward strand.
TAAACTGCTCAGCAGCATCATCAACTACAGGCCCATCATTTAGATCAAAATCCCTTCTAACATCCACTTTAAAATTGCTGCTTGAAGAGCAATGCCCCATTTCATCAGCTTCTTCAACTTTGTTCAAATCAAGATCAAGTTCTACAAAGCCACGAGCAGGCACAGCACCTATGCGTTCATTCAGTGTCATACCATGATTACTTACGAAATCAGATGCTGAATTGACAGCTGGATCAGAATCTCGAGAAGCCATGTCCTCAACAACTCTTTCATCTGGCACATTTAGATCAATATCCAACAGAGGGCGGACATCTCTACTAGTAGAAGCATCAGTAGAGGATACATCTGTCGACCCAAAAGGCATTTCAAAGGCTTTTCTGGGTTCAGCTGGTCGAAATGCACTAGTGGCAGCAGATCCCTTCCATCCAAGTTCACTTTTACTTCTCAATAGATCCTCTGGAGGTACAAAAGGCCCTTTTGCTGCAGCAGCTACTGTAATGGAAGCAGGAAGGACATTGGCCATGGAACTTACAGCAGAAAGTAATGGGTTAATCCCACGAACACTGGTTGAATCTGGAGCTATAGAGTTGACTGGCTCCCCATATTTTCCATCATCTGCTATCAAACCTTCATTTAAGTCAAATTTTATCTTTGCCTCATGTTTTGAAGGTGCAGCAAAAGAAGACGAAGCGCTTTCCTCAGTTTCATCTGATTCAACACCAGGGAGCTTGGATTCTTTCAGCTCAGTATTTTTCTGAGCTTCTTCGGAATAAATAGCAGGTGAATCTTTCTTAGGAGGTGATATACCAGATCGATGTTCTGCAAATTCCTTGTTCTGTACACTGGACTCTATAGTTTGACTCTTCATGTCATCAACAATAGAACCTAAACAAATCGTGCCTTGACCTTCAACATTAGACCTGTCTGCTCCCGTATCAAAGTTTTGTCTTTCAGGATCATTTTCATCAACTGTTTCAACCTTGACTGTGTTGCCTTTTTCTGGAATCAGTTTCTCATCAGACCCAGTACTTTTCAGCTTTTCATCATCGCTTCTTTCTGTCAAGACAGATGTTGCAATAACAGCAGGTAGTTCATGATCCGCATGTAAGCCAGTTCTCAACTCTTCCTTCACATCATTTTTGCAATCACCTTCACATGATCGACATGTTGATACAACTACAGCTGCTGGATTACCAGCACCTATTTTAGAAAGAGCATGGTGGACCATATCCTCCGATACCACGTTATTATTTACAGAAGGTTTACAGTCTAAAATGGCATTACCATTAACATTACTTGAAACAACCTTTTCCTCAAGAGCTTGTTTACTTAATTCACCATCTCTCATCTTCTCCATCATGTCTGATGGCATCAAAGAAGCAGAACTCTTCATTTCACCAGACTTTTCACTGATATCCCCCTGAGGATCTGCACTGGTACTCAAATCCATAGTGGCTAAGTTGACAGGTTCAATGCATTCTGCGATCAGCAAATCTTCATTCGCGTGAGATGAAGAACATCTTCTTTCATCAGAGTGCACAAGGGATGCATGTTTAGACATATGCAATCCATTTTCCGACAATGAACTGCCAGCTATAGCTTGATTCTTGTTATCGCCATCAACTACATTACAGCACGGACTTTGGTCTCCAGCTAGTTGATCGTCAGGAGATAACTTCGACTTTGCATCCTCGTGCGTGCAAATTTCATCAACTACATGGGTGTTTCTTTCTGGAGAATCAGTAGATGAGACCAAGTCAGATCTGGACATTTCTCCAGCAGCGACACTAGCAAGTAGATTCATTCCAATATCATCCTCAAGTGACACAGATGAATTTGCTTCGGAAGACTTTACACAGCTCTCAATCAAAGCATTCATAGGGGTGACAGATGCTTCACATGACTTCAAGTAATTTCTTTTCGAGGCTTCAATGATTTTCGTGGATACTTTAGTCCTACTTTGATCTTCACGAGGAAGAGCTGCACCTACAGGCGACCCAACAGCCTCATCAGAACCATTCATCACATCCTTCGACTCATTGCTTTGCCAAGATTCCATGTTCACGTCTGAAGTAAAATTTGATAGATGGACATCACCCTTTTCCTTCAGATTATCATAAATCTGATCATCCTTCTCTGAATGCACTGGAGAAGAAGCTCGACTGCTCATAATGGAAGGATCTTCTGAAGATCCTATGTTGGCACTCTGTGCAGGAGCAGGGCTGCAGTTTGGTAACTTAACAATTAGTTTATGATTGCTGCCCTCACTAGTGGGTGCCTCAAGAACTTTTTCACTATTGAAGGAACGCTGAGATGACTTCTCCAATGCAGTATTTCTGTGCAGTGAAGAGCTTCTGCTTGAACTTGTTTCTTTCAGACCTCCAGTAACAGGTGTCCCGGAAAAACCATTGATTGATTTCCGATGCCGATAACCACTGCCTGAGATTTTATTGGCATTAATCAACCCAGCAGAACCCTTTCCGTCATCATTTACTAACGACTGATTGTAGCTATGAGATTGAACAGAACTGCTGCTCTTATCCTCCCTGGAAAGAGGCACATCAGAAGCACTACCAACAGAAATGTTAGGCTGAATATCTTTGCCTGATGCAGGTGATGATGCTGACTTTATAGGGCAAGGAGATGAGGACTTTGTGTTACTCTCTCCATGCAAAGACTTCACTGAAGAAGCTTTAGACCCAGAAAGCAGCATAATTGAGCTTTTCATGGCAACATCAGAACCATTTGAATTGTTACTCCCATCATGAGAAGCTTCAGGAAGGCGAGGTTTGGAAGACCATGAAGAAACATCTTGAGTTGAACCAGACTTTGCATCAATTTCAGCCTCAACACGTTTCTTCCATGTGTCTACTAAACTCCTTGCCTTTTTCTGAATTTCTAAATTTTTATGTGATCGTAAATTATTCACAGATCTGCCAATGTTGCACATTTGTAGGGCATGGAGATTCACTGGGAGCTTGTCAAGTGCACCAAGTAAAACCAAAAGAAATTCCTCCACAGATTTATCACCATCCTTGGAACTATTACCATCATTAATCTTCCCTTTATGGATGTCCTGGAGCCACTCATCCAACACTGGCAAACCCCTAAGCTGTACAAACTGATTAAGGCAATCAAATTTATCAGTGGAAGCCAACACACCCACAAGCAGAGAGCGATTAATCAAATCCATTTTCTTGTCCATTCTCTCAGGTTGCATAAGTTGGACAAGCTTCTCAACAACCTCCAAATCCATGAGACCTCCTTTTCCCATTATTTGCTCTATCTCGGATTTCAAACTATTTTCAGCTCTGTGAATACCAGAATCACCATTATCAGATTTTGAAGAATGTTCTCTTTTGATAGGCTCAGCACCCTGATCTGCTCTCTCCCTCTTCTTTCCCTTAACTTGAGGAGAAAAAGAAGTCACGCCAATTTGTCCATTATCAGGACCAGATTTTGATTGCAAGGTTGATGCTGAACAATTTATTGGTTTTGGAGAAGGACCACCAGGCTGCATAGTAGCATGCATTTCTCTTCGTGTTTTATCTAAAAGCAGATCCACTTCTTCTTGCCGCTCCTACAAGAATAGAAAGCCTGACCAATCAACTATAGGAGAAATAGAGCGAAGCGTAACATCCATAAATAAAAGCAGGAAAAACAAAAGACAAACCATCTACAAACCCCTCCGCCTCTTTCCAAGCCTTTCTGGGTAAGCATACACAATATAACAAACAAAAGAGCTAGTATAAAGAGAATGTAGGCTGAGAGAATATGCAACTAACGTTAAGGTAATCTTGATCATTTAGCCACCAAAGGCAATTACTCTCAATGTCATAGACTCGTCGGCAAATAAATGAGGATGTCCCTGCAGGAAGTTCTACGCCTTTTGGAAGAAAAGAAACTTTGCAAGGATGGAGAAGCGATGCGGCAGGTATTTTATCCTCGTGAAAAGAATAAAAAATTTCATTTGGCACGGTATCCAGCTGGATGCCTTTGCCAAGCTTCAGCTCAGCTGGTCGATAAAGCCAATTCACACCTAACTGTAACTTTTTCTCCTTGCCCACTGCCAACCAACGAATTATGCCAATGAAAGGTGGAGAATCTTGAGGTGGTTTGAAAAGAGCACAATCACCTATGCTAATTTTTCGACCGTCCTACAGAAAAGGAAAAACAAGGCATAGAATTCACTTCTCCCTGAAAGGATAGTATTAGAAATGTTATAAACAGAAATAAGTAGCAGTTTCATCACGACTGAATAAATAAAAATGTTTGGTGACTCAATAAGCACAAATATTGCAAATTATCAGTATTGTGCATCTACAAAAAGTGCCAGCAAAAACATTACCTATAATTGGTAACGGTAGCGGTCTACTAGCAATGAAAGTGTTCTCACTAACTAGATGCCACTTTATAGATTGCTACATTTGAATTGCCTCGAGCATTTTCATGCAATGAAATGAAAATAGAGAAGTCCACACATTTCACACTCAAGTTGCAACAGAAGCACAGGTTCCTAAATTCATTTACATTGTAAGGGCCACTAAAAAGGGAAAAAAAAAAAAAAATCACGCGATGCATTTTCCTCTACTCCTTTCTGACAAAAACATTATCCAGATTTAATATAATGTTCCCAAACTTGCCCAGTCTAATCTCACCTGGTCACTAAACTTTTTGTCCAGCTGCACTTTCATATTTGTTACAATTTTTTGACACTTTGTCTAGGTTTTTCATCTACCGGAATTGCTGACTTTTATGCAGGAAATGATGTGTGGCTTAAAAAGCCCATTGATTAATTAATTTAAAATCAAAAATCAAGTTTAGCAAAAACGTTTATTCTTCTAAAAAAACTTGCAAAGCACTATACTGAAGAAAATGAGCATTTTTGGCAATCTACAAAAAAATATTGATGTATTGAAGGATTTTTTAAGTCGCTTGATCATCTCTGCCATGCAAATCACCAGTTGCATTACTTGCTTTAGACGAAGTTGCCTAAACTACAAATAAAAATGGTTCAGTGACTAAAAAAAAAGTTTGTGACCAAAGTTAAACAACACTATAAGTTCATGACTAATATTGTTGTTAACACAGGTTAGCATCATCTACTAGGGATTGATTTTGTATACATCAATCAAATCTAACTCATGCTTTTAAAGCATGCTTCATCAAGACAAAATGGATTTCTTGCATACTAATGCCCACAAAGATTGCATTCGTATTCTTTTTCACATAATGCCAACATCTCTTAAAGCAGTTCCATCATATCAGAAAGATGCTATTATAAGTTAAATGGTAAGAGTGCAATTTCGGGAAAAGTATCTTCTGCACACAATCTGGTAACTTTGCATATTCCAGAACCTCAGTTTGCCCACTAGTTTTCTACACATCAAATTGGTAAGACAAGGCATATCTCAACAGAACACTAATGGTGAAATGGTATACTATCCGCAGCATATAACAAAAAACATATCTTATTTTTATTTTTTTTATAATCGTGGATATCCGGACCAACTTGCGTGTACCTCGACTAATTCCACGGGGCCTTGAAGGTGACCATTGGGGAGCAAACCCAAGGCCCAACCAATTGAGCAACCCCTCAGGGTTACATATCTTATTCACCACACAGAGAAGCAAATCGGTGGCATGTACTCAATATTTTAATACCTCCTTTGGAGTAAAGATTAAACTGAAATCGTCTAAATATTGGAAAAATAGATTAACTATACAGAGAAATAAAATGCACATTCCATGAACATTTTGTACAACAGTTGACAGTCTTATAACTGAATGGCATTGGCATGAACCTGCCGCTGGAATTGGAATTGTTCATACCCTACATTCTGAGAGATGCACGTAAATCTGTACCTGTAAGAACTTCATTAAATAAATACAAAAGAAAAAATATAAATGAAATGACAGATTTTCCCATTCCTTCAATATTTTAGCACAATCGATATTTTTATCCTCGTCGCAGAAGAAACAGTGAATTTTTTTTTTCTGCATGAATTAGCAGTGCATTGCCAACATACGGATATTGGGTTCGAAAATATTGTCTTCGCACTTGATCAGCGAGGAGTCAAATGACTCTCAGATCACCTTCCTTACCAATCACAGCTCACAGCATCGGTGTTCATCAATAGAAATGCTCAGGATGGAGAAACCAGACTGTTCCAACTAGGACTGCATATAACACAATCAATGAAGCATCCCACACAGTAAAGTGGAAGTATTCTTTGATTTTGGTGTTTGTGTGGGAGGCAAGCGACTAGTAAAGGAAAGCAATAATGCATCTCGGGTGTGGGATTGTGGTTAAGTGTACTTCACTGAAGGCTTTTGAACTTTAACTCATTTTGGGAAGTGTTTATAATCTATTTAAATTATAAATAGATAAAAATGGGTGGTAGATAAGTGAGACTTACTCGTGAATTTTATGAAATGTGTGGATAAAAAGTGATTTAACCACAAATGTTTATAAATTAAACACTCGTAAACAAGTCTAGATTGTAGTCTCTGTGACTAGGATTTATTTTTAAGGTTCATATAAAAGCATGTCATTTAAGTCCAAAGTGGATTACTTGTTCAGCGTTTCTCAGGGTTTTAACCTTTTTCTTTTTAGTATGTGATTATCAGTGTCGTTCTTTAAGTCATTTATGGATTCAGTTTGGTCCTCATCTTCTTCTTCCCCTGGTTGAGCCTTTTGTCTGGTATGGTAATCGATATTTTAGTTCCACTCCATATCTGTCTTATTCATATGGGGAGGTGGAAGTCAAGTGCCTGATGGATATGAAGTTTCCATCAGTCAGGTTGTATACATGATAGATTCCACCTTACCGGGGATTCCAGTTATGAGCATTTGTCTTATTATATGGCACTCAGTACGAATTGATCATGTGCAAGGAATTGATCAAGTTTGTGCTTCTTCCTCTAGCACAAAAGGTGGCTTTGAATTTTCGGATTAGGTGGTGGTACAGCTGGTTATGCTTTTGACTTTGAAGATAATGGTGGTAACGAATAGAAAAGTCACGTCTTTGTACCTTGTGCTAATTTAAGAATGATGTAATAGTAGATAATTGAAGAGCGGATATGCTTAATGTCTATAATGAAGCTTTTGTTGCATACTTGAAAACCCAGTGGCATATAAAATCCAAACAAGAAAAACATGGAACACTTGTAAAATCCAATAAGAGAGTACCTTGTAAAATGAATCACTAGTAGTAAAGGTGGTGATGGTAGAAGAAGTAACTGAAGAATGATCACTCCCAGCAGCTATAGTTCTGTTGCTCGTAGTCAAGGGGTGGACCGACCGCATGTGATGACTATAACTCCTTCTTAAACTCCTACTGCTCTCGCCTTCCCGCTGAATCGTCCCATGCATAATAAAGATTGGTTTTTAGCATTTTCCCCGAAATCTCTCACCACCCAATACCCCAACTTCAAACGTGTAGAATTCTTCAATTAGAACTCTGCAAAGCCCAAAAATTATCTAACCTAGCCTTGAAAGCGTGGCTAGAGACAAATTACAGATGAAACCCTAGTTATCACTCCTTAATTTCGTCTCTAGGGCTTCAATTCTCCAATCAAAATCTATGAAATTTCAGATCCAACATATAAACCACACCATTTAAACAGCTTCAAGACAAAATCTTACTCATGCAAAAATATATACACGCAGTTGTCCACACGCATACACAGAGAGAGAAAACAGAGACCTTGGAAATCCTTCGATTTAGAAAGAGAAACCGTGAGAGATTTTGGAGAGAGAAATCGTGGGGTACAGAGACAGCGCGATTTATATATAGAGAGAAGAAGGGATGTCGCGATGGCTCCTCAGAGCTCAAAGGGGATGGGCTGTACTCTGTATTGAGGGGCAGTCCGGGCAGATCGCTCGGTCCGGGTAGCAGGTAATCTCACCTATCGAGCCACCCAACCGGAAAATGGAGAAGAATTTTTTTGAAAAAATAAATTTTGACATAATAATTTTTAAGAAGTATATAATTAAAAAGTAAAAATAAAATATTTTATTGTGACAGCGTGTTGTTGAAAATGAATTTAAGAATCATGCTTTAGTACATTTCTTGTTAACATACATCATCAGGAAATCTAACGATTGATTAAAAAAAGGATTAATTTACTTGTAAAAAATGGTGTACAAAATGGTTGACAAAATCAACACTTGGACAGCCGCCCCTCCAATATGGGCGCCAAGTGTCGATTTTGTCGAATTTTTTGTACTCGTAGCATGACTCAAAAAAAAAAATTGTTGAAATTAATGTATGTAAGCTCATTATATCAAACTCAACCCACATATAACAAAAAAAAAATTGTTCTAGTATTTTGTACCCTTTGAAGGGAGGGATAAACTCACACACGTGGTCTGTGGAGGTGACTGCGGGCCCTACCTGGGAGTTTTTACCTGACATCAAATTAAGGTTGTCTCCAGGATTTCCAACAATTCATAGGCTATGTACCACTTCTGCACATGAGATGCTATAAAAGATAGGCAAACAAAGTTGACTTTAAATTTACCCATTTGAGGATCTCGGACCCCCAGTTTCTTTCGAGATCGTACACATAATTTTTGCAATTCCATTTTTTTTTTATCTCGAGAAATAAGCATTTAGGGTGTGTTTGATCCACATTATTTTGAAAGAATGTATTCTAAAATAGTAGATTAATAAAGAATGTGTAATTGAAAAAGAATGAAAAGTTATTGATTTGATGAAAAATATTATTTTATTGAAAAATGTGTGGTTGAAAATAAGTAGAATGAAAATGAAAATTTTAATGTGTACCAAATAGGAGCTAAGATCAAATTTGAAAAGATATGTATAATTTTCTTCAATAAATTAACTAAGAATGGGCATCCTCACCGTTCATCAACCAGCATATTCCATGCTACTCCATATGGTACGAGTACGATACAACTGACATAGGAGATGGCGATCTCGCCCCCACCCATGCTGCCCAAAATCCACACACTTCGCTAACGCTTTATTGTTTCATTTCCTGAAATGAGAAATTTGTTCCAATGACGCAGAAGCTTTTCTTCTAGTCGCAATTTCGCAATTATATACAAAATCAAGTTGACCGTATACAGTACTCTTCACGCCACAAAATACATAATAAACCCATCACTTGACTATCAGCATTCTTTTATTTCACATGCACAGCCTCGTTTCCTTTGTAAATAAACCTATCAGTAAAAAAGGACTTAGACAAGGAATTTACATGATCTCACCGTTATGTGATGAATTATCATTCTTGAGCAAAATGTACGTCGGTAATATCAGACAGGATAACCAAACAAAAATACTACAAAAGACATAAACTGAACCCATCGGAGGTTATAAGCTTTTGATGCCAAAATTCAGAGTCAATCTGGATACAAGTATATAAAGGTGAGTTGAAAAGAACAAGTTGCAACGAGAGAATTAAAATAAATACTCAATCAAATGAGCTTCCACGTCAATCAGTTCAGTTCCACTCTCATTTCCTGAATGATAATGCGTCATATCAGTATGGGTATCAATCTTCAGTATCTGGTCATCAGAGAATTCATGCTTTCCAACAGTTAAAATATCTACAGACGGGAAAGTTATCTCCATCCTCCCAGAAATGACCAAAACTAGCAAACCCCATGAAACTTTTGTGTCATAACTGAAGCACTTGAGCGATGGGGGGTCGGAGACTGGAAACATCTACTCACTTACCACCCATTCTACAAGAGAGATCAAGCCTGGTAATGATTCATGATTTGTCTCGTCCAGCTACGGGAGAAAAAAAGAGAAGTAAAAAGTTAAGAGGAATGCAACCCATTATCTATACACCAAAAGTAATTGTGCGATAATCTCTGCCAACGTTATTTAATAGCAAAGAAGGAAATGGAACAGATTGTAAAAATAAATTAAAAGAAACATTATGCTCGGGAAGGAAATCTAATAATTAAGCAGATATATTTCCCTTGAACGTATCAATGTTGGGTATTACTACCAAGAACTAAAACTACAGAATGAAGTTAGTTTCTTAAACATTTATTCCACAATGTTAAGTAAAAATACTAAAAAGGCTTGAAAAGCGCACCAGATTCCAGTATATAGTTCCTATTGCCATGAAGATTGCTTGTATCTGAAGCTCTCATAATCCCACCCTCCTTCAGGCTCCTTCCTTTTCAAAATACCACCTGGAACCGAGAGCATCTTTGCTTGTTCCTCTGCTAGCGCTTGTGAACTGGCAACGGAAAGTTGCCTCGATGCAAGAGGCAACATCTCTTCTCTACCTTCAATGTCTACTGTACCAGGGCCAGCGTTGAGATCCAGACCCGGCCTGCCCCACTTTCTGTTGTTATCCAAGCCACCATTACTGGTACCGTCAGGAAGGCTAACCAGATAAGGTCTAGGAAATTGGGAGGAGACAGCACCAACATGGCCCAGAAACTGGGAATTTAGAGGTGGAGTAAACAGCCTTCCACCAGATGAGGAATCTACATATGAGTTTGCTCCCACAGAGAAAGTGGCAGATGGTAAAGGAAAAGTAGTTCCAAAGGGAAACATCGGGTATTGGAAAGAGCCAGATGGGAAAGGGATCGCAGGAGATGATGATAAAACCTGTCCCCGATAAAGATCAGGAGTAAATGGGGTACCACCAGTAGGAGCAAATAATCTTTGTGGTGCACCTGGAGGAATGACTGGAAAGGGCTGGTCCCCTCGGTCCGGTAACGTTGACGGAATTGTCACAGTTGAGTATGTATTCCCAGGAGGAAACCAAGGCGAGAAGTTGCCAAGTTCTGAGTTGTTCATTCTCAGGCCAGCATTAGGCAGTTGAGACAGCATTCCACCCTTGCCGTGATGACTCGATGATAACTGTTCAGCACTAGCATCATCAGCTACAGGCCCATCATTTAGATCAAAATGCCTTCTAACATCACCAGTACGTAAACCACCTGATGAATCAACAGGCAAATCTGTACCCTCCACTTTAAATTTGTTGCTTGAAGAGCAATGCCCCATTTCATCAGCTTCATCAATTTTGTTCAAATCAAGATCAAGTGCTAAAGAGCCATGAGACGGCGCAGCACCTAAGCACTCATTCAGTGTCGTACCACGATTACTTATGAAATCAGAAGTTGAATTGACTGCTAAATCAGAATCTCGAGAAGCCATGTCCTCAAGAACTCTTTCATCTGGCACATTTAGATCGATATCCAACAAAGGGCGGACATGTCTACTAGTAGAAGCATCAGTACAGGATACATTTGTAGACCGCAAAGGCAATTCAAGGGCTTTTCTGGGTTCAGCTGGTCGAAATGCACTAGTGGCTGCAGATCCTTTCCATCCAAGTTCACTTTTACTTCTCAATAGTTCCTCTGGAGGAACAAAAGGCCCTTTTGCTGCTGCTGCCACTGTAATGGAAGCAGGAAGGCCATTGGAAACAGAATTTACAGAAGAAAGCAATGGGTTGATCGCGTGAACACTGGTTAAATCAGAGGATATGAAGTTGACTGGCTCCCCATATTTTCCATCATCTTCAATAAAACCTTCATTTAAGTCAAATTTAATCTTTGCATCAGGTTCTGGAGGTGTGGCAGCTGAACAAGATGAAGCCTCTGTCCCAGAGGAAGAACATTCCTCGGTTACATCTGCTTCAACACCAGGAAGCTTGGATTCTATCAACTCAGTTTTTTTCTGTGCTTCTTCGGAAGAAATAGCAGGTGACTCTTTCTGAGGAGGGGATATACCAGATTGGTGCTCAGGGAATTCCTCGTTCTCTATATTCACCCCTATATTTTGACTCTTCATGTCATCCATAGTAGAATCTAAACAGCTCATGCCTTGATCTTCAACATTAGACTTGTCTGCTCCCTTATCAAAGTATTGTCTTCCAGAATGGATAACATAATTCACAGAATCCTTTTCACCACCTTTTTCTTCATTGACATCATTATCAATTTGTGAAATTACTTTCTCAGACGCAGTTCTTTGCAGCATTTCATTATCACAACTTTCTGTCAAGACAGATGACGCAGCAACTGCAGGTAGTTCTTGCTCCACAGGAAATCCAGCACTCAACTCTTCTTTCACATCATTTTTGCTGTCACCTACAACTTCAGGGGCTCTATTGCCATCATCTACATTAGAAAGACCGTGGCTGACCACGGCCTGGGATACCAAGTCATCATTTCCACAAGGTTTACTATCTAAAATGATGTCAACATTTGCTTTACTTATAGGAACCTTTTCCTCGAGAGCTTTTATACTTAATTCACCATCTTTCATCTTCTCCATTGTTCCTGATGGCATCAAAGAAGAAGAACTCTTCATTTCACAAGACTCGCTGATATCACCTTGAGAATCTGCACTGGTTCTCAAATCCATACAAGCCAAGTTCACACGTTTATTGCTCTCTCCAGTCAGCGAATCTTCATTAACTTTAGATGAAGCGCATCTTTCACCAGAGTACTCAAGGGTTGCATGTTTAGACACATGCAATTCATCTTCAGACAACGAAGTGCCAGCTATAACTTGGTTCTTGCTATCGCTGTCATCAGAACACAAAATTTGGCCTCCAGCAATTCCATCTTCATGGGATGACTTTGATTTTCCATCGTCGTGTGTGCAAACTTCATCAGCTACAGGGGTGCTTCTTTCTGGAGAATCAGTTCTGGACATTTCCCCAGCAGCAACACTAGCAAGAAGATTCATTCCCATATCATCCTCAAGAGACACAGATGAATTTACTTCAGAATACTTACAGCTCTCAATCAAAGCATTCATAGGGCTGAACAAGGCTTCACGCGACTTCAAGTCATTTCTTTTCAAGGCTTCAATAATTCTCCTGGATGCTTCAGTGGTCCTACTTTGCTCTTGATGAGGAAGAGCTACAGGTGACATAACAGCCTCATCAGAACCATTTATCACATCCTTCGACTCGTTGCCATGCCACGACTCCATATGCACATCTGAAGTAAAATTTGATGGATCCACATCACTCCTTTCCTTCAGATTATGACCAAACTGATCATTCTTCTCTGAATGCACTGGAGAAGAAATTCGACTGTTCATAGTAGAAGGATCTTCTGAAGATCCTATCTTGGCACCCTGTGCAGGAACGCGTCCGCGGTTTGGTATCTTAACAATTAGCTTATGACTGCTGCCCTCACTAAAGGGTGCCTCGAGAGCCTTGTCAATGTTGAAGGCAGACTGAGATGACTTCTCTAACGCAGCACTTCTGTGCAGTGAAGAGCTTCTGCTTGAGATGGCTTCTTTTATACCTCCAGATACAGGTGATCCAGGAAAACCATTGCTTGACTTCCGATGCCGAGAAGCACTGCCTGAGATTTTATTAAAACTGACCAAACCAGAAGCAGAACCCTTTACGTCATCTTTTACGGACGAAGGATCGTAACTATAAGATTGAACGGAACTGCTACTCTTATCATCCCTGGATAGAGGCACATCGGAAGCACTCCCAACTGAATTTCTGGGCTGTATATCTTTGCCTGTTGCAGGTGATGATGATTTTATAGGGCCAGGAGATGAGGATGAGGACTTCGTGTTACTCACCCCATGCGAAGACTTCACTGAAGAAGTTTTAGAAGCAGAAAGCAGCGTTATTGAGCTTTTAATGGCAACATCAGTACCATTTAAAGTTTTACTCCCACCCTGAGAAGCCTCGGGAAGGCGAGCTTTGGAAGGCCATGGAGAAACAGCTTGAGTTGAACCAGACTTCGCATCAATTTCAGCATCGACGCGTTTCTTCCATGTGTCAACTAAACTCCTTGCCTTTTTCTGAATTTCTAAGTTTTTATGTGAACGTAAATGATTCACGGATCTGCCAATGTTGCACATTTTTAGGGCCTGGAGATTGACAGGGAGCTTGTCAAGTGCACGAAGTAAAACCAAAAGAAATTCCTCCACAGATTTATCACCATCCTTGGAACTATTACCATCATTAATCTTCCCTTTATGGATATCCTGGAGCCACTCATCCAACACTAGCAAACCCCTGAGCTGCACAAATTGATTAAGGCAATCAAATTTATCAGTGGCAACCAACACACCTGCAAGCAATGAGCGACTAATCAAATCCATTTTCCTTTCCATTCTCTCTGGTTGCATAAGTTGGACAAACTTCTCAACACCCTCCAAATCTGTGAGGCCTCCTCTTCCAGTTATTTTCATTATATCTGATTTCAAACTATTTTCAGCTCTCAAAATACCAGAGTCGCCATCATCAGTTTTTGAAGAACGTTCCTTTTTGATAGGATCAACACCCTGATCTCCTCTCTCCCTCTTCTTTCCCTTAACTTGAGGAGAAAAAGAAGTTGCACCGATTTGTCCATTATCAGGACCTGATTTTGATTGCAAGGTTGACGACGGACTATTTACTGGTTTTGGAGAAGGACTACCAGACTGCATAGTTGTATGCATTTCTGTTTGTGTTTTATGTAAAAGTTTATCTACTTCTTGTTGTCGCTCCTACAAGAATAGAAAGCCTGAATCAATGGAGGAAATATAGAGCAAAGAATAGCACCCGTAGAAAATGCAGGAAAAGGAAAAGACAAGGTACACATACATCTACCAACCCCAAACCTTTTAAACTATGAGTGTACACAATTAGAAAAAATAAATAAATACAGCTAGTATACAAAGAGAATATAGACTGACAACACATAGCAACTAACGTTAATGTAATCTTGATCGTTCAGCCACCAAAGGCAATTATTCTCAATGTCGTACACCCGCCGGCAAATAAATGAGGATATCCCTGCAGGAAGTTCAACACCTTTTGGAAGAAAAGAAACTTTGCATGGATGGAGAAGCGATGCAGCAGGAATTTCATCCTTGTGAAAAGAATAAAAAATTTCGTTTGGTGCGGCGTCCAGCTGAATGCCCCTGCCAAGCTTCAGCTCAGCTGGTCGATAAAGCCAATTCACGCCTAACAGTAACTTCTTCTCTTTACTCACTGCCAACCAGCGAATTATTCCAATGAAAGGTGGAGAATCTTGAGGTGGCTTGAAAAGAGCACAATCACCTAT
The DNA here is from genome assembly GCA_019097785.1 of Fraxinus excelsior. Lineage (NCBI taxonomy): Eukaryota > Viridiplantae > Streptophyta > Magnoliopsida > Lamiales > Oleaceae > Fraxinus > Fraxinus excelsior. Next base: position 33,301,915 of record CM032632.1, read on the forward strand.
GCTAATTTTTCGGCCGTCCTACATAAAGGAAAAAACAGAGGCAAAGAGTTTACAACAGAAATAATTAAAATTCTCATCACAACATATGAATAACATAAAAGCTTAGTGACAAAATAAACACCACAGATATTGACACTTATCAGTATTATGCATCTACAGAATGTGCCAGCAAAAACATCATCTGTAATTGGCAATTGAAGCGATTCTGCAAGCAAAGAAAGTATTCTGACAACTAGAAGCCATTATAAATTACTGACTGTGAATGCCGTCAAGCATTTTGATATGCAAATGAACGAAAATGGAGAAGTCCACACGATTCACATCAAGAATACAACACATGCATCCTCGTTTCATTCCCTTGTACACCTCTCTAAAAGAAAAGAAAATAATTGAACTTTTTTTTTTTTTGAAAGGTAATCAAATATTTTATTAATGAATGCATAATACATAGGAAGTGTATTATCAATTTAAATCAGAAAGTAACAACATGAAATTGGGCAACCCGTCTATATGCCTAGTAGTTGTAGCATTAAGCCAAGTATACAAAGTCAAATAAAACAATTCTCTAATATGCTCTGTTGTCCGTGTTTGATCTTCAAAATGGCATATGTTTCTTTCTCTCCACACACACCATACGATACAACCCGGAATAAGATCTCATTCAAATTAGCATAGATGAGTAATTACTCATAGTAACGAGTTACTGGCCTAATAGAACTGATCTCATTTCTCTCAGTACACGTTCCACGACTTCCATTTGACGAAGACATCATTATTTGCGACACACTTTAAAGTTTTATCTCACTTTGGTCACCGAACTCCTTTTTTGCCTACATTAGACAATGCACTTACGTTTTTGCATCAATTTTGGCACTTGTCTACCTGTCTTCTGAAAGTACTGGAATTGCTGACTTGTATGACAGAAATGATGAAGTTTCTGGATTACATGTATATCATCAAGATTGACAAAAGCGTTTACTCTTCTAAAAAATACCTAATTTACTGTCAAGAAGCTTGAATAAGATTCCAAAGTATAATCATAATCTTCGACGATTTTCGGAATCTTATTCAATCTTCGACGATCTTCGGATTCTTATTCAAGCTCCTTGACATTTACAAGCAAAATGCTTTGAGAAAATAAGCATTTTTGGCAATCTAGAAAGGAAAAAAGAAATTTTATACAATTGTTTAGCCACGACCAATTCTGTCATTCAAGTAACCGTTCCATTACATTCGATAAATGGAATTATATGAAGCACCAAGACAAAAACAATTTGAAATTCAGTAACTTGTTTGAAGAAAAAAGTTCAGTGACCAAAGTTAAAACAATAATGTTGAAGATCCCGAACCTTAAGGATTTTTTATCTTTATTATTCGTAAAAGTTTCTTATTTTATTTCCAGATTAGCAGGATGAGATTTAGGAGAATATATTGATATCTTTTATTTGGTTTCCAATGTCTGATTTGTACGGACTAGGATTCCAGATTTGGTGTAGGTTGTTTGTTTACTTTTCCCCTATATTATGGCCTGTTTTCTATCCAAATAAAATCATCAGATTTCATCTCTGAATATCTACAAATACAATGGGTTTTGTTACTATGTCTTACCCACATTATTATCTACTAGGGGCTTAACTTCATATAAGCCATAGATTCCAATGCCTCCTTTTAATGCTTACCTCATCAAGACAAATTGTATTTTCTCAAAATTTTACACATGATTTGTCTAGATACTAATGTCCCCAAAGATTACAATTCATATTCTTTTTCACGTAATGCCAAGGTCATTTTTTGATGCGTTTCCATCATATAAGAAAGCTTCTCATGTTCACAATTCACAATCATATTGAATTGAGAGTAATCAATTAAGGCACGCTTTAATATGCATAATGCATCAAATTAGGTAACATATTAGCGCATGCTTCCAAAATCAACGAATGAAGTCCAAAAACAGAAGAGGTCGATTGATATGCAAGAGGACCTTGTTAACATATCCCGTTAGTTCCTTACCTCCTCAATGAAGTAAACATGATTCATGCACTTGCAAGTTAAATGATGAATAGTGCAATTACTTGAGAAGTGACTTCGGCATACAATGTGCTTACTTAGCCTCCAGAACCCTTAGTACGCCCATGAGTTTTTTAACTATACGTCAAATTGGTAAGACATGGCATATTTCAATAGCAAGTTAAAGATTCAATAGTATATTATCTGCAGTATATAACACAAAACGTTTCTTATTCACCACATATGGAAGTGAGACCATATATGCTCTCGTTAATCTAATATCTCATTTGTGAGTAAAGTTTAGCAAAAAACAATTTATCTATGCAGAAAAATACAATCGCCATTACATGAAAATTTTGAATACCAGCTACTGCTGGCTTATAATTGAACGGCATTAGATGAACCTTTTTCTCATTTAGATTTTGAATGTATTAGCACATCGGACAAGATAGAGATACCAGAAACAAAATAATTTCTTCGCGCTTGATATCAGTGAGGAGAGTAAAATTCCTCTTAGAACATCTTGCCTATCAATCACTGTGCATTCAATTATAGAAACGCAACAAAAAGATAGAGAATCCAGAACTTCACTAAAGAGGGACAGCTAGTGCGAGGGAATTTAGTGGAAGAAAAGCTTGATTATAAACATTAATTATATATCCTTCAAGTATCTATGAGTACATCATTCTTGATAGTAAGAAGAGATTGAGCACAAGGTACTAAAACACCACTTTACTCTTCATCACGTTCTTTAGCTTCAAAGTCATAAGAACCAGATGTACCATCGCCTAATCCGAAAGTTTGAAACCACCTTCTACTACAGGAAGAAGCACAAAATCTGTCGAGTCCTGGAACACACCAATGACATTAACAAAACAACTGCTCATAAAAGGAATCCACAGTACAGCGGAATCTACCACCTATACATGCTGGCCGATGGAAACTTAATATCCTTCACCTGACTTCCACCTCCCATTTGTGTAAGAGAAATGCGGAGTGAAACAAAAATATCAATCACCCAAGTGCATAATTTTATTTTCTATACTAGTCACGTACCTCCCACACAATCACCAAAAACAAAGAATAACTCAATTTTGCTACAGAGAAGAAATCAATGACATACAAAATCTAAACAAAAAAAACATGGAAAATCCAACAAGAAATCACCTTGAGAAATGAATCACTGGTCGTGGAGGTTATGGTGCTGGTAGAAGAAGTGACTGAGGAATGATCACCAGCGGCAGCTATAGTTCTGTTGCTCGTAGCCAGTGGTGGGACCGACCGCATGTGCTGACTAATACTCCTCTGTAGGCTCCTAGTGCTCTCGCCTTCCCGCTGAACCCTCCCATGCATAATAAAGATTGTTTTTTTGCATTTTCCCCAAATTTCGCACTACCCAATTCCCCAACTTCAAACATCAAATCACTCCAATCCCCGCTTAAACCCACACCTTCATCTTAATCCCTAATTATTTTACTCAATAATATCTGAACTCCAGTAAATCTTCTCAATTACCCAGCATCCCAAACGAATAATTCAATTGGCGTTCCGAAAAACCCTAAAGTCCTCCAATTCGCTAGTAAATTGAAAACAGAGTTCTTTAATAATAATCCTGAAAACCCCTGGACTCGTCCAATTCAAGCCTCGAAAATCCTGGGTAGCCAAGAATTACGTCGGAACCCTAATTGTCACTGCTTATTTTCATTTCTATAGCTTCGATTCTCTGATCAAAACCTATCAAAATCCATCTCGAAATTTCAGATCCAAAAACCAAACCACTCCAATTAAAGAATTTCAAAGAAAACCCCAGACAAGACAAATCACACGCATGTTTATACGCAACGTATATTCATAAAGAAACAAAACGAAAGAGAGAGCAGATACCTTTAAAATCCTCCGATTTGGACAGAAAAAACAAGTGAGGATTTTGTAGATGGAGAGAAAATTGCGTGGGGTGTAGAGACAAGGCGCGATTTATAGAAAGAGATTGAGATTGTCGCGAGGGGTCGAGACGGGAAAAGGGAAAGGTGCACTTGGGTACTTTGGGTTTGAGGGGCAGTCCGGGCAGATCGCGCAGTCCGGGCAGGGATTATAGTATTCAAAACAATTACGCTGTAGGTCAGTAAACTTATAGGTTTATTTTATATTGGTCACTTAACTTTATATTTATTTCAATTGACCAACCAACTGATAGGGTGGCAGAAAGGTTGAGGGGAAATGAGAATGATAGGTTCACGAGCGGGTGATGGGTGAACGGTGAACGTGGGCCTCGATGTGGGGATTACGTGACGTGGAGTTAAGGTTGTCTCCAGGTGTTCCAAGTTCCAACAATTCATGGGATATGTTTTTCTCTGCACATGAAGTGCTGTGAAGTTAGGAAAAAAATTAAAGTTAATGTGATTACAAACACAGTTTAGGTGGCATTTAACATATTATTTAGAGTCATTTAGACTGTGTTTGTAATTCCACTGGGAATAAATATCACTCCTCATTGTTTTGTTGCTACCTTTTGTAGTGGTTTTTCTATTTGTTTTTGTTATTTATTAAGTCCTATTTGAATTTTGATATTGTTAAAAAAAAATTAATTTTGAAGGGAAGGATGTTAAAAGGATTTATCGAACGAGTTCCTTGTTCGATCAAAATTTGGGGGTTCAGATTGCTCTTGTTATGTGTTGATATTTGTAATTAATTAAAATAAAAGAGAATTTGTGATTGTAGATCGAGGGACGATGTTATAAATGTTTTCCGAACTAATGTAGGCATGTCAAAGTCTAATCAATATAATTTCAATATTTATCCGACTCGTTGATTATTAAAAACACCGAAGATTTTTGTTATATGGGATTGAGAATGAATTCGTGAAACAGAAATTGTTAATTGATCTAGTCACATCCTCTACATTAAATATGATAAATTGGAGTAACATGAGAACTGCAAAATTATGTTAAACAGAATATCCCAATATGTCAAAAGTCCAAGAGTGTGCTGGATTGCCAATATTTTTCATGGATAATGTCTCTTTCCAACCTCGTTTCTCACTTTTGTACCATTATTGACAATTTTTTTTATGAAAAGTATTTTCATATTTTTTATCATGTCATCATATTTTTCTCGAAAATAAAGAAAATGTTTTCTTTTGGAAGATAAGATTTTTATTTTCCAGGTAATTCACTGCATCTTTCTCTCTCTCTCTCATTCACCCATTATTAAAAAATGGACAAGTATAATATTTTTTAAATTAAAAACTAAATCAATAAAACATATTTAATTAATAATTTCCAATTTCCATACAAATAAGTCATTGACAATTAATTGTCTAAAAATTATTTTCTTTCCATGCAAGTTCTATGATAGCAATTAAATGCACCCTAAAATATTTTCAGTATATTAGATTAATTAAAATTTGAGAAATAATTAAAGGATGCATAGTTTTAATCATTTGTTATATTTAATTTTATTCGATTCATCGTACAAACATGCAAAATCGTATTAAAAATCTGGTAAGAGTAGAGCATGAGTGCATCTTTAAAAGTGAATATGAAGGAAATGGATACCTGAAATTTTTATGTGAAAATTGCACCACATACACATCTTATGCAAAATATTCGAGTTTTACCATTTACATTTTTTTTTATTGCAATAATACTGAAAATAGTAAAAAAAAGAAAATCCTCAAATTATATCCCTCCGACGGTTAATCCATTAAACTCCCTCCCTCCCTCCCTCCCTCCCTCCCTCCCTCCCATAATTACCCCTTTGCTTTACAATATAAATGTAATGTTATTTGTCATCGTTCACGACGGTAGTCGTCCGTGACATGCATATAGCTGTTAATAATTTGGTAGGGCAACGACAAAAAGCATTATTCATAATATAAGGCTAAAAATCTTCATTCCATTTATTGAAATTTTGAAACAATAATATAATGATCAATTGATTAGTTGTTGCGATTCATTGTAAAGCCCTTTTCAAATCAAAGAACACTATGATACTTTTCAATTTGCATAACCAAAATCCCAATGCCTATGTTTTAGAACCGAAGCAATAAATCATTGGCGTAGAAACCCCAATCGATGTGTGTCTCGTCTCGCAATAAAGTACGTTTTGACACACATGAAAGATGACTCTCTTGAGATTTTGGATATAAAAAATGAAAAGTTGGACACACGTACTCGTGGACGACTCGTTCATAATATACATCTCAAATTCATAGTTGTCAAACACAATATTCGAAAAAGATCGTGCAGTTAGTTTTCTTTCTATTGCTATGTTTGACGTGTGATTAATTCGACAACAATTAACATGTTTAGATTCGAGAATTATTGGATTGTTTTTCATTGTTAAATGGCATATCTTATTCTACGTTTTACAATTTTAACCGATTCTTGATTTCGTAATATTCTTATTGACTACATATTTGAAGCACAGATATATTAAGCACATTCACAAAACATAAAATTGAGCACCAAATCAATAACTATTAGGAAGTTTTCACCGATTATTAAATCTCAGATAGCGTATATTAATCTTTAACTACGATAAAAAATAAGAAGAAGATTTTTCAACACAATGCGACAAATGAAAGAGTATTTATTTGTAAACCACTCAAATTTTCCCTTTCCACGTTGTAGCTTCCATTTTCCATTTTTCATGTAAGCCCATCATCGTTCTCGAGTATTCAGATTTAATGGTGGGCGGATTGTTGGTTGTTGACTTCTGGTTGTGTATCAATTACATAAATTAAGAGCAATTATTGGAATTAGTAATTTTCATCTTCTTTTGTATGCTATATAGCATATATATAATTAATTATGTATTATTTCAAGAATTATTTTCATTTTCTTTGCTATAAGCGATTTTTCCACAATTTTTATTTAGTAGTAATTACACCAAACCAAACCTTTTCTTTTACATTCTAAAAAACCAGGTTTTAATTTTTTTAATCAAAAATCAGGTTTTAATTTCACAACTAATATTAATAATGATATAATAAAATTAAATTAACATATATACCCACCCTACTATCTACCCCCACCACAAATTCATTTTAAATATAAAACCCTAAATAACCAACCATTTCTCTCCCCACTCTTGTCGTCGCCGCCACTGTCGTCTCTTTCCCTCCCCCTCCATCCCTTCTCCCTCCCCCTCCCTCTGCGATTCGCAACAGCATCTTGTGCTGCTGTGAATCGCAGTCGTGCGAGAAGCTGCTGACCGGTGGTTGTTTTCGGTGGTTTGTCAGAGCAGCGTCTGGTGGATTTCGCAGCTGTGATTTTGTGGTGGTAAAAAGCTCGGTGTTGGTGGTGGTTTTTGTTTTTTTGGTATTGTTCTGGTGGTGGTGGGTTTGTGGCGGATCTGTGTTGTTGCAGGATGCGGTCAAGACGACGCTGCTGCTATGAAAGCTACTGATCGGTGGTTGTTTTCGGTGGTTTGTTGGAACAATGTCGGTGGATTTCGCATTTGCGATTTTGCGATGGTAAAAAGCTCGTTGTTGGTGGTGGTCTTTGTTTTTTGGTATTGTTGTGCCGGTGGTTGTGGTGGTGGCGGGTTTGTGGCGGATCTATGTTGTTGCATGTGGACCAACAAATTACATTGAAGGCAGTTGGGTGGGGTGTGTGGCTTAGCCGTAGATCTATGGGTGTATGGCTCAACAAATTACATTGAATGTCTGTGACCTGTAACTAGGTGTTGTTGGTGTATTGAGATCGGGGACGGGTGGGGGGACGGGTGGGCGGATGGGACGAAGTGTCCATGACCCTATATTTGGTCGATCTGTGACATGTGACCAAGTATCGTTGGTGTATTGGGATTTGGGTCCGTGAACTTAAAATTCGTTAACATGTAACTGAAAATATAACCTGTGACCAATCAATATAGAATAATTTTTTAAATTGTGACCAATGAAATAAATTGTGAACAACTCATTTTTTTATATGTGGCTGAAAATTAAATTTTTAATTATTTAATAAGATATATGTGGCCTCGGAATTGGAGTAGTCGGCCGGAGAACAGTCGCTGGTCACCAAAATAATAGCCGGAGCAGTGGGGGTGGGTCAATTATATTATATTACAGTTAAGTATTTAATTTAATAGATTAATTGTAAAATATAATCAATTAATTCTTGGAAATACCTGATTTTTGTAAATTTAAACATTGGGGCATAATTTTTCATTTAATGAAAGGGAAAATTACCAAAAACCAGGGGTTAAGTTTGACGTTTTAAAAAATCAGGTTTTAAATTTATTTAATCAAAAATCAGGTTTTAATTTCACAATTAATAATAATATTTTAAATTAAATTAATCTAATATACCTACCCCACCACCTACCCCACCAACTTTATTTTAAATATAACATTCTATCCTATCCAAACCCTAATCCATTTCCTATCTATTTCCTCTCACCCGCCGCAGCCATCGCCCGCCGCCGCCGGTCACCGATCCCTCCCTCTCCATCTTCCTCCCTTCCCCTTCTCCGCTCCCCCTCCCCCTCCCCCTCCCCCTCCATCTGCTGCGGCGCAGCGATTCGCAGCAGCGAAGCCCGCCCGCCCGCGGCCGCCGGTTTGTTCCCCTCCCCCTCCCTTCCCCTTCTCTGCTCCCCTTCCCTTCCCCTCCCCCTCCCCCTCCATCTGTTGCGGCTGCTGTGAATCGCTGCTGCAGACAGCAGCGATTCGCAGCAGCTGCTGCCGGTTCAGCAGCGGCAGTAGCTTTGCTGTGACGCTGCTGCCGGTTCAGCAGCGTCACAGCGAAGGTGGAATTATTTGTACATTTTGCAGCAGCGAAGGTGCAGCAGAGTTGTGACTGTGACCAAGTTATTGATTTGTTTTGTGTATGTGATTTGTTTTGCAGCAGCGAAGGTGCAGCAGCGTTGCACATTTTTTTGATTTTGCGGTGGTGACTGTGACCGTTGTGATTTGTTTTGTGTATGTGACCAAGTTATTGAACTGTGACCTAGCTATAGTTGATTATTTTGGTGTCTGTGACTTAGCTATTTAACCGTGACTCACAAATTTGAAAATATGTGACCTGTGACATATATATTTTTTGATCTGTGACCAATAAAATGATCCGTGACCAACAAAATTTCTTAACCTGTGATCAATAAAAAATCTGTGACCAACAAATATATGATATGTGATTAACAACTTTGGAAATATGTGACCTCTGTGACTAAATTAAAAAATTGTGACCTATACTAATTTTAACTCGTGACTACATTAAAAATCTGTGACCTATACTAAATCTGTGACCGACAAATTTTAAAAATCTGTGACCTATACTGGTCGGAATCTGACCAATCGCCGGAATTAAGTGGCGGCGGAACGATCACCGGAGTGGTCGTCTGAGTAGTCGCCGTCGCCGGAACAGTCACGGTGGCCGGGGCAGTGGGGGTGGGGCTGGAGGTGGTGGGTGGGTTAATTATATTATATTATAGTTAAATATTTAATTTAATATAATTGTAAAATATAATTAATTAATTTTTGAAAAACCTGATTTTTGCAAATTTAAAACTTGGGACCTGATTTGTGATTTTGGGAAAGAAAAAACATGATCCATGCACTTTTCCCTTAATGAAAGATAAAGCCCGATCCATGAATTTTTCCCTTCTTATTTATGTGTATGGTGGAATGTGGGCTTAAACATTGGTCTCTGTGTTTTGGTTTTAAAAAACAATGCATTTGGACCTATACGTCATGGCCCATTGCTTACCCGTGCCTAGCCTCTTTCCTTCTAGTAAACTGTGGCCCAGTAAGGCCCAACAATTTATGTGATGCGGGTCACAGCTGATAATGAAAAACTCCCTTACTCGTAGAGGCATAACTATAATTTTTTTTTATCTAATTCAATTAATAAAAATTTTTGAGGCCAATTTTATGAAATAAAAATAAAAAACCCAAAAATTACCTTGCACTAAATCGAATTAAGCCCTTATTCGACAACTATTATTTCAAAACTATTTTTTATTCATACTCATTTTCAAGAAGACGTTTACACAATAAAATATTATGTTCTTATTTTTTAACCATTCATATACATTCTCCATAAAGTAATTGTTCAAAACTCGGTTTTATCCAAACAATGGTTGTCGAACATGGGCTAAACATGATTTGTTATTATTGCATTTTTGAGAGAATCGATCGTAGTTGTATTGAAAAAGAATTGACTATGAAAAGAATCAATAAATGTTCGATAAAATTTTGGTCGAATCGAACTGGCCTCTCTGATTCGTTTTTGGAAAAAAAACAAACAAACAAACAAACAAACCTACTAAATATCGATTTCTTTAGTAAGATAAATTAATATAAAATAAAACTTTATTTATTACACTGTTCAACTCCTTATACAGAATATGCCTCAATATAGATCACAGTTTAAATTGTAAAGAAAAATATTCAGAGATTCCTCTTGTAGGTGTAACAAGGGAAAAAGCCACGAGATTTGCAAGTTGCAGTGGGCCCTCTTATGTGTAAAACGATAGAAAGCAACCTCCAGTCATGTTTCTTTGTCATTTTCTCACCAACCATGAGTGTTGGGAAACTAGTGTCGAACGACAGAGAGCGATTGAATGTGAAAACTCGAACAAAGAATAGTTGAAAATTATTTTTTATAAAGGGAAAATCCCGACAAGGGAATTACAATAGTCAAATCGAAAAGATTGAGAAATCAAAATCAATTTACAGTCTAACAATTATACACACACCAACTATATGCTTTAAGTTGCGTTTGATACACACTGTGAAGAAAAGAATGCATTTTTTTCGAGTGATGTGATGACAAGTATGTGGTTAAAAAATAAGGAAAAATTTTGAATTTGTGTGTAATATTATTTTATTGATAAATTTGTAGTTGAAAATGAGTAGATAAAAAATGCATTTTTCAAGAATATGAATCAAACGGGGGCTTAATTAAATATTTACAACAACAATAATACTCTTACTGACTTAAAGAATGAGTTCATAGGAAGATAAACCTTGTTTAGTGGCTTTTTTTTTGTTTAAATATTGTTTTGTCGAGTTAATACTCTAAATAGTCACTGAACTTTACCAAAAGTTCCCAGGAGGTCATCGAATTTCAAAATTTCCCTAATTAGTCACTTAACTTTGCAAAAAGTTCCTAGAAGGTCACTGAACTTCAAAACTACCATAAATAGTCACTGAACTTTGCTAAAACTTCCTAGGAGGTCACCGAACTTTGCAAATTGGGACCCCATACATCAATGATTCAGTGACCCTCTAGGAACTTTTTGTGAAGTTTGGTGACTATTTAGGAAAGTTTTAGAAAATTTCAGTGACTAGTTAGGGTAGTTTTAAAGTTCGGTGACCTCTTGGGAACTTTATGAAAATTTTAGTGACTAATTAAGGAAGTTTTGAAATTCAGTGATCTCATGAGAATTTTGACAAAGTTCAGTGAGTAACAAGGGTGTTAACCCATTGTTTTGAATAGTGAATTTTTAGAGAATGTGTGATTAACGAGGATAAAAAAATTTGGATTTATGTGTTGAATATTTTATTGTGTGATTGGAAATGAGTATAGAATAAAAAAGTCTTTTAAAAATATGAGACAAATATGGGCTCATCACTCTTTATTAGCGGTGGCCGAACGAAAAAGTGTAGTTTCATATGCATTTTTAATCTATAATATATTAGATATCACATTAAGTGAGAATTATTTTTTGGATGATTTTAACCTTATTACGATTCAATTATTTAAGTAATAATTTACTTTACGTTTTCAATAGGTAATAAATACTACAAAATTCTTGTTATGTATGAAATTTGTGTTATTAATTCTCAATTAATTATTATAACGATATTCATTTATTCTGTTTTTTTTTCTCCGGATTTAAGTGAAGGAAATTTGAATCTCTTTACAACAAAAGAAAGGTAATGTTCAAGTTATAGCCCCTGTTTGATACACATTAAAATTTTCATTTTCATTCTTCTACTCATTTTAATTAAAATTAAGAAGACGGGTTAAATACTAAAATGAGGAGTCTGTAATGGACTAATGGTCAAGGGTTTCATAATGCCAATGCATGTTCCGCTATGCTCAAATAAATATTTTTATGGTAACTTTTATTTGAAGTAATTCTCCTTCTATGTATGGACTTTGAATAACTTATTACTTACGGTTAAAATGAATAAATACTTCTTTTTAACTCCACCGATCACCTTATACATTTTTTTTTTTTTATACCCAGGTATCCCAACTAACATTAGACTATTTTCTAAACCGCCCATCATCGGTGCCTCAACTCTAGGCGGAGGTAAATCGCGGGTTATGCCCAATCAAGCCAGTGTCCATGCAAGCTTTATACTCCTGACCCCAAGAAAGCCCTCCTACAACCGGTTATTACAACACCAAGTTGTTCCACCACATGGTTTGGGTATTACAACACTTGGCTGCTCCTTCCGTGATTCGAACTCCCCACTCTGTGGTTGCAAGCCCAGCCTTGCACTGTCTTAGGCAAACATGCTCTAACTTTGTTGGCATCCTTAATTATAATATCTACCAAACTTGGATCACTTTTTCTTTTGGGCATTCCAATATTCTCTTTGAATGTATGCGCAATATTATTATCAATTGGTTAATCCAATTTCCTTCTTTAATAATTAAGGTTGTTGGTCATCTCCGCACATGACCCACAATTTGGTAATAATTAAATAAAAAGTATTTCACTTTTCGAGGGTAAATGGTCTTTTCATCCTCATATAATCCCATAAATTATCCTCCAATCTATCTCTTTATTAATTGAGATTGTTTAACCTCCATCTTCTCGACTTTACGACATTTTTAAATTTCAATAATCAATCAAAAAGTCACACTTTTAGAGGGCAAATCCACCTTTCATCATTTAATAATCTCGTAAACACGCTCTTCTTTAATAATTTAAACTCTAGACGAGTCGATACTAAAGTGTGTTTGAGTCACGTTATTTTAAAAGAATGTATTTTGAAATTGTAGATTGATGGAGAAAATGTGGTTGAAAAAAGAAGAAAATTTATTGATGTTATGAAAAATATTATTTTATTCAAGAACTTGTGGTTGAAAATGAGTAGAAGAATGAGAATGTAAATTTTAATATATACCGAATAGGGGGTTAAAGCAATAATGATATACATACAGGGATAAGATTCACAGACTTCTTAGATGCATTTTTTATTTGGCATGAAATTGGTGTTGTGGCTACCACTTTAACTTAACAATAAAAAAAAAAAAGGTATTGAAGCTCCAGCCGAACCCCATCGCAACTTGATCTAGCTATGTCAACGAATCGAGCAAAGCGAGCCCGAGCCCAAAAAAAGCCCGGATTCGGCTCGAGCTTTTTTGGGCCCGAACCGAGCCGGCTCGAGTTTTTTCATTTTTTTTGGGATTTTTTTTTTATTATTATATAATAGCTGTCTTTGCAGGTAGCAACTTGCTGCTTGCAAAGGCAAAGCACACCAGCTGCTTTTGTAGGCAGCTATTGTTAATTTTAATTTTTAATTTTATTCTCTTTAGGCTCGCCCGGGCCACGGGCCGGTCCAGGCTAGAGCCGACGACCCAAAATGGGCTCGGCTCGGTCTATCCGAGCTCAAACCGTCGAACTTTTTTGCAATTCCTAACTTAATCCCTCTTCACTGGAACCTCTTAGTCTATCATTGAACTTCTTCCTGTGAAGCCTTTTTAGCAATTGAATTCTTCGCCGAAAGCCACCTTTTCTTACCCTTGTGATCTCCCCCACTTCTACAGGTGACAATGCTATTAGCATTCACGCACCATTTTTATTACCCTCTTTTTTTGATAAGTAGTTAGACGCACGTGCGATGCAAGTGTCATAGTACGGATGACTACACGATAGCGTACATATTAAAAAAAAAAATTATTTGTCTTAAGTATCAGTTACATTAAACTTAAAATACTTGAAATGATGATAGATAATAAAAATAATATTAAGAGATTTGATTCAAAACTTATTTTCTAAACTTTGCGTTTGAAGGTCTCTCTGTTCTTTTTAAAAAAGATAGGGCATAAATGATTATGTGTTGGTACTCTGTTAAAAGGATACTGAAGTTCAATATAACTCTCTTTTTTCTACCTATTGAGGTAAGACGCTATGTCTCCTTCATCTCGTGCTCATAGAATCTCCAATTATATGTATTAGTTACACCAATATTTAATTTCTTTACCAATACCCTATGTAATATGTATGTAGTCAATGTTAATTAATTAATGATGATACAATGTAGAGTTTAGGACAATCAATGGTCCCTGTCAGTATTAAAATCACAACACAACGAAAAATTTCATCATAGAGGCAAAAAGAATGACAAACGATCACCTAACTTCATAAATTCCGTCGAATATCTTTTCAGCATGTTCTAATGATACTGTGCATTAAATCCATTTAAAAAAAATTAAAATAATCCACTTCAAATAAGATATTTGTCTATTAGCACTGCACGATGTATGATGATTCTTCTGAAAATAATTGAATTCCTTCAATATCCATTTTGACGTCATAAATTTGCCATTTTTAATTGCAGAAACGGAAGAAAAATGAAATCGAGAGAAATTTGTGTGAGTATGAGGGTTGATGGTGAGGTAGAAAAGAAAAATTAACGATTATGATTTTATGTTTAATAATTTAAAATAATTTTTATATTTAAACTTAATCGACAATATATTTATTATTGATCACATTTTAAGTTTTTTAAAAGAAATTTAAATCGATCAAAATGGATATTCATGTCGTAAAATATCGAATAGAACGAAATTTTTTATAAAAATAAAGTTTGAAAAAATGACATTGGAACGAATTTGGAATTGAAAAGAGATATAAACAATTATGACTTTATGTTTCACAATTAATGTAAAATTATTTTTGATATTTAAAATCTATCGATCGTATATTTATTATGGCCGCACTTCAACATTTCCAACAAATTTTAAATCGATTAAAACGAATATGCGTAACTTAAAATACTGAACCAAACGTTAAAAAAAGGGAAAGGGAGGGCTTAGACGAATTAATCGAGTTGAGCCATAAAATATATCGATCATATATTTATCATTGCCGCACTTCAACATTTCAAACAAATTTTAAATTGATTAAAATGAATATTCGTAACTTAAAATACTGAATAAAACGTAAAAAAAAAAAAAAGGCTTAGACGGTTTAGTCGAGTTGAGCCATAAAATCTATCGATCATATATTTATCATAACCGCATTTCAACATTTCCAACAAATTTTAAATCGATTAAAACGAATATTTGTAACTTAAAATACTGAACAAAAAAGAAAAAAACTTAGCCGAGCTGAGCCGAGCCTCAACTTATGAACAGTAATATGCAAACTCACTCTTGTATTATAGGTAGATAATACTATTCTCTAGAAATTGATCAGAGTTATAATTCAAATTTGACCCATCGATACTAAAAACGCCCACATCATCCCAGCTACTATCTTTCCTATTTCTCTCATTTACATCTCTAAATTCCCCTTTCTTGTCATAGCCTTCAAGGCTAGTAGAACTTCGAGAATGATTGATTTCATCACCTAAATCTAAAGCCCCCAATTTGCTGATCCTCCCCTTAGCAAGATTCATCCTTAGAGTAGCCCTTCTCGAAAGAGTGGTTTGTGAATCCTGTGATCCAATTGAAAAAAAAACCATAAAGAGGTTTCAAAATCTTGGACCTATTAACGAACAATGGATTCCCATTCATGGATCCATCCCCAAATTCCATTACTCCAAAATCCCCATCGGATTGAGTCAGCTGAAGCAAATTATTTGTTGAAAAGCGATGATTAGAGCTCCAATTAAGACTGCCCGTACGGTTTGAGTATTTGAATTATTATAACCACTGTTTAGCGCCTACGTTTCTTGATTTAAAGCACTTTCACGAAACCCATTATCACAACCCATATCAAATGTTCCTCTAAAAGTAAAAGATTGATGTGAATTGGATTCATGAGTGCTGATTTTTGTGGTAAAAAATAATTTAGCTGGAGGGGGCACAAAAGTTAATGGCATTACACGCAATTTGGATGTTCTTCAAATTCAGTGATTCAACGACGGCCGAAGGTGGGAAGGATTATTTTATTTTTTATTTTTTTACTTGCCATGTCATCCCTGTAAGATGCGTGCGAACATTTGTCCGTATGTGTAGTGCGATCGATACTAAAGATGACGAAAATCGACACATTAGATTAAGTCTCTGAGCTTCTTTTATAACACAAAGTATAATAAACATGTTTCAAGTGTCACCACCATCCAATAATAATTGTTTTACGCTTCAAAGGTTTTGTAAAAATAAATTAAACCTTTCGCATGATGAAATAAATATCTCAAGTGCGAAACCTTAAAAAAAATTACTTATATAAGTAAAAAGTAAGTTTTAAAATAAATAAATTTACAATTAAAATGAGTAAATGACTTATTAAAATTTAAAAAGTAAGCTATGTAATTTTACATTTTTTTTCAGGCTAAGCCAAACATGGTCTAATAATTTAGAGGTAAGAATCTGATGTTGCCAAGGCATTATATTTGTAACCTCAAGCTGTAATTGGTTTTTTTTTTTTTTTTTTCATTTACTAAATTTAAATTGCTTAATTATTACTTATTATAGTGTGTTTTCGGTAAGTGTTATGCCCTAGGTCCAATCAACTTTGGACATAAGCACTTTTAATGTATATATAACCGATGCATATTTATGGCAATATCTATTATTTATTTCAATTAATATTCTAATTAATTAAATAATAGAATCTGTAGATTCAAGTTTTGATGATTTGTTAATCACATGGAGTTGTGATTGTGAGATACAAATTACATATGACTGAATCTTAAATCGTCCGTGGTCGTATGTAATAACGGGATACGGATATCGTTATTACGGATAGACCATCACGTGTGGCATTTCTTACTTATGAAGTAAGTAGTTGATCTTACAAACTAAAGTGTGGGGACACTTGAATGAACACGTGAATGTTTTGTTATAGAACAAGACATTGGAGACCCACTGAGAGATTCCACATGGAAAACTATCTGAGTGTCAGTGGTTAATCTCTAACGTTCGGTAGTGGAATTGGTCCTTTGACTTGAGGTCATCATAGTGCCTTATGTGAGGACAGTCATGCTTTGGTGATGTCGGATGTTGCTCTGTCAAGGGTCGCTAATACGGCATCGTTCGGGTATGTCAAGAATCATATGAAGGTTGTGAATGATCAATAGAGGATTCGTCACTCTTAGATAGTAAGAGATTATGATCTACATTTCATCCAGTTAAGTTGATAATGAAATCCTTGGCCAAGGTGAACTTATAAGTCGGAAAAGAGTTTTCGACTTACATTGACTTAACAGTAGGATAAAAGATATGATCGATAATTGAGATTGACACACGTCCATATCTCGTAATTGATCGGATCATATTGACGAAGAGATTAAGTTTCACGGTAAACGAACAAGTTTGGTTTTGTCACGCCACGTGACATTTCCCGTCACATGTATTGCCCTGACACATTGCTAGATGTCAATTTGGGACAACGAATGTAAATTGATGATAAATTAAAAGGGTATTTTAATTTATCACTTTTGATTAAATCAAAATAATAATTTACGTCGTTAGACATCGTGATCGGGAACCTAATGGGTCACACACAAAAGAGAATCAGAAGAATGAGATTTACCAATTAGTTAATTAACAAGTGTTGGATAATTAATTAATTGAGTTGCTTATTAATAGACCCGAATTAATTAATTCATGGACCGGATTTAATTAATTTGATTAATTAAATGTTGGACCGGGTTAAGTTAAGAGATGGACCAGCCCGTTTGGACTTGTATTAATAGGCTATTAGGGTTTGAAAAATATGATGGAATTTTCATTATTCTCGCTAGCACGAGAAAAGAAAACCCTGGCCGTCATTCTTATTCTCTGTGTGGATCACCATTGGAGGCTGGATAATTGGACAGCTTGGATTGTAGATCGTGATCATTGGAGTTCGTGAATCAGCAAAAGAGTTTCCAGAATTCATCAAAGGTATTATTTCTATCACAGTTTCTATCTAAACACAATATAGATCCTTGATTGGGAATCGAAACTGCTTTACTTCCGCTGCGCATGATTAAGTAGGTTCCCAACATTTTCATGATATTGCACACAAGAAACAAACAAAATTTAATTATTTTATGTGTCAAAGATTCCTCAAACAATATTATATATTTTAAATTTTATAGAGAGAACCGAGAAGAATGACTCGTAAATAACAGTCCAAAAGTTGGACCATTTTTTATGTTTTATGTTCGGTGGAAATTGTGATAACGGTCCCTAACCTATTGTACTAATATCACATTAATTCCAATTCTTTCCATTATTATTGCAAAGTGAGTTTCCAATAACACACTTTCTAGATTTTCATTAAATTATGGAGAAAGCTTTGAGTACAAGATAATATTACCAGAATTCCTACAGGTTTTCGAACGCTATCTCACATGGGGTGGAGCCCAATTGATTAAAAAATTGCCAAAAACTCCCCCACCCACCCCCTATAGTCTGGTTCAGTGAGTACATGATTTTTAAAATCCTGTACTCCTAGCATAGTTGTTAAATTATTACTTTTTACAACCTGTCAGAAAAATTTGGCTAGATTTAATGACATAAGACGTTGTGACTAGAGGTGATTGGATGAGAAAGTTGACTGTATTTGACGTAGTCTAATAATAAAATGTCACTTGACATCACGTCAATCATCATGTCATATTTTCTGTTCATGTAGCATGATTGTTTTGAAATAGTGATTTTTTGAAGAATGCATGGTTAAAAATAAGATTTTTTTTTTATAATTTACGAATAATACTATTTCATGGGAAGCATGGGCTAAATTTTATTTTAAGTCCAAAACTTTATAATTTTGTATAATTTTCATCATTGACCTTTAAAAATTATTTCAGAACTCTAGTTTTCTTTATTTATACCACAATCTATGAATGTTAGAGACAATAAGCAATATATTAAAAAGTTAAAACAATGATAAAATAGCAGTGTATCTGAATCAATTATTAAAGTTCAGTGTTGTAAATGTGATGATCTAAAGTTTGGTGGTCAAAGTGAAATTTAATGTAGAGCTAAGTGGTCATTGGTAAAATTAACCCCAAATTTTAGGGACTATTTTTCTCCTTTTAAAACATCGAGGAGCAATAATACTATTTTCCCTTTGTATTATCTTTATATTTTGCTCGCTCACACAGGACTTCTTTTTCTTTGCCTTTGGACAAAAAAAAACTTGCCATTACCATCTCTATAAAGTAATTACTTTTCCATTCTCTTTCTCTCTCCTTTCATCTTCTTGCTAGCTCACTTTTCCAACTCCACTTGATTTTTGCCGCTCGAAAAGCTTTTCATTTGACAATCTGGTACCCATTTTTGCTTTTCTTTCTCTCTCTTTTTTTTTTGTGGCTTTTTTTATGTGGGGTTTTGTTATATTTTCTTACAATAATTACGCTTACTTAACACAGATGCACCGACACAAATTCAACCACGTTCAACCCTTGCTGTTAGCGTTACCGTTTCATTTTCCCGGCTTCATCTCCTTCGGACTCCCCCCTCCCCACATTTTGCTTTCTTTACTTTTCATTAACTTTTTTATTAACTTTTGATACAAAAGGTGGGTTGTGTGAAGTGTAACAAAGTGAATGCTGGCTGTTTTTCTTGTTATTTGGTTCATCTATTAGTGTTTTGTGAGCTTTTATCGAGCCTTTATGGGATTTTCATAAAGTTGCAGTCTTTCTTTCATTTCTGCAGTCATTTTACGATTTCGTGAAAGATTTCCGATCTGGGTTTTTTTCAGGTTGATTCTACAAGACTCAGTGAACAATCTTGGAGACATTTTTTGTATAACGTTTTTTAGAGAGAGAAAAAAGGTAAATTAATGGCAGGCGGTGGAGCTCCGAAGGCAGAAGAGCCAGCGCCACATCCACCAAAGGATCAGCTTGCACATGTTTCCTACTGCATTACCAGTCCTCCTCCATGGCGTCAGTCTCTCGTCTTTTTGTTAATGTTTCTTCATAATCTAGTATATTCTTTGTCAATCTTTTTGGGTTTTAGTATAAAGTGGGCGTGGATTCCTTGAACCATGTTGTTCTTGATTCTTCCCCACACGCCTCTCCCTTTTTTTGGTGGGCTGGAAGCCAATTTTGGTTTTGGTCTTCTGGCATTTTTTTTCCGTAGTGTATATACTTATATTCTTTTTGTCTAGTACTTTTTTTAGTTTAGGTAGAAAGTGGTAGCGATTTTGAGCTCAGCTAGGTTGTTTAAATCTATTGCTTCTGTTAATCCTTCATGTGTATATTCTTGTAAGTCAACTTGTTATTATCTGAATAAGGTAATAAAAAAAGGAACTTGATTCCTGCGTGTATCAATCGAAATCTATTGAGAAATGGAGAGCAATGTCATGTGCATTTTGTATGTATCATGATTGTATATGATGTCAAATTCTTTAAATATGCTTTCCTCGGCTAACTTGGGACCCACGATTTCTTCGAGATTGGTAGTAACTAAAGAGGTGTGTCTGTTCTTTTATTACATGGAGCTACTATTTAGGTTTGTTGAAGATTATAAAATTTTTTGTAATTTGTGCACGTGTGTATAATTGAAGTTGAATTGCATCTTTCCTATGCATTCAATGAGTTTTGGCTGATTATTTGACAGTCTCAGGATTTTTTTTATTGCAGCTGAGGCCATCCTTCTGGGGTTTCAACATTACTTGGTGATGCTGGGCACAACTGTTATCATACCTACTGCTCTGGTTCCTCAAATGGGTGGAGGAAATGTAATCCATTAAATTTCTAATATTCAGTTCAATTCTTTCTAATGCCAACTTGACTAATTTGGTATTCACCAGACAACCGAAATTACTCACTTGCCTTTCTTATAGGAGGAGAAAGCAAAAGTTATTCAGACTTTGCTCTTTGTTGCTGGTGTTAACACCTTGCTGCAGACATGCTTTGGGACCCGATTACCTGTCGTGATTGGAGGGTCGTACACCTTTGTGGCACCCACGATATCAATTATCTTGTCTGGTCGATGGAGTGACCCAGACCCTATATCGGTTTGTGATCCAAACCCTATTCCCATCGCATCCTGTCCTTATAAGTGGCATTGAGCTTTGAGGCCTAGTGATTGATTGATTGTTATACATAAACTTAGTACTCTGTAGTTTTATATATAATTTATTCTAGTGTTTTTCTAGCCAAATGCTAAAACCAGTAAATGCTGCTGTTTTAATTTCGGGTGAGTTGAAAATAAGAAAGTTGGCCGGGCTAATAAGTTTTCAGATTATGGGTCAAACATGTTCCATTTTTGTCAAACAAGGCTCTGTTGAAGAATTGTCATATGCTACTACCTCACTTTACTTGATGCTATTATGATGAGAACAATTTAACAAGAAAATGACACATAAATACCCTAGTTACTCTTGTTGAACTCTCGGTTGTAATACGTGTTAGATCTTTTAATTCCCATGCAGAGATTCAAGAAGATAATGCGAGCCACCCAGGGCGCACTTATTGTTGCCTCGACTATTCAAATAGTCCTAGGTTTTAGCGGTCTTTGGCGTAACATCACAAGGTTTGTTTTATGTTTGCTGTTAGTAATCTAGCTGTATTGGACTTATATGCGCCATTATCTAATGCACTTTCTGTTTGCAGACCGTTTGGCAATCTTTTGTTGCTCTCTCTGTCCCAAAAAATTAGCCTTGCTTGCTTCCATTTTAATATAGATTATGAAAATATAATTTTTTCTCACATTTTTCCTAACATACCCCTACATTAGATAATGGTTTAAATAGCAGCAGTTCATATTTGTTGATAACATGGCACATTAAGTAGGGCATATTAGAAAACCATAAAATCATCTATATTCTCAACGAGAAAAGTGGCCTATAATTTGGGACACATAATTTGAGACAGGACAAACGAAAAAGGAAAGCAAGCCTATCTTTATGAGATGGAGGGAGTAATATATATATATATATTTCCAAGTTAAACTTTTTTCCTCTTTCGTAGCAAGCACAAAATATCTGAGCTGTGAGTAGCTCAACCTGTTTAAGTTTTAAAATCATAGAATTTAGGATGCAACGCTACTTTGGTCTTTTTCTGAAAGCCGAAAGGGTTTTCTGTCCGAAAGTGATGTTACAGCCTCACATCTAGCTGACTTGGGAGTTCTCTCGTATTCAACAATAGACTAAGAGACACGAGGACAAGCTCTTCCTCGTCTGAGGGGGAGGGACTTAAAAATACACCAATAGGGAAGAGACCAAAGCGGGAAAAGAGTACATAGAATGCAATCCTGCGATTGCCTTTACTGGGCATTTATACTTAACAAGATTTTTGTACCATATTGTGGCAATTTACGCATAAAACCCCCCACTTTCTTGTAGATAACATTTGTAAGCAGTTCTCATTTTTCAGTTAATAAGAGTCGATCATTTTTTATGCAATGCAGGTTTCTGACTCCACTTTCGGCTGTTCCCTTGGTTGCTCTTGCTGGTTTTGGGCTCTATGAGTTCGGTTTTCCTGGGGTATGCATAAGTGTTTATTGATGTTTCTCTCTCTACACCCTTCACCAATATATGTGCATTTGCTCTGTACGCTTGCCTATACTTGTTTGTTAAACAATTGATCTTTATTTGTTCTTTTCCTATGGCTGTTAGGTTGCCAAATGTGTTGAAATTGGATTGCCGCTGCTCATCATTCTAATTTTCTGTTCTCAGGTAACAATCTCGATTGCACTTTGATATGTACACCCTTTTCTAAAAAGACCACCTCATTAATATCTAGCCCTTTAAAGTTGAGAGTAACTTATGCTTCATGCAATTGTGGAATCACAGTAATTAAGATAGAATTAATTTCGATTATCATTGCAGTATTTGTCCCATCTTATGCACCACGATTCCAACTAACACAATGGCATTAATTTGCCGGTTATTGCAGTATTTGGCCCACTTTATACACCGAGGAAAGCATATCTTTGACCGTTTTGCTGTTATATTCTCGATAGTAATTGTGTGGATTTATGCATATCTGCTTACTGTTGGTGGGGCCTATGACAACAAGGCGCCGAAGACCCAAGCAAGCTGCAGGACTGATCGTGCTGGACTTATTAAAGGTGCTCCATGGTAAGCTGTGCCTTGCCCCCCTTAATTATGGTAATCATTCAATTGGTTTCTCTATACCTTGTCAACTTAATAATGTACCGACAAGCACCGTTCTCTAGGATGATTTAAGATGCTTTCAATCAATGTTTTATTCTTTTATGGGCATCATTCGTGTAGATCCACTACATCTAGGGTTGTTGAGGTGGGGGGACTGGGGCTGGCCTAACATTTGTCATTATGTGTGCGAAAAATATTTCCACTTCTGTTAGTGCATGCTTTCTTGACTTCTCAATAAACTTGCATGCCTTTTCTTACGTGACCTATTGTTTATTTATTCCAAAAAGGAAACAATGAAACGTGTTAAAAATTGCTCTGAGGTTTTCGTGCTTTATGAACCTTAACCCTTCATTTAGTGTCTCATAAGTATTAGATTGAACTGGATAGAACAAATTTGGCCTTCTATTTTCTTCCTTAATATTGTTCGGTAATATCTAATCTATATTACCAAACATACCATTAATGAATTTTCCACCTGTTATGTTATCATTATAGATGTTTACAGAATTAGGGGCATTTTATTAGGATAGACAATAAGTGAACAGTCAGCTCTTCAGCTGGGTGGAGATAAAAATAAATAGATCCTCAGTTCTCCAATCCCATGTATCATCCAGCTCATTTGATGATGCCACTGTGAAATGACTAATCTATTGTGTGGTGATACCATCGGTCCAGCGTGCCTTATATTTTAGATGATGTAACGAATCTAGTAGGGTTTTTGCTCAGCCAAAAGTAAAATATTCCATTTGCTAAATACACTGAGAACGTGACTTGTTTTTACATAAAGACAACTCTGTGACAGTTCTAATGGTTTTTGGGAGTTGCATATGCAGGATAAGAGTTCCATACCCATTTCAATGGGGAGGGCCTTCCTTTGACGCTGGTGAAGCCTTTGCCATGATGATGGCTGCGTTTGTTGCTCTTGTGGAGGTATGCTTTCGTCTCCTTCTTTGTGTAATGATAACCGTGTCGTTTGGTCTCTCTCTCTCTCTCTCTCTCATCATCTTCTCTTTATATTCCTTTGTTTCTTTCATGCTCCCCACTTGAACTAGTGCTGCTCCTTCATGCATTATACACACTCGAACCATTTGTGTGCTATACTAGATGAATGTTTCAAAAGTCTCCTGCTTACCACTTTGTCTTGCAAAGTTTAAAAGGTTTGTTTATAAGTAAATACGTTTTAAAATATATCTTTTCTTTCTATCAAAGTTGGAAATAAGTAGGTAATTAATATAACACTAAGCCCTTGTTTTGGCTCCATTAAAATGTTATTTTGGAAAAAGAAATGTATTTTTGAATAGTGATTTTTTTTGGAGAATGTGTGGTTAAAAGTAAGGAAAAGTTTTCATTCTACATGTAATATTATTTTATGGGAGAATGTGTGGTTGAAAATGAGTTTTTGAAAAATGGGGGCTAAACATTGGCTAAATTGTCAGTTACTTTCGAAATAAGCAACTTATTTTACTAGAAACAAAAAAGTTTTTCCTTTTTTAAAGCTTAGCCGAACATGCTCATTTTAATGCCTCTACTCGGATATTTATCTGATGTGTCCTTTGTGAAGGAATTGAATATATATCTTGATTCTGTACTTTCACGAATTCTAATGATATGGTCTGTTGTACTCAACTTTTATCTTCACTTGTTCTCAATGGAAATGCAGTCCACTGGTGGCTTTATTGCAGCGTCAAGATATGCCAGTGCAACCCCCTTGCCGCCATCTATTCTCAGCCGTGGTGTAGGTTGGCAGGTAAACAAGAACAACACCCCCTCTCCCCCTCCCAACCCAACAAAAAGAAAAAAAGGAAAAGAAAAGAAAAAAGTACAATACAGAAGAAAATAAGAAATCGAAGACAAAACCGAGATTTTTATATGAATTCTGTCATTTGCTTAGGTCATTAGCTCGATCATCATCTTTAGACACCAATGGCATCTCTGGTGGAGAGGATTGGATATTAGTGGACTATGTTAAGGAAAAAAAGAAGTAAATCTTGTTTATTATACTCTTCAATCCCGTCTCATACTGTGTATCAAACATCCTAGACTAAATATTAGACTAAATATTATGACTGCTTCTATGCTTGATGAGTTGATTCACATAGCCAGTGGTAATAAAGTGCCCTTTCACCAGGCATTGTTATTCCTTTATTTGCTTCATAACCATCCACATGAACCCACGGCTTCTCCTTTGAAATTAGAGGAAGA
The DNA here is from genome assembly GCA_019097785.1 of Fraxinus excelsior. Lineage (NCBI taxonomy): Eukaryota > Viridiplantae > Streptophyta > Magnoliopsida > Lamiales > Oleaceae > Fraxinus > Fraxinus excelsior. The sequence goes on from CM032632.1 coordinate 33,327,316, forward strand.
TATGAATTTAGCTCTAAAGGTCTTAAGTTTATATACGTTAGCAACGGAACATATGATCTCATATATGCTATTTCATACGAGATGCTTTCAGGCTTGTGCAAGTAAAGAGAACATGCTTGTAATAATTGACTAATGTCATGTGGAATGGTCACTATTCACCATTTTTTAGAATTTTCTGGCGAAATTAGAATCAGTCTTAGTTATACTTTTTAGAAACCATTGGATGCCAGATTCGTGGCGAATAACTTTCATTATATTGCAGGGTGTTGGTATCTTATTATCTGGGTTGTATGGAACTGGGAATGGATCATCTGTGTCTATGTAAGACCTTATTTTTCTTGAGCATGCTAATCTTGCAATTGATCTCCTTATAACGTAAATGCTTTTCTTGGCTTATAAACAGTGAAAATGCTGGCCTTTTAGCACTGACGCGTGTTGGCAGTCGAAGAGTTGTGCAGATTTCTGCTGGATTCATGATCTTCTTTTCCATTCTTGGTAAACTGTTTTGTGATTTTGAATGCTTGCTGATCCATGGGGATTCATCTATATTTGTTCAAACAAAACCTAAAAAATAAACTTGTGACCTCTTCGTTATATGATGTGGTTTGACATGATACCAAAGCATCCAGAAGTTACCGTGACTTGCCGCCATCCATTTGTATAAATTTGAGCACGTGGTCAGGCTTCACTTCAAAAATAAAGAATTCGGTCACATGTGATGGGGCAAGTTGGAGATGAATTTTAGCCCTGTTTGGACGAGATTCTTTAAAACTCATTTTTCTCCAAACTAATTTTCAATCACATTCTTCCAATAAAGTAATTTTGTACATGGACCTATAACTTTTCCCTACTTTTTGTCCACATTCTCCAAAAAAATAACTTCTCACAAAATCTACATCAACTGGACTTTTAAATAATTTATGCGTTTCCTCTATAATAGCTAAAAATCTTGAAACAAGATAGTTCAACATAACTAAATTATCCAATTTGTGCAGGAAAATTTGGAGCAGTTTTTGCTTCCATTCCAGCACCAATTGTAGCTGCTTTATACTGCCTCTTCTTTGCCTATGTGGGTATGTCTATATAATCTGAGAAACATCGAATATTCTTGATATATGGTTCACATCATCATTAAGTTACTTTGTATTCCGTGACATTCAGGTTCGGCTGGTATAAGTTTTCTTCAGTTCTGCAATCTCAATAGCTTCCGGACCAAATTCATATTAGGATTTTCCCTTTTTATGGGCTTGTCCGTGCCACAGTACTTCAACGAGTACACTGCTATTAAAGGCTATGGTCCTGTCCATTCCTCAGGGAGATGGGTACACTCTTAAAGAGAACCGAACTTGTGATTTTCTTTTAGATTTTAAATTCATACAAAATAATGTCAGTCTTACATATTCTTATGCTTTTTTGTTGCCCAACCAGTTCAACGATATAATCAATGTCCCTTTCTCGTCCGAAGCTTTTGTGGCGGGTATATTAGCGTATTTCCTGGACAATACGCTACACAAGAAGGACGGCCAAATAAGGAAAGACAGAGGCAAGCATTGGTGGGATAAATTTCGCTCATATAAAACCGACTCAAGAAGCGAGGAATTTTATTCTCTTCCCTTCAATCTCAACAAATATTTCCCTTCTGTGTAAACCTTTGCATCCTGAGACAAATGGGTTCTCAAATTTAGCTCATTAAGTAGTTCTGGAAACCTAAATATGCAGACTATGGCCTACAGAATTGTTCTTTAAGTTGCCCATTTTTACTAAATGGTACAAAAGAGTTATAAATAACCTGATCATTTGAAGAGTGCGTAGAATCTTTATTTATTGTCTCTCTTTCTTGTGTAATGCATTACTGTGCATTTTCTTCCAATAACTGGAAAGGGATGCACACTTTTAAAGCATGCACTTATTGCTTTTACTTGACGCGATGCTTTAAAGATGATAATGACGTTAATAACTTGTTATTGCAAGTTTCCATCGGTCGAAGTAGAGTTTGCATGCTCGAATTATAGGACATTTTAGATGCTTGCGTGATTGTGCCCCGAAGATTGGATGGGCATCGTTCGCTTGGGCCGGCTCTGAGGCATTCCTGGGAAATTAATGAAAGTCCATTTCCTCGTGCTTTGGAACTCGGTTGAAAAAAATATATTCAATCTTGTCAAACCGTAGAGTAGGCGAAACCTAGCAGCCCCTCCAAAGTTTGCCCTTCTCCGGTTTTGGTCGGTAATACATTCCTTCCCACAGCAAGCAACGACGCTGGTAGGAAGACGATCAGGTACGAGCCAAGAATGCTCATATGGGCATTATTGTCTAAATGCCTGATGATGTTCGAGAAATACTCTCTTGACACTGTTTCCGGTTGTAACATCAAGTGAAGTGGACGAAATATTGTCATTTTAATAATATCGAACAATAAAAAAATCTCTCAATTTAGAGCCCCTTTGATAACCATTATTGTATTAAAAAAAAAAAAAATTTTGAATAATAATTTTAAGCAGAATGTGTAGTTCAAAAGTAAGAAAAAGTTTTGATATACATGTAAAATATTTTATTGCTTGAACATGGACACTTACTAATTTCAGTAAAACAGAAATAAAGAGGCTATCTTGGAACAATTACAAAAATAATAGAATTAATAAATAAATAAAAGCAATAAATATCCTTGCAAATTTGATCTGCATCATTAACTTAAATAATTTATTCGTTCATTACAAAATCTTAGTAAATTGGTTACTTCATTAATTATCATATTGATGTGCAAATAATACAAAACAAGTAGTAACTATTTTTAATCCAATAAAAAATTAAAAATTTACACTTCCTCTGCAATAATTATTATTGCGTTCAAAATTAACACGAACAATCGCATTTATCAACGCCTAAAACCCACTGTCCATTCTTCTGTTCTTTCGTTTACTACAAGGTACGATTGCTTTTTTACCCGCTAATTTTATTTATTTTTCGTTTTCTTTCTCACTTTATTGATTGTGATAAAAATTGATTATATTACTTGTTTTCCCTTTCTTTGATTTCTTCACTTTTGTATTTAATTTGTTGTTTTTGCTATAACTGAATTCGACCAAGGAATAATCTCGTCTATGTTGAATTGCAGGATGTATTTTAACTAGTTTGTGTTGTACAGTTTTATTAATATGTACAATAGAATTCTGAGCGTCGATGTAAAAGATGTGTAACTCACTACTAAACAGTTTGGTTTAGAAAGTAATGCCCGTGGTGCAAGATCCTTTTTTTTTTTCCTTCAATTGTATGAGTAAGCAAAGCCCTTTTGGCAACTGATCCCTATTCTCCTAGTTCTCGGGATTATTCGTAAATGTGTCGTCAAATTTTGCCATAGAATCTTTGAACCTGAAACAAATGCCACTCCACGCTTAATGCTTCCTGACTTGAAATTGAAATCTTTAGCAGTTTAAGGAAGCCACCTAACTATATGGCGAAGTTTAGGCTGCCGATAAATAGTTAAGGGTTGGCTTAGAACTGAACAGATGGGCAGGATTGAAGACAATCGTGGTAAAGAGCAGACTGGCTAGTGTGACGCAGCTGCTTCATAGATTGATTTGACCAACCTCATCCTTGAATAATTTAGCCATATTTTCTGGTTGCCATTGAGCATGTCTTAGCCATGAGCTCATTCTGCAGAAGTTTTGTTTCTTTACTTACATCCCTGCTCAGAGTTATCTGCTATAAAGTCATTGCGGTCAATTGCCAGATTAGAGACTCAACCATGTTGAACTCTGCCATCTCTATGCAGGATCCATTCTCACCTCCTCTTTACTTTCATTCTCCTTATCTGATTAGTCTCCTATCTTGTCCCGAACAAGAAGTTGGTAAGATTATTTTCTTTGCTCTCACATTATAGTTCTTGAAAGAAAAAAAAATATTTTACATCCGTGATGAATTTCTTTATTTTATATTTGCCTCAATCTTATTTTCCGAAGTTTGGGCTAATCACTGTTTAAAGCTTCAACAAAGATTATCAATCTTGTTAATTAAATAAGTAATCAACCTCATACTATACATCCCAACTCACTTGAGGGTGGTAATGGATAATTGTAATAAAATATAACGAAACACACAATGAACAACATAGGTTTCCTTAGGTGATGATTGAGGGTGTGCATGGGGGCGGGCAATGGTGGTTTAATGAAGGAATGTATGGTGAGATGGTGTGGTGATTGCTGGTGGGAACCTATGTCATTTTAGGCTCGATTAGCAGTCATAGGACTTATCTGATATAAGGACATACATTAATGAAATTCAGTCAGGGTTAAAGAGCGAAGCAATCTCAAAGGCAATTACATTAATCAGATACGTTTATTACTCCTGAATAAGATTGTAGCAATCTGAAAGGGTATTACAATAATCATGCCCACATTTATTACTCCTAAATGAGATTCTTTTCCACAAAGAAAGTTATTTATGATTATAAGATAGTGTACACAAACAACTACTCACATTCCAATCACATCCTCAGGCTCAGCTCTAAAATGAATAAGATTCTCTAGGATCAGTTTTATTTATGATGACAACTAAGGACACCCATCCACTCACACTCACAAACACCGCTCCCTAGAAACTTCTCTTTTGGACGGAGTTTTCAATGACGACAGCACAATACACACGTGTCCATTCACATTGACACGTACAAAGACACATCTCAGCTAAGTTCAAATTAGAACACTCATCTACAGCACACCTCACACACTTCCACAAAGCGCTTTCAAGATATACACAACACATACACAGAGCAATCAAGAATAAGAGAAAATGGTGCCAGAAGAGATAAAGAAACAGATCATGCTCGACTTGTTTGGTTATCAGTCAGATGAAAATGAGGAGGAGCCAAATCCCCAACCTATCTTTGCAAGTGTATAGATATAGATTTACATTTTTTTTTTTCATGTCCAAATAAACTTTGCTAACTCAGATCTAGTTATGCCAGTTTTTCAAAAAATCCCAAATTTTTAAGTTTTTCCCTTTCTAAGAACTCCAAAATTGTCCTATCAATTTGCTTTGTGCATGCATGCACGCGTGTGCATCGGAGGAGTTTTGTGTTGAAGGGAAAATGTATCATTTGTTTATTTTTTGGCTGTTAAAGTTGATCTAAATCAGGAATTCACTGCATAATTGATTGTTTACTTCCTAATTCTTTTTCTTAATTTTGAGTTACACAATTCATTGTAATGTAGTTAGTTGAATTAAACGTTTGGTGTTAAGAGCAATGAACTGGGACTAGGTTCTCTTTCCCATGGTTTAGAAAATTCTGACCATGGCCTCCCTTAGAGTGAGTCGAACAAAATTGCTCAAGGATCTGATTGTGTGGAAGTTTTTGGAGGTGTAAATCTCAACCGAGTCAGGCACATGCTTCACATCACCGCCTCAAGGCTTGTGGGCGTGCACTCCTTAACTTTTTAGACTTATTTACTTTAGGTGTGGGCTCACGAAACATTGTAAGTTTTGATTGAGCAGTGTGCAAATAGCCCACCCTTACTAAAACAATAAAACTTGTGCTTCTCATAGACCTTGTATTTCTCGCAGAGTCGTAGACCCACTGTGGTAATAGTCTACTGTCCAACCAACTAAAGTAATAATTTCTTTTTTTGTTACATTATATATTTTTCTGTTTTTTTTTTATGAATTTTGAAGAGTGTTTATTACTTATTATGTGATAATTTTGTATTTTAATAATTTTTGACATTGTTTTGGCTTGCTATGTGGCTTATGCCTCAAATGCCTCGAGATGCACACATTGTCTCACAAAGGAAAATTGCCTCAGTATTTGATTACACCTTTTTAAACATTGCTCATCCCTAATTTTTTTTTATAGAATCTAAGCATGAATATCTTTGTACATGGTTCTTTAATATATGTATGTTTGCATGTGTTTATGTGTAAAAGATTTCCTTTATTTTAACTTAGTAAAAATTTTAGAGTTGAATGCTATAAAAGTGTCTGCATTGTGCATATGCCGTTTCGAGCTTAGGCTCATGTACCAATTTGATTTTATCTCGCAATTAAAAATGATTTTATTAAGTATTAGTCCACAAGTGTTGCAATTGCTTCATCATAGTCCATGGCATGCATGATTAAGCTACGAGTTGCAATAACAAAAAACTTAAAGTGGCTGCTTTGTAAGACTAGAGATGAACCTAAGATGAACTCAAATGATATCCTAACAAAATAATGCACATGGATAACGAAATATTTTTGCAAAAAGGATAAGATAAGTGAGTGTATTGGGGAAGTGAAATGGAAAAAAACAGAAAATTTTCATATCCTTGTACCATAACGGAAAAAATATGTCGAATTCCTGTATAGAAGGATAGATGACTTAATCATTTATGTGACTAGGTTATAATTATCCATTCTGCTATTATTTGTTGTGTTTATAGTGAAATCTACCCGTATGCCATTTTAACCCCATTGTTAGTTGCAGTAACCTGTGAATTGGCATTTAAGTTTATCAGAGTGGAAGGTAGCCGATTGTTGTGCAGATGTGATGTTTAACATCGCTGCATATGATGAAGCATCACGTACTGAAGCATATCTAATCATGCATGCATGGATTAAGATATTACATTTATCAACTAGGTTAGGTTACATAATAACTGAATTAGATTAAATTGCTTCTTTGCATGTGATAAATTATGACGTACTCCGGCCAAGGTCATGCATGCATGGAGTAAGATATCATGGTTATCTACTCAGTTAGTAATAACTGAATTAGATCAAATTGCTTCTTTGATAAGGATGAAGCTCACATACTGGATCCTGTCTGGTCACCAAGCTTTAACATAATTTTTGTCTGATTAGCGTCTCTTTTTTTCCTTGAGTTTCTATAAAAGGTCAGTAAGTGGCAATAGGTTTAGGAATTTCTCTTGCAGAAACCTAGAGTTTTGCTCTTTATGATGTAAGTTAGGCTAGATTGTTGGATTTCATGGTTGCCTGCTTCAAGCAGAGCACATTACATAACATGACCTATGAATTTGAAACACATTATGTTCTCATTGCCATTTTCGAACTTATAAATGGTATGACCATTTTCGTTTCAGAATGAAGAAGATGGAGTGCCAGAAGCTGAAGTCGAAGGCAAGGCAGGAAAGGAAAGTGAGGATGAGCCAGAGGCCGTTGATCGTATTCATGCAGAGAGCAGGGAGAAAACTCAGTGTTCGCAAGAAATTTGTATTCTCGATCAAAGTGGAGGAAGGTACTGGGATGGCATCTTACGGCTCCTGCAAAACACCTTCTGTTCTTGCATTTTTGTCGTCTTCTACTTCTTGAGGGGTTGATTTCATTTCTTGCTGGTTCACATTGATTGTCCATTGATTTGCATGCAATACCAAATGCTTATTTCCTCTAAGCGAGTTAGTTTTTATTGTCTGTTCCCCAGCATTTGTTAACACTACCAAATTCTTACGTTAAGATTCCTTTTTGGTACTAAAATCTATGCCTCATTCATATCTAACACTCAAATGTATTTAGTTCTACGGACTGCTAGCATTGAAAGACTGATAAATAGTGAGACAATTTAGTCCTTCGATTGCTAAATTTACATTCGTCGTTATATCATTTCATACATTATATCTCTCCAGTTATTGATTTGAATTGTGATCGTTTTTCCCCATGCCGTAAATCACTTGGCAGCACAAAAGATGATAAGCAGCGACTGCTAGCTGCTGTATTTCATGATATTTTCGGGGACTCTGATAATGAAGAGCATGACAGCATAAAAGATGATAAGCAACGTGGCATTCGTGATATTTTTGGGGACTCTGATAATGAAAAAAATGGCGGCAAAAAAGATGATAAACAACGTTCAGCTGCTGTAAATCGCGATATTTTTGAGGACTCTGATAGCGAAGAACATGACATCACAAAATACGATAAGCATCATTTAGCCATTGTAACTCATGATATTTTTGGGGACTATGATAAAGGAGAACAAGCAGTCCTTATATCTCAGAATCAGAATGATGACAATGTAAATGTTTGTTTAAGAAGTTAAAATAGCTTATTTCTTTTGGATTATGTGATTTCATTGTCACATTTTGCATGTAATGCAAACTATAATTATATATTTGCTCGTAACGCAGAGATGTCGCTTGGACAAGGGAAAATATGTGAAAGAACGGAGGCCTGAAGTTAGGGTACCTGATGAAGATGTGCTGTACGAATATGCAGATGCTGAACGAAAGGAAAAGGCCACTGCCCCTTCACCGGTGTTAGAGATTCCTCAGATTTGTCCCTTGGCCGATCCAGATAAGGTTTGTCTCGGGTCTTTTTTCTAGAGCTGTAAATCTTTGGCATACATTCTTTTTTATCCCTTGAATCTTGATTTAAACTTGTATGTTAGCCTCAGTTCTGCAAATTTATTAATCATTTCTAAATTGGTCAAACTTCATTTTCAACCACACATTCTAATGGGCCCGCAAATACTATCCTCTTATCCACGACTCATTATATTGTCATTGGTTCTCGGATACAATCACTCTTTAATTTTTCAAAAGTTTTGTATGAACTTTTTTTCACAGTTTATGGTTTATTATCAGCGTATTTCCATACTTATGTTAATTTTTAAATTATGTTATAGATTTATATTGAGACTTATGCCTTAAAGTGCGTTGAGGCTTACACCTGACTCACCGAACCTTTTTAACTCGTTGTAACAGAAAGGGAATTGAATTGAATTTTCCTTTTTGCCAATTTCTTATGTCATCACTATTTTGTTTCTGAGCGAATAGGTTTTTGGTAGCTTTTAAATTTTTTTGAAAAACATTTTTGCAAGTTTTTAGCAGGTCTCGTAACTATTTAATAATTTTCATCTTTAAACAATCTTTTTTAGTTGGATTAAAGGTTCATTATCAATTTCATGAATTCACATTCATCTTCTTATACATCAAGTGCCCTTCTATCTATCTTGTCTCTCTCCCATTCAACATCATCAGATTCTCAACTATGTACTGCCAAAATATGAGCGTTCGTTTGGTCCACCTCCTGATGACTCTCAAAACAAATGCCAAGAAGCAAAAAGCTGCTTACTGACGAAAATGCAATAGATGTCGGGTTGCAACATTATTGAGACATGTTTATATACTGTTAGAATATTATACATTGTAAATAATAGACTTCTGTACCTATTACAAAGTAGAAGAACTTATTTATAGGGCTACAAGTAACTCTAAAAGGAAACATTGTGTATAATCTCACAATCAACCATTAAAGAAAACAGTCCACCTCAATTGAGAAAATATTATTGAGAATAATCTTTATAATCTTTCCATATCTTTAACGTATACATAGCATGTCATGTTTTGATTAGGATCTTGATTTTGTTTGTTTGTATTTGTTTTCTTATTTTGGGTTGGGTAGGCGGTGTCGAGGGGGGTGGAGACTGCTTTGGATAGATTAATGGATTCACTTACTCTTTGATATAATATATACCAATTTCTTATTGATGTGGTGCAAATAACTACAATTTTCTCTGTGCGCGCGCGCGCGAGTGAGTGAGAGAGAGAGAGGAAAGACATTAGTGTGGATCCTTTTAGGATCTCTCGCTCTGCGTTGAGGAGCTGGAATATGGAAAAAATGCAAATAATCAAATACAGAGGGATTGATAGAGATTTTTTTGGGTGATTTTCCTTTATAAACATAAAATGCTAACGAACAATTTGTGGAAGGGGATCTAAGTAAAATGGGAAATACATTATTTTGTTAGCAAAAGTTGTAAAGATGTTCAATTTGGGGTGGCACTAGTATGGTATCCAGCATCTGCATGCAATTCTACCCCTTATATATCAGGTGTACTTATAAAATTTTACCGTGACTTGAGAAATTTTTTGAGAGGATTTTAATGAAGAAATGAATTTTTTTAATGCAAATCGCTACGATAAAATAAATCGATATCTTTTAGACTAGCTGGATTCAAGAACCACTTTATAATCCAAGTGTATTTTTTTGCATGTGTTTTAACATATTCAGAAATTTATTGTTTATATTCATCGTTGCAGATGTATATGCTCAAACTTTCCAACTTAGTGGCCATTGATCCCAAACCATTTGATCCAAGCACATATGTTGAACAGGACTTTTTTGGGACAGACAATTCTGGACGTAAAAGGCATATCCCTCTCCAAAATATCGTTCGCTGGAGGACTGTCAAAAAACCTGATGGCAGAACATCTGTATGTTAATTTGTGGATTTTAACTACCAATTTAACACATAACGACATTACCATGAATATCTACCGAACTCTTCATTTTCCTTTTGCTTGGTGTTCAATTGGCATAGAAGTACAGATGGATTGACTCACGAAGGCATTTAGATATTATGCTATATCAATGTATAGAAGAAAAAATCCATTTATATATATTAGAAGCATGGCTTGGTCCACTCTTTGCCCTGAGTCATAAAAATCACCCCTTAAAAGTAGGACTTGATTACGGATTCTTCAATAACAACCACAAGTTCGTGGTTTGACAAACATGGTATGATCTTAATAGCAACCATCATTTCACCCCGTTGTGGTGGTGGAGACGTATTGGTAAGAAGGTATTTGGATGATATGTACACCCCCACCCCCCACCCCCAACACACACGCGCCCTCCTATGGGCAAGGATCTCTATTTTTCTTTATCAGTGATAATAGACAGCCAAATTGGTCAACATTTAACAATGGGGAGAAAAGTACCTAATGGAGAGAAAAAGAAAAGAGGTAAAGGAAATGGCTCGTTGATATAAAATTTGTTTAGTTTACTACTTTAGAGACAGTACTAAACTACATGCCTATATTTAAGTCTAGCTAACCCCCATCAACCTACGGTTGGGGCATCCTAACCCCTGTCAACCTTTCTTGGTGGAGCCTGAAAACTTACTGAGGTTGTGTCAATGTTTTCCCTTAAAAAAAAATTCTATTCAGTTGTTAGACTGTGACCTAATCGTACATGAGAATCTGGATGGAAATGTGCCTTTAAGTATAACTGAAGTATTACTACTACTAATAAAGAAGGGAGCATAGCCCCAGGAATGGCTTAACTGCTTAAGCGAGAGGTATAATGGGTTGGTGCTCTGTCTCCCACACGAGCGTGATGCCCTTGAACCACGATTTGATTAAAATCCTAAAAGTTATGTTAAAGACTTGTGTTTACAGCCCCATCTGTCCGAAAATGAAACTGTAACTGGCCTCATGCATGACCCCCAACCTGGACCCCTTCTGCACTCTTGTTTCCGACTTTTTCTCTTGCTTTTAAACCCTCAAGATTCCATCTTTAGATGCATTTGGTCGTTAAGGTTTCATCTGAAACCACCGTTGAACTGGTGTGAAGACAAATTTTAGATAAACAAAAAATTACAAGGAAAGAAGGAATATTATTTGCCAACCGTTCAGCCTCCCAATACCCCAGCAGCAAACCTCTTGCATCACCAAACAACCACCTACCCATCCCCCCAACCTTCAGCCTCGATTCCTGCAGCCTTCCCATTCGGCAACACTCCATTATTGGAATAGGGGACATGGTTCTGGTTCTTCACTAATGAGTGGGGTTTTCCATCTATCTTGTGGGAAATGCAAGAGTCTCATCAGTGTCAATGATGACTGCATATATTGGAATATTTTGTGGAGGAAAGGGAACAAAACCAGTTGAAAGTGCCATGATCATTATGGGAATTAAGTGAACCAATTACAGGGCCATCTTGAATGGCTACAAGTTGATTGCCCTGGACACAGTGATTTCAGGGGAGATGGGACTGTGAGGGATTCTGTTTAGGAGGTGTAGAGAGGCCTGGTGTTGCAGGTGGAGGCATGGTGGTATTGCAGTGGAAGTAGGATGAGGGTGAAGTCTTGAAGAAGTCGATGATGTTTTTCTTTTCCCCTTTTCTACTTTTACAGAGTCTATTTATCAAGCTTGAGGCCAAATTTGTCTATTCATGCCAGTTATGTAAACTATCGCTAGGGACTAAATGTGCCTAAAAATGGAAGTTTGGGGGTTTCAGAAAAAGATTGGGGACATGCGGGATCAAAGATTTGGGACCATGCATGCAATTTAGCAATTGAGAAACAAAAGGATCAACTTAGAACAACAGTTACTATAGTAAAATCTTGAGAAAGTATTGAATTTGACCACTAGAAGAAATAACATCCAGTATTTGGTATTGTTTTGTAATGTTGAGATAATAGGTGTTACCCAAGGTCTAGAATATTTTAGTTTGGCTCCATTTGTAATTAAAGTGATTAATTTTGGAATACCTAGACAGTACATTATCAATTTTATCCATTACCACTGGTGATTTTGATTTTATGGTTACTTTTATTTGACTGTCCTAGTATCTCTAGTTTTATTCTCACACCGACAGAATTTTCAAAATTAGTTGGTCCTCATGGATTGCCTGATTGGACTGTGTTTGATGCATTTGTAGTAAATTGCACATTTTCTTCAACCATTACAAAATAATTCTGCACGTGCAGGTTGAGAGCAATGCACGATTGGTGACATGGGAAGATGGAAGCTTACAATTGTTAATTGGAGAACAAGCGTTTATGGTGACTGAGCTAGACACAAGGGAAAATCAGACGCACCTTTTCCTGAGACATAAAAATGTACCCTATAAAGCCTTCACTAGCACATGCGTTAAATTTTTGGTGTCGATCAGGCTTTGACTCCTTCAAATAGATGTGATAGTCATAATGATCGTATGAGAAATAACTTGGATGGTTGTGTTTCTATCAACTGTAATATTCATTATCTTAACTTTGAAATTTGTCTACTATGCAAAAATTGCAGGGCATTCTCCAATCACAAGGGAGAATCTCAAAAAAACTGCAGTTTCTGCCGTCATCTGATTCTCAATTCTCTGCTATTTTTGATGCAACAAGAAATAAAAATGCCAAAGTCCAAAGTTGCACTGCTGACGTCATCTCTCAATGGGAGTTGGAAAACAAAAAGAAGGTAAAAAAAAAAAAAAAACTAATTAGCCACGAAGTTGGTACACTGCGTACACTTACGTGAATATTCATATCGACTTGTTTTGATGACTTAATAGATGGAGAAGCAGACTAATCGACCTAATAAGCGACTTGGCCAGAAGGGCAAAAGGATTCATGAATGTGCACAAGTTGTCAACCGGGAACATCAAGCGCCACCAGGTTTGCTGAAGGATCTAATGGTGAGGTCTTGTTCTGTCTCATTATCTTTGCTTAAAAATGTCAGGAAGTATGACAATAATCCCAAGACAACTTCATGTTTTATTTTGGTCACGAGTATCTAACCATAAATTATGGTTAACTTTTATTTGTCAACGTCTCCTAACATATAAATAAGTAAAGAAATGATAGAAAGGAAATTGACTATTTGTTTTTCCATAATTAGTCTTGTTTTTTATATGAAAATAATTATAGTTTTGTCAAATTTATTTCAATCTGGATAATGAACAACAGTCTGCTGCACAGCACTTCAATGAAAACAGAGAAAATGAAGCTGGAGCGTCGGTCTTCACATTTAATGAAAGAACGGTGAGTCATTTATGTTACATACCCCTAACCCAATGGGGCCACTTTTCAGATTCTGTATGTTAAAATATACCCTTGTTGTTTCATTGGAACATCTACTGAATTCTCATCTCAGGGACCAAAGAGTCCTCTGAAATTAGCGTTGCCAGATGCCAAATCATCTCAAGGTCCAGTAGACTTGCTTGGAAGTCAGAAAATGGTGGATAGGATAAGTAAGAGGAAAAATGATGGTTGTTTGTCATCACATAGAAGGTCTAAGGAGACAAAGCGGAAATGAGGAAGACTTGTGAAGATTCAGAAGTGGAGGCCGTAAGCAAAGATTTTTCTAAATAATGCATGTAAGAGGACAAAGAAATGTTCCAGAAAGTTCTTCTCTACATTTCCTTTCAGTCTCTTACAAATTATTGATTATCTTGTTGTCACAGAGTTTTTATGAGCAAAACTCTAAAACATACACTGTTCTAGTGTTTACTATGCTTCTTTATTTCTATGTGAAGATTGTTGCTGAAGTAGGACTTCTTTTTATTTAACAGGTTCGTTTATTGCTCTATGAATGTGTCTGTCTTCTCATTTTGAACAATAGAATTTTTCTCTTTGATGGCATCACCTGAATACTGCATCATTTACACAACATAATGTACTTTAAACTGCAAATCAGTACAAATGCTTTTCAAACCTGAACTTAACCAGGAACAAGCAATAGGAAAATTTGTTTCTGATGCCTAAAAATTTTGTTAGTTCTTTTCTTACAAATTGCCGTTGATAAGCCTAGTCCTGGTAGGAGGCCATTAGGAAATAAATGGCAATCCACCCAGAGGGGCATAAATTGCCCGTGCAGATTTTGTGCCTTTATTCTCCAAGAAGTACTGTGAGTGTTTTTTTCTTTTTACCATAAATTTTAAGATTGCTTCTTGACATAGCTTCTTCCACGATCATGCTGTAGTTGTTTTCTTGATGTCTTGATGATAATTTGCCTCCCTTTTCTTAAAAGCATCCGCAAACTTTCTTATTTTTTTATTTATTGTCCACCAGGGGCTAATGCAGGAGGAGGAATCTGGGAAAGGGTTGAAGCCGAGGCACATTACTATTTTCCTGGGAAAAACTATGATCCATTGTTGAATGGCAGTTGTTTATGATAGAGATGACGAATAAGATCTCCTCTAGAAATCTGTTTGTACAGGCATTGACCTATGCTTTCTGTGTGATGTGTTGCAGATATGTGCGACTTGATGTCTTTTAAACATGCACTTCATGTTTGTAGTTCAATTTTTGCGTATTTCTCTTTTCTAAGTTACATGGTCAAAATTTGGCTGTTATTTTCTTTGCACAAGTTTTGCACAAAGATAAATTTGTAATAGAATCATTTATTTATTTATTTTGCACAAGTTTTGCACATACAATCATTTTTGTATTTTCTTATTACTTCAGTTTTTCCACAAGGCACAAGTTTTTGGCTGTTGTTTTCTTTCCTTGTAAGAGCTTCTTCAATAGGCTCATAATTAACCCTTTATTTTTTTAAAATAGTCAAATCTCTTTTTGAGGCATTCAATACACTCTTTATCGTCAAAATTAGAGAGAGTGAATTTGAATTTCCAATTGTAGAGAGTCAAATTCATTCTTTATACAATAATTCATTTATTATTGTAGAATTTTCTATTCATTTCCTTGATTTTTACAAAATAAAGGAGGAAAGTGATAAAATAAAAAGAGGAAAATTGTGAACAATAAGTAATTATGTGAAATAGCAAAGTAATGAATAAATTATAAAATGCATGCTTTTTAAAATAAATAGCACTACTGCATATATGCTCTCAAGTTTTTTAAGTAATTCAACTTTAGAGCAACGAATCTGGTCTAGTGATGGCAACAGGGCGGGTTCGGGGCGGGGCACCCTCGCCCCGCCCCACCCTGCCAATCCCCGCCCTCGCCCCGCCCCGCCTTTGACGGGGCGGGGCGGGGGCGAGGCGGGGCGGGGCGGATTTTTGCCCCGTTTAATGTCCCATTTAGTTTTTTTTTTTTTTTTAAACCAAAAATTTCCAAGTAAATACAATTCAAAATTTTATAATCCAAAGCAAATAATATTTAAAATAATTATATCAATATCTAAACTAAACAATGAAAACAACACAATGTCCAAAATAAAATAAACAACATTTAATTTATTTTTTTTTAACTAATCGGGGCGGGGCGCCCATCCCCGCCCCGCCAACCCATCGGGGAGGGTTTTTTTCGCCCCATTCGGGGCGGGGCGGGTTTTTTTGCCATCTCTAATCTGGTCTCATCTAGGCACGGAAGTCCGTGTGCCACTATATTTTTTACTGTGATCCATCGATGCTCCAATATATATTATATGCATGTCTTCAAACGATTCCTTTAAAGATCCTATTTTTATTGATGATACAGGAGACTTCTGGGTTGTATAGTACAATTTTGTTACCTGAGTAGCAAAAGCATGAAGTGCCCGCAAAGTAAAACTAAAGATAAAACTCAGGAAATGATGTATTTGCATTACAAAATAATGATATAAGCTATTAATGGGGAATATATATATATATATATATATATAGAATTAAACATAGACAGGAAGAAAAACCAAAACGAACTTTCTCATAGCATTTGCCTCTCAGTACTGGAAACAAAATTGATAAACAAGCGCATAACATTCCATTGCCATTTGATTATTGTCATTTCAGAAATCACTTGTACATCTCAAACCACTTTATTTTCAGTATCAACACAAGAGAGGGTTAAAAGACAAGTCTGATGTGCTAAAATATCGAAACTATTTGATTCCCTTGCACATACGATTCCTTTAATATATCAAGAAAGCCATTGAATGTGCATTTTAAAAGATATTACACCATTAAGCATTCTTGTTTGCCTGTTTACGAGCTTCTTCTCGCATTGTTGCTTTTACGTAGATCTCATAGCAACACCCTGGTAACAAGAAACATAAAAAACAGAGGGTAAAAACAAGTTTGCCATAATCCAAATTTATATTTGAAGTTTATTCACGTTCTATGCAAATTGTCAATTGCACCTAGTAAAATGGAATAGTAAGTGACATTACTGAAATAGCATTTCTCAAACATATCAGAATAGAGGGATTACAAGTGATGCCCGAACAATCTGTATACTAAGCACGAAAGCGATGTAAAGCATAAAAGCATTTGAGTTTCAACCCATCAGTGGCACAGCAGCAGTACACATTCGTATACTTTCAACATTGTGAATAATAAGTTGCCAATCAATTTCTTTAGTTCAAATTCAATCCAAACACTTCGATAAATTTTAAAAGCACTTAAACGTGTTTTCCTTCTTTCCCCTCAAAGAACATGTAAAATAATCCAATGCAAACAGGGATTTAAGTAAGCACAAACAGCAAGTTATCCATATTTGCAAACGTTGCATCAAATTTCAAGTCATGGAACTTTTATTCCAAATCAAACTTTGCTAGGAGAAAAGAAGTTGACTTGAAACAATAGTATATCACACTCAGTACATGTTCTCAAGGATTAGCATACCAGCTACAACTAAGATGGTCAGAGCATCTCCGACTATTTTGAGGCGCCGCACGCTTTTCTTGTGTGATTTGAAGCGTTTTAATGCTGGGTCCTCCGCCAAGAGCTGAAACAATGAGTTTCTTTCAAAATAATGCACAATACTACAATAAGACAAGAATTACTCGTTGAAGGGTGAGAAAAGGGACCAACACACACACTGCCACAAAGAAAGAGAGAGAGAACTAAAAGAATCGTTACATATGGTTCCATTATGTATTAATACAGAATAAGGTTTGGAAGAAAAATATTTTCAGCAAACATAATTGCAGCGATGCAGTAGGGAAAGGTATCAGAATATAGCATCCGGCCAACATTCTTCTAACCCCCCAGGGCCCAGCAAAGGACATATAAAATTCCCCAGTCCACGTGTTTCCAATTTATAAGAATGGTGCAGTTATCATGATCCGAGATACTCTAATGAGGTTTTAACATTAGCGCACACACTAAATATGGAATAACAAGGCTGTGGTTTGTAAACGAGAAAGCAACCTCTTTCAATATATCTTGAGCCAACAAATGAGTAAATCTTCAGCTCTAGTCAACTGTAGAGATCACTAACTATTTATATAAGCAAACTACAAACATGAAAATAGACAAATAATGTTAAAAATTGATGTCAATTCGTTCCGCTGTAAGGGTTAAAAGTATTGTATGATCAGCCAGAAAAACATTAAGCCTATGTTCAGTTTAGCAAAAAATCAGTTTTTTAGTAGATTTTGATAAAAGTTGATAAAATACGTGGTTGAAAAGCTGATAAAGTTGTGAGTCCCATGAAATGTGTGACTAAAATTAATTATTGATTTTGAAATAGTTTTTTGGCAACTTTTTTAGCTAAACCAAACAGGGGCCAAGTGACAAAATATGATGGAGGATGAAAAATGATGAACATGTGGTGGCCATTGAGTATCAGCTTAGCAGAACTATGTCACCAGCATCTAGTTATGGAATGTTAAACAACTCATTAGATGTCAAAGGGTCCAAGAAAAGATTCTAAATGCAGATACTCAAACTATGATATGAGACAGCTTATTAGATTTGTGAGGAAAAAGATATACAAAGAAGCTTAGGACCAGTCCTCAGGACGTATCCTGTAAAAACAATTAGTCAAAAAGACGTAAGAACGGAAACTAATTTACTGAAACCCAATTAGCTACCCAAGTAAACAGAAGAAAAATATTCAAACTATCTCGATTCCATGTTTCTAGCGCTAGCGAGCTTTAACAGTCAGATTATATACAGCGAGTCCATGAACATGGTAGAAAACAACTGTCACGATAGACCAAAAAAAAAAAAAACCAAGTGCATTCTCAATAAATTTGGAGTCGACTAAATGAATGCAACTAGATCCTTGTACACATTTCATGAATAGACTAAAACCCACTAATGTTTTACCATAGGAGGTGCAGCCCAGATAGATAGAATGGAAATAGCCGATATGTTGAAAACCAACATCAAACTTTGTCAAATCTATTACACAAATCCTTAGATGCATTTCATGCATCCTGAGAAAAGCCAAAATAAAAGTTAGGAAACCCATCCAGTGGAATAAACTACCTAAACTAAGGCAACAAACCAGACACTTTCCCCAATCCTTTGAAAACCCATGCATACTTAAAATTGAGCTTTACTCCTCCATTGGAATTACATCAAACTCTCATTTATTTGCTCAGAGGAAAAGGAAAATTAATTTTCTTAGGGCCTTAAAATAAATTAGATGCCAAAAGAAGAAACTTCTATTGAACAGACCTGCAACACTTGGTAATAAAAGTATCGAGAAACCCTAAGCTAGGCTTGCAATATATTAGTTCGGAACTAGAATGTGAAAAAAAATTCCATAACAAATTGAACTTAATCTATCGGCAATGAGGACTTGATTTTAGAATTATACACATTTTATTCAGATTTTAATATCAAACGCAGAAATTTCTAGTTCCAATTATAAAAGCTAGGGGGAGAAGTACCCACAGCCTTCTCACGAGTCCCAGGTTCGACGTGAAACCCGCGCCTTGATAGCGTTAATGAATTATCAGCCTTCTGCAATAAAATTCTCATTAATAGCCAATCAATTTTTATAGTTCATTTCCACAATCTACCTCAAATAAACAGATGTATAGATGAAAAATTAGCATAACAACAGCACATAAACAATATGCATGTACCTGGGAATGAATTCGGAGTTTAGAAAGAGCAGTTTTGTTCAGTAAAAATGCCATTCCTTCCAAGAATTAACCAAAAAATGTAGAGAGAGAGAGAGAGAGAGAGCTAGCCGATATGGTAATCTGAGAGACGTCGTTGAAAGTGCTGCGCAATTATTAATGGGAAAAATTGCACCATTGGTCCCGTTTAAAAATGAAAACGAAAATCTGCACATTTTGTCCCCAATCTTTGGAAATTCTTACTAATTTATCCCCAACGTGAGAAATAATGGAATTTATCCCTAACCTTTAGCGACCTTTGCAATATTGGTCGTTTTTAATGTTTTCCATCAATTCATCAGTTAAATCACGACGTGGACTGCATATAACCTTATTCTTAAGGAAAAATAATCATACTCCATCTCGTATCATTTCCCTCCAAATAAGAGTAACGTATTTGTGCCCATGAAATAACAGTACATTTCCTACATAGGTTTGAAACTTTCGATGCAAATCATTCTTTTTAATTAATAAAAGGTCAAAAGATCATTTTATGCCTTAAAATTAATCAAATTATGGTCCAAAGCTAACTTTTGATCAACTAACGAATTTTTGAACGAAAATCATCCAGAGGTCATTTTGTCGCACCAATTTGAAAGGTTTGGAACGAACACGGTTACAAAACAAATGTTTAGGTGAACTTGCAATTTTTTAAAAGGTTTAGGACCACCATTACATTTATCCCTTAATTTTAAGTAATGTTTGGGTTTACGTGAATAACTTCTTATAAAAAGAAGTGAAAGAATGATTATCAAACATGGGCTTAGCCCCTGTTTGGAACCCATTTTTAGAAGAATAGAAATTTTGAAATAATAATTGATGTGAGAATGTATGGTGAAAAAGTGATGAATTTTTTTTGATTTGTGTGTAATATTATTTTATTTGGAGAATGTGTGGTTAAAATGAAGAATAAGAATGAGAATGATAAATTAATGGATGTCAAACGAGGGCTTAATGTACAATATCATTATTTATAATTACATTATGACAAACAAAACATTGCTGCTTCAACAACATTAGGACATGTCTAATACATCATATTGGACTTGATTAAAAACAAACATTTCATACATCTTTGCCCATCAAGGTTAATATAAGCAACTCGAACACCAAAACTGAAAACATACATCCCATATGACCAAATTCTCGAACCCAGATCTCAAGCTACGAACAACGTATAACCCTTATAATAGCTAAGATGAGACATACACCTCGTAAAACAAGGGCGTCTGGGTAACCTCATAGGCCATGGCCGACAGGCCTAAGGGCACTTGGTCTTGTTCCTATGGGTGGTCATGTCAGTGTAACACTTGCCACACAGCTCTCGATTGCCAAAGGTCCCCGGTGGCACGCATTTGCACCTCACACAGCACGTCCCGCAGGCTCGAAGACACATATTTGGCCTTGAATGCAGACTGCATCTATTGTGGCACAATCCATCGCAGTTGATGTGGCTCGGATGTGGCGAAGGAGCTGGAGCCAGAGCCAGAGCCATAGATAGACCTTTGTTGAAATATTTCGAGACCCGAACCACTGTCACAAGAAAAATGTCACAAGTAGTCGACTTTGTAGAGTCTAATTATACCATAGATTTGTCCCTTGATGGGCGGGTTTTGAGATAACTGACCTATGCCATGCATTGGCCTTCTTTCTGCGCCTCTAGTGAACACCTGCAGAGGAAGAAATTAAAAAAAATCAATTCCCGTGGCGTTTGAGGTCAAAATTCGTTAAAAGATCTATGTCGACTACAAGAAGTTCGAATAGTTATAATGATGAAGAAATAATTAATAGAGATTACATGTAATGCCTGGCTGACATGGCTCATTTCTTCATCATTCTTGGGATCACAAGAAACCTGAATGAAAGCAAATAATTAGTAACAAAATAACGTGTTCGACTTTAACTATGTTTTTTATATAATAATGTCCAGTTTACCTTAGCAATGGAGAAAAGCAAAAGAAGCACTGCCAGAGTCACTCTTACCGCCATTTCTGAGTATAAGTGCCTTGAACAAGTGCCACCCCCTAATTTATAGAGGGAAAATTTGTTACCAAAAATGCCCTTTTTGTATAAACTTGTTAAAGACTATGAAACCCTAGACATGTTCACATCTGTCATACGTGGGATGTTGGAATTTTGAAGACTACTTTATCTTACAGCATAAAGAAAATTGTAGCAATGGATCTCTAAAATTTTTAAATATTGGTACGTGATTTTCCAATTTTACGACACGTGAGTCCCCAATCTTCATTTTCCTATGCAAAGAGTTGTCTTTTTTATGGTTTCTACCCGAAGTCAATGTCGGTTGACAAACATTTCAACATAAAAATTCTTCCATTGGTAGGCAGATTTGCTATAGGAAATCAATGGCCGAAAATCTTTATCCACCCTATAATAGTGGATAATACTCTTCGCAATCTTTAGGTACCCCATGCATTAACCTTTACCTTCGCAAAACCCATTCAAATACTTCAAATCTCAGGTTTACGTCTCAATTTAAAATTTGAAGTGAGACATGTTTATTTTAATGAAGATTCGGATTATGCAACTTTATGATAGGAATCGACTTAGGGTCTGTTTGATTGTAAGAGTGTAAAGAAAATGTTTTACATGGAATTGATTTTCCTAGAAAATGTTTTACTGGGAATTGTAATTAATTGTGTTTGATTCGTATAATTTTTCATGGAAAATGTTGAAAGTTTGATGTCCATTTGGCTTCGTTTTTTATGGAATTTGTCCATTAAAGTGATAATTTTTTCTACTATTGAGTCTAAAATTTGTTCCAATTGTAAAAAAAAAAAAAAAATTTACCATACCGAATATCATTCGTTTGACTTTGTTTTGCATGGAAGTTGTCAATAAAAGTGAATTTTTTTTTTTTTTTACCATTGTATCTAAAATTTGTTCTCGTTGAAAAAAAAAAGGTGGGAAAACAAAATCAAGTTTTTGTGCATCAAAAGATTGTACCTAGAAAAAGGTGAAAAATATTTTGTCAGTAAAATTTGTGCTATCAAACACCCTTAATTGGCTAAAGTTAGAAAATATTTTCATTTTTCACCCATTTTCTAAACTATCAAACGGACTCTTACTCTTTTTCAAATGAAAAGAACCAAATTTCCAGTGAGACAGTAGGTTAGGTGCTAATAGTAGTAGTACGATATTTGTAAAAGTTAAATGATTTTTTTTCAGAGATATGGACAAAAGGAGCGTTCAACCACTGCAATAAAATTGGAACCCTTGAATAGTTTCCTGTCTCCTTTAGCTCTGCAAGCTGCATGGAAGAACATGAACTCACTATCTACCTTTAATTGCAGCCAGCTGGATATTCATAGTTACGCGGTCGACGAAACAATAATAAATTCAAACTTATCTTAATAAATTTAAAGTAGAATGTATAAATTAATTTTGCAGTTTCTTTGTGGATCAATTCAAAAAGAATCCAAAGGGACGGATGTGTGGGGATCGGGTCCAATCCTCAGCCCACTTCAAATAAAATCCAAATAAAATCTCTAGTCAAATTTAACAATTAATTTTAACCACACGTTTCATCAACTTTTATCAAAATATACTAAAATCTGATTTTAATATCTACCAAACATGGGCATTATTCCGGCTCGTAGACCGTAGTCCTTTCTTGAATCCGTTTCTGACTAAATTCTTAATTTATTGAGTGGTGGAAGCAATGTTGTTACGAATTTTGTTGCGTTTTTACTAGCATGGTGCCACCAACTTGGGATAATGCTGTTCCAAACACCTTTAAGTCATTACTTAATATTAATTTTATTTTTTCTAAAGAAAATTAGTACATGCAGTATAATTATTTTATCAAATTTATACTCGTATTCAAAATGTAACGTATTCTTAAACAAACTATTTGATTTATATAAAAATCGGATTTTTAGTAGATTTTGACAAAGTTGATAGGACGTGTGGTTAAAAAGTTACGAATCTTATAAAGTACATAATTAAAAAAATTAATTATTAACTTTGAATTAAATTTTAATAATTTTTCAACCAGAAAAAAGGGGCTAAAAGTTATTGATAAGTATTCAGTGCGGTCAAAGGAGCCCAAGTTGAGTGAAAAGCGATATGAGCCCTCTTTTAAGTGGGCTATTTTGGATCATATGACATGTCTTTTAATGCAGATAGAATTGAATTGCCTTGGATCCCTACAATATGTCACTTCATTTCACAAATCCAGCTGTTTTTAAGGTGTAAACCAATTCACATTTGATGGAAATGTGGTTGTCCCAACCCTACCTTCACCGCTATTTCTTTTGTCGACAAATTAAGTCCCTGTTTGATCACAATTATTTTCAAAATTAAGAATCTTATTTATCATTATTAGGGTTGTAATTCAATTTTAGATGTGACATTAAATGACAAGTGAAATTAGTGGGGCTAAATAACATAATTAATTCATAATATATTTATATCTCTTCTTTTCAATCACACTTTTTAGTAAAATAATATTACACGTAAATTCAAATTTCTTTTCTTATTTTTCGAACACGGATTCTTTATCAATCTACTATTTCAAAATGCGTTTTTAAGAAGAAAAAAAAATAGTGTTCAAACTAGGACTGTAAGAAAAAATTGCAAAATCGGAAAACCGAACCGAAACCGCATTTTAGAAATCGTCGGTTTGGTGCCACGTGGACCAGTCAACGAAATGGTTTTGAACTAAACCAAACCGGTCAAAAATGGTTTAGTTTATGTTTGAGAATTTTAATTGCGATTTAAAATCAAACCGGACCGGTGAAAAAATATATAAAAACAAAAAAATAAAAATAAATTTTTTTTTTTAAAATTCATCCAAATATGCAAAATTCATAGTTTTGTCATTTGTATGTATTTTTTTCAATTTATAATTTTCTATTACATATATATTATTATTACAAAATAATCCTAATTTATATATAATAATATCAAAACTAACATAATTTATCAAAAATCATTTTTCTCTTTAGAATTCAAATTTCTACAGTTGTTTCTGAGTCTGCATTCTCAAATGAAGGTCAAATACTTGATTCCTTTAGGAGTTTATTAGGTGCAAGTATGCTTGAGACTTGTATATGCGGAAAGCATTGGTTGCAAATTAAGAATGAACCTATAGTGCCGTGCCAATATTTAGATGAAGTGGAAGCATTTGATGATTCAATGAAAGTTGTGGCAGGTGATTTATATTTTCTATTACCATATTTTTAAAGATTCTCTTATCTATCTAGTATCCAATACTATGATGATATAAAGAATGTATTTGTTTGACAATAGAGACTATGAATCATGTGTGACAACAATTGGTGTTTGAGTATATGTGAGAAACTGAATTCGTAACAAAATACAATGGTAAGCTTGTGTAATTGTTATATTTAGATATTATAAACAATTGATTTATTATTATGGTTGGTTATTCTCTCTGTCTAATCAGTAGTTTTATTTTTCAGATATGATGATCACGAGGTATTATTGAACATCATTATATTTTTTGAGCTTTATATTTAGTTTAGTAGACTTGTATTGTAAGGTTATCGTAACGTCTTAGCCTAAAATGACAAACAAAAAACTATATTTTAGTTTATTGTGATTTCATTTTGATTTAGTTGGTATTTAAATTTGTAGTATATATATTTAGTTTGTTTTAGATTTATTGCTAGTAAGATATAAATATATATTGAATTCAATGAATTAATGTTATAAAAGTAGACAGATAAAAAAATATACGGTGAAACCGACGGTTTAAAATCGGACCAAACCGTTAGGTTTATGTTTGAGTTTTTTTTAAAACCGCTCAAAATAGTTTGGTTTAGGTTTTAGTTTTTCTCAAACCGGTTTAAACGGTTTGGTTTGAAAATTTGTCAAAAATCGCAAAAATCGGACCGCTTACACCCCTAGTTCAAACAAGCCTTAAATGTGTAAATTGAGTTGAATTGAATTTAGTTATATGTCATTAAAATTATATTATGATTAAAATGGGTGATTAAAATTAATTTTTGTGATCCATCTAACATCTCCAAATTAGGATCATGATAGTCCACTCATTGGAGAGTTTCAAAGTAATTTAATTGGGATCTTTTTTTTTTTTTTTTGGGTAAATACTTCTCAATATCAACATTATGTCTTCTAAGGCTGGATAAAACTCCCGAACCGAATCGAATCGAGTGGTTATTCATAAGTTAAATACTTGAACAGGTATCTGAATCGAAAATCGATGAGTTTTTATCGGTTCTCGGTTCTAGACCCAGAACCGAAAATCCCAATAAGAATCGAATCTAAATAATTTTTTTAATTTTTTATATTGAATTAATTAAATTAATTAAACAAACCAGTCCAGTCCATGTCTCGCTAGCCCAGTCTAACCCAATTTCTAAATTCAAATTTTAATTTTAATTTTTCGGTCAAATTATTAATTTTTTGTTAGCCCAACATTTGTGCATTATCTTTCCCATTGGCCCAACATTTAGGCTGCTTGAAGCAAATGAATTATTGATATTGATCACCGATATTTTAATATTAGTATCTATTTTTTGGTATTCGTATACATTGAATTAATCTTATTGGACAGCTTGTTATTTATATGTTTTTAGATTGGACTATGTTAATTTGTAAAAATTATGAATGAACACGACATTAGTTGTATTTATGTAGTGTTACTATAAATTTTAAAAAAGTTTATTATAGTACGGAACCGAATAAAGCCGAACACAACCCAACTCGAACCGAATCGAACCTGAACGGTTCCATAATTATATTTGGACCCGATAGTTCCATTTATTAATTACCCGAAAGTTTTGGATCGGTTCGGTTCGGAAGAGAGTCAAACCGAACCAACCCATGTCCAGCCATAATGTCTTCTATTAAATAATTCCTCCATTTTTATAATAATAATAATAATCTATTTTCATCTTTTACAACTTAACTTGGTTTTGATCTATGTCTCTCTTCTCTTTTTATTTACTTCTTTATATATTTAACTTTTTTATACTTTGCAAAAGTGGAAATTACACAATATCAGAATTTTCAATTTCCAATTTCAAAATCTGGATTTACAAGTTTTTATTTCAAAAATTAGATAATAATTAAAATTTTAAATATTATTATTATTATTATTATTAATTTAAACTAATCCTCCCCAAACCCTAAAACCAATTACAACTCTCTTCCCATTCTGCCTACCAACCTACCACTGTCAACGTTCGATAACGCCAATATACCGCTGCTGCTCTCTCTCTTCCATCACCCGGTCGTTGCTCTTCCTCTCCCTACCAAATGCACGAAGCATCATGTGACTGTCGTTACGCGCCGCTTGAACCGGCATCGCAACCGTAGCCGATTAATTGGTAAATCTGATCTGAGTATGACCGCACACAATCAGCGGTGCTCTAGTTCTGGTCATGGCGTTGTGGTGATGGCATTTGTGGATCCAATTTGTTGGTTTTTTGGGCGGTTGTGGCGTTGATTTTCTTGGATCTAGTTATTGGGTGTGGTGGCGGTGGTTTGTTGGTGGTCGTGATGGCGATTTCGGTGTTGTTTGGGTGGTGATTTTGTTGCTTGCGATTTGGTGTTTAGGCGATAATATTGGATAATGTTGGTGGTAGTAATTTTGTTGGTGGTTGGGCGACGACTTTATTGATTTTTGAGCGACGATTTTGTTGATTTTTGGGAGGCGATCTGGTGTTTGGGCGACTGTTGGATCTTGTTGGTACGGTGGTTTGTTGGTGATTGTGGTGACGAGGTGGTGGTATTGGTGGATTTGAAGTTGAAAATTTGTTAGAGGTGGTTGACGGCGATGATGGAGGGTGGTGGTAGTTTCGGTTGCCATCCTATTGGTGGCAGTGGTAAGGTGATAATCACAAGTGTTGGTCGTGGTCACAGATTATTTGGTTGTTTGTGACCATTAAATTGATTAATGTGACTGATAAAAAAATTGTGACTAATGAAAAAAGATAAATTGTGACCAAAAAATAATGTATGACTTATAATATTTGTGACTTGTGACCTGTAAATAAATTGTGACGTTTCAATTTTTGATTTGTGACCGATGAACAAATTGTGAGTTAAATTTTTTTTTGAATTGTGACTTTAAAATAATTTGTGATTTGTGAACAATGAATGATACCTTACTTATTAATTTTATAAATTTGTGACCGATGAAAAAATTGTGACCTATAAAATTTTCAATTTGTTATTGTGAAATAATTTGCGACATATAAAATTTTATATTGTGACCGAGAAATAATTTATGACCAATTAATTTATAATTTGTGATCAAATTATATGGAATTATGACATTAATATATTTAATTAATTAATTTAAAAATATCCGAAATTTTAAACTTAAGTTTTTAAATTTGAAATGGTTAAAACTTAACCTCTTAATTATGAATTTTTCCCTTTTCAAAACGGGAAAAATTCACGGATCAGGCTTTATTTATCATGAAATAAAAAATCAGGCCCCAAATTTTAAAATTACAAAAATCAGGTTTTTCATAAATTAATTAATTATATCTCACAATTATTATGAGGGTATTTGGTAGATATTAAAATCAAATTAAAATTGAAAATATAGTCGTTATTGTTGACTTTTATTAGATGGGTGAGATCAATAACGGTCATATTTTCAATTTTAATTGGATTTTAAGCCGTACCAAACATGTTCTATATTAAATTAAATATTAAATTGTAATATAATATAATTAACCCATCCACCCCACCCCACCCCGGTGACCGATGTCCACTGTTCACCGGTCACAGATAAAATTTTTTGTAGGTCACAGATTATTTTGAGGTCACAAATCTAAAATTTTTATGTCACAATTTTTTATTGGTCACAGGTCAAAAATTTTGTAGGTCACAATTTTTTTATCGGTCACAGATCAAAAATTTTGCAGGTCACATATTATTTTGATGTCACAAATCTAAAATTTTATAGGTCACAGATCAAAAAAATTATATATCACGAGTCGTCTATTTTCAAATTTGTTGGTCACATTCTTTTTTTTAGTTACAAATGATCAATTTTAAGGTCATAGACACCAAAAAGAACCACTACCGCCATTGACCCCACCACGACAATAACAAAAAACGACCACCACCTCACAGATAACTATCACCACCACAGATCCACCACCACTGCCCAAAACATACCATCATCGATCCACCACCTCCACGACATTTTCCATAACCAGACCCCATCTTTGCAAAGACCACCAAATCCACCGTCTACCACAAACAGTGGGTCACATACATCGGCACCATCGACACTACCTCCACTCTGTCGCAGCCACCAGATCCACCGCCCACCAAAGAGAACCACCACCGCCCCATCACCGCCACCACCACACAGATCACTATCACCACCACACAACCACCACCACCGCCCAAAATATACCCCCACAGATTCACCACCTCCACGACATTTTCCATAACTAGACCCTATCTTTGCAAAGGCCACCAAATCCACCGCCTACCTCAAACAGTGGGTCACATACATCGGCACCATCGACACCACATCCACTCTGTCGCAACCACCAGATCCACCGCCCACCAAAGAGAACCACCACCGCCCCATCACCGCCGACATCACAGATCCTCACACCACAACCACCACCCAACAAAAAAACCCCAACCCGCCACCAGATCTCAACAATGGAGAGTGCAAAATACAGCGAGGGAGAGAGAGAGAGAGAGAGAGAGAGAGAGAGAGAGAGAGAGACGGCTACTACACCATCACAGCCCATCAAAAATCCCAAAAAGCGGTGGTGGCATCTTGAGTCTTCACAGCAGTCACACGACGGCGACGATGATGGCGTCTCGTGTGGGCTCAGGCGCACCGAACTGCCATCACCAGTAAGGCCCGCCACCTCTCTACCGCACGGACCGACACATCCACCAAACAAACAACAGATTTGCGTGCGAACAGATCGGACCGGCACATCCACCAAACAAAACAACACATCAGGAAAACATGGCCGCAGCTTGAATAGATCGGATGCCAGCAGCGACGTCGCAGCTGCGATGCTGGTAGCAACGTCGACGCTGTTGCACGCCGACAGCAGCGTCGACGTTGCTGTGAAGGGAGGGGGGAGGGGTAGGGGAGACGGGATGGAGGTGCGAGGAAGGGTTGAGACGGGAAGGGATGAGAGGTTGGGGAATTTGGGAATTGAAATTTGGTGGTGGGGGAGGGGGGAGATGGGGTATATAGTGTAATTTAATTTTAAAATAAAATTATTAATTAAAATCATAAAAACCTGATAGGTGAATAAAAAACTTAAAAACCTGAAGTTTTAAATTGTAAAAGAAATGGCATGATTTAGTGTAATTCCCTCTTTCAAAACCGTCTTTGAGAAATATGCTGGGCTAGGCCCACTTTCTATTTAAGTCAGCCTTCAAGTAGACAATTTGGGTTGATCTCCAGTTCCTTTGTAAAGATTTGGGTCTCCCATTTTTTTTAAAAAAAGGTTGAACCCCAATTTTGAGGGCCCTCACTGGCCCGGCCCTAGAGCATCGTGGATGAGGTAAATCGATTTGGGTCTCCTATTAGGTCCAATTTCAAGTGGTCCATTCCTCAACTTTTGTCTGTCTTATTTTTGTTAATTAATAGGTTGTAACCCCATTTTTTGGGAGACTATATTTTGCAATAGTAATATTTTTTTTAAGAATATAGGATTAAAAATTATGGAATTTTTTGAATTTATGTATAAAATTATTTTACCGAAAGAATGTATAATTGAAAATGAATTAAAAAAATGAACTTTTAAAGATGGAGATCAAACGGGGACTCATTGTCAAACTTATCACGCTCATAGTAGTTTTGACTCTCAATTAAAAAAAATTTAACCAGTGGTTTCAAATCAATGAGTTCGGTTCATTCGATTCGTAATATAGCAATTAACTATTTAAGTACTCTCTCAAAATTACTTATCTATGAACGTGTTGACGTATCATAATATCCAGCAAATCAAAGCCAGTTGAAAAGGAAGTTTATATCATATTTGAACGATTTTGCAATTACCTAGTAGATATGAGTTGAAATCCTAGTGGTGGACCAAACAATACAGAAAAACTGAAGATGGGTCACACATAGTTCACCCAATTTACTAAATCCTAAGCAAAAATAATACCTCGATTTTAATATTGCACCAACTGAACATTCATATACAAAGTATCAGCCTCATATTTTTTTAGGTGTTGAATTACATAGACGTTTGACATATTTAAGAATGTCTCTTCTAACCACCTTAAAAGTGGTCCACATGTCACTTACACGAACCTCTAATCTTCAATAATGCAAAACGTTCAACACAACGTGGAGAGCTCAATCTTGGCTTTTCCTTTTTCTTATTTTTCTATTGAACGTGAAGACTACCACTGTATATTCTTACCAAATCAATTAACTAATAAATACATAATTATTCTCTCCCATATCTATATATATATATTGAGATCAAATGTTCATGACATAATACAAAGTAGTCTCCTTCCAAATTTCTCAAATCCCAGAGAGAAAAACCAAGAAATGGCGAACTTGGCTTTGTTAGTTGGCCTACTGGCTTGGGTGGCAACCACCGTCTCTGCCTTTGACTACGGGGATGCCCTCGATAAAAGTTTGTTATTCTTCGAGGCACAAAGATCCGGTAAGTTGCCCGTAAATCAACGGATAAAATGGCGTGGCAATTCCGGCCTCGGCGATGGTTATTCTCAAGGAGTAAGCCTCAATCTCCCTAGTTCTCAATGATTTTTATTGCATGTTTGTTTTTCTTCTTTAATGATTTTTTATAGTTAACAACTTTTTCTTCTTTAATAATCTATAATACTATCTAGACTTCCATAACAAACATGTCATTAGGTCATGTTTAGTACGCTTATCTTATCTTCTTTATTACCGTCCAATCGATTATATTTATGCTTATGCATGAATTGTTGCATGGGCAGGTGAATTTGGCTGGAGGGTACTATGATGCAGGAGATCATGTAAAGTTTGGGCTGCCAATGGCATATACTGTGACTATGCTATCATGGGCAGCCACTGATTTTAGGAAAGAAATGGTTAGTCTCAACCAAATGGGACACAATTTGGAAGCTATCAAATGGGGTACTGATTACTTCATCAAAGCACATACTCAGCCATATGTTCTTTGGGGACAGGTACAATTGTTTCTCCATTAATAGATACAGAACGAGGTCAAACGTTGTTCAACTATTTCTTGCACTAATTTCTTTAAGAAATTACACATGTAGGTAGGGGATGGAGAATCGGATCATTATTGTTGGGAGAGGGCTGAAGACATGACAACATCAAGAATGGGTTACAAGCTCGACCCGGAACATCCCGGGTCGGACCTCGCCGGAGAAACTGCAGCTGCCCTAGCAGCAGCCTCCCTTGCATTCAAGCCTTACAATTCTTCCTACTCTGGTCTTCTATTAGTCCATGCAAAACAGGTAAAAGTGTTACCAAAAGTTAAATATCTTATTCCTGATTTGGTTCGTATTTAGAGAATTAGTGGTATCAAAACGGACATGGTAAATTAACTAAAAAAGTGTGACCGGTATGGGGTACCCAGCCGGGCCATTTCAGAGACGTGGCCGGGCCTGTTTCGACACTTACAAAGAGAATGATCACGATTTTGTAACATTAATTTTTTTGCTTTTCCAGATTTTCTCATTTGCGAACAGATTCAGGGGCTTTTATGATGATGCCATCCCATCTGCGGCTAAATTCTACACATCATCTGGTTATTCAGTAAGTTCATCATTTTCCTAATTAATACCATAAATTATTTCTTACAGTATTAATTAATTTAATTTAATTTTTACTTCAGTTTTCAAACAATTTTATTGTTGTAGGATGAACTTTTATGGGCTGCTGCATGGCTCTATAGAGCAACCAATGAAGAGTATTATCTGAAATATGTAGTGGATAATGCAGTTTCATTGGGTGGAACTGGATGGGCAGTCAGAGAATTTTCTTGGGATAATAAATATGCCGGAGTTCAAATTCTCCTCACAAAGGTATACAACAACCCTAAAGTCTTGTTATTAATAAATTTATGTTTGATTGTAAAGTTGTTACGCTATTTGATCAGAAAGTTATCGTGTGTTCTCCACTTTAGTCGAACTCAATTTTGTCCACTATAGTCATGGGCGGAGCCCAATGAGGACCAAGGTGGGCACATGCCTACCTTGGACTTTTGGGCTCAACCAATGCCCATAAAATTTTTTTAGTAATGGGCCCAACCCTCAGTCCTCGTGATGTTAGGACTTAGAACACCACTAGAAGCAATGTGCAGGAGCTACTTGTGGGTGGCTGGTAACAGACATATTCATTAGGTTAAAATGGAAACAATAATGATAATATGCATATTCAACTCCCGACAGTATATCAGTTTGAAGTCCCCAAAGGAGCATTTATGATTCCCTTATTCTAATTCTGTAAATTTAGTCAGTGGCGGACACAAGTCAGAATGAAAAAAATTGAAATTGGTGTATTTGCTACGTAGAAACAAAATGCCGAATAAGGTGTGATGGAGATTTTGGCAACAAATAATGTGATGTATATTTGTGATTTGATTGTTATAAGTTGCACATATTCAGGTTCTATTGTGTAGAATCTTGTACTTTGTGTTTTGCTTTTGCATAAATGATAAACTGTTTGAATGGGACACTGTGGTGGACGAAGAAGATGGCAATAACCTAACATTTTTTGAGAAATTTCTTATTGTTGAAATTGTCACTGTTGTGCTTTTATGTGAATTCTTATCGAATTGCACCTATGAATTACAACCAAAAATTTGTTGAATGGTTGAAATTTGTGTTTTGTTGAATGTGCTTTATAGAATTGTTATAGAATTGCACATATCAATTTGGGTAATATTGTTTTATATTTTTATTATCATTAAATTCACAACAAAAAAACTCGACGTTCGCCCACCCTGAATTACAATCCTGACTCTGTCCCTGACTATAGTGTCCGGTTAGTCTCGTCTAATACTACACACTAGACGTGACCAGCTAAGAAAAGGTTACCATATTGGTGTTCCATGTAGGTTTTACTGGATGGAGCTGGAGGAGCATACACTTCAACCCTAAAACAATATCAGGCAAAAGCAGATTATTTTACATGTGCTTGTCTACAAAAGAATGGTGGTTACAATGTGGCTATGACTCCTGGTTTGTACATTACTATTTAATCTGAATTTTCTCAGTTTTCAATGATTTTTTTTATTGATTTATTTAAATTGACGATTTTGTTTAGGGGGTCTACTATATGTACGTGAATGGAACAATATGCAATATGCAGCATCAGCCGCATTTCTATTGGCAGTCTACTCTGATTATCTTGCTCAGGCAAATGGTGTAATAAAGTGTCCTGAGGCTCAAGTCCTACCTCAAAATCTCCTCAATTTTGCTAAATCACAGGTATTTATGATACTTATTTTGTTACATATTTACTAGGATCTTTGTTGTAAAAATATTGAAAACCAGTCAAATGTCCATATCTGACTTAGGTACCTTGGGACGAGACACAATTAAACCTTAACTGGGTGGTGTTTAGAGATCTATACGTTTTTTCTTTAATAATAATGTCTATTACTCTATATTATGCCTTACGGAACTAAGTCTAACGGAGCCATTTTTGCAGGCTGATTACATTCTAGGCAACAACCCTAGATCATTAAGCTACTTAGTGGGATATGGACAAAACTACCCCATTCATGCACACCACAGAGGTTCTTCCATTGCCTCCAAATCAGTTCTCCACTCTGTAGTTGGATGTGTGGAAGGATTTGAGAGTTGGTACAAACGGGTTGAAGCGAACCCAAATGTTCTACACGGAGCCTTGGTGGGTGGTCCAAATGATAAAGACGAGTTTTTTGATGATAGATCAAATTATGAACAGACTGAGCCAACGATATCGGGTTCTGCTCCTCTTGTAGGGCTGTTCTGCAAATTGCAGGTGGTTTCAGGAAATTCAGGTAAAGACATTGTCACTTTATTGTTTAGTACACACGACTCGACAAATATTTCCTATGTTTCATTTTCTTGGATACACCAAACTAGTTTACAATTTTATTTTATTTTTAAGTATTTTCTGACAAGATCTTGATTGGCCTCATTTTGCAGGTTACCATCAAGGATCACCAAAACCTTACTACAAACCACCACAAGGTTAGTTACAAAATATTCAACTCTATACTTCTTACGGTATTTTAGAATGTATCTCATATAAAAGTTTAACTGCAGATTCATCTCCAAAATACACGCCCGCACCAAAACCCCTATCAGGTTAGATTTTTGCAAATAAATTCTCGAAAATAACATAACATGACATGTTTTGTACGCTAGACTAAATAGGATTAAGGACGACCGAGAAATACAATAGCGTATACAAAAAACTAATAATCAATATTTTTTTTTTTCAGAAACACCAGTTGAATTCCAACACTCAATAACCAGTACATGGACTGTTGGTAAAGAAACCTATTACAGGCACAAAGTGGTCATCAAGAACAAGTCCCAAAAGCCAATAACAGATCTGAAATTGTACATTGAAAACCTAACAGGACCTGTATGGGGTCTCTCTTCAACTCGACAGAAGAATATTTATGAACTCCCTCAATGGCTCAAAGTATTGAATCCTGGTTCAGATTGCAATTTTGTATATATTCAAGGTGGAGCCCAAGCCAGAATCTCTATTAAAAGCTACCATTAATGGACCAACAAAATTTCTGAGCTGGGAGTCTGTTCATTTTTTAATGTTTTGGATTACTAAAATTTCTGATGTTGGAACATGATAGTGTATTGACAAAAGCTCATGTTTTGAGGCTTCAATTGTCTTTTCGTTTAATAAGTTTTGATAATTATTTTATCTTTTTTAACATATAATATAAGATTAGGGTCGTCCCTTCCATTCTACTACGATGACCTAACAATGTCAACGAGCCGAGCCGAGTCGAAACTCGAAGTTCGGGTTCGGCTCGAGTTTTTTTGGATCCGAGCTGAGCAAAAGTCCGGCCAAAAAATGAGGCTCAGCCCTAGCCTTAGCGGGCATAGTCGACTCGATTTTTTTATTTAAAGGCTGCATGCTCAAAATATTTATATTTTAATTTCTTTTATGGGCAGGCTCATACGGGCCGGGCTCGAACCGACGCCCCAAATGGGGCTCGACCTGAGTCTCAGCTCAATGTAACCAGGCCCGGCTCAGGCTTTTTTAGGGCTGAACCCGAGCCGACTAGCTTTTTTGCTATCCCTACGATGACCCTAGCCCGAGCCAGCTTTTTGCAAAACCTGTAGTGATTTAATTGATACAAATTAAATAGGTAGGGAAAACCTCATAATTTGGTGCACCCTGAAATTTGACATTGATCAATAGTGAACTAGGGTCTTGATTAGCCTCAATTTGCTAATTTCCCCTAAATTGATTGAAGACTTTCTGCACGATGACCAATTTGCCCCTGCCAATTAGTATATCCAGTACATGGAAAATTAATCAGAATTATCTCCTTTTTTTTTCCAACCACATAAAATGACATCTAATTAAATATATCTAAGAGCGTGTCTGATTA
The DNA here is from genome assembly GCA_019097785.1 of Fraxinus excelsior. Classification (NCBI taxonomy): domain Eukaryota; kingdom Viridiplantae; phylum Streptophyta; class Magnoliopsida; order Lamiales; family Oleaceae; genus Fraxinus; species Fraxinus excelsior. The sequence continues at coordinate 33,363,159 of CM032632.1, forward strand.
TATTTATTTTCTAAAGAAAATGTCATTTTTTTCACCTAAATTCTTATTTTTAAGCGTGTGATTGCTATTTTTTTCTATAAAAAATATTCTTCAACTTTTAAAAATATGCCTAATTTCTTTGGGAGAGTGGGGCTGTTCTCTTTGTGTTTTAGTTTTGTGTTTTGAGTTTTGAATTCATTTTGTGTTTTGTGTTTTGAGTGTCTGTTTTGAAATTTCAGAAAATGCGTTCTTTTTGCTATTTTGAAAAGCTGTTTCTGAAAACATAAAAATGGAAAACGCGTTTACTTTGAAATTTTGAGAATTTTTTTTAATAATATTTTATCCAAGAAAATCTGATTATTCAATAAATTTTAATGGTTTAATGTTAATATAATATTAAAAAACATATAAATTTGTAGTTGGTGAAACTTGAATTTTTTTTTCCAGATACTCAAAAACAACCTAAATTACATTTGACAAAACAATTCAATCGATACGATATTGAGTAGTCATTCCACATGTAAGATTAAATCATATAAAATTGCATTTCATGTCAAATAAATTTCAACTACAATTTCCCAACTAAAAAGGCCAAGAAAGCTGCAAAAAATGGAAAAACAGGTAACGAACTAACAAAAATACTTGTTTCAGATGTAGAAAACAAAATCGTTAAAAATATTCCATTCTAAAACTTTTTCACTCTTCATCGTCATCTTCGTCTCCTGCTCCTGCAGCGTTTAGTGCATTCAATCTTTCAATCAAACGGGCATTCCTCTCGTCGTAGGTGAGCTTCTTCAAGTTGTGCAAGCAATTTTTTTTTAAACACAAAATGTTACTTAGATGAATATAATATTTACATAAACAAATTCACGTACTTCCAATTAGAAAGGGAAGATATGCTCCAAGAAATGGTAAATAATAAGAGAAATAAAATGAACTGATAGGTTTAGAAATGTATTCAGTATAAGTGGAATAGAATGCATTGCAACAAAATCATCCTCGGAGTCATGGACAACGTCTTGAGTAGTCATTCCACATGTGTATAGCAATTTCATCCCTAACTTGTCTCATTTGAGTACCGTTCATGGCCATACATTTGAGCAAAAAAATGTATTACTTCATTGGTGTGGTTTCTTGGTAGATTAACAAACAATATTTTATTTATACCAAAGATCAAAGGAAGTTCAGTAAAAACTCCATCTAACCCAGCCGATGTTACTTTAAAATAAAAATTTCGAGTTTCTAAACTTCAAGGCAAAATAATATTGCACAGTAGATACTGGTAATTATATTTCTAGTTGCAGCAGAAAAAGAGACGAAATTCACTATTGTTCAACCTTTACATTCAAATGGAAAATGGCGTAGTGAATTTGCCTGAAGCGGTAAGTTGAACTTCATCCCAGTAAATAGCTGCTCCAGGTTGTAGGCCACAATACAGGCAGTCCAAAACACCCCTCAAAAGAAACATCTCTAGCTCACAATATTTCAGCTTTCTCCAATCGTCCATTTAGAACAATGTATACAGCTCAAGGGACTATGAAACTAGATGTCTTACCATCCACTCCATTTCTCCGTCCACATTTTTGGCTTCTTGTTAGAATTTGGAGTGAATTGATCACAATAGAACCTGCTGCACGTGTTAATCTGTAATAATTTGAAATAACAAACCAAGTTGGGTAAACCGACAACAAACATGAAATGCCAAAGTGATTTATCTTTAGCAACACAACTCACAATAGGATCGAGAGCATCACTTTGTTGGCACATCACACACGGTACCCCGGTATCTAAAGATATCGCCATTTTTGCTGCCCAGTTTATGTAGCTTTTGGCACTACGATATGCTGAATCAATGTTGCCATATTCATTTTCAATCTGGAAAAAAATAGTAAATAAAATCCTTCTATCACAAGTCTCATTACAAGAAAGTTGCAGTCTCTTAAGGAATGAACAGAGCAAATCCGATAAAGAATGTTGTTTAACAATTAAAAGATTGTCATCGTATTATGAAATTGCACACCTGAGACAAAATAATGGGTTCTCCTTAGGATGCAACCAAATAGGAAATCCTCTGTCCCAAAATAGAATAATCACTCACACTAGCATTAAAGAATCAATAATTTCTCTCAGTTGTATTGAGTGCAAGAAAATACTTGAAAAGTACTTCCATTTATAGGGATTTCAAGAAAACATCAAAAGAAATAGTAAACGAGATTATTCACCCATAGTTCCATTCGGCGCAAACATAAGGACCGATTCGAAGATGAACATATAAGCCAGCCTCCCCGACCAATTTCACGAACTTTACCAAATCATTTCTTCCTTCAAAATTGTACTGCAAAATTTTCTTGAACTATCAGTATTTACAAATTTTAATTTACTCTTTTGCCATTGATTTCTTCAACATTCAGCTTAATAGTATCACGAATCAACATATTTTACACCCAACAAATTTTAAAAACCAGACGCGAAATCTGACCCAACAAAAATAATTTTGAACAGCAAGCACAGACCGCGAAGAATATAGCAAGCAAAGAACCAGAGGGAGACCTGATTGAAATCACCTATAGAAAACCCGTAGATCCGGCAGGGGAAGCTATAAGAAATTTTCGATTTTTTGCTTTATAAGAGAGGAACGAATTATTGGAAGAGAGGGGAATGAGGAAGAGAAGTATTCATTTCCCGTGTTCTGGTGTTTTGGAAAAATGACTGTGTTTTCGCTTCAATTTTCTCAAAACGTGGAAAACCACGTTTTGTGTTTTCAGTGTTAATTATTTTTTCATTTTCAAAAACGCGTTTTCAAAAATAATAAAGAGAACGCGTTTTCATTATTTTTGAAAATCGAAAATAGAAAATAGCTTGAAAACGGTAAAGAGAACAGCCTATAAGTTTTTGTTTTCCTCAAAATAAGGAAAATATTTTTTTTTCTAAAATATATTTTCCATGTCAATTAAACACTAGGTTACTATACCTTCGTTACTCTGCTCTTTGCTACGAGAGTAGATTTGTAAAATCATCTAAAGTTATGTGTTAATCCCTCGTCAAATATAGACGTGGCACTTGGCTTAATGACAACTTGTTGACCAGGGGCGGACGCAGACGAAAAATGTTAGAGGGGCACACTCGAACTTGTAAAGAAGTTGGGATAAATTTTATACTCGAAAATTTACGTAAAAAAATCATATCCCATGTAATTTTGCATCCGAAAATTTACATGGGATATGACTTTTTTGGATGTAAAATTTCGAAAATTTTTGATATCATATTCCATATAGAGTTTCCTAATAAAATGATGAAAATTACATTGAGGTGTATCGCAAAAATAGTAAATGTTAATGAAATAATTGAATTTTTTTGAAAAAATGCGAGTTAGACGTTTTTCTTTAAGACTCACGTTTAACGTATTTTTAACTATTTTCGATATCTATTTGGATTATTCGATATACCCATAATGTAGTTATCGAAATAAGTTTGAGATTACATAAGCAATTTGTAGATTTGATTAGCGTATAATTGTCGGTGAATTTTTAAAATTAGCATGTTATCGAAATTCAAATTTATTGTGATTTTGCCCCTGTTTGGTGGAAATTAAAATCAAATTTGTAGTAAATTTTGATAAAAGTTAAAACAGTTATGGATTTTATGAAATATATTATTAAAATTTATTGTTAACTTTGAGTTATATTAAAATTTAGATTTCAATCAAAAAAAAAAAAAAAAAAAATTGTTAGGGGGGCACGTGCCCCCCTAGGCCCCCCCTTGTGTCCGCCCCTGGTCTCTTCAGTTTCTAACGAGCTTAGAGTTCCTGTCAGGTAATTTTGGTGCATTTGGATGTTTTTCCTCTTTCTAGAACTCATACTTAAAGCTGTGGAATATTGAGACTTATTGTTGTTCTTGCTGATCTTTCGCATTTTAGATATTTGAGAGAGGACAAGCCGCATGGATCAGCTGGTGGACTTTATAACTTCAGGGATTTGATCATGGAGGACAATCCGGTTTCTATTTTTTACAATTTTCGCATTAAATACCATATGAAAACCCGTTCTTAATGTTTTTTGGCATTCCTTTTAACACGCTTCTATGTTTTACCTGGCAGTCACACATTGTTTTGCTGAATTGTGATGTTTGTTGCAGTTTTCCACTGCCTGAGATGTTAGGTAGTTGTCTCTTTGTTTCCCACATTACCTTGCTTGAACCTTTAGGAGATGTTTGCTATGTAGTATTGAACTGAACTCAACGATACAATAAGCTTTTCTTTTTCTTTTCTAGTACTGTTACAGTCCTCCCAACTATATGACCTGAGATTCAATGATCTCTGTCTCTTGTAACTCTACTGATACTTTCGGAGGATTAACTTTCTGGTTGCCTTCTTTTTGCAGAGGCTCACAGAAGATATGGAGGAATGGGAACAATTTTGGTTATCAAGGTTGTTAGCTATATTTTTATCCTGAGGCGCAATTCAAGTCGATCATCATTTTCCTCCACGTATTATGGTTTGATTTCCATATTACTCTATGTATGCAGGTATCCCCCGAGTCAGCAAACCAGTTCGGGGAACTAGTATCGGACCCTGTTACTAATGAACTTCTGCACTATACGGAGAAGCCTGAAACTTTTGTATGTATGAACTTCTTAGATTCAGCAATATTTGATTTTGTTATTGCTTTATGAGGGTCGGATAAGATTGGTGCTTAGTCATACTTTTTCCCCTCTCTATTTCTGTAATAACAGGTGAGTGACCGTATAAATTGTGGTGCATACATTTTTACTCCAGAGATCTTTACTGCTATTCAAGGTGTATCCACACAAAGAAAAGATAGAGGTTAGTTATATCCTTTGTTGCTCTATTATAGCCGTTGAGGATTTTGTTCTTGGTTGGATAGTTGGGAAAAATCTGTGGTCCATTGATTTTCTATTTTATTTATTTTTGGCAAAAAAAAAGTTTAATTCTTGTTCAATTTAATACATAGTTCTGTCTAGTTCTAAGTACCAACCATGGACTAGAAGTTTTGTATTCATCTTAGGTTGATGAAGCTGTATGGCTAGAAGACTCATCGTGCTTAAATGGATTGTTTTGTTATTTGTAGCTACCCTAAGGCGTTTGTCCAGTTTTGAAGCCCTTCAGCCACCAAACAGGAAATATTTGAACTATGCAACTGCCTAAATAGAATTAGGAAAAATGTCTGTGTTGATGGCCTCACTTTCTTTATGTTAGGAAAAATAGCATAACATAGATACCAATATCCAATGACAGAGTCACAAGTTCACAATGCAATACAATCAGACATCTCAATGTTCATCTTTAGCAAGCTAACATATACCACTGTTATGACCACACACACACACACACACACACACATATATATATTCTGCATAAATCAAATCATAGCATATCTACTAAAAAAAATAACGGAGCCTTCCATGCTTGCAAATCACCATCCTTAGAGAGCTAGAGAACCAGCCGAACCTCCTTCTTCTTGGCTTGGATCATCGACCAAACGGTCTACCACAAACCGCCAAGAACACCCTCCAAACCGAAGCTAAACCATCGAGAAACACTCCACAAACTTAGCCACTATTTCAGGCCTAAGAATCCCCAAGAGTTTCTACAATCTATAGGATATATGGTTGATTTCATGGAGCAAAAGAGGAAGCTAAAAAACGAACCAGAGAGTGAGAAGAGAGAGTTCTATTTTATGAAAGAGAAAGAGACATTTTAAGGGCCGTTCGGTAGGGATTAAAATTGAAAAACTAGTCGTTATTGTCGACTTTTATTAGATAAGTGGGATCCAATAACGATCATATTTTCAATTTTAATTGGATTTTAATCCCCACCGAACGGGGCCTAAAAATAATAAGTCGTAATAAAAAAAATCTTTGTCCCCTTTTGAATTTGAAAAGTGTCGTGCCAAACTTCCAAGACAAGCCAAAGAAAATATCTCAATCAAAGATGAAATCTTAGGCATCCACTATATCAATGGCTACAAATAGTCAAGGTAGTGCAACCGGATCAAAGCACAAGCCAATAACTTATGGGAACCATTAAGCCCACACTTTATATTCCGAATTTAGGATTATCTACAATCTCACATATTTTAATTTCGATTTACTTTTTCACATTCATCAACTTCTATTCCTGATATAAGTTCATTGCCAGGAGTTCCCCATCAGATTTTGTACGATTGGATCAAGATATTCTATCGCCACTTGCAGGGAAAAAACAGTTATATGTATACGAAACCATGGATTTCTGGGAACAAATAAAAACTCCCGGGTGAGCCAAAAATATCGTGAATACTCCTTCCTCTAATATCTAATGTGTCGATGGCAATTTCATCTGACTGCGTACTTTATATTTTGCAGAATGTCTTTGAAATGTTCTGCCTTGTATCTTGCCCAGTTCAGATTCACCTCACCCCATCTCTTGGCAAGTGGTGACGGGACTAAGAACGCCACCATTTCTGGCGATGTATATATTCATCCATCTGCAAAGGTTCATCCAACGGCCAAGGTAATCTGCTGCCATCACTTCATCGAGTATTCTTATCGGTCAACATTTTTGGTAATTAGAGTGTTTTTGAAGCATTTTTTCCTGTTTCTTCTATATTGCTGACTTTTTTGCTATGAATGTTTACCAGATTGGTCCCAACGTTTCAATTTCTGTCAATGCTCGTATAGGAGCTGGTGCGAGGCTCGTCAGTTGCATCATTCTTGATGATGTCGAAATCAAGGTACTAATGACCGGAATAATTATTACATAGTTACATTATATAAAAGTTAACAGCTAACATCCATGCTCATTTTTGTAAAGGAAAATGCGGTTGTAATTCATGCAATTGTTGGATGGAAGTCCTCTATCGGAAGATGGTCTCGAGTTCAGGTAGGCCGACTGGTTTATCTCAGCGAACTTATTTTCTGTGTGAGCAATTATCATCAAACACTTTCTATAAATTTGGCTCTGTTCAATAACTCAGAAAGATGACGAGGGGCAGAGCCTTTTGATGATTCAAGTCAGTTACTTGAATGTTTATTACAATTTGGTCATTCGATCCATGTCCTTTAATTTGACTTGCTTGCGGAAAAGCCGACATAATAGTCTAGTTGGCAAATAAGTAGATAGACTGTAACCGAACTAATAAACATTGATGGAGTGATAAACTTGTAAGTTCAATATCCAACTTGAAACAAAATGAAGCTGATGACCAATAGGAAACTTCGTTAAAGGTTTAGCGACCATCAGTGTATTAAACCCTTCTCAGTTTTAAGCAATATGTTTCCCTAAGCTTTCTCAGCATATTTCAGGCTGCAGGAGATTATAATGCAAAGCTTGGGGTTACAATTCTTGGTATGCTTTCTCTTAGAGCCTGTTTGGTACGGCTTAAAATCCAATTAAAATTGAAAATATGGCCGTTATTGTGTCCCACCCGTCTAATAAAAGTCAACTATAACGGCTATATTTTCAATTTTAATCTGATTTTAATCTCTACCACACACCCTCTTAATCTGCTGAATTTTCTCTCGCTCATTCTCTGTAATGCGGTAAGCTATCTACATAATTTTCTAACCAGGTGAATCCGTGACGGTTGAAGATGAAGTGGTTGTGATCAACAGCATTGTCCTTCCAAACAAGACTCTTAATGTCAGTGTTCAAGAGGAAATCATACTGTAATACCACAATATTGTCCAAGTTACACTCACATCACCACTACAAGCTCAACATCATTTTCGTGTATATGTGCCATATTCTTGCATATCATTTATCTATTCAATCCAGAAAAGGCAGTTTTGCCCCGTATGTTCTAACAACACAAGTGTTGCTTATGTTTTTGTATTACATTACTGTTGTCTATTTTTGCCTAGCTTAACATCTTAATGGATTGTGTTGGACCTGCCAAGTTGGTTGCTTCTGTAGACAGACTTGGCCACACTGGTGCCTAAGACGGTATTCCTCTGGCTGGACCGAGCTCTTTGCCTTGCGAGGCTGGGTTGAGCTTTTCAATCTGTTGTCAAGTGCCTTATTAGGTCAACTTCTCATGAGCATCGCCCTCTCTAGATCTGCTTCTAGTTGTTTGGCTCAATGCCCTTTACCTTGGGTTGCATGAGCTTGACCAGAACAACCCAGTCTGACCTCTTTGGCCATGCTGAGGCTCTCCACTTGTACTTCAACATGGTCACCTTCTTGACTTTCTTTTGCCACCTAACTAGGAAGGTCCTCAAGTGCCACGAACATGTTGAAAAAGACCAATTGCACGTGACAAAATTTTGAACTTGACTTTAACTGCCTGCATAAAAGAGAAAGAAACAAAATGGAAAGGGCAACTGCAGCAAACCGGGGAAAAAAAAAAAAGAAAAAAAAAAAAAGTGCAGTACAGTTATTCACATTCATACAAACTGGTTTACATTCAATTTCATAAACTTAGAAACATAACTCTATGATTTGAAAGGCGTTTGAGAAAAATGGAGAGTCTAAAGTCTTTGGCTATTATCATATAGTGAGATGGATCTGGAAAATTATTGTATGGCAACTGTAATAATGCAGTATGCAAAGAAACTAGTAGGATCACATCAAAATTATTACACCTGTTTATTGTCTGAATTCACAGCTTTAACTTCTTTCATTTGTAGCCAACGGCATCCTGCAACATGGAGGTACATTAATGGCTCACACGACAAGAAGAAATAATCACTCTTGATGTTTTTAACAATGTTGAGCTTACCACCCAAATTCTGAGCTCCTTGATCAAAACAGTATAGTAAGAACACCATTAGATCAGGTGTAGACAGCCACAACCCGCCACCTCAAAAACCTTATCTTGATAGCAGACACAATTTTATTTTAAAGCCCCGTATACAATGTTCATAACTTTCATATTGGTATCACCACAAATAAATGCAAGAATGTGATAATAAGAGATTATAGATCAAACCAATGCAGAAAGCCAACTTCTTGTGCTTCCAGTTAAAATGGTTGACAATGGGTCACAATCTGAAATGACGAGGAAGACGGCCACATCTACTCTGTAGACTCAAAATCTCTTTTGCAAAGCCTTGATTACCGGTTAGCAGAAGTCCATTTAGTACCCGATTGAAGGTAAATTTCCGAGGCAAGAATCCTCTGTCAACCATTTCTATCAACAACTTACCTGCAACCAACAAGTCATCTGATCGTTTCCTCACGAACATCGCACTGATCAAGATATTGTAAGTATCCAAGTTGGGCAAACAACTCCCACCAGTCATCCTCTCAAACACCTCCAAAGCCTTCTCAATTTCTCCATCATCGCAATAGTACCTAATGACAACATTATATGTTTGAACAATTGGCTTACAGTTGTCATCTTTCATTTTATCCATATATTCAATTGCCCTATCCATATTCCCTGCATGACACAATCCTCTAATAACCACATTATAAGTCGTCACATTTGGCGTGTAACCCTTCCTCAGCATTTCTTCAAACACTATGATGGCATTTTCCACATTATCTTTCTTACACAAAACTTGAATCAAGGCATTGAAAGTTGCCACTGAGGGGAGCACTCCGGCTCCAATCATCTCATCAAACACTTTCCGAGCCTTCTCAACCTCCCCAACAATACCAAGCCCGTGAACCACTGTAGTATAAGTCACGACATCAATTCCAACCTTTCTCCTCTTCATTTGCAAAAAAAAACCCCATGCTTCTTTTATTTGCCCCGCTCTAAAATACCCTTTAAGCATTATGTTATACGTCATTAGGGTTGGTACGAGACCTCTATCTACCATTTCCTTCAAAATTTCCAATGCTCTCGGTGTTTGCTTCTTCAAGCAAAACCCATTAGCAATTATATTATAACTAATTGTGTCAGCTCTAAACCTACCCCGAAAAATATTGAATAGTTTATAAGCCATCTCAGCTCGCTTTGATTTGCATAAAACATCAAGAAATGCATTGAATGAATTCAAGTTCTGTGAGCAACCATGTTCATGCATTGATAAAAATACTTTAACTGCCTTATCAGCCTTCCCGGAAGATACATACCTTTCGGCAATAATCGCAAATGTTTTCGGTGACGGGCCAAGTTTCCGAGATCTCATACGGGCCACGAGAGCCCAGACGGTCTTGTAGTCACGCAGTCGAGCCGCGATGTCAATGGCGTGGTCGAAACCAGTAGCGGAGTGCGTGTAGAAAGGGTGAGTGTCTAATATGTTGAAGAAATGAAGGGCTTTGGGGCCGTGGTTCCAGAGGCGTTTGAGAACTTTGTGGACTAAATGGGGAGTCCAATCGGCAAGAGTGTGGAAGTTTCGGGTTAAAGTTTCTGGATTGTCTGTTTCGAGGATTAATTTGGCGATAATTGTGGGATCAGTATACGGCGGAGGAGCGGTGGTGGAGTGGTGGAGGGAGGACGGTTTTGGATGAGCTTTGAGGAAGGGGACGAAGATTTTGGAAATATTTTCCCGCAGGCTCAACATTTTGACCCGTATACGGTATACCTGATGGTTTTAGTACTTCAAATGAAAAACATTTAAAAAATTGATCACCGAACTTTGTTAGCAGTTTCAAATTGGTCGTTCATCTTTAATCTCTTCCAACTAGATCACTTAACTATTTTTTATTCCAATCTTGTCATGCCATCAACATCCGTCTGTGCAATGACCGCATTTAGCTCAGTTTTGTAGAAACTAAAATTCATATTTTAATTTAAATCAAAATTAACAATTAGTTTAACCACATTTTTTATGGGATCCATAATTGTTCAACCACATATTTTATCAACTTTTATCGACATTTACTAAAAATCTATTTTTAATCCCCCATCATATAGAGGCTAACCCTCCATGAAATTCATTGGAGACTAGTTCAAATCGACAATGAAAACTACCGTGCTAAGGATAATCACTTTGACCCCTTTAAACCAAGAGGAGAAAAAAAGTGTGAATTTTGTGAGTACAGTGCTTGTGGAGTCAATAAACAACGACCACTAGATGAAAAGTTTTCTTTTTCGCCAGTACTTACTAGGAACTTTGGATGCCTACTGAATCCTTGGCAAAGCGAGTATTTTTATGAGGAATTTCTAGTTTTAGAAAATTACATCCTTGCCCCAAATTAACAAAACTTAATGCAATCTGGGGGAACTTGATCAAGTTAGAAGTTATATTCGAGGATCTTCTGAGAAATGACCATTGTAGGATTGAAAACATGGATATGTATGCCAATGTCCTCTATGCAAAGGAGTACTTCTCTGCCTTAAGCTATATTGGACAATGTATTATTGACTAACAAGTACATACCTGAGTCTTGTTACGTTGTTGGGAACTATTACAGCTTGAGGGCAGTACGAAAAGTCAGTTATGCATTTCAAGAGGGCACTGAAAATGAATAATTTATTTTTTTATCAGCTGGGAACCTTAAGGGTCATAAGCAAATGGAGATGAAGAACATGTCCTGTGGATAAAAATCCATGTGATCATCAAGCTTGGTGTGGGTTAGGACAAGCATATGAAATGATGGAAATGCCTTCCAATGATTTTCGGTTATGGATTGCCATGGCTCGTTATGAATTGAACAACTTCACATGCTCAAGGAAGTGATCAAATATTACAAAAGGGCAACAAATTGTAATGACGGCGAAGTAATTGCTCTACTTCATCTGGCAAAAACTGCATTGTGAACGTGGTTGTAATGAAGAGGCCGCATTTTATTAGATTAACGATTTAGACAGGATGGATGCTTATGATTTAAAAGGACCAAACATGGTTGGGGCTTTAAAGTTTCTTACCTAGCATTGTAAATCTATGAAGAGATTTTAGGAGGTCGATGTGTATTGTACTTCTCTCCTAAACTTACACCGGTCTAGTAAGTCATCTTATATTCTTTTATATAATTTACATGTAGAGTTGATACACTGATACATTATGACGCATATTTGCAACTAATAAGTGTATTTTATACACTTATTTGAGCTCTAAAATATCGACACTTCGTGGTTCTTTTAATGAAAATATAGCTTAATTAATTAAATAATGTGTTTTTAGGTGAAACTCAATGAATGGAAGTGAAATTAAAAGAAATAAGCGAAAAGAGTGAAAAATGGCAAGATCCGAAAGTTTGGGGGCTAAAGTGCAAATACTCAAAAGTCATGTCGAAGCTCACGATGAAGATTCGAGAATTCTAGAAGTCAAATGGATCCAACTAAAGATCAAAAGGAGTGACAACAAATCAATTTTCAACCGTACAAGGATGTCGAAAGTTTTAGTTGGAGATTGAGACCTATTTTTGGCATAGTAAAAGCTCGAATTGAAGAAGAGCTATTTCTAACAAAGTTGTAGTCCTTCGAGTTATCTTTCCAACATATCTTGAATCACCTCAATCGGACATCAAAAGGAAAAGTTATGACAAAAATACTGAAACAAATGCAAAGTGGACAGAAATTCGGTGCCCAAGTGCTACCTTTTCAGCGCTACACCATAGCTTGGAAACAGAAAATCAACAGAGATGTGGAGCTCAAGCGCTATCTGGGAAGAAGTCGCAGCGCTTAAACGCTGCCTTCTAGCGTTCAAGCGTTGCGCCGTAAAATCTAGGTTTTGTTTTTCTTGGGCTACAAAAAGCCCATGAATAAGTCTCCAACTTGGCCATGAATGTGAGGAACTATAAATAGACTTAATGGAGCATGAAATTAAGGGTTCCCACACATTGAAAAGAGAGTTCCACACTTTGTAATATTGAGAGAAAAACACAAGATCGAAGAGGAATGATTCAAGTTCAAATCAAGGATTGGAAGTGGAAGAAGATCTTGGTGCAAGAGGTGATTCTTTTCCATCTTTTTATCATTTAAATCCGGTGATATATTCGAATTTAGTTATTTATTTCATTGTTTTGATTGTGAGTAGCTAAATTCATTATTAGGGCAAATAATATAATCTATTGAGACTCTTAGTTCTTTAATTCATGAATTCTGAGTTTTATTCTTTCATGTGTTGATTTTATTATGATTGCAATGCATTGAATTACCCGATCAATAATTTGATGATATATTGAGTTTCTTACGAATTGAGAGGTGAATTTGAGACTTAAAACGTGTAATAAAATTCGGTAACGAGGTATAACGTGTAGAGATACCTATACTAAGTGTTGCGATTGTTATATGAATTCCTAGTGCCATAACTCGTTTAACTAAGGGTAATCCTCATAGAGATATGCAATTAAATTAGTTAAATAGGTTCAATGAGAACTCAAGAGGGGTAAATTGAATACCGTATGAGAATTCGACCAAACACTACGTTAGGCTAGAATCTTGAATTGAGAATTAAGGTGATCATTAGATGAAGTTATTTTGTCATAATACATCTTATATACATGAATCTTTGATCTATTTATATTTGTTATTTCAACATAATTTTCATTAGTTTTAAACATTTAGTTCATTTTAATATTCACAAATATCACAATCATTTATTTGTTTGTCTTTTATCAAATAGGAATTAGAAAAAGTAGATTAAGACTAAAATATAATCCTTGTGGGAACGATAATCCGGACTATTAGGTCAACTATATTACTTGTTACGATATCGTACACTTGCAATATAAAATACGCAACAGCAACATCAAGATTTAAGGTCGAATATTTTTTTCTCACTACCTGTTATGTCTCCCTACGCTGTTTATGTCTCCTTTTTTAGCATTATACTTTTATCTACAACTCTACTATGAGAGTTTGAACATTCCCTATTTGTATATAGTTGGCTTGTCATTATGATTTTTATTAAGTTAGACAAATCATAAATACAAGATTTGTGTATTTTTTCTCCATATTATAATAGAATCTCCATTCTTTGTAAATTATTTTATTCTTGTGATTAATTACTTCATATTGTGGCTTAATCTCATTTTTTCCAATAACTTGGTATTCGATTAATCCAGTATCATATGCTTTTCACAACAATTGGTATAAGATCTCTTGGTGTTGAAATTCTTGGGAAGATTGAGGATTTTTTTGTGTGATGACAACAATGAAGTATGATGTTCTGCTATTGGATTGTAATACAAAATTATCTTTAAGGTAGGTAAAAATGCGAGCAATACTCGCTCAAATGGATTTGGACGACTTGTTGTTGGGATTTGACAAGATGTCCGCAACTTGTACCATAGAGGAGAAATAACGGAGGGATCGTAAGGCACTATCTCAAATACATCTTCATCTTTCAAATAATATTCTTCAAGACATTTTGAAGGAAAAATCAATCGCTGCTTTGTGGTTAGAATTAGAGCAATTATGCATGACGAAGAGTCTTACTAGAAAATTGCATCTGAAGCAACGTCTATATTCTTATCGTATGATGAAGGTCATCTAGCTGCTTTTAAAGAAATCATCGCTAATTTGGAGACCTTGAAGGTCAAATATGATGAAGAAGACTTGAGATTGATTTTGTTGTGTTCATTGTCCGCCTCATACATGTCTTTTAGAGCCGTGATACTATATAGTCGTGATACTCTCACAATCGAAGAAATTTACAATGCAGCATATTCAAAGGAGAAGATGAATCATCTTGTAATAGTTGAGGATCATAAAGATGGTCTTATTGTTCGTGATGGTCGTTTAAGGGGCAAGTTAAAATCTAACTTCAAATTTTGTAATTATTGCACTTGGTAAATGATTTTCATAAGTTATATAATAAATCAAAGTCAATTGCAATTCAGAAATCAGAAATTTCAAGAGAAGCAAGTATTGCAGAAAATCCTAGCAACAATAGAGAACTTCTACTTATGTTTGACTACAACTCCAAACCTGGTAAGTGTTCAAATTTTGGATACAGCTTTCACTTTTCATATGTCATCGAATTGAGAATTGTTTTCAACATATAAAGAAGTCTTAAAAAGTGTTGTGATGATCGGTAATAACACATCTTGTCATATAGCTGGTGTTGATCGGTTCAAAATAAAGATGTTTAATGGGATGGTTATAATACTTGATGCAGTGAGACACATTCCAAATTTGAAGAAAAATCTTATCTCCTTAAGTACTCTTAATTTAAAAGGGTACATGTACAATATTGAATGTGGAGTTCTTAAAGTTATCAAAGGAGACTGTGTTGTACTAATGGGACATATAAGAGTCCATTTATATATTTACACAGTGATACATAATCTTTTAGTAATCAACATATTTTAAAGATTTAGGTGGACTTAGAGTTGGCTTTATACCGTCAGAGTCTAATTTGGGGTCTTCTTTTAAGAATACATCTTAATTGAATTTTGAATATATGTGTATATCTGTCTTGCCACCATTATTGATCGTGTCATCGTATTCAATTACAAGAAATAGACACATTTTTGCCATAAGGTTCCATATAGGCACAATTCTACCGATTTTGTTGATGATTTGAATGCGGTTAAGAGTGTTGATTCTAGTCAAGATCCTTATTTTGATGCATTCAGTTGTAATTTTGTTATAGGGCTTGTTTCAACCTTATTTGGTAGTCATTAGATCACTTACCCTTAGTTGTGGTAGCAGAGGTAGAGAATATTTCAAGTCAGAATTGTTTATGGAGAAGTTTGTTGTTTTTTATTGAAGAGTTCAAATTCATTCATTACAATGAATTTTTTCTACAAGTGAAGAGTTTTTGAGTGTTGTTGCAATACAATTCATGTCAAGGTGGAGATTGTAAAAATTTGGGCGTGACACAAATTCTTTGTTGAAGATAATTGAGAGTTTTAATTAAAATACACGTTAAGAAGAATTCTATTTGGAATGCTATTGTTGAATTCTATTCAAGTTTACTTGACAAATTCTAATTGAAGTTTTACTTGAAATCCCATTGAGAGTAGGAATTTGTGTTGACTTGAAGAAGACATTATGATGAAGAAAATTAAGAGTTTTGGAATAAAGGACTCGAGAGTGGCCGCCGCAGTGCCAGAAGCCACAACAATTTTGGCCCGGCTCTGTGGTGCCATGTATGGTACAGTGCTGCCTACCTACGTTGTTTTAGACTCCATTTTTTGGCATTCTGTGTCATCTATAACTCTTCTATAAGTGGTTTAACGTCTTCTATATATAGTTGGCACTTCATTATGATATTGATTAAGTTGGAAGAAGTTAGATAAATCATATACAACAAAATCTTTGTATTATTTCTCCACATTTTAATAAAATCTCCATTCTCTGCAAATTATTTTATTCTTGTATTTTTGCAATCAGTTACTTCGTATTTTGGCTTCATCTCATATTTTCTCCAACAATTTGATATTGGATTAATCCAGTCCGCTTTTCACAAAAGTTGAGGTGTGATTAATAATCGCAAATATGTATATGCATTACACTATAACAAAAATTTGAAACGAAACGGCAAACTTCATTGCATAGTTGTGTACACAACACAACTAAACCTATTGAGATAAAAAAAAACAATCCCTATGGGCAAACAAAAACTTCATTGAGGAAACTGATTAATCCAAACCAGACCACATGAGTAACATCAACACCACCAATGGGAGGAATCACCTTCCAAGTTTGAACTAGAAATGGCTCTGTTGGTGCATATGCAATCACGTACGGGATTTTTTCCACTGGAAGTTTAGGGTCCCAGGACATCACTATCCTCGATATAAACAGAAACCTAAATGCAGACATAAATGACCCCAGAATCCCAATTGCCAGTTTGGCTGTAGCCGGATCCAAATCCATCAACACCAAATTTTCTATAATTTCCGTTATAGAATGTAAATTGAAGGTAAAATTTCGAGAATTTCATGCCCGGAGCTCAAAAGGGATTGCGACTCTTAAACAACAAAATTTTGTAGATTTATGATTCTTAATTATGTTAAACGCACTTTGTTCTTTATAAGCTCGGCTAATGAGGATTGAATAAGATAAAATACATAATTTTATTTATTTATTAACTTACTATTTAATCTTATCTATCCGAATTTAGTATAATAGAAAATTAGATGACTTTAATTTTTGTTAACGAGTCGTTTAAACGACCAACCTAACCCGACCGATACTTGATTGGGTTGTGTTGAGTTAAATTTTGATCAAACGAATCATGTTGGGTTTGAGTTGAAGCAAAAATCGACCTAATCCAATCCATGCCCACTCCTAATTGTAATGTAAATGACAAAATCATGTTATAATTTCAAAACCGAGTGCAAAGGTTTGAAAAACTTGGTGTCGTTTTGAGATAAAGAATTTTAAGTGCGTGGAGTTTACGGATTTTGATATAACAATTAAAAAAACCTTAACTACTAGCTATAAGTCTGAAATTCAATGCACAAAATTCAATAGAAAGAACGATCAATGCACCTAAACGGTAAGAGTTATACTATGAATATATAACCCATAACATAAGAGTGTCCACGCAGTTTCCGTTATGGACACCATTATGGGAAATTCTGTGTGTACATAACATTTCCCAAACGGTAAACTATAAGTTTGGAATATATTGAAATTAGAAAAATGTTTAAAGATGACAATGCAACTTCTTCCATAGATGAGGAATAATTTCTGCAATTGTTCAGTCGCATATTTGTCCTTCGTCGTGCAATATCTCCTTCGGTAAATATTTCACCACGTGGACGTTACCCCTCGAGTACCAACTATTTACGTCCCTCCCACATACACACCTAAACGGAAAATAACGAAATAGAAGGGCAAAATTGTCACTCACTCCTCTATATATTGCTCAGTGGTAGTACAACACGCTTTTAGTGTCGTCCAAAGAGAAAGGCGTAGAGCGAACGAAGCAGAGAAGTTTTCGTCACCCACTCTCTCCCTTACACACTCTCTTTCTATATCTATCGCTTTCTCTCTCAAAATATATCGACGATCAAATTAGGGTTTTTCAATTTGTTTCGACTTCACGCAGTCATGATTTCCGATTCGATCGCCAATGCTTCCGTCCCCATGGCAACCTCTAACCCCAAAGATTTCGCCAAGAAAAAGAAGGTATTTATACGATTCTTGATTTTTTTACGTTTATAAACATATATTGTGTATGCGTCTGTTTTCTTTTTAAATTGTATGCTTCCATAAATTTCCAGATTTTTATTTATACTTGTATAAATTTTCAAGATTTTTAATTTAGACTTGTATAAATTTCGACAATTTCAATTTTTTATATTCTTGAATTTAGTATTGATTCTCAACGCTTTTGGTTGAAGTTGATTTTCCCTTCTATCAATTTCCAGTTTGTTTCTTTGTTAATTTTATGGGTAATTGAGTGGAATTTGCTGATTTTTAATGTATTTGAGTGTATATAATTTCTTAATAATTTATTTATATTTTTGGGAATTTTAGGCGAATCGGTCAGCCAAATTGAAGCAGTGCAAGCTTGATGCTCGCCGCGAGCAGTGGCTTTCTCAAGGTTAGTCAAAGATCTGTGTTCTGTAACATGCATTCACGCCGTATGTGTACATACTCATCTTTACTTATACAGTGAAGAATAAGGGTAACTGTAAGGAGGAATCAAATGGTGGAGGGATACATGGAGGATCATCAGTGAAATTGGAGAACAAGAGCATACTAGCCATGGATAAATTGGAGATTAAGCCAAGAGATGTGCAGGAGAATTATGAAGATGGATCGCAACTGAATCATTACAGTGATTCCGAGTCATCACCATCCACCAGCCACACCAGTAGCGACTTGGGCAATAGTGATTCCAGAACCAATTTTACTGGGAGCAGCAGCCGGAGCAGTAGTGCTAGTAGCAACGGATGTTGTTCTGGAAGTATGAGTGAGGAAGATGAAGGGGATGATGATGCCTGCTTGGATGATTGGGAGGCTGTGGCTGATGCCTTGGCTGCAACTGATGACAAGCAGCGACGACAAAACACTGAATCAGGATTGGATTCGTTGCCTTCAGAGAAAGATTTAAATGCTTCCCAGTCAGATTCTCAATCGAAGGTAAGAAACCAGTCAGCTTTTGCGCTTGATATTTCAAAGCCGGAGCCAGATAATGTGGGAATGGTTGCAGAAAGGGATCTGGTAAATTGCCAGGCATGGAGGCCTGATGATGCCTGTCGTCCTCATACCCTTCCCAACTTATCAAAGCAGTATAGTTTCCCAATGAACTCAGGGAGACATCTTGATTGTGAAGGCTCTGTTTGGGCATGTAAGAATGTCGGGCCCGTCCCTACATCGTGCCCAATATGCTATGAGGATTTTGACTTCACGGACTCCAGTTTTCTCCCTTGTTCATGTGGCTTCCGGCTCTGCCTTTTCTGTCACAAGAGGATTCTTGAGGAGGATGGCCGCTGTCCAGGTTGCAGGAAGCAGTATGATTCTGAAACTGTTGATGGAGAGGCAACACAGGACGGAGGCAGCTTGACATTTCGATTAGCTCGTTCTCGTAGCATGATCACACGGTCTTAGGAAGAGTTTGTTTCCCTTGATCGTATATGTTGGGTCCATCTTTTTCTCAGTGTGTCTTGCGTGTGTTCTTGTTGTAGACTCTAGTATCATAGTCATATATGTTGGTATAGAAGGGAGTTTTTGAAGCACAGATCTATTACTCTAATGGTTTTGGTCCATATATTTGTATGGTGCGTGTGCTGGAAGACTTGTTATGTGAATAGATGAGGTGGTATAGAAATTGAATACACCAAGTTTGGTGAAATGTTACTTTGTATCTGGATGAATTTAGTTTGGTTACTTGAAATGAAGTACAAACTCATAATGTGGAGAAATTTCTTAAAAGTTCTATCATTTTCCTTTTGACATATTCTCTACTACATGTGTGTTCTCATCTTTTTCTTGTGCTCTATGTTAGCCATACATTAAAAGAGTTGAAGGCGAAATTTCCTGAGCTTCTTATTTTTTGCGTTATGATATTTAGATTTTGATACTTCTGCATGTTTGTCGCGAAGATTCAGAAGACAAGGCACAATCACAATTATTGAAGAGTTTTATTTTTCCACGTAGAACATGAAAATTCTTGAATTATGAAAAAGATGCTTATGATTCAAGTTGTTCATTTTGAATTTTGTTTCTATGAAGCAATCAACTGACGTCTTTCAGCTAGTTTTTACTGACTTGTGAGGAGTAAAAGTAGTAGTTTGTGGTTAATGTTTGCAATGTAGTTCTTGGTTTAATTTTACTTTATTTTTCTTTTCAGTTTCTTCTTTTTGCATTTCTACTTGCTTGATTTTCTGCTTCAAGATAGCATTGGTACTGTGTAGTAGTGTTATTACTCACTTCTGTTTCCTTGATGTTGCCTGGTGTCTGATTTAATTGGTTTGTGAAAACCTTAGTGAACCAGACTACCTGAGTGTTACGAGAACAAGGACCATGCAGCCATGTGAGTTACAATTAATTATATTATTAAGCGCATGTTTGAGCCACCTTTATTTTTGCCCAAAATGCAGTTTGGAATAGTAATTTGTTAGTGAATATGTAGTTAAAAAATAAGGAGAACTTTTAGATTTGCGTGTAATATTAGTTCATTGAAGAATGTGGTAGAAAATGAGAGAAGAATGTATTTTGGAAATAATGGGTACCAAACAACGGCTAAGCAAATCAAACTATGGTGTTCGAATAGAAGGACGTGAAAGTAACCATTTTCTTGGCATGGGATGCCAGGGTAACAAAATGAATATTAGCAGGCTTTAGAGTGGGTGTAAGATCTTCTTGTTATCTAGTTCTTAAACCCCTTGATTATTTACATTTTGGGGGTTAATTACCTCAATAGCCACTGAACTTTACCAAAAGTTTCCACCGAGTCGCTGAACTTTGCAAAAGATTTCTACGGGGTCACTGAACTTTGCAAAAAGTTTCCCAGATAGTCACTAGGTTCAGTAACCATCTGGGAAACGTTTTGCAATGTTTAGTGACCAATGAGGTGATTTTTAAAGTTCACTGACCAATGAAGTGATTTTTCGAAAGTTCAGTGACTAACCACGTAGTTTTTAAAGTTCAGTAACCTGGTTGAAGCTTTGGCCAAAGTTCAGTGACTATTGAGGTAATTAACCCTACATTTTGGCAACTGTCTGCAGAAACATTTTGACCGTAGGATCTTGCTATTTAAAATGAAGTTAGTAATTAATGCTTAAGCTGTTGAGGAGTTGAAGTTGTGGGATGAGAAGGCAGAGCTTCGAAAAGGGAGTTGTAGGTGGAGAAGAAAAGAACTGTGAGTTTACGTGGCGAAGTGTAGATGACCAAAGACATTTCATTCTTCATGAAATTAGTATGTCACATTTGCGCTGTATGACATTGTAATTGCGTGCAATTGAATATGCATTGCAATGGTGGTTATTTGAAAGGTCCTTGTATTAATATTTGAAAGACGAGAATCCTGAGGGGTAACTCAATTGGTCAGAACTTGGGTTTGCTCCCCAATGGTCATTAGTTCGAGTCCCCCAGGGTCACTGAGGTGAGAAACGGCTATAAACTTCAGGGCCCTGTGGAATTAGTCGAGGTGCGTGCAAGCTGGCCCGGACATCCACGGTTATCAAAAAAAATAAAAATTTGAAAGACAAGACATTGTGCAAAGCATTTCATCCTTCCTGAAGTAGACCCTGCTTTTACATTTCTTTATTTGTAAGAAAATGAAATATACCATTTAATACGTATAGGAAACAACTGAACTAAGGAACAGATGTTTCAAATACTGATGATTAACAAAACATATCTAAAAATGTTGATGAAACAGGTTTGTTTCCTATATCATAAAGTCCCATTTTGTAAGCATGTTAGTTTACTAGAGTGGGTGCACTTTCAATTTGACATGGCCCCCAATGTTACTTAAGCCTTATTCCTATGGTGTCAATGAAGCAAATTCTTAGCTGGGAAACAAGAAGAACTAGCTTCTACAGTATGTGTCACTTCTTGAGGCATGCGCACTAGCAGATTTTCATCTTCTAATAGCTCAGGGCATTTTGGACCGCCCTGATCTTAAGCGAGCAAGGACTTGGCCTTTCTCAACATTAGCGTGGGACAAAGGTGTTCTTATAATTTCCTTTTTAAACAGCATTTTACATTCAATTTACTTCACCTTTATTCTGGGGGTCATAAATGTTTTTTACATTTTATGGACAGTTATCTAACCTATAAATGTTTTCCCTTTATTGGTTTTAATCTTCTTGGAAATACTATTAAAAAAACCATCCGAACCAATAGAACTGAACTTTTATGATAGTCAGATGAAACATGATAAATATGATAATTGTAAATTGAAGGATCCGTGCCAATAAATCATAAGTTGAAAAACCTCCAAGTGTAGCTCTCTCACTTCCTAATTTCATTGACATTTATTACTTTGTAGGCTACCTTTACTGCAGCTGCTCTGGGCTTGATATGGTTACCTAGTGAAACGTCAAGATGCGTAGAAGAGGAAATGGGAGGAACTTAAGTACATAGCTTGTGCTTGCCTTAAACCCTGGCTGACTGCTTAAGATTTTGTTGATTCAACCTACTGTACGACTGTCAGATATAATGTGTTGTGATATAGAGCTACCTTGCTTGTTGTTCAGTTGTATAGAAGCTAAATGCCACATTGTTCGACTTAGTAGTGTGTGTAAGTGTCTCTGATTTAAGTTAAACCATGTGATTTGGATGGAACTGTGTTGATAGGATTCAGCTGGTGTGGCAGTATTTTTGTTGGACTTAATTGATCGTCAATTCATCATGGGCATTGAGGTGCACTTCATCCAGGTTGCATTATCTTGTACTTCTATTTTATAATCATTTGATTGAATGGACTAACAATAACCAGTATAAGACCAGATGTACGTAAACTGTTTTGGTTTGAAGTATTTCTTGCCACTCCCCAATTATTTTCCTAAAATGCCGAACATATTTGTCACCGACCTGGCATTATGAAATATTAGATATTTACATTTATATTAGCTTAAAATAATGTCTCATTTTTGGGCTATTTTGACCGAAGTAGTGAAATACATCCATATATACTTTTGACATTGGTCTTTTTGTTTGGAATTACAGTGGAGGCTATATTGGGCTCTAGTGGAATGTTCATCTTGCATTTTACAGTGAATCACTTCTCAAATGATTTTGGGCTATGGTGTTTGAAAAATCTAATAGTGGGTTTATAGTCGTCATTCCTTTAGTGCATTGACAGCAAGACAAGAATATCTCAGAAATGATCTTCCACCTACTGCTCATGTGATAGATGGTTTTTATATTATGTTTATGTTGTTATTGGAGTTCAATTCTTGTTTTTTGCTCATTTAGAGAATCTCATCCTCAAATGATATGCTACTTTCTTAGGAGAATATAAGAAGCAAAAGGTATAACTTAGAATTTGCCATGTCCATGAGTGTGGTCTCCTTGCGAATTTTCTTTCTTGTGATCATGTGAAATGTTACTTCATTGCTTTCATCAATAAAAACACAAAGCTGAAAATTGTTTTCTGTTTTAAGCTTTTTAGACCTAGCTATGGTTTTTTCTTTTTCTTTTCTTTTTTTTTCCTTCTAGGATTGACGGTTCAGTTTTATTGTTTTTGTACATTTAGCTAATTCGAGGGTATTATACAAATTTGTTAAATTTAGGTTGTTGCTGTAACTTGAGTTGGAGAATTTTATTTCCAGTCTCGTGCTTTTTTATGCTTATTAGGAGCTACATTGAGTTTATTGGAATTATTCTGACGTCACTTGAGTACTGAATTGCTAGTTGGGAGTTGGAGATTCCTTGAAGGATAAGTGCTCGTGATTATTTATTGATTCTTTGCAGAGCTTTTGAAGTCCTAATTGCATTGGGTTATGCTGTCTAATCCAATAATGGATGGCCATGAGATTTAGCAGTGTATTTTAGTTCTTCTTGCACTCTTCTTTGACTTTCAGAAAGTTAGACAAGCACTAAGCCCTTGAAAATAGTTTCTTTGATATTTCACATGCTAAATCATTTAAGTGATTCTTAGTCTGCACAAGTTTTTTTACACATTCTAACACAAGTGTTAGAACTTTAGTATTTTCCGTCAATGTTTGTGGAAGAAGATCTCCACACTTGGTCCTACATCATTTGAGTTAAAACTTCTTGTGCCTGTAATTGAAATTTGAGGACATCACGTTCCTGTTAAACCTAGATGACGGCAGGAGATTGCTGCATGATAAAACATCATTGTCTTGGCATGAATTGAATCAGCAGTTTCTTGTGTATATGCTCATCTTCAATCTTCTGTCTTCTCATATATGATTTTGGTCTATTAATAATTGGATTCACAATGCTAATGGATCTTTTCATCATACTCTGCTATCCAAATAATCCATTCGGTACCCAGGATCTCATTGTAACTGGTTTTTGGGAATATAATGGATATTCTAGGATTCTTAAAAAAAAGTAGTTTTCTTCCGGAAGTATATGAATAGTTATTCATTCCTCACATACTGTGATTATTAAAAATTGCAGATCTATTCACTCTGTCATTAACTGGAGATGGATATGGTTCATCATAAGGGTTTTTTCTTTTTCTGTTGATTCCTCGGAACTAGTTGGATGAATAATTACCTTGTTGCACGACTCTTCTTTACAATTGGCTGTTTTTGCACGAATTGGTATTTCATCAATCTTATTGATTAAAGCAACTATTGTATTTGATTCTCCTTATGGTTATATTTCAAGTTATGGCATATACTCTCTTTATATACATGGCCTGCAAACATAAAATGCATCAACATGTTAAATAGCAATGCCAAATATTCAACGAATTTTAATGACTCGATGATTTTGATGTTATATATTAAGAGAACATAGGAAAACTTACAACTGTTACAAAAATGTTGAAAGTTCTCTTTCACGGTGTTTGTTTTGGATTCTTTGAATTTGTCTTTTGAGGATTGCCTGTCCTCTCATTGAGTGTATCAGAAGAATTTATCTTTCTGTCTGGCCAAGAGTTCCTTTGTCTAATCCGTATGTGAACATTGTGTATACGCTCATCTTCAATCTTCAATGTCTTCTCAGATCTGATGTAGTGCACTATCTTGAATATTAATGGTTGGAAAGCAAGTTTCCTGCACTTAATCCGACAATAATTAGAGATTAAGAAATATACTATTAAAATCAAGACGAAAAGTTTAGTCATGAACAACGAGCAGATAAAACCTGTCATATTGATTGATATGCCGTCCTTCTCCTTCCCATGCATGGATCCATATTTTAACATAAACTTACTCCATTGTTGTGATGCTCATTCTCTCATACTGTAGCTTACAGTATATCTCCCCGTGTTTCCAAGTATGGATAATCTGCTTCTATCTTTCTATCTTTCTACCTCTCCATGCCTTAATGTTTGTGCATGTGTTTTTGTCAATTTGTACACGAGCGCATTTGCGGAGACTGAAAGCTTGCGAAATGGTAAGAATGCATTAGACACAACTTGCCACTTTGTTGATTGTTTTGGCCCCATTTCGCCTTACCAACCCCAGGGAAACTCCGAATATAGTTCTAGATCGTTTGTGTCTTTCTCGTGGAGGGAACAGAAGAACAGGGGGACCCAGCCGACAAGCCCAGGGCCTAAGGTGAGCTTTATTTATTGCCACTTTGTTGATTTTGTGTGTATATATCTTCTTGTGCAATTATGTATCTACTTGATGGCTTTCCCCTGCCTCTGGTTGTGTTTTTACCTCTTTAGTACATCTAATCATCTTCACCAAACATGTCGTAGATATGTCGGTTGCTCATTGTTTCCCCTGCCTTTTGTTTGGCTTTTCATACAGATAAACCTGAGACTACAGAGGACACGGATTCATGTGCAAGAAGCCTCCATGAATCCTTACCTCATTTCTTGACACAAACTCTTTTAGCAGTTACAATCAACTTATCAAATCATTGTTACCATTTAGTATTTACAATCAACTTAGCAATTCTCGAAAGCATGCAATTGATATTCGTCTCTCACATCACACGTGCATATTGCAGTTTCAATTTTCCAGAAAATTAAATCACCATTCATGAGCCCTTTCATGCATTCTAATGGAAAACAAATAATGTGACTAAACTCACTAGATTTCTCGTCTCATTTTGTTTAGTTAAATCATTTTCTTGTATCAACTTCCAAGAACAATTCGGCTTATATCAAGAAGAAAATAAATTTCAATTTTGTATTATTACCTAATTGTGTTAAAATTGTTCTAAAAATGTATCTGTCCCTTGTATATGAAATTTTCTCCTTTTTGTATATGTAATCTAGTTCCTCAATCTCAATAATAAAACTGAGTTCTTTTTTTTCTTTGTTAGCGGAATTTCGATAATTTCGCCTTTTTGTAATAAGTGTTGATTTATATATTTTCTTTCATTTGAATTTTATGAATATTCTTTACGACAGTTCTGATTTATGAGATTTACGATAAAATTTGTTGTTTTTATTATTTGAAATTCATTTGTTTTTTAAATGGTGATCAAGTGCATCAAGATATTGTTCTGTAGCCTTCTACATATCTTGATGGGTTGTCATGGTCTCAGTTTAATAATTTGTATTAGCATTGTATTATTTTATAGAATTGTATGAAGCGCACATTCATTACTGTTATCTTTACTCAAAACGAGGTAAAATATTGGAAGACTAATTGTCAAATTATTGTCATAAATTATTTGGAAAAAAAAAAAGGCAACTTAAGTTTCAAAAATAAAATAAATTTTAAATGAAATAAAAGTTATATATTTGATCTCTTGTAATTATTCTACAAAAGGTCCACCTTGGACTTTTCCTCCAAGACTTTCAAATTTAGTGAGTCACCTCTTGTTTGAATGTTACTTTTAAGTGAAACATGTCACATGGTTAGAATAGCTTAGATAAGCCGTTTAGCCTCTGTTTGACAACCATTAAAAAAGGGTTTTTAGGAAAAATTAGTTTTAGAATAGTGATTTTTTTGAAAAATGTGAGATTAAAAGGTAAAAAAAAAAATTTGAATTTATGCGTAGAATATTGTGAAAATGTGTGGTAAAAAATAGATTTAAAAAAAAAAAATGATGGATTGTCAAACAGTGGCTTAATCTATAAATCGAACTATGTGATGGGATGGAGGAGATACAGTCAGCTTTTCTTTTTTGACGCGGCTGGTCAGATTGGGACACGCAGGAGGACTTTGAAAAGTCTGGTCAATTACGAAGTTATTTTAATATGCTATCAAAATTATATATTTTCTTGTAATTTCCAGTGAAGAACTAGCTAATTCACCTCAAAATTTTGTTTTAATTTTAGCTTTTAAATAATTTTTATATCGTTTTTACTTCGACCTTTGATCCTGAACTATTTATTTTTTATGAATCAACGTTCGAGTCAACTTTTGAAAATTAAAACATTAACAAAATTGACGAGTCAAACCTTGTATACCCACCCAAATTCACCCACGTAACAATATTAATAAGACGACAAGTCGAATGTAGTGGAAAATAGATTTGCAAAGATTTATCTGTCTGTGTCTCTTGCCATTTAGCTTAGATACTCGATATCTATTTTTGTCTATATATCTTAAGAGTCTTTCCCACCTGTATATGAATAAAAACTTTTGAAGTCTATTATCAAGCCTGCCCTGTAGAGGAAAATGGATATGGATCAAGAAATGGGAAGCGGTTCTTCTTCTTCTTCACCATCAAGTGGTGCTGCACCAAATCTGCATGTTCTTGCAGTGGATGATAGCCATGTGGATAGGAAGGTCATTGAGAAGTTGCTCAAGATTTCTTGCTGTAAAGGTATAATCTTCATGAACTCGAGCATATTAATTTATTGAGCGTGTGTTTTAATCAAGTCTCAAAATCGAGTTTCTTAGTTGATTTGAATGGTGGTTTGCACTTTGCAGTGACCGCTGTGGAAAGTGGGAGGAGGGCTCTGCAATATCTGGGCTTGAGTGGAGACAAAAGCCCTGTTGAATTTGATGTAAGAATTGAATTGAAGTTTTCTCATGTTAAGAAAATTTCTGGTTTTGTTTTGTTGGATTAATGAATTAGCTTCACATTCAAGTAGTTTGTTTGAATATCAAGAAAATTCATTTTATTGCTGCTAGAGAAGTAGTGTGTAAAATTTGATTTCATCTGAAATAATGAATAATTAATCAAGTTTTGCATCGATTTTCAGGGATTGAAGGTTAATCTTATAATGACAGATTATTCTATGCCTGGGATGACTGGATACGAACTTCTTAAAGAGATTAAGGTTGGTGTTTTGGCTTATACACCTCATAAGGAGTTGATCCTATTTGTCATGATTGGTATGCTGGACTGACGTTATTGTATAAGATTAAAGAAAACAGACTCTGAGAGAGGATTTTCTATTAGCATCCGTTCGATTGCAAGAGTGAAATTTAGGTAGAAAAAAAATAAATTTCAGGGAATTGAATTGCCTATAATTATTTTCCTGAGAATTGTCAATCAATTATATTTGATTAGTATATTTTCGACGTGGAAAATATTGAAATTTTGGATTTTGGTTGTTCGTTTGACTTTGTTTCACATGGAAGTTGTCCATAAAATGGATAGAATTTGTTACAATTGGGGATAAAATTTGTTTTCACTGCAAAAAAAAAAAAAAAAAAAAATAATAATAATAATAATAATATAAAAAAAAAAGTAAACTGGAAAACCACCCACCAAATTGGTGGGAATTGATTTTCCTCAAAAACCGTGGAATTGGAACCGTGTGAGCCAAAACCAAAAAAATGAATTGTAAAGAAAATTTTCCCAATCAAACATGCATTTTGATGGAAGATGGAATTTCATTTCCAAGTTCCACGGAAATGATGCAAAATCAAACAGGGCCTTATTGTATTACCAAAAGTGTTACGTGCCAATTTATGGTTGTTTGGTTCTTGACGAACTTGGCGAATTAAGATGAAAAAAAAAAATTAAAAGTGGGATAAGATTTGGTTAAGTGGAGCTCGACTTTCTTTATCTTGTTCTATGAGAAATTTAGGATATTGGTGAAACTCAAATTGCATTTTTGCAATCAAAATCGATCCTAATTAATCGCTCTTCTTTGATGATTTTATGCTGTCAGATAAGTATGTTTAAATATTTATTTCACATTTGAGCAGGGTTCCTCAAGGTTAAGAGAAATACCAGTGGTGATAATGTCATCGGAAAACATTTTGGGTCGAATTGATAGGTATTTTCTAACCACATTTGCATATATAATAATTGGATGAAACCATCTTTATCTGCATATATTCGTCAACTTTTATGCATGTTTACGCATTAAAAAACACGATAAAGGATAAGATTTTAACGACTTCTCTTAATCATTCTCTTAATCATATGGTCTTGTGCAGTCCAGCATACCATATATGCCATTTGAGTTTGTGTTTTTAGTTTTTACCCTTGATCAATATCAGATTCCAAGTGCATAATAAAGTTGCACAATGGCTACTGATTAGTTAAACCTACAGTCTTAACGAAAAAGGGGATAATAAACAAGAAAAGATTGAAATACACGCCGGTAGTTCCTGTGTAACATCTCGAGGAACATCAACATTTTGGTTTGGACTTTGATAAATCTGTTCATCGACATGGCAAAAGCTTGGTATTTCAACTCTCTGATATCATAAATTCCTTTCATCGTACAGGTGTATGGAGGAAGGTGCTAAAGAGTTTCTTGTAAAACCAGTTAAGCTATCGGATGTGAGGAGATTGACAGATTTCATACTAAGAGGTGACGAGGATCATCAAAAGGTGGGATCCCGTAAGAGAAAACTTTGGGACGTTTCACGATCATGGTTTTCCACCTCTTGCCAGTGATTCGTCGCCCAATATGTACCACAGCAATCTCTTTTGAATTGTCCACGATTGTACATTGCATAAGACCAGATTTTTACACTTTCGCTGTCATTTTTTTTTTTTCCCCAAATTCGACTGTATATGCTTAAAAGCTACTTCTACTTGAAATCATATGATTTTTACTCCAAAAAGAATAGACAGGTTACAAATAGATTGGAAGGGAAGATGTTCATGGTATGATTGTTCTTTTTCGCTAAATTTACCAATAAATACAGGATTTTGCCTTTTCGTGTCATCTTTCTTGATATATTCCTTTGCCCTTCAATTTTTC
Organism: Fraxinus excelsior; assembly: GCA_019097785.1. Lineage (NCBI taxonomy): Eukaryota > Viridiplantae > Streptophyta > Magnoliopsida > Lamiales > Oleaceae > Fraxinus > Fraxinus excelsior. The sequence goes on from CM032632.1 coordinate 33,393,105, forward strand.
GAGAGTCAAAAAGATCGTATTTAGAGCAATGGAAGATAAGAGCAAAATATATATATTGATTCTAGAACATCAGATTATCTGTTCTATTTTGATATATTTCTATTAATAGAAGAAACAACTTTTTGGATTGGATGAGGAGAAGAAATCGTAGTAGTCATGAAATTTGGAAATTATATTTATTAAAATTGTATCATTTGCCTGGAAAATTCAAAATAGTATATGAAGTCGTTTCTTGTGTTCTTAGAAATTGCTCCAAAAGGTGATTAAGATATGTTTTGCATATTTCTAAGCACGTTTAATTTATAAACATAAAGCGATCCCAATAGAACGAGTTAAAAAAACGGAGAGTAGACTAAAACTAACAGGGCTATCAGCATTCAGATGAAATATATTGGAATGCAAGACAAAAGAACATAAATACAACTAGTGAACTTCAAGAACTAATAAGCATTCAGATGAAATATAATTAGCATATCTCCGAGTATATGAAATCAGTTACATCCAGTTTTCGATTATACGTGTAGATCTATGTATGTGTGTATGTATGAGAATCAGTGGCTGCTCCGTTGCCCGCTCGACAATTCGTTACAGCCTGTGTCCGTGAAACTGGAAAAGATCTTCACTTCGAATAACTTCCGATGTTTAAAGTAACACCGTTATTTCTTGAGCCTCTATTGAGTAGATAGAGATCGGAAAGGTATCTTTGACAACCCCTACTATCATATGGAAACAGCTTCAACTAAATGCTCTCCGATATTCATCGCTCAAAACTGCATGACCACTACTAGTGGTAGTATGTGTTGTTCTTATTAACTGGAACATCCTTGCATAGTACAGAACGAACTTCAATAATAGACCTAGGTGGCTCGAGGTCTTTTTCTTGAAGCGAGTTTCCAAGTAACTGTTGCATCTGTGATGCAAACGTATCATCCAAAATCTGAAAGTCCAGAGGCAACAAGAATTATAAAACACCTCGATCTGGAAACTAACAGTGCTCTACAAGATGGAACATTGAGGATATGTTCGCTACACATGCATTGAAAAATTCTATAAATAAAATTTTAACTTCATTTTCTTCTTTCATTCGTTCCAATACTGTCCATCCCAACTTAGGAAACATGCCATTAATGTAATAGATTCACGTGAAAACTTTAATGTTACAGCTCGAAAAACATTATTCGGGTAACATCAATTTCCTTGTGAAATAAACCCACCAACATTATAATATCAGATGAAAAAAATTGGCAATAATGAGATGTACTTACAGATACAGCAATTCTTGAACCCTTGTACCATGCTTTGTTCTCTTTCCTTTCCTCCAAGAAACTTTGAACATCCTGCAGCAGAGCATAGAATAAACGTAGGTAAGCTAAGAGTAGGCTCCAAATATATATATATATATAGCAGGACTTGTAAATAAAACCATATTAAGGAGTGAGATTTTCTTATGAATCTTGAATACTTTACCTTTCCCATCCTGTCCCAATAACCTCGGCAAGTTGCAACAAACACATGAGACTCTAAGATCGTATGAAGATGATTGATTGTTTTTATGAGTTGGTCCCTCAAAGGTTGCATTCTGCATTTAACATCAGATTCAGCCACAGCTTTCTTAGAATCCAGCAAAATTTTCTTCAATTTGGTACTTCCCTGTAATCTTGTCTGTGGCAAAGGATAAGAAAAATTCAACAAAATATTTGAAAGCAAAAACAAAATTGTAGAAGAAACTTCGTTTTCTTGATGGGTGATCAAACTTCAACTTTCTTCCTGTCGAGCATAATGATACATTTTTTTTCCTTGTATACTAGATGTATCTCTATCAATAGTAGTTATCAATGCATCAATCAAAAGATATGTTGAATGCTTTTCTGTGGTGATGATCTAATGTACAAATAAATTTTGGGGAACAATATTATCAAACTCAAGATAATTCATGCGAGATGGTACTCACATTTTCTACAAGCTTTTCAACGACTGCTTGCAAATAATTCCGGAACTTTGATCTGAGCATCACAATAATTTCACTTAGACGCTCTCCAGGGGGAGCGTGACTCCTATCGGGGATACAGGAACCCCGTGACTTCAGTTTATGTTCAATTTTGGGACAAAGCACGTCAACCATTCTCTTCATAGAATTCAAAAGAATGCCAAGCTGAAATGAGCAAAAAAATTCAGTTAAAAATGGATATGCACTAAAGTTATTAGTAAAATTAAACATTTACTCACCTCATTAGGCACTACGTAAGGGCATGTGGACCGTTTAGTGAACTCTTGGACATATTTTAAAGCAGATTTCCTGGCTGTAGTTTTTTCCTTCAACGGTGCTAAGACATCTGCATATTGCTTTTCTAGGGCATCCAGAATTGCCTTCTCAATATCGGCAATGGCCTATTTCAGATAAAACAAATAGTAGATCAACAGATGAAAATGCAAGATGCCTCTTTAATAAATCTAACCAGTAAAACAGTGCCTAATAAATAATAATTAGTAGAACAAATCACCATGAAAGTGTCCTGTCTAATAGGGCTATTTCTCCCTTTCCCATCTGTTCAAATTACTTTGGAACGTACACTCAAACCCGAGGTAAAAATTGTCAGATATAAGTTTTAACGTCAGTAACATTTGTTGGCAAAACCAGATGAATAATACACATCAACAATATGTGAACACCAACCATGCATGATATCTTCCACGAAATTAGATCACCCTCAAGTTGAATTACTATATTTATAAATTTTCAAGGACAAGAAATTAGGAGAGGCATACATTTTCCAAAACACAAGTGTACTCCGGCCAGCGACATATGATGACATCATAGTCGTTCAAAGTTTCACTGAGGCGATCATACATGTCATCAATAAAGGGGGTCGTTAGATGTTGTGTTGTAACCCCGGACCATTTAACCTGCACGTTAATAACATTAATTAAGCATCAATGTCATTGATAAGATGTGGAAACTTCTGCTAAGCTTCAGGTTAGTTGAAGTTTATTTACTTAAGCAATATGAAGAAAACTGCTAAAGGATAAGTTTCAGAGCATTTCATGTGTTTGTGATGGACACACAGACTGCACATGCTCAAGCACGCATCTATGTAATGTACCTTGTCCAATTTACAAGACTCAAGCAGGGAGAGGCGCTTATCCTGTATCCAGAGGATAATATACAAATGGAACAATTCTTTTGCATCAACCCCTCCTTTAACTGGCCTGAGAAACAAGGGTTCAGTCATATACACCACTAATTTGTGTGACAGAACCAGTAACAAAGATTAATCATGAGAATGTAAATACTTGATATTCCAGGTGGTGAGATCCTTTTGAAAGTCTGCAGTTGCAACAAGAAGTTCTGTAACATATGATGCAGGACCTGGTGGAGGGCATGCAACAAGGAAGGCACGTAACCTACTGCAAAGTTCTGTACTGTAAACAGCCGAGGAAAGGTTTGGCAGGTCTATAAAACTGCAAAGAAGAAAAGCATACCAGCACATTAAAATTAAGAATATGAGAACAAAATCCAGCAATATCCTCACAAATATTTATGTAGTTAATGAAAGTGAATAGTTTGGCTATGCATGCAACAATATAATAACATTATTTTGTTAGCATGATAAAGTGGGTGCATCTGTCAGAGCCACGCACCCCATTAGCGTGCATAAACATAAATATACATATAAATAGAGAAAGAAGCCCTCCAATTATCATTACTTTATTAGAAAATTTTGCTTGTCACTGAAGCACTGGACCTTTCACTCAAGCCACAGACTTCTTAAAGTAATATTATTGACTACTAAGCAAGAACATAGGTGGTGATTGCTATCAGAAGCAAAATCTCATAAATAGGGCAAAAAAATTGACGTATTAATAACATCTCAGACTCTATATCATAACGTTCACAAAAAAATTTATTACCTAAGACCAGATTTTGATCCCTCGACAGAGAAAAAAAAGTTGAAAAAGAAAAGAAAATTCTACAGCTCCTAGGACTTGAGAATCAGATTTCAAGTTTTACTTTGATGAAGAGCAATATCATTTACGCATGTGTAGATGGAGCACAAAAAGACATTGGTTAGTTGACAATATATGGTCTGCAGCTGCAGTTGTACAAAGTACCTATAACACAAATAAAGAGACATACTAAGAAATGAAGAGAGTAGAAAAGAGTACAGTTCCAATATTAATTATCCAAGTTTTACTTTGTAATGGTTTTATTTTTTTTTATTTTTATGGTATTCTTTCACTTTCTTAGCGCTTGTTTAGATTTGTTTATAAGTTGCTCAAATTATAGTGATAGAATTGAGTGGTGGATAAGTGAGTAATAGTTGTGGATCCTAAGACGTGTGGACAAAATTATTTTTTGACTTTAACCTTTAAATTTGTACTTATAATCAAATCCAAACATACACTTAAAATAATGCATCGGAGACCCTAGTTGACTAGGCAATGAAACATGACGGTGATACCCACGCATCACCTAAGTGTTTTAAGAACTATAGATTAATGTGCCGATGCCGACAAATTCAACATGTTTGTACTTAACTAAGTCTCACACATGCAAAAGGTTAATAAATAATAAGTAAACATCATCGTCACATATAACAAAATGACTTTCAACCCTTAATTCTTCTGCAAATAAGCATGATCTTGGTATGATGCGAGTTTTCCTTTGTCTACCTTATTTTAAATAGTATATTTTTCCAGTGATTGACATGTTACAAATTTTACTTGGCTAAGTTTAATTATTTTAGTTGAAATTTTAAATTGCATCTATGTAATGAAGAATATTAATGTCAAACGTACAAATGTTGTAATTGAATATAACCACTTTGTAAAGTCGTGAATATTAAAAATACAAGAAATATTATGATAAAACATACCTGGGAAGGATATTCTGGTTGTGGATCTCTATATCTGTGAAAATTTCATTTCTGATATTCGAGCAATTAGATTTCATTTTCTGATAAGCAGTGGAAACAGTAACAGCGTCCATCAACACGCTGTCATTATTGCCACTAACATATTCATCTGTCTCGCTCAAGTGTTTTCGTGCTCTTTTCTTTGCAGCGGCCTGTAAAGGAAAATAATCAATAAATGATAAAATAATTAAAATTGATTCCATAAATATGTCAATTCTTTGCACCTGGAAGTAACTATATAGTTTCGTCTGTGCCTCGGGAGCTAATATATCATGAAGAAGTGAATATAGTTTAACAGCAGGCTCTAGCACCGGTGCTGCAACTCCAGTAGCAGACGTGAAAACATCCAGAATCCCTGATGATGATGACTCATCCAAGGACTTATAGTTTTCAAAAACAAGAGAGAAGATTGGTTCAATTTGGTCTTCAATATCCTTCAGAATTCGGTTCTGAAATAAAATGGGATTCAGCTTAAACACCGACATTTAACATGGGAAAAAATTAACACTCCAATCATGAATGCAGAAAAGCAATATAAATGACTCGAGAATTTGTTTCTATGCTCACCTCTTGATGACTTAGTGAACTCTTACAGTGGCCCTTCATCACTACAGGCAACAATAAATCGTATACCAGTGTAAGACAGTAAGCTGTTGGTGTTGCCACTTCCATGACATAGGAAAGGTACCTGGAACAATTCAATGTTCAAGAAATAATGAACCTCATTGATGTAACAGTCGTATGGATGAAAAGGATAAAGAAGTTATATATATGGCACAACTTTATTATATGGTATGGAAACAAAATAATAAAAGTATAAGCATCTGTTTACCTCAGCTTGGTGTATGCATGAGAAACCCCATAATACGATGCAAACTCAGTGAGTAACCACTTCCACGGGCCATGCAACAACAAATTTCGTTGGTGGAAATCCTGTATTTTCATTGCAACCTCCAATACCAGATCATATGCCACAGTTTCTGCAATGGAGCCGCACTATTAAAAGAACACAAAATGTCAAACATCAAATTCAAGACCACCAAGATAGTACTACATCATATTCTCAAAATAAATTATCAACTTTTTCTATATCATCTGATTCAGATCTCAGAGAGACCTTCAAATGCAAGATTTAAATAAAAGGGAATATTCTGGCTAGGGTCCCCAACCTCCCGTGACAATGAGGTCCCAAACCTTCAAAATTTGTGGCAATCCAGGTTCTAACCTTTCAAAACTGAGTGAGCATGGTCCTTACGGAACTGCTAGTTTGACCATTAAAAAGTCATGTTTTTCTTAATAGGACCAAAATCGAGCATAACAACCCCAATCCTCAGAAAGAAATCTAACATCTCACCCTTTCAATTTCCATTTATACTCATTCTTCTTTTACTTATTTACTTCTCATCTTTTATTTCTTTATATCTTTTATTTTTATTTATTTTTTTATTTTTTTTGTGAAAGGAGCATAGAATTGTTAAAATACTATCTCATATATTTTTAATACAAACACAGGTCAGCAATGTCTGACCAAACAATTTCAGTTCTTTAACTGCTTCCATCTGCTGTTACAACTTTGACATTTCGGCTCATTCTAAAATCACCAAACATAACAAAAGGAAAAACTGGAAGAAAAAGCATGGATCAACGCACCTTAAGATGACTATTGTCATCTAGACTTGCTGAATAATTTATATACAATTGTAGTTTGCCAACACACTCATGCTCGGGCTCACGATAAATAGGCCACCAGCGTTGTTTTTCACCCTGCAAAAACCATTGATATGAGACTTAATGCTGAACAGAAGTCGCTTGCCCTATGCATCATATGTCAAAAGGAAAAGAGGAAGAATTAAGCAACTTCACCGGATTGTCAGCAATAGCAGCCACTTGAACATTCACTCGACCATAATGATTACCCTTGGAATCCAAAACTTCAACGATGAGATCATCTCCTAAGCTATCTGGAAAGCTGTAAAGTCGCCAATATATTACAAAAACAGAAACCATATGAAGGAGAAAAGAATGATATGAAAACTTACAACATATGGGAATCACCAGATCCTGGTTGCATTTTTATAGCATCTTCTTCAGCAGAGCTTTTAAGGCGTAGTGAAAAAGAGTGTGTTTCTGATTTCATGAAGAGCTACTTGGGTGAGAACAATGGATTATACACAGTTGGAATAACATCAATTAAATGATTAAATCAACTCAAACAAGTTCATATCTAATAGCAAACAATCAATCACAATGGTTAAATTTATAAACAATCAACATTCTTTGCATAGCGTGTCTTAGAACGGTATCTTGTTCGGTTGGATACCAGAATGTACTGGAAAAATGACAAACAGCTGAAAGGGGACACGTTAATAGATTAGGCTTAGAGCACTTGATGTATCCAGAGACATTGGGAATCTAAGTAGCTTTGTTTCCAAATTACATAATAAAAAGATTGTGGGAGGTCCAATTTCACAGACAAAAAAAGAAGCTTACATACCCAACAAAACTTCATAAGATGATGAGCGGCTGCGTAGAGTTGAAGTAACACCAACTTTCAGAAGGCCAGAAACTTGCTTTAGGTATTGAGTGCTTGTCCGCAAAGATGCCAAGCTTTGGTGTGAAAAAGAACCATTTGCTGGTGCACGAGGTGCAAAATCAATTTTATGAACTGTTCGCCATCCAGAAGATAATTTTGACCACGTATTGAGTAAGTGATGTCGAATGTTGTCCATTTTCACTTTTGGAGCTTTGATGGTAGAACAACTGCAGCCCTCAGGTTGGTCCAGAGCCAATTTTACCCTCTTAACTGTAGAGAAGAGAGGATTCAGGACAGTGTCTTAACTCGGTATATTGTGAGGCTAAATATTCACCACAAATAATACCTTGCACCTTCATCTTTCCAACCATTTTCTTGGGTTTCGGGGCAGCCCCTTCAGTGGGAAGTTCTGAAGAGCGCTTTACCAGCATTTCCTCCTCGGACTGCAGGAGCACTTGCTGCAAACTTTAACCAAATACAGGAACAGAACTCAAGCTCAACACAGATTTTGCAGATGAAATGAGAAGCATCATCAATAATTAGCTTAGAAGTGCTTAGAAATATTTCATTTTTATAGTTGAAAAAAATAAATAAATAAAACTTCGTAAATAATGCATTTAAAAAAAAAAACCCCACCCAAATGCATCTCGCAACAAATAACATTCATTCTCCAAAAACATGGGCGCTTCCATACATCCCTTAGCCCAAGCATGAAGGCAAAGCCGAACACATGCGTCATAAGCAATCACTGCATGCCACGAACCTAGTGGGCTGAAACCAGTTATCAAAATAAGCACAAGATCAACTCAAAAGTATTAGTATTCAGTGGAAACTTATCTATGTGGTAAACAGACCTTGCATGAAAAGTGGGACGTCGGGTAGGGTGAGGACCCAATGGAACACAGCTTTCTACCCCAACAGCAGTCCTGTAATAAGAGAATGGTTGATACACTGAGAGCAATTTCTTGAACGAAAAAAATAGAGGAATGTCTTTCCTAAAACATATCAACAAGTTCTCCAACACCTATCATGCAAAAAAAGGTGCACTAAAATATGCTATAAAATAATACAAACCTCACAGGAACGTAGGATGAATTTTTCAGCATAATATCCTGTTCTTTAGTACTGGGAGACATGTCAATGGAAGTGCATGGTTTAGCTGGAAAAGCATGTGAATCTGCCGAAGACTCTGCATGATGGGTTCCATAGGCAGGAATGTGCTCTCTATCTTGTTTGATTTCCCCAACAGAAGCACAGAAAGGAGGTGCACTGGGAATATCATCACGAGGATTTTCGTTCTGCAAAGTCCCAACAGTCACATCCTGCAACAGAGAGATTAGCCTAGAAGGGAACTACCATATTCAACATGCATAAAGCATCTGCATAGACATAAGACTGAAAGAACACAGATTATCCTATGCCTTCAATAACATCCCAGTTAGCTACATTATTTGTCAAATTTAATCAAATACTACAAATTAGTGTTTACTTATCCCAATAATTGAGATTAACCTTGCAGCAGATTTAAAGTCTAGTTCAGGGCAGAGAAATAAATCAATTTTCAATTACATATCTGAAGACTTAGAGCAGATAACTGAAGCATTCCATAGTGGACATGGGTACACAGGTATATGTGACATTTGCCACAGTAAAATAATTTGACCCTAAGAGCAGCCACAGGACTAGGAGGAGAAGGGGTTGTATATAATATTTTTTAACAGTTGAAAAGAGGGGTTCAAATTGAACTTCAACAAAGCCTTCTTTACTCAAGAATTTTCAATATCAGCATCCTAATTACCTTGGATTATTTCATTTTTCCAATCATTCCACCATCTCTTTCATTCTGATAAATTAGTTCATTATTTTGTTGGTAAGACACGATTCACATAACATTAGAAGTTTATGTTTCCATTTGCAAAGAAGAAAAACTATAAACTCTAAAAGATGGCATGATCGAAGGCAAGAAAATGTTTGTTCTCCCAGCATAATATTCCCGGAAAGATAAGCTAAGAATGACATTTCTATGATTTGATTACCTAGTCTTACATGACTAAAGTCTAAACGGGATAAACCTACACTGAGAAATGGAGAAAAACAAGTCATGCCTTCGCATTTCCTATTAAATGTTTTCTGATAAACAATTCATACCCTTTCATTTAACAAGTGAAACTTCTCACCCCCGTTCCTCCAACAGAAGAAAGAAAAATAATACTCTTAAGAAAACTAACAACTGAAAAAGTTACCTTTCCAGTAGCATGGTGTGCATCCATTCCAGAAGGAATCCTAGATGCAGAACCCTCTGACACGTAAGCCCTTTTCTGCGGTAAAGTTCCATTGGTGCTCCTGATTTGCGTGGTAGAAAATTCTGAGCTTCCATCAGAATAAGAAGATCCATCCTCTGAGTAAGCATTTTTTGGATATCTATTGGCTCCCCTCGTCAGTTTCTCGTCCACTTGCCCACACCCTCTATTAGTTTCCCTTGACGAACTAACATCATCAGAAAACATACTCTCACTTGCATACTGTGGTGTACGCCTTTGAACGGGCTCGTAGTATCTTTGAGCATTAGCACTTCTGCTGCGAATTCTATCGTTTTGTGGTGACGAGTCAAGTGAATATCTTCCCCCATATACTTCCTCCTCTGAGTCTGTGGTCATATCATTATCAGAAACTGATCTACTTCCTTCAGAATCACCAGGAATGACTCCAGACATTGAAATCACTCCTGGCAAGTGCCCACTCTGAAATTTGGATGGTGGAGGCAGTCCAATACCACGGCCTCTGTTTCCAATACTAGAAATAGGATCTATTCTAGGTCTCTGATTGGTCATATAAGAACTTTCCTTACTATGACTGGCAGAACCCTGTATTATAAAAAATCAAGAAAACAAATTAACGAACAACCCCACACATCGATTAACAAATTAAGTTGTGAGAATCATTTGTAGACTGCAATTAAATACCAATAATTAATAAAAATCCTTGAATTAGCATTCAGTTTGTGAACTTTGAGTTTCAGAATTCAAGATCATCAAGAAGTAACGCCAGTGCCAATTCAGATCAAACAACCAACATTGCCATAGCTACTCCAACCCACTCCTAAGTCCTAAAAAGAAAAAAAGGAAAATGAAAAGGCCATAAACTGTATATTGAAGATCTGCAGGTGGAATTGGATTAAGAAACCCCAATTGTGAATTTGAATTTTCAAAAACTCTATGATTCAGGAACTTGGGCCACTGAACCTTGTACCAGTTCCCTTCTAACAAGCAAAATTGAGAAAAAGAAAAATCAAATACTTGAGTAATGCAGACCGATCAAAAAAAACCCCAAATCAACATCAGTAACAAAGAAAAAAAAACGATAGCAAAAGCGACAGATATACAAAGACAAGAAGTAGATTTGTAATACTGACCTCACTAACCCATTTAAGGGCATTCTTATCCAGACCCTCAGTGAACATCTCTCTTCAGAGCTCTTCAATCCCCTCCAAATCTAAAATCAGTGTCCCCGAACTAAGTCATGTTACAAAAAAATAAAAATAAAATCCGTAGATAAAGCAACTAAACAAACAACAAAATGAAATATACACAAAGACAGAGAAATAGTACTCGGATTCTCCCGAAACCCTTCTGGGATACAGCAAGATTTCAAGTTCACTTCAACTTATAATGGGCCAAGAGTGGGTACTGGGCACACTGTACTATTTATTCCAAGCTGAATTTTTCTTCACCCCAAGTTTTTCTACCCGGGTGGAGTCAATGGCTGTCGCTTTCTGTAAGCCCGTGATATGCCTATTTCAAATTCGAGAAGGCTGAGATGAATGCAACGTTCGAATGTGTAACAATGATTAAATTTTGAATAGTGTAAAATTCAAATGTTTGAGTCCGACAACATTAAAATGGATTCAAGAAAAAGTTGAATGTGGGACCAACATTTGGTAGAAGTTAAATAATGAAACTATTCTCTTTACTCTTTGTTCATTATTTCTAACTTGCTGTTATACCCACTTTTTTTTCAAAAATTCTCCTTTTTTACTTTTTTACAAGTTTAGATTTAGATGAGTAAATTATTTTTAGTATTAAGAAAGATATCTTTTTCCTCTTTTTACACAAGCTGTTACCTCCCAATATATTGTCAAAATTTAATTTACAATAATAAAGAGCAAAAATTGATTCAGAATTTTAATTAAATGAAGGAAATATGAAAGAAATTCAAATTTTGAACATTTATTCCGACTTTGTTGCAATTTTGGAACTATGATGAGAACATTTTATTTTCTTAAATTTAACATAGTATAAAAGGCTTAATAGCACAAAACATTCTTACGTTTGACACTTATTATGGAAAACGTCCATACGTTTCATTTTTTCGCATTTTCGTTCTTATTTCAACTTTTCATTGCGAAAAACATCATTTTCACAACAAAACGTTCCTACGTTTGACACTTCTTGTAGAAAACATCCATACGTTTCATTTTTTTTGCATTTTTGTCCTTATTTCAACATTTCATTGTGGAAAAACATCCATGTCAGAATTTTTAACGTAAAATGTCAAATATACCATTCTATTTAAATAAAACAAAAAAGAGTAGAAAAATAAAGATCAAATTGCAATATTATTCCTAAACTTTTTAAAAAATACAAATGAGTCCAAAATTTATGAAAACTATAAAAATACAAAATAATATTTCTATAAAAATTTCAAAGTCAAACCCTCATATATTTTGAAATTGCAAAGAAATCTCCTAAACTTTTGAATGATTAAAAAAAAAAAACTCTAAAACCTAAACAGTAACCCTTCAACCCGCCTAAATGCGTCCAATTTCCGACGAGCCACGACCACCTAAGCCACCGGACATTGGTACCGGTGGAGAGTTCTTCGTCTCCTCTTCAATTTGCAACCAACCCCATCCAAATACTGGCTAGAATAGCTGCCCAAAGTTCGCTGCCTACAAATCCGAAAATCAACTTCCAACCACCCCTTTGATAGGAACCCACCAGTGATCGATTGCCCATCACTGGAGGACCCCACCCATGACAATTTACCACAAACATCACCAAAAAAATCTAATTTTGCAAAAGAAACTACACTAGTCACGATGCTGCTTGAGAAAAAAATAGATTCCGGCGTCGTCCGGTACACCCACGATGGCAGACCACCTGGGTCTTCTTCCCCACCCCAAGTTGCACCTCACCCAACCATGGGCCAACCTCAATTTAGCCCCCAACAAGCTGAATTTGTTCCAGAAATGCACACAGTTGCGGCAGCCTCCATTAAATTGGGATTAAAATTCAGCAATTAATAATATTCAAACGTGAGAACAACAAAATAATAAATAAAAGATTAAAATAGAACTTCTTAATTGCTATCGTTTAATCAATTGCAAAGAAAACTTTTGAATCGTTGTTGGGTTTCATAAGTGGGGACGGGAGCTTTTTTTGCGATTTCAAAATTTTTGGGGGTTTGCTTGCAATTAACAAAGGACCACTTTGAATTTTTTATAGAAATATTATTTTGTATTTTTATAGTTTTCATAAATTTTGGACTCATTTGCATTTTTTAAAAAGTTTAGGAGTAATATTGCAATTTGGTCTTTATTTTTCTACTCTTTTTTGTTTTATTTAAATAAAATGGTATATTTGACATTTTACGTTAAAAATGTTGACATGGATGTTTTCCGCAATGAAACGTTGAAATAAGGACAAAAATGCAAAAAAATGAAACGTACGAATGTTTTCCACAAGAAGTGTCAAACGTATGGACGTTTTGTTGTGAAAATGATGTTTTTCGCAATGAAACGTTGAAATAAGGACGAAAATGTGAAAAAATGAAACTTATGGACGTTTCCCACAATAAGTGTCAAACGTAAGGACGTATTGTGCTATTAAGCCTAGTATAAAATTACGAATAAAAAATAAAATTTAAAGAATTGCAATAGGGGCAGAATAATGTTAAATTATAAAACGTGTGTATGTTGATTATTAGTTAATTATTTTCAAACCCATACTATAAAAATACAATATTCTTCGTAATCTTATTCCCATTCCAATACGATATACCGCACGAAGAAAAATGTCTTCAACATATGGATTAAGAATTAGATAATACTCAATAGCGTTTACACGGAAATTAAAGCCAAAATCTTGCTATAGTATTCAGCCGTGTTCAAATACTACATATCAACTACCAAACGTATACTTTTAAGAAGTAAAGAACACGAGAGAGATAAATGTGCCAAGCCAGAGAATGGCTGGATTTTAATCAAAGCTCTTAGTGTAGGGAATTAACTGCCTCAATATAAACTAATAAATCAATAGTAAAACTTGTCGTATTTTATATCTTGCGGAAGTCACGTAATTAATGTAGTTCATGTAGTATTTTGTTAGTATGTTGTAAGAACTTTTGCGGTCTATTAATTTAAGTCTTACTTTCCTTTAAATTATATAGATTGACTATGTGTTTGCATTCAATGACATGAGCACTTGGTTGAATCATTTGTCATCCATTTATATTTAAATACGGGTGTTTTTTGACATATAGAAGTGAAATGATTTCTTATGGTGTACTGAATACAACACGGGCTAGAGTAAGAAAAAGGATATGATAACATTAACAAGTCCTCAAAAGCCGAAATTGTTCTGCAATGGTTCCAAACAACAATTCCTTCGCATATTGCCCCATCTTGCATGCAACGTTTCTACTTATCTCCATCTTCATGTCTTCAAACTATGGATTTCCCATATCTGTCTCAGCAAAAAAATTCGGAAAGCTATGACCAACCTCTCCGTCCAATGATCAATCGAATAATAACTCCTTCAAATGGTGGATACTCCAAGACAGCGACTCCATTGTCATTTTCTAGCTCTCCCACAAGCATCACTTCTCTTTCATGTCCCGCTTCATTCATGTTCGGACCAATGTCGATGTCATGTGTCACATTGCGGTCGTACAACATATCATCTTCTTCTGAAACCATGTCAACATCGGAATGAAGAATCGGGGTCTTCCACACACTGTCAACAAATTGAAAAAAATAAAATTCTTTGTCTGATTTACAAATTGCATATAATCAATAGCTATTTTAACATGAAATCAATATAACTATGAATACGTTTCGATTAAACGCGAGAAGAAAGGAAACATATGAAACAAGAAAGAAAAAATGAATTGCAACAAATTTATCACACAAAATTGTGGCAAGAATAAAAAATGGTGAAAAAAGAAATCCTTACTCACTGTAAGTTGATATCTAAGATGAGCAATTTGGAAAAATGCAGCCTACCAACTAGGTTTCTGGGCATAATTATTGCAAACCTATACCAGGCAACTACTAGTTTTCGAGGCATAATTAGTGCAAACAGATACAAGGCACCAAAAGGAACGTGTTATATTATTGCATCTATTCGGGGCATATTATTGCATCAAATAAAGAGCGGGCTTCACCTCCGTCCGCGCCATCTATGGGTACAATCAAAACTGAAGGTTGACTTGGTTTTGAGAATGAAGTTGGGATGGTGGATTCCAGATTACAATTTCTTTCCGGCGTGATTTAGAGTTCGACGGAATTTGTTTCTGGAGGAGAACGAAATGTTTGAATGAATCGTGTTGGGATGGTGAGTTTTGCTTTATTTGAGAATGAATCGTGTTTGTTATTTAAAAAGAAACTCTTAACGTTTAAGGAGTACGGGCTGTTCAGTGCCACGTTTGCATTCCATCCAGCCACCCGGGACGGCCACCAAACGAAAGACTGAAAGTGTTATCAGTGATGGATGGAGGGAAGCTGTTGTAAGTTCAGTAACCTCGTAGAGGAATTTGATAGTTACAGTGCATGGCCTTAACGTGACGAAGTATCAAGTTGAATGATCAGTGAATTTTTTTACTCCCATTGTCAGTCACCTCACCTCAACCCCACCCCACCCCCACCGTACATATACATACACCACCATATCTCTATTTCACATCTCTCATTCTCTCTCACACACACAGAGTTGGGGTTTCAGTTGTGTCCTTAACCCCTTCAACCCACAGCTTACGTGTCCTAATGACCAGAATGACCTTATCCTACCACCACTCTCTTTCCCCTATCCTCAACCCCTCCTCCACCCACACTCCCCACTTCCTCCCCTTTCCCGCTACCCTCCACCACCACCAATCCCGCTTCTGCCGCCGCCTCTCCATAGTTTCCAAGGCCAAGACCAAAGAACTCATTTTGGGCAACCCAAGTGTGACAGTGGAAAAGGGCAAGTACAGCTACGATGTTGAGACGTTAATCAACAAGCTTTCTAGCCTCCCGCCCCGCGGCAGCATTGCCCGGTGTCTCGACACCTTCAAGAATAAGCTGTCTCTATCCGATTTTTTGCATGTTTTCAGGGAATTTGCCCACCGGAGCGACTGGCAGCGCTCCCTTCGGCTTTTTAAGTATATGCAGCGCCAGGTCTGGTGCAAGCCGAATGAGCATATATGCTCCCTTATCATTGGCATCCTTGGCCGCGAAGGCCTCTTGGATAAATCTGCCGAAATCTTTGATGAAATGGTAACCCATTCTATCCCTCGGACTGTACTTTCATACACTGCGATTATTAATGCCTATGGCCGCAATGGCCAGTACGAGACTGCACTAGAGTTACTTGATAAGATGAAAAAGGAAAGGATTATTCCGAACATTTTAACTTATAACACTGTTATTAATTCGTGCTCCAGAGGTGGATATTCGTGGGAAGGGTTGTTGAGTTTGTTTGCAGAAATGCGGCATGAAGG
Organism: Fraxinus excelsior; assembly: GCA_019097785.1. Lineage (NCBI taxonomy): Eukaryota > Viridiplantae > Streptophyta > Magnoliopsida > Lamiales > Oleaceae > Fraxinus > Fraxinus excelsior. The sequence goes on from CM032632.1 coordinate 33,409,308, forward strand.
GATTCAGCCGGACTTGGTTACATATAATACACTGTTGAGTGCATGCGAAAGTAGAGGTTTGGGGGATGAGGCTGAGATGGTGTTTAAGACAATGAATGAGAGTGGAGTTTTACCTGATATTACTACGTATAGTTATTTGGTAGAGACTTTTGGGAAGTTGAGGCAATTGGAGAAGGTTTCGGAGTTGCTCAAGGAGATGGAAGCAGCAGGGAATTTGCCAGAGATTACGAGTTACAATGTGTTGTTGGAGGCATATGCACATTCCGGAAAGATAAAGGAGGCAATGGGGGTGTTTAGGCAAATGCAGGCAGCAGGATGTCTGCCGAATGCAGGGACATATAGTATTTTGTTGAATTTGTTCGGGAAGAATGGGAGATATGATGATGTGAAGGAGCTTTTTCTTGAGATGAAGGTGAGTAAAACGGAGCCAGATGCTGATACCTACAATATACTTATAGAGGTGTTCGGTGAAGGAGGTTATTTCAAGGAGGTGGTGACTTTGTTCCATGATATGGTAGAAGAGAATGTTGAGCCAAATATGGAGACTTATGAGGGGTTGATTTTTGCATGTGGAAAGGGAGGGCTTCATGTGGATGCGAAAAGAATTCTGCTTCATATGAATGAGAGAGGATTGGTACCGAGTTCCAAGGCATATACCGAGGTGATTGAGTCATATGGTCAAGCGGCACTGTATGAGGAGGCTCTTGTTGCTTTTAATACAATGAATGAGGTTGGCAGCAGGCCAACAGTTGAGACCTTTAATTCTATGATTCATATGTTTGCTAAAGGGGGCCTTTACAAGGAAAATGAAGCAATTTTGTATAGGATGGGTGAATTGGGTGTTCCACGGAATAGCGATTCATTTAATGGTTTGATCGAAGGATATAGGCAGGGAGGACAATTTGAAGAGGCCATCAAAGCTTATGTTGACATGGAAAAGTCGAGATGTTCTCCTGATGATTATACCCTTGAGGCAGTCTTGAGCGTATACTGCTTTGCAGGTCTTTTAGACGAGAGTGAGGAACAGTTTCGGGAAATTAAGGAGCTGGGTATACAGCCTAGTGTCATGTGCTATTGTATGATGCTGGTTGTATATGCAAAGACTGACAGGTCAGACTTCAATTGACTGTTGTTAGATTATTCATTCATTTTAAATATGCATATTTGTGCTATCTTTAGTTATCCTTTTAACTGAATCAGAAGAACTAACACAGTGTTTTCTTTCAAATATGTGTAATTTATCTCTCTTATATACTGCAAACTAAGTTAACTTCTTGGTGCATGTTTTCTTGATATTTTATTAGGCTTTCTACAAGTTTGTATATGGGTTTGTCCTCTTTGTGATGCAAAGTCAATTAAACCTTACTGACCTGTCAAAAGGATACCATCCTTATTTCCTAGTATATTCTTACTGGATCTGCTGAAAAATTAGAACTTCAGTGAATGAATTGAGTTTGTGAATTTTCTGCCATGGTAATACTTGTTGAGCCTAGCTCTGAGTTGAAGTTTTCTAGGGTTCTAAATTGTTTTTGATGCTTTGGAGCACTATTTCATTGAAATTGTTTGAGCAATAAATACAACAAGATAGTAATTTTCTTCTCTTTTTGTCAATTTTTTTAAAAATCTTGAATTTCTTATTTTCAGTTGGGACAAGGCCAATGAATTATTAAAGGAGATGCTTACAAACAGGGTATCCAATATTCACCAGGTTATTGGACAGATGATCACGGGAGATTTCGATGATGCCAGTAACTGGCAGATGGTAGAGTATGTCTTTGACAAACTCAAATCCGAGGGCTGCAGCTTGGGGATGAGGTTCTACTGTACACTTCTAGAAGCACTTTGGTGGCTGGGTCAGAGGGAAAGGGCTGCGAGAGTGCTGAATGAAGCAACAAAGAGGGGACTATTTCCCGAACTATATCATAAAAACAAACTTGTATGGTCCGTGGATGTTCACAGGTATGAGGTATCAATAGCTTTACAATTGACTTTCTTTCTTCAGTGGATAAGAAAAAAAAGTGAAACATAGATAATTTATATTTGTGCCACAATATTCATAACGTGTTTCCTGTTTGATGTTCATTTGAATAGGATGTGGCCGGGTGGTGCATGCACGGCAATATTAGTTTGGCTGAATAATATGCAAGAGATGTTAGTAACCAGTGAGGATCTTCCTCAGCTGGTGACTGTCGTCGTGGTGTAAGTTTTTTCCTTAACAGTATTCTCTCTGTCATTCCCTTCAGTTACTTTTTCTTTCCGTATTCTAGTATGTTCATCTTTCTGGGAGTGGTCAGGGAAGAGGTGTGCTCTTAGATTTTGTCTATTAGACCTATGTCTGATGTACTTGTGCTCCATTTACTGGTTTGTAAAGGATTGGAGAGTTGAACCCAGATGAATGTGGACGGTCGTGCCCTCATTTTGGGTTGTCTTGCTTGTAGTTTACTCGCTGCCAATTTTGAGGATTTAACATGACTCCCTAATTTGTACATGTGCAATGTCTAAAAAGTCGTAATCAGTATCAAGGCATTTTCCTTCATAAGGTGATCCCTAATATGTGCAAAAAAATGTCAAAGAATTATTAAAATGCAAAATAAGCTCAAAAAAAAAACAAAAAACAAAACGAAAAAAACTAGAATAACAATTTAAGAGTACAAACAAACAAAAGAAAAATTTATAAAGAAACTATTTTTTTAGTTGGTGGGGCAGTGGACTATTCTCAAAGTGAGTCTATGAGGAACACAATTTTTATGTTTTAGGGGGCATTAAGGCGGGTTTTAATTGGATTTTTTTTATGATGTGTGAGCATGTTTGCTAAGCTGAAAAGTTAACTTTTTTGGGCTGTAATAATTTTTCCTTAAATGACATTATTCTTCCGTGTCAAGCAGACGGGGACGGATGGAGAAGAGCTCAATTACACGAGATTTTCCAGTTGCAAAAGCTACCTATTCTTTGCTGAAGGATAGTGTATCATCGTCCTTTTGTTTCCCGGGCTGGAACAAGGGCCGAATTATCTGTCAAAAATCTCAGCTTAAGCGCATTCTCTCTAGTACTGAACCATCATCAGAGGTATCAGATACGAATAAGATAGTCACTCTAAGTAACTCCCCATTTCCTCGTCTGGAAACAAAAACATCCGTGGGTGAATTTAAGCAACATAGCAGCTCCAAGATTGAAGTAAGGATTCGGACAAATACAGAATTAATGCCAAGTGCAGCATGAAGGGATCAATAAAATTTGCAGTCCCACTTTTGGGTCCGCCAACTTTCCTTAAGGCTGTTGAAAACCACTTTTGACAGAGTAACTGAAGAAACCGAGGGATATCCTGAGATGCTATATTAAGGCGATCCCTATGGGTAAAGAATGAGCTGACTGTTTATATCGACCAGGTGAATAAACCCGATTTTTCTGACTAAATGTTTATTTATCAGGCTGATTGCTTACTGAATCAAGTGTTGTTCTCTGGCTTAGTGGCAGGAAATCTAAATGACATTATAACATTTGGCCTATCATTACCCCACAGAAGCTCATGTGCACATATATTCTTATGTTAACTGTTTTTGAAATTTTACAGACTATTCTGATGTGAAAAAAGCGGAGTCTTCCTATTCCTGTGTCAATTTTTGTTCAATGGATACTTATAGGAAACTGCAGTAGGGCTGTGTTTTTGGGCCGACGGGAGGGTCCCGGTTCCAAGACTTATCTTGGGTTTAGAAATGGACGACGGCGTAAAAATGTTGGCCGGACACTATTTTCATGGATTTTTGGCTGAGGGACTCGTTGGTTTTGCATTTATTGTTCGTGGCTTGCAGGTAGCGTATGTATATATCTCGTAGAAAATATGAGAGGAAAGCATTACAGATATATTAGTAGCATTGTGGCTGCATTTATAAGCCTTTCAAAGCTACAATTTCAATAAAACACGTTAGAAGACCAAAGGAGAAAAATAACTAGCAAAATGAAGTGAAAAAAAAGGGGTTCTTCAAGCAGCTGCTCCAAATTTATTGGGTATAGGCCTTGGTGGCGGTGGTTGATTTGTGCTCACTGGAATTCCATTTCGGTTATAGCCAAAGAAATAGCTACTTACTGATAGGAAGGATCCCATTTATTCATAGACCGACTTTTGGAAGCACTTTGTTTAGAATCACTTAGACGTTGATAATTTTGCTGAATAATCAGCTTAGAGTTTAAATGGAATTATACCTGACCATGTAGATAACCACGTGATTAACAAGGTGTTTTAATTAATTGAACTTGGAAGTGAGGCAGAACCTGATTCTCATTATCCACATTAATTAATGTCTCTTAATCTGATCACATTGCTTTGTACACCTATGGCATGTTTACTAAAAACAAGTGTCCTAAGAAGTACGTCTAGCCTTACTGTTGGTCACACCATACAGAACGCAGCTAAAGAGTAGCGGATAGCATTAAGAAAGAAAAGCTTATTCATTATATGAATAGTTTTATTCAATGATACTTCGAAGCTTTCCTTGTAAATGGCCGGCCAGAAATGCATAAAATCATGGATTAATATAGAGATATCTACACTTTTTTCTCCCATAAAAACATAATTTCCTTGCTCAGCAATAAACAGAAAGAACCCAAACTTCCTTTTTTTTTTTTCCTGGCTCAATACAACTGAGTTGAAGGTGTTCTATACACAGTAAAAATGAAGAAAGGTCTATCACAACTCACAATGTCATTACACTGAAACCCAAATATGACCCAAAACTGATTTTGCCTCAGAAAAAATTGACCAAGCCCAAGACGATTTTGATTTTCTTACAGATTTTATACTAGTATAACTTACAAAACCAAGACAATACAAACCCTCTCTCACCCATTTCAACCTATATAATTTGGCAAATGATGACCAATCAAGTAAAATTGCCTCAAACTCAAGACAGAAGGACTGAAAAAAAGTGCCCTTCTTTATCTCTCTCTCCACTATGATACAGGAACTATGTTCAACTCATAGGGCCTCAAGGCTCCTTGAACAATCTCTTGAACCGATCGATTGCGACGACAAACCTCCGAGAGTTCTTCAATTGGAATCATCACCCCATTGATAGCCACCCCAGATGCCGCATCTGACAAAGCTTTCAAAAATCTTGATTTTTCGACTTCCGTAACAGCGGTCGACGGAATTAAGGAGATGCTCTCCTTTGCCCACTCAAGAGCTTGTACTCCGTAAGCTCGAACAAGAGCTAATAGAGCATATGTTACCTGCAGGGCAAAAGATAAAGTATCCAGGAAACAGATCCAGTTATCTATGTCGACTCTGGTCGAATCATAATCAAGGGGTGGAAGTCCTTGTTACCGTTTCTAGTCGAGAACTTGGAAGTGCTCCGGTCAGAGCAGCAACAAGAAGTCGGGAGATAATGGCCCCTCTTGGGATAATTACGCTGTCCCTGATAGATAGGTAACCCTTCCCTTGACTAGAGTTTGCAAGATCAAACACATCGGATAGGAAATTCAATATAGACTTGGAGGCCTCCCTGCAGAGGAACGATAATAGCTTCAGTTATGTTCTAAATCTGCTGATTATTTATCAGAAAGGAAATTGGAAGCCCGTATTTGAGGGGCCATGGTACATAGTCATCCTCCACTAGTTTCCATCAAAACAGTGCTATGCAGGTAAAGCCAGGTAGCTTAAGGCAAACATAAAGTGACTTTTAGCACAAAATCGAAGCCATCTTGGCTACATGTGAAGCAGCTACAGGTAGGGGCGGGCAATGGCTCGAACCAAAAACCGACCCGATCCGATCCGATATAACCCGGTTTTGGACTCTTTCACAAACCGACCAGATCGGGTCAGTTTTTCGGGCTGTGGTTTTCAAGCCCAGTCCTAGCTACAGGAGATTACCAAGTTACATCATTATGTGGTCAAATTAACTAGTGCAGTGGTTGTAATATTTATCTAACCTACGCCCACAATAAGAACCAGAAAAAGTGACTTCTAGCAAAAAGCGGGCACGTGAGATGTAGCTACAGAATAATGGTGTGTTATAATATTGTGGTCAAATTATTGTAAACTCGGCTGTGAATATATCTTTTTTTTTGATAGGTAATCTCGTAATTTTATAAATTAGAAAGTATTCCACCATCGAGTATGCAAAATTGATGATGTCCTCATCTTATATTGCTAAAGTTTGTCTATTTACCAGAAGTCCACATTGTACGGAATCAGTGATACTGAGTCATCTCAATATACAAAGAGGATTGCATGCAACGAGCTTGATTTTAAGGGATATTAGCTCATAAAATTCATAAAACGTACATGTTCAAGCAAGTGCTTGGATATGTATCTCGGGAATCACAGAGAGAGAGAGAGAGACTTAACCTGTGTTGTACTGTGATGCCTATCATTGAACAATCCACCAAGGAGGGAAATACAGGAGATGGGAAAAATAATTGAGGACAATATCGTATACATCTAGATGACAACAAGAAACAATCATCTACTATGTCAGGTCGAGAAGTAAAGTCCTGAAAGAAGAAATGAACCTCATCAAAATCAGTTACATAGCCAAATCTAGAGGAGTCAACAATATATACTTGATGAAGCCATACCTGAATTTTCGTCAGCATACACGTCGTATGGCTAAAGAGAGATTCAATCAGGTTCTTTAAGTAGTCTGTACAAGAGGGATCAGACCCAAACATCTGCAGCAAAAGTTTTGCATATAGGTGATGATAAAGAATTGGAAAACAGAAATAAAGAAATACTTTGTTAAAGAACCTTGATAACTTCACTGGAGAGATAAAGGAAGCATGGCTGGTGATGTTGCTTGTATAGTCCTTGTATCTCCTCTAGCATCACACCGACTGTAACTCCCATGAGCGTTTTAGAAGTCCTCACCTAGAAAAAGCAGAAGGTAATCTGGAAAACTGGCAATACAGTAAGGAAATATAACAAGCAACTTCATTGTCATGGCATTTCCAGTTTTTTTCCACAACTATGTGCCCTAAGTAGAGGACATAAATAAAATTAAAATAATAATCATCAAATGAAGAAAGGATAAAGTTCCAATGTATAAGATTTAGTGTTATAACTGGCAAGTGATGGCATCATGACATTGCTTATGAATTATTATTATTAAGGGATCTACAAAACTTTCTAATTAAATTACTGAAACACAAAAGCTTATGTGCATAGATCCCAGAATATTCAGGAAGAATTTATGCAGGTCATACAACTGTTAATCTTAATTACATCATAAACTATCCTAGAGGGGAACCGGAAATGTCTAGTGTCTTCTTTAAATAAAACTTGCAGCACATCCAATACATTCAAGTAATATCAATGTTGCTTGGACTTGGCTGCAGGTGTCCGATACAGGCCACTTTCTGAAAAGGGCTAAAAAGGATCCAAAATTTAGACATGGGTACGTCTTATGAACTTGAACATTTTTAAGAAATTTATATTCTAATAATTTTAGATGAATTTATTATAAAGGATCAGATATGCATCTCATAGCCCTGTCATATCATGTCATACTTCCTCCAAAATAGAGAGTCCAGCAACACAGTAATACAAGAAAGATAACATATGCAAGATATTTATACATTGAATCGGTAGCTGGCTATAAGTAGGTCTGGTGGATCACAGGACATTAGCAATCAGAAGACATGCTTCACTAATATGATAGAAAAGAAATACTAGCATGTGATAAGCCCGCAAGAGATATAATACACTGATCCTGGAGGTCATATCATGGTTTCAAAGACATTATCCTCATAATCACAGGAGAAAGAAAATTTCTTTTCACGGTACGTAGAATACCGTAGATACACCAATTATAACTGTCTAAAACCATTCAAGATTGTTAGGGCCTGTTTGATTTCCTATGTTTCCATGGAAAATGGAATACAATTTCCATTTTCCATGAATTTGGTTGTTTGATGGCAAAGTTTTGCCATGGAAAATATTTTCCATTTATGCCTCACACGTGCACCAATGGCTTGATTTGGTGGGAAAATGGAATTCCTTTTATTTTTATTTTTATTTTTTGCAATTGGAACAAATTTTATAACCAATTGTAAAAAAAAAAAAAAATCATTTTAATGGACAATTTTCATGTAAAACAAAGTCAAACGAACACTAAACTTTGATGACAAAATGATTTTCTTGGAAATATTTTTTAATTTTTATTTACTTTTTGGCAATGGAAACAAATTTTATAACCAGTTGTGGAAAAACTTATCACTTTAATGGACAATTTCCATGTAAAACAAAGTCAAACGAACACAAAAAGATCCAAAATTTTAAAATTTTCCGAGTGGAAAATTATACTAATCAAACACACTTAATTAACAATTCCCTAGAAAACAAGTTCTAGACAATTATTTTATCTGAAATTCATTTTCTTTACACTCATTTCCACCCTTGCAATCAAACGGACCCTTAATGAACTCCAGAACCTCTGAAATATAGGCACAGTCGATAGCTAGGCAATCTTACAGCATTTTTACATGCCCGGCAAAGAGATTCCATGGACCGCATATCCCAAGCACGACTGCAGCAGCATACTTCAGATTCAGTTCATGAGGGTAAACTATATAACATGGTATAAAAACATTATCAACGAAAATAATATTAATACTAACAGGTCAAAAATGGGTTTGAAGATAGGCCAAAGTCTTTGGACTGCATCTGCAACAGCTTCCGGGTGATTTACATGTCTGAAAAAGTTTACATTTCACAATAAGATTATTTAGATCAATTAAGAGGAATGAAGACATAAACAAATAAATAAATAAATGCCATGCCTAAAAATATTTGCAAGTCGATCTATATGAACCGTTAGCTCACGAGCAGGTTTTTGCCCCAGCACCAAAGGCCCTTGATTTATAATATCCTGTCAGTTGACCATAGAATTAATTAATAGACCCACAAAGCTAGTAGTCAGAATGTCTAAAGAAATGCTAACCTGCAAGGGAGTGACATCTGGCAAGCATAATGCCTCGAGGGCTTTCTTAGCATGTTCTGAAGGAAGTTCTGTGATAACCATACTGCAGAAAAGATGTTCAAACAATTAAAGAAAGCACTGACTGCATTATTCATCTAGATTCTAGAAAATCAAAGCATACCTTAGAGCTTCTACTAAATTTAATGAATCTTCAGCAGAAACCTTGAAGGCAGTCTCCCCAATCACAGCCCTTTGGTATATTTGAAAGAGGCCATCTAAGGACCCACGGAGCTTTTTCTTGCAGTCTACAGTCAAAATAAAATATATTGATAATAAATCTTAAAATAATTTGTCATCTATTTTTTTGTAGCTATTATCAAGTATAGCAGTGGGCTCCAAGTTCATGTGCTCAGGTGAAAAATCAGACATAAAGAAATATTATGTACACAGAGAAGTAGTGTTTGGGTACAAAAGAAATAAATAAACACGAGGACTGAGAATAAATTTCCAAAACACATTCTAGAAATTTTTTTTTTTTTTGATAAGTAATCTCGTAATTTTATAAATTAGAAACAAAAGATAATACACATGGAGTGCATTGTCAATTTAAACAAGATAGAAACGATAAAAATGCAGGCAACCCTTCTATCGAGCTAATAGTTGCAGCCTTAAACCAACTATACAAGGTGAAGTAAAAAAGTTCTCTAAGTTGCTCTGTCGTCCGTGTTTGATCTTCAAAACACCGGCCGTTCCGTTCTCTCCATACACACCAAACGATGCATCCTGGAATGAGCTCCCAAACCAGATTGCTATTCTTATCTCGAAACTTTCTCTTCCATGCCCACACCACATCCTTAATACGCATTGGCAACGCCCAACTCAAATGTTGTGAAGACAGAATATCATTCCACAACCAACGCACTCCATCACAATGAGTGAACAAGTGATCGATCGTCTCACCATCCCTCTTACACATATAGCACCACTCCGTAATATAACAACCCTTTTTTCGAAAATTATCCGCCGTTAACACCTGCCCCCTCACAACTGTCCAAAGTAGGAAAGCCACCCTTGGAGGTAATTTGCTTTGCCAAACCCTTTTCCAGGGGAATGAACTTTCCACCGGTTCCAATATTCTAGAAAATTAGTCCATTTGTGTAAATCTTTATCAAAAGGAAACATGAAAAACAAATCACCATCCACATTCTCCTTCACCATATCACCGTTGTTCAGTCTTGACGAAGATAGTAAAATTTTCTTGACCAATAAATTTTCCACTTCATCTCAATTAACTCAAAAGGCTCTACTTATCAGTTGTCACACTGCAATGTTTTCTTATGCATGTCAATCTCGCACTTTCCATCCAAATCAGTTTGATAAGTTCGTGGATCCACTTTTCTTTATCCGAACAGTACAAACTCCTAATCCAAATTCAAAATTCCTTCTCCAGATATTTTTGGCTCATCCAAGACATCCATGTGTACTGGGTATGAATAATGTATCAGTCTGGGATATAGAGCAGATTTGTTGTATCCATGATTAACAGAGAAAATGTTGGCACCCAAAAAATCTGATTGCACCATATTTTCTGATTCTTCCCGTATGGAGCAACACAAGTGACAGTTTCCAACTCCTGTCAAGCTATTAAACAGATTTTTCCAGAAGTGTAACAACGCCACCTCCCACGGCCGCTCTCTCTAACACACACAGACAATCATTAAGAAAAAAGAAGCCTGGCTTTTCAGGCATGAATATCAAAAGTATCATTACATTTTAGAAGCCTCTTCGGGGGACATTTTCATGTACCATTGTGCATTTCTGAAGGAAAGATGATGTTTCTAATCAGATAACCTTCAACATTTTCTTACTGAGCCTTTTAAGGTAAGAACAACCTTTATTTGTAGGAAGTATTAACTGCATAACTTGACCAAAATGGGGAAAACCGAAAATATCTACGTTTAACCTGTACTTTAAAAGCTTATGAAAAACTACAACATGAGTAATGACAAAAGCAGATGACACATATTTGATGTTTTCATTGAATAACTGGTGAATGTACTCAAATAATCGGCACAAGAACATGTTTACAATTTCTAAACCTGTTCGATGAACATGTCACCAACTATCTAAAACTCTTTCTCAAAACCATCCTTCCTTGCATCATATTTTGTGTCGAGTTTTCACACTCCCATAGACCCCTAAACATTGAGAATATCAGAAAAGAAGAGCATCTTACAATCGCATATATGTCGAAATGCCAAAGCAGCAGCAGCCGCAGAATCCTCTGACATGCTCATGCCACTAACAAGAATGTCTATGAGAGCGGGCAAGAATGAAAGTCCGCTTGGTGCAGCATCAAGCCATTTTGAATAAGCTCCAATTGTTAAGCATACTGAAGAAACAGTGCAATAAAAATAAAATGAGTTTCTTTTTACCTAACAAAAAAAACAATATTTCGAATGCCGGAAGGGTTTCAGCTCTGAGATACAAACAAATCCATGAACCCCATAAGGAGAGTCGACAATGGTATATTCAGAAAGGGACAAAATGGACACCTGCAAACTGTAAAGGAAGGAACATATGTTACCTGTCTGTAGCAGTTGTGATTGATGAGGAAGTTTTGGAAGTAAAGACATGACCTATACACATAAAAACATTTGAGTACATTTTTAGTTGGATAATCCATCACAAAGAAAAGAAGTGAACCAAAAAAAAAAAAAAAAAGTTCATGACCCTGGGAAAGCTGAAAATCTAACAGAATCCTAGAATTTTCTGAACACAATAGGAAAATAGGAAACAATTTGTGATTAAACCTAACACTGCATGTTGTGGTAGCAAGAAATTGAAGGAAATTTGAACCTGGGGCATCACTTCTCCTTCCACCACAGAAACATAATCTGATATTGCTCGTATACCATACAAAGCAGCTTCTGCTGGACGCCAATCAGTGTGCTCATTATTTCCAAAGCAACTTACAGCCTATAATATCATGAAGAAGAAAAAAAGGAAACTCTGCTTAAAAGTTGACCAAAAAGAAAAATTGTTAAAGAAAAAAGCCCGCGCCTTGAATCACATTGAAAAAATTATTTTCCACGAAGAAAGAAAATGGTTCAATAACCATACGAAATTAAACAAGTGCAAAAGGGAAGCTCAGCAAGAAACTACATTATTTCATTTCCTCTCCATATAAATATAAAACGATGAACAAATAGCATGTTTGCTGAGCTTATAAGTCAAAGTTACTTATAAGTAAATTGTAAAAGAGAACACATCGGGCTGTGCTTCTAAGTAACTTCTTTTCCTTACTAATAAGAAATGTTAGTTTCTTTGCCAGTAAATCTATTATGAACAAAAAAAATTCTTGCAAAAAAATATTTGAAAAAATTGGAAAGAATAATTAGTTAAATAATAAAAGTTTATGAATTACATAAATTCTTACTCCCTCAGTCCCAATTATATAGGATTGTTTAGTTTTTCACACGGATTAAGAAAGCTTCTTTAATGTCATTGGAAAATTAATTTTTGCCAAGATCTTTTCTAATTTACCCCCTATTTAATTTTCAATATGTAAAACTAAATTATTGTTGGAATTAATAAAGAAGAAGAAGAAATGAGAATTATTCCATATTTCCAAGAAGTGGAAAGTGTATTTGGATGATTTCAAGAAGTTGGCACATTAAGTGGGGGAAATTTAATAAGGGTATAATAGTAAAAGAACAAAACAAAATATTCAACATTAGGAAACCGACCTATATATTTGGGACAGAAGAAAAAATAAACTCGGCCTATATAATTGGGAAGGAGGGAGTATTATTTAAAATTGCTAAAAAAATCTATTATATTAGTTTCATGATGAACACCCTAAGTGTTGGTACGTGGATTCGAAATTGAGGATCCCGGATAATCTCTTCAATCTTAGATTCTTCGGGTCAAGACAAACCACTTCAAAGAGACTAGTTTAACTTGACAAGGCATAGGTGACCGGTTAGGTTTGAACATAGTATTGACAATTTTTTACTACTAACAATCTCATGTTAATTAATATTAATCTCAAGTATTAAAAATTTATTTAAACAATTTAGACATGAATAATCTAGTAAATATTAAACAATTCATTTATAAATGTCAAAATTTTATATTATTTTGAATATTATATTAAATTTTTATCTGTTTAATAAATTATTTCAATATTCATTACATCACATACAATTAAAAAAAATTACGAAATTGATAATTAAATCGGTACAGTTATAGTTTAAATAAAACATTTTAAAAGTATATTTTTATTGGTTTTATCAAATATTATATATTTTATATTTTTTGTATTTTAACATCTTAGCCCCTGTTTGGTACACATTAAAATTTTCATTTTCATTCTTCTACTCATTTTCAACAACACATTTTTCAATAAAATAATATTTTTCATCACATCAATAACTTTTCATTCTTTTTCAATCACATATTCTCCATCAATTTACTCTTCCAAAATAATGTGGCTCAAACACGCCCTTAATATAAAAAATTACTATACAAAAAAACTTAATGTCAAATAAATTGAAGTAGAAATTCCATTTAGAAATAAGATGACTAAAACATATTATACTACACTATCAATTATAAACTACGTATTTAGAATATTTGCAATTTAAATTTTGAAAAATGAACCTCTTAAACTTAAAATCAAAGCATAACGTTCTTTTTGGTCATTTGACAGGTTAACTAGACATGTAACTTTTTACCAACCACAAAATTCTCACAAGTACAGTTAATCCGAACATGTACATCCCAAAAAAGTACTGGTAAAACAAAATGGATGTATCAAATTTCATGACATTTACAAATTCGTATGAGCCCGTTTACTATTCTCGATGGACCGATTAAATGCAGCCACTTAACTATAAATAATATATGGGATTTGCTTTTAGGCAAGGAGGAGACAATGGTAAGAAAGATAGAGTGAAGCCTGTAGCTTATTTTACTTATAAATTCTTTAAAGCGAAACATGCCAAAAGACATCATTCAAATTCGTGAAGATGTTACTTACTCCTCTTACATACCAGGAAGAGAGTAATATTTAATCCACAAAACTTGGAAATTTTGGACTAGAATAAAAATGAAAAATGGATTCCTAAACCGACATTTGTAATACCATTTGAAAAAATCTTGGGAATTCTTTATGGTCCATTTGAAACAAAATCTCATTTAACATGCCAACTCACACATGAGCTGATCAGAAATATACCAAATAACACTGACACGAACCAGGGACGACGCAATTAGAGGCAGGGGACTCAGTTCAGCCCAAATACTCCCAAGCAACTCTTCCACCATTAAAGTAACCATGGGTTCCATTCCAAAACCACTTGGGTACTAAGGAAGTTGCCTAAACGATATAGGAAGTTTTTTTATAATAACGTGGAACAAATCGCTTCAGATCCCCAGCAGTGGGATCCACTAGTCTTTCCAAATGCATCAATGGAGCCTTAAATCTCTTCCTTGTACAAGCAAGGTTCAAAGCCTGAAATTTCACAACCCTCACTTCAAAGCAACACTAATTTGCCCACCAAACAGGCAAAATGTAAAAGCAATAGGAATTCCAGAATTATAAGACCAAACACGTTGTAAATGCGTTTATTAATATTTCAGCAGAGACATTTTACTTATCAATTGCAAAACAACTTGCTCTTTCTGCATCAAAGATAACAGTACACACCTCAACAAGTTTCACATAAAGAATCCTCAGTGTAGCATCACCGCCTAACACTAGGGCTGCATCAATAAGGACATCTGCAACAGCTGTTAACATGACAAAACTGGTCAGGAAAACATTGTGACAGTTCAGCAGATAATAATTCCAAAATAAATGTAGATGCAGAGAGGCTTTTCATCTTTCCTTTTCACCAAACATACAAGGCAAGTAAAGTGTAAAATAGCAGCAACGTTTATTCAAGAGCAATTTTCTAGTTGCAAGCACAAGTATGGAACTGAGGCACTACATTCTGCATTAACTGAATTTAATGACGATAAATGGATGTATCGAGCATTTATTTATCTAACCGAACAAATTTGAAACTGATGTACTTGGTAAAATAAAAACCAAACCGTGCAACACTACAGCCATAAACTCTTAATGATTAGTTTCTGGAGAAAAGAATAACTACAGGAGCAGATAATTCAATACAAGTATTGAGAGGTCACATTCCACCAGAAGTTTTGAGGTCAGGAATAAGAACAAAAAATCTGAAGTTTTTGTCATTAATTGTTAAATTTTGACCAAAAGCTATGAATTGAAGTGTCAACTACGTACGGACTATTGTCTATAGAAGAAAGTTTCAGTTTACAAGTGTTAGGAATATTTGGCCTAACTCCACCTAATAAAACCGGCTTATTAGGGGAGGATTGCCCTCACCTTATTAAGTGGATCATTTATATTTTTCCAAGCAATGTGGGATTCTAATAACAAGATCAAAACATAAGAAACCAGCAGAATAATAATAATCCAATGTGGTAGGTAGCTTATTAATCGGTGAGCAGTATTCTATCTATTTCCTACTTGCCCCTTTATTGTCTCGACAGAGGACTCCAAGTTGTCTCTCAAAAATTCACAATGATGCCATAACTGAAGAAATTGCCAAACATGCTGTAGGCCAACATATTATCTATAGACATTTTAAACCATACCATATCTAGTCTGCTTAAAATCTTTTTGATCCTCCCTCGAAAGTTCTGAATAATCCTGGGGATATTCAACTTTGACGCTAGCCTGTAGGGACAAATTTATGAAGAAATCATCAATTAATTGTAGGCACTCATTAATAATAAGAGAGTATTTCCTTCTTTTACAAGAGAAAAAGGAATAAAAGCATGTTTGTGCTGAAAAAAATCATCTCAAGCAAAAACTATACAAGTAAATTGTAAAGAAATGCAAAACCAACTAGTTTTCAAAAGCCCATATAAAACCAATTACGCCAGAACACAGAGAAATGAAAATGTTCTCAAGTACTTAGCCCAGCAGGGCCAACACTAAGAAAGCTCCCATGACAGTTTCTTTCATGCCCTAGATTGAGCCTTAACCATTTATCGGTTCCTTTCATATGAAAAATCTTTAAAACCCTTGTTTCTTTCTTTGTTATAACAAAAAACTTGCACAATAAAACAATTAAAACCCTTAACTTCTTTTGTTAAATTAGATAAATTGTGCAAACGTGCAAGGAAGGTTCTCATATGCTTATCCTACAACATAGAAGTGATTTGCCTCCTGGTAAGAAGAATAGCAGCAATAGAGTTAATATTTTCCACCAAATAGTTCAATGCGAGAACCATAAGATTGTGCACATACTTTCTTTTCCAAATAAGAACAAATTGTATTATTAAAGATTGCAAAATGATTCTTCTAAATTCAGCATTGGGAAGACTGCATAAAATTTCCAACTGTCTTTAGAAGAGTTTCTTCTTGAATTTGAAAGCGTATATTGAGAAAAGAAAATACTCACCAAGGAAACAAGTGATTCATAGGATGACCGGAAAACCTGCAATCGGCGACTTCTCTCCGCTTCTATCGATGCATCATTACCGTATGCTACATAAGAATCCCTGATCCATTAGAAATTTCAAAGTCAAAGGTTGCTTCAAAGCACATACTGAAATTAGAACCCAAAATAGTTTCACCTTTCGGTCAATATTATTTGAAGATTATGCCAGAAGTTGAAAGTCATGGAAGCAATGTCAAATTCTGGATGGGAACAAACTTCGAGTAATGCATGCACAATCAACATAGATTCATCAGAACCTGAAGATAAAATCATTTTGAACGTGAGATTATCTCAGCTTATACAAAATATGTTAAGACACTTGTACACAATATGTGAGACTAAGTATAACAGAAAAAAGACACTTATAAACACTATCAGCACCATCAAGTTCAATAGAGAAGTAATAAAGCCGGTAGGCTAACATTGACAGGAGAAGTTATGTACCAGTTGCAATCAATTCAACATATGCGTCCCCCATATCCGCAAATAAACGAGTAATTGCCTTCACATCCTCCTCATCCTTTTAGCACAACACATAATCCAAGAAGATAAATCAAATATAATCTCAGATAAAAAGAAGCAAAAAAGAACTTCAAGAAATGTCACAGATGATTAATGACACTTGATATTATTAAAGACAAGGGGGAATAGGAGAAGAATATTAGAGATACATGTAGGTGGGGTGGGAATTTTCTCAAATCATTCACGGTATTTCGTCATATTATTGGTCAAACAATATTTAAAATTTCCTTACATGTGTTGACATTACCACTCCCAAAATTGTCGAAGTAAATGCTTGCAAGTGAAAGAATCAATTGTAAGTTTGACTTCCTTATAAGCTTATAAAACACACGTTATTTGATCTACACATACAGACTTGAAGTAGAAGTCAATTTGGTATTGACATTGATGGCTTTTGCGATGCATGGTGCAAACTACTCCAGTTAAATGATAGCATCGGCCCATGAAAAAAAATAAGTGACGTTTGAGTGTTTTATGACTTCATGAATGAAGAGGACAGAATGCCTTCTCCAAAACAGTAAGATAGTTCAGATCTTAAGGGGTCATAAACCTCATTGAAATAAAAAGATACAATCTCAGGAAGATTATCACACCAGAAATGAGAGATTTATAGAAGCATTCTGAGATTATACCTTTGAAGGATCTAGTAGCTGTGCTTTCTGACTCATAACCTGAGGAACAATTACTTGAATTAAGGGCATCTGAAGGGCAACTTCACCCAAGTTTCTCACCGCTGTGTAATGTATTAATTCCGAAATAACTGCCATCAACCAGCATAGTGATTAATAAATTGACTAGATGACAGAAGCCAACGTGACTACATTCTTTTTATTGAAAAAGAAATATATTAATTGTACGAAGTAAAAGAGTTGAAATGTAATTGTTTACACAACTAAGAAGGAATAAGTTAATTCAAACAAAACAATTATTTCCAAGCCAACAGCACATCTCAAAGCCAGGCTATTGAGGCAACAGGAAGCCTCAGTTAAAAATAAAGATAGGGAGACCACACTATCAAACATACTAAGTGGAATAAAATATTGTTCCCAAAAATTACTGGTATTGTTCTCAATTCAATTTGACCAAGTAGTTCTACTGCTCTAATCTCCAAAACCGAAGGTCAGCTAGCTGAGGAGTTAAGTATCAATTCATACAAAGAGGCTTCTCTGAAGCTGAAGTAAGGAATTATTCACCTCACTGCTCAAATAATATAGAATTTTTATGAAACAGTTTGCCTTATTTTGAGCTACTGAACCCTAAATCTAATTAAAACAAGTAAAATAAAGAAGAAAGAAAGGCAAAGTTATGTGCAGATACTTCTTTTTACCATAGCTCCTTCACAGAAGGACACAACCAGGAAAAAGATAATGCATCATGCTGTTGAGATGTAATGTAACTTAAATACTGGGGAATTAAAAAAACATGCACATCTAACTGGTCTTTGGTGGCAATGTTCTCAAGGATCTCAGATCATGCCAATGTCTTTCTTTATCTTAAAAGCAACAGAGTTTCCAAATTAAAAAGCTCACAATTAACAGGAAGAGATCTGTGACAAAACAAGAAGAATAAAATAAGATTGCACAGCTATAGAAATATGGGAATGAGTTTGATTAAAACCACATAATGCAAAGGCATACCCTTTTCAATCAACAAGATCACTGGAAAAAATAAAAATTCCAGCAACATTTTCCAGTATAAAATTGGAAGGGACAAAGAATGGAACCAAAGGGTTGTAGTCTGTAGATGAAGAGTCGTCTCTGTTCCAGGGAACATCAAAGCATGTGCAATAGAACAAAATGAAATACCATGGATGGTAAACAGACCACATTATAAACAAGTATCTGATCACCGCACCAGGTATAGAACTAGACTAGAGCTTTATCAAACGAATTGGTTGCCTTGACATATAAGCTGCACCGTGAGCAATACAAGTGAGGGCCATATTATTTAAACACGGTATCAAAGCATGCAAAAGACCTGCGTTTTTAATTTTGAGTTGCGGCTGCCAGTAGTCTCAATAGCCTTGCTTAGACAGATGTTCCGTTGGGCTAGAGATAATTGTGGTTTGATACAATGTGAAACCACCTCGTCTTAAAATATGTGATAAATTAATGTCACCTCACTCTTACATAACTTTGAATTTGGGAGTTTTTCATTATAGTCATGCCAGAGTTAAACCTTATCAGTTCCTCCCAGAGTCTCCACCTCCAATCAACCCACAACATTCTAAAAAATTGACGACTCGTCCCTTAGATATTAGATAGTAGGATCGACCACAGTAATTGTCAAACACAAGGCTCTGTACACGTATATCAAGATCTTGGTCAACGATATACTAGTGTTCATGTTGTGTGGAAACACCAATTCTTTAATCACGTGAGGTGAAAGACATCCTCACAGCCAAGTTCGATTTTCTTGATCGAATCAATCAAAGTAAATACACCAAATCAAGATAACCCCATTGAGTATCCTTTATAAGGAGTTCAACCAATGAAGACTAACAAGGTCTGCCCTCAGCACCCGCTATAGAATGTCAAGACATCACCTAAATTCTGTATTTCAGGCCAAATAAACATTTTAATGCCCAACAGTATCAACTTGTTATTTGTGTTATTAAGTTCCTACAAGAAATAACTATATACAGCTTAGAATACCAGTACAAGGTGATGTGTAATGACCTCCTGAGGCAGGGTTTGTGTTGCAAAACCCTCCTACCTCCATTTGACAGCCGACATCATCTAATACAAGCCTGGTCTTAACAGATCATTCACTGGTAACCTCAAGTGTTCTCTTAACTTTCTGCCACAAAAATTGTGATGTCCCTTGAAATAATTTATCCCTGATTATAAAAGAAATTAATTATCAGAATGTTAAACCACATACTTCCAAGTAACTTGGCTTTCTTGGAACCAACAAAACCACTGTACACTGACACGCCAAAGATAACAAGTTCTAGGCGTCAACCAATCAATTCCAGCTCGTTCCAGCATCTCAAAGCCAACTTGCGGTGTCCCATATCTATGTTGCCTAGTTTCCCATGCAGTAAAAAAGTCATTAATTACCTAATTATCGGGCATGGAAAGATCTATGAGGTCATCAACCCATATATGAAGGATGAAATAAAAGTCCACTTTGGTCCATGCCAGGACATGTCGAATTGCTCTCTGTCATGTTCAACCCAATCTTCTTTTATTCATGATTCAGATTCATCTTCCTAACCTTTTTCTTTTGGAGTCAAACCACAATTAAATTGATTGTACAGGAGAAACAACTATCTACTTGTTGGAGCATATCATCACATACAGATACTGAAGAAAGAGTATTTTGCTAGACGTGATAGCAATGATTAAGCTTTTAAGCTTATCAACTCTGTCATAATTTTTCCAGTTGAGTGAGGTATGTCGAAATTCGTAAAATCTAACAATATATGGCACCAAAAACATTTTTATTCTTGAAGGAGTTCTATACCTAGGGTTACACAGCAGTTTTATGCAATTCCTTAAAGAAGATAGACTAGGCTTAACCATTCTATTGAGAAAGAGAATTAAGTATCAGCAACATCACCACAGCTCTGCGCAAAAGATTGAAATCAGAACAATCTTATAGTTTCAGAAAGTCTAGTGTGAGAACTTGTGAGACTGTGCATTGACAAACTTCTTTCGAAGAAACTCGCGAAGATGACATCACAGGCAGCGAAGCAACCAAAGAAAGGAATTTGAAAAAAATGGGGTTAGCTTGCACTATTCACTGTACCATTAACTGATGCCTCTGAGAGTATATCAGCACTCAAGCTTGAGAGAGCTGTAAGCACTAATGGGTGTGAAGCAAGGGTAGATGCAGGGATCCTGAAACCAATATATGTTTAATAAGTTCATGGATCCATATCAACAAGAGTTTAGGAAGTGAAGCAAAATTGTACTTCATACTCACTAAAGAGAAGCGTATAAACAGGCATAAGCATACATGTCAAACTGAGTATGCCCTAATTTGTATGCACCATGCAAAGAATACGTACTGAGCAGAATCTGACCGTTCTAATCTTAGGCTCTAGATCATAGCGAAAAGGCCAGTATGATTTCCAAATCTCGTAGAAAATTCATGATATGAACAATAAAACTCACAATTTACATATATTACATTTCATATCCTGGTTGAATTGATAATATTGCTATTTGAAAATGTTAAAATAATACGTGACCTAAAAGTTGCAAACCAAACCATAAAAATTTGCAAATTTACAACTTGCTAACTTCTAATCCTAGCCCCTGTTTGACAACCATTAAAATGAATTTTTGGGGAAAATGAGTTTTGGAATAGTGACTTTTTGGAGAATTTATGATTAAAAAGTGGAAAAAAGTTTTGAGTTCGTGTGCAGAATATTTTATTGTGAGAATGCGTGGTTGAAAATGAGTTTGAGAAAAAAAAATTGTTTTGTTTTAATGGTTGTCAAATAGGGGCTTAATCTACAAGTTATAATCTCTGATCTTATTACAGCAAAAAAATAAAGGTATTGACAAAACAATCACATATTCGGAACTCCAAGATGAACTATTTTTTACCCCAGCGATTATCTTAGGCACCCGCATACATTCCTACTAATCTTGATATTTGATCCGCCCACTTTCCACACTAGTCGGTATCACTCTTCTATAATTGAGCCCTATGGAATTGGAAAGAAATTGGTCCTGTCGAATGAATTACAGTTAATAGAAAAATGGCAACAAGACACAGTAGCCAATAGATGGTTTCATTTTTGGCATGTGAGAAGTTACTACCATTCACCTAGAAAATCAAATGAGATCCTGCTCATGTATAGTGTTTCTCTAATAAATGCCAACTAAGATATGCTTCGACTCTTCAATTCCAAGCCCTGACTTCCACCGCGACAAGCCAACTTAACCTCTCTATGGCAGAGTCCATCGTGTTTAAAGACATTTTGAAAATGATGATGCAATATACGGCAACTAATTCCTAAAATACTTGATCTCACATTCCAGATTTGGGACTAACGGCAACATTTCAGATTTGGGACTAACGGCAAATGCAAACACCATAATACATGCCAGATAATGTATCTGATACAACATACTTCTGCCGCCTTTTGGGGGGGGGGGGTACGATCAAGTTGTAGAGAACTGAAATTCGATGTGTTAAAACGTTGGGTGAAAGGGGAACTAATACCTATGCCTCAGCCGCAACCAAGATGCAAATGCCTCGAGAACCTGCCATGTAATAGAAAAATTAGAGACACAAAAAATATAACAGCGAAGAAATGAAAATTTTCCAGAAAGTTAATTACCGATAACCATCGTGATTAATTTTATGAAGTGCGTTGAGGATGCGTAGGTTTTTTAAGTAAATTTAAAATTAATACAACCATTAATGATATGCTAAATAATTCAAATGATCAAATCGAAACGAAAAGATCCAAAATGTAATCATCTACATGTGCATGTATAGATGAAAAAGAATATAATTTCTGACTTACATTTCTCTAATAAAAATTTACAATTTAGAGAGTACAATGACCACTAATTCAGGAAACTAATTCTATACAAAGAAATAGGCGAAAAATCTCTCTAGAAGATATTAGACCAAATGGCCAGATTTTTAGCAATTAAATTATGAAAGTAATTAATCTATTTACAACTATACAATCTTGGAATCAAAATCAGGGATTTAATTCCTTTTTGCCTTGTCAAACATATCCTTGGAGATTTGTTAACAGCATGCAAGCATGAGAAATTCAATTCAATTATAGAAAATGTGATTACGAGGGCATGATTATTAGGGATGCACTCTACCACATAGCTAATAGCCCATCGTGCGAGGCCTATAACATTGTACTCTTACATTGACACCGAGGCTTGAAACAAATCCAAGTGACCTCACTTCAATCATGTTTTAAGCATCAATTCACCCAATAAAGCATTTCTTTCAATGTTTATCTCACTCTCTTTTTTTTGAAAGGTAAATTTTTTTTTTGAAAGGTAACTCGCTCAAGATATCATTAGTCACTTAATCCATCTCATTGCACAAGCATTGAGCATAACGTAAAATTTTGACACATTATCAAATGACAAAATGATGACAGGTCCTTGATAAACAAATTATAAATAACAGCCCACCTGCTCCGTCAGTTCGTTAATATTCAAGCAAGCAGTTAAGACATTAAGAGCCATCTCCATCCCTGAAGCAAGTTCGTTCTCAAATTGACGACGTCTGTCAGGACGAACTGCTATTTTGTAGTTGAGCACCTCCTGGTTGCAATGGCAAATAGTAGTTACCAATTTTATCAAAGAAATCCAATCAAATGAACGGAATTTGTTAGTTGTGTCATATAATATCAGTACAAATCTCTAATCAAGGAAATACGTGAACTAAAACTGAAAATCACCTACAAGCAATATGCGTGTAGATATATAGATTGTGTGTAGGGGGGGGTGTGTGTGTGTGAGAGAGAGAGAGAGAGAGAGCAATAAAAAGATTTTCCGAACACGAATGGATCCGAAAATACCTCAGGCAAGACTCTGAGAAGCTCCAGAAAACTTGGTAGAAACTCAGGATGAAAATTCATTCCGTCCCTTATCCAATTTATAATACCACCATCTCCCCAGTCTTCGGCTGCAACATGAACAGCCAAGGCTGCCACTGCAAGGCTAATCTATAAATCAAGGCATTTAGCACAGCACGCTCTTGTATTAATATAACAGGATTTATGTGTGGAAAATACAAGTATTACCTGAGTTCTAACTTTAGGAGGCCCCTTGTGAAATGATTTTAATAAGGTCTGCATTTAAGAATCCCACATAAAACTATCATAAAAGACGAATAATATGAATCAATGAGAATGCATCCACACAACAGCTGATATTCAAACATACTGGAAAACAGAACTATAGCAAATTAATTTAAAAATGATTTCCATTTGCACGGAGCGAATGTTTGGAACTGAACTAGTTTCAGCATTCCTTTCAAAAAAGGAAGTAGACATCAATAATTCTTTGCATTGCAACAATTAAACCTAAATGGTAATATCTTGATCTTGAAACAAGCCTTCGTAATCTAGCAACAGAAGTAAACACGATCCACTCCCATCATCATCTCTATTCCTCAAATAAAATTCATTGTAGTTCCATAGACATACTCAGAGAAGAAAAATAAGCACCTTTTCCAGACATTCTTTGTGCAAAATATATATCTTATTTCATTAATTTATGAGTAGGAGCTTTGTAGAGATCCATATTACCCCATGTAAATAAGATGATGCATGAACACATACTTTATAATAGAACTTTTTCACTGTCATTTCAAAGGAGAGTATATTCCTGCGAATCTCTAGGTAAAAGTTCACCAACAACCACAAAGTAGTCATGAGAAACAAAGTGCTACTATCGGTGGTTATCAATTTGTTTCAGCCACCAACATTTAGAAAAATGGACAGATCCTATATGAAAACACAAGAAATATAAGGATGAAATGAATGAAGACATATTTGAACTATAACCCTGGGTTATTAATGTGAACATGCTATTGTGCACGGAGAATGGACCCAAACTTCAAACAAAAAAATAACTAAGTCAATGCAAATGAACTGTGTATTCATCTCCCCCAAATTGAATTCTGCACAAGGTAAACTAACTTACATTTAGTGAATCCCGTAGCGGACGAAAAGCTTCAGAAGGAAGTTCTTCAAAATCTCGTTGAACCTGTTGATCAGATAAAGAAGTACACAAACCAAATATTGGCATAAAAAGAATGTTTTACCACCTCATTTTCACAAATCATCAATTGGCACTGGTGAAAATTCAAATGGAGAAACAGATAAAGTATGGAAAAATAAAAAGATTACCTTGCTTCTGAGAGTTTGAGAACAAAAGATTAGGGTTTCTTGATTGCTGGCAGGATCATGAAGCAGATTATCGGCCACCTAACCATAGTAAACATGTAAGCATCATGACTGCCACTTGAGGCTCTTGAAAGAAATTAAGGAAGATATTTTTCAATAAAACATATATACATACTTAAAATAGAAAAATCAATCCAAAATCTTGACAAAGGTTACTTAAATTGACATCACACAGCTTAAGTTTATATCTATAATAATTATCACGACAAGATATCTTCACTGGTACAGAGATTTAATCTTGGACTCAACCGGTTCATTCTTACTAATCCAACTGTGAAAACAAGTATAAAAAAAATAGTCGCCTGCAGTACAACGACAAATTGACCAATAAACACTAAACAGCTCGTGATTTTCCCCTTCTTCCCTAGGATAAGCAGTGCGAGAGTTTTTAAAATAAAGAAAGGCATACCTATTAAAAAAATAATAATAATAAAGAAAGGCATAATTATTAGATGCAAGCCTTATTTACCATTTGATTCCTTCTTATATTATTTTCTCTTTTTGTAGGCTGTACAATTGTGAAGTCCATGTAATACGAAATGTTTAGAAAACCTTTCTTGAAAAACCATTACGACGTAGCAAGAACAACATCTATCCAAATCTTCCTTCTTGGGGCCATTACTCAAAAGATAGCTATATCCGCCTGTAATATGAATAACTAAGCACCAGATTGATTGTGAAACAAGAGCAATCTGCCAATGGTTTAAAAACCATTATTTCCAAATTTCTTCTTTGCTGAAATAAAAGGATAGTGGATTAGCTGGGACTTTAAATTTACTACATTAAGCTGTGAAGGGATTGATGATTTACACCACGCCATTCCCTATCAATGTTTCAAATAAAGAACATTGATTTTAAACTGTGTTGATCTACATGCCACCAGAGCAGGAACTTGGTTGACTCTAATGTTAGCCCTTGCAGCCAACGCATGAAAGCATTTCAAACAAACTTGAGAGGGGTCAAAATGTCTCAGAATATGCCACGTCATGTGAGACAAAATACAGCCCAAATCAACGGTTCCAAGATTCTGGAAATAAAACACTCCAAGGCGCTCCGCGACAAACTGAAACTGGTGCAGCTCAATAAGATAAAATAATCTCGTCCATGACCCTTTAACTGCTAAAATTCTATATCCCCACGGAATGTGAAACCCCTCTTCCAAATAGCAAAATGGTATCTATATTTTTGGCTTCTATTCGTACCAAAAAAAACCCCTTTTGCCACACAGGAGAGACGACAAAAAATAGAATACATATTACACAAACTTTTTGGCCACCATAACCGCAAAAAGTGTGTTTACTGCAGTTTACCATGACCACAAAAGTATGGCCACCATAAACCCCAGCGTCAAAGTTTAGAAGGTACAAACACTTGCATATTTGTGTGTAAAACTGTGGTCATCTAAAGCTTCATCATTTAAGTTCTACGAAATATTGCAAAATCATTGCCCAATGTAAAATCTCAAAATTTAAAATGTTCCAATTTCTTTTCTTCCAAAAACAATCCAAGATTTTATCTATCTTTTCCAATTTCTTTTCGTCCAAAAACAATCCAAACATTTTATCTTTCTAAATAAAGACCACAAAATGCAAGCGAATCACATCGGATTCAATTAATTACAAAAAAAGAAATTGAACTCATATCCATGTCAAATCCCGAAAAGCAATTAGCTCAATCAGTAATTCACATTTCAGTCACAAAATTTAGATTTGTTAAAAAAAAAAAAAAAAAAAAAAAAACTGAATTAAGAATGGGATTTGAATTAGTGTCGAAGCATCATTTCAAAACCTGCCAAGCGTCGATGGTGCGCTGGAAATCTTGAAGCCAGCGATCGGCTTGCATGCGAACGGAGTCGTCTGGATGATGGTACAGTGCACTTAGGGCTTCTTTCACTGTGTTCTGCAACTCCATCTCACTCAAAATTCCAAATCGTAGCCAGATAGATATAGAAAGGTATACACAACTGTGTATATATTATTGTATACTACTCTCTACTGTATATCTCTCTATATATATATTATCTGTATATATATGCTTCCGTCTCTCTCCCTGTCTGTCTGTGTCTAAGATCTCTCTCTTTCTCTCGAATATGTATCTGAATGTGGTCTTTGTTTTTCTTCCTGAAATCGCTTTTGGTCTTCTACCGCTTTTGATTTTTGAAAGGGCATCTTTTAAGAAGCGTCTAAGAGTTTCTTCCTTCTGAGGAATTTGCAGTTTGTGGTCCCTATACTTTGAAATTCAGAACGATTAAATTTTCTCTAAACTTTTGTTTTAGCCTTTTAGACAAACTATCTAAAGTTTGGTTGAATGACCTCTTTTTACTTACACGCAGAAGTTTATTCGTCAAATCAAAATATTTATTTTAAAACAATCAAAAAAAGGAAAAAGTAAAAAATGAAAAAGTTTTGTATTCGTCATTATTATCATTGTTGTGAGTTGTGACCACTCCACCGTCATCTTTGCCTTCACTACCCTTATTGGAAAGAAAGAAAAAAAATAAAAGGACTTACAACTTGGGCGTGGAGAGTTCGAATCCTGCCAGGAGCAGTTGGAGCAGCCAATTTATTGGTGATGTAAGCGGCATGGAGGAGGGTCCCTCTGGGAGCTGGAGTATAAGGCGCGCTGCCACCCTGACCAACTTGGGCATATCCCGCGGTTTACATCCACCAGTCACTGAGGGGCCGGGGGCTGGTGGTCCAGATATAGTCCGGCGAAGCTGGAATACTGGGTTATCAAAAAAAAAAAAAAAAAAAAAGAGTTGTTTTAACGCTCGTTAGACTTTGGCTTAATAAGCTACAATTTCAATAGTCTACTTATTTAATTATTCAAATTATATTTGAAATTAATAGTCGTTAGTATATTAAAAATTATGCACATGTTTGAGCTCCATTTTTTGCTAAGAATACATTTTGGAATAGAATATTGAATGAGAAGTTGTGGTTAAAATAGAAGGAAAAATTTTTATGTGATGTTATTTTATTGAAAAATATGTGGTTGAAAAGAAAAGAAGAAAAATGTATTTAAAAAGTAATGGGAATCAAACATGAGCTATGTTAAATAAAAATGATGGAAAAAAAACAAAATAAATAGCCAAATGATATGCATTATTGGAGTATATAAAATTTCAAATCTCTTTTTTTAAATATGATATTTAAAAATATAAAGTTTCTCGAAGATACTATAAACCCCTGTTTGGTACACACTATTTCAAAAAAATAATATTTTTCATCACATCAATAATTTTTCCTTACTTTTTAACAACATATTTCTCATCATATCACTATTTAAAAATACATTCTTTTCTCAAAATATTTATAAAACACACTCTAAACATGTAGTTAATGTATGTATACAAGTAATAGCATCGAAATGCTTAGTGAAATAAATCATAATGATCGTGGCAAGTCTCTAATTAGTCTTAGACAGTCGTAAACACTCACGTTATAATGTGACCATATAAAAACCAACAATGTATGGTATGTTGATTGAGAAAATCACGCATCGCTGCTCCAATATCATATCCTTCAAGTGCATCATCATTCATAGTACAAAAACATAAAAATATTTTTCGCTGAGTCCCTGTTTGATTTTGCTAAAATCATATTTTTATTACATTTTGATAATATATATATATATATATATATATGGTTAAAAAATGGATAAAAGTTGTTGATCTCATAAAATATGCGATTATATTAATTGTTGACTTTATTAACATTTTTAGCTAAACTAAACAGGGGCTAAATATGATGAATGATATGTATATCCAAACACATCAGGGCACAAATCACGTTATTGTGCAACATGAGTTAAAAATACACACGTACAATCTCATTGCGTCTAGCATGGTCTCAACCCCGCTCAAGATTACATTGACATGAAAAACAAAACAAGGTCTAATGGAAGTACACGGTGCTAGTCGTGTCTATACAAATTCTTATTGTTATAAAATGGGATCTTCTAACACCACTTGTAGAGGATGCTAGACTTTGAAACTCCCTATTATGGACATAAGGTTCGTTTAACGTGATTTTTGCTTTTAGTTTTTATAGAAGAGTTTTTGAAGAAAGTTATCTTCATTTTGATTTGAAAAACTAATTTTTAAAAGCACTTCATATTTTTGAAGTACTTTTCGAGAAAATCTCATTGAATTATCTTTCTCTAAAAACTTTTTAACCACCAGAAGTACTTTTATGAAATTAGTCAAATAAGTTAAAAAGTAAATTTTCGCTCTCAAAAGCTTATTTAGACTTTTCAAAAGTCATGCCAATGAGCCAATAGGTTACCTTTAATAATTTTCGAAATCTTATACGGTATATATTGTTTAAGTGTGCGGTACAATCATAAAAGGACTCACTCATTATCAAAAATCAACATATTCAATAGGAATGACAATATGCTATGCAATACCTACCATGCCAATGGAAGTTAATCCTATACAAAACTAGTGAAGGTTAGCAAATTATACAATGCTCTATAGTGCAGCTAAAGTAATTGATCGTTACCACAATAGCATACAAATCGAATTAGAACTACGATACTGATATGTATCTTCTATCATAGTTAAGAAGAATTTAAGCCACTATATAGACGAGATTTTGATACAAGATTTTAATCAAATTTGTTGTCGTTACGCAGTGGTGTGTCACTGAAGGGGTAGCAATTTTTTGTTGTTAACATTTAATTTCTTATTTTGTGGATAGAGGCATTTCTATCTTTGGTTTATGGTTGAGTCAATAATGACTGCACACATTGGGACCCACCTTCGTGTCCAACATTCAAAAAATGAATTAAAATCTAAACAAAACTGCTTCTAGACAACCACTAAATAATGTTGTACTATAAAAAGTAAGGTTTTAAAGGTCATTATGGTCAACAATTTTAATTAACCGCGATACATAAGCTAGCCCTTGCTTGAGTCCCATTTTTTCAAAATTATTTTCAATATACATTTTTCAATAAAATAATTTTACACGAAAATCTAATTTTTTAACTACACATTCTCTAAAAAATAAACATTATTTCAAAATACAATACATGCTCATTTTCAATCACACATTCACATTTAAAAAAAAAAAAAAAATCCTGCTTTTTAATTACAAGTTCTCCTAAAAATCTCTATTTTTGCCGAATGATGCTTGTCAAACATGGGCTAATCACGCGTAGATCCTTTTGATGAAATCATCTAAGTTCGGTTAATTGAAAATGAGCAAGTTTTATGGAGGTTCACGGAGTCGTGCCTAAGTTATGAATAGAGGTATTTGCAACTTAGTTAGACATTTTTTTAAAAAAATTTAGAAGTGTTTGTTGCGAGCACAAAACATCAAGTATGCGTGCTCACTACTCATTTTATTTAAATGGTTTGATAGACTGTTAATTCAGGTAAATGGTTCGCCTGTCATTTTCCATTCCTGAAACAAAACTTGGGACCTTCACCTTTCTTCTTGCTCATACAACAATATACATATACATATATAGAAAGAAAAGGGAGACATAGAGAGAGAGGGGGAGAAAGGTCGTGATCCTGGGTTTGCCTGTTCTTACCCTCTACGATCGTGATCCTTCTCTTCCTTGCCCTTGTAGTGAAATAGAGCTGACTAATCTTAAGACGAGGATTGAGAAACTCAGGTCTTGATCCCTCTATTGTGATATTTTCCCATAAAACTCTAGCATCACTATTTCGGGGGTTTTATTGAATCATATCAATATGCCTTCGAGAGAAATGAAGGGATTTGTAGAAAAAAAGTTAGGAAAATTTGCAAATTTCATGACGTATGTTGTTCTTGAATGGGTTGTGATAATTTTACTATTCATCGATGGGTTTGTTTCATTTATTTCAAATGAATTTGCCAAGTTTTTCGAATTGAGAATTCCATGTTTGATTTGCACAAGAATTAATCACATTCTTGTCGTAAGAATTTCAAGTTTTGCTACGATAATTCCCTTTGTGATGTTCACAAAAAAGACATTTATGCCCTTGCATATTGTCATGTGCACAAGAAATCATCTGATCTTGGTAGTGTGTGTGGAGGGTGCCTTCTCTCCTTTGCAACAGAGACGGGTTCCTCTGATTGTGGTAAATACAAGTCTCTTGTGGGCATTTTACACAAGGTTATTGATTGTTTTGTTGAGGGTTGTGATTCAAAAATCATATGAAATTAATGAAAAATAAGGATAATGGGGAGCAAATTGAGGAGAATGGGAGTGTTGTTTCAAAGTGTTCTTGTTGTGGGAAGCCTCTTAAAACAAGAACATCCTCGAGTTTGTCCATGAACGCCCCTACGCCATCCCCTCGAGTACCCTTGTTGGCTGGTAGAAATGAAAATGGACACAGTGGGGAATTGCCTCATATTAAGTACATGGAGCTTAAGTTCAATTCAGATAATGAATCAGAGGTTCAGGAGGATGAAAATGTGTCAAATGGAGGTAATATCATGGTAATTTAATTTATTTTTTTCACTTTATTTACTTTCTGTTTTTGATAAAATATTTTGTTTCACCTATCTATTATTTAGTGTTGTCATGCACTAACCATTGACGACGGTATAGAAAAATTGAAAAGAATTAAGAAAATTTGTATTACTTTTCTGCCTATGAATTGAAATGTGGCATTTCTTCATGATAACATGTGCAAAGATAGACAAGTGGTAGACACGGTGGAGGTTATAACTTATATGCCTAGATGGAAGAGGCTTTGACGGCTGTGATTGAACATGACCAAGGTAGTGAAGAAAAAAAATATACCGGTTAGAAACTATGAAGCGAAGATAAACTAGACAAAAGCATATATACACTGTCTCTATCTTATACCAAATTTGGAACTCTCAGTGGATTCTTGTTCAACCTACAAAAGAAATCTAACATGAGCTGGGAACTTAAAATATGGAAAAAAATGGTTTCAGAAATATTTATAGTCATATTTGACATATATCTGTGACATTTTGATAAACTGTGCTACACCCTCTAAAGAGTGAGTTTGTTGTGCTAGAGATTATCGAGGAACTATGAACCGAATATTTTAAGTTGAAATAGTTTTCGTTTGATATTTTACAGCAGGCAGAGAAGATACCAGTGCTGATACGGTTCCATTGTTGGAATTAATTGATTAATTGAGTTTCATTAAATCTTGTATTTAATGAGTGGGTCATTACAATTAATTTGGGTGAATTGGAAAAGTCTCCAATATAGGCCCATAAGTTGATAAACCCATTTTAAGTGTCTTATATATGGTAAGAAATCTCAAATCGAAAGTTTACAAGAAAAAATACTTATTTATATAGTGGGATGTGTGTATAAGTTATAATTTAATAAGTGACCTACAACTTGGCTATCTTTGACTAGCCAATGGCTAGCAAATTAGCCACCACTAGAGTAGTGCTTCGCACCACTCGTGCCGCACCGCGTCCCGGACCCGACCCGCGCACGTCGCAAAATACGCATTGAGCGCTTTAAAGGCGAACTTTGCACTTCGCACGTATGCATCATCGCGAGGAGCTGGAGAGCCTTATAGTTTTCAGAAATGGATTCATGGTTTGATGACATGGCGACGGGAGGCTTAATGGGTTGGTATCCTAGGTGGCACACACGTGGCAGGTTGCGTCACTTCGTCTCGCGTGGCAGTTGGTACAGTTGGACGTACGCGTGGCATCTGCATGGCTGGTGACTGTTCGAAATTGGTGAATAGACATGATGAATGGACACTACACTTCATGGTTTAATCTGGGTCGTCAGATTATGAAATAGCGTGATCCAATGGCCAAGACAAATTAGACCAAGTGGTGGACTAGTTCATGAAATGTCACACGCCCATTCAAGGAGACACTTCAATCTCTATAAATAGAGACCTCCAAATTTGTTTTGGATACACCAAAATTAATTACAATTCCATTGATTTCTAAATTCTCATATCTCCATATTCTGTTTCCAAAACTCTCTCATATATTCGTCGTTATTCCGTTCGAGTACGTTCATTCTTTGGTTCGACCAACAAGGTTGGTAGTGTGCAGTATCGACTTTGTAAGAAGCGTTGTATCTTGAGAGACAGACGTCCATAATCCCGTTTACACTTTGTTGGGGGGCGAAATCTGTCTTAAAAAGATTTGCTTTGACATACCTCGCTTCATCCTATGCTGGAACATATTAACGAAATCTGTCTTAAGGATCGCAACTGGAAGAGACCTTTATTTGGTAGGTAACTCCGTTGAATTCTGCTAGGGAAGATATGTTGCATGTTTTGCTATGCTTAACAGTTACTTTTATAAAAAGTAAGCTAAGACTTACTTCATATAAAAATATGTTTTGTAAGTGAGAAAGGTAACTGAAAATCATGTTTGGCAAGATAAGTAACTCAAAAGCAATTTTGTCTTACTTTAAAGCATAGTCAAACATGCTCTAAGCCTATGCTTCGATATTATTATAGTGTGTGATTAACAGTTTGCTTCATTCTGCAGTTGCTCTTTCTTATTCGCTGCAGATATTGGATGAAAACATCATACCAATGACCCCAAACGATGTCCTTGTGGATGCTCTCGTGTCATCCTCCGGTGTGATCCCCATTAGTTCAGCTGCACAGTTGATGTATTCATGATAAAAGGTTACAGGAGCGGTCACCCCTGATGTTTGTATGAGTTTTTCCCCAGCTGCATTTGACGAGGGTCACCCAAAGATTTCCTTTATGCCACATGCTGATATGTATGATGAGTCATATTGCTTCAAGCCTTTAAGGTTTCATGTATTTGAAACTTGGAAGTGTGTTATTCAAAACTTGCTATAGATTGCTTTGGATTTCTTTGTAGATCTACTAATGGATTTCTTTGTTGTAGCTGTTATTTACCTTGCATGCGGAATTTTCATAAACGGTTGACGTCTCTTCTTTAATATGATTAGTAACACTTATTTTATTTGCTCTAGTCATATGTTGTCTATCTCTTAAGGATGACAACGGGGTGGAGCGAGTTTGGGATAAAAAAAATCTTTATTTATTGTCCCGTTTAATTAATTAATTGATTTAATTTTTAAATATAATTTAAATTAAAATATACTAAAATAAATTATTCTGGAGGGTTTGAAGAATTTAGGATGAGATAAAGTTTTTAGTCCCTTTTATTACGTAGGATGGGACGTAAACTTTTGACATACCTTATTCTCTTGTCTTGGCTATCTTAATGAAATGATCAAAATAAGAAGATTATGCCGAGTGCCAACTTTGAAATCTATTATCCTTCTTATTATTCGAATTTAGGACCATAAATATATGCAGGCAAAAAGATTATGGGCAGAAACGTAACAACGTGGCTTCCACTTCCAGCAACGACATGACACGAACAACTTTTTTCAAGAATTTTAAATTTTTAATGCAAGAAATTTAATCTTCATTAAACGATCACACCATTTTTACGTATCTTTATTAAACAATCATGTCATCTTTATGTTCAAATTCTCTACATAGATTTCTTTCATTAATTTGGGTTATATTTTCTATATCTCCCACAAATTCTTATTCTTATATATTAGAACAGTTTCATATCAAATTACAAATTAAATTTATACCAAACGAATCATAATCCTTTGGTAATTACATAATTAATTATATTTAAGGATAATTACATTTGCTTAGACTTTAATGAGGTCGCACACCAATTTGTATCATATTTATACTGCTTAAAGTTGCACGTATGTTATTTTGAAATATTTTAAAAGTGTTTTGAAAGTAATATTTGTCATCTATTTATCTTTTTGATTTAAATATGAGATAAATGCAAATCCCTGAAAATAAATATTAATTATTATACATGCACGATACATACTTGAATATGAATATTAAAATTACAACTAAATGCATAAATAAATATGAAAGTCAAATACGATACATGAATTAACATGAATGTTAATTAATTTAGAATTAATACCAGTGAATATATATATGACAATGAATATTAAATCATTTATATGAAATGAATATAATTTAATTTTCAACTAAGTAAAAATGAACACTAATTAGCATATATGGACGTGAATAATGAAGAATGTGATTCTAAATAATATTAATTAAATGAATGTGAATATTAATTAATTGAGAATTAATAACAAGGATATGAATGTGAATGTGAAATTCTAATTAATATTAATTAAATGAATGTTAATTTTAATTAATTGAGAATTAATAACAGAGTCATGAACGCGAATGTGAAATTTAATTAATTGAGAATTAACAACATGGACATCAACGTGAATGTGAATTTTAATTATAATATTTATTGTATTTTGTAAATTAAATACATATTGAAAAACGAAAAGTTAGATATTATTGAAATAATTGAATTGTAGAAGGGCTATAATTGTCCAAAAAATGATTCCCACTTGATATAATATTGAACTTGTTTGAGCCCCTTTTTTTTTTCGAAAATAATGCACTTTGGAATAGTATTTTGATAGAGAATGTATGATTAAAAAATAAGAATTTTTTTTGATTTGCGCGTAATATTATTTTGAAAGTAATGGAAACCAACAAGGGCTTAATACAATATAAATTGCACATTCTGTACTAAATAATACTATCTAACATCAGTGATAATCGAGCACCAGTTTAGATATGTGCAATTAAATAGATGTTTTGACTTTACATTTAATGATGATATCTACCACCTAAATTGGTGCTAATGCTAAATAAAATTACACCTCTCTATTAGAAATTGTACTTAGTTCTGGCATGTTGATAAATTTAGCTGGCAAAATAACAATTTTTCAAATATTAGTAATATTTATTTGGAGAAAATATTCTTAAAAGAAAGCCTTATCAATTGAATTGAAAATGAATATTTCTTTACCAAAATTGTCCTACCCAGAAAGCGTCTCTCTATTTCTCTATCTATATATATTTACGTGTATACATTTATATATGTATGTACCTCTTTCCCTCTCTAAACGCGGTTGCACCATTGTGTTGCTAACCTACCTCTATCTGGCTACATCTCCCTGTTTTCTTGGGTTTTTCGTTTGTTTCTGAGTTGGCTTGTTTTGCCGTTTTATGAAAGTTGGAAAATTTTGCAGTCTGTTGTAATGATCATAGGAATTTGAACTTGAAGCAGGTATTTCTTTTTCTTTAGCTAAAAATTTGATCAAAGATGAGGAGGCCAAAATTGGAATTGTTCTTTTCGCTGAGACGGCAAAGATCAATTCAGATTCTTGTTTTTATTGCATTTTTGTACATGCTTTTAGTGAGTTTTGAAGTCCCCTTTGTGTTCAAAAATGGGTTTGGTTCAGTTACGCAAGAGGGGATTTTAAATAGTAATAACGAGTTTTTGAATTTCAAGCCGTTTGTGTTGGAAATTGAGGAAAATTTGGAGGCAAAAGAGGCCCCCACACGCCCTCATGATGTAGCTTTTAAGGTTTCTAACCATTCGAAGCATGATAGAAGAATCCAAGAGTTTGGTAGAATACCGTTGTCAAGCTTGAATTTCAGTGCTGGCATTGTAAATGCAATCCCGGGAAATGGGATATTAGAGTCAGCGAAAGAGGCCCTTGAGCATGGCGGAAAGGTCTGGCACGACCTTGAACTGGAAAAGATAGATGACAAAAAGGTGTGGAAAAATAATAATGGAAGTATTAGTTCTGGTGTGAATAAAAGAGAAAGTGAGGAGTGCCCACATTCGTTAGCTATAAGTGGGGATGTGTTTGGGACGAAGGGGAAAGTGATGGTGTTGCCATGTGGTCTAACACTGGGGTCGCATATAACGGTGGTGGGAAAGCCAAGGGTAGCTCACGCAGAGACTGATCCGAAGATTTCACTGTTGAAGAAGGGACTGTACTTGATGGTTTCACAGTTTATGATGGAGTTGCAGGGGTTGAGGATAGTGGATGGAGAGGACCCTCCAAGGATCCTGCATTTTAATCCACGGGTGAAGGGAGATTGGAGTGGGAAGCCTGTCATTGAGCAAAACACTTGTTATAGGATGCAGTGGGGGACTGCTCAGCGGTGTGATGGGAGGAAGTCACGGGCGGATGAGGAGACTGGTGAGTAATTGGAATTGCTTGGTTTCATAAATTGATATGACATTAATTTTCTTTTTATTGGAATGCTATTTTTGTTATATTGAATCTGCTAGGTTGAAAAATGGGTATCTTGGGAAGAAATTAGAAACAATAATTATAAGTAATCTGATTAATCAAAGAAAAAAGGTGAAAAGTGACTAGTAATTTAGCTCACTTGACTTGCTTGCCTATAGTTATAGGTCACTTGACTACTTGCCTATGGGTTTATACATTTCAATTGCACAGCGTTTTTCAGTTTATTCATCATCAGGTATTTCTGGAATTTATTCTATTAGATTCAAGTTAGCGCGGTGAAAGATGGTTCTCATAGGGGAGAATAGATGGTTCTTAATGAAAGAAATCAAGATTGAAATCGAGTATACAAATTTAATGCCGGAATTTTCAAATTGAATTTTCATTTTCCCACCTTTAAGCAAATTATATGATGCTGGAGGAAAATTATGGAGAAAGTGCATCTTGTCCATGACATCTGTAATATGCCCTTCTGGTGGAAGAACTATAATTCTTTGATATAATATTGATGTTAAGCATTGATATGTAGTTGTTTAATACATGTGCTCCTCTTGGCCTTGTATCTTCTGTACTTTTTTCTCGTGCACTAACGCTCATGGATAATTCATTAAACTTCTGCAGTGGATGGTTTGGTGAAATGTGAAAAGTGGATTAGAGATGATGACGATGGCTCTGAAGAATCAAAGATAACATGGTGGTTAAACCGGTTGATAGGCCGAACGCCGGAGAGGATGGATGTTGATTGGGCATTCCCATTTGCAGAAGACAACTTATTTGTCCTAACTCTTAGAGCTGGCTTGGAGGGGTACCATGTCAATGTGGATGGAAAACATGTCACCTCATTTCCATATCACCCTGTAAGTTATTTCCCACTATATGATATTTATGGTCTTGTAATAAATGGGACTTTGCTCAAGTGTTTATTTAATATTTAGGGATTTACACTTGAAGATGCCACAGGATTATCTTTGAATGGAGACATTGATGTCCACTCTGTTTTTGCTGCTTCCTTGCCCACATCACATCCCAGTTTTGCGCCTCAACGAAATCTTGATTGGTCTAACAGATGGAGGGCTCCTCCTCTTCTAGATAGGCCCATTGAACTGCTCATTGGCATTCTTTCAGCAGGCAATCACTTTGCTGAACGTATGGCTGTGAGGAAGTCTTGGATGCAGCATAGGCTAATAAAATCATCCAAAACTGTTGTTCGGTTCTTTGTTGCACTGGTAGGTGAACCATTAATGGAACGTATGATGCAAATGCAACCTCTTTTAATTCTTTTGTTGAAGGCTTTTGAATTTATTTTAAGAATATCTTTGGACAGCATGCAAGAAAGGAAGTGAATGTGGAATTAAAGAAAGAAGCCGACTTTTTTGGAGACATTGTAATAGTACGATACATGGACAACTATGACCTCGTTGTTTTAAAGACAGTTGCCATCTGTGAATATGGGGTGAGTGGCGGTTTCATTGGCAAGGTATGGATTGAAATTAAGTTTGTAGCTCAACTGGTTTAATTTTGTACCTTTGCAGGTCCGAAGAGCCTCTGCAAAGTATATTATGAAAACTGATGACGACACGTTTGTCAGAGTAGATTCTGTTCTTATGGAAGTGAAGAAAATACCTGAGAACAAGAGCTTGTACATTGGGAATATGAATTACTACCATAAACCCATGCGAAGTGGTAAATGGGCAGTGACATATGAGGTACTATTACAACATTTTAATTCTCCATCTTTATAGTTGATTTCCTCTGTTCTGTTTGTTGGTATATGATTTATGTGCCTGTGGTCAATGCCATCGCAATTTAGGGGACAAATTTTTTACTCGAGCAGTATAACTTGTTCCATTAGTTGACCTAGTGGTGGTATTGAATCCAGTTTTAATACATTTAGTAAAGGCCAGTTGCCTACAAAGTTATCTGTATATCTCATATTATCGAAGTCCACTTGAAGCCATTTGCACAATTAATGGCATAGAGTAGACTTGTGTGCATCTTTGTAGTTAACAAAACCGCCAAGTGAAGTGTAGCCTTCAGGACACAGGCAGAACTACTGGGAAAGATTTTTCATTTTCTCCCTATTTTATTCAAGTGGGGGTTTTTGCACTGTTTTATAATGAAATGATAGTTAAAATCAGATCAGTTTTCTGTTCATTTTCTCCCTATTTTATGCAAGTATGGGGATTTTTGCACTGTTTTGTAATGAAATGATAGTTAAAGTCAGACCAGTTTTCTGTAGCATTAGATGCCTTATATCTACATCATTCGAGTAAGTTTTTTGGGATGTTTACTTAAACTTTTTCATTGGACGCCATTGAAAAACCTATTTTGACTCTGGACTGGTTTCCTAGAGCCTAAATGGAAACTTGGGATATTATTGAGAAATGGAGTAGACATACGACTGCTGTATTTAGGCGCAAAAGGTTGTCCCTGGAACCCATTTTTCTTTGTTGCTAGTTTGACTGTTGAAGAAGTTTGTTAGAACATCTCCAAGAGGCTCTAAATACAAGATGCTTTCTATTTTAAAGAGTCGATATTTAAAATAGGTTTCAAGAGACTCTATTCTAACTTCTTAAAATAGAGAATGAGTTTTGGAGAGCTAAACCCACTATTTATTTTTTCTTTATTTTTACTTTATAATGATTGTATTTAATAATTACAAATTTCAGTAGTCTATTTATTAGATTGTTCAAATCATATTTGAATTGATTGATCGTTGACATTAAAAAAAAAATTATGTCGAATAAAAGATGTGGAGATATAAATAAATGTTACTTGAGAAAAACAAAATGAAGAGCTAAAATAGAGACATTGTTGAAGTGTATAAAAGATTTTATTCTCTAAATTTAAAGATACTTTCCATTAAAACGCTCTTCATAACTAGAATTCTCTTTTGGAGATGCTCTTATTTGTTAATCCAAACTTGGAGCAACTCTTTGTACTAAATTCTTTTGATGTCGGCTACACATTAAGATCATGTTTGGCTGCGCCTAAAGAAAGAAGTAAAGTTAAGTCTTTTTGGCCAAATATGCTTGAGCTTTTTTAGTTCTTTTATTTTATTTTATTTTTTTGCCGGGGGGAACGTACTTTTTTTTTCGACGTGTGCTCTAAAATTGTAATAACGTTCGTTATGTTCTTTGTGGTGGTCTAGGAATGGCCAGAGGAAGTCTATCCGCCCTATGCGAATGGACCAGGATACATTATTTCATCGGACATTGCAAACTTTATTGTTTCCGACTTCGAGAAGCATAAGCTACGGGTAAATTCCATAATCTATCTTTCCTTTTTCGTATACACATACAAGCATATAAATGCATCATCATTTAAAGGTTTATAACATGCAAAATATAACTAAGTTGTTGATCTGCAGTTGTTCAAAATGGAGGACGTGAGTATGGGAATGTGGGTCGAGAAATTCAATGATTCGCGAGCAGTTGAGTACGTACATAGCTTGAAGTTCTGCCAGTTTGGGTGCATAGAAGATTATTATACGGCTCACTACCAATCTCCAAGGCAGATGATTTGTATGTGGAACAAATTGCAACAGCGAGGAAGGCCTTTATGTTGCAACATGAGATGACACACTTCCAACTGTGTTAGGAAGTAGGACGAACTGCGTTGTGTGGCGTAAATGTTGTTGACCAGATAGATGTAATGAAGCTGTTTGCATGCTACATTAAATTCATTTTTTTATTTCTCATATTCGAGAATTTCTCACAGCCAACTATTTGTCAATTTTTTAATTTTTAGTACTTGGTTTTAAAATTCTTTTTTAACTCAAAAAAGAAAAAAAAAAAAATTCTTAGCAAAATCAATATATTTACTGCTTCGTTAATTTTTTCTGTGACTATTAAAATAACTAATTATTTGTAACTTTAAATAGAACCATACAATTTAATTTATCCAAGAAAACATCAATGAACACGAATACATATATTTCTGTTAAGAACAACAATGTGGATAAAACATCAATGAACACAAATACATATATTTCTGTAAAGAACGACAATTTTTTTCATTCGAGATATATCAAAAGAATTAAATGGTTATCAGAACCTTACATGAATATGAATTAATCAACGCACCTCACCATTAAAGTACTAAAACCAAATAAAATCATCATCGGCGGCTATTGAGAAATTAAAAGATAGAATTCAATATAGAAACTATATTGAAGGAACTTGATGAAGAGGATATGAAGAACACTTATTATTCATCAAAAGCTCAAGTGATAATGGAAATACATTGCTCTATTTATAGAGTAAAATCTAACTAACTATCTAACAAACTAACAATATAACAAACTTAAGAAGGAACTAGAAGAAACTAGAATAAGCTGGAAGAAGGAGCTGCTGTTGAACTCGTGCTGATGCTGTGAACTGGTTTGCTAGGCTGCTGATCTGCTGTTGGGTTGATTTGGGCTGGAGCCTATCATGCACATATTTAACACTCCCCCTCAAGATGGAATATCTTGAATTGTAAAGGGAATAGCATAAATACAAGAGAAGCTATTGGAGGAGAAGCCTGGGGTTGAAGACAATCGAATGTCCAGTAGAAAGGCATTCCAGAGAAGAACAACAACAACATAAAATCGGAAGAAGTGAGCATCCATGGCTATGAAACCGGGGCTGAAGACAAACATCATCACCATTGATGAGTGAAAGAACTGGAAATGCTACATAAACTCCAGCATTGATTGGAAGTAAAACCACTAGTACAACTCCTTCCCTCTGCAAGCAATTTAACAAACACATGGGGGACGAGAAATGAAGAACTTGGGAACTCCATGGTTAGGCCATTCTGGATATTGAATATGAAGATCCAACAGTAACACAGAGATAGATTCAATCCAGCAATGAAACCAGCAATAACATATCAGAAAACATGAACCAGGAACAGATACGAAATGGAACCAGCAAGAACAAAACGAAAGCAGCAGCAGCTGGAAGCAATTTGCTCTGATACCATATTGAGAAATTAAAAGATGGAATTCAATATAGAAACTATATTGAAGGAACTTGATGAAGAGGATATGAAGAACACTTATTATTCATCAAAAGCTCAAGTGATAATGGAAATACATTGCTCTATTTATAGAGTAAAATCTAACTAACTATCTAACAAACTAACAATATAACAAACTTAAGAAGGAACTAGAAGAAACTAGAATAAGCTGGAAGAAGGAGCTGCTGTTGAACTCGTGCTGATGCTGTGAACTGGTTTGCTGGGCTGCTGTTGGGCTGATTTGGGCTGGAGCCTATCATGCACATATTTAACAGCGGCCGGTGGTAGTCGTCTAAATCTATCATCGTTGGAAACTTCTTCTTCGCCCGTCACTGGAAATTCGAATGAAAAGTGTTTGTTCTCTGGCAGCAGAGGATCCAAGCTGCCGAATACCTCTTGCATGTCGTCCATCGACGGATCTTGAACTTTTTCCTTCTTGTTTGCATGTGGACAGTCTTCAACTGTTGCGCATCTTTTCTTGCTCAGTTCCTCGTCGATTCTTGGATTTTCACCACCTCTAATGGGTGTTCCGATTTCATCTGTGAACTAGACGACGTCTGGCTGATCCCCTGGCGCCATCCAGATTCTCGTTATCTTGCAAATCACGTAATCCTTGCTCATAAGCTCATTCAAAGAAGCACCATCAAGTGAGTACTCGTGCATAATCCAATGTCCGTGAAGTTCTTGATTATTACATCTGGGTCTTCCTTTGCTTCGAAACTCAACATTTTGCTGGAGCCTACTATTTCACCATTGAAGTTCTTGATTATTTTTGCCCCGGTTTGGCCATCCCATGTCCCGCAACCGGCTATTCTTTCAGTTCTTTTCTTGCCAAATTTCACCAGCTTGGTAAAAACATATAAAGTTATCTTCATACTCTTCGTTCGATCTTTATCCCGTGTCATCGAAATATCCCAAGGATCATTGTCGGTGAACACATACCATGGAGTGGCATGTTCTCCATAAAGATCTCTTTCCACGACGCTACTGTTCCATGGCACTAGCAGGTTTTTCTCCTTTTTCTCGAGGTAAAAAAGGATGAGTTCTTGATCTGTTTGTTGAAAACGATACCCTGGAAGAAAATTTATCTTAATTGTTGCTAATTTCTGCGCTCACAAAAAGGTTTGGGTAGGGGATGTTTTAGGGAGAATTATTTAAATGCGTTTAAGTAGAGGATGTTTAGTACGAATGATTTAAATGTTGCCTGGGGTTATTTATAATGGGAGCATGAGATCCTAATACAATTCAAGTATTCTTTCTAAGGAGACACACCATAAAAGTCAACCTGAGATTTTTATTCCTCCGCGATGGGGGATTTAAATCATCTGATCATGCTCAATGGATGAGAAACTGGAGTA
This sequence comes from Fraxinus excelsior, assembly GCA_019097785.1. Taxonomy (NCBI): domain Eukaryota; kingdom Viridiplantae; phylum Streptophyta; class Magnoliopsida; order Lamiales; family Oleaceae; genus Fraxinus; species Fraxinus excelsior. Next base: position 33,452,608 of record CM032632.1, read on the forward strand.
CTAGAGGAAGTGACTTACAACTTCTAAACCGGTCTCGTATAGAGTACGAGTGTATATGGTTTTGTCGGAATTAATTTTATCAGGGTATTAATTACACCAAACACTGTAAGAATTAAACATGATCAAGTTCGCCTTTGATAGCCATTATTTTGAGAATATGGAGTTTTAAATAGTGATTTTTTTAATAATGTGTAGTTAAAGTATAAAGAAGAATTTTGAATTTAGGTGTAAATTAAATCTTTTATTGTATAAATGTATGATTGAAAATAAGTATTTAAATTAAAGAATTTTGAAATAATGGTTGTTAAACACGGTCTAGTATTTATTCGGCATTTGTTTGGCCCCATTATTTTCAATCTTATTTTCATTTTGTGTGGCCTTGTTATCCATTTGCAATAATATATATATATATATTCACATTTCTAAATCATTTATAGTTTCTTAAAAATATTATTTAAAAAAAATTAGAGTCTTAATTTTAATTAAATGAATTGAATGTTTAACCAAATAATCTAAAATATATATAAATAATTAATAACAAATAATTCAAAACTTTAATTTTATCTTAAAAGAAAATTTTATACTTTAAAAAACCTTCTAGAATTTTTAAGCACCGATCCAACCACTAACCCATCAGTTCGACCAATAATCTGAGACCCAGTACCTCGACCGGGTCGGATCTAAGAACTATACTTCCGCACATAATTGTCATCAATTTACATATATGCCCTTAACGACGTGAACTGATAATAGACTTGGAAAAGAAACGGTAAGTGTGCCCAACCACGATCAATGGTCCAATAAAGGGAAATTAAAATCTGACAAACCATGTTCAACTTTTGAAGAATTTAAATTAATGCGTTCCCAATGAGTCTGTGTACTACGTTTTCTAAAATTCACGTGTCAACGTGTTAGTATCATATCTTATAGTGTTTGACTCGCATGTCTATGTGCAAGTGAAATATAGATTATAAGAAAAGAAATTTAGGTTAAAGAAACATTAAAGACTAAAAACGTCATTCAAAATTATAATGGATATTATATTTGTGTTCTAGTAAGTTTGAATTGGAAGCAACCTAGACTGAAGGTCAAATAGTCCAATTATCTTGCACGATGTATATTTTTTTGGAAATCTATAGTTGGTTGGGTTAACGTATTAATTTGGAATTTCCCTTTTGCAAATGCATAAGCATCAAGGAGAGTTTGGAGAAGGATCATGTGATATCTCTGACTCTAGGAAAGTGATCGTCAACTAGAAGCATGATGAGAGTACATGGACTTAACGTGAGATTTTCCTCCCTTGGAAGTCCAATAAAGTTAAAATTTATCTCTGTTCCTTTCGTTTATTGAGGCTATATATGTTGAGAATTATAAACCCTAATTCTATTCCGTCGAGAGCAATCAATTCAAAAAAGTGAAAACGAACACTCAAGCATATGCAAGATTTATAAAGTTTCGCTTCAATGAGAAACTACGTCCTCTTTCGCCACTGCAATAATTCATTATGAAAAAAAGGTTTACAAGGGAAAATCGTACTCATATTTTCTCTGGCATCTCTCTCTTTTTAATGATAATGATAAAGTTTAGGGATAGCGCTCTATTTATAAGATAAATTATGGTAAAACTGAATTTTACTTTTATTTTATTGAATTTCTATTTCACAACTTTTAATTGAGTAACTACACCAGTATGTGCATAATATATTGCGAAATGTATGCTTTTTATTTTATTGGTGGACAAAACAGAAACGACATTTAACCAAAAACATTGGAAGCTTCCTAACAATCAAAATATAATTCCGAGAATTTTGTAGGAATTTATGTGGTGCTCAGCTTCCTCTTTACATTTATTATAATTGTAAAAAGAAAGAGATCAAGATGGCATTGAAATATCATACCCTCGCTCCTCAAATACACACCCCCATATTCACAAGTTAAAAGGGCTCATTCACTATTTACGACTTTTACATGAAATTGAACATAATTATTTATCTGACCGTTGAACTTATATTTTCTTAGGGCTCATTCGGTAGAGATTAAAATCAGATTAAAATTGAAAAATTAGCCGTTATAGTTGACTTTTATTAGACGAGTGGAACCCAATAACGATCATATTTTCAATTTTAATTGGATTTTAATCCCTATCGAACGGGCCTTAATCTTATTGTTACTCATGAATCAAATTTAAATCTAACAATCACAACGAAGAGTTGTGAGACAATCCAATAGGTGCATACAAATCTATATATAGATTGTGGCATTGGCCATTTCAGAATAGTCATAAAAATACGTTGTGTTCTTTTGCTTTCTTCAATTTCAAATTTATGGGATACACATTAATTTGTTTTCAAGCAATTTATATTATGTCGAATTGCAGTGACGCAATAGAAATATCAAACTTTATCTATTTTTGGTATTCTACTTTCTTCGTCAGTAAAATATACGGACAACAAAGGTTGCATGGGATCACGTACACGTATTTGCATTGCATTAGAACCATATTAAGAGAAATGTTTAATGGCAAGATTCATTAAAAGGCAAACGTATTAATTATTGTCATCCTCCACCATCACCTAATTTCAAAATTTAATAGAAGTCGAAAACCTTAGGGCCTCCTCTTTATCATTTTCAAGTCGTTTTCTGTTTTCGATTTTTCAAAACAGTGAATATGCGTTCTCTTTCTTATTTTAAAAAACGCATTTTAGAAAACAAGTTAAAAAAAAAAAAACTCAATTTGCCGTTTTGAGTGTTTTTAGTTATAATCGAGCCAAAATTTTCGAAACAAGTTTTTTGATGTTTTTAAAACAACTTTTCAAAATGTCAAAAAGAACACATTCTCAACAATCTCAAAATGGACACTCAAAACACAAAACCAAAAATGAATTAAAAACAAAAAATATAAAACTGAAATACAAAGAGAACAACCCCTTCGCCATTGTCATCCTTCCATCTCCTAAACACATAAACAACCAATTTCCTATACACACTACTACAACATTCCCTTGAAGTGTATGAAATATGAATACAAAGTGATATAACCTCGGATAAAATTAAAGAATGCATAAACACATTAAAGAGTTAAGAACAACAAAATTTTTATTAGCACGTCAAAAGAATTAATCAACACACCTCACAATCAAAGTACTAAAACAAAAGAAAATCACCGTCATATTTAAATCATGCAGTCGTCTAAATATACCATCACTGGAAACTTCTTCACCCGTACAAAAGATGAACACAAGTTCTTGTTCTTGTTCTCGTTTGCTGGGATGGATGTGAGCAAATTAATTTAATTTGATAATATTATTATTTAAAATTAAAACATTGAATCAACACCCGACTTTTGAATTTTTAAACTTAATATTTGAAAATTAATTTGGTGCATACTTAATACATGATATGTGATTTTTTCCCTAACTTCTATTAATCATGAAATAATTAAAAATCAAATTTTTAGTATTAGAAAATGGGCCACGCATGGGCCGAACAAATATATAAAGTCTAGGGGAGGAAATAGTTGAAAATACCCGGGTGACCCGGCCCATTTTCCAAAATAGTCGTTGACCAGTATTTTTTTTTTTTAAAAAAGGAAAAAACTAATGAAACTTAAAAGTCAAGCATTTTCCCATTTTTACCCTCACACGTGACTTGGAAGAGGAGAAAAAAAATATTCACCAATGAGGAGCAAGATTGACGACCAAAAAATCGACAAAAATTCAGTAATTTGATTACAAAGCATGATTGAAATCATTAAATAAATAAAACAAGTTTTCAAATTTTTGTTGATTATCTTTGAAGAAATTGTTGTAGATATTTTATTAAGGATGAAATGTGATTTGGGTGAGTTTTGGAAGGTGGAGATCGTTGAAAATGGCATTTTCCGACGATTCTGCATAAGGAAGACGACTCCCCTATTTGCGTCTGGGCCTAGGTAGCGGATGCCCCCAGAGTCTGGGGGCACTGTGGGCATCTGGGCCCAGATGCCCCCAGAGTTTGGGGGCCCAGACTCTGGGCCCCAAAGTCTGGGGGCACTTGGGGGCTCCCAGACTCTGGGCATCGGGGCCCCCAGATGCCAGATGGGGGCACTCTGGGGGTCCAAATGCCCATCTGGGTTCAGATGGTTTTTTTTTTTCCTTTTTTTTTTTCATATTATTTTATATAAATATTATATATACTACATATTTTATTTAAAATTAATTTCTAATTTTATTATTTAATATTAATTATAGTTTAATTTTGTCGTGAATTTTTAATTATTTATTTAATATTTAATTTAAATAAAAAATTAACTTATTTAACGATGAAAATAAAAAATTAAATTTATTTTGTAAACAACTTGAAAAATTCACGAAAAAAGAGTTTGTAAAATATAATAAATTATTAAATATTCGTTTATTTATTTAATATTCTATTAATTATAATTAATATTTATAAACAATTATAATTTATTTTTTTACAATGAAATATTAAGTAAACAATTAAAATTTTTATTTTAAATTACTTATTTAATTTGTGTACAAAGAATAAAAATGAACAATTAAATAAATGATTTCATTCAATTTTTTATTTAATTTGTATATTTTAATAGTTTGTCTAATTTTTAGTTATAAAAAAAGAGTTTATTTAAAAATGAAATATTATTTAATCACGAATAATAAAATATTAAATAAACAAAATAAATTGTTTAGTTAAATTTTATATTTTGATTGTTTGTTTAATATTTTATTAATAATAATTAAATATTATATAAACAATTAAAATAAGAAATTTAATTATAAATTTTTCTTTTACAACGAAATATTAAGTGAACAAGTAAAATATTTATTTTAAATTACTTATTGAAATTGTTTATAAAATATTAAATGAACAATTAAAATAAATTATTTATTTTAATAGTTTATTTAATTTGTTTATTTTAATAGTTTGATTACTATTTAGTTACAAGAAATAATTTATTTCAAAGTAAAATATTTATAAATAATAAATAAACAAAATAAATTGTTTCTTTGAATTGTTTGTTTAAATTTTATTTTTCAAGTATTTATTTAATATTCTATTAAGTATAAATTAATATTCAATTAACAATTAAATAATAAATAATGAAATATTCAATTAAAAATTAAAATTAAAATAATAAAATTTTATTTAGTCGTAAATAAAAAAATATTCAATATTCAATTGTTTATTTAATATTATATTAATTATAATTAAATATTATATAAAATATTCAATTAACAATTAAAATAAGAAATAATGAGATAATTAATTAACAATTAAAATAATAAATACTAAATTATTATTTAGTTATAAATAATAAAATAGTAAATAGTCGATTGTTTATTTAATAATCTATTAATTTCAATAAACTATTACATAAACGATAAATAATTTATTAATCAATTAACAATTAAAAAAATAAATAATTAAATATTATTTAGTTATAAATACTAAAATATTAAATATTCGATGGTTTATTTAATAATCTATTAATTTCAGTAAAATATTACATAAATGATAAATAATCTATTAATCAATTACCAATTAAAATAATAAATAATTAAATATTATTTAGTTATAAATAATAAAATAGTAAATATTCGATTGTTTATTTAATAATCTATTAATTTCAATAAACTATTACATAAACGATAAATAATTTATTAATCAATTAACAATTAAAATAATAAATAATTAAATATTTTTACTTATAAATACTAAAATATTATTTAGTTATAAATAATAAAATATTAAATATTCGATTGTTTATTTAATAATCTATTAATTTCAATAAACTATTACATAAACGATAAATAATTTATTAATCAATTACCAATTAAAATAATAAATAATTAAATATTATTTAGTTATAAATACTAAAATATTATTTAGTTATAAATAATAAAATAGTAAATATTCGATTGTTTATTTAATAAACTATTAATTTCAATAAACTATTACATAAACGATAAATAATTTATTATTCAATTAAAAATTAAATTAGGAAATAATGAATTAATCAATTAACAATTAAGATAATAAATTTAATTATATTTAAATATTATATAAACAAATAATAAAATATTAAATAAATAAAATAAATTGTTTCTTTGAATTGTGTATTTAAATTTTATATTTCGATTATTTATTTAATATTCTATTAATTATAATTAAGTATTATATAAATAATTAAAATAAGGAAATGAATTGTAAATTCTTTTTTTACAATGATATGTCAAGTAAACAATTAAAATATTTATTTTAAATTACTTATTTAATTTGTTTATAAAGCATTAAATAAACGATTAAAGTAAACTAAGCCATTATAATTTTAAGAAAAGATCAATTAAGTCCTAAAAGAGTTATAGAACTGCAATTATGTAGTGAATATACTGTTGTAATAATAGAATTTTATTAGTGGAGTATGAGATAATGAATGATGTAAGATGCCAATAATCGAGCCTCATGAGTTGTATAAATAGAAGTCTTTGGGTTAAGATGGAGGCAGAATGAGTTAGAAAAATACTTGAGCTCTCAGACTCTAAGAAAATCAAAATATTTCTGTCTTTTGATATAATTCTTGTACCAATTTCAGAATATCAATAATATTCCATTTCTTTTATAGAAGAACGAGTTTCTAAATTTCCATTCTCATAGATTCTTGATAGATCTAAGAAGAAACTTCTTCTTATTTTAACAACCAATACAGTTTTTATTTAATCCAAATCTAGGGACTTGTCCTTGGAAACGATACAGTGAAGGCAAGAAGTTGAAATAGAAAAGATCTCGTTAAGGTAAGAGGTCGTTGAAGGGAACAATTTGCATATTCAGAGTCTGAAGGTCACTCGATTCTAAGAATAAAGATCCAAATCAATTATCACATTTTTCATCCAATAAAAATTGCATTTTCATAATTTATTGGCTTCCAAGTGTTCTAAGTACACTTGTATTTTGGTTTAAGATGCAATGAACGAACGCGATGGAAATTAGAAGAAAAGAGCGAAAAAGACCAATATGAAGGAAAGTGATAGTTCAGGGACTAAGTGAAAATATTATAAACTTGTTTCTAACCTTGTGATGAAGATTTGAGAGTGTTGGAGATTAATTGGATGAAGAAATGAGTCAAATGGATGAAATATAGCCAAAACATTATCATATATCAACTTTCAAGCTGAAAAGTTTTGCACCGATTTTTAGCTTCATATTGAGACCATTTTTTGACATGGAAAAAAATCGAATTCGAAGATGGTATCTGAAGCAAAGTTGTAGCCCTTTGAGTTAGCTTTTCAACGCATTTTGAATTACCTTAATCGGATATTAGGAGAGAAAGTTATGGCCTAAAAACGCTGTCAAGCGCACCCTTCCCAAACTGTCCGGACGAGTGGGCCGTCCGGGCCCGGACTCTAACGTCCGGACCCGGACGTCCGGGCCGGACGTCTAAGTTTTGGCATTTTACATACGTAAATTTGTCTGTAATTATACATGTAGATAAAAAATTTTTCTCGTTTTTGTTAAAAATGATTTTAGATCCATTTAAAATTATAAATTTTTTATATATCTATATTGAAATAAAATTTAAATATTAAAAAAATTTACTGATTTAACCGAAGCGAATTTAAAAATACGTAAACCAATTCCACTGATTGTTGTAAATAATATCTTCTTGTATAGCGTTTGATAAATTTATCTGTTTTCAAGTTTGAAGCAAATAAAAAATAAAACAATTTTTATCTGTGTTGGAGTAAATATACAAAGAAAGTGATTTTGTTTTTAAATTTAATTGGGAATGTTTGGAATTCTTTATAAGTTAAAAAGGATATTTTTGTCTTTTAAACAATACCACATTTACGTAATTGTATAACATTTTAAGGATATTTTTGTCTTTTAAGTTTTGGACGGCTATTGTGGTGAATGTAAAGAAAAATTGGGTAAACTGACAAAAGACACGTTTGACAAGGGTAATTTAAAAAGTACCCCTCTGAGGAAATGCAGCTGAAAAGGAGGAGGAGCTTGAACGATGAAGATACAGATTCGTCCATGGCCCTACCTCTTACCATGAAGCTACTTTGCTGGAACTGTCTAGGGCTTGAGAACCCTCGAACAGTCCGTGAACTTCACCAATTGGTGAAGGAGAAGCTCCCAAGGTTGGTTTTCCTCTCCGAAACCAAACTTCACAGAAACCAATTGGAGAGGATAAGGGTAAAACATAAGTTTGATTATTGTTTTGTTGTAGATTGTATTGGGCAAAGTGGAGGACTGGCTATGTTGTGGTTGGAGGAAGTTAATGCCTCTGTACTTAATTTCTCGAGGCATCATATTTCACAGAATTTAATGAATGTTAATGGTAGATCACCATGAGTTTTATCCGGATTCTCTGGAAACCCAATCACAGAAAAAAGGCAAGAAAGTTGGCAGTTAATGAGAAGATTGAACCCAGAGACCATGTCCCCATGGATGATTATGGGGGATTTTAATGAGATCCTTAACCCAAATGAGAAATCAGGAGCCGCACATAGACCTTTTGCTCAAATGGATAACTTTTGCAAGGTGGTTGAAGATTGTGAACTTAAGGACTTGGGATATGTTGGTTTCAAATTCACATGTAGCAATAAAAGGGAGGAGAGGCATTTCACAAAGGAGAGGCTGGACAGAGCTTTTGCTAATGAATCTTTCTCCTCTCT